>BSBN01000047.1:24017500-25267500 GCA_027924645.1 Cunninghamia lanceolata
AAATTTGTTTTGTGATTCAATCTTGGGAATGGATGTTTGAAATGCAGAATTTAGAATCTAATTGTAATGTGATTTCCTTTATGCTTATATGAACTTGTGATATTTTATGCAAGTGTATGTTTCAGTTTGCTCCGGCTATTATATATATGTAGAATTAACTTTTCAGTTGAGTGCGCAGGTATTTCTAACAAGCCACAGAAATTAGAGATCATCCCACACACGATGTTGTTATCCCTTGTGAAGCTGATCTGGTTCCACGAGGAACTAAGATTAACTTTGTGCATGATGAAATTATGTAATGTTGATTGCATGTTGTTAGTTGGGATAAGTCTACCCCTCTTTTATTTTGAATTCTAATTGGTGTTGTAAGAATATTGTCTTTTGAATTTCACTTTTTAAATTTTAAATTTTGAGACCCCTTTTCATGTGCTTTAACTTAACCCTTGGTGTTCAAAATGAGCTAAACTTGACCCTGGGTTGTACCCCTTGGGTCTAGGGACCTTTTTGGCTTGGGTAACCCAAGGTAAACCTCCATTTGGTCACTTTAACTTCATCCTGGAGGAAAGTGACGAAATTGGAGGCATGGGAGGGAGAGGATGAGTAAGTCAAACACTCAACCTCATCCTTACCTCTTCCCTAGCTTGGGGATGACTCCAAGACCCCTCAATGGTGGAGGACATTACTCTAAGTCTCTTCCACCATTGGTGAGGGTACCTTGGAGTTGTGTGGTCCCCCTTTGGAAGAAAGAAATGGGGCACATGTGGCACTCATTCCCTCTTAAGCTCCACTTTTCTCTCCCACATGTTTGAGAGAGGACAATTAGAAGGGAGAGAGAGACTTGGGGATGGGTGAGTGTGTCATCACCCATTCCTTGGGTCTTGCTTGTAGTGGGGAGGAAGAGTAAGGAGGTGACAAGTGTCACCTACCCATTCCTCAAAGCTCATGGGTAGAGCTTATTTTAACCCCACTTGGAGAAGGGTATGTGTTGTTGAATTTTTGGCAAAATTTTATTGTTTTAAATTTTTACTTTGGGGAAAAAGTTAGAGGGAGTTTTGTGGCTTATGTTGGAGGAGGATTTGGAGAAGCTCTACATCAACCATCTACCAAATTGGGATTTTTAAGGTTGGTTTCAAGGCTAAGGCCTTCCCTTATGTATTTTTATTTGTTTGTGTGATGCTATGTGTGAGTTCTATTTTGGAGTTTTTATTTGTTGTTGTGGGGAAAAATTGAAGGATGTTGTAAGAGCCTCTCCCACTTGGGAGAAGATGCTCAACAAGTGTGGGGTGGGGGGGGAGTGAACCTCCTCAAAGTCATTTCCTTGATTTTGTGGTGTTGTAAGCCTTGAGGGAAATATGTGGATAATTGCAACATGTGAAATGGCTTGAGAGCCAAATGGAAGCCTTGTGGAAATTGTGTTTAAAAGTATTGGCTTGAGGCCTTAAGAGGTATTTGTATTGGGATATTTGTAGGAGTGGTACTCTTGAGTTGAGTGTTGTCCACTCCTCTACCCCTTTGAACTCTTCTTGACTGAGTTCTTGTGTTGTGTTAACCATGGGAGTCAATTGTGTTTGGTTGTTTAAATGCCTTGTTGTGATGTGGAATGAGTTCCCAAGTGTGTGGATGACCTCCCTAGCTCGGGGGTGACCCACTAGCGGGTCTATGGTAGGGAGGAGAGTAAGTTGTTGTGGATTCTTTCCCCTTGTTGTGTTATTGCAGGTTCATTGGAGCTAAGTTTGTGAAGTTGGAGAAACACCATTGTTCTTGGAGTAGATATCCTATTTTCTTTTTAGCTCTTGTTAGAGAGCATGTTCAAATTTTGGAGCTTGTATCTTTTGTTAGTTGTCAAAGAGAAGAGCATTGTTCTCTCTTGTTGTAAAAGTATATTTTTTTCATTTTTTGTGTAAGCTATTTACCTTGAAATAGAAATTTAGAAATTGTTGGTTTTAATGCTTATCATTCAAAAATGTGAAGGAAGAAAATTTGGTTTTTAAATCTATTTCATTTGTATGTTATTTTTAAAATATCAAATAGGAAAGTTGTGGTTTTATTGTTGAGACAAAATATGAAATTTGTTTATTGTTCTTATGGGAAAGAAAGTTAGTGGATGTTATGTATTAGAAGCATTTACTTCATCTCATTGTTTGTTTCCTTTAAAAATGCAAATATTAATAATAATACAATGAATATATTTTAAAATGAGTTCATTGTCTTGTAGAAGATTTGATAAAAAAAAAAAAAAAGATATATATCTTTGTTTATTTGTTTTAAAAGAAAAATTGTATGCTATTGGAAGAAAGAAAAAATTATAATTATATATGTTATGTGTATTTGAATGTATGCATTACATGAATTTAAATATAAACTGATTTTTTTTAATTTCTGTCAAACAAAATTAAGTGAATGGATTAAATATACACATTATATATATATATATATATATAATATGAAATAAAACCTAATATAAAAGAAAATATTAATAAAATAAAATGCTAAGCAAATTTGAAGGACTGCTTTTGTTTTAGCAGTCAATGTTTATAACAGCAAATAAATAATGATAATGGTGGGGGGGTTCTAACCCCCCACCGTTGTGCATTCATTATTTTTTTGGGTGTGGGGAGGGGGATGGAGCCCCCACCCACATCCCATTGCTCCCCTTTGCCTTTGTCCCTACAGATTCCCCGCGGACTACACCCGCCACTGCCATCGACATCACACAGCATCGGTCCCCTTCCTCTGACGTTCCACCCCTCCCCACACCCTGTCGCTACCCCTTTCACCCCGTGGACTCCCCATGAACCACCACCTCCAGACTCCTCTAACCTATGGTCTATGCCCCCATCATGGCTCCTCCTCTGCCACACCTCAACCCTCAGTCTCCATCCAGCACCATTACTGCGGCCGCCACTCCTCAGATCCAACACCTCCGCCACCACCGACCTCTTCCTCACAGCGCAGCCCTCCATAGACCTGCCACAATAAACTTAGGGTTTTGAGGAAAAATTTAATTAAAATATATTTATTTTAAAAGAAAATCCAGAGCATTTTAAATATACACAAAAAATTATATATATATATATATATATGCCATCATATGCATTTTATATGTGGCCACCATTAAACCTGCAACACAAAAAAAATAAAATGAGAGAAAGAGAAAGAAAGGAGAAGAGAAAACAAAGAGGAGAAAATGATAAATGAGAAGAATAGGGTTAGGGCTTTTACCCATAAGGAAATTAATTTTTTTAATAGAGAGAATTTTAGGGTTTTATATTTTAAAATTGCCCTTATATTCTTTTCTCATTCTCTTTATTATTTTTCTCCTTTTTGATTTAAAATTTATTTTTGAATGAGTTATTGTGATCAATTAAATGGGTAAAACTATATTCTTGTTGGAATATTATTTTTATTTATTGGTGGATGTTAATAAATAGATTAGATCATGATAGAAGGATTTATTTGATTCAACTAAATTTTACACAATTTATATATTGAGAGGTATTTATTTTAAACAAATGGGTTAAATCTTATATTATAAAACCTAACTCGACAAGGATGATTTAAACCTACATCGTTATTAATTAAAATTTAATATTCTTTTTAATCCTTTTGGGGCAATCTAATTAATAGAATTAAATTAGACGTTGTTTTAAATCTGACTCAAAAACCTAGTAAATTAATTAAACGAAGTTAGTAAAACCTGTTTTCGAGATCTGAACTACCAAGAAATTAGGAATAATGTAAACAATGCAGAGATAACTCTAATTGATCGAAAACGTGAAGAAGAACAAATTGATCGAGCTTTGTTGAAAAAATTTTAAATTAAAGAAAACATGAAGGAGAACAAATTGATCAGACTTTGTTGAAAAAAGTTCAATTAACTTATTCAACTGATCTACCAATTCAACTAGTGAGATGTAGGTAATTTAACACCAAACCTTTAAACCTTCAATTAAATTAGTTTTAGTTCAATAAACCCTAATCACGCCCGTGAGGCATTATGCTACCAGATTTTTCTAAAATTTAGGGTTTAGCTAGGTTGGTGAAGTTTAACCTTGTTTGGGAATATAATATTGTTTTTTTTGTCAAGTATTGTCATTTGATTTTTGTATTTTATCATCCTCTCATGCACTTGATTTTTGGCTATTGATTTTGAACTTCGTCAAAATCCTATCATTCATATAGGTTAACTTAGGGTTTTGATCATTGATCCTAACCCTATTGGTGACGTTAACTGTGTCTCATCAAATCCCTAGTTGGCCTTCATTGTGATTGGTATGTACACATGAATGCATCACTCCACATTCAACTATCATGTTTACGCCTTAACGATTGGTATGCGCACATGAATGATAATTTGGGATTCTCTTCAATCAACTACTTGTAAAGTACGAAATCCAAAACTATAATCATCAAAGCAAATAAATCAAATCATTCTTATTAATAGAAGATATATAAGATACATCCCCCATATATGTAGAAATATCAATTACATCTTACAAATACACATGCTATATCTAGGTTTTACCACAATAAAATAATATAGACTATTACATCTTTGGCTCTCATGCCATATAGTCATCTCAATACAATAATCATGTACAATATACAAGTAATGAACAATAAATAAAATCACTATCATCGGCCACCACTAACCCATATGGTCATCCACAAGCCTAGATATGAGAACATGGCCCAGGTACTTTTTTGTCCAATCACGAAGCATTTACGCTTCCCTGGAATCCTTCCTAACATGAAGGATACCTAACCCTACATGAAGTGCCTCAAAACCTAGAAATAATAGGTAGGAGGGACAACCCAATGCAACTTGATGTCTAAATGCAAAGCTTTCTACTAGAATGTGCAATATCTCACAAATAGGATGTGTCAGAGAAACATATAAATATAATTTTGGTAGACACAATCATTCATCTATTTTAATGAAAAAATGGCTTTGGCTTAAGCACTTTAAAAGATACGGTCAAAATCCTAAAAAGAGGATCAACCTTCTTTGTTTGTCCGCATTCGGTACCCATCCTGAAAGGTAATCCCAACACTCAGATATAAATAGAAACTAATTCCCTTGCAAAATCAATCCATGATAACATATGTATTTTTCCACACAGCAGTGACTAGTTACTTTCTTGCAAAATTAATGTGAATACACCCCTTTCAAGCATGTACAAGTTCAATAATGATGTATGCATACCCCACTCTTAAAAATGAGCTTTCATGTGTGATTTATTTGAATATGAATACTATCCTTTCTCATGGTAATTAAATATACATAACCCACATTACATCAAAATAAAGGATAGATCTTATGAATTCATAACTACATACAAGATCAAATTTATAAGATCTATTATTATTAAATTCGTAATAAGGAATTGAGAAGAATCAAAATTTCTATTAGTTCCTTATCCATATATGCCAGGTAAAATAAACAAAAACACCATTAAGAGGGGAAATTATACCATAATATTGCACAACCATTACAATAGAATAAACTTAAGTCACTATTTTTGAAGGCACAAACAAATTAATCAAGTTATTTTATTCACATAACACAAGATCTAACTGCCATAGGAAGGCAATAAGGTCTACTACAGAAATACAGTAAGGTCTGCTACAGGAAGACTATAGTAATTGTGACAGGAAAATAGTTAATTCTTCTACAGAAATAATTATAAATCTGCTACATGAAGACTATAGTAACTACAATAGGAAAATAGTTAAGTCTTCTATAGATACAAAGATAATTCTACTACATGATGACTATAGTAACTGTGATAGGAAAACAGTTAAGTATGTGATAGAAAATTAGTAAAGTCTACTACAGAAACTGCTAGAGGAACTGGTTACAACTACAAGATGAGAGGTCAGCTATAGAAATAAATAAACTACTGCAATAGCAAATTAATACTTTTATGATGCATGAATTCAGAAAAGGATACCCATTGACCATTTAATTATCAAGAAAACAAAATGTTGAAGAACATAGGTTGATACACTACAAATTAGATCAAAAGGCAAACACACATGCCATTATCAACTTGAGATAGGATGACAACATCACAATAAGGCCAATAATAATATCAGAGACCAACACTAAAGAGTTAGAGAGGTCGTGACCATAATAAAAGTAGATAACAACAAAGAAATAGGCCAAAACGGAGTATAGTTAACACGAGCATAGAGAAAGACTATAATAATGGGTCAACCCACAATAGTGAGTTACACTTTTGTGGATCTGCTAAGTGGTTCACACTTATGCATGTGAGGGGGTTTCTATAGATGTGTGGAATTTTTTTTGATATTTCATGTCATGACCACATGACATGTGTGTTGCATGTCGTGACCGCATGGGAAATGTGGGCATGACAGAATGCACATGCATTAGGGCTCACTACCTAGACCTCACTGTTCAAAAGAAGGCTCACTGCCTACAAAAGGCTCACTACCTACAGAAGGAAGATTATAATGAATTTGATATGATAAATAGCATCTACCAATGCAAGGGTTTAGTACTGGTTAAGCACAGAATACTGACTTGATACACTTCATCCTTACTCTACCTTGTTTACTGTTCTGCTAACATTCAAACCTTCGATATCTACTCTTTTCATACTTAGTCCATATTTGCATCTCCACCACACAAAAATCATTCAAATCCATCGGCTATATATATCTGCATCTAGATCTTCAACCACTTTTTAGTCAGCTTCAAGAACACTTAGAACTTTATTGAAAATTCTGCTCTATCAGCTAAATTCATGTACACTTGTAACACGGACCATAACTTGTACTCACAAATCATTAATCAAGTCGGCTACTATCACTGATCATCACAACTTGTCCAACCAACAACTTCCATACATCTAGAACCAAGATCAATTACAAGGTTGGCATGTTCTTCTTTTGCTGGCTTTGTCAAACTGTTAACCTAATACTCCGATGCTAATAACCATTGAATCCTTCATCACCAGAGGCCAAAACTCTAGATTTAGATTATCTTGACAATGCTTATGACTCCCTCAGATCCATAGCAAACTATGATCTACTCTCGGGGAGATCTAGACCAAGATATCAGACCCTGTCACACACTCTATTCTTGACTTCCCAGACTTAGACAAATCTTCAATCTAATTTCTAGTATTTGCAAATTATGAAATGTGGATGTGTAGTAGAGACTTAGTTGCCATCAATGACAACACTTATCATGCCTAGTAGTGTCTCTTGCCAACAATACCCCCCTTTAGCATTAATGGCAACACTTAGTGAAAAATGACTAAGTGTTACTCATTTACTCTCCCTTACTCTATACTCTTATTCTTCTCCACTAATTCTGGAACTCCCCCTTTGTTGGATTCCTCATTTTTCACTGATCTTCACTCCCCCTTTGACATCAATGGCAAAGGATGGGGTCTACAAGCCAAAATTCTCTAAAAATTCTATAAATAATGCTGCATATATACAACCAATCATTAAGTTATATTTACATGAACTTGAGAATGTCTTCAAAACTATTTTTCAGTTGCTCAAGTTCAGAGGCCCAAGTTCTTTTCATTCCATCCAATATTGAGATGTGTCCACTTAGTAAAAATGTATATGCTTCTACCTTTGTTAGATCTGAAGGATCACTTGTCTGAACTGTAGTCTAAACTTCTGATAAGGCATCATACAATGTCTCTAACTTGGGGGCAATCAATCCCCAGAGCTCACACATTCTCTTCATAATGTTACCTATTTCTTTAATAAGCCTCTTTATCTCATCAGTCAAGCTGATTACTTGACATCCTGACTTATAGGAGAAACTATTAGAGGATCAAAATTTTTGAGATAGATTTGACAACTTTTTTTCTTGCTCCTTTATCTTCTTCTCAATATTCTAACTAACTTTGGACTAGGATAGATAAAACTTGCATATATCACCTCCATCACTTAGATCATTTTGAATACTCTTTATACTAATACCAAGTATTATCCTATCATACCCTATTAAGCTTTTTATTTCACTAAATCTCTTATCCAAAAATTCATTCTTGACTTTAGTCTCTGTAGACTTCTCAAAAGACTCAAAATGTGTACTTACAGAGTTTACAAGATTCTTCAGATGTCTGGAGGGAGAGTCAGATAGATTCTTCTAGAGGGTAGGCATTATCTTCTCTAGTACACCAGATGCAAGACTTAACAGCTCACTATCTTCTAAGTGAGATTTTAATATCTTCTCGCTTGCCTTGGCCTGAGTGAAAGATGCTACCTTCATTATTTGGACCAGAGAAAGATTAGCTAGGTGGATTGGTCCTTAAAATAGTTCAGGTTCATCAATCTCCAATATTTCTTTACTCAAAAAGTTCTTTACTACCTGTACAATGTCTCTTGGAAAAACTTCTAGCTCACCTTCCTTCCTTTGAGTTTTATCAGTGGTAGTATCAAGATTGTTTTGTTTGGATGCATCTGTTGATAACTGAGAGGGGGGGATGAATTAGTTATCTTAATTACTTTAACTTTCTGATCTACTTAGTATTTAGTGCAGCATCAAATCATATAAGCAAACATAACCATGAAAACATCAGTACACATGACACCATGATTTTGACGTGGAAAACCCTGTTAAGGGAAAAACCACGGGGTGACTAACCCAAGAATGTATTCTCTGTTAGAACAATAGAAATACAAAAATGGCACTTGCCAATTAGGGCTCACTACCTGAGCACACTACTCACAAGAGGCTCACTGCCTACAAGAGACTCACTGTCTACAAGGTATAAGGTAACAAGATACTTGAACTGATCAGAAGCATCCACACATGCTGAGGTTCAGTTCCGGTTAGGCTCAATACACTGATCTACTGCACTTCATTCTTCCTCTTCTTTGGTGTTGTTGTCCTGTCACATTCCAGACCTGTCTTACTACCTTCACACTACTCTTCTACTTTTCTTCACACTTCACAACACACCACACACCTTCACATCAAAATCCATCTAGTATATATATCCGCACCATTGATTTCAACACCTTTCTAGTCGGCATCCAGAATAGTCAATATTTTCCTAAACTCTGATCTGTCGACTGAATCCTTGCTTACCAAGAGATACATATCAAGGAGATGCTTATAGAAGTCATCAATCATGTCAGCCAATCATGAATGATACCTTAATAAACTTGATCACCATTAATAACTCATCCGGATTAAAGTCTGATGCTCTGTCGGTCAGTTCTTCCTCTGTCTACTCTACCAAACAGGGACCCAATGCTTAGGTGCTCATATCTCTTCACTCTTTCTTCACTAGAGGCTCAATCCTTGGAATCTATCAGTCAAGATACTCCTCTTGACTTCCCCAAATCTGTACTTTACTGAGATACTTCCTCTGAGAGATCCGGACCTGTCTGTTAGACCTTGCTGCATGCTCTGATCTTGCTTACCGAACCACACCACTTCTTCAATCTGGCTTCCGGTAAAGACACACCATGTCTTGCAGATGTGTGGGATGGACTTTGTTTCCATCAGTGACAACACTCATGAGGCTACACTGTGTCTCTTTCCAACAATCTCCCCCTTTGGCATTGATGGCAACACATAGTGAAAAATGACTAAGTGTCACACTACACTCCCCCTTGGCTGATGCTCTATTCTAATGTACATTTTATCGAAGTTCCCCTTAGCTAGAATCCTCATTTTTCACTGCTCCTCACTCCCCCTTTGACATCAATGGCAAAGGGTAGAATCCACACACCAAAATTTTCAAAAATCAATCTATATCCACATAAGTATATATACAAGTTGTACTCACATGTACTTAAGTATATCTGCAAAGGTATTTTTCAACTATGCAACTTTTGTTGCCCAACTTTGCTTCATCCTGTCCAAAATTGAGATCTGACCACTCAACAGGAATGCAAAAGCTTCTGCCTTCTTAAGATCTATTAGATCACTGGTCTGAGCTATGGCCTGAGCATCAATTAGAGCTTCATACATAGCCTCTAACTTAGGGATAATGATCCCTCTAAGTTCACTCATCTGGCTTATTATATTTTTTCTTTCCTTCTCAAGTTTCTTTATTGCATTTGTGACTGCAATAGTCTGACACTCTTGATTTACTATGGAAGAGGAGAGAGGATCAAAACTTTGAGACAAACTTAGCAGTTTATCCTCTTTCTCTTTTACTTTCTTCTCAATATCTTTGGTCACTTTAGGCCAAGATAAACAAATTTTATATATATCTCTGCCATCTTTGAGAGCATTTTCTAAGCTCTTTATCCCAATATCCACAACTCTCCTATCATTGGTTATAAGACCTTATAACTCGATGAATCTCTTATCCATAAACTCTTTCTTGACCTTCTCCTCAGCTGATTTCTCCAAAGACTCAAAATGAGTGCTAAAAAAACTAACAAGAGACTTGAGATTACTAGATGAAGAGGCTGAGGAATCCTTTTGAAAGGATGGCATGATCTTTTCTAACACACCAGATGCTATCTCTAGCAGCTCACAATCTTCCATGTGAGACTTTAGAAGTTTCTCTTTTGCCTTTGCTTGGGCAAAGGATGCTATCTTCATTGTTTGAACCGGGGAGAGAGAATCAAAGTTGAATGGTCCTTGAAGTAGCTTCGGTTCATCAATCTCCATCATTTCTTTAGTCAAGAAATCTTTGACAGTTTCTACAATGTCTCTCACTGGAGATAGAGTTTTCTTTCCTTTTGCAGCTTCAGCACTGTCACTTGTGGTCTTCTTAGTTTGACCTTCTTCTCTTTCCTTCATTTCTTCTTCTTTTTCCTCTAATCTTTCTCCTCCTTTAGATTTGAAGACCGCTGGGGAATCCGGATGAGATATTTTCTTCTTCTTGGACTTCTTCCAAAATAGAGGAATCCTGGTCCTTGGACTTCTCCTCACCTATCTCCTTTGTTTCTTCTGCAATCTTTTCAGTAGGATCTTTCTTTGATGCACTTTGCCTTTCAACATTAGAAGGTTCATCACTTACATCCTCTATAATGGGAATGTTGAATCTTTTGTATGCATTCCGGAGGATCTCTTCTGTCTCTTTTGCTACTTTGTCATTTTCTCTGAGCATAAGCTAATTCATTCTAGCTTTGCTTCGGAACTCATCCTTGTAATCTTTGAAGATCATATCCATTTGTTTCGGAGTGATTGAAGGATAGAGCTGAATACCTATCTGTTCTCTAATCTCTAAGTCCTTAGCCTTGGCATTTTCCTTTCTCATTTCAAGTTCCTTCTCTAAACCTTTTGGAATTAGAGAGATAATTTCAATAAATGCTTTATTGTATATGTTCAAGTACTTAACTGTGGCTTCCTCCAAGATCTTTTTATCTGCATCATTATACGCATCATAGAATTCTATTATTGGTTACAAATTCCCATCCACAGTAATTGCTTTGACTACATCATCTAAGGACAGAGTAGGCTTTTCAACAAACTTTTATGTCTCTTCTTCCTTGATGTGACCAGCAGAGGGTTCACCGAATGTCTTCTTTTTCTTCTTCATTTTCTTTACTTCCTCATCTGATTCTGTCTCTTCATCATCCTTTTGGCTTGTATAAGACCTTGTTGCCTTTTTCTTGGTTATCTTCTCTCCTTTTCCAGATGTCTGAGCTTCTAGTTTTGAGGCTTTTTGACTCTTGGAAGTGACAGGTGCAGAGCTTTTGGAGGATCTGGTTCGGGAGCGGACTTCTACCGAAGCACTTTCTTTTTTTGCTTCTTCCTTTTCTTTCTCTACCCTTTCCATCTTCTCTCTATTAGCATCAAGTGTTTCTTTTGAAATGCCAAAACGTTTGGCAACATTCTCTACTTCTTTTCTTACTTTTCTCTTCATCTCCGATTGTCTGAGCTCCACATGAATCTTTACACTCAATTCTTCAAAGGTTCCAAACCTTTCTGCCTTGGGATCCTTGGGCTGACTTAGCATGTGTTGAACATGCAGCTCAACAATTTTCTCATTCACTTCATAGCCCATTGGCATGATCTAGACTATCCTTGACTCTACTGCCTCCATTAGACATTGGTCAATTTCTACCATAAAGCATATTGTATCCTTATACTTTTCAACTAAAGATTGAGGAGTTCTCTCTCGTGCTTGCATCATACTCTGAAAGTTCTTGAAATAGTCCCAAAGTGCTATATTTTGTGCCTTGGCATCACCAAACCCATGTATATAATCTCTGATTTGAATGGTTACTGGTCTATCATTCTACCATACCCAACCACTAGATCCGAGAAGCTCATTCATGAAGTAGAAGAACAAACATAATATCAACCCACCATATTTGAATGAATTCTTCTTGTCCTTTTTTATCTTTTGTAGGTTCTCCAACAATTGGTTTAGAAGAAGTTTACAAAGATCATAGTCAACATTTTCTTTTAGCATCTGATAAGCTGTGTAAATTGTAGTTTTGGGTACTAAATTTTCCCTATTGGAATGATATATTTTGTAACTGATTATCATGGAGGCAAACTTGATATCCAAATTAGTGATATCTTCTATTATAACTACTCTAATGGCATCCTTGGTTATCTTGAATGGCCTCATCAACCACATAAAGTTGTCATGCATTCTACTCAGAACATACCGGACCCATTCATCTTCTACAAAACAAGGAAAATGAATGTATTGTACAAAATGCTTGTCCTGGATGGCTTTGTACTAAGGTTTTAGTTCAAATGATTCATCTATTAGCTGCTTGTGATATATATCCATCAACTTAGATTCTCTGAAATCCTCACTATTGGCATGAATGTATGCTCTAATGTCTTCAACATGCAAAACCCCATGCGGAATGCTAGAAAATGCGCCTAAGGGATCCACTTCTAAAGATTCATAGGATGTTTCTTAAATTTAGGGCACGGCCTATCAGTAATCTTCACAACATTCAAAGTAGCCATCTTACAAAAGATTCAGAGATAGATTTCAAGAACAGAAAATACCTTTTACACCTTTAGGGTTCACGAAATGAGCTGAAAAGATCGCCGGTTGACTTGAATTATGTGGTAGATCCTTGAGAGATGAAGTAGACTTGTTTGCAGAGTTCTTATCTTTTTCACTAATGCAAATGTGCAAATGACAAGCAAATGAACCCTTTTGTCTCTGAGCAAACCCTAATTCCACATTGCAATAAATGCACAACTTAAGTCATTTCAGTTGCCTTGTTCTTCTTAATCTAAGATACATCTTTTCCATATCACTGAGATACACTTAGAGTTATTCTTAGTGAATAATGACGATCTATCTTCCTTTCCATAATCATTTGATCTATCCGCAGATCAAGATTCCTTAATTTTGAATCAAGCCAGATCTAACTATGAGAATCATGCTTTTACCGGATGACAGTCAAATCGGATCTATCTTGGAAGATTAGACTCTTCAAACCTTCTTGCGGATCTTTCATATCTTTACCAAACCTACTTTAGATGTTTCTCTAAGAATCCTTTAATCCGCAACCTTTCATGTGCCAATTTTGGGCACCTAATGACTGGCTGGGGGAAAATGTTTTCTTTTGTGACTCCCCTTGAGCTAGAGCTCATCTATTTAGTTTCTGGAAGGAATATCAGCACCAGATTCTGGTGTGGATCCATCTTCAACATTATAGATATGTACTCCTCTTTACCCAAATCTTGTTCATCTCCCTTTGAATTTCATCTGCATTCATTTTTCCTTTTCCTTTGTCTTGGTTTTGATTATGAAGTACTGGACCCTTATTGTTCTAATTCTTACTTCTACAGAATTTGGCAAAATGATTGGATCTATTGCAATTGTAGAAAACAACATTTCTTTGCATATTTGACTGATATCCTCTTGATCTACATTGATTAGCCATATGCCCCATTCTATTACATGCAAAGCATCTTCCATTGAATGAATTGTTCATTTGCATATTTCTACACTCATGAGATTTGTGACCATACCTTTTGCAATTAAAACACTATCCGGGGAAGGATGAATTAGTCTGATTCATTCTTCTTTTGCACTGATTTGCTTTATGACCAAAGTTGTTGTAGTTGTGGCAGTATCCATTGAAAGATGGATATCTTTGAGCATTTGGTTGCCTTATCGAAGGTCTTCTAGGCCTGTTTCTTGGATTTTCTGATCTGGAGTTCTTCTAACTAGATCCGGATCTTTCACCTTTTTCATACCCTAAACCTTGCTTGTCATCTACCCTCTTTTGGCTTTGAAGAAGAACTTCAAGTTGAGCAGACCTTATCTTGAATTTCTCTTTGTATTCATTTGCTATTTGAAGATCCCTTTTAAGAGTGTCAATCTGATTCTCAAGTTGTTCTTCATTGTCTCTAGCTTCTTCAAGATCAGATTCTAGATGCCTGATTATTCTATCCATTTTGTGGCAGTCTTCTGACTTCTCCTTAAGAGATTGTCATAGATCATCTTCATTTTTTCTTTTCTCTTCAATTTCTTGGGTGAATTTCATAACTCCTGATTCCATTTCATGTCTTACCATATTGACCTCTTTTGATAACTTTTCACATAACTTGGTTTTCTCCTTCAGATCTTCATTTGAATCATTTGCTTCTCCTTGACTTGCCAATTGCTGAAGTAGTTCCTTTCTCTTTTTCATAGAGATACTCAGTTTCTCTTTTAGCTCAGTTATGAAATCATCAACCTGTTTGAGTCTTTCCTTCAAGTTGTTGACTTCAGAGTGAGATTGCTCAAGATCATCTAGGGAAGACTGAAGTTGTTCCCTCATACCATACATATCCATTGAAATTCCCATATCTTCCTCAAGCTGTTAAGCTGTGTTTGGAGGAACTTGGTTCTGATACCAATTGTTGATAGCTGAGAGGGGGGGTGAATCAGTTATCATAATTACTTTAACTTTCCGATCTACTTAGTATTTAGTGCAACATCAAATCATATAAGAAAACATAACCATGAAAACATCAGTACACATGACACCATGATTTTGACGTGGAAAACCCTGTTAAGGGAAAAACTATGGGGTGACTAGCCCAAGAATGTATTCTCTGTTAGAAGAATAGAAATACAAAAATGGTACTTACCAATTAGGGCTCACTGCCCGAGCACACTGCTCACAAGAGGCTCACTGCCTACAAGAGACTCACTGTCTACAAGGTATAAGGTAACAAGATACTTGAACTAATCAGAAGCAACCACACATGCTGAAGTTCAGTTCTAGTTAGGCTCAATACACTGATCTACTACACTTCATTCTTCCTCTTCTTTGGTGTTGTTGTCTTGTCACATTCTGGCCCTGTCTTACTGCCTTCACACTGCTCTTCTACTTTTCTTTGCACTTCAAAACACACCACACACCTTCACATCCAAATCCATCTGGTATATATATCCGCACCAATGATTTCAACACCTTTCTAGTCAGCATCCAGAATAGTCAATATTTTCCTAAACTCTGATCTGTCGGCTGAATTCTTGCTTACCAAGTGATGTGTATCAAGGAGATGCTTATAGAAGTCATCAATCATGTTGGCCAATCATGATTGATACCTTAAGAAACTTGATCACCATCAATAACTCATCTGGATTAAAGTCTGATGCTCTGTCGGTCAGTTCTTCCTCTGTCTATTCTGCCAATTAGGTACCCAATGCTTAGGTGCTCATATCTCTTCACTCTTTCTTCACCAGAGGCTCAATCCTTGGATCCTATCAGTTAAGATACTCCTCTTGACTTCCCCAAATCCTCACATTACTGAGATACTTCCTCTGAGAGATCCGGACCAGTCTATCAGACCTTGCTGCATGCTCTGTTCTTGCTTACCAAACCACAACACTTCTTCAAGTTGGCTTCTGGTAAAGACACACCATGTCCTGCGGATGTGTGGGATGGACTTTGTTGCCATCAATGACAACACTCATGAGGCTACACTGTGTCTCTTGCCAACAGCATCAACATTTGCACCATCTTCTTCTATTTTATCTTTCTTCTCTTCTTCTTTCTCTTTTTCTGCTTTACTTTTCTTTGTGTTATCTACAGAGGGACTCTTTCCTGTGTCTTCGCAACTTGCTACTTGTTTTGGAGGGCTTTGTGTGGTAGCGATATTATCTTCTTTTCCAAATTGATCAGGTGGAGTTAGAGAATCTCCTGTATCATCAGTTTTGTCTACCATCTATGTGTCTTATTTGCTTATTTGCTGCTCTTCTGGAACAGAGGAGTCATCAACTTTGGTTTGTTGCTCACTGTCATTTACTTTTTTGACATCTGGAATTGATGAATCAATTCCATCATCTGTCTCCTCATAAGTTTTCTCTGGAGGATCTAGAGTATTACCTTGGTCATCATTTCCTTTTTCAATCTCTTCTTCTAGAGCTTCTTGTTCCTGAACTGAAGGATTGTCTTCCTCAACTTGTTGCTCTGAAACAATATAGTATTTATCTTTATCTAGGGCCTTCCTCAAAATTTCCTCTATTTCCTTTGCAACTTCCTCAATTTCACCAAGCATTAGCTTGTTCATCCGGATCTTACTTCTGAATTTCTCCTTAACTCCCTTGAGGATTTTATCTTCTTCCCTTCTGGTTATTAATGGACACAGAGTGGAGAGGACATATTCTCTGAGTTCTAGATCTTTAGCCTTGGCTGCTTCCTTCCTCATTTCTAGTATTTACCTTAAACTTTTAGGAAGTTCTTGTAAAATTTCCAGTAGAGCTCTATTAAATTTATTCAAGTACATGATGGTGGCATCTTCCAACATTTTCTTATTTTCTTGATCAAATTTATCATAATAAACTTTGATAGGCCTTAGATTTCCATGAACAGTAATTATTTTACAATTTCATCAACAGTCATAGCAACCTTACCAGTTTCTTTCTTTTTACTTGCCTTTTTGCTTCCGAAAGGTTGGTCCTTAGAAGCCTTTGAAGTCTTGGCTTTTTTTAATCTCATCTCTTTAATTTCTTCATATGTATCTGTCTCTTCATCATCCTTTGTGCCCACATATGTTCTTGTGGCCTTTGTTTTCTTTCTCTTACTTCCTTCACTGGATGGTCTATCTTCTAGTTTTGCAAGTTTAGGGGGAACAGAAGCAGCAGAAGAGCTTCTAGTAGTCCTTGAAGTGGAGGATGGTTCCACTGGAGCATCTTCTTATTTCTTGTCCTATTTTTATTTTTTAGCCTTTTTAATCCTTTCTCTATTTTGCTTCACTGCTTCCTTGGTTAGGCCAATGCTCTTAGCATACCTTTCAACTTGCCTTTGCACTTTCCTTTTGGTCTCTGGCCGTCTGAGCTCCACATGCAATTTTAGACTTAGCTCCTTGTATGTTCCAACCCTTTCCACATATGTGTCTTTTGATTTGCTCAGGAGATGTTGAGCATACATTTCCAAAACTTTCTCATCAACCTCATAGCCCATTGACTTAATCCATATGGTTCGAGGTTCCACAGTCTCCATTAGGCACTGATCTGTATCAACCATAAAGCATATTTCATTCTCATATTTCTCCAGAACTAACTTAGGGATTCTCTCTCTTGCATGCATCATACTTTGAAAATTTTTGAAGTAACCCCAAATGATTGTCTTCTGAGTTTGGGAATCACCAAGGCTGAGTAGATGATCTCTTATTTGCCATGCAACTAGCCTATCATTTGTCCAATGCACACCTTGAACTCCAGGCACTTCATTCATAAAATAGAAGAGCAAACATATAATCAAGGAACCATACTTGAAGGTATTTTTCTTATCTTTCTTTATTTTTCTCAGATTCTCAATCAACTAAATTTGTAGTAGTTCACAAAGATCATAATCAACATTCTCCTTTAACATTTGATAGGCTGCATATATTGTAGTTCTGGAGATAGAATTTTTCCTACTAGAGTGGTAAATCTTGTACCCAATTACCATGGGGAAAAATTTAACATCTGGTTCTATAATATCATTGATGATCATTGCCCTTTTGTCAAACTTGGCACTGGTAGCATCAGTCACTGTTTGGTTTTTCACGGCTTTCAGCATGGGTAATCCGCCAGATGAATTTAACCCAGTTACAATCTTGATAACATCCTTTGTAATCTTAAATGGTTTCAATAGCCATATGAACTCATCATGTATTTAGCTCAAGATATATTGAACCCATTCATTCTCATCAAATGTCAGAAACCTAATGACTTGCAAAAAATGTTTGCTTTCTAGGGCTTTGTATTCTGGTTTCAATTTATAGCTATCATCCTTTAAGTAGTTGTTAAGAAAATCCAAGAGTTTCAAGTTTCCAAATTCATCAATGTTACAGTGGATGTATGCCCTAATATCCTCAACATGCAGTACGCCATATGGAACTCCAAAAAATGCACCTAACGGTTCAACTTTAACTTATTTGTATGGATGCTTCTTAAATATTGGTCAGGGCCTTTCAATTACATCAACAACTAGAGGTGTATCCATCTCAATAGATTTCAGATTCAAGACTTTACAGAGAAGTACCTTTTTCTTCCATGGGGTTAGGGTTGATCAATTACCAGTTGAATTCACTCTTTGTGCTTCAGTTTCTGGATTTGCAGCTTAGATGCACTTCTTCTTGATTCCTTCAAATGCAAAGTGATTCAAATGCATTACCAAGTGACCTTCTATCCTCTACAAAACCTAATTTGTCATTGTAATAAATGCATTGCCCTAACTTCATCCGGTTAATTTATTTTTGAATAGTTCTTCAAGAATCACTCCGCAAATTAACATGTCAACAACTTTTCTTCCAAAAATCCTTCCAAAGTTTCTGAAACAATTCAAGATTTCTTCTCTCATTGTGCCATATCCAGGCACCCACTTACTGGCTGGGAAAATTTAATTTTCAATGCAGCTCCCCCTGAGCTAGAGCTCCTAATTCAATTCCTAGAGGAATCATCAGCACCGGATTCTGGTGCGAACCCATTACTATGGTTCACAATTTTTTTCTTGACCCATGTCTTGCACATTTCATTCTAGATCTCATTCTCATCAATTTTTATTTTACCTTTGTCTTGTCTCTGCTCGTCTAGTTTTATGTTTACCAGAACCCTTCTTTCATTAATCCTACTTCTGTAGAATCTTACAAAATGACCGGATCGGTTACAATTAAGGCACACAACATTTCTTTCCCATTTCATTGATTTCCTCTTGATTTGCACTAATTGGCCATATGTCCAAATCTATTGCATGCAAAGCATTTTCCATTGAAAGAATTCATATTTCCTCTATTTGATGAGTTATTTATTATCATACTTCTGCATTCATTGGATTTATGACCATACCTCTTGCAATTGAAGCATTGTCCAGAGAAGGATGGATTATTTTGATTTACTCTACTTCTACATTGAGTGGCTCTATGACCAAGTTTATTGCACTTGAAACAATTTCCATTGAAAGATGGATACATTTGAACATTAGGCTATCTTATCGAAGATCTTCTAGGTCTATTTCTCCCATTCCTTGGTTGAGAGTTTCTTTGTCCAAATCTAGAGCTTTCACATTTCTCATATCCAAGACCATGCTTATCATCAGCCTTTTTCTGACCCTCAAGTATTGCTTCAAGTTTAGCTGAACTTATTTTTAACTTCTCCTTGTACTCATTTAAAACTTCTAGGTCATGTCTGAGAATGACAATTTGTCTTTCAAGATCTCTTTCATTATCTCTGCTTTCTTGTAGATCAGACTTTAGATGGCTAG
The DNA here is from genome assembly GCA_027924645.1 of Cunninghamia lanceolata. Classification (NCBI taxonomy): domain Eukaryota; kingdom Viridiplantae; phylum Streptophyta; class Pinopsida; order Cupressales; family Cupressaceae; genus Cunninghamia; species Cunninghamia lanceolata. The sequence goes on from BSBN01000047.1 coordinate 24,037,130, forward strand.
CTATACTGTCCAATCTATAGCATTCATCAGTTCTTTCTTTTAGAGTTTGATTCAAGTCTTCTTCAGTATTCTTCCTTTTCTCAATTTCTTTGGTTAGCCTCATTGCCCCAGATTCCATCTCAACTTTTAGAACAACAACTTCTTTTGATATCTTCTCACACTCCTTTGTATTTTCTTCCAAGGCTTCATTCATACCATTTTCTTCAGTTAAGCTGGATAACTGCAGAAGTAGCTCCTTTCTCCTTTCCATAGATTTCTTTAATTTATCTTTTAACATTTCAATGGTATCACCAGCATCTTTAATCTCATCCTTTAGATTAGTTATTTCTAACCAATCGAAGTTGATCTTTGAGTGATCCCATTGAAAACTCCTTCCAAGATCTTTCCTTAAGCTATTAGGCTTCTTTTAAGGAACTTAGCTCTGATACCAATTATTGGAATTAGAGGTGACAACTGAGATGGGGGGTGAATTAGTTGTCTTAAAACTTTAAAACTTGTAGTAGTTAATTCCTTTTTATTACTTTATTAATGTTGTCATGAAAAGAAAGAATCAACAACACATGAGCAAAAATAGAAATAATACATTTGACACCAAGATTTTGACATGGAAACCCAGTTAAGGGAAAAACCATGGTGGGGGTTAAACCCACAAAGATTATACTCTGTTAAAAGTATTACAATGAGAATGCACATGCATTCAGGTTCACTACCCAGAGATCACTATTCAAAAGAAGGCTCACTGCATATAGAAGGAAGATTACAATGAATTTGAACTGATAAATAGCATCTACCAATGTAAGGGTTTAGTTTTGGTTAAGCACAGAATACTGACTTGATACACTTCATCCTTACTCTACCTTGTTTACTGTTCTGCTAATATTCAAACCTTAGATCTCTGCTTTTTTCATACTTAGTCCATATTCACATCTCCACCACACCAAAATCATTCAAATCCATCACCTATATATATCCGCATCTAGATCTTCAACCACTTTTCAATTGGCTTCAAGAACACTTAGAACTTTATTGAAAATTCTACTATGTCAACTAAATTCATGTACACTTGTAACATGGACCACAACTTGCACTCATAAATCATTAATTAGGTTAGCTACTATCACTGATCATCACAACTTGTCCAACCAACAACTTCCATACATCCAGAACCAAGATCAATTACAAGGTCGGCCTGTTCTTCTTTTTCCTGCTCTGTCAAATTGTTAACCCGATACTCTGATGCCAATAACTATTGAATCCTTCATCACTAGAGGCTAAAAATCTAGATTTAGATTATCCTAACAATGCTTATGACTCCCTCAGATCTGCAACAAACTCTGATCTACTCCCAGGGAGATCTAGACCAACATACCAGACCCTATCACACACTCTGTTCTTGACTTCCCAGACTTAGACAAATCTTCAATCTGATTTCTGGTATGGGCAAATTATGCAATGGGGATGCATAGTAGAGACTTAGTTACCATCAATGACAACACTTATCATGCCTAGAAGAGTCTCTTGCCAATAGTAACATATGGTACTCTTGTCAAAGCATAATCAAAATATCATCACAATCAATGAAGTTATTGTAACATTGGAAAATGTCCCCTTAGGGGCTTTTCCCTCTTAAGGTTTAGCTCCCGGGTCTTTTGCATGCATTTAGGCATCTTACTTCATAATTTGGCATCCTGATGGAATGAGCCCTAGGTAACATGACAAATGGGACCTAGGAGGACCCCTTGAGCTTTACCCTACCCAAAATAGGGGGGAACTTGGGCACCTACGCCCTAGTCCTGCCCTATTTTGGGGCAGTCCCAATTTTTGGGTGTCAGTTTATGATCGTTATTTGGGCCCTTTGCCAACATGGTAAGTTTGAATTTATGAAAATCTTGGTGGGAGTGTTTGTAGTTACATATAAAAGCATGTTTAGGAATTCATTTGTAAACTGGATGGCAATTGTGATGTTCAAGTATTATCAAGGTGAATCAAGGATTTCATTGTGTTGCAAAAGCATATTTGTGTGGTTTATGTGTTTGTGTTTGCAGATTTGAGCATCCATTTCATCATGGAATGAAGAGCATCTTCCTCCAATGATATCTTTAATACAAGGTGACATTATATTGTGTTTTCATCATCATTTCCTTTTGTTTTTGCCTCTGCCTCACAAGGGCATGCACTCTCTATCTGAAAATGGTGTTCGAAACTTAAGTGTCCTCCAAGGCTTGACTGAGGCAAGCCTCTAAAAACCACAACCCCCTACCAAAGTTTTCATGGTTACAGGTTATAGGTTGCAAAGATAGAAAAAGTGAAGTTGCAGGAAGGCATCTTGAAGTGTTAGAATTGTAGAACAGAAGGAAAAATAGCACCCTGGACTTGGGTGCCTGCTCATTAGTCCTCCAACTTCCATGATGAGAAAATCTCTGGAACAGTGGAACAGAGTTGCAGATTGAGTTCCCAGATCTAGACAAAGTAGGGCATTGGACTTGGGTGCCCACTCTTTTGTCCTTGACTTTTCCACCTCAGAACCCCAAAAATAGATACTCTGTGATTTGATATTTTTCTTCCCTCTGCAAGAGCTTTTTTTGTTATTCTTCCATTTACAGTCATATTTGTGAAATTATGGTTTTAATGGTCATTTAATTATAAGAGAAGGAAAATTGATAATTAAATTTCCTAATCCAAGTTTCCCTACATCTCACAGTGACCTAGGGTATGATAGTTCCTAGTCACTCGACCCTAGATCCTTGAATGTAAAGGGTGAAAGGAGGATTCAAACATCTAAACACTAAAATATTAAACAATCCAAAGTTTACCCTAAACATTTTGGTGAACCCATGTTTTTGGCCTTAAATTGTAACTTTCTAAGTGTGTGTCTTCAGATTTGGATTGATTTCATTCATTCATATAGTCTTTTGTCTTATTGCATTGAGAAAATTACAAAAAAATTGAAAAATTTGTAAATTTTGAAAACCCTAGCTTGCATTTTCATATAGATTACTAAATTGCATAAATTCTTTCTAAATTTACCTAATTCATGATTTTTGTGTTAGATATGATATAAACTACAGAAAAATACAAGAATTCAATAATTTGAATTGCATTTGCATCATTAATTTGCTAGGCTTTTGTAGAAATTTTGACAATTTTCATATAACCTAGTAATTCCAAAATCTAGGGTTAGTAGGCAAAATCTTCTTTCAGATTTTTCTATTGATTTTAGAGGCTCATTAAAATTATAATTTGTCTATAGCCTTTCATTTTGGTGTAAATTTGCATTTAGATTTAAAATATTTGCATATCTGCATAGAAAATTTCAATAAAAAACTAGCAATTTTCATGCATTTTCATTAGATTTGCATTGGCATTTTATATATTAAATCTTGGAATCCATTTTAAAATATAATATTATTTCATTTTCATCATAAATAAGACTTAAAAACATTCACATAGCATTTTGTGTCAAGATCTAAAATCTAGGACTTCAAAAACACCAATTTTCACTAAATTTGGCCTTATCGACTCTCTAAACTTGCACCATAGGCATGTTGTGAAAATTATTTTTGCACTAATTGGATGCTATCATGGTAATTATTTTATTCCCTTCCTAAAAATCTTCACAAAACCCTTTTAACGGGCTCTTGTATTGAAAATTTGGTGAAAAATTACATATTTTGGCTATTTTTGCCCTAGGGTTTGACCTAGTTTGCACTCCAAGAGTGTTGTGATCAATTTTATAGATTACGGTGACTGATATCATTTATTTTATTTGATTCATGTCCTGAAATTCATTACAACACCCCTTTTGCTAGGTCTTGGAATTGAAAAACCGTGAAAAATAGCCTATTTTTGCTATATTTTCACTAGGGTTTTACCTTAAGTGGCACTAAAAGTGTGTTGTGTTGGGTATTTTGACATTAAGTGGCTGTTATTACTGATTTAATTTTCTTTCCATCATCATTTTTCTCACAACACCCTTGGTCATGCTCTTTTGCATTGAAATTTGGTGAAAAAGTTGCATATTTTAGCATATTTTCACTTGTCGTCATCTTAGATTTGCATCAAGAGTGTGTTGTAAAGGATCTTATCATTGTATCAGACTGATATAAGACATATAAATTGATTCCCTTGACTAAAATCCTTACAACACCCTTTGTTTCACTTATTTGCATTCAAAAAAGTATTAAAAATCAAGCATTTTAGGTCATTTTTGCATATAATTTTGCACTTGTCTCATGCATACTTTTGAAAAGATCTTAAAATATGATTTTGAATCAATGTTACAAGACATTTCATTATGGAATCTTCATATCATTGCTCTTTGGTATCTTTACATGCATATATCAAAAACTTCAAGAGTTTTTACAAATTTCTTAATATGAATCCTCATGTTCTCACTTATTTACAAGCTACGTATCACAAGGATATATTTAAATGCTCCTCATTTGAAATCCTTGACTATGTATCTTATTTTGACAACTTCACTTCTCTCATTAATACATACCATTGGGTCATAGGAGATTTGACAAAACACATTGAGAATGATGAGAGTGAAAGTTCTCTTAATGCTTTGGATTTAATAGCTAAAACATATGGTGATGATGATGATGATTCCATAAGTTATCCTCCTTCTCCTATAGTTGAAAGACCAAGAACATTAGATGAGAAGACCATGGATAGCCCTATCAATGATGTAACAGGCATAATCTTCCTATCAATATTGTACCTTACTCTTGTCCCACTACTCTCCCTGGCCAAGATGTAGCATTAGTGGATGAGAAAAGGACTGTCACATTAAATCCTTTAGGGATGGATGTTGGGTGCAATCAAGAGGGAAACAATGTTAATTTAATCATCATTAATAAACCTTGTAGAAATATTCCTAAGATGATTGTCCGAGGGGCACCTAGTGTACCCTCTTGTTTAAAGCCGATAATTACTGTTCAAGGTCGACCCCCGGATTACATCTATAAATATGCACAACAAATTGCTCAACCAAGTCAAGGTGTTCAAAATGCGTTACAACAACCGCACCACAATGTGATTTCTCACACATATAACACTCGTAATAAAAAGAAAAGTAACCATGCACCACATGTGCCTATCTCTCTTCTATGTTCTCAACCTATGCTCCCTCCATCACCTTGCCTTACTCATAAAAGTGGTCAAGAGTATGATCTTGTCAAATAGCTTCATGCTACTCTGACTAAGATCTCTCTTTGGGATTTAATACAAACATCACCTACATACCATGGAATGCTCCAAGAAGATTTACAAAAGGTGATTGTGCCACTTGCTATTAAGCTGAATGATGTAGCAATCGTATTGGATAGTATGCATGCGATAAAAATAGATATAATCTTTCAACCACATGAAAAACCATCAGTAGAAGTTCAAAACCAATATGATCCTCTCATTATCTTCGTCACAATAAACAAATCATTGGTTAAGAGAGTTATGGATTGATAATGGATTGGATCTTAATGTTTGTAGCATTGACCTACTACACAAAATCAAGGTTGACACATCACAAATCACACCAATGGCAGTAGCATTCATGGCTTTGATAATGTTGGATGATAATCCATGGACACTATAAGTCTACCTATACAAGTAGGACCTGTGCTTGTGCCTACCCCGATTCATGTCATGCCTTGTTCTTTACCTTATAACATGATTCTTTGAAGACCTTGGATTCATGCATTGGGTGCAGTCCCTTCCACTCTACATCGTTCAATCAAATTTATATTCAAAGGTAAACTTCATACTATTCATGCTGATCCTGAACCAGATAACTATTTACACATTAAAATGCAAAAACCAGTTTACAATCATATGAGCTTAAACAATTTGCAAGGTGACCCATCAATGACTAATGTTGTGAAAGACTCTCAACCATCGAATGCACTTGTTGATGATGATTGGGGTTCATTAGATTTTAACCCTTGCAATACAAGGGAATACAAATTTAATAAACTTGACACATCAAAAGTCACATCAATCTTGTCTAAACAATCTTTTGAAACATCTCAGAAAAACAAAGTTTCCTTGGTTGAAAATAAAGACAATACCGTCACCTATACTATAAATTATGATACGTATGAGGGTTCACCTTCTTCTAAAGAAATGGACTCTCTATATGGTCATGGATTTAAAATGTTGTACAAAAATAATGACTATGTAGGCAATGGTTGCAGTGTAAATCAACAAGGAATTAGAGTACCTTTACAAGTTACTGGAATTAACTACACAACCGGTATAGGATACCGCTCTTTGAAATCCACCAAAGCCTCTTGTCATCCTAAACTTAATGTTAATACAATATTAAAACATGATAGATATCCTAAATGTGTATGTTCTTAACGATGGTGCTACCAGGTAAGTATTTCTAACCCTTTATTTCTCTCATGATGTGCTTCCCCCATGATGTGTTGTGTGTTGTTTAGGCCTCCTGGGATGACCCCTAATTCTCTTGTAAGGTTTGCAATATGAGGAGACCACCTCTATTGTGACTTTAATCGATTTGTATCATCATTCTTCTAAATTGGCTCTCTCTGATTTCATCGTTGTGTGTTGTTTCTTACGGACATAGCGTTGTGGTTGGTGACTTGGGGGCACCCTTCTACGTGACTGTCCCTAAGACACTTGTTTCTCCTCTCTTATTTTATTGTTTCCCTTCCTCTAGTGTTTCTATTGAGTGGGTGGATGATGAAAAACATTTATACTGATGTGGACCTAGTGTCCCTTTCGAGAGCAATCAAAAAATCAACTTAGTTCCTAATATATTGATGGGGTTGTATATTTTATCTGACGCTTGGCTAGTGGAAGCACTTGTGCTTTTCACGTAGTGAATTTGATGATGTTTCTATCGCATTTACAAACCTTACAATACTATTGCTCTGTGCACCTTTGTTTGTCTTTGAATCTAGCCTTGGAGGTACTTGATTCAGAGAGCTTCGTGATATAGCCCTACGGTTATCCTCGAACTCTAAATTCATTGTATAACCTTAGCTCTTTGTGTGGTTAATCAAATGCATTGATGTTGTTGTTTATCATGATTTTGTAGACACTAACATGTTTCTTTTAGGGATGTGTTTGTGGGAACATTGGATGATCATAAAGTACATGTCACCTCTGGGGGGCATGGGCTTGGCGAAATCTTGTGTTCCCTTGTGTGTTTTCTTCCTACCTTAACATGCTTGATATCGATACCTGATATCAACCACCTTAAGGTGGGGGCATATATAAGGTAAGTTGTCTATTATAGATGTTAGCAATGTGCTTGTCCTCAGGTGCAGACTAGTGCGATGAGTACTTCCTGCATCTTGAGTTTGTTTGCAATCAATCAATCTATCTTGAAATCTATTGCGTATACCTCCTTTTCACCGTAAGACATCTCTGTGATGTGGGTGGGGTTGTATACTTTTGAGCTCATACCTCCTTTTCACCATAAGGTGTCTCTGTGATGCAGGTGGGATTGTATGCCATGCTTCCTTTTCACTGTAAGGCATCTCCATGATGTGGGTGGGGTTGCATTTTCAAAAGTCCTTTATAGAGGTGGGGAGAGATTCTGGGACTAACTCAACCCTTAAGCATGTTTTCAGCAATTGTTGTGGTGAAGCCCAATTGTCAGTGTGTGCCTGTAATGTGCCTGAGATGGTGTTGGACCTAGAAATAGGTACACTCCATCACTTGTCTACCATGTTTTCTTCATGTCTTCAAAGTGTGTGTGTTTGGTGTGCTTGCTTTGTGTGGTGTGTTTGTTGCCCCATATGCAGTGCAATGAGTACATCCTATATTTTTGGGAGGTTTTGCGTGTCTTGCATGTGTGTTGCCTTATATATACAAAGACCTACGTGATGAGTGCATCATGTATTATGGGAGGTTTGTTTACTTTCTAGTACCTACATCTGCATTTCCTATGTATGAAAAAAAGAAAAGAAAAGACATCATGCCTATCTTCGATGCATTAATGTGTCTTCTATTCATTTGCTGTCTTCTCCGTGTTCTATGTGACTGTAACTGTCTTCTCTGTGTTTTGCGTGCCTGTTACTATTTTCTATGTGATTGGCATGTCTTCCCCATGCTTGGCGTGTTTGCTGTGTTTTGTGACCTTACTTTAATACATGTATTGGCCTTGCGTTTATACATACGTTAAAGTGGGAGCTAAATGTAACATTGAAAAATGTCCCCTTGGGGGCTTTTCCCTCTTAAGGTTTAGCTCCCGAGTGTTTTTCATGCATTTAGGACATCTTCATAATTTGGTATCCTGATGGAATGAGCCCTAGGTAACATGACAAATGGGACCTAGGAGGACCCCTTGAGCTTTACCCTGCCCAAAATAGGGGGAGGACTTGGGCACCTGCGCCCTAGTCCTACCCTATTTTAGGGCAGTCTCAATATTTGGGTGTCAATTTATGACCATTATTTGGGTCCTTTGCCGACACGGTAAGTTTGAATTTATGAAAATCTTGGTGGGAGTGTTTGTAGTTGCATATAAAAGCATGTTTAGGCATTCATTTTTAAAATAGATGGCAATTGTGATGTTCAAGTGTTCTCCAGGTGATTCAAGGCTTTCATTGTGTTGCAAGAGTAGATTTGTGTGGTTTATGTGTTTGTGTTTGCAGATTTGAGCATCCATTTCATCATGGAATGAAGAGCATCTACCTCCCATGATATCTTCACTACAAGGTGACATTATGTTGTGTTTTCATCATCATTTCCTTTGGTTTTTGCCTCTGCCTCACAAGGGCATGCACTCTCTATCTAACAACGATGTTTGGAGACTTAAGTGTCCTCTAGGGCTTGACTGAGGCAAGCCTCTAAATACCACAACCCCCTACCAAAGTTTTCATGGTTGCAGGTTACAGGTTGCGGAGATGGAAAAAGTGAAGTTGCAGGAAGGCATCTTGAAGTGTCAGAATTGTAGAATAGAAGGAAAAATAGCACCCTAGACTTTGGCATCCGCTCATTACTCCTCCAACTTTTGTGATGGTAAAATCTTTGGAGCAGTGGAACAGAGTTGCAGACTGAGTTCCTAGATCCAGACAAAAAGCATGGCATTAGACTTGGGCACCTGCTCTTTTGTCCCTAACTTTTCCACCTCGAAAACCCTAAAAATAGGTACTCTGTGATTTGATATTTTTCTTCCCTCTGCAAGAGCTTTTTTTGTTATTCTTTTGTTTACAGTCATATTTGCGAAATTAGGGTTTTAATAGTCAATTAAGCATAAGAGAAGGAAATTTGATAATTAAATTTCCTAATCCAAGTTTCCCTACATCTCACAGCGACCTAGGATATGATAGTGCCTAGTCACTTGACCCTAGATCCTTGAATGTAAAGGGTGAAAGGAGGATTTAAACATCTAAACACTAAAACATTAAATAGTTATAAGGAAAATAATCTCACCACCAAAGCACACCAAATGAGGCAAATCTTAGTCCATCATAGACACATATTAACATGAATCATTCATCATAATGCACATGCAATGGAAATCATAACATAATTTCAAGAAATCATTTCTTCTAACCAACACTAGGTTGAGATCCCCATAACAAAACAAATCTCCAAAGGTACACCAACTAGGTCAAAACCAACCATCGTGCATACAACTCCTTTGAGACTAAAACACTCCATTGTCCCACTACCACTACAATGAGAAGAAGTTCTAGCCCAAAAAGTGCAACAACAAGTTAAGTTCATAAAAACTTAGGACCACAACTATGCTGGAATAACCTCTCAATCTCTCAACTAAGTTTAAGGAGACTCACAAAGCTACTTTATCTACTCTTAAGGAAAAATGCAATAAAAGATTATTCTCTCAACATTCCTTCCTCGGGCACTACCCACAAAAGAATTCAAGGATTAGGTAAGCTAACTCAAAAGGTTATAGGAACTATTACCACATGTCTCAACTCTAGACACGGTTTCCCTGCATGAGATACTTCCTCACGCTCCACTCCTGAAAGAGAGGGTTCCTTTAACATTTTAGCACTACACTACCAAAACTAGGACCAACCAAATAGATTCTTAGAGGAAAGAATCTAACCACACCCTCTAATAGGGTAAACTCTTCGATAAAGCAAGGTTTAGCAACTTGTTACTCACAAGGAGCATGACTACTCCACCATACTACCATTTCCTCATAACTAAGCTAGACCAAAATGTCATACAACACAACTCGATCACAAATTCATGATCAACTAAGAAACACAAGGCTTCTTCATAGCCAAACACAAAGTATCCATAAAATGGAATACAAAGGATAACTTATCCCATCCAGCATCAAGCTAGAAAACCTCAAACTACTAAGAAGAAACTCCTGAAGCAACCTGATTTCCAAGGTTGGCAACTCAATAAGAATAAAAAGACAACTATAATACCATAAATATCTATATACATCACGTGGTCATGCACTAACTAAAGATCCATCATACCTTACATTATGTCAAACTTGAATGTAGTTATGTAACTTACATACTTCATCATACACTCTACCAATGCTGATCACTAAGGCATGGCATCATGTTCAAGATCAGCAAGAATGAGATAATCAAGAACAACTAAAGTTAAGCCAACATTAGGCCAATTAAACTAAAAACAAGATTAAATCCCAATGTGTTCTCTACACAGTCATAAATCTACATTTAAACTCATACAAGAATACATTTCTCTTCAAGTGATCCATAGAAATATAAAACCATTTCTCAATATTTCACACAATAGTTGCTTTCATTTTTCAACAAACCAAGGACCAGCAATTAAAACATTCAAGCATAGCCATCAAAAATAAATAAATAATAAAATATCAAAGTGGAAGAAAAGTCACTTTCAACAATAAGGCATAAAATGAGCTCAGTTTCAATAGTAAATCAAATGTGACCGTAAAGGTTACAAGATAAATATTAAACTTTGATGGCTATACTTAAAAATAAAAATAAAAATTCAATGCTGGCCAATACAACATTTAGAAAATTTACGAAAGTCAAATAAAATAAGGTATTAAAGTTCAAAAGTTTTACATTACATGAACTGCATGACTAATTTTAGCCACTAGAGAGGGAGTACAATGCTACACTACACTTGGATCCACGGTGAGTAAGAGAATAAACTCAACCACATCAAACAACAAATCTTCTAAGATTCTGATCACATCTATACCATAAGATTATTTCTATTTAACCACACGAACATCATTCAATGATGCCAAGCAACCGTAAGTTGCATACAATCACTACATAAAGACATACATAGTCATCCGCTAGCAACCAACCAGCAAATTAGGTTCACAACTGAGATATCTAAGCACATCAATCTCTCCAACATGTAGTGGTTAACACTTCTTATCAATCAAGGATTCGCCAATATAGCATATGGAATAATATATCCTAAATAAAATAGGAGGAAGGATTAGGTTGGGATTAAGCAATTACCCAACGTTTATTTCACAAGATTCTAAACTCCTCCACAACATGATGACAAGCATACTGAATGCATACTAAGAGATAGAAAATCATAATTTGGGTCATAGGATGTAGGGTTTGCTATTTTTCTCAATATTCTAACACTTTAGAACATCACAAGGATTATACAAAAGACCCTCTTCACAACCCCTTTTTCTCTTTAACTCTTCAAATAATGCAATGTAATTATTACACCTAGGTTCCCACATGAATCCTAGGGAAAATGTAATCTTAGGAATATAAGTCATTACCTAAATGATCTATTCTAGCAATGCGATGCAACACTATCTATCTTACAACCGCATAATTAATCCATACCTGGGAACATGTTCTCAATAAGGTAATGCAATATGCATGTCAAACAAGCATTCCCAGTCTATAGAGAGGCAAGCATTATGAGGATATGCTACTCTTGTACACAACAAGGTTCATTAATATTCTTCACATATTAGGCATATGATCAAAACATCCTCTTATCCACATACAATGCATAACTCCTAAAAGAGTAAACCAAGTTTGATCACACTTGGAACATGATATTTACTTTCACACAAAGGTCCTCATAACCCCACCATCATAGGTGGTTACACAAGCACAAACATGACCCTTCAAAGGCCACTCAAGCACTCTCATATAGTGCAAAGACTCATGCCCAACACTCAAGGCATCAAGAAGGAGAATACCCATAAGCAACTTCTTGGCAACACTAGGGTTTATCTAACCCCTAATAATGTATTACTCACCACATACATGCGAGGATGACATATAAAAGATAGCACATGCTACTTACTGTACACCAACACTCAAGGACCTACACATGCTCAAACAAACTAAGTAATACACGCCCCAGAGCTCCCAAGGTTGGAACCATGCTCTGATACCAAATGTAAGGTGTAGAAATTTTACCATCTAAAAATAGTAATCGAAAAGAAAAGCATATTCCAAAAGTAAGATAATCAACCAATAATAGTTTCCAATTATCCATAATAACATAAAATGGCAAGAACCCATGATTAAGAATAATGATCCATATACTAGAATGGATTACAAAACAGTTTACATACACCCAACTTGGTGTTACAATGCATCTATTTCAATGGTACACAAAGAAGAACTATCATCAAGATATCCATGAATCATATTACAATTGCAACTTGGCAACGAAGCCATACAAAGAAGTAAATATCCATATCAATAATAATATCTAATCTCAGTTGCCTCGATCCTCTGATCATTGGCAAACCAAGTCCAAGAGAGTGGTTGAGGTGCTTTTTCCACCCAACCACAAAGTACTGAACTTCCCCAGGTTTCTTCCTATTGACCCTACACAAGGAGCCTAGCAACCTGGAATGGTGTAAGCAGGAGGGAGTGTAGTGCCCCTCCATTTTCACCTGGGTTGTGTAGGAAGTTTGGCAAAGGAATCTGGAGATGAAGATGGAACATGAGCTTTTGTAAGTAAAAATGCATATTCTTATGTTAATATTACAGTCAGATGATGCAGTAGTATATTGTTAGGTTATGTGGAAAAGGCGACATCGTACCATTGAACGTATGGACATACAACAATGAGATACGAATGTTAGAGATCCTTTCCAGTGCTTCGGCTCTTATGTGTATTCTAATTGGCATGTTTGAGTGAACAGGTATCAGGCATCGACTCCACCTGAATCGATAGGTGTGAGCATACCTTAACCAATGCAAAATTGTTGAATGGATTTAACATAAGGTTTCCCTCAGCTTGTCATCATCCTCAAAGAGGATGAGTTTTTAGTGCCATGTTTGGTCTGTATGGTCGGGTGGGGTATGATTGTTTGTCTCTGTGGTTTGATCATGTGTTGTTATCAGTTTTGATCAGTATGTGGTTTCTATGGTGTGATTTATTGTGTTATTTAAATTGAAATTACTTTTCCACCTTGTTTAATAGTCACTAATAATAAGGCTAGTAGAGTCATTTAATTGATAATATTAATGCAAAATGATAACTCTTAAACTAGTGATATTTTATTAATGGCAATAATCATAAATTCATTTATTGTGTAATCTTAAAATATCCTCTTTGTAATTTAAGTTTTATGGGTGTATTTCTTTTGTGAAGCTGTCATATAACTGTAATTTTGTAAATTTATGATATTATAGATTTGAAGAATCTTGGGGAGAAGGAATTGGGGGTTGGAAATAATGGTAGTTCAAAGAGTGGGTAGTTGTAACGGAAAAATGGATTGATTGCTTTTGTTATTTGATGCTTCTGTGTGTAACTTTTGGGGGAGGAGGAACAACTTCTGGGCTTCAGCTATATTTACATGCATGGCTACCTTGGAAAAAAGGGGGAGGAAGGCATGCAGGTCACTTGGGATGATTCAGTATGTTTGTGATACCTCTTGGGCATAGTGGATTTGGCGATGTTTTTTGCATGAAGTATCAGAAGTTTATCTCTGCAATATGTTCATTAGATTCATTTCTTGAAGCTTATGTAGATTTGTATAAAGTTTATCCCTACTTGCATTTAACCTGCCATCTCAACCGAGTCACTTTTGAGACAATTGGTAAAGGGTTCATGTGCCTATTTATGTTTATGCATGTCTATCAGAATCAAGTTCCTGATTTCTTTCTTAGTGCATACCCAGTGATCTTTGAGTTCCATGAGATAACATCTCTAGAGGTATTCCATCAGCAGATTGTGTGCCTTGTCTTTGATTCTTTTTAATACATATTACTTCATTTATCTCACCATGCAGTGGCATGTATGTCACGGTTTGTTGAGAAGTCTTTCAATTTTCCATTGTTCCAATAATAGAATTTGGGTTCTTCATTGCCATATGTCAAACAAAGTTTGGATTGAATTGTAATGCTCCCTACCCATCTGACTAAATGAGCCATCACATTTAGAAAGTCTATGGAGCTAGTATCTGCATTTGTATGAAAGTTGCTAAAGTCGTTTCAAATCTATTTTTTTGAGCATATACTGCAGTCATATCTTTTTACAAAAGATGTCTCTCAGATGCGTTGCCAGTAGTTCATGACCTGGTGTAGCATCTCCTTTCTACATACATGTCTACTTGAGCATTTCCACTGGTAAGATAAACAGTTCAATGCAAATTTGCAACAATGCGACATCTAGTTCGCTTGTTTTCTCCATTTGCATGCATGACTTCCTTAGCGATCCATCTATCTGTAACTGCAACTTCTTTCGTATTGATGGATGTCTCTGCATTATTTGTGCACATTATTATAATGTCATTCTTCTTCTATAGTACCATCATTTTCTTAGAAAGAGGCATTTCTGTAATATTAACATTTTAAGTTGTGTCACCATCTTTGCAACTACCGCCATCACTAAGATCAGGTAGATTCCTGTGTTGCATAATCGTATAACCGACCTGTTGTAAAATTTGTTAAAAATTGCTTTAATTCCATAGCTCCTTTTTTTCTATTATGTGCTTTGGCTATCATTTCATGGCAGCCTTTCTGTCAAATCCATTTGTGCATAAGCTACAATTAGTGCATTTTGTCAAATAGTCCATGTGCTTTGTCTGTGCTTCCACATTTTGCATGCTCAACGACCAGGGCGTTACTCTCACAATATTCCTTCCTCCCTATGCATCTCTCATACCAATTTCTCCTATGTATGACTTGATGGGAATTATTTGATTCCTTCTCAAAACAACTAATCTATATCTCTCTCATGACCTTGACACATTTTTAGACTACAATTTAAGGTATTGAATGTCTAGGTGAATCCATTTTATTTTCATCATTTATAATGGCATTACAGTATCTGATCATTCTAGTATATCTTATGATGCGTAAATCAATTCTTGTTAAGTGGTCCCTCAAAACACTTTGCATGCTACCATTAAACTCTCATTTAGTTTATCTATCCGACTAAAGATAGAAAGTAGGTTTGTTGCCTCCTAGTTGGGAATATTGACGGTTTAGTCAGTCTCACCAGTCCTCTCATGCAGAATAGAAGCTTAACAGAGTGGATACCTACTAGATTGGTAATTTGCCTAGATTAGATACTCTTCTCTGATTCTTCTATCGAGATACTAGCCGAATGCCAAGATAGATATGATTGTGTAAGTTGGTGTATCATATGGTAAGTTTATATATTTTTAAATTTATTTATACGAATGTTGTATCCTGGCAGAGAACTATTGCTATGTCATAAGAATAAATACACTTGTTGCAGCATAGTCTAGAAAACTGTATTTATATGTTTATTTTGGTGTAACAAAAAAAAAGGAGTTGATAGTGATTTAGGGTTATATGTATCATGAAATTTAGAACATTTTCTCCACTTGCTTCTGATTTTTAGTTAGGCTATTAAACCTATTTATTGAATGAATCTATTTTATAGTATATTGCATTAGAACACTTATCAACTCATCCAATTTTGGCTTATGAGTATTGGGTAGGACTAGTAGTCTATATCACTATGAAAAGTAGATTGTAAGATCAATAGCTATTATTTTTAGAGTCGTAGTCAATAGTATGTAAGTTGTTATATTATTTTAATAAGGTTTTAATGTCATCAAATCTTGCTTTAGAGATTTAATATGTAAATTAGGGATAGATTAGTGGATTTCATATTAGGGAAGTTTAATTTAATACTTGTTGTTAGGAAATAATTTACAAATTCAATTTAAGAAAGTTATTTTTGGTGCTTGATTTTGAAATCCTCTCATAGTAGAATTATATATATATGATTTTAATCGATGTAAGGAAAATGTATTAGTTTAATCATGTAATGAAGGTATTATAATAATTGTGTTTTAATATATAAAATATAGATATGTTCCTTGATATAAGTAATTCAAGATTGACATATTTGTTAAATTAAGATTTGATCAAGGAACAAGTTATGCATTCTTGAATTGTATAAATATTTTGGAAATGAAAATATGAGTTTAGGATAAATTCAAGTTATTTTTAATTAATGAAGATTTGTCTTAGTTTCTTATTGAGTTAGCATTGATTTGAATTGGAAGATGGTTTTGTTACTTGTTTTATTAATGTAGGATTCCGATTATAGGTATTGCAAGTGAATTATATTAATGGTTGTGTTAAGGGTCTTGATTCAAGTTGTAAAGTTGAAGTCTCGAGGCCTTGACTAATCATGTTTTAATTCAGCTAATGTTGTTATGTGTTTTGGGCACATGTATTGTTGACCATTCCCTATTTATGGTTCATGTGGTTATGACAACTGTGCAAGATGACCCATGCCTTGCTCAGTGTAACTATTCTTGAGGTTATGTTTGAACTCATGTTGAGGTCCTGTTCGAGGTGTGGTTGTGGAATCCTCTTTGAATATTGTGGTTTTTATTGTCGGTTGAAATTTTTGGAGCAAGAAGACCCATGCCTTGCTCTGGTTACTTTATGTTGAGATTGGTATGCAAGAAGGTAAATGCCTTGCATGGTATATGGAATCTTGTTCTTTGTCTTGCTTTATGGTTAGGGTCTTCTAGATGTAGGTGGGGAGGTGGCTTTCTATGAGGGGTCGGTGCCCAAAGTGGCTGCCAGGATAACCCATTGGAAGTTGTTAATCTGGTGAGAACTTAATAATAAATTTGGAGGGTGGGAGAACTTTCACATTAATCAAGATAAAGTATGCCTCACTCATGGCTCAAGTGCTTGTTTAGGCTTGAGATGAGATGAGAAGGCCTCGAATGGTAAATCAGCTGCCTTGTCCTCATGAAAGGTATGTTGGTTCCGCATGAGTTTGTATGGGGGTTGGCGGTCAGGAGAGTCTGCCAGGATAACCCAGGATGGGGGCTGGTGCCTAGGAAGACTTGCCAAGATAACCCATGACATGCGATGACACTTTCCCTACTATAGCCTAGCATTCCCTCTTTATTGTTCTTTCTCTATGTTGTATGACTACTCTAGAAGTTATGTTAAGAGTGTGGAAGTGATGTTTATGTTTCTTATGTTGTCTTGTTGACCCATGTTGTACTTGAGTCATGTGTAGTCCTTACACCTGTTAGTCTTATGTCTTCTTGTATTTTGTTGCTGCAGAACCTTATGTTATCTCCTAGCACGGAAGGGTGGACCTTAGGGTTCCACATAGTCGAGTGGTAGTGCTATTTTCTCCATTGGTTCTCCCTTGCTGATATTCATGTGCGAGAAGGATGGATCTTGTGATGCATATTCCAGATTTATGTTCCAGATTGATGAGGTAGCTATTTATTCTCATGTGCTAGTTTTGTGTATTAGATTTATCAAATCGTAAGTATTCCAATGTAATTCAGAAAGAGATAGTGTGAATGATGTAATGATGTACCCTTATGTATGGGAAATTGTAGATGTACTTGTAAATCTAATTGTATGATCTTGTTGATTACTTATCTAATGTTTTATCATGAAAATGTTTGTGTTCATTCATGTGGTCCAATAGATTAGAATGGAACTTTTGACGTTGGTTAATTCTTGATCCTGTTAAAGTTTAGTAAGTAATGCAGCTGCGAAACCCTAGAGGATGAGTTAGTTATGGTATGTATTGATGTGTTGACATTACTTTGTTATTTCTATCTTAAAAAAAAATTATCCCGTTTGTTTAGCCTAGTTGTGTTGTCCTCTGTGGTTTCCTAGCGGGGCGTTACAGGGAAACACTCGATACGTGCATGTTGCCTATATGCATCCTAATTCTAGAATGACATAAACTCTTGCAACAGGATGTGGCAGAGACATACATAGTTCTAGGCTTTTAAACAAATCCATCTATTTCAATGGTACAGTTGATTGGTCAAGCAAATAATAAAATGATAGTTTTAGAAAAAGTAAAACTATCGTCTCTAGAAGCCCACATTCGGCATCTTGTCCTGAAAGTTCGTACTTTACAAAGATACATACAACACAATTTTTCTATGTTTGGTTTTCCATAATCATAAATATCTATATTTCAAAAATACAAACATTATTTACATTGATCAAATGATTTCACTGGTTTGCTTATTGAAAAAGTTTACTATTTTCCCTTATTTTATCTAATCTATGTGATGATCTACCATAATGCATTTCTTCCATAAATCAATAATTTTGATATACTACTAGTTTTTCCAATTGAAATGTAAAAATAACATTTATCAAGAACTCAATAATTTGAAACTTCCTACAAGTCTTTCTCATTAGTACAAATATATAAAATAAAAAATATATTTCTTTTTCTGTAGAACAATGAATTCAATTTCAGATATATATATATATATAATTCAATTTGACAATTAAACCCAATCAACATTGTATTTCTATTCCATCATATCCATTTGCAATAAACACAATCAATATGACATATATATATATATATATATATATATATATATATATATATATATATATATATATATATATATATATATATATATATATATATATATATATATATATATATATATATATATGTATGTGTATATATATGTATGTGTATATATATGTATGTATGTATATATATGTATATAGATACATATATGTATGTATATAGATACATATATGTATGTATATAGATACATATATATATGTATATACATACATATATATATACATACATATATATATACATACATATATAATCAATACGACATATGTATATATATGTATGTATATATATATATATGTATGTATAGATATATATATATGCATGTATATATACATATATATATGTATGTATGTATGTATGTATGTATGTATATACATACATATACATATATATATATAAGTTATCAATGATAAAATCAAATACAGTCATTCTATTTTTTAGACAATAAGAATTACAGACAAATTATCTTTATGCTATAAATTGTTATAATTGATTACAATCATAAACCTTTCGCTAAAAATTACAGTTAATACATCTTTATGCATTTGTATGAAAATATATATATTACCAATTAACAATTGATCGGCAGACTGCTAATGCACAGGAGCATCCAGACAGTAATAACAATGTTATGTTAAGTATTATATATTTTCAAGGATTTCATACTGGTATATAAAGAAATTTCAAACATTTAAAAAGAAAATAGTAGAATTTACAAAGGCTATTGTCCCTAAATGGGGTTGTAGTCCCTTAGGGACTATGGCACCATTTGGGAACACCACCTCCCATACGATTTGTAATGGCCTTTATGCTAGTTTACTATAATCTTTTAATTGTATATGCAGTCATTACATAAGGTAATATAATCGATTCTAAATGCATACAAAGGATTCAATGTGAATACAACTGATCAATATAAAATACAATCAATTCAATAAAATATAGTCGATAGAATTCAGTCGATTCAATATAATAAACCATGTATTGATCATAATATATATATATATATATATATATATATATTGAAACAAAACAATTCTTTTATAATACTACAACCAGCTGCTTATATATTATAAAAATTTCAGACAGAAGATCATGATATTTTTCAGATAAGAAAAAGATTCAAACACACAAACAACCACAGATGAACTAAGATTAAATAAGAACTTGGAATTCGCTCCTTATTCCCAACTAAATGCTTTATTCCTACATATTTTTAACAGAAATTTCTTAATCTAAACTATTCCCTCCTTGAGCCCAAAATGCTTTCACAATTCCAGTTTTAGAAATCATGATCCCCCTCTTTTTGAGAATACAAAATGTTATATAGAAGTTTTTGGTGCTTCCAAGGAAAGAATTGTAACTTCTTTTATTATTTCCTCTTCCACAAGTGTTTCGTTTCCTAAAACTTTTCTTTTCCTAAATTAATTTTTTGTTTCAAAAACATGTTTTATTCTATTTCTAGTTCTAAAAATATTATTAAAATAATTCACATATTTATCACAATGTATCTATAAAACTAATAATTAAATAGAATATGATTATTCTCTAAATAAAACAAATTAAATAACTAAATCAATTATTCTATTTTCTAAACAATCATGATATTTAAATAACAATGAATTAAATAATCTAATTAAATCATCATTAACTAACTATGCAATATATAATTCAAATAAAATAAAAAAATGCAATTTAAATTAAACTATTAAATCATTCAATATGCAACATATGCAGCTACATGACACTATGTGAAGTGTGTGAGTGATATCCCTCCATCTTAACCCAGCCAGGATGCTAATCTCCTTTACCTCAACCACCCCTTGTCTTCAACAACCTGCAACTCATAGTAAACTCTAATTTCTTGTTAATAGATTTGTAACCCAAATAACCGAAGCATAGATGAAGCATTACTAACATGAATATTACATTTATTTCATTACATCTTTTCATATTAAAATATTCATAACAAATTATTCATCTATTCACATAAAATTATAAATGAAATATTTCCATTTAAAGTAAACCCAGATGGTATCAAATGTAACATTTTGTCTGGCTCCCTTTTTCTTCTAAGAACTCATTTGTACTAATGTTTCTGATGCTATCCTCCTTCCTATGGATACTGTTTCTAATGATGTAGTAGGGTGTGGTATAGTTCATGCATTGGCTGCCATAGATGAACTTCTCCCTAATCTTCTAGGTGTTTGTGAAGCAGTAGGGTCTTGCAGAGCTGAGGGTCTAGCTTGCAGATCTTCCGCAATGGCTTGTGAGACTGATGTTGTGTTAGATGGTGTAGATGTGCCCTCTGAAGGTGGGATTTCCCATTGTTTATGTAATTTATCTTTGTTTTTCTCTAAGTGTTCCTCTACATTCTTCTTATGCATCTTATCCATTACCTCCCTGTATGTACAAAATCTTTCTATGGCAGTGTTCTTAGGTTTTCTTAGTATATTGTTTGCATACGTATTTATTCCTACGTTAGAAACTTTAAAAGGTAACATAGGTATACAAAATGTTCTAGGCTCCACCGCCTCTATATAAATGTAGTCCTTGTCCACCATGAAAATTATATGGTTCATATATTGCTTTACAGATTCATATGGTAGTCTTTCTCTAGCTTGCAAATCTAACTGTAAGGTTTTGAAGAAACCTTAGTACATGGTGCTAAAGGCTTTTGTGTCACTAAATCTTCTAATGTGTTGTTTTATTTGTGCAGCAACTGATATGTGTTGTTGCCAAATTTTTCCTTTGAATCTTGATAATTCATTAAGAAAATAGAATACTTGGCATATGATTAAAGTTCTCCATCAGTTGTTCCTTCATCACTTCATAGAGGTCAAAACATTTTCCCTCTTTCACCATTTGATACGCGGTGTGAATTATTGTGGTGATAGTCAATCCCTCTCTATTTCCATAGTATATCTTGTAGGCTATCCCCATAGTGGCATACCAAACCCTCAGATCCATAATATCCTTTACACCAAGGCTCCACCTATTAGGTTTTGCTCTTGTAAGTTCAATGACCATATCATTCTTGATATCCTTCATTGTTGGTATTGGCCCTATTGAGCTAAGTTCAGTCATTGCTCTGATTGCATCATTCATTATGCAGTAGGGTTTGTCCAAATAGATAAATTCATCATAGATCTCGCTAAGAATTATCCTTATCCATGCATGAGCCTCACTGAAATGTGGATAACCTTTCCATATATCCAATTTCTTGGTAGAAATGTTCTTATATTCATTGGAGTACCCTGCATCTTCAAGTAGTGTGTCCCTCAACTCCTCAAACTTTATATGATTTATCTCTATGATTGCAGTGTGTATGTATTTCCTGACATCTTCAATGTAAACCACATCTGCTGATACATTAGAGAAAGCTCATTCTTTTTCCACTTCCATTTCTTTTGTAGACACCCTAAAATGACCGTGTCGTCAAATCACTTGCATACCGTTATCTGTCTAATCACTTGCATTGCAACGTTAATTAAATAATCTAATTATTTAATTAATTATCATCAAATTCTTCTAAATCTCCTAAATTCAACATTAATTAAATAAATCCTCTTTATTTAATTAATTAAATTAAATTCCTCTATATTCTTCCACAATTAAATAATTTTTAATTATTTAATTTGATCATTATCCTCTTTCCAAAAATTAAGTCTACATTAATTAAATAAATCCCATTATTTAATTAATTCATCACAAATTCTTTCTTATCCAAAATTAAATAATTCTTAATTATTTAATTAAATCAAAATCATTCTTTCAAAATCATGCACAACAATTAAATAAATTTATTTTATTTAATTTGCTTTCAAATCTTCTAAATTAAATAATTCTAATTATTTAATTATTTCTTCCAAAATATCTTCTCTAAATTTAAATAAATCAATTATTTATTTAAATTTCTTTTTCTTCTAAATTGGAGTTATCTCTAATATAACTCAAGCTTTCTATATTTAATAAAGCAAAATACCTTCTTGTCTTATGCAAATCTCTTCTTGTTTTAAATCACTTAACTGATTGTTTTATTCTTTTAATTGATTTATCTCTTCAGTTAACTCATTCTTCTATTCTTGATAGCTCCTCTCATGCAAAAGCAAGCAAGACACATGTCTTCTTCTCATTCGTTGCACGTTCCTCAACTTTTCTCCTCCATTGATTCTTCTGAATTATCTGGACCGTTGATCGATCTTTGATGAAACCTATATAAACCCCCCTCATCTCCTTCATTGGGCCTCTCTCTTCGATTGTATTCTCAGGCATACTTAAAAGAGCTTTGAGCATACACAACGCGTCGATTGAGCACTCACACGATCTCTTAACATTGATCTTTGAGCACTATCACGATCTTTTGACATTGATCTCTTGAGCACACTACTTGCTTGTTGCAGCCATGGCTTTGCAACTTCATTGAGCAATCCACATTCAATCCAAAGGAAACAACACAGATTTCGGTAAAAGTCTCTATTTCATTGAGTGATTATTTATGGCTTTTATTTAAATTAGTTTCCTTTATGTTATTGGGTTCTTTGGTTTTATTTAGTTTAGATTTAATCCATTTTTCCTCATACACATTCTGGCACGCCTGGTGGGACCCACTAATTCCTTTGTTTCTTTGAGAAATTTGTTTTTTTTGAAGTTACAGTATGGCACAGCGCAAACGACACCACATAGCGCTTTTGGCAGGACTTTTGAGCACTTCTGGAGGCACAGTTAGGTGCTTTTGGAGGTTCTGCGGCGCTTTCAGCAGCGCAGCACAGCGCTCTTGGCCTGACAGAACGGTGCTCCCGGCAGTATTCTACAGCACTTTTGAGCTAGATTAGGGTTTTGACCTTGTTAACTGTTTTACAGGATTTTTACACCATCTATCTTATTGCTTTGTATGACAAGCTGTTGTATTTGTCAGACAAACCTGTTTTTCTTGTTGGACATCCTAAGCTGATTTATTTAGGAAGTACCTTCGACTTTTTGTGTTAATCCTTGGTGTTGTTACAGCGTTTTGAGTCCTTTACAGATTGCAGAACACAGATCTCTCAGCTATCATTTCTCAGATCAGTCAACTAATCATGGAATTTTACTTCAGATCTGATTATTTTGAAAAAGTTCCCCTCTTTGTGATTTGAGACAGCGCGGTGCTTTGGGTTATATCGTCTCACGTTGTTGGTAACACAGTTTCATGCTTACGGCTATTATTCAACGCTTCTGGTATTATTATAGTGCACTTCTGGTCTGCATCACAGCGCTTGAAAACATAGTGAAGTGCTTCCGGTTATTTTGTTGTGCCTCTGGTAATATTATACAGCGCTTCTGGTCTGCAATACAGCGCTCTCAGAATACAGTACGTCGCTTCTGGTAAAATCGTGCAGCGCTTTTGGTTAAAATTGATTTGTTTTGTTTTTTGCTAACTTGTGAAATTTTGGTGGAACTAACTCACTTGTTGCAGCTTCTTATTACTCACACAGAGCCAATAGGTGTTTTTCTTAATATGTTCATGCAGGACGAGCGTTGAAGACCTCTTTTTGATTTATCTCACTAAGTCTTAGAAACACATTGCATGCTTAAAAGGATAATTGAACAAATCTTTTCTTGCAATCTAAGTCTTAGGAATATACTGCATTTCTTAAGGGACAATGGACATGTATGAACAAACACTCAAGTTTCTAAAGGACAATGGACATGAATGCCAAACACGTCATTTCATAAGGGACAATTTACAACTACAATCGTGTGTGTGCATAGCTTAGTTGCACCTTATTTTTCTTATAACGGGACAATTGAACCTTTGTTTGACGTGCTTGCTTTTACTTTTTTGTACTTCCTTTAGAAGGGCCTGCTTTTGGATTGCACTTCATCCAAAAGGGATGACCCTAAGTGGAGTTTTCCTTTGAACTGCTATATAAGAGGGATAAGGCGAAAGCCAAGTCCTAACCGACGTCAGCCTTACCTTGTGGTGCCAAACTGAAAAGAGGTGTACTAGCTCTTTGTGGAAACGATTTTCACATTGAGCAAAGTGTTTGAAACTCTTAGTAGGATTGGTTAAAGCTTTTAGTAGCTTGTCGCATTGCTCGTAAGGCGTTGGTCCCTCAAAGTCACTAAGAACCAATTTAGATAGAGACTACCCGACCTACCTCCAAACATTGCGGTAATCATCAGTGCAAGGGAAATCGATTTAAACCCTTAACATACTCACCATTGGCTCCCTTGAGAAGAGATAGTATTCCCTTGGACATAAAGCTCTTGTGACCTACTTGAGCTTTCCAAGGGGAGGGTGAGATATCCCTACCTATCATCTCTCGCAAAGATACTAAATATCTGACACCTTTATGGAATGATATTTTTATCGATGGAGTATTAAGCTGTGAGCTGATCTACTGCAATGAAACCTTGTCTCTAGGGATAAAAAGTGCTTGTTATTGATTGCAACTGTATTAGACCTGTGGAAACATTGGGCTTGTTTGGAGCCTTGAACATACACTATCTGTTGTGTCAGTCCTTGTGCCTTTTTTTGACCACTTGTTTGCTTTGTTTTCTCTTGCCAAACCAATCCACTCAGAAACAGAAAAATCTTGCCTTTGAAAAACATCAGACACTACTTCAGCGCCCCTGGTATTACAGCAGCTCGCCTTTGGTAATACAGTAGATCGCCTTTGGTCAGCAGTAACCCGCCTCTGGCAAAACTCTACTTCAGCGCCCTTGGTATAACAGTAGCTCGCTTTTGGTCATCGTAGCTCACCTTTGGCATAGCAGTAACTCGCTATTGGTAGCTCAGTCCATCGCCTCTGGCCCACAGTAGCATGCTTTTGGTAGCACAGTCCTACACTTCTGGTCAAACAGTATAGCGCTTTTGGTCCAGTACTTTGTGCATCAGAGTTTGTCCATTTCTTCAAAGCATCACACAGATTCCCAGCATTACATTGTGTCCAGGTATATCCTATGGTCACCACTAGGCTACAGCAAACCATGAAATCTAGGCAAGTTATCCCTAAGAAGCACCCCTCGCACACCACAATCAGGTCGTCTCAACATTACTCCCAAGGTGACTCCTAGTACACCCGCGGCAAAACCAAACATCTCTCCAAACATGCCGCACATAGATGAACCAAGCAATCCTTATGAGGATAGAACCCCTTTGCTAAATGCACCTCACTATACCACGGGCTTGCCTCCAGATTTTGTCCCACAAGGTTATATCATAGATCAAACCCCATCTCAAGAAGAGCGACACTTTGAAATAGGTCAATCCTCTCAAGAAGATGGGCAAGATCTTGATGAATTTCTACAAGATCCTAGAGCTATAGCTGCCTTTGATAAAATCCTTAGTGAGAACCAGGATCATTTCTTTCACTTTCTTGCAAAGCAAGGTGCCAAGTTACCTCAAGATTTTGATGTGTCCACTCTCAAGGAGAGCACCAACACCCAAGAAACCATACAAGCGGTGCAAACCATGTCCACAGTGACTACGCCCTTACCTACACAAGGCTCGCAGTATAGGAATCCCCTTTTCCAAAATCCAACAGAGGAGAGGCCCATATCACCGCTTTTGACTCCTATGGAGATCTATCAAAACCAACAAGAAACTCTCCAACGTCAAGCAGAATTAGCTAAGCAAGCCACCTTAGCTCAATCGAATGTGCAACCACCTCCTAAAGTGTCCACCCCAAGTGCGAGCAGAATCTTGGTTACCCCATCATGCCTAGGTTTCCCACCCAATTACAATCTGGGGAACACTTATGTAGCCATGCAACAAGGGTCTCAACAAATGCCACCTCCTATATCATCACACCTGCATGTCTCTCAACCAATTAGAGTCACACAGCCCCAACCACAACATTCTTCTACTCTCGTCCTCAAGCAGCCCCAACCACAACATTCTTCTACTCTCATCTTCAACCAACCCCAACCGTCGCAAATCACTTCTAACTATGTTCCTCCTCCACAACGTTCATCCTCGCTCAACTTCTTTCATACATTGCCTAGCCACTCTCAACATGCCCAACATCATGTTTCCCAAAGCTATGTGCCACCATCACAACCTAATCAAACGCACTTTAGCTTTCCTCCCCCCAATGCCTTTCTTCAACCGTCGCAAAGCCAACATTCTTACCTAGCACCACCTCCACCTATGCCTAATCAAGGCCTCCAATTCCAACCCAATTTGAACCAATCGTATAATTCATACAATCCCGATCAATCTTACGACCCTTATAATACCAGTGCGCATGGCTCACACTATAATCTTCCATATGGGCAACACCAACCACTTTTTGGACAACAAGAGATATTACCAACCCCTCCCACGACTATGGAACTAAAGATTGCGGAGGTGCAACAACAGCTATCTGATCTTATGTTTGGCCACACCAAAAAGACCTTCTCTTTAGAGGAAGTGTGTCCTTATCCTTTTGATCGGTCGTTACCAATGATCCCTTTTCCTCAAAATTTCACTATTCCCAAGTTCGATAAGTACAAAGGAAAAGGTGACCCAAAAGACCATCTTAGGGAATTCTATCTTGCTTGCTTCGAGGTCTCTCATAACGACACATATCTTATGCGTCTTTTTCCTCGCAGTCTTGGAGGTCAAGCAATAGAATGGTTCTCACACTTACCTACGGGTATCAAGTCTTTCAACGAGCTAGCAGAAAAGTTTGCCACCCATTTTTCTTACAACGCAGAGCATGAGATTTCCATGATGGACCTATGCAACAATAAATAGAAAAATGGTGAAACTTTCATTTCTTTCCTTCAACGATGGAGACAAATGGCTAGTAAATTCCCTTTCAAGATTCCAGAGAAACAGCTTGTTAGCATCTTTGTGCAGAACCTCAACCAAGAGTTAGGTTTCCATTTGCAAATCCTTAGTGCTACAACCTTCGATGAAATCACATATAAGGGTATCAACATTGAGAAGGCCCTCATTGCTAAGGGTGTGGTCAAAATCTTTAAGGAGATGAAAGATAGCAATTCTCATCAACAGTCGAACGATAAACCCAAATATTGGAACAAAAACAAAAACGTGGTCAATGATGGGGTGGTCGATACTAAGCATGTCCAAACATTGCAAACACCGCTGCAACTCTCCAAACCAAGTCAAGCTCCACCTCAACAACAGCAGCAACAAAGGCAGCCTTATCCCAACCAATAGCAACGACAACAAGAGCGGCCCCAACAAGATTACCCTCCGTGACGTCAATTCACTCCCTTGGGAGTACCCATCGAATCGGTCTTACAGCAAGCTTTGCAGAAAGGGCTCATCACCTTACCTGATGCTCCCCCATATGGAGAACCTGTCTACAAAACTGCACGTTATAGAGACAATGAGTATTGTGAGTTCCATAGGAGCAAAGGTCATCGAACTGTGTCTTGCATGAAGCTTAAGCACCTCATCCAAAACCTCATCGACGGTAATCAAATCACTTTTGAGGATGAATCACCAGCGCAACACACGAACAAGGATCTCGATATGTACAAGGAACCATTCCCTCATCACGGTCCACCTCCTCCTCAGGATAGAGGTAAAGGTATCAATCACGCGTCCACGTCTTTCGATTCCATTGTAGGTCGTTTTGAAGAGAGTCGAGTGTCTACCCTCACCATCAAAGGCAAATCTACGGATTGTGTTGTTACTACTCGTCGAGGTCATGTCACCATCCGTGTACCTACACCTAGACTTCCGGTTCAGTCTGATTATAATCTTGTCGAACATCTAGGGAGAACACCAACACAGATCTCTATTTTTGACCTTCTACGGTCATCACCTGCACATAGAGTGGTGCTAGAAAAGGCCCTCCAAGAGTCTTCTGTTCCTAACAACATAGCAGTCGCAGATTTCCAAGCTATAGTGGGTAATATTGCTTCACCTTACAATGTGGTCTTCTCTGAGAAAGATCTCCCCTCCCATGATCCTTGTCACAATGATGCCCTCCATATTGAAGTTCTCATCCATAAGCGCAAAATCAAACGCATCCTCATAGATGGTGGTGCTGGTCTCAACATATGTTCTTTAAAGTTACTAAAGCAATTGGGATACTCTGAGGATCACGTCAACACTGATCATAGTATTACAATCAAGGGGTATGATGATGCTAAACGCCATTCAAAAGGTGTTATTCACTTGCCTATACAACTGGGCCCAGTCATGCTTGAAACTAGGTGCCAAGTTCTTGATATTGAGCTGCCTTACAACATTATTCTTGGCTGCCCATGGATCCATGCAATGAAAGCTGTCCCCTCCACATACCATCAGTCTCTAAAGTTCCCATACAATGGTACAGAGATTACCATCCCAGGAGATCCTAATCCTTTTGAATTTTGCCGTGTCTTGCAAGGAAGCTATAAGAATTAAAACCAAGTGCCTAAAAATGACAAAGCCCTTGAATCCCCTCTCTATGTTGACCCTAAAACTCTCACGCAAGCCTCTACAAGTGAGCCTACACCCCTCCCCAAAATCACAGCACGCGTCCGAGATATAGGCTTTGGCACTTATGATATCTTCGAATCTTGTTGTGTAGGGCAGATGCCTTTATCTCCAAAATCTTATGGCAAACCACCCATTGCTAAAGTAACCAAAAAAGCCGCTATGCCTCCCCCACCATTCCTAACCCAATTCCAACATGGATGGTTATTGGAAGAGGAAACCATTGAGGACATCTCTTCTTGGCTCTATAAGGAGAAAGAACCAGTCACGATACCAGTCAAGCAATATGGCAATGGCTTAAGGATAGTAAAAAACATGGGCTATAAAGGCAAAGGTGGCCTTGGGAAACAGAATCAAGGCACTATGGAGCCCATTGTGGTAACAAAGAAGCTAGACAAGAAAGGATTAGGATTTGGTAAGAAGGTACCACGCGCCTCGGACATCGAGTATATCCTCAACGAGGTAGCTGACACTTTTCCCACCGATACGATGTCTACAGAGGATATCATCGATGACTCTTCCCTCCACATAACCAATCTATTTGTAGAATCCTCCATTTTTACACTATCCTCCATATCCTTAACTTCCACCACCAGCACCCAGAATGTCACGCTTGTCTACCCTGAACTTATCGATTGGGACCAACAAGGGGCCCCCGTTATAGATGTGTTTCAGAATGACGAAGCTCTAGCTGAGTTCATGGGACTTCAGGAGGGTATCCCTCTTGGCGATCACAAGGCAGGTTTTGTAATGGAACTAGAGCCCACGGCTTATTTTGGTGAGAATGCCAAATCCTCTAGTCGCAAAAGGGCCAATAAAGAAAGATCTCTAGGTGAAAACCACATAGTGGCACCTCCTGATCATAAAATAGTAAAAATAAAGGACATATCCAAAGGTGAAAACCCAACTGTGGCACCTGAGGATGGAGGATTTGACCTTCCCTTACCATCTAAGTACAAAGAGAAATCAGCTCTCCTAGTTGAAGATTCTACAGAGATCAACCTGGGTACAGAACAGAATCCAAAGACAACATTCCTAGCGGCATCCTTATCTGACACAGAGCACAAAAATCTTAACAACTTCTTCTTGCAACGAACCATAAACTTTGCATGGACCTATGCAGATATGCCAAGGCTAGACCCTAAGCTCGTAGTTCATTATCTCACAGTTGATCCCAAGGTGAAACCAGTCAAGCAGAAATTGAGAAAGATGCACCCACAGATAGCTCTCTTGGTGAAGGTGGAAGTACAAAAGCTATTAGATGCCAAGTTTATATGACCTATTGACTATTCAGATTGGGTCTCAAACATTGTACCTATGTCTAAACCCAATGGGCGCATCCACATGTGTAATGATTTTAGAGATCTCAATAAGGCATGTCCTAAAGACAACTTTCCACTACCAAACATTGACATTATAGTGGACTTGACAGCAGGTCACGAGATGCTTTCTCTCATGGATGGATCCTCGGGTTACAATCAGATAAGGATAGCTGAAGAAGACCAACATAAAACAACCTTTACTTGTCCTTGGGGCAATTATTGTTGGTGTGTCATGCCGTTTGGTCTGAAGAATGCAGGAGCAACCTATCAGCGAGCAATGACAGTGATATTTCATGACCTCTTTCATCACATCATGGAGGACTATGTTGATGATATACTAGCTAAATCTTCTAGGGTGGATCACATACAAGTCCTAGGACAAATCTTTGACAGGCTTGAAAAATACCAAGTAAGACTCAATCCAAAGAAGTGTGTATTCGGTGTAACATCAGGGAAGCTATTGGGATACATTGTATCTCGTAGAGGCATTGAAGTCGATCTAGCGAAAGTAAAGGCTATAGTGGAGATGCCTCCACCAAAGAACCTAAAAGCATTAAGGAGCCTCCAGGGAAGGTTGCAGTCCATTCGGCGCTTCATATCACAGCTAGCAGATAAATGTCAACCCTTTCAGCACTTACTCCGAAAGGATGTCTCGTTTCAATGGGACAACAAGTGTCAGGCAGCGTTTGATCAACTTAAAGAGTATCTAGCTACACCTCCTGTATTGGTTCCACCAGTTGTGGACAAACCTTTGATCTTATACATCTCCACTACAAACTCGGCCTTAGGGGCTCTGCTAGCACAGAATGATGACACAGGAAAGGAGCATGCAATTTATTACATTAGTAGAACCTTGGTAGGATACGAGCTCAATTATTCACCAATGGAAAGGGCTTGTTTAGCAGTAGTGTTCGCTTCCCAAAAGTTGCGACATTACATGCTGAACCAACACACAAATCTGATAGCCAAGATTGATCCCTTGAAGTATCTACTAGCAAAAGTAGCTCTCACAGGCAGACTAGCTAAATGGGTTATGATCCTTAGTGAGTTCGACATTGAGTACACCGATCATAAAGCAATCAAAGGACAAGCCCTCGCGGATCAACTAGCAGAAGCACCTATGAAAGATACACATCCTATGGTAGCAGACTTCCCTGACGAGAATCTCTTCACTCTTGCTACCTCCATAATGTGGAAGTTGTACTTTGATGGTTCTTACACACAGCATGGATTAGGAGCGGGCATCTTATTTGTTACACCTTAGAATGACTACATTCCAAAGTCATATCGGCTAGCATTCCCTTGCACCGACAACATAGCCGAGTATGAAGCACTCCTCATAGGTCTCAATACAGCAGTTCAATGGGACATCACAGAACTACAAGTATATGGAGACTCACAGCTAGTCATTCGCCAAGTCACAGATGAATACCAAACAAAGGATGAAAAGTTGGTCCCCTACAAACAACTTGTGGATGCCTACAAACCACATTTTTCTAGCATCACATTTGAGCAAATTCCAAGAAAGCATAATAAAGCTGTGGATTCTATGGCTTCTGTAGGGTCACTGATTGATATGCCTACAAATACACAGAAGTGTGAATTCTTGATCGAGCAATTGTTGATACCAGCCGTCGATGTTCCTATTACTGAAATCATCTGCGAACTTGTTGGTCCCAATTCCCCATGGTACGAAGATATCTATGAATACCTCAAGAACACAACCTTTCCCCCTGACCTATCATCCACTCAACGCAAAACCTTTATCCGTCGATCCTCTCGTTACATCATTCTGGGTGACACACTATATCACCGGAGTCTCGATGGTATCCTCTTACGATGTCTTAACGCGGAAGAAGCCGAAGCTACCTTACGAGACATACACGAAGGTGTCTGTGGCGCACAGTCTACCGGTCCTAATCTTGCTAAGAAGATACTCAAAATAGGTTATTACTAGCCTACAATAGAGCAAGATGCTGCACAGTTTGCTAAGAAATGTCTACAATGTCAGCAGCATGGAGATCTGATTCACGCACCAGCTCATGAGTTACAACCTGTGATAACTCCATGGCCTTTTTCTCAATGGGGTCTCGACCTCGTAGGACAAATCCACCCTTCCTCCTCCAACGGCCACAAGTTTATCATTACCGCCACTGAGTATTTCATGAAGTGGGTGGAAGCCATTCCTATGACCTATATCACCGGTAAGCAAATAGCCAAGTTTATTCTAAACTACCTTATATGCCGGTATGGTATTCCTCAAGCCATTGTCACTGATAATGGGAGACCATTCAAGAACCAAGATGTCCGTGCCTTGTGCACACAATACAATATCCAACATCACTTTTCAACTCCCTACTATCCGCAGAGTAACGGCCAAGCTGAGGCTTCCAATAAAACCATTCTCAAAATCCTCAAGAAAACAGTCAATGAAGCTGGTCATGATTGGCACTTGCAACTCAATCCCGCCCTCTGGGCCTACCGCACTAGTATCAGAACACCAACTAGTGCCACACCATATGCCTTGGTCTTTGGCTCTGAAGCCATCCTACCTATAGAGGTCGAGATCCCATCCCTCAGAGTATCCATGCAGGACCTAATCGACGGAGATGAGTATCGCACTTCCAGATTAGCTGAGCTTGAATTACTAGATGAGAGGCGCCTTGCCACACTTAATCATCTCCATGTCTATCAAAACTGCCTCCGGCGTAATTACAACAAAAAGATCAAAGAAAGACGGTTTCAAGTTGGTGATCTTGTACTTAAGGAGAATCAAAGAAATCAAGTAGATCGAGAGAAGAAGGGCAAGTTTGAGCCTAACTGGTTAGGTCCCTTTATTGTGACAGCAGCATATGGATTAGGAGCTTATAATTTAGCTACACCTAACGGCATTCCTCTGGATGAGCCACTTAACAGTGTCCATCTCAAGAATTTTTATGCCTGATCCTCAGAGTATTCAAAAAATCAAAAAAAAAACCAAAAAAATCTGTCCTCTGGTGAAAACTTGGCAAACAGGCGCCTTGGATAAGTACCATAGTGAAAACCTGGCAAACAGGTGCTATGCGTAGAGTCAGCATCCATCATCTATCAAGTCCTATCCACTCCTTGTCCAGTTCGTAACGTGCCTCATCCATCCACCCATAATAAAACCATTGACTTTGTTTGCATTTTCATCTCCCTATCTAGTATAGCTTGGAAATTTGTCAATGTCCCTCGTCATCTCCCACGTCTTGATCTGTGTCTACAGTTCACACTGTCTTGTCCTAGGTCAAGTCTTTCCGTGTCTTCTTCGGCGGTCACCCCTACAGTTTCCTCTACCAGAATGGGGGCAACTCTTTCCTTAACTTAGGTCTAGGATTGGTTCCTTGTTCGTGGTTCATAGCACATACTTCGATCTTTTCTCATTTCCACAGGTAACACCCTTTAATGGACACAGAGTTCCTACGATAAGGTTGTTATCTTCTCAACACTTTTTCTACATCATCACACTAACCAGAACTACATATCATCATCTTCTCAATCTTAAGGTACCTTGATCCCATGGATATGGGTATGTAGGCAGTCTGGAATATGAAGGACATTTCCAGTACTCAGGTACATAAGATCACCTCTTCTCCGCTCTTTTCCCACATCATCACACTAACCAGAACTACATATCATCATCTTCTCAATCTTAAGGTACCTTGATCCCAGGGATATGGGTATGTAGGCAGTCTGGAATACGAAGGAAGTATCCAGTACTCAGGTACATAAGATCCCCTCCTTTCACCTTGACCCATTCATCACTCTATCCAGAACTACATATTTATCACGTTCATCTTCCATCGTAAGTGTGCCTTGATCCCGTGGATACAGGGTATGTAGGCAGTCTGAAATACAAAGGATGTATCCAGTACTCAGGCACACACGATCCATCATTCTCCACCTGTTTCAATCCATTAGCATTCCATCCTTCTAGTCTTCCGTTTGTCAAAATCCATTCGCC
Source organism: Cunninghamia lanceolata (assembly GCA_027924645.1). Lineage (NCBI taxonomy): Eukaryota > Viridiplantae > Streptophyta > Pinopsida > Cupressales > Cupressaceae > Cunninghamia > Cunninghamia lanceolata. Next base: position 24,071,637 of record BSBN01000047.1, read on the forward strand.
TCGACTTGACTAACTCAAGCAGCAAGCTAGCGCATCCTTTCAAAGCAAAAGTCCTTAACAAACTTGAAGCAAAGCAGCTTCCTTCCAGGGTCATCTACTGTCCTGCATACCGATTGCCAACATCAACTAAGTACTGCTTAACCAAGCCCTCGATCCACAAGCTTGTCTTCTACGAAGTGTTCCATTGTCGAGACCAACACACGCGTCTCCTACGACATGTGGCATTTCCTGCAACAAGACATTGTCTTTTTAGGTCGATGGCCCCCTTTAACGGACACCGAGTTCCTACGATAAGGCTGTTATCTTTCCTATCCAATCTATCCTGAGCAACCTCTTTGGCAAGAGAATATGTTGGCTGTATGTTTACTTTGTAAGTCAGTCAATTTGTGTTATGGTTTATCTTTTGTTCCTTTTCCATTACCTATTCAAGGCTACCTTGATTTATCTATAATCTTGGTATGTTGTGATGCAGTACAGATTGGGGGCATAGTCATTGCTTTCTGTGTGCCGTGGTTGAGGAATGATCTTTAGCATCTTTCTTAGCATTATATTTATCTTGTGTGTGTTATGGCCTGGCATCTTACATATTAATAATTCTTCTTGCATTTACATGTATTGAAGTTTATTTTATGTTCAAGACTATGGCTTATTCACATGTACCAACAAGGTCATAGTATGTCTAAGGGGATCTAAGTTCAAACCGCTTGCTTGCAGAGTCAACGTACACGCACTCGGATATTACAGCACCTTGGTCTTTTATACCTTGGTAGCAAACTATCCACGTGCTATATCAAAAATAAGGATTGCTCTTTATAAACAAATGTGAAACCATTGCAACAAGCTCATCCATTTACACCATCCATTTTTCCATGGCCTTATATAGTTTTCCAGCAAAGATCAATCAACAGTCTTTCTCTTATGTTCTCTCCTATCTCCTTTCTTCTATCTATCATCAACCCAACCTCGCCTATCTCCAACAAATCTTCTAGTTGAGCGTCAACACAGTTCTTCTGTCGCTTCCCTATCTTTCCTCTCGAGGGGGCACCCTACGCCAGCTACGCTGGGGCAACTACCTACACTGGGGCATCAAAAAATTGTATTACATCTTCAACAATCATTTTCTTTGATGCAACGCTACATGCTACATTGCATCAAAGAGGGGCAAAATGTAGACACCCTAAAATGACCGTGTCGTCAAATCACTTGCATACCATTATCTGTCTGATCACTTGCATTGCAACGTTAATTAAATAATCTAATTATTTAATTAATTATCATCAAATTCTTCTAAATCTCCTAAATTCAACATTAATTAAATAAATCCTCTTTATTTAATTAATTAAATTAAATTCCTCTATATTCTTCCACAATTAAATAATTTTTAATTATTTAATTTGATCATTATCCTCTTTCCAAAAATTAAGTCTACATTAATTAAATAAATCCCATTATTTAATTAATTCATCACAAATTCCTTTTTATCCAAAATTAAATAATTCTTAATTATTTAATTAAATCAAAATCATTCTTTCAAAATCATGCACAACAATTAAATAAATTTATTTTATTTAAATTGCTTTCAAATCTTCTAAATTAAATAATTCTAATTATTTAATTATTTCTTCCAAAATATCTTCTCTAAATTTAAATAAATCAATTATTTATTTAAATTGCTTTTTCTTCTAAATTGGAGTTATCTCTAATATAACTCAAGCTTTCTATATTTAATAAAGCAAAATACCTTCTTGTCTCATGCAAATCTCTTCTTCTTGTTTTAAATCACTTAACTGATTGCTTTATTCTTTTAATTGATTTATCTCTTCAGTTAACTCATTCTTCTATTCTTGATAGCTCCTCTCATGCAAAAGCAAGCAAGACACATGTCTTCTTCTCATTCGTTGCACGTTCCTCAACTGTTCTCCTCCATTGATTCTTCTGAATTATCTGGACCGTTGATCGATCTTTGATGAAACCTATATAAACCCCCCTCATCTCCTTCATTGGGCCTCTCTCTTCAATTGTATTCTCAGGCATACTTAACAGAGCTTTGAGCATACACAACGCGTCGATTGAGCACTCACAGGATCTCTTAACATTGATCTTTGAGCACTATCACGATCTTTTGACATTGATCTCTTGAGCACACTACTTGCTTGTTGCAGCCATGGCTTTGCAACTTCATTGAGCAATCCACATTCAATCCAAAGGAAACAACACAGATTTCGGTAAAAGTCTCTATTTCATTGAGTGATTATTTATGGCTTTTATTTAAATTAGTTTCCTTTATGTTATTGGGTTCTTTGGTTTTATTTAGTTTAGATTTAATCCATTTTTCCTCATACACATCTTTGAATGGGCATTTCTTGTATTTAGGCCTTGGTTTTTCTGTCACATCAATGAGCACTGGTGTAGCCATTTCATCTTACTCACAGTTTGTCAGCTAGGGTTTGATTGCTTTGTAGCTCAGAGATAGAATTTCTCAAAGTGTAGTGGATGAAAATGAGGATTTTAGGTTGGATTAGGGTATAAATAGCCCTAATATTTTCTTTTCGCATTTATTGTTTTTACCCATTGTGCTTTTCACAGGCTTTTTTGGCCATTTATTATTGTAAGCTGCTAATGGTTAGTTTATCCTACAATATGTTACAGTATGATACACTTACTATGTTACATGTTTGAATTCTACTACATTTCATCTTTTCATCTCAGATATTTCTGATAATGCTTCAACTGAGCTCCATTAACATATCCAGTAGTTATTCTTCCTTCCATAAATTTCAATCTTACTAGTCTAGGTTTTGCAATTTCATGTATGTAATATGGGCCTAGCCATCTAATTTTGAGTTTTCCTTGTCTCTTAAACTTACTTTCATATAAAAGTACCAGGTCTCCTTTGAAATTTTTCCTCTGAAGGTTCCTGTAATGCCAAGATTTCTATCTCTCTCTAGATTCATGTTATAAGCTACCATCGGTCTATTTTCATCAATTTTATCTAGTTCTTCAATTCTATGTGTCAAGGATTCCTTTGAATTTAGTTTTAGAGTCCTTGCCATATGGAATTTAGGAAGTATAAAGTGTATTGGTATAGTAGCACCCGAGCCATAGACTATCTCATAGGATGTGAAATTTGTGGTTCTTTTGTATGTAGTACGGTAGGCCCAAAGTACCGCAAGTACTTTTAGGTCCCAATCTATTATGTTGCCATTACACATTTTTGTTAATGTCTTACCAATGATCTTGTTTAAGGCCTCATTTGTCCCATTTTCCTAAGGATGATATGGTGTGCTCTTGTTGTGTGCTAACATAACATATTGTAGTAACTCCACAATCATGTTTTCCTTGGTCACTTGTGATACTAAGTGGACATCCAAATCTAGTGATTATATTTTCATAGAGGAACTTTATGGCTATTTTTGTGGTACATTCTTTTGTAGGTATAGCTTCAACCCATTTGTAAGGTATTCTACTCTAGTGATGATGTATCTATTTTGTATGAAAAGAGGGACAATGGGGTTTGTTGGTTTAGATCCTCCTTTCACTAAAATCATTCAAGGATATCCAACTGAGTTGAATCACAACTCTTGCAAGAGGATTCACCTATAGTTTGGTGGTCACTTGGAACGATGTGGAAGCTCAGATGTTATCAATCAATAATTTAATTTAATGCTCAAATACTCTTAAAACCTTAAGTATGCAAAATAGTAAGCAAATTGATGAATTATAACAAATCCTTGCAGACTAAAATAGTAGGCAGAGATTAATAACTAATCATTTTTTGAAGTTATGAATGCGGAATAGTCAGGACCACCTCCACTAATGCCCTTGTCCAAGGTATTGTTTTCTCTATGCAATCCTGGTCTTCTCCCGACACTGATATTCATTATATTTTATGTTTCTGCCTCAGAAGATGCAAAGGACACCTCCACTAGCACCCTAGTCCAAGGCTAGATATTTTTTAGGATGTCAGAAGCTCTTCAGATGTTGATTATCATTGTCCAATTTTTTTCTATGTTTACAACTCTAAAGGACACTGCCACTAATGCCCATGTCCAAGCAGTCCTTTTCTTTAGAGATTTGGAATCTGCACATTGTCTTACTATTCCTTACAACTCCACTCTATCCAGATGTGAAATCTATAACCTGTAATCATAAGGAGAGTGGTTGGGGGTTGTCGTGTTTGGAGACTTGCCTCATTCAAGCCCTGGAGAGATAGTTAAGTCTTCTGAACACCATTTTCAGATAAAGAGTGCGTATCCATGTGGGATAGAGGCAAATATCCAAATGATAATTGATTCAAACATGAATAAATGTCACCTTAGAGGTGTAGATCTCACATAAATGAAGGCTCTTCAATCACATGAGAAGATGAAGCTAAATTTAATCACAAACATAATAACAATGCTCTTCTCTACAACAGTGAATATAATGAATGCTCTAAAATCATGAGTTAACCAAAATTTTATAATCATCTTCTAGTTAGCTTCTAGTTTACAAATGAATCACTAAACATGCCTATATATGCAACTAGACACATTACCGCTAAAAATTTTGTAATTAAAACTTGAGATGTCAGCATAGGACCTAAGTAACGGTCATAAAACTGACATTTGAATTTAGGGCTGATGCAAAATAGGGTAGGACTAGGGCACTAGCACCCAAGTCCACCCTCCCAATTTTGGTTAGGAGTCATCAAAATAGCATCCCCTAGGTCCTATTTGCTATAACACTAGGGGTTTTCACATCAGGATTCACAATTAACATGCAAGATGCTTATAATGCATTTTAAGGACCCGAGAGCTAAACCTTAAGAGGGAAAAGCCCCCAAGGGGACAATTTTCAACATAACATTTAGCCCACACTTTAATGTATGTATAAATGCAAGGCCAATAAATGCATTAAAGTATAGTCAAAACATAGAAAGCATGCCAAGCATGGTACAGACATGCCAAACACACTGAAGATAGTAACAGGCATGTAAAACATGGAGAAGACAGTTACAATCATGCAAACCACAGAGAAGACAACATTAAAGACATGCAAAACACAATGAATATAGTGAATGTAGTAATTATTTCTTTTTTTCATTTTCTCATAGATGAATGCAAATGCAAGTACAAGGAAAGTAAACACACAACCTAAAATACAGGAGGAGATCATCGCCACCAGTCTTGAAACTGCATCAGGGGAAATAGACATGCAATAGAAATATCAGAGTGTAGGAGGATCTCATCGCCACCAATCTTGAAACTAAACTTGAGAACAAACATGCCATACAAATCCCAATGCATAGGAGGAGCTCATCGCCACTGGTCTTGAAACTATGCTCGGGAACAAACACGCCATACACACACACATGGAAGACATGGATAAAACACGGCAAACAAGTGATGGAAGGATCCTATTTCTAGGTTCACCACCATCTCAAGCACATTACAGGCACACACTGATGATTGGGGTTTGCCACAACAATCGTCGAAGAGATGCTTAAGGGAGGATACACCAACCCCACCTACTCAGAGGACTTTTAGAAAATAACAGGATGTGCACTCTCCTCAAGAAATACACCATCCCTACCTCCATAAAGGGCTTAAAATAAAAGGATATGCATGATATCCCACTTCTGCAGAGGGCTTAATGATTTCAATATAAAATAAAGATGTGCACTTGCTTAGAGATACAACATCCTGCCTCTGCAGAGGGCTTACAAACACACTTTGTTAGTACCAAAATCATCAGAGAGCTTACCTTATATATGCCCCCACCTTAAGGTGGTTGATATCATGTACCGATATCAAGCACATTAAGGTAGAGAGAAAATACACAAGGGTGTTGGGAATTAAGGTGTCTCAACCTTGGTAATTCCTTGCATTTATTTGTTGTAATATATTTATTTATTGCCGATTGTGTAATTAGGATGCAAATCTTGTTTTGTCATCTTGTGGGAGTTGGCATGGTGATGTGTCATCCTACGTAGAAGGTGACCACATGTAATTTTGTCCTCGCATAAGGAGATAGGCATCCCACTTAGTGGTAGAGGTATTTTTCCATGTGTTGGCATTTTGAATAGTGTGTAAGTGAATCTTGACTGAAACGGTTATGACAAATTCCTATGACAGAATCTATGATGCATAAGAGTCGTAAATAGAAGATACTATGACAGGTGAAGACATGTGTCACAAGGCATCTTGGAAGAAGGCATCTTTGGGTGCCCTAAGGAGGGTTATGACTTGTTTTAAGAGAATATGATAATTTTAGTCAGTGTATGACAAATTCTCTCACAGCTATAAGATATGACAGTTATGACGAATTCTATGACAGTCGTAAGAGTCGTAAGAGCATCTGTCATTGTCCAACTTGGGAATAGACAACCATATTGGGATGGGGTGATATGACAAGTGTCATAACCATGATGAAGTGTTGGACAAGTGTCCCTAGGCATGTGTTTTGGGTCATGAGGCCAAGTTGGATGCCCATCTCAAGGAAAGTTCATTTTTGCCTTGAAAATTTCTATTTAAGCAGGTGCTTTGAGAGGAGATGTATTATGTGACTGACAAGTACTCTTATGTTTCTAGCTTGTCTCTAGATATGAGTGTTAAAGACTTCTATAAAGACTTGCATTGCAAGTGTGTTGTAAACCTTGTTGTTTAGATAATACATTATGCAGGTTTTCGAGTGTGGGGTTTTTAACCCGTAAGGGTTTTCCCCACATTATATCTTCTCTCTCTCTCTTCTGTCTTACATTCTTGTGGTATATTGCTGCAATATCTCTGTTGTTGGGTTAATAGCACTATAATTGTAAAGGTTAAAAAGAATATGCACTCATCTCTCCTCATTAGATTAGTGTAGGAAGCAATTTTTGCACTCCTAGAGTCCTTTCAAAGGAAACAAGAGCTTTCGCAAATCCCGTGCCCTCAGAAGTGGCATGCACTTTACAATCGCCAAATGTTCCCACAAACACACAATATCCTGCAAGAAGAGAGGTTAGAAATTTTTCCATAAGATATCAACCACATCACATGATTAAAAAGAAATACATGAAAACAATCACATCAAAAAGCCAAGGTTACACTATGGATTCGGAGCCCTAATATAACCGTGGGGCTATACCGTAGAGATCTCATAATCAAGTATAAGTGAGGTGAGATCCAAGATAAACAAAGTGCATGGAGTAGTAGTATTGTTATGGTTTGTAGTGCGACAAGACATCATCAAAATATCACACAGAGTGATTCTACTAGCCAAGCGTCAGATAATATATATCAACCCCATCGTCGTATATGGACTAGGTCTATTTTTGCTTACTCGCTGAAGGGACACATGGTTCATATCAGTATTATTTGGTTTTCATCATCCGCCACCTAGATAGAACCACAATAACTCAAGAGAGGAGAAAAAGGGCCTTAGGGACAATTACATAGGAGGGTGCCCCCAAGTCACCAATCATAACACTATGTCCTTAAGACACAACACAGAACAATGAAAATAGAATAGAAGATCAATAGAAGAATGATGATACAAATAGAAGAAGGGTCACAATAGAGGTAGTCTCTTGGTATCCTTGACCTTACAAGAGTATCAAGGGTCATCCTAGGAGGCCTAAACAACACATAACACATCATGGGGGAAACATAACACACAGGTAAAGGATTAGAAATACTTATCTAATTCATCCCAATGTTAAGAACATATATATATAGGAAGAGGCCACCCTTGAGAGAAATTATAATATTTGCTACAACAAGTGTGGCTTAAAGATGGAGAAATATTTACCTAATTCAAAGGGATGCTTCCTGGCAGACAATTTTTGTCTATCAACCTAGGATATCTCACATGTCATTTTGATCTTGTTGAAATTGCATTAACATTGAGTTTAGGATGATGAGAGGCTTTGGTAGGCTTTAAAGAACAATATCCTATACTAGTTGTGTAATTAATTCCAACAACTTGTAAAGGTACCCTAATTCCTTGTTGATTTACACCACATCCATTACCTACATAGTCATGATTTTTGTACAATATTTGAAATCCATGACCATTGAGAGAGTCCATTTCTTTAGAAGATGATGAAGCCTCATAGGTATCATAATTTGTAGTACAACTAAGAGTACTGTCTTTGTTTTCTATCAAGGAGACTTTGGTTTTCTTAGGTGTTTCAAAAGATTGCTTGGATGAGATCGATGCGACATTTGATGTGTCAGGGTTATTAAGTTTATATTCCCCTACACTACAAGGATTAAAATCTAATGAACCCCAATCATCATCAAAAAGTGCATTCGATGGTGTAGAGTCTTGTAGAACATTATCCATGGCAAGAGGCATTGATGAATCAACTTGTATGTTGTTTAAACTCAAATGATTGCTAACTTGTTTTTGTTTTTCAATATGTAAACAATTATCTGGTTCAAGATCAGCATGTATGCTATGAACCTTGTTTTGATAAATAAACTTTATTGATCTATAAAGGGAACATGGAACTGCCCCCATGGCATGAATCCACGGTCTACCAAGAATCATGTTATATGAAAGCAAACCAGACATGACATGAAAAGGGTAGATAATGTCATAGGACCAACCTTTATAGATAGGATTATAGTACCCATAGATTGTCTACCTTGATTATCAAAGCCTCGAATGCTAATTGTATCCAGTTTGATTAAAGATGTGTCAATCTTGATTTTGTGTAGTAGGTCAATGCCACAAACATTAAGAGCTGATCCATTGTCAATCATAACTCACTTTATCAATTTTGTATTTATCGTAGCAAATATTATAAGTGCATCATATTCATCTTTACTTGTCGGTATTTCATGTGGTTGAAATAGAATATCTATTTTTTTCACATACATACAATCCAATAGAGCTACTACATCATTTGGCTTAACAGCAGGTGATACAATCACCTTTTGTAAAGCTTCTTGGAGCATTCCATGGTATGTAGGTGATGTTTGTATTAAATCCCAAAGAGAGATCTTAGCCAAGGTAGTGCGAAGCTACTCAACAATATCATATTCTTATCCACTTTTATGAGTAAGACAAGGTGGTGGAGGAAGCATTAGTTGATAACATGGAAGAGAGATAGGCACATGAGGTGCTTGCTTGCTTTGCTTGTTATTATGGGTGTTGTATTTGTGAGCAATCACATTGTGGTGTGGTTGTTGCGACACATTTTGAACACATTGATTTCTTTGAGTGGTTTGTCTTGCATAATGTAGGATGTAATTGGGGTGTCTAGGTGGTTTTTGATCACCTTGAACTATAATCATTGGTTTTAAGCAAGAAGGTGTACTAGGTGCCCCTCGCACAACCATCTTAGGAATATTGCTACAAAGTCTATTAGCAAATTTTTAATCAACATTGTGTCTCTCTCTATTATACCCAACATCTATCCCTAAAGGATTTAATGTGATAGACCTTTTCTCATCCACTAATGCTACATCTTGGCCAGGGAGAGCATTGGAATGAAAGAAAGGTATGGTGTTGTTAAGAATGCTAGGTGTTGTTGAAATTTACCAGACACCTGAGAGGGGGGTGAATCAGTTGTCCCTAAAACTTTGAACAATTATGAACATCAACTCTTTAAACACTTATTTACTGTTGTTCAAATTTAATAATGAAAGCATGAAACCAAAAACTCAAAACAATAACACAATAAACACATGAAACACCAGATTTTTACATGGAAAACCCTATCAGGGAAAAACCATGGTGGGTGTTATCCGACAAGATATATAAGTTATAGCAATACCAAAAAATAGAGGCTCACTGTCTTAGGGATCACTACCTAAATTGATCACTGCAAATGTTGAGGCTCACTGCCAAGGATTGCTCACTACCAAGGATGGCCCACTACCAAGAGGTGGCTCACTGCTAAAAGATGGTGAACTGATTTGGTAGCATCTACTCCATGCCTAGGTTTAGTTCCATTGAAGAACAATATAACTCCTCTGCTCTGCTCTTTTACTCCTTTGGACTTATCTCTCCATTTTCGCTCAAGGATAATTTATTCATAACTCTATTACATGCTTTTATATAATTTATCAACCTTGGAATGTACATCAAGGTCAGCATTACATTCATCAACCATTGGAACATTCTCCAAGGTTAGCATTACAATAATACAAAGAAATAGGTCTAGATCTAAACAAGATTTGCTAAGGTAAAGATATATACAGATCACATTATTCCTTAGCTAGGAGTCAAATGTAATCTTTCACACCACGATATGCTTCCACAATCTTCAATGCATCTCCACAGGAAGTGAAAATAACCAAGTCAGCCAAGACTAGTGTTAACACTGGGTCTTCAAAGAACAGACTTCATCCACGATCCTAATTTCTCTTTGCAGACCAATCCAAAGGTAGGAACACAATCAGGAGACATCCACAAACACATTGTAATCACCAAGAATAATTGCACGATCTCTAACCACTCTGTCAAGAAGATTCTTCAAACCAAAGCACAAGAACAACACTGTTAGCCACTATCATAAGGAAAGGATAGCTTGCAGACCACGAGATCATGAGCCATTGTAATTGAAATCACTTATCATCATTCCAAACTTAATTATAGAACCGCAGGTCATAATACTTCAATGCGGAGGAATGCAGATAAAAATATTTGCTCTATCACCAGTGAATACTCAGAAAAGGTAGCTTTTACTCTGGTGAACACAACTCACTTATATCTTCATACTGGAGGCTCAAACTCAAAATTTGGCATCATCAGACATGCCTCTAAATAACTTCCAATCCGTAGATAAAGATATTCATTCTACTAGAAATGCAGAGCAATCTACCAGACTATTCTTTAGTAAACAAAGATATTCTTCAACATATTATTTCTACCGGAGGAGCAAATTTTCTCAAAAGAACTTGGAAATTCAATATCTTGATCACTTACTCATTTTTTCCAACACTTACATGAGCCAATACAAAGCATCTAACTTATCAAATTAGGATCACAATTGACATCAATGACAACACCGGTTAGGCACATACTTGCAACAATCTCCCCCTTGGTCATTGATGGCAACATATGATGTGAAAAACTGTAAAGACCATCAAGACAAGATTCTCCCCCTTTCTCTTTACACATCTACACTCTTTCTCCCCTTGAGTTTTTCACATGATTTATCTCTCCCTTTGACATCAATGGCAAAGGGCACATACTTGCAATCAACTACTCTGATCAAGCTAGAATTTCTTCTGTCATCTACTCAATAATACTTATTTTTATCAGGAACTTATATCAGAAAATTCTACCTATTACCCCTGAGAGGTAGCTTTTATTGACCTAGGTAAAATAATGACTTCTTCAGTCACTTTTCCAATTTCATTCCACTTATTTCTAAAAACCTCCTTTGTTCTAAATACATTCTTATCCGCAGACCTAGGGAGATGTTCCCAAGTCTGATTCTTCTCAGTGTGTTCTTCTGCAACCCTTGTTCTTGTCAGTCACCAATGATTTGATATTTAGTGTGATGCTCTTGCACAAATCCTAGGGGTCTTAGGAATCCTTTCTAAAACTTCTTCATCCTGCACTTTCTTTCCTTTTTTTCATTGCTTCATGAAGACTCAGCTAGTTCATATCCATTCGCCTCAGAGTTCATCAAGTACTGTCAATCATCATGAAAACTTACTCTGTACTAGGAGCAATTTTGTTCTATCAACCCAAACTTTTTGCACAATTCTTCATTTATCCTTCACAATCATAGTCTCTGTCCTGACTTAGACTTTTGTTGTTAGTTCTTGACCTTGTCTCTTTATGTTGGGTCATCAACATCAATCCTTGGGTAGGGGAGGAAAGATTTTCAATAAGACTCCCCCTGAGCCAAGGCTCCTAATTTACTTCTCAGAGAAAGCATCTGCACCAAAAGTTGGTGTGAATCTATCCTTGACCTCATTTTCATCCTTCTTATTCTAAACTTTGCTCATTTCTTTCTAGATTTCTGTCAGATCCACCTTGGCTATCCCCTTATCTTCTCTCTACTTTGTTTTCTTCTCATCTACAAGATAGTTTATTTTCACATTCTTGCTTCTATAGAATCCTGCAATATGTCTAGGTCTATTGCAATTGTAGCAAACAATATTCTTCTATTCTTGATTCTTTCTATTTATTGGATTCATCCTTGATCTGCATCAGTTAGCCATATGCCCAAATCTATTGCATGCAAAGCACTTTCCATTGAAATATTGACCATTCCTTACCAAACTTCTACATACATATGATTTATGCCCAATTTTCTTGCAATTGTAACATTGACCAGAAAATGATGAAACATTTTGATTCACTCTACTTCTAAACTGAGTAGTTTTGTGACCAAATTTGCTACATGAATGACAATAGCCATTGAAACATGGATACCTTTAAGAATTTGGTTGCCTGATTGGTGGGATTCTTGATTTATTCTTTTGATCTTGAATCTTTTTACCTTTGTCCTCCTCATCCTTAGTATTCTTCCCTTGACCTATTTTAGAATTTTCACCTTTTTCAACTCTCACACTATTTTTGTTGTGAAGATTTTCCTGACTTACTGTAGCCATTAGTCTATCAAATCTGATAGCACTCTCACTAAGTTTGTCTTGTTTAACCCATAAATGTTTCAAATCAACTTTCAAATCCACAACTTCTTCTTCAAGATTTAAGCAATCATTTGTTTTGTTTTTCAAGCATTCTTCAATTTTTTCTTTTTCTTCATTTTCTAACTTCAAATCTTGACTATTTTCCTCAAGTCTTTGCTTAAGCTCCTTGATTTGCCTTTTTAACTCTTTGATGTATTCATTTTCTTCTGTTGTATTTACTTTTAAGTCCATGTTTTCTTCTTCAGATTTATCAAAATTTTCAAGAGCAATTTTGGATTCTTCACTGTCAGTGGACAGATATTCATCTTGAGAGGAATTTATATTGTTGCAGGCTTCAAACATGGATTTAGATTCACCATTGGAAATCAAACACCAATTCATTTGTCCTTTTACTTCATACTAGCAATCTTTCTTCATTTTCTTCTCTTCAGTATCATCTTCTTCTTTGGTAAATACCTTTTCCCTTTTTTTATTGTAAGGAAGCCTATTTGAATCTGATGAATGATTATTGATTTCTACATACTTATGTATGTCTTCATCAACCCTGATATTTGCACTCTCAATGAACTTTTTCAATCTTGTATTGTAACACTAGTAGGCCTTACTCTCAGTAGAGTATCCAAGGAAAGTTCCTTCATCATACTTAGCATCAAACTTGCCTAGCTCTTCTTCTCTTTTGATATAACATTTGCTTCCAAAATATTTCAAATACTTTACCAAAGGTATTCTTCCATACCACAATTCATAAGGAGTTTTAGTATCATTACCTTTGACTTGAACTCTATTTTGAATGTAGACAGCAGTATGTATAGCTTCTTTCCAATATGCTTCCGGTAGGTCAGCTTCCTCTATCATTGTCTTTGCAGCTTCTTGAACAAACCTACTCTTTATTTCCATCACTCTATTCTCTCTAGATGGTTGTCTTTTTATTCCATGAGTCTCACACACCATATTGAATTTATTAGAGGTGAAATCTTCTCCTTTGTTAGATTTCAAACATTTGATTTTCATAGTCAATTCATCTTCAACCATTGTTTTGAAGGCTTTAAATGCATTTGGAGCTTTTGATCTTTCTTTGATGAAACTAACCCAAGTCATTCTAGAATAATCATCAACAAAGAACATAAAGTACCTGTCATCTTAGAGACTTCTCACTCTTATAGGTCCACAAAGGTTTGTATGAACCAATTCCATCAGTCCAGTTGAGGATCTTTCTTCATCCTGTAAACTTCCTCTTGCTTGCTTCTCAACTTGACACTTCTTGCAAGTGAAGTTGCTAAAATGTATCCTTTCTGGCAAATCTTTCACAACTTGAGCTGAGCTTATCCTTACTAGGTCATTAGGATTGATGTGACACAACTTCCTATGCCAAAGCCAACTTTCATTATTCTAAGTTATAGAGCAAACAATGTCACCTTCTCTAAGATGATAAAGATTTCCTTTTATCCTTTTTCCATCAACTATTACAGCTCCAAATTTATCTCTTATTTCAAAGGCATCATTCTAAAATATGAAGTTGTATCCTTCTTTGCACAATTGTCCAATGCTCAAGAAATTTTGTCTTAGGCTTTCAACATAGAGAATATCATTAGTATGTTGTCTTTCATCAAAACTAATTGAACCTTTTCCACATATTTTAGCAAGATGGTCATCTCCAATTTAACTAATCCTTCTTCATTCTTCACAAAATTAATAAACTTGCCTTTATCACCAGTCATATGATTTGAGTAGCTACTATCAATAACCCAATAGTCCTTTATATCTTCGTTGCTTGTACTTACCTCTGGATCAAAACTTTCATCATCTTTGCAATTGTCATCCTTTAAATTAAAACAAAAGTCATCATCTTCATCGTCTTCAACATTATAAAAAATTTTCATGGACTTTCTGCTTTTGCCTTCTTCATCATAATTTTTTGAGTTTCTTTTTGGACATATGGATGCATAGTGACCAGATTCACCACACTTGGAACAATTGAAAGATAATTCATCCTTGTGTGACATCCCAGATCAACCTCAAGCTGTTAGGCTTACCTCTGAGGAACTTGGCTCTAATACCAATTGTTGAAATGCACCGAACAACTGAGAGGGGGTGAATCAGTTGTCCCTAAAACTTTGAACAATTATGAACATCAACTCCTTAAACACTTATTTACTATTGTTCAGATTTAACAATGAAAGCATGAAACAAGAAGCTCAACACAATAACACAATAAACACATGAAACACCAGATTTTTACGTGGAAAACCTTATAAGGGAAAAACCATGGTTGGTGTCACCCCACAAGATATATAAGTTATAGAAATACCAAAAAATAGAGGCTCACTGCCCGAATTGCTCACTGCAAATGTTGAGGCTCACTGCCAAGAATAGCTCACTGCCAAGGACGGCTCACTGCCAAAAGATGGTGAACTGATTTGGTAGCATCTACTCCATGCCTAGGTTTAGTTCTATTGAAGCACAATATAACTCCTCTGCTCTTCTCTTTTACACCTTCAGACTTATCTCTCTATTTTTGCTCAAGGACAACTTTTTCACAACTCTATTACATGCTTTTATACAATTTATCAACCTTGGAATGTACATCAAGGTTGGCATTACATTCATCAACCATTGGAACATTCTCCAAGGTTGGCATTACAATAATACAAAGAAATAGATCTGGACCTAAACAAGATTTGCTAAGGTAAAGATGTATGTGAATCATGTTATGCCTTAGCTAGGACTCAAATGTAATCTTTCACGCCACGACACACTTCCATAATCTTCAATGCATCTTTGCAAGAAGTGAAAACAACCAAGTCAGCCAAGACTGGTGTTAACACTGGGTCTTCAAAGAATAGACTTCACCCATGATCATAATTTCACTTTGTAGACCAATCCAAAGGTAGGAACATGATTAGGAGACATCAACAAGCACATTGTAATCACCAAGAACAACCGCATGATCTCTAACCATTCTATCAAGAAGATTCTTCAAACTGGAGCACAAGAACAACACTATCAGCCACTGTCATAAGGAAAGGATAGCTTGTGAACCACCAGATCACAAGCCATTGTAGTTGAAAGTACTTATCATCATTCCAAAGTTAACTGTAGAATTACAGATCATAATACTTCAATGTGGACGAATGCAGAGCAAAATATTTCCTTTGTCACCAGTGAATACTCAGAAAAGGCAACTTTTGCTCTGGTGAACATAACTCACTTATATCTTCATACCGGAGGCTCAAACTCAGAATGTGGCATCATTAGACATGCCTCTAAATAACTTCCAATCCATAGATAAAGATATTCATTCTACTAGAAATGTAGAGCAATCTACCAGACTGTTCTTCAGTAAACAAAGATACTTTTCAACATACTGTTTCTACCAGAGGAGCAAATTTTCTCAAAAGCACTTGGAAACTCAATATCTTGATCACTTACTCATTTTATCCAACACTTCCATGAGCCAATACAAAGCATCTAACTTATCAAATTAGGAGCACAGTTGACATCATTGACAACATAGATATGTTGACATCAATGACAACACCGGTTAGGCAAATACTTGCAACAGTTGTATCATTAATAGAGCTATCCATAGTCTTCTCATCTAAGGTTCTTGAACATTCAACTATAGGAGTAGGATAATCTATGTAATCATCATCATTGTTAACGGAATAAGAACTTTCACTCTCATCTTTCTCATGAGTAATCCTAGAGATGAATTTAGTTAAATCTTCTAATATCAAAGGATATGCTCCTATGAGTAATGTGAAGTTATCAAAATCATGTGTATAACAAAGTAATTTCGGCTCATATGTAGAACACATAGAAACATCAATATTACTTATAGAAGCTATGTGCTCTAAGGCATGAGGGTTCTCATATGAATTTTGAGAAATTTTCAAATTCTAGGATATACTCATGCAAATAATTCAAAGAAGGATAACATGAGGATGCCATCATGAAATGTCTTGTATCAGCAATATTCAATATGCAAGCTTTTATGATAATTAACACACTATAGAAGTGAGACTATTTTGCAACCAAGCACTTGGTTGAGGAAAGCAGGTACTAAAGGACACACAGAGTCCACAACAAACCAAGTGGATAGGTGAAAAATAGTGCAGCACAAAAAGCTCAAATTGATGTTTTTAAAGATTTTGAACAAAAGATATGAAAAGGTGTGTAAAGACATAGTGTTGAAATACACCGTGTAATTAAAATTGTGCCAATTTTCAATGTAAATGACTAAAAGAAGAGGTGTTGTGAGGAAATTGATGAGGGGAAGAAAATAGTATGCCTAATAACAACCCAATAATGCAATAGTATCCTTCGCAACACGCTTATAATGCAGTTTTATATGCAAAATAAGCCAAAATCTAGTGAAAATGCAAGATTTTTAAACCCTAGACATGAAAATTTGCAACAAAGACACTATGATGAAACAATACAGTTAGAAATCAGACCTAAATGAGTGTTTACAATAGTAGTAAAATCTAAAATAAGATTTTAACTATAAAACCATAGCTAATGCAAAAACTAGGTTATATGAAAAATGCACAATTTCAAGCAATCTTTAACAATTTAAGCATGAAAATGCAATGCAAATGAATGATTAATGATCAATTTCTATAATTTAAATCATATTTAATAAAAATAACAGAAATTAAATGAATTAACTCCAAATTAATTCAAATTATTTGAAAATGCAAGCCTAAAATGCTATTTTTTTCAAATTTTCCAATTTTTTCAAGTTTTTTGTAATTTTTTAAATGCAATAAGATGAATGAATGCAAATGTATCACACAACACTCAGTGATGTGTAAAAATTCAAAAACATGGGTTCACCAGAATGTTTTGTATGAAAAGAGGGACAATGGGGTTTGTTGGTTTAGATCCTCCTTTCACTAAAAACATGCAAGGACATCCAACCGAGTTGAATCACAACTCTTGAAAGAGGATTCACCTACAGGTTGTTGGTCACTTGGACAATGTGGAAGATCATATGTTATCAATCAATAACTCAATTTAATGCTCAAATACTCTTAAAACCCTAAGTATGCAAAATAGTAAGAAAATTAATGAATTACAACAAATCCTTGCAGACTAAGATAGTAGGCAGAGATTAATAACTGACCATTTTTCAAAGTTTAAAATGTAGAATAGTCGGGGACACATCCACTAACGCCCCTATCCAAGGTACTATTTTCTCTGCGGAATCCCAATCTTCTTCTGACATTGATATTAACTATAATTTCTATTTTTGGGCCCTGAAATATGTAGAGGACACCTCCACTAGCGCCCTAGTCCAAGGCTAGATGTTTTTTAGTATGTCGAAAGCTCTTTAGATGTTGATTATCTCTGTCCAAATTGTTTATGAGTTTATAACTTTGGAGAACACTGCCACTAATGCCCATGTCCAATCAGTCCTTTTCTTCAAAGATTAAGAATCTACACACTGTCTTACTATTCCCTGCAACTCCACTCTGTCCAGATACAAAACCTGTAACCTACAATCAAAAGGAGAGTGGCTAGGGGTTGTGGTGTTTAGAGGCTTGCCTCAGTCAAGCCCCAGAGAGACATTCAAGTCTTCTGAACACCATTTTCAAATAAAGAGTGTGTATCCCTATGAGATAGACGCAAAAATCCAAATGATAAATGATTCAAACACAAATAAATGTCACCTCTGAGGTGTAAATTTCACATAAATGAAGGCTCCTCAATCACATGAGTGTTGGGAATTAAGGTGTCTCAACCTTTGCAAATTCCTAATGTTGTATTTTTTTATCCCATGTTGAGCTAGCATTGTCAGCACCTTGTGTATATGCAACAGGGTAAATTTTGGTGACTTTCACAACCGCAATTTCCCCCTTGAATAATTAATGGGGGTTTGGGGGCAGCGCCCCCAAGACAGAGTCAAGGGGCGTAGCCCCTTGCAGGGTCTAGAGGCAGCGCCCCTGGCGCGCTCCCTATCGCAGTACAGGGCGGGGTCGAGGGGTAGCGCCCTCGTGGGGGCTTGGGGGAAACACCCCTGAAACCTCAAATGATTTTTTAATTAATGACAAGTGTTAGTGAGTATCTCTGCATGAGAGAAAAGCATCTTTGGGCGGTCAAGGGAGGTTAGGACATGTAAGAGGAATATGATATTTTTAGTCATTGTATGATAGATTCTATGACAGCTATAAGGTGCGTAAGAGCATCTGTCGTAACCTATCTTGGGACCAGGTGCCCACTTCAGGATGGGATGTTGGACAAGTGTCCTTAGGCGTGGGTTTTGGGGCATGAGTCCAAGATGGACGCCCATCTCTAGAAGGTTCCATATTTGCCTTGTAAATTCTATATAAACAGGTGCTTGGATGGGAGATAGATAACTTTTGTACAAGTACTATTATGCTATTAGAATATCTCCAGATTCGATATTCGAAGACTCCTGAAAGAGAATTGGTTTTGAAACTGTATTGTAATCTATTATTGTTTACTGTAATACATTTGAGTTGTGTTTTCAAGTGTAGGGTTTTTCACCCGTAAGGGTTTTCCCCACATATATCTTGTCTCTCTATCTTTTGTCTACTTTCTGTGTGTATGTGTATTGCTGCAATATCTCATGTTAATGGTTTAACATTGCTGTAATAGTTAGGATAAAGTTGAATTTGCATAGCCCTCTCCTGATTAGATTAGTGTAGGAAGCATTTTCCGCACACCTAGCTTCCTTTCAATGAGAAGATGAAGCTAAATCTACAATCACAAACACAATAACAATGCTTTTCTCTACAACAATGAATATCATGAATGTTTTAAAATCATGAGTTAGCCAAAAGTTCATAATCATCTTCTAGTATACAAATGAAACACTAAACATGCTTATACATGCAACTACACACATTCCCGCTAAGAATTTCATAATTCAAACTTGAGATGTTGGCAAAGGACCTAAGTAATGTGTTAGGAATTAAGGTATCTCAACCTTGATAATTCTCTACATTTGTAATGTTTGTATTTATTATTTAATTGCCTATGTTGTAAATATTTGGAAATTCCATATTGTCATGTTGTGGGATGTGGCATAGTGATGTGTCAATCCTAAATAGAATATGACAACTTGTTATTTTGTCCTCACATGAGGAGATAGGCATCCCACTTAGTGGTAGGAATATTCTGCCATGTGTCAGCATCCTCCATGTTGTGTAAGGAATGTTTGACTGAAATGGTTATGACGGATTCCTATGATGAATCTATGACATGTAAGAGTCAAAAATAGAAGGTTGTAAAACAGGTGATGACATGTGTCATGAAGCATCTTTGAATAAGGCATATTTGGGCTCCCCAAGGTGGAATATGACATGTTATAAGAGAATATGCTATTTATAGCATGTGTATGATAGATTCTCTTATAGCTGTATGTTGTAACCGCTATGGCAGATTCTATGACAGTCAAAAGTGTCGTAAGAGCATCTATCATAGCCCATTTGGGAAATAGGTGACCCCTTTGGGATGGGAGTTGTGGATAAGTGTCAAGCACATTCTACAATGTTGACCAAGTGTTCTTGGGCATGGGCTTTGGTCCATGAAGCCATGTTGGACGCCCATTCCAAGAAAGGTCCAATATTGCCTTGTATTTCCTATTTAAACAGGTGATTGGAGATGGAGTTTGTCTCACAGGTTTATAGGTACTATTATGCTACCAGATTGACTCTAGACATGAGTGTCAAAGACCATTAAAGCTTGCATTGCAATTGTATTGTAAACATTCTTTCATATTTGTTAATACATTGTGCAGGTTTTTGAGTGTGGGGTTTTTCACCCGATAAGGGTTTTCCCCACCATAAATCTTTGTCTCTCTTCTTCTGTCTATGTTCTAGCTCTTGTGTTTTTCTGTAACATCTCATGTTAATGGTTTAACATTGCTGTAATAGTTAGGATAAATTTGAATTTGTATAGCCCTCTCCTCAATAGATTAGTGTAGGAAGCGATTTCCGCATACCTAGCTTCCTTTTAGTTGGTATCAGAGCTTGATCACCTTTGGTCCTAATTGTTGGGTAGGGGTTTTTTCAGCTAATCTTAGGTTGAGTGGGAGTCTGTGTAGAGTATTCTGTATCTTATTGCATCAAGGAGATGGTAGGCACATCAGGAAGGTTTGAAGTAGAGAAGTTCAATGGCAGTAATTTCAAGTTGTGGAAGCTCAAGATGGAAGACATGTTAGTTGACCGAGACCTTTGGGATAGTGTGAACAGAACTAAACCAGCTGCAATGTCACAAGCTAAATGGGATCTCAAGGATCAGAAGGCTAAGGGTCTCATAAGACTTAGTCTTGTTGATTCTGTGTTGTTAAATGTCCATGAGGAGACTACTGTAAACTCCTTTGGAAGAAGTCGGGGGATGTGTATCAAGCCAAATCCCTAGTTAATAAACTTTTTCTGAGAAATAAGTTGTATTCTCTTCAAATGGAGGATGGAGGATTCATTGCTAAAAATATGAATCCTTTCAACATGCTGGTTGCACAACTGACATCTATCGGTGTATCACCCTGCTTTGTTCTCTACCGGACTCATGGGATCATCTTGTCATGGCAATCGGAAGCACCACATCCACATTCAAAATGGAAGAGGTGGTTTCTTCATTGTTGTCTGAAGAGATGCAAAGAAAGTCTTCTGAGGTAGCTAAAGAGGCCCTTGCAATTCATGGAATACCCAAGGAGAAAGGGAAGAAGAAGGACAAGAAAGCTGAGAAGGGTAGATCCAAATCCTGTGGGAGATCCAAATCTCTTGGAAAGTCCAAGGCTCTTTGTTGGAACTGTGGAAAAACTGGGCATTTCTGAAAGGAATGCAAAGAGGAGAAGAGGAAAAAGAAGAAAGCTCCTAATTTAGATCCTGACAAATCACAAGATGACGGTGATGCTTTCATCGCAGCCCTGGCAACCCATGCGATGATGTGTGGCTAATCGACTTTGGTGCATCATTCCACATGACCTCACATCGAGACTAGTTCACTAAGTATGAGGAGTTTGATGGTGGAAAGGTGTATCTAGGTGATGACTCTCATTTGAAGATTGTTGGTCATGGAAGAGTCTCTATCTGATTCCCTAATGGTCGAGTGAAGGGTATCTTTGGGGTTATGCACATCCTAGGTTTAGCATGGAACCTGCTTTCTGTAAGTAGTTTGAATGATACAGGTGTGGAGGTTGTCTTTTCAAAAGAAGGATGCAAGATGACTAGAGGATCTATGGTGCTTGCTAAGGGTGCTCGGAGAGGTACTCTATTTCAGCTAGAAGCATGTATTTCACAATGCAATAGTTCTTCTGACTCAAGGAAGAGGGTAGCAGTCACTTCATCCCCACCATCTGAACGAGTAGTGAAGAAATCTATTCTTTCTAATCTTGATGGTTGTAATTGTTGGTTCTTTCCCAGACTGGATGCTTGTTCCCAGTATCCCTACAAGGTAGCCATCATTGATCAATATGATATCTGGACTAGGGGCCAACAGTGTAGGAGATAGACTCTATAGATATCTCCTCTTCTTCTTCAGGCTCTGTAAAACCTAGGGGGTATTCCCTATTCAACATCCATAAAATATATATGTGGATGGTTGGATGCTGATATAAGTAGATGAATCTTCCTTTATGTAGACCAAAACTATAAGATAAGTGCAAAGGGGCTAGCTTTAGGCTTATGTTCAGTTGTGAGACAGAAGATTCTGATCCTAAAACTAATTTTAAAGTCCTAATGCTTTGGTTTTGGAGTTTAGGTTGATTTGGTATTTAGATGCAAAACTAGGACCTGAGGTGTAACCTCAATGCAAGACTAGATTGGTGCCTATCCAGGGCTAGGAGTCAGTAGACATACACCTGTGAATGATCAGCATGAACACACTAATATTGGATTTCAAGGGGATGTTGTGGTATCTGCCTTACAGATACCTCCTAGAACAGAGTATTCAGTTACCTATACTCACAATATCCTTACTACAATGTATTCCTCCCAACCCTTGACCTGAAACACTTTAATCTACCCCTTAGGTAGGAGCAAAAGATCAAGTTTTCAATATGGCAAGACCATATCCTAGAATACCAAACACCCCTTAGATGTTTAGATTCAAAAAAAGAATATATTTAGCTTGGAGACAGAATAACCAAATACATGCAAATACAACATTACTCATATAAAATTAATCATGAGACCAGTAAATTCATGCATGAAACATACAACAGGAGACTCATAAACTCACAAGACAATCTAGATAAGGTCACCAAAGGAGTTACATCTTATTGTAGCACCCAAAATTTTGTCCAGTTTTCAACAACAACAACTGAGCCACACAGCATGGTTGTTATAGCACAAGCATGTACTTTCAGCAATTAATCACACAGTCTTCTCAAAATTTTGAAACTCTACCAAATGCAGAGCACCGTGAGAATGGTACTCAAAAAAATTAATGCCCAGGCTGAAAAAAAAGCTGGGAGTGGTTGAGCTCAAGCCCCACGTCGCCACTTGAGAATTTTCTTTTGCAATCGGGTAGCTACCTAGTCAACCAGGCCATACCTCTGCAATTTCTATGCCATTAATGTCGTGCCAAACCCGCGGCCATTGGGAAATACAATAGATTGTGCCTCTAAAACCTTCCCACCAAAACATATCACTTTGATATTTCAAATACGCAAGAATCATTTATCCCACATGCACCCCGCGGAGACCCTTTTAGCACTTTATATGCCTGGTCGCTAGTAAACATACCATCACGCATTTTACCCCGCATGACCCGTGAGCCAACCACTGGCGGTCTACCGCTCCATCTCCCACCTCCGTCAGTGTGACCTACACCATCGGAGCAACTGAAAATCCTCTCGCTGACCGCATCGATCATGTTGATCGCTACATCCTTTGCCCGGTCTTTGGCCAGGCCATAAACCATCGGCACACTCAAACTTTCTCCTACCGATACATCGATCTCACCGATGAAGCCTCCGCACTGCCTCGTCGGCTAGACCCAAACCATCGGCATACCTGAGAACTCACCTACTGATATACCATGTTTCCCCAATAGCCACCTTCATTGGTATGACCAGAACCATCGGAGCAACTAAAAATTCCTCCGCTGATATCACAACCCTTGTCAACAACAATACCCTTCAGCAAGACACAAACCGTCGGAGGGCCAACAAAATGGTGTGCCGATAACATAAGTCATCCCAATGAAAGCCCTAAGCCACATTCTGTTGGCTAGACCAGCCTCGTCGGAATGACATCAACCTTGGCCACCGATAGATAAAGTCTTGGTGATGTAGAGAACACACCACTGCTACCAACATGATCGCCAAGACAAATGTGAACTCACACCGATGGACATAGAAATTTTTGATTTATAGGAAGGTGCTTGCATATACATACTTAAGCACCAACATAGGCTCTGTCTGGGGATGCATGCCTCTTGCAGGCATGGCGAGGACTTTAGATCTTTGGGATGCAGACCAGTCCCCTATCCATTGGGCAACAAAGTCAAAACTACACTAACCTACATCACAAAACACATTTATTAAAATTTACTTGGCGGCCCAGGGCCACCAAAAAGGAAAAACCAGAGTTTTCCTTTGTCAAACACTTGATTCTCTTTTGATTTCTTCAAATGAAGTCTAAAAATATTTAACCATCTACAGCATCCAGCACTGCAATTATTTGTGTTGCTGCTCTTTTCTTTTTCATTGACAAATCTACAACGAGCCTCATTAGCGTACATTATCATGAGTTGTAGAATGTCATCATCATATGAGTCATTGATGTTGCTTGGGAAAATGATAGACTCACATGAAACAAATGAATCCACATCAAAATTTTGCCCTTCTTCAAAAAATAAAAGCTCCTCTGAATCAAACATGCAATATTTAGGCACAAGAAACATCTCATAATCAAATTTATCTTTATAGACATGCAGATATTCATCATTACTATGCTCAGCAATCTCATCATCAATGTCCACCTGGAATGTCTCAAAAGAAGGCAGAAATAACTCAGAATGCAACCCTTTGTCAAAAACCTTATAGTTACCCCTGTAACCAACACTATCCCAACTGTATGAGTACACACATCTGCAACTTGTCCATTCACCTCTGAATAGTGACCCTATTTTTCCTCTTCACCAATGCCTTGATAATCAAAATCAAATTCTTCAACCTCTGCACTATGAAGGTGGTCAGAATCTTCAAGGAAACACTCATATTCAACATCCATATATATTTCATCATCTGAAAGGCTCACATATGCATCTGAATGCTGACAGTCATTAACATATTCGCTGTCATCCTTTGAAGTAGCATCTTCTATATTCAAAGTGAAGCTCTGCATATCCATCTTATACAAATAATTAGGAATAGCTGGGATATGCATATTGCTGCAGGACACAACCTCATGTATGTCTTTTATTTTATCACTTGAAAGGTATTTTGTGTCTGCAGGCTTGTCTTTTAGATGTTGATAACAATCTTTGTTTTCATCATTACAGGACGTACCTACATTTTCTACAACATTTTCTTCATGTATCACATCATGGCTGCACACATTATTCTGAAATATATTTCCCTCTACACAATCATTTATCAATGAACACACTAGAATAGCAGAAATATATTCACTTTGATAACTATTTTGACAACTTGCAGCCATGAAACCCACTGGCATTCCATATTTCTCATTGTTTTCAATATCCATAGCAAATTGGTAAGCCTGGTGAAGTGTGGCTGGTTCTTTATCTCTCAATAAATAACTCATTTCTTCATCAAATGCAACCAAATAAATTGCTAAGCACAATGGATTATTGGGTCTCATATATTCAAGGATCTGCTTGAGCAACTTAATAAATCTAAGGTTAAAGGCTGGAACTAGCTCCTCATCTTCCTTTTGAATATTCATAAAATGTATGATCAATCAGGCCACATCAAATCTTTCACCAAACTGCTCTAGGAATGCAATTTTTAAATCTATCCATGAAGAAACTGAATATACAGGCAGGTCTAAAAACCAAACTCTAGCATCATCTTCTAATGACTGAACAAAGAGTCTCATTACAACATCTTCATCCTCTACCTCATAATCTTCTATTAAATTGCAAAATTTTTGCAGATGTTTGTTTGCCGATTCATAATCTGATCCATTATATTTTGGCAAACATCTTCTAATTTTATTTGGAATAGCATTTGGGTAACCACCTATTCCTGTGAAATTTAGGGCTCTATATCTATCAATAACAAATGACCCTCTTTGAAAGCACACCCAAGTTTGTTGTTCTAAACTCATCATTTTGAAAAGATTGAATACTTGGAAATATGTTGCAGCACTGATAGGTTCAATCAACAAATTCACCACCTCTCATAGAGAGGAAAGAAAGTCAACAAGGCACATGTATTTTCTGGATTCACCATGCTAGCAGAGCATCACACGGTCATTTTTGGATCCTGCTGCAACGAATTCACTTTTCAAATAATTTGACTCTTTCTCTCCCCGGTAGAGTCACCATTTTCTGTTGGTTCTTTCCCAGACTGGATGCTTGTTCCCAGTATCCCTACAAGGTAGCCATCATTGATCAATAGGATATCTGGGCTAGGGTCCAACAGTGTAGGAGATAGACTCTATAGATATCTCCTCTTCTTCTTCAGGCTCTGTAAAACCTAGGGGGGTATTCCCTATTCAACATCCATAAAATATATCTGTGGATGGTTGGATGCTGATATAAGTAGATGAATCTTCCTTTATGTAGACCAAAACTATAAGATAAGTGCAAAGGGCTAGCTTTGGGCTTATGTTCAGTTGTGAGACAGAAGATTCTGATCCTAAAACTAATTTTAAAGTCCTAATGATTTGGTTTTGGAGTTTAGGTTGATTTGGTATTTGGATGCAAAACCAGGACCTGAGGTGTAACCTCAATGCAAGACTAGATTGGTGCCTATACAGGGCTAGGAGTCAGTAGACATACACCTGTGAATGATCAGCATGAACACACTAAGACTGGATTTCAAGGGGATGTTGTCGTATCTGCCTTATAGATACCTCCCAGAATAGAGTATTCAGTTACCTATACTCACAATATCCTTACTACAATGTATTCCTCCCAACCCTTGACCTGAAACACTTTAATCTACCCCTTAGGTAGAAGCAAAAGATCAAGTTTTCAATATGGCAAGACCATATCCTAGAATACCAGACACCCCTTAGATGTTTAGATTCAAAAGAAGAATATATTCAGCTTGGAGACAGAATAACCAAATACATGCAAATACAGCATTACTCATATAAAATTAATCATAAGACCAGTGAATTCATACATGAAACATACAACAGGAGACTCATAAACTCAAAAGACAATCCAGATAAGGTCACCAAAGGAGTTGCATCTTATTGTAGCACCCAGAATTTTGTCCAGTTTTCAACAACAACAACTAAGCCACACAGCATGGTTGTTATAGCACAAGCATGTACTTCCAGCAATTAATCACAAAGTCTTCTCAAATTTTTGAAACTCTACCAAATACAGAGCACCGTGAGAATGGTACTCAAAACAATTAATGCATAGGCTGAAAAGAAAGCTGGGAGTGGTTGAGCTCAAGCCCCACACCGCTACTTGAGAATTTTCTTTTGCAATCGAGTAGCTACCTAGTCAACTAGGCCATACCTCTATAATTTCTATGCCATTAATGTCATGCCAAACCCATGGCCATCAGGAAATGCAATAGATCGTGCCTCTGAAACCTTCCCACCAAAACATATCACTCTGATATTTCAAATACACAGGAATCATTTATCCCACATGCACCCTACGGAGACCCTTTTAGCACTTTATATGCTTGGCCGCTAGTAAACATACCGTCGCACATATTACCTCGCGTGACCTGTGAGCCAACCACTGGCAGTCTACTGCTCCATCTCCCACCTCCGTTGGTGTGACCTACACCATCAGAGCAATCAAAAATCCTCCCGCTGATCACATCGATCACGCTGATTGCTACATCCTTTGCCCGGTCTTCGGCGAGACCATAAACCATCAGCGCACTCAAACTTTCTCCTACCAATACATCGATCTCACCGATGAAGCCTCCACACTGCCTCATCAGCCAGACCCAAACCATTGGCATACCTAAGAACTCACCTGCCGATATACCTTGTTTCCCCGATAGCCACCTTCATCAGTATGACCAGAACCATCAGAGCGATTGAAAATTCCTCCGCCGATATCACAACCCTTGCCGATAGGAATACCCTTTGGCAAGACACAAACCGTCGAAGGGCTAGAAAAATGTTGCGCCGATAACATAAGTCATCCTGATGAAAGCCCTAAGCCACATTCCGTCAGCCAGACCAGCCTCGTCAGAATGACATCAACCTTGGCCACTGATAGATAAAGTCTTGGCGATGTAGAGAACACACCACTGCTACCAACATGATCACGAAGACAAATGTGAACTCACACCGATGGACATAGAAATTTTTGATTTATAGGAAGGTGCTTGCATATACATACTTAAGCACCAATAGTAATCATGCATTGGAAGTTAAACTTCCAACTGAAAAGATAATGTTATGGCATAAGAGATTTCGCTACATTGGTGAGAAGGGTCTGCGTACGTTGAAAAATAAGAGCATCATTGAGGGGTTAGATGATTTTAATCTTGAGTTTGACTTTTTACGAACATCGCATTTATTGAAAACAAAACTATGTTTAGTTTTACTCGAGTTCTCATAAGTCTTCTGGTGTGTTGGACCTTATTCATTCTAATGTGTTTGGTCTTGTTAATGTTCCTTCGTTATCAAAATCTATATTCTTTGTATCTTTTATAGATGATTACAGTAGAAGGACATGGATTTATTTTCTCAAAAGCAAATCTAAAGTCTATAGAAAGTTTAAGGAGTTTAAAGCCTTTGCTGAAAATCAGACTGGTAAAAAGATTAAATATTTGAGAACTAACAATGGTGGTGAGTTCTGTTCTATAGAACTTGATAAGTATTGCAAGGAACTTGGGATTGAAATGCATAAGACAACTCCTTACACCCTGCAGCAAAATGGAGTTGCAGAGAGGATGAATAGGACACTGATGGACAAGGCTAGGAGTATGCTTAGTTGAGCTGCCCTAGAAAAAAGGTTTTGGGCTGACACTATTGCCACTGCTTGCTATCTAGTAAACAGATCTCCTACATCATCTCTTGTTGGAAATACACCCATGGAGGTGTGGTCTGGTAGAAAGCCTTCAGTAAGGCATCTTCATGTTTTTGGTTGTGAGGCATATGCACATGTGCCTAGTGAGAAGCAATCAAAGTTGAAGAACAAAGTTGTTAAGTGTATCTTCATTAGCTATGGTGTTGGTGTGAAAGGATACAAGCTTTGGGACTGCGTGGTTGAAAAAGTTTTGTATAGTAGAAGTGTCATCTTCAGAGAGCTTACACCTTCTTCCACTATTTTGCATCCAAAAGAAAAAGAAAAGAAAGAGGATATTGTTCAGTTTCCTCTCACCCCTGAGAAGACTGAACAGAAAGACAATGTTGGACCTGATGATGAGGAGAGCTCTAGCAGCTCTGAAAGCTCAGATGAAGAAGCTGAACCTCAACCTCAGCTCTTGAGGAGGTCTACACAGATAACAAAGCAACCTGAAAGGTTTGGTTTTACATTGCTTGAATCTAGTTGTGCTTATGCTTTGCTTACTAACAGTGATGAACCTAGAACTGTATCAGAGGCTTTGGATATGAAGGATGCAGGTTCTTGGAAGGAAGCCATGGAGGAAGAAATGGCTTCTTTGGAAAAGAATCCAACTTGGGACTTGGTGCCTTTACCTCCTGGATGGAAACCCATTGGATGCAAATGGGTGTTCAAGAAGAAAATTGGTGCAGATGGTAGTGTTGAGAAATATAAGGCCAGATTGGTTGCGAAGGGGTATTCACAAGTGGAGGGTATAGATTATGGTGAGATCTTCTCTCCCATTTCAAAGTTGACATCCATTCAATTCATGTTGTCACTCATAGTAGCTAATGACTTGGAGGTAGAACAGATGGATGTGAAGACAGCTTTCCTTCATGGTGACTTGGACGAAGAAATCTACATGTCATAGCCAGAGCATTACATGGCGAAAGGTAAAGAAAATTTGTTTTGCAAACTTAAAAAGTCTTTGTATGGTTTGAAGCAATCCCCTAGGAGATGGTACTTGAAGTTTGATGCCTTTGTGTTGTCAATTGGATTTGTGAGATCAAAATCGGATCACTGTGTGTATTATAAATTTGATGGTGATAGTATTCTCATTGTTGCATTGTATGTTGATGATATGTTGCTCATTGGGAAGGGTAAGAATATGATTTCTGATTTTAAATCTCAGTTGTCAACATAGTTTGAAATGAAAGATTTAGGGGCAGCCAGGTTCATTCTAGGAATGGAAATCAGAAGAGATAGAACCAACAGAAAACTTTGGTTAATCTAGAGTAAGTATGTGAAGACCGTGTGGGACAGATTCAGCATGGCAAATTGTAGACCATTGTGTGTTCTTGTTTCTTTGGGGACAAAGTTGTCTGTTGAGGATTGTCCAAAATCTATTAGTGAGGTGGAGGACATGAGCAGAGTGCCTTATGCTATTGTTGTTGGCAGTTTGATGTATGTTATGGTCTGCACAAGACCAGACACTGCCCAAGCAGTGGGAGTCCTTAGTCGATTTATGGCTAATCCTAGACGGGTTCATTGGGATGCAGTTAAGCGAGTGTTTAGATATTTGATGGGTAATTCTGAGTATTCCATTTGCTACATGGTAATGTTTCAGGACCTCCACATTCTATTGATATTCGTGGATTTGTGGATTTAGATTTGGCAGGTGACTTTGACAACAGGAGATCCACCAGTGCTTATGATTTTACACTATTTGGTGGTGCTATTAGTTGGATGAGTAAGCAACAACCTATTGTTGCTTTATCCACGATAGAAGCTAAATACATTGTAGAAACTCATGCTTGTAAGGAAGCCATTTGGCTTAAGAGATTATGTTCTGATATTGGTGTTGATGTAGGTCAGATCATGATCAGTTGTGACAGTTAGAGTGCAATTTGCCTTGCAAGAATCCAACTTTCCATGCTAGAACCAAGCACATTGATGTTCAGTTTCACTTCGTGAGAGACATGGTTGAGGATAGAAATGTAAATTTGAAGAAGGTAGATACTTTGAAGAATGTTGCAGATGCATTGATGAAACTAGTGAGCACAGAGAAGTTCAGATGGTGTTCGGAGTCTATCGGCCTCTCAGCCTATAGCAATTAAATCATGTTTTTCTATTGGCTCTTACAAGGTGTTTGACAAGTGGGAGAATGTTGGGAATTAAGGTGTCTCAACCTTGATAATTATCTGCATTTGTAATGTTTGTATTTATTATTTAATTGCCTATGTTGTAAATATTTGGAAATTCCATATTGTCATGTTGTGGGATGTGGCACAGTGATGTGTCAATCCTACATGGAATATGACAACTTGTTATTTTGTCCTCACATGAGGAGATAGGCATCCCTCTTAGTGGTAGGAATATTCTTCCATGCATTGGCATCCTCCATGTTGTGTAAGGAATGTTTGACCGAACTGGTTATGACGGATTCCTATGACGAATCTATGACATGTAAGAGTCAGAAATAGAAGGTTGTAAGACAGGTGATGACATGTGTCATGAAGCATCTTTGAATAAGGCATATTTGGGTGCCCCAAGGTGGAATATGACATTTTGTAAGAGAATATGCTATTTATAGCATGTGTATGACAGATTCTCTTACAGCTGTAAGTTGTAACCGCTATGACACATTCTATGATAGTCAAAAGTGTTATAAGAGCATCTGTCATAGCCCATTTTGGAAATAGGCGACCCCTTTGGGATGGGAGTTGTG
Organism: Cunninghamia lanceolata; assembly: GCA_027924645.1. Taxonomy (NCBI): domain Eukaryota; kingdom Viridiplantae; phylum Streptophyta; class Pinopsida; order Cupressales; family Cupressaceae; genus Cunninghamia; species Cunninghamia lanceolata. Next base: position 24,103,083 of record BSBN01000047.1, read on the forward strand.
GAAAATTGTTAGGCACATTCTACAATGTTAACCAAGTGTCCTTGGGCATGGGTTTTGGTCCATGAAGCCATGTTGCACCCCATTCCAAGAAAGGTCCAATATTGCCTTGTATTTCCTATTTAAACAGGTGCTTGGAGATGGAGTTTGTATCACAGGTTTACAGGTACTATTATGCTGTTGGATTGACTCTAGACACGAGTGTTGAAGACCATTTAAGCTTGCATTGTAAGTGTATCGTAAACATTCTTTTAGATTTGTTAATACATTGTGCAGGTTTCTGAGTGTGGGGTTTTTCACCCGATAAGGGTTTTCCCCACCGTAAATCTTTGTCTCTCTTCTTCTATCTACTTTCTGGCTCTTGTGTTTTGTTGCAACATCTCATGTTAATGGTTTAACATTTCTGTAATAGTTAGGATAAATTTGAATTTGCATATCCCTCTCCTCAATAGATTAGTGTAGGAAGCGATTTCTACATACCTAGCTTCCTTTCATAATGTTCATAAACCAACATTTAAATTTAGGGTTGACCCAAAATAGGGCAGGAATAGGGTGCTAGTGCCCAAGTCTACCCTCCCAATTTTGGTCAGGAGTAATCAAAATAGCATCCCCTAGGTCCTATTTTCCATAACACTCATGGGTTTTCTCATCGAGATTCACAATTAACATGCAAGATGCTTATAATGCATTCTAAGGACCCAGGAGCTAAACCTTAAGAGGGAAAAGCCCCCAAGGGGACATTTTCCAGCATAACAGTATCTTTATTTAGATTGTTTGGCTGGGGGATATTTGGGTCCAATAAAGTCAATTGCCCATTTCTCAAAGGGAAGTTGTGTTGATACTAGCCTTAATGGCATTTCATCTCTAGTGGTAGTTTTACCCATTCCCTGACAAATGTCACAATGCTTTACATATCTTTTAGTATCTTAGAATAGGGTAGGCCACCACAAACCTGCTAGTTTGATCTATCTTGATGTTAAGTCTCCAGAGTTATGTCCTCCTAATATACCTTCATGTGCTTCCTTTATGAAAGGAATCAAGGTACACAGAACTGCTTCCTACATTAATCTACTAAGGAAAGATATATGCAAATTTTAACTTTTATAGTTACAATTTATTAGATGCACATTAAAAAAAAGGTAATAACAACATCTAAATGCAAATAAAAAACTCAAAACACAAGATATACGTGGGGAAAACTCTTTTAGGTCAAAAACCCCACACTCCAAATCTTGCATAATGTATTATCAAATCAAAAGATGATTACAACACACTTGCAATGCAAGTTCTTTCAGGAGTACACACTGTCAATTCTCATTCACATCCCGTGACATTTCACATTCTCCAGCCACTTATTTATCAAGCCTCTTTATCGGTTATCCAATGTCAGTTTATCCATGTTGGCCAATAACAAAATAACTGTGGGAGCCTTTATTAAATATAGGGGATAAACTGCCCAGGCCCCATAGGAGGGGATTTGCCCCTACTACACTCCCTTGTTAATTACTTTGGGGAGAAACCAAAATTGACAAAGTCACCAAAATTTACAAGGTACTGACTATGGGATCCAAGAACATAGTGTTGAATAAATAAATACAACATTAGGAACTTGCAAAGGTTGAGACACCTTAATTCCCAACATTCTCCCACTTGTCAAACACCTCTCAAGAGCCAATACAATGACAAGATTTAACTATTAGGGGTTGAGAGGCCATAGACTCTAAACACCATCTAGACTTCTCCGTGCTCACAGGTTTTGTCAAGGAATTTGCAACATTCGTCGAAGTGTCAACTTTCTCCAAATTCACTTTCCCATCCTCTACCATGTCATCAAGAAAATGGTACTAGACATCAATATGCTTAGTCCTCGCATGGAATGTAGGATTCTTTGCCAAGCATATGGTACTCTAACTATCATAACAAATAGTAATCGTCCTTGCATCAAACCCGACATTAGAACACGGTCTCTTAAGCCAAATGGCTTCTTTACAAGCATGAGTTGCTATCATGTACTTAGCTTCAGTAGTGGAAAAAGTGACCATAGGTTGCTACTTACTCATCCGACTAATAGCACCACCAAACATAGTGAACCACATAAGCACTAGTGGATCTCCTGTTGTCAATTTCACCTGCCCAATCTAAATCAACAAATCCATGAATACAAAGTGAATGTCGAGGTCCTATAGGATAACCATGATAACATAAGAAATACTAGGAAGTACCCCATAAATATCTGAACACTCTCTTCACTACATCCCAATGTACCCATCCAGGATTAGCCATACATCGACTAAGGACTCCCACTGCTTGAACAATGTCTGGTCTAGCATAGACCATTGCATACATCAAACTACTAACTGCACTAGCATAAGGAACTCTGCTCATATCCTTCATCTCAAAAGGAGACTTTGGACAATCTACAATAGATAACTTTGTCCCCATAATAACATGAATAGTCAAAGGTCTTCAATCTATCATGTTGAATCTCTCCAACATAGTGTTAACATACTAACTCTGGCCTAACCAAAGTTTTCTATTTTCTCTGTCCCTTCTGATCTCCATCCCCAGAATGTACCAAGTTGCCCCTAGTTTTTCATCTCAAACTGTGCTAACAACTAAGACTTCAAATCAAAAATCAAACTTTTACCATTCCAAATGAGTAACATATCATCGACATACAATGCAATAATGAGAATGTGATCATTGTCAAACTTGTAATAAACACAATGATCTGATTTTGATCTCAGAAATCTAATACTTAACACAAAGGCATCAAACTTCTGGTACCACATCCTAGGAGGTTGTTTCAAACCATACAAAGACTTTTTCAACTTACAAACTAGATTTTCTTTACCTTTCACCATGTAGTGCTTTGGCTATGACATATAGATTTCCTCCTCCAAGTCACCATGAAGGAATGTTGTCTTCACATCCATTTATTCCACTTCTAGATCATACACTGCTATAAGAGATAACAGGAACTGAATAGATGTTAGCTTTGCAAGGGGAGAGAAAATCTCACCATAGTCAATTCCCTCCACCTGAGAATACCCCTTCACAACCAATCTAGCCTTATATTTCTCAACACTCCCATTTACACCAAATTTCTTTTTGAAACCCCATTTGCATCCAACAGGTTTTCATCCTTCAGGAAAAGGCACCAAGTCCCAAGAATTATTCTTTTCCAAAGAAGTCATCTCCTCTTCCATGGACTCCTTCCAGGAACCTAAATATTTCATACCCATAGCATCTTTCACAGTTCTAGGCTCATCAATGTTCAAAATCAAAGAAAAAATACAACTGGAATCATGCAATGAATAACCAAACCTATCAGGTTTCCACCTTATCTGCATGGACCTCCTCAAAGATTGAGGTTGAGGTTCTTCATCTTTTTCTAAATTTTTAGAGATACTAGAGCTATCCTCATTATGAAGTCCAATAGATGTTTTTGGTTCAACTTTCTCAGGAATGGAAGGAAGCTAAACCACATCCTCTTTCTCTTCTTCTTTCTTTGGATTTAGAACAACAAAAGAAGGATTGAGCTCTTTGAAGATCACACTTCTGCTATATAGAACTCTCTCAGCCACTAGATCCCAAAGCTTGTACCCTTTCACACCGATGCCATAACTAATGAAGATACACTTTATAGCCTTGTTCTCCAACTTAGACCTCTTCTCCTTAGGCACATGTGCCTATGCCTCATAACCAAATACTCAAGTGTGTCTTAATGAATGCTTTTTACCAGACCACACCTCCATAGGTGTCTTATCAATAAGCGTTGATGTAGGAGACTTGGTAACCAAGTAACAAGTGGTAGAAACAGCTTCATCCCAGAAATGATTTTCAATTCCAGCTCCACTTAGCATACTCCTTGCCCTCTCCATCAATGTTCTATTCATCCTCTCTGCAACTCCATTTTTCTAAGGGGTATACAGAGTTGTCTTATGCCTCTCAATCCCATGTTCTTTATAGAACTTGTCGAAATCTACTGAACAATGCTCACCACCATTGTCAATCCTCAAACACTTAATCTTTCTATCCTTCTGATTCTCTACAAGAGATTTGAACTCTTTGAATCTACTAAAGACTTCATATTTTCTTCTAAGGAAATACACCAATGTCCTTCTACTATAATCATCAATGAATGAAACAAAATGAACAAATTTTAAAATCGAAGGAACATTAATTAGACCAAACACATCATAATGAATCAAGTCTAGCACCTCAAAAGATTTATGAGAACTAGAATAAAACTTAACGTGGTTTTGTTTACCATCGATGCAATGTTCACAAAAATTGAACTCAAGATTACAATAATTCCTACCCTTAATGAGTTTTTTTATTTTTAGGGTCCTCAAACCCTTTTCACCAATGTGACCAAGTCTTTGGTGCCATAACATTATCTTCTCAGCTAGAAGTTTCATCTCCATAGAATGAGCACCCTTAGGTACCCAGAAAGCATGACCATCAAAAGTAGATGCAACAGTCCTTTTTGCTGCTAGTTCCAATGGTGAGGATAAAGACTCTAAAGTTTTCTTCTTTGAAATAGATGCACTATTACACTATACCATGCATGCATCAATCTAAAATAGAGTATCAATCCAAACACTCTTAGCTAGCACCATAGATCCTCTAGTCATCTTGCATCCTCCATTCGAGAAAACAACCTACACACCCACATCATTCAATTTACTTACAGATAATAGGTTCCATGCCAAACCAGGGATATGTAGAACACCATTGATCCCCTTCACTCATCCATCAAGGAATCAAATCAAGACTCTTCAATGGACAACAATCTTCAGGTGAGAGTCATCACCCAAGAACACCTTCCCACCATCATATTCTTCATACTTCGAAAACCAATCCCGATGAGAGGTCATGTGAAAAGATGCACTAGTGTTAATAAGCCACACACCTTCAGATCTATGTGTTTCCAAGGTAGCAACAAACACTTCTCCTTCATGCTGAGAGGACTTGTTAGAATTTGAATCATAGTTCTTCTTCTTTTTCTTCTTCTCCTCCTTACACTCCTTGTAGAAATGACCAAGTTTGCCGCAATTCCAATACAGGGCCTTGGACTTTCCAAAAGACTTAGATCTCCCAATGGATTTGGATCTTCCTCTTTCTTCTTTCTTATTATCCTTTTTCTTCCCTTTTTCTTTAGATCTACCATGAACCGCATGAGCCTCCTTAGCTGACTCGAAAGATTTTCTTTGCATCTCTTCAAACAACAATGAAGAAACCACTTCATCCATCTTGAAGGTGGTACCGGTACTCCCAATGGCCATAACAAGGTTGTCCCATGAATTTGGTAAGGAACATAGTAATGTCATACATAGATCCTCTTCCTCCATCTTCACACCAATAGAGGTCAACTAGGCAACAAGCATATTGAAAGTATTCGGGTGATCAGCAATAGATCCTCTATCTTCCATCCTCAGAGAATACAATTTCTTTCACAAGAATAACTTGTTCATCAGGGATTTAGCCTGATAAACATCTCCAAGTTTCTTCCAAAGATATTTTGTAGTCTTCTCTTCATGGATATTCAGGAGCACTGAATTAGCCAAACAGAGTATTATCAAACCCTTGGCCTTCCAATCCATCAGATCCCAATCTTCTTGTTTCATGCTTGATTTCATGGTTCTAGATATTGTGAGCCATAGATCTCTATCCACCAATAAGTCCATCTTGAGTTTCCACAACTCAAAGTTGCCTCCATTAAACTTCTTTATCTAAAACCTATCAGATGTGCTGGTCATCTCTTTCCTACAACAAAGATTTCAAAATCCTTTGCACAAGCTCCCATTCAAACAAAGATCAGCTCAAAAACCCTTCTACCCAACAACTAGAACCAAAGGTGATCAGGCTCTGATACCAACTAAAAGGAAGAAAGGTATGCAGATATGCTTCCTACACTAATCTACTGAGGAAAGATATATGTAAATTTTAACTTTTACAGTTACAGGTTATTAGATGCACATTAATAGAAAGGTAATAGCAACATCCAAATGTAAATAAAAAACTCACAATACAAGAAATACATGGAGAAAACCCTTTCAGGTAAAAAACCCCACACTTCAATACCTACACAATGTATTATCAAATCAAAAGATGATTACAACACACTTGCAATGCAAGTTCTTTCAAGAATACACACTATCAATTCTCATTCACATCCCATGACATTTCACATTCTCTAGCCGCTTATTTATCAAGCCTCTTTGTTAGTTATCTAATGTCAGTTTATCCATGTCAGCCAATAACAAAATACATGTCAGCACCTGTATTAAATATACGGGATAAGCCCCCTAGGCCCTGTAGGAGGGGCTATGCCCCTTGTACTCCCCCATTAATTACTTTGGGGGGGAACCAAGGCTAACAAAGTCGCCAAAATTTACAAGGTGCTAACTATGGGATCCTACAACATAGTGTTGAATAAATAAATAGAACATTAGGAACTTGCAAAGGTTCAGACACCTTAATTCCCAACACTTTATAATATTCTCTCTTTCATGTTCATACACCACCCTCTTGATTATATCTTCCCTTTGATATGTCATTCTCCTTTGATAAGTGTATAGGGAAAAGCCTTCAACATAAGAATTTGTTTGTCATGTGGAGATGTCTCAGCTGGAAATTCTCCTATGGCCAATAGATGTGCAATATCTTTTAGTTCTTCTGGTACCACATTGACCCTAAATAGTTTGTGCTAGGGAATTCTTCTTCATGGTTATCTGACTCAGGTCCCCTATTTCAATTCTTGATAGATAATTAGGACCTTGGTTTTATTTCCATAGTTTCACTTTGATGTTTAACTCAAATTCTTTGAATAGTAGCAACCATCTACATATTCTTCCTTGTATGATAGGTTTGTTTGATAGGTACTTTAATGGTTCATGATCAGTAAAGAAGGTGAAGGGTGTGGATAGTAGGTAGTGTCTAAAGTTTTGCAGTGCATAGACCATTTCTAGTGCTTCCCTTTTTATTGTAGTGTATTTTTTCTCATCTTTTGATAATTTTCTACTAGAAAATGCTATAGGATGGTCTTTAGTCCCTTTAGGTTGAGCTAATAATGCACCTACTACTATGCCTGAGGCATCTACATGGACATGGAAAGGAACGTTCCAATCTAGGAATATCAAGATAGGGGCTTCAACAATTTTATATTTTAGTATGTCAAAAGAAGATTGACACTACTCATTTCATTCAATGTTTCTTCCACAATTCTTTTTGAGAAATTCTTCTAAAGGTGCTACAATTGGTGCATAACCCTTTATAAACTTTTGGTGATAACCAATGTAACCTAAGAAATTTTTTACTTATGTTGTTGTTTTAGGTGGTGGCAGTGTGAGGATTAAAGTTACTTTCAAGGGATCTACCATCAGCCCTTGCAAATGATGTGACCTAGTAGAGTTCCAAAAGGTACTGGAAATGTGTATTTCTTGAGAATCAATGATATTTGCAAACTTTTGCATTTGTTGAACATCATTCTCAAGGTCTTTGTGTGGTCTTTCACTAAGCCATAGATAGCCTAGTCATCTAGATAAACCTCTAAGAAGTCATGAATGAATTCTTTGAATGCATTGACCATTATTCTACTGAAGACTATTGGTGCATTCTTTAGTCCAAAAGGCATCACTGTGTACATGTAGGATTCCAATTTAGATGTAAATATTGTCATAGACCGATCCTCTTCTCTTATCTTTACTTGATGGTAGCCAAAAAATCCATCAGTGAATGAATATATTTCCCTTCCGACAACTAATTGCAATATATCTTTTGTGAAGGGTGTTGGGAATGGATCATGGATACAAGCTTTATTTAACTCTCTGTAGTCTCTGCATATTCTTATTTCTCCTAATTTCTTATTTTGTACCACCATTGGGCTTATCTAGTTAGCTTCCTCAATAGGTTTTATGATTCCTACTGCTAACATCTTGTCGATTTCTATCTTGACTCTTTTCTTCATGTTAGGATTGTTAGGAATTTGTAGGTCTAATTAAACCAATTCCACATAACCCAATAGGAGAAACAAGATGTTGAAACAAACCATAATGCAAAGATCAAATCAACAAGAAACAAGATAACACAAGATATACCCTAGGAAAACCCTTTGCAAGGAAAAATCTAGCCTCCAAAAGAATCCATGCTCAAATGTATTATTCAGCAATATGAAATTACAATACAATCCATGAGCATCCATGAATACCTTTGAATCCATCAAGCACCTCCAATGCATCCTCCATGTGTACAAGCATGAATCCACACATCACCTACCATGCTTCACAATATGCACTTACAGGAGAGATCTCAATACAATGACAACCTCTCACAAAACCTCCGTTCACTACAATGAAATAGCCAACATTACCCAAACCACTAATCATGTGCTTGCTTTTATAAACTAAGCTCACACAAATACAACTTGTGGTATTGGATAAAACCATGTGCCCCAAAAACCATGGTAACAAAAAACCATTAACTTATAAAACCACTTGACCCCACATTTGACTATTGGTACTAATTTTTCCCAATAAATCAAATAATACAAATAATAGTTAATTACTCTATGTGTCCCACACACATAAAATAACTAACCCAATGTTACAATACATCTTATACAAGTGGTAACCGAATAAAATGGTACAATATTATGCAAGGTGTACAACACCTATCCCAAAATTCTCCCACTTGTTGTATACATTGCATAAGGGTCAATACATGAAAAACTGTTGGCAAGAGACACTATATGGATTCATGGTTGTTGTCATTGATGGCAACAAAGGTCATCCCACATATCCGCAAGTCATGGTGTGTCTCTACCGGAAGTCAGAATGAAGATTGTTGTGGTCCGGTGAACAAGAACAGAGCATGCGGCAAGGTCCGACAGATTGGTCCGGATCTCTCAGAGGAAGTGTCTTGGTGTAGTGCGGATTTGGGGAAGTCAAGAGGACTACCTTGAGTAGTATATTCCAAGGATTTAGCCTCCGGTGATGAACAAAGAAAAAGATATGAATAGTTGAGTACCGGATTCCTGAGAGACAGTGAGAACAGAGGAAGAACTGACTGACAGAGTATCAGACTATTTTCCGGATGTGTTACTATTGACGGTAAAGGTTGTGAAGGCATGAATCATGTTTGGCCGACATGATTAATGATATCTACAAGTATATGCTTGATCCGCATTGCTTGGTGAGCAAGGATTCAGCCGACAAAACAGAGTTTGTAAGAAACTAGACTGTTCCTGATGCCGACTAGAAAGGTGATGAAATTACTTGTGCGGATATATATAGAGGATGGATTTAGTTGTGAAGTGTGAAATTGTGTGATGGTGGATGCGAATAAGTGCAGAGCAGAGCAGAAGTAGTAAGAAAGATCCGGTATGTGAAAGGATAGCAGAATAAAGAACAAAGGAAAGATGAAGTGCAGCAGATCAGTGTACTGAGCCTAACCGGAACTGAACTCCAGCATATGTAGATGCTTCCAATCAGTTCAAGACTGTGATTCTTATCACTTTGTAGACAGTGTGTCTCCTTGTAGGCAGTGGGCCTCTTTGTGAGCAGTGTGCTCGGGCAGTGAGCCCTAATTGGCAAGTGCCATTTTTGTAATTCCCTATTCTTCTAACAGAGAATAATCTTTGGGTTAATCACCCCGTGGTTTTCTCCCTTAACAGGGTTTCCATGTCAAAAATACTATGTCATGTGTTTCTTATTTCATGGTAATGTTTTTGTGTTTGATTCAATGCTGCATTAATTAATAAGAAAGTTCAAAAAGGAAAATAATTAGGATAACTGATTCACCCCCCCTCTCAGTTATCAACAATTGGTATCAGAGCTAAGTTCCTCCTAATAGAGCCTAACAGCTTGAGGAAGATCTGGGAGTTCAAATGGATGCATATGGTTTAAGGGAGCAACTCAAGACTGCCCTTGAGGATCTTGAACAGTCAAACTCTGAAGTCAATGAATTAAAGGAAAGACTCAAACAGGCTGATGAATTCATGAGAGAACTAAAGGACAAATTAAGTCTCTCTATGAAAAAGAGAAAGGAGCTGCTCCAATAGTTGGCAAGACAAAGTGAAGAAAGCAATACAGATGAAGAATTGACTGAGAAAACCAAGTTATGTGAAAAGTTATCAAAAGAAGTCATTATGTTAAGACATGAAATGGAATCAGGAACTATAAAGTTTACTCAAGAGATTGAAGAAAAAAGAAGAGCTGAAGACAATCTAAGACAATCTCTTAAAGAAAAATTAGAAGAATGCCACCAGATGGACAGGATTATTAGACATCTTGAATCTGATCTTGAAGATGCCAAAGATAATGAAGAAAAACTTGAGGATCAAATTGCCTCTCTCAAAAGAGATCTTCAAACAACAAATGAATATAAAGAAAAATTCAAGATAAGTTCTGCCCAACTTGAAGTACTTCTTGGAAGTCAAAAGAGGACAGATGACAAGTATAGTTTGGGATATGAGAAAGGAGAAAGCTCCAGATCCGGTCAAAAGAATTTTGGATCAGAAAATCCAAGGAATAGGCCTAGAAGACCTCCAGTAAGACAGCCCAATGCTCAAAGATATCCATCTTTCAATGGATACTGCCACAGCTGCAACCACTTTGGTCACAAAGCTAATTAGTGTAGAAAGAGAATGAATCAGATTAATTCATCCTTCTCCGGACAGTGCTTTAACTGCAAAAGGTATGGACACAAATCCCATGAATGCAGAAATATGCAAGTAAACAAATCATTCAAAGGTAGATGCTTTACATGCAATAGAGTAGGTCATATGGCTAATCAATGCAAATCAAGAGGTTATCAGTCAAATATGCAAAGAAATGTTATTTGCCAAATCTATAATAGGTCCGGTCATAATGCTAAAGTCTGCAGAAGCAAGAATCAGGACAAAAGAGGTCCGATGTATAATCAGAATCAAGACAAGGGTAAACAAAAGATGAATACGGATGAAGTCAGGAATCAGATGAGCAAAATTTGGGTGAAGAAAAGTTCAGAGAATGTAGAGGTTGGATCCGCACCAGACTCTGGTGCTGATATTTCTTCCGGAAATTAAAAAGTGAGCTCTGGCTCAGGGGGAGACTCAAAGAAAATCCTGTTCCCCCAGCCAATCAAGTGGTGCTGGATGTGACACAAGATGCGGAGTAAAGGGTTTGAAGATACCAGTCCTGAGATGATCCAGACAAGATTTCAGAGGTCTGCATGAAGATATAAAGAAGTTGTGATCGATCAAGTAAAGACCTGTTCCGGGAGATGCTCCGGAACGACAGAGGACTACAAAAGGGTCCGGAGAGATCTGGAAGTACATTATTTTACTCTACAGACTGGACAGAACGTTTGGGATGTTCTTGTAATGTGTCACCTCGATTTATTCATGATTGAAAGATCCGGATGATGTTCATAGATCAGGACTGATACGGGATACTCCAAGCTATCCGGATAAGGCAAACCAGAATAATATAGGTCGAGCATTTATTGCCATCAGATATTAGGGTTTGCGAAGCAATATAAGGGATTTCTCAAAAATCATTTGCTCATTCTGCACTCAAGAAGAAGCGAAAAGTGGAGCTCTGCAACAAGATTCATCAAGCACACCAAAGATCTCCTGCTGAAGTCATTGCATAAAGAAATCAATCCAACCACTCCGTGCAAACCGAAGGCGCATAAGGTATTCTCCGTTTTCATTATCTCACTGCAAATCTTTGAAGAATGGCTACTCTGAATATAGTTAAGATCTCTGATAGACCTCGCCCCACATTCAAGAAACATCCTTACAAATCCTTGGAGGTAGATCCACTAGGAGCCTTCTCTAGTGTTCCTCATGGTGTATTGCATACGGAAGATATTAGGGTTTACATCCATGCGAATCTTGAAGACTTTGGAGAATCAAAACTGATGGATATATATCACAAATAATTGATAGATGACTCCTTTGAGATCAAACCTCAGTACAAAGCCATCCGGGACAAACACTTTGTACAGTGCATTCATTTCCCCTGTTTTGAAGAAGATGAATGGGTCCGGTATGTACTAAGTAGAGTACATGACAACTTCCTATGGTTGAACAAGCCCTTCAAGATCACCAAAGATGCAATTAGGGCTGTAACCGGTCTACACTCATCCGGTGGATTACCTGTTCTCAAGTCTGTCAAAAATCAGACAGTTAGTGATGCAACCAGATCCAAGTTTGACAAGAGAGCTATGACAGTTGATGACATCACTGAACTGGATGTCAAATTTGCATCTATGATAATTGGTTACAAAATCTATCACTCCAGTAGGGAAAATTTAGTACCGGGAACTGTAATCTACACAGCTTATCAAATGTTAAAGGAGAATGCAGACTATGACTTGTGTGAGCTTCTTGTAAACCAACTCTTTGAAAATCTGCAGAAGATTAAGAAGGACAAGAAAAACTCCTTCAAGTATGGCAATCTGATCCTTTGTCTCTTCTTTTACTACATGAATGAGCTTCCCGGATCCAGTGGATGGATATGGCAGAATGACAGACCGGTTGCCATCCAAATCAGAGACTATTTGCATGGACTTGGGGATGCTAAAACAAGAAATACAGCTCTATGGGGATACTTCAAGAACTTCCAAAGCATGATGCATGCAAGAGAAAGAATACCCCAATCCCTTGTTGAAAAGTACAAAGACATAGTATGCTTCATGGTAGAAACTGATCAGTGCCTAATGGAGGCAGTGGAGCCAAGGACTGTCTGGATCATGCCCATCGGGTATGAAGTGGATGAACAAATAGTGGAGCTGCATGTTCAACACATGCTAAGTCAGCCCAAAGATCCAAAGGCAGAAAGGTTTCGAACCTTTGAGGAGCTGAGTGTAAAGATACATGTAGAACTCAGGGAACCGGAGATAAAGAGGAAGGTAAGAAAAGAAGTTGAGCATATTGCTCAAGGCCTAGGCATCTCAAAAGAGGCACTTCATGCCAGCCGGGAAAAGAGAAGAAAATCTGAGGAAGAAAAGAAAGAGGCAGAAAAGAAAAGCAAGAAAAGTGCTCCGATGGAATCCTTAACCCGGACCAGATCATCTAAAGGATCCACACCTATCAAAACCAAAAGCTCAAAACTGGAAGTCCAGGGATCCGGTAAGAGATCCAAGACAAAAGCCTCAAGAGCTTATCAAAGCCAAAAGGATGAAGAAGAAACTGAGTCAGATGAGGGAGTGAAAGAAATAAAGAAACAGAAAAAGAAAGAATCTGGTAAATCCTCTTCTGGCCGAGACAAGGAAGAAATGACAGAAGAACTTTCTGAAAAGCCCACCTTGTCTCTAGACAGTGTAGTCAAATTAGTCACTGTGGATGGGAACCTTCAACCGGTGGCTGAATTCTATGATGACTACAATGAGGCAGATCAAAAGATCCTGCAGGAAGCTATAATAAGGTACTTGAACATCTACAATAAAGCTTTTATTGAGATTATCTCTGAAATTCCAAAGAGTCTAGAGATGGAACTAGAAATAAGAAAAAACAATGCCATGGCAAAAGACCTTGAGATCAGGGAACAGATAGCTATTCAGCTATATCCTTCAATTGATCACAAAACAATGAACATGATATTCAAGGACTGCAAGGATGAATTCAGAAGCAAAGCAAGGATGAATCAGCTTATGCTTGGTGAAACCGACAAAGTAGCCAAGGACACTGAAGAGATCCTCCGGAATACATTCAAAAGGTTCAACATTCCTATTACAGAGGACTTAGGTGCAGAAACAGCTACATCATCTGCTCCGGAAGAAGTGCCACTTGAATAGACTAACATCTCTTCTCCGGCTTCTCCTACAATCTCCAGATCCCAAGAAGCAGAGAAATTACAGGAGAAAGAAGCGGCAGAAAAAGAAAAAGAGGTTGACAGCACCAAGGATACAGAGAAAGAGAAAAATCCAACAGAGAAAACCACAACTGTAAGTGGTAGGAATGTGGAAGGATATAAGACTCCTAAGGACAAAACTGTAGAAGAAAAGAAACATCTGTCTCCGGTAAGAGACACTGCACAAACTGTCCAAAAGTTTCTAAGCCAAGAAACTTTAGAGATTGATGAACCGGAGCTTCTAAAAGGCCCATTCGACTTTGACTCTCTCTCCCTGGTACAAACAATGAAGATAGCTTCATTTGCAAATGCCAAGGCAAATGAAAAACTCCTAAAGTCTCATATGGAAGACTGTGAGTTGATAGAGGCTGCTTCCGGAGTGCTTGTAAAGATTATGCCTTCAATATAGATAGATCCAACAGCCTCCTCTTCCGGTAATCTCAAAACCTTAGTCAGCAGTGTTGATACACATTTTGATTCTCTAGAAAAATCAGCTGAAGAAAAGGTCCGGAAGGAATTTTTGGATAAAAGATTTTCAGAAGTATTAGGATTAATCTCTAACGATAGGAGAAATATGAGTATTGGAATAAAGAGCTTAGAAAATGCTCTTAAGGATGGCGGTGATATTTACAAATTTTGTATCTCCTGGTCAAAGGCAACAGCAGAAATTGATAAGAAAATAAAAGAGGAACAGCACAAACTACGAAGTTTATCTCAAAGTTTTGATCCTCTCTCTTCCTCCATAGTAAATCAAGAATGTCAGACTATTGTAGTCTTGAGTGAAATAAAGAACCTTGAGAAGGAAAGGAAGAATATCACTAACCGGATGGGAGAACTTAGAAGGATTATAATCCCTAAGTTAGAAACTATGCATGAGACCATCAGTGATGCTCAGACCACCGCCCAAACAAATGATCCGACAGATCTCAAGAGGGCAGAAGCTTTTGCATTTTTGTTGAGTGGTCACATTTCAATTTTGGATAGAATGAAGCAAATTTGGGCTACAGAACTGATCCAATTGAAGACATCCTTTGCAGACATTCTTCAGTATATGTGAGTATGTAAATATGCAGCTATGTATAGAAAATTTTTGAAAATTTTGGTGTGCGGACCCTACCCTTTGCCATTGATGTCAAAGGGGGAGTGAGGAGTAGTGAAAAATGAGGAATCCAACTAAGGGGGAGTTCTGGAAATTGTATATAAAGACAGAGCATCAGCAAAGGGGGAGCATAGTGTAAACACTTAGTCATTTTTCACTAAGTGTTGCCATCAATGCCAAAGGGGGAGATTGTTGGCAAGAGACACTATATGGATTCATGATTGTTGTCATTGATGGCAACAAAGGTCATCCCACATATCTGCAAGTCATGGTGTGTCTCTACCGGAAGTCAGAATGAAGATTGTTGTGGTCCGGTGAACAAGAACAGAGCATGTGGCAAGGTCCGACAGATTGGTCCGGATCTCTCAGAGGAAGTGTCTTGGTGCAGTGCGGATTTGGGGAAGTCAAGAGGACTACCTTGAGTAGTATATTCCAAGGATTTAGCCTCCGGTGATGAACAAAGAAAAAGATATGAATAGATGAGTACCGGATTCCTGAGAGACAGTGAGAACAGAGGAAGAACTGACTGATAGAGTATCAGACTATTTTCTGGATGTGTTACTGTTGATGGTAAAGGTTGTGAAGGCATGAATCATGTTTGGCCGACATGATTAATGATATCTACAAGTATATGCTTGATCCGCATTGCTTGGTGAGCAAGGATTCGGCCGACAGAACAGAGTTTGTAAGAAACTAGACTGTTCCTGATGCCGACTAGAAAGGTGATGAAATTACTTGTGCAGATATGTATAGAGGATGGATTTAGTTGTGAAGTGTGAAATTGTGTGATGGTGGATGCGAATAAGTGCAGAGCAGAGCAGAAGTAGTAAGAAAGATCCGGTATGTGAAAGGATAGCAGAATAAAGAACAGAGGAAAGATGAAGTGCAGCAGATCAGTGTACTGAGCCTAACCGGAACTGAACTCCAGCATATGTAGATGCTTCCAATCAGTTCAAGACTGTGATTCTTATCACTTTGTAGACAGTGTGTCTCCTTGTAGGCAGTGGGCCTCTTTGTGAGCAGTGTGCTCGGGCAGTGAGCCCTAATTGGCAAGTGCCATTTTTGTAATTCCCTATTCTTCTAACAGAGAATAATCTTTGGGTTAATCACCCCATGGTTTTCTCCCTTAACAGGGTTTCCACGTCAAAAATACTGTGTCATGTGTTTCTTATTTCATGGTAATGTTTTTGTGTTTGATTCAATGCTGCATTAATTAATAAGAAAGTTCAAAAAGGAAAATAATTAGGATAACTGATTCACCCCCCCCCTCTTAGTTATCAACAAAAACATCATCATAGGCAAACATGAAATCATACGAATCTCTAGAATGCTCTCACGCTCCATAAAGCTACCTACAAAAAAGCAAAGTGACCACCATCTCAAGCAAGAACTCATGTCATCCTCCAATATGCCACCTATGGAAGAAAAGGAACATGCCAAGGTGAAGATGTACCAATCCAAAGAACACAAGCATCAAATCCAAGTGAAACCAAATAGGCTCCAAGCTGTTGTCAAAAGGTAAAAAACCCACATGACTAGAAATAGAACCCATAGCATATGCTAATACATCCAACCATCCATACCTCATAGGTATCAACAACATCAACAAACTCATGCCAACAACATATCCAACCCATATACTGCAATAACAAGCTCCATGAATAAAACCTATCAATGAAGAACACGTACATCTAAGAACTCCCATTGCATGGGTAATGTCAAATTTGTGAATAGATCCAAGGCATATCAAGTCTATCAATCAACACTCAAACCAAGGTGTAGCTAATCAACAAGCCATTGTAGTATCAAGAACAATCACAATGATCCACACATGTCTGATAAATCACTGCATACTCTCTCACAACATGTCACCACAACATTTCCCAAGTCCAACCATATCAACATGATCCTCCAGGAAGTAACCATAAGACAAAGAGAGAAAATCTATAAATCATAATGTCCTTCTACAAACACCTCAAAGTGCTAAGTTGTGTAGAGTATGATCTCCTCTACAACCCCAAATGAAAAGCCTCAACAACACCCAACCATTCAATCTCATAAGATCAAATGAACATATGTAACATGTAACCAACATGGATGTAAGCCTCTCTAATTAAGGTAGATCAAACTCATAACCATTCCATAACCAAGAATAAGCATAATCACATCTCCTAAACTCCTCATAATGAACATCATAAATCAAATGATACAAGCAAGGAGATAACCATGCTAACATCCCTCAAATGAACCCTCCAGAACCATTAACTATAGCTCAAGATCCATATCTATGAGAAGATGAAACATAAAGTAAAATGCATCTAAAAGGATGGAAATACCTCATAGTTGATAAACTACCAAGTAGACCGAGAGTGGGGAATGAGAATGCTCCTCTAGGATACACCAAGCCACAATGACTCTCTCCAAGAATAATCTCCTCTAGGTCCATAATGAACTCATGTCCATATCCATGTGTAAGGCTCCTCGGTCTATCTGTTGAAACCTCCAAAGAGTAACTGTCTCAACAAGTATCTCTAATCACAAGAGAACTCTAGCCTCACCTAAGTCTCCAAGTATCCATGAGCACCTGTAACTGATTAATACATGCCAAACTCCAAATACAACATAGCACTATCATGAAGCTGTAAAGCAAATGGCCAAAGTACTCAATACCAAGAGAACAAACAAGACCATTATCAATGCTCCTACTACACATCTGCATAATCAAGAAGCCCATCATGACACCATGATCTAACCATCTCCTCGTAAGAAGATCACATGAAACAAAGCATACAATGATGCATACATCCTATCTCAAGAGGACTTGTATCATGCTAATACTCTAATCTAGAATCAAGAGAAAACCATGACATAATATCTGTTGCAAGTATGGGCCATACAAGTGTTGTCATTGATGTCAACATACTCCTATTGCATTAATGATAAGGATTGGACAAGCTGTGTACTGAGGATATTGAGAAAATTAGTCTCAATCAGGAATAGAGAAGAACAGGGAAGACAGTAAGGTAAAAGTCCAAGATAGGATGAGAATGAAAGGATGTGGATTAAAGGGTTTATATATATGTGTCTTAAGGTGGTCTAGTAGAGATTTCAGAGGTCCGCATAAAGATCTGAAGAAGTTATGGTTGTTCAAGTTAAACTGGTTCTGGCAGGTGTTTAGTGGTGACAGAGTGAGATAGATAGGTCCAGTGAGTTCCAAAAATGCATTATCCTATTTTGTGGATTTGAAGAAGTGTTGAGAACATCCTTGTGAAGTGTCAAGTCGATTGGTTCATGGTTTGAAGGTCCAAAAGAACCTAATCCTTTGTGACAGTGATGACAGACTGTGTTCTTGAGGTTCTGGATGAAGGAGAGAAGGATTTCAGTAAGCAGGAGAAGTGTGGATGTTCTTGGTGATCCAGGAAAGCTTGTGGTAGTCTTTAGATCATGTCCAATTCATGTTGGTGGTCTGCATTGGAGTTGGAGCTCGCATATGAAGAATATCTTCTAGATGATGGTGTTCTTCCTAAGGCAAGCCGACCGGATGAGTTATGCATCTTGCGGATGTTATTGTGGATGTTTGCCGACTTTGATGATCATTCCTAAGTTGATGTCTTGTATAAATACGGGATTGCAAAGTCATTTCAAATGTGTCCTTGTAGAGATGAGTGTATGGTAGCAAAGAGAAGAGCGAAAGGCAGAGCAAAAATTTTGAGCTTAATGGAACTAATTCAAGCATGGTGAAGATGCTATTTTCCAGTTCATGTATGTGATTCCTATTTCTTTGTAGATAGTGTGTCTCTTGTAGGCAGTGAGCCTCTTGTGAGTAGTGTGCTCGATCAGTGAGCCCTAATTGGCAGGTGACATTTTGTTCTTTCTATTCTTCTAACAGAGAATACATTCTTGGGTTAATCACCCCGTGGTTTTTTCCTTAACCGTTTTTCCACGTCAAAATCTTGGTGTCTTATGTGTTGATGAGTTTCTGCTTTTGATTTGAATCCATTATGTTTCATGTTTAATATACTGCTAATCACTAAGAGGATTTAAGTGTGTAAATAAGAGAAAGTTGTTACACAACTGATTCACCCCCCCTCTCAGTTGTGTGGCCTAAGTCTAACAATTGGTATCAGATCCAGATTCCTCTAAAAGGAGCTTAACCGCTTGAGGAGATCTAGGATGTCGTCTTACAAGAAGGATAGTCCGAAGTTTGATGGAACCAACTTTGCTCTTTGGAAAGGTCGCATGAAATGTCACTTGCAGTGTATGGGAATGGCATACTGGTCCATGGTTACAAAAGCTTATGTACCTCCACAGGGTGGTCCGACAACCCTAAATGAAATCACAGATGCTGAAAACAATCTTTGGACCAAAGAGGCTCTTCTAAGCACATTATCTGACTCAGAGCTCTCAAATGTTATTGACCTACCAACTACCTTTGAGATTTGGAATAAACTGGAACTTTTTCATGAAGGAGACCAGTATGTTAAATGTGCAAGGTTACAAAGTCTAAAAGGGAAATTTGAAAAATTGAAGATGAAAGATGATGAAAATATAACCACTTTTATGCCAAGAGTGAATGAGCTAGTTTGTGGAATTAGAAATTCTGGTGGAGTCTTGGATGAAAATGAGATTGTTGGTAAAATTCTCAGATCCCTTCCTGCTTCTTACAAAATCAAGGCTGCTGCCATTGAAGAATTCAGAGCTCATACAACTGTCACAAGAGATCAATTGGCTGGGAAATTGGCTGCTTTTGAAATGACAGAGTTTGGAGATGACCCCCCCAAGACTGAATCTACATTCAAAGCTAGTGCCTCTGTTAAAGGAAAATAAAGGTTTGATCTGGGAGAGAATTCTTCAAGGAAATTGTCATGGTATGAACAAGAAAGAAAAGATCTGGAAGAAGAGGAAGTAGAAACTACTCAACTTGAAGCTCTTATTGCAAAGAGGCTGCCAAGAGGATCCGGTAAGTATGAAGGAAAATTACCTTTTAAGTGTTTTAACTGCAATAAGATTGGTCATTTTGCCTCAAGGTGTCTGGAAAGATTTTCAAGGCAAAATCCTAACATGCCAATGTTCCAAAAGAACTGTTACTATGCACATGAAGATGATGATAATGAAGGAGTAACAGATGATGAATCAGAGATAGGAAACAAATCCAGAAATGAATGGGTGTTCATTGCCATCAAGGAAGAAGAACCAATGTCCTCTGTATCTGTCAATCTTAAGACTGTGGAAAGAGCTCTGGCTGCCCAAATTGAAGAGAAGAATGATTGGGTCATTGACAGTGGATGCTCTCACCATATGACAGGGGACAAAAATAAGTTTGTAGATTTGGAAAGGTATGAAGGAGGAGTGGTAAAGTTTCGTGACAATTCTGCTGGTAGAATCAGAGGAAGAGGAACTATTTCTTTTGATGGAAAATACAAAACTAGTAATGTACTGTATGTTGAAGGTTTAAAGCACAATCTTCTCAGTGTTGGAAGGTTGGTGGACAAACGCTATGATCTCTGATTCAAGGATGGAAAATGTAAAATCTTATAAAGTTTCGGAACAAAGATTGCATCCGATACTCAAACTAAAGGTAATATCTTCCACTTGGTTGGTACTGCTAAAAGCTGCTTATTTGTTCAAGTTGATCAGAGTTGGTTATGGCATAGAAGGATGTGTCATGTGAATTTTGATAATATCATCAAGATAAGAAATACTCAGGCTGTGAGAGATCTTCCAAAATTGGTGAAACCTACTAACAGCTTGTGCAAGGAATGTCAGTTGGGTAAACTGAGTAGAGTCTCATTCAAAAGCAAGGAACTGTCTTCTACCAGGTTATTGGACTTAGTTTGCACTGATCTCTGTGGTCTAGCAAGAATCAGAAGTCTTCAAGGTGATAGATACTTCATGCTGCTAATTGATGACTGTTCCCAGATGATGTGGGTAACCATTCTAAAGAAAAAATTAGAAGCTCTTGAGAAATTCAAAATATTCAAGAATATGGTAGAGAATGAAATAGGATTGAAGTTGAAATGTCTAAGGTCTGATAGAGGTGGAGAATTCACATCCGGTGAGTTCATAGAGTTCTGTGAGAAACATGGAATTAAGAGACAGTTGTCTACTCCTAGGACTCCACAGCATAATGGAGTACTGGAGAGAAAGAACCAGACCATCCAGGAAGCATCTAGGACCATGATGATGGAAGCAAATGTTCCTTAGATCCATTGGAGAGAAGCTGTCAGCACTGCAGTCTATACTCTCAATCAGGTACAAATCAGAAGCAATACCGGTAAGACCCCTTATGAACTTTGGTTTGGCATTACTCCTACTATAAAATATTTTAGAGTCTTTGGTAGCAAATGTTACATCAAAAGAGATGAAGATCTAGGAAAGTTTGATGCTAGAAGTGATGAAGGAATATTCTTGGGATACTCTACTCAAAGTAAAGCCTACCGGTGTTACAACAAGAGATTGAGGAAAATGATAGAAAGTACAAATGTGAAGGTTGATGAAGGAATTGAAAAACCTATAAGATTTTATGAATGTGATGAAGATGATCAGAATGGTGTTCTGACTCAAGGAGCTAAAGCCTCTTCTGAAAGACAGACTCAAATTGATCCGGTAAATCAGGAAGAAGAGATAAATCTCAATGAGCCTGATCAGGAATC
Source organism: Cunninghamia lanceolata (assembly GCA_027924645.1). Taxonomy (NCBI): domain Eukaryota; kingdom Viridiplantae; phylum Streptophyta; class Pinopsida; order Cupressales; family Cupressaceae; genus Cunninghamia; species Cunninghamia lanceolata. Next base: position 24,124,676 of record BSBN01000047.1, read on the forward strand.
AGAAGTACAAGAATTTCCCAAAGTTCCTGGGTATGTAAGATTGAATCACTCTGAAGATCAGATCATAGGTGATAAAAGCAAAGGAGTACAAACAAGAAGGAGAATTAATCAAGATCTAGAACAGTGTTGTTTTATTTCCAAGATGGAACCTAAGACAGTAAATGAAGCTTGCAGGGATGATAACTGGACTAAAGCAATGGAGGAAGAGATGGTGCAAATAGAGAAAAATCACACTTGGGATCTTATTCCCAGACCTAGAAACAAGAATGTAATTAGAACAAAATGGGTCTTCTGAAACAAACTAAATGAAGTTGGTGAAGTAATCAGGAACAAAGCCAGATTGGTCTGCAAGGGTTACTCTCAAATAGAAGGAATTGATTTTGAAGAAACTTTTGCTCTAGTAGCAAGAATTGAAGCAGTTGGATTATTTCTTGCATTTGCTACCTTCAAGGATTTCAAGGTATATCAGATGGATGTCAAGTCTGCCTTTCTAAATGGTGACTTGGAAGAAGAAGTGTATATAGAGCAACCGGATGGATTTCAGTTGTCTGATCATGATGATATGGTCTACAAGTTGAAGAAGGCACTGTATGGATTAAAGCAAGCCCCAAGAGCCTGGTATGAAATATTAGACAAGCATCTTTTAAAAATTGGTTCCAACAAAGGCACTGCTGATAGTAACTTATATTTCAAAATTGATCATGAAAACATCGTGATTGTTGAAGTGTTTGTTGATGTTATCATTTTTGGAGGAAGAGATAGTATGTGTAAAACATTTGCAAATCAAATGAAAAGTGAGTTTGAGATGTCCATTCTTGGTGAAATGAATTTCTTATTGGGTCTACAAATCACTCAAACAAAGAAAGGAATCTTCATTTCTCAAAGAAAATATGCAAAAGAATTGTTAAAAAAATTTGGGATGGAAGACTCAAAACCAATGAATACTCCCATGGCAACCAGATGTAAATTAAGCAAAGATGATGATTCTCCTAAGGCTGATCAGACAAAGTATAGGTCAATGATTGGAGGTCTACTGTATCTCACTCAAACTAGACCAGATATTATGCAAGCTATTGGTCTTGTTGCTAGATTCCAAGCTGATCCTAGAGAATCCCATGTCATGGCAATCAAGAGGATCTTTAGATATCTAAAAGGGACGGTTGAGTATGGTTTGTGGTATCCTAGAGATCATGATTTCTCTCTTCATGCATATACAAATGCTGATTGGGTAGGAGATGTGGATGATTGGAAAAGTACCAGTGGTGGAGCTTTCTTTTTGGGAAAGAGATTGATTTCTTGGCTAAGCAAAAAAACAAGAGGCAATATCCATGTCTACAACTGAAGCAGAATACATAGCAGCAGCAGGTAGTTGCACTCAAGTTTTGTGGATGAAGCAGATGCTAAGAGATATTAAAGTAGAATATGAGGAGCCTATCACAATCTTCTGTGATAATTCAAGTGCAATAAATATTTCTAAGAATCCGGTGTTGCATTCTAGGACTAAGCATATATCTATCAAGTTTCACTTTCTGAGAGAGAAAGTGAACAAGGATGAAGTCAGACTGGAGTTTGTGCCCTCCAAGGATCAGATTGTAGATATCTTTACTAAACCTCTTCCCAAGGACTCTTTTGAGTATCTCAGGGAGAAGTTAGGGGTTATTGCCCCTCCGGTGATGAACTAGGATGCACTGATGTGCATTGGTCCGGTGGATATCACAATCATATCTTGTGATCCAGATTAATGATGGGGAGTTGCTACTCAAGGGGAGCAGCAGGTATGATTCTGAAGTATTGAAGTTGCAAATATGAGCCCTTTGCCATTGATGTCAAAGGGGGAGAGAAGACATTTGAAAAACAAGTGATTGATGATCAAAGGGGGAGCAGTAAAGGAAGAGAAGACATGTGAATAGTTGTTGTTGATAGGGGGAGTTGTGACAGGAAGATAAGTTCTTGTCTTGATGGTTTTTCACATCATATGTTGCCATCAATGACAAAGGGGGAGATTGTTGCAAGTATGGGCCTTACTAGTGTTGTCATTGATGTCAACATACTCCTATTGCATTAATGATAAGGATTGGACAAGCTGTGTGCTGAGGATATTGAGAAAATTAGTCTCGATCAGGAACAGAGAAGAACAGGGAAGACAGTAAGGTAAAATTCCAAGATAGGATGAGAATGAGAGGATGCAGATTAAAGGGTTTATATATGTGTGTCTTAAGGTGGTCCAATAGAGATTTCAGAGGTCCACATGAAGATCTGAAGAAGTTATGGTTGTTCAAGTTAAACCGGTTCTGGCAAGTGTTCAGTGGTGACAGAGTGAGACAGATAGGTCCGATGAGATCCAGAAATGCATTATCCTATTTTGTGGATTTGAAGAAGTGTTGAGAACATCCTTGTGAAGTATCAAGTTCATTGGTTCATGGTTTGAAGGTCCGGAAGAACCTACTCCTTTGTGACAGTGATGACAAACTGTGTTCTTAAGGTTCTGGATGAAGGAGAGAAGGATTTCAGTAAGCAGGGGAAGTGTGGATGTTCTTGGTGATCCAAGAAAGCTTGTGATGGTCTTTGGATTGTGTCCAGTTCATGTTGGTGGTCTACATTGGAGTTGGAGCTCGCATATGAAGAATATCTTCCGGATGATGGTGTTCTTCCTGAGGCAGGCTGATTGGATGAGTTATGCATCTTGCGGATGTTATTGTGGATGTTTACTGACTTAGATGATCATTCCTAAGTTGATGTCTTGTATAAATAAGGGATTGCGAAGTCATTTCAAATGTATCCTTGTGGAGATGAGTGTATGGTAGCAAAGAGAAGAGTGAAAGGTAGAGTAGAAATGTTGAGCTTAATGGAATTGATTCAAGCATGGTGAAGATGCTATTTTTCAATTCATGTATGTGATTCCTATTTCTTTGTAGACAGTGTGTCTCTTGTAGGCAATCAGCCTCTTGTGAGCAGTGTGCTCAGGCAATGAGCCCTAATTGGTAGGTGCCATTTTGTTCTTTCTATTCTTCTAATAGAGAATACATTCTTGGGTTAATCACCCCATGGTTTTTCCCTTAACCAGGTTTTCCACATCAAAATCTTGGTGTCTTATGTGTTGATGAGTTTCTACTTTTGATTTGAATCCATTATGTTTCATTTTTAATATACTGCTAAGCACTAAGAGGATTTAAGTGTGTAAATAAGAGAAAGTTGTTACACAACTGATTCACCCCCCCTCTCAGTTGTGTGGCCTAAGTCTAACAAATATCAACATCTATAAATCAAGGATAAACATGTCAAACTGACAAATCATAATCTGACACCTCAACCAAAGACTCAAAGAAGTACTCCATGGTAAACCAAGATGTCAATATCTCCAATCACATGAAGATAACCATCTGCTGACAACTAAACTGAAAATGTCAAAGAACTCTCACAACCAAGAGCTCTCCATGAAACCAACATTTACTGCAGAAGATCATCCATCATGTATGATGAATCCAACATGCTGCCAAAGCTCCCACTGAACCGTGATACCAAGCTATCCATGACAACAAAGTAACCATCTCCTAAATGAAGATTATCCATGGCCCCAAACCAATCAAGAAATCCCAATGTAACATCAATAGCTCCTAAAAGGTCTAGTGAACCAAAATCTCCAAACAAGAAGATAAAACCATCACTGTCAAAAACTAACATAGAACATGCATCCAAGCTCTCCATGACATCGTGATAAACATGCTACAAGTCCCAACAACCAACTATCTAGGCACTCTAATTATCCATCCTCTTATCCCAAAGCAATCATACCAATGCACAAATGACCACAGACAAGGCCAACTGACAAACTCTACATAAAACTTAATCAATTTGGTGGATATAGACAGTCCACATCCGAGTCATCCCACTATAGCCAAGGGGTAGCTAATCCACAAAAATATATAACTCGTAGATCCAAAACAAACGTAACATGCAAACTCATCATCACACTAGTAATATGTACACTGAGATATCAAAGAAGATAACCTGTAGACTCCAAGACTCAAACACCAAATCAACTCTAGATTTGATTTGCCAACAAGTCCACAAATGAATAACCATAGTCAAGGAAGTAATCAAGCATCCAGGAGATAAGAACAATCCCCTAAATCAACACCACAACACCACTTGTAAACATGAATTGAACATCATAGCCCATACCTATCAATCACATACATGATCATGTCGTGCCAATGCATAAGTGTGCCTACATATCCATGACACCATAATCATCATCATTGTTGTACCTGTACTCAACTCCCACTGAAACGAGACTCTAAGTCTCACACGAGTATCAACCATGTCCTCAAACCAAAAGACAACTTGTTCATGTCTCCATCAAAGTCATAACTCTAAAAAACACCTATAAACTTGTATCAGGAAGCACTAAATCTGAAAACCTGCTATACCATGTTGATGGTCTCATAACAACATGTACTCCCACAAGTTTGTGCCAACAAATCCATCCGAATGCACTCATAAAAGCACTCTGAATCTCAGGTTCCTACAAGTGATCGAACATGTACAACACTCTCTTTGCACACCAAACTAAAAATCTACATAATCCAAACTGTAGTACACTACAAGAGCTCTCCAATGCCTATCCAAAATCCAAAATCTAATTATATATGCGAAAGTTATGCCTCCCGGAAGAAAAGGCACTTCGAGGGCTAAAACTGGACCCCTGGTGGGCCCTAGTACCATGATGATGTGGCATGACATCATTGCTGACATCATCATGCTGACTGGGAAAAAAACATAGGTGATGTGGTGCTAGGTTGGCGCTGACGTCATCTCATTGTCTTTGACCAGTGGATTTGAAAAAGTTTTCCAATTTGTTTTAATTTCCATGGACCCAACATTAAGGAGGTTTAAAATTTTTATTAAATCCAAATGAAAAACTTTTAAAAGTTTTTAATTCTCCTTATTTTTCATCAAACCCCAAAGACATAATAAAAGGGGGTTGAAAACATTTAACAAGGTCTAAATTTTTCATAAAATCCACTGCCATTTTAAAGGTTTAATAGATAGAATTTTTTTTTTGTTTTAAAGAGCCCGTTAGGGCTACCTCATGGATGCCAACAGAGGAGGTATGAGGGGACTGGTGGGGAGTACGAGAGTACCTCTCTGCTCATATGCAGAGTACAAGTAGCGCATGTAGGGTACAAGGGTGCCCGCCCCCCTTGCATTTTTTGTTTTTTTTCATATCTTGCGATTTTTAAATTGTATTTCTATATGAAATTCAATTTTTGATTTTTCACAAAACTATAGAAAAAATTTGCAGTGTAGGAAAAGTATTTTTTTTATTATTTTATTTTGCAAATCCATACGGTGTACCTGGGAGGGGCATTTTTTGCTTTTTCTTCCTGTGACGGAATATAGGCAAATTTTATATGAATTTTTGTTTCTCAAGCCTCCTAGACTCAATGGCAAGGTCTGTTTTGTCTCAGGAGGTCATTTATGAAAGTTCCTCCTCAAAACTCTCATGAAGCCAAAACCTAAAAACCCTCTTCAACCATGATTTTTCAATCACTTGATTTGCAACATGCAAAGCAAATCACCAGTACCTAGAACCCCCAAACTACAATACAACTTGCACAAAGCCTTGTAGTGTCCCAAATCCTTACATGCATTGCCATGGCTTCCACTTTGCACCTGATCTACACAAACAAGGTCTATACATATCCAAGGAGATCACACCTCCCTCAACCATAAACATGGCTCTGATACCAACTGTTAGGAATTTGCAGGTCTAATTAAACCAATTCCACATAACCCAATAGGAGAAACAAGATGCTGAAACAAACCATAATACAAAGATCAAATGAACAAGCAACAAGATAACACAAGATATACCCTAGGAAAACCCTTTGCAAGGAAAAACCTAGCCTCCAAAAGCATCCACGCTCAAATGTATTATTCATCAATATGAAATTACAATACAATCCATGAGCATCCATGAATACCTTTGAATCCATCAAGCACCTCCAATGCATCCTCCATGTGTACAAACATGAATCCACACATCACCTACCATGCTTCACAATATGCACTTACAGGAGAGAGCTCAATACAATGACAGCCTCTTACAAAACCTCCATTCACCTACAATGAAATAGCCAACATTATCCAAACCACTAACCATGTGCTTTCTTTTATAGACTAAGCTCACACAAATACAACTTGTGGTATTGGATAAAACCATGTGCCCCAAAAACCATGGTAAGACAAAACCATTAACTTATGAAACCACTTGACCCCACATTTGACTATTGGTACTAAATTTTCCCAATAAATCAAATAATACAAATAATAGTTAATTACTCTATGTGTCCCACACACATAAAATAACTAACCCAATGTTACAATACAGCTTATACAAGTGGTAACCGAATAAAATAGTACAATATTATGCAAGGTGTACAACACCTATCCCAACAAGGATTGAGTCTATATGGCCTTTTCTTGACTGGTTTCACTCCTTTCAGTTGTATCTTCAGTATTCATGCTTCTTTAATGCCTTTCATCTCAGTGAAGGTCCTTGGGAATATACCTTCAAACTTAGAGAGAATCTCGATCGCCTACACTACCACTTTTTCATCCCAATAGTCTCCAATCGTTTCTAGTTTAGGATCACATTCCTTTGCAATATTTTCTTCTCTAATTTTCAGTAGTTCATTGTAATATTTGTCCTTTTGTTCAGTCAATATTTCTAGCTCTCTTTCTCCTTCTTGCACCTATATATTTATCTCCTCATTTATCTTTGTGGTTTTATAGAATTTTTGACCCATGTTCCTTTACTGTTGATCTGTCCATTCCACTAATTTCCATATCCCTTCAAATCTTGGCGATGGTATATTGTGCTCCAGTTAATTTTTCTCTTCCTCTATTTCTTTTTGAAAAATTATTTCTTTTATTTTCCCAAGTGCAACATGTATAGATTTTTCAGACTCTAGAAAGAAAATGTATGTATAAATTTATCTTGTACTTCCTCCCAATCCCTTATTTCTTCCTTCCCTCTTGGTTGATATACCAAGTTTAAGCTATTGTTGTTAATGCCTAGAAGAATAGGTGGGTGTATATAGCCTTATTATGTTCTTTTTTGTTTTCCCATGCTCCTATGCAAGTGGTTAAGTGATCTTGCGGTAGATTTTCGCCTTCATACTTAGATATTTCTTTGTATTCTCCATGTTTTTGTAAGTATCTCACCTTGATGATAAGCTTAAATGTATACCAATCTTGAACCAAATCTCTAAGTGTTGACCACCAATTTGCTGCATTACATACTAATTTATGTTGTATTGCTTGTATTCTACTTTATTCTTCTAAAAATATTATCTCCATCTCATTTAAGTATTGTTGTAGGTTTGTAACCCCTGAGAACTTTCGTAGTTTAATATGAGAGATTCCTCTCATAATATGATTTATATGATGAGATCTTCTAGAGTCCTCTTCATGAGATCTTCTAGAGTCCTCTTCATTTTGGTATTTGTTGATTGTGCATACCATTTGTGATGGATTTTTCTATGATGCGGAGGATTGCGGTATGTTTTCTTTACTAGATTGAACTATGCATATCCTCCTAATCCCTATCATTCTCTGGGTTTTGAGCTCTAGTTTATTTTTTATCCATGCTTCTAGGACTTCTTCACTATTAGTACTGTCATTCTCATTCTCCACCTCTATTTCTCTTGTTGAATTTGGTTCTCTCACCGTTTCATTTGTTTCCAACCTTGATATTATGTAAATGTTCTTAGGCTAGTCATCATTTTCTTCTGCATGGGTAGATTAATATAGGCCTCTTCCATTGGTAGTTCTAAAGGTCTGAATATACTTGTATTACTATCTGCAAAAGAGATTTTTTCCTTGCGAGAGTCCACTATGCCATTGGCATCTAGAAACCATCTTAGTCCAAGTAGTGCATTAAAGGAATCTCCTTGTTCTTTCATAGTGACAACCACAAAGTCTACTGCCTATTTGATACCCATCATGTTTACCTCTACTTGTTTTAATGTTCCAATGATTGACATGCTAGACCCATCAACCAAAGTAATATTGTAAGTTGTTTGAGACAATCTAGGTCTCCCTAGTTGTTCCCAAAGCTCCTTAGTGATCATATTTATGTCTACACCCAAGTCTGTCATTACATTTTTGACCTTTTTATGATTAATATGAGCATCCACCAGTAGTGTTTTTGTTTTCCAATGTCTTTCATTTCTTCCCAATTGCCTAACTTGGTTTCACGGTATCTTCTCCTTATTCCAATATTTAGCAAATTGTTTAAATTTCTCAATCAGATTATGTTGTTGTGTTAGATATGTAAACTATTTGAGTGTTGCAACTTCTTCTGTGAAGAAGTGATTAACTTATTTTTGCTTCTCTTATTCTTCTATTATTATTTGTTTAGTCTTTTGTACTACCTCATCATATTGTCTTTTATTCGGGAAGAATATATCTTCCTCCTCACTTTCTTCTCTTTCTGATTCAATAGTGATATATTTTTTCTTCAGTGTTTGTGCCCTGCCTTATAACCACTACTGCTTTCTCTTTTCCTTTTTCCATTTTAGTTTTTTCCTCCTTTATTATTTTCTTTTGGTTTTCTTTATCTAATGAAGATAGATTTGTATCTCCATCCTTATCTCCTTGATAGGTTCTTGGGACTTGACCTTCATCCTTAGGGACTCTTCTGATTACTCTGGCCCCTTTTTTCTTATCCAAATCATCTCCTTTTCCTTTTTGTAGTGCATTATGGATGTACTTTTGTGCCTTATCACATGTGAAAAGGTTATGTTTTGTACTTTTGCAGAATGAGCATTACCTTCTTCTTTCTCCCAACACTCATTAGAAAAGTGTCATGGTTTACCACATTTGTAACAAGTGGCTTCATCTCTTCTTCTTCTACCTCTACCTCAGCCTTAGCCTCCTCTATAACCTCCAAATTGTCATCTATCCTCATTACTATATTTATTTTCATACGGTGCATTTTTATTTGTATTCTGGATAGTGTTCATGTTTCTTTGATTTTTCCATGAAGGTTGCTTATAACCTTGGTCCTGAAGATATAGTGGTCTTTCTGCTAGGCCTTTTACATATGCCATGGTATTATTGTGTGCTTTATGTTTGTGATTTGCATTGTACCATGAATCACTTTCATCCTCATGTTCTCTTACCCTAAAGATTTGTGATGGATAATCTGGTGTTTCATGATCATCTCATTCTCTGCATAATCCATATTAGACTATGTTGTTCTTTGTAGGGTGTGTCTTTATATCCACCTTCATTGCAACAGCTTGTCTTTCTCCTTTTAGTTTTGGACATTCATTCATGGTGTATCTCTCCTTTGTGTAGTAGGAACACCATATATTTGGCCTTTTATCTTCCTATTTTGCTAAAATTTTGTGTTTAAGTTTCAATTTCTCTAATTCCAATCTTAGTCTTTCTAATTCCATGTTTTCCTTGTTTTTGTCTTATTTGTGCCATGTCTGTGCCTCAATCTAGCATGCTAATGTTATTGCTTCTATATATGTTTCAAAAATTCTCCCATCTAGAGATGCTCTGACATATGGACTTATCCCAGATGTAAACCATTCAATCTTTTGCTCCTCAATCTATGGTTCTTCTAGTTTGCAAACTATTTCCTTAAATCTTTTGTCAAATTCTTTAATGGTTTCTCCATCCCTTTGTATTAATTATCTCATTTTACTCACCCCTTCAGTAGGTATTTTAGGATTTTTAAAGTTATCCAAGAATTCCTTCTTCACTTCTTCCCATGTTTTTTCATGTCTAGGACAAGCCTTTCTGTACCATTTTAATGCATCATTCCGCAATGTCCCAATAAAGTCAAACAATTCAATGTCATCTTCGGTTATCTCATTTTGGTTCTAAATTGATTCTAATACAAAAATATGCTTTGTGGCTTCAATTGTGTCCTTTTCAAATATCGGTAATTTGATTATAGCATCTATCTTTCCTTTCTTTTGTTTTTTCAAACCCTTTGATATTTTGCGATGGTGTTCTTTCTAGTTTTTCTTATTCTTAGGCTCTAGCCTTTGTGTTACAGTTCTATTTTCTCTTCCTTTATCTCTCCACAATTGAATGTCAAAATATTCTTTTCCCAAGATTTCCTCAAAATATTTCTTAATCTCTTCTTCTATTTCTCTTTCACTTTCAACTTAATTTTTTCTAAAAATTCATCTTGTTTTTATAAGGCCCTCAGGGTGACTCCTAGTCGAGGGGTGTGTCTCTTCAAACTACCTTTTCATTCTTGGGGATATTCTTTCAATTTTAAAGGATATTATGTTTTCATTAGGTGACTTTTCACTATTTTGTCTTATATTTCCAAAACTCATCTCTTTATATATTGCATCTTCTCTAATCTTCATTATAGTCTAATTAACCAGGTGATCTAGGTAATCCACATCCAAATTTAGGGGTTCAAGGTTCCATATAGGATTAAGTAATTTTTCCTATAGACACCTAAAATTGACTTGCCCCGCAAACCAATTTCCCATATCTCTACACCACCAGTTATCCCTCCTATTAATTAAATAAACTTATTTTATTTAATTAATTTATCCCTAATCATCTACCCTTAACTATTTATCCATCCTTTGTGATCAATTAATTCATTTAATTTATCACTATACCTTACAACACTATCCTCATTGATTAAATAAATATTCTCAATATTTATTTAGTTAATTTGTCCATCTCCTTAATCCTTATTAATTAAATAAACCATACTTATTTAATTAATCTACCCTACTAATCAACCTAAACCTAGCCTAGTTGATTAAATAGCAATTATTTAATTAGCTACCCTAGCCTATCTATCCCCTAGACCTAAATTAATTCAGCTAAACACTTAATTAAACCTTGCTTAACCCCTTCTCCCACACACTTTGAATAAAAATTATTTTTTTATTCAAAGGGTCACATCTTCCTCTTACACATGTAAGTGTACATGTGTCCTTGACCTTCCCACTTGTCTTAGTCTCCATAAATGAAAACTCTTCCCCATGAAGGGAACTCTTCACCATGTGTGAATTAAAAATTCACATCTAACTTGTCATATCCAAATCTTCCCCCAAAATAAATTTTTAATTCATTTTAATTCTCATCACCCTTCCCCATGTGAATTTAAAATTTACAAATAATGAGAGCTATCCAATCTCATTGACCTAATATTAACCCTTGGTCTCTCTTACCCAACCCTCTTGTGACACTTGTCACAAGACTATAACTCCAATCCAAACCCTAATCTTCAAGCATTTCTATCCATTGATCTAAACTTTTAATCTTCACACTTCATCCTTTTATCAAAAATCTATAAATAGAACCCTCACCCAAGCCATTTAGAGAACTTCTTCATCCTATCAAATCCATGCCAAAATTTCTCTCGTCTTCTCTCATCACACCCTTACCATGCCAAAATTATTCTAGCTTATCTATCCATATCCAATCTCTATTCAATCTCCATCCAAGTGCTTATCACATCCCTCTCAAATCTTCATCATATTGTGTTGAAAATAACAGCAATCCACATTCTACAACATCTACTTGGGTAAAGCTAGGAGAGCTCTTGGGTGCACTCTCCTCCACCTTATCAAGGAGTAAGAAGATCTTGAGGTATATTTTGTGTGTTTTCATGCATTTTCGTTGTGTTTCTAGCCTCTAAGATTTATCTTTTCTTCATTTGGCATGCCCGGTGGGACCCCATGGTCCTTAACAACTAATTTTGAGAGTTTTCTTGTGAAAAAGATGTGTTTCATAGGTTCTAGCACCAAAAGCTCACTGTTTGGCGCTATTTTCAGTTTCTGTGGTGCCATTTCATCATCCTGTTGTGCTATTTGGCTCTATCTTGGTGCCATCTCTTTGCGACATCATACTAAATCTTTATGCTTGAAAGTTGTTGTTAATAGCTTTTTAGAGGTTTTTGGTGGATTTTTAGTTTTTCTCCTCTCTATTTTTATCAAACTAACACAGAAACAAGGGGTTATAATGTCAAAATTTATCTAGGGATGTATGTTTTTGAAGCACTGTGACGTTTTAGTGTCATATTTACACAGTTTTGTGGCATCTTCTATTTTGGCGCCATCCTCTGTTTTGGCGCCATATTCTGGTTTGGCGCCATTCTCTATTTTGGTGCTATTTGCCAAACCTCTGGCACCATCTTCTATTTTAGTGCCATCTTACAAATTTTTGACAATATCTTCTCTTTTAGCACCATCTAACTGAATTGTAATGCCATTTATCTTTATTTTCATGCCTTTTTCTATATCATCTTCTTGAGATCTATGCAAGAATCTAACTCATTTTTGTAGGTATCAAAAATGTTTGTCCAAGACCATAATCTAAAACTACTAATGTTTTTGCAGGGATTTATTAACTTAGAAAACATTTTATCTTGGTGCACCTAAAATGAACCTTTTCTTGCTTAGCTTAGAAAATATTTGGATTTGGTGCATAAAATAAATCTTGTTTGCAAACAATCATAGGCACATTTCATTTGGGCTTTAAAAATAACATTATCAATTTTTGGCGTGTCTTGTGCACTTGCACTTTTGTGTTACCCAAGGGGTAGAATCAAAGTATCCTCTCCCATCGCCTTCACAAGGATCTTGGGTGAAGATAAATGGTTCTACTCTCTTTTTATGTTTAGGAGTGAGCATGCCCTTGAGACACATCCACAAGGAGAACTCATTGGCAACCCCAAGCGGTACTTTCCATTCGATCCACTATATAAAAGGTCTAGGCGAAAAATGAAGCTTCTTGGTGACGTATTTTCATTCTAATAGTTCCCCAGTATCCACACACTTGTGTGTGTGATATGTCAACCCCATTCTCTCCTTGCAAAAGGATTGACGTAAGTGGCTAGGATAGGGTCTTAAGTGGGTCACTGCCGCATGAATGAGCATCAAGTCCCTGATTGTTCCCCCACTATGAACCTTTGTTTGAGTAGCCAAAAACCTTCTACTTGTTGGTGCAAGAGGTCAAACCTCTAAAGTCATCCCACATTCTTGCAATTCAAAGTAGAGATAACAAAATCCCTTGAGATCTATACATCTTTTTGGGATTTGAAGATTCGTGTACTTGAGAAGTGAGTTCCATGTAAGGGGGAGCCAGTGTCACCAAGCTTCTAAGTTATCCAATTTGAGTAAGTACGGCTGGAGGAATCCAAGTGGGAATCCAACAAGTATTATCCTCTTCTCACCTTGGGTTGTACAAGTGCTTGATAAATTTCCACATTTTCACAATAAAACTGTTGGCCATTGTGTTTTCTTGTTTAATTTATCTCTTGCCAAGATCTCAAACCATCAAAAAATCCAAATTCCCAATCAAATCCAACAACGTTCAACATCAGACCACCCATTTAGTGCCTTCTTTCCTCTATTTAGTGTCTTCTTTCCTCTGTTTAGTGCCATAGATATTCATCCTATAGCACCATCTATTTATATCTTAGCACCATTTCCCTATGTTTTAGAGTCATTTCCATCTATTTTAGCACATTCTTCAATCCAAAAATTAATTTTTCCCATCAAAAACATCAATTTTATAAGCTCATTTAAAAAAAAAATTCCCCCACACCCCCCCTCACGTCAGGCTAGGTTTTCCTCCCAACACCTCTAAACCACCCCCCATTTATCAAACCCCATCAATTGAGCTTATCCAATCCCTTTATTTGAGCTTAATCAAATTCATCCTAATCCACTTCATCCTTAGTTATAGCCTATATTCATCATCCTAATCATTCTTATCCACCTCATCTTAATCCAATCACCCATCTATCCTAATCATCCTAACCATCTATCTTATCCACATCATCATTCAATCAACCTATCACTTTTATCCAAATCATTTAATCTAATCCTATCTTAATCACATCTACCTCATCCTTAATAAACCCCATCTATCTCCAAAATCAAACATCCCAACCCTTAATCCTTAATCAATAATCATCCTTTGCAAATCAAACTTTGGTTAAGGATTTAGTCCCCTTCATCCTCAATCAATATTTCATCCAAAATCTTAATCACAATCATCAACATCATTATCAAAATCCAAATCCAAATCAACCCAATCAAAAATCAAGACCTTAGTTGATCATCATCAACCTTTGTCAAAACTTGCTTGAGATTATTAGTCTATCTTAAGTAAGTCATCCAATCAAGTCAACCCAATAAAAAATCAAGACCTTAGTTGATCATCATTAACCTTTGTTAAAACTTGCTTGAGATCATTAGTCTATCTTAAGTAAGTCATCAACAATCAACCCAATCAACTCTATTGCTTAAGTGTCATTAGTCTACCTTAAGCATAGAGAAGCATCAATTATCCATCAAATCAAAATCAAAACAAATCATCCTAAGGTCTTGAAATTTGATCCCCAACATCACAATAATCTATTATCCTCTATTTCATCTCATATCTCTCCAACAAAATGGATCCTTATGTGGGAATGCAACACTTAAAAAGACTTAAATATGCCTATGAGGATTTTGATCCTATCACTAAGGAAAAATGCAAAAACATCATTAAAGATATCCCCTTAGCACACCTCATCATTGGAGAATCCCAAAACCCTACCCCATCTTCATCATATCAACCTTCGTCATAGCTACCTTCATCCTATATATTCACCCCATCAACCTTATATCAACCTTCAACATCTTACAAATCCACCCCATCAACCTCATATCAATCTTCATCCCCTTATACATCAATGCCATCATACTTATCCAACCAATCAATACCTCCAACTCATCCAACCAATCAATACCTCCAACTCATCCATCCCCCAACCTTTGTCATGCTAACTTTGATCAAGGGAACACCAATATAGCACACCTCATGGCCAAAATTCAAAACTTACATCAACAACCATTCCCCCATGCAAATCCCCCATCCCCTAACCCCCATCCTCTAATTCCCTCATCACAATATCCCTCCAACCTTATCAACCTTAATCCATTATCATATGTATCTCCCAATCCATCAATCCCTATCACCCATCCACCATCTAATCCACCATCAAACCTTCCTAATTTTAAGCCAAGAACACCCAATGAATCTTTGAGGGATTTTCTTTGAAGAAAAAGAGAAGCTATGGAGTCCTCCAAATCTCCCACCCTTCCAACACCACCATCTAATCCAATGCCTATCCTTGAACTCATCCAAGAAACATCACTACCTAGTCCCATCATCCAACTATCCAATCCCAATCCTAATCCTAGACACTATCCACCCTTACTATCCATCCATTATATTGTTCTTCAACCCATACACTCATGAAGGATGTCATCCATTAGCTATTAGAAAAGAATCAAACACCCTCATGCAATCCAACACCCACCAAACCTCTTGAACAATCTCCTATCATAAGTCAAGAACCATCATGTAGCAATGTTCAAGAACCCATAAGTCAAGCACCTAACACATAGATCCAAGCACCCACCACATCTATCTAATTCACTTCCACTTCCATGCAAGCACATGAGCTATCTCAAGAATCAAATCCAAAGCGTGTTGAAACATCAACCCCCCATCCTAATCAAGATCTAACCATCCCATATAGTCCCATCCTTGATACCCTCCCATCTAGCGATAAACTTATTGATCCCACACCATCTACCAATCCCACTCCAAATCTGTCCCCTTATCCACTTGGAAAAAGTACCTTCATCCGCGGTGGCTCCCTTGTAGGAGGTGAACAACTTCCATCCACCACCTATCCTTCTCCAAAAAATAATGGACTCACGTCTGTTGCCAGAGCACTAAACATCCCATTGCATGCCACATGATCCAACATATGAACTATCAAGGCAAAGGCTTAGGCCTTCATGAACAAGGCATCTTGGAGCCCATCCACACCACATTCCATCCATCCTTGCATGGCCTTGGCTATGCATCCCAAGGAAAACAATCTAAACATGTTGGTAACATCCACGCATCCTCCAAAATCTATTCATCTAAACATGGTGCCTCTCATCGCACCCCCAAATCATATGTCGCTATCCCTCCTCCATCTTCATATCATGAGAAAAAGCATGTGACCATCCATCTTCCTCCATCAAATTTACCTCCACTACTTCCAACCCCAAATATCCCTATTGCATCCACTTTATCCCCTATCCTACTAATGCCAAACATCCCTATCCTCAAATCCCCTCATTCATTTAACCATAAATCCACTTTTAACCCCTCCACCCATAAATCCCCTAAAATTCCTAATCAAGACCAACAAAGGCACACATCATTCAAACATGAAGCTTCCCCCAAATCCATGGGATTCAAAAGTAATAACTTGAATGCCTCGATTCATAAAACACAAAAGACTAAAGATGCTATCCCTTCCAAGAAAAATCAAAAATCCAAAAGGCTACCAAAGCTCCCACCACCAAAAGAAAAAGAAAAATAAAAAATAGTGTGGGTCCCTAAGCACAAAGAAAATAAACAAAATGAGGCATCCACCTCCCAAACCACCCCAAAATCCCAAACATCCCACTCCCCATCTAAAAATCCCATAATTCCTAAATCTATTTGGGTCCCTAAAATCCCAAATCGACCATCCAAAAATCCCCTATCTTGATCCCCATTACTATCCACCCCCCATCCAAAGTATAAGCTTCCAAATATATCACGGTGTGTGTAACCATTGGTCTTGGTTCTTGATGCAGAAGAAGGGATGACTACTGAACCTTCACAAACATGAGGGACTGATCCTTCTTGAGATGGACAGTAAACTTGTTCCTCATGGCATCTAAAACCTTCATTTATGAGCCCAAATTGGTTTAGGTATGTGAGATGATTGTAAAAACTTGAGGAGGGCATAGGACATGCTTATTTTACCTAGAGAAACTCCTCAAACTCACCAAG
Source organism: Cunninghamia lanceolata (assembly GCA_027924645.1). Classification (NCBI taxonomy): domain Eukaryota; kingdom Viridiplantae; phylum Streptophyta; class Pinopsida; order Cupressales; family Cupressaceae; genus Cunninghamia; species Cunninghamia lanceolata. The sequence continues at coordinate 24,141,572 of BSBN01000047.1, forward strand.
TGACCTGGTAGGCTGTCCTACCCAACGTTTCTTCACAAACTGCCTATTTTCCTTGTAGCCCTAGACATGAGGTTCTAAGGGCATAACTCCCAAACTTCCCAAAAAAATTGCCAAAATATTTATTTTTTAAGATACCCATTAAGGCCCTCTATAACATACTTGACATGCAGGGTACTTTTTTTTTGGAACACATGCCTTGAAAAAGGATTGTACCTGCTATTCCAAGGGGCAATTAGCCCTGTTTTGCAAAGGAAGTACCCCACCAATGTTGTCCAGAACTTCCTAACCTATTCCAAGACTTAGAATGGGTTGCAAATAGAAGGATTCAATAGGTTTTGGGTATCCTTGGGCATTTCAAATCACTTAACCAACTCAATCTCACTCTAGCTAACTCAAATGGCTTAATACATGGTGATATCAAGCCAAAACCTCATCAAATCTTGCCTTAGACTACTCCCCTGCACCTGCACACAAAACCCATTGTAAAATATCCCTAAATAAACCTAATGCATTCATTTTGGGGCCCCAACACAATGAATTGGGTCAGAATCCCATCGTTTTCCTTAAACCCTCCAAAACCCTCTTAGAAACAGCAAAATGAGGACAGCGATTAGATCTCCTTTCTCCTGCAATGTCAAATCCTCAACTTAGGTTCAAATGAAATATAAAATAGCACTTTACACCATTACCAACAAGAGATCCCTTTATAGGACTGTACGAGCGGGTACTATAGCAGAGAATAATGAAATACACAGTAAAAAGCAGCAAAACGGTCTTTATTTCTATATTTTCTCTCTTACAACTTCAATTCTTCTCTTCCCATGAGCTTAATGGGATAAATACAATGTCAAATCACCTCTACTTGCATCATGCAAGATTCCTCTTTCATTACAAAAGGCAAAAGATGGCTAAAATTAGCCTTGCCACTCCTCTTCCAAACATAGAAATAGTAACTATGAATCTCCACTACAAAAAAGATTCTAAAAATAAGGAGAGTGGTCTGACTCAGACCTTATTACAAAAATAAACCCACTCATGACCCCACCTAGGTTCATAATGAGCATAAAATCCAAAAATTGAAAGCTCCTAGTGAGCAAACAAGTCAAAATTAACTATGGTGGTCTATGCACCATAGGTTCCCCTCCACCACATGGCATTCCCACATACCCCCATCATTCCATCTTTCATCCACTATCCTACATATCTTCCCCATCACATCCCTATGGTCCATGCTTTTGCATAAATCCCACATAATCCACTATCCACCATCCATTCCATCTTTTCATATCTACCCACAGGGTAAAAGCACAAAGTTGTGTCACACTTTTATAAAGGAAATGGCCAAAGTTGATCCAACTTTTAAAATTGAATCACTAAAAAGTTATATATATGTTTTAAATTTTGAAATGATGTAAACTAATATAATATTTTTTTAGTATATTTTATGTTTGTATTTTTTGAAAAAATTATTTGAATGTAGTTTTTAATAAATTGACACTATAATTTAGTTGATGATAAAATGCTAAAAAATAAAGTTACATGAGACGTAAATCTTTAAATAGTAATATTTTTTTTCTTCAATTTGTTTTGTGTATTTATAACTTGAAACTTTAGTGCATGGATATATATATATTCAATTTTGATAAATATATATTTTTAAATAAATAATAAAATGTGTGTGTATTAAAACGTAGTTTCTATTTGATGTAAACTTTCATATTAACTATTTACCTAAAATAGAAAAAAAATTATACCATCTTGATATAGATTCTTTTATCTAGTGCATCATATTTTTTTCAATTTTTTTTTAATAAGTTTTACTATATTTCCTTGACATGGTAATCAACCTAATGTTTTGTGCCGATAACCTAATTTTAGTAAAAATAGAAAGGAAAATATAAATAATAATTAAACTATAAAAATATATATATTTTTGAAAACTAAACTTATAGATTTACAAAAGGGTATTTTATATTTTTTTAAAAATGTTATTTACACGAGTAGAAGTTGTTGAAATATCAAGTTTTTCAAATTTTTTTTTTTTTGGTAAATTGGCCTCATAGTGGTGCTACATATGCATTTAGCCAACAATTTTAGTTGGAAAAGTTGTGGACATATTTAACTTATCTAGAATGAATCTTCCAAGATCATATGTTTGACCAAAATTAATTTTTAGTTAGAAATACTTAAATTCACTTGTGCTGATAAATTGGCTGAAAGTGTAACATAGCTTTGTGCTTTTACCCCACATCCATGCAATCGTCATCCATAATTCTATCCAACATGGGACCATCTTCTCCTTGCTATGGAAATAGACGCTAGAGTCCCCACTCCATCAAAAAAAAAAAAAAAATCAAAAAAAAAAATCAAGAAAAGAGTAAAGAGAAAAAAAATTGTCCAATGGTGAAAACCACTCCTTGTGGCACCTTGGACAAGTACCATGATAAAAACCCCTTGTGGGTGTCATGCGTAATCCCTTCTCCATCCATTTTGTATCCCTACACTTGGGGACAAAATAATATCCTTCACCCACATCCATATAATCCTTTGCACATCTTATCCACTATCTTATCCTTATCCTATCATATTCGTATCCACCATCCCCTATTTATCCTATCATTTCCCATCCATTCTGTCTACTATATCTTCCTCCTTAGATGTTGATAAAGATAAGGGGCAAAATATCGACAAAATGCTTTGGACACCTCTCGACATACATCCCTTCCCAAGCATATCCTCCATCCATCTACTACAAAGTCCATCCATCCAAACATAAGTCCATCGTGCATGGGACATATGATTCCTTGCAACCTAGCCCTTGGAGAAAATCCTTATCCCCATCTTCAATCTATCTAACATGCATCCCTATCACTTGTCCATTCATCTATCACCTATCCATCATCTTTCATCACCAATCCATCCATTCAATCCTATCACTTTGCTCACCTTCACCTCTAGACTTGGTGTTCCCTTGTCATTGGTACCTAGTGCAAAGACTATCCAAACACAATCCAATGCAACCATCTCATAATAAACCATACCCCATCCAAAACCTTCAAAATCAAAAATCCAAAAAAATCAAAATATCCCCAAAAATCCAAAAACAATACAAAATCCAAAAACACCAAAAAATCAAAAAATCCCAAAAATCCCAAAAAATATCCATCCCAAAATCAACATCATTCCATCAACATCTCATCACCAACCAAAAGACCTTATCACCAATCAATCGTCCTGCATCATCACAAATCATAACTACATATTATCACCACCCGCATCTTAATGTGCCTTGATCTCGTGGATACAGGATATGTAGGCAGTTTGGAATACAAAGGAAGTTTCTAATACTTAGGTACATAAGATGCACCCATCCAACCCGCTTGGATGGTCCCTATCCCCTGAGCTTACACTAGATCCAAATGCAATATCTGAAGCATCGCATTACCTATCAAAGCAATCATACCTTAACAAAAAAATAGTCAACTATCAAATCAGCATCAACCACAACTTGTAACCATCATATCTTGCACCAATCTAGCAACATCAACTATCAATATCATCCAGTGGTGCCTACCTTAATGGATATATCATTCCTACAATAGGCAAAATCCATCAATCATTTTCCATCTTTGCAAGAGATACAATGGCTATTTGTTTGGTTTGTTGGTCTTTTGGTTTTTGACTTTTATCTTTTGTCCTATTCGAAGATTACATCAAAACTACCTTGATCTCACTATATCATGGTATGTGGCGAAAACATCTAGAATGGGGCATAGTCATGCTTTTGTATGTTGTGCTTGTGGGTGGTTCTCATTACTCCAAGCTAGGATTCATATCTTGTGGATCATAGGGTCGGTTCTACCATATTGATCTGCTTTTACATCTAAGGATCTTCATACCTTTTATGTACTAAGGGCTTATGCTATGAGTCCCCTTCCCTCATCTGGACAAGGTTGTACTATCTTGGGCATGCATGGGATCTGAAAGGAAGCTAGGTGTGTGGAAATCACTTCCTAAACTAATCTAATGAGAAGATATGTATGCAAATTCAACTTTAATTCTTACAACTACAGCAACATAGAACATCTAACAGAGATATCGTAGCAATACACATACACATAGAAAGTAGACAGAAGAGAGAGACAAGATATACGTGGGGAAAACCCTTACGGGTAAAAAACCCCACACTCTAAAACACAACTCAAATGTATTACAGTAAACAATAACATATTACAATACAATTTTAGAGCCAATGCTCTTTTAGGACTCTTCGAATGTCGAATCTAGAGATACTCCAGCAGCATAACAGTACTCATACCAAAGTTATCTATCTCCCATCCAAGCACCTGTTTATATAGAGTTTACAAGGCAAATATGGAACCTTCTATAGATGGGCATCCATCTTGGACTCATGCCCCAAAACCCACGCCTAAGGACACTTGTCCAACATCCCATCCCAAAGTAGGCACCTGGTCCCAAGATAGGTTATGACAGATGCTCTTACGCACCTTACAGCTGTCATGGAATCCATCATAACTGACAGCACTTATAGCTGTAAGAGAATCTATCATACACTAACTAAAAATATCATATTCCTCTTACAACATGTTATAACCTCCCTTGACCGCCCAAAGCTACCTTTCTCTCGTGCAAAGATACTCAACGACACTTGTCATTAATTAAAAGTCATTTGAGGTTTCAGGGGTGTTGCCCCCGAGCCCCCACGAGGGTGTTTTCCCTCAACCCTACCCTATACCATGACAGAAAGCGCGCTAGGGGCGCTACCCCTAGACCCCGCAAGGGGCTACACCCTTTGACGCCATCTTGGGGGCGCTGCCCCCAAACCCCCGTTAATTATTCAAGGGGGAAACCGCGGCTGCCAAAGTCACCAAAATTTATCCTATTGCATTTACACAAGGTGCTGACTATGCCAACTCAACATGGGATAAATAAATACAGCATTAGGAACTTGCAAAGGTTGAGACACCTTAATTCCCAACAGGATCACCCTCTTGTTTGCGTGTCTAGTCCATGCAAATGTTGGATAAACATCATCACCCTGGTCTTCTATACCTTGGTGAAAATATCCACTTTGATAAAAAAACCTAGGATTGTTCTAAATCATTTTTAGCACAATAATCATCCATCATCAATCTTTCATCTCACCCTTGTCCTCTAACCACTTCAAACAATCTATTCCATCCACTTTGAGAGCACACCCATGTTCTTGCAACCCGCCTATTCTCTTGAGGGGGAATCACTCTTACCAATCATCCCTAAACCTTACCCTATTCTTCTAAACCAAAACCTTTTTCTATCCAATTCAACTCTATATTTTAACTTCTTTGAAATAATGTTACTTAGACGCAACACCATTTCAAAGAGGGGCAAATGTAGACACCTAAAATTGACTTGCTCGGCAAACCAATTTCCCATATCTCTATGCCAACAGTTATCCCTCCTATTAATTAAATAAACTCATTTTATTTAATTAATTTATCCCTAATCATCTACCCTTAACTATTTATCCATCCTTTGTGATCAATTAATTCATTTAATTTATCACTATACCTTGCAACACTATCCACATTGATTAAATAAATATTCTCAATATTTATTTAGTTAATTTGTCCATCTCCCTAATCCTTATTAATTAAATAAAACATACTTATTTAATTAATCTACCCTACTAATCAACCTAAACCTAGCCTAGTTGATTAAATAATAATTATTTAATTAGCTACCCTATCCTACCTATCCCCTAGACCTAAATTAATTAAGCTAAACACTTAATTAAACCTTACTTAACCCCTTCTCCCACACACTTTGAATAAAAATTAATTTTTTATTCAAAGGGTCACATCTTCCTCTTACACATGTAGGTGTACATGTGTCCTTGACCTTCCCACTTGTCTTAGTCTCCATAAATGGAAACTCTTCCCCATGAATGGAACTCTTCCCCATGAAGGGAACTCTTCACCATGTGTGAATTAAAAATTCACATCTAATTTGTCATAGCCAACTCTTCCCCCAAAATAAATTTTTAATTCATTTTAATTCTCATCACCCTTCCCCATGTCAATTGAAAATTTACAAATAATGAGAGCCATCCAATCTCATTGACCTAATCTTAACCCTTGATCTCTCTTACCCAACCCTCTTATGACACTTGTCACAAGACTACAACTCCAATCCAAACCCTAATCTTCAAGCATTTCTAGCCATTGATCTAAACTTTTAATCTTCACACTTCATCCTCTTATCAAAAATCTATAAATAGAACCCTCACCCAAGCCATTTAGAGAACTTCTTCATCCTATCAAATCCATGCCAAAATTTCTCTCATCTTCTCTCATCATAACCTTACCATGCCAAAATTATTCTAGCCTATCTATCCATATCCAATCTCTATTCAATCTCCATCTAAGTGCTTATCAAATCCCTCTCAAATCTTCATCATATTGTGTTGAAAATAAGAGCAATCCACATTCTACAACATCTACTTGGGTAAATCTAGGAGAGCTCTTGGGTGCACTCTCCTCCACCTTATCAAGGAGTAAGAAGATCTTAAGGTATATTTTGTGTGTTTTCATGCATTTTCGTTGTGTTTCTAACCCCTAAGATTTATCTTGTCTTCACTTCCCATTGTTTGTCAACTCTAATTTAAATGTTAGCCCAATTAGGTTGATATTCTAGAGTTTTGTATATTTGTGGTAAGGTTAGGGTTCGGTTGTTTTCTTCCTTCCATGTACTTCTCAACTACTCATATGCATCAATTCTTCCTTCTATACTCTTTAAAAGTTTTTTTGCCTTGTCAATATGTATTTAATAGGCTTAGGATTCTCTATATCTCTTTTTATTAACTTTGTGGTAGCCTCTATGGCCTTTTTTTTCCCTTTATATTTTCCTCTCTAGCAGCACCCACCTTGGAGTGCTTACCAGCACCCTCAATGGCACGCTCATCCAACTTATTTTCTTCAGCAATTTCTCTTTCTTAATTTCTACTTGTTTCTCCTACCTTCTCCATTCTTTTGTGGTACCTTTCCTAGCATTCCTAGGTTTGTTTCTATCTCTCCTCTCAGCTTATCTCCATTACGGTTAGTATATTTTCACTGTTTTCCCTTAATCTTTTGTTATCCCCTTTTGTCATGGGTGTTTTTGATTTGGAATCATATTAATCCTTATGTATCCCATGGTTGACTTATTTTGAAGAGTTACATCTTTTCAAGGATCTTTTCAGATCCTCCTCCTATTCCATTTGTCATCTCCTTAAGTTTTTGTCCCCCTCTCACAAGGGTAGGAACTCAAGAGATTTCAATATCTTCTGCAGATCATAAAAATAATTCCTATCACTCAAGTTTCCTTACTTGCGCTACTCCACACTTCTCCTTTCTCTATTTATTCTCTCTTTTCTTCATTGTCCTTTTCTAGGGTCTTAGAAAAAGAACCAAATGTTGGCAAGAAATGAGAGGGAAATCAATCTGAAGATCCGGTCCTCAGTCAAGTCTCTAAGTCTAGTTTATACCCCAGTCAGACAATGAGAGAAATATCAATAAACATTAAGGAAATCTATTATGTGGTACAATTAAAGAAAAGCATCCTAACACATATACAATGATATCATAATCCTTATATCTCCATTATATTAATTTCTCATTAACAGGTACATTCATGTTCATATCGATAGGTCTGAGTCTCTGCCTTATACATATTACTCTCTTTCATACACTTTTCCTCTCTTGCTCTCTTACTTTACATTGTTTTGCATGTATCTCTTATATATCTACATATAGGTGTGTCCTTTCCCAAAATACCTCTTTATGAGTTGGTTATACCCTCTGCATGCCCTTTGCAGTAACCTACACTAGGTTATGCTTGATGCCCTGTTCTATGCCAACAACCATCTACCAACATCTATGCACACAAAAGTAATTTACATGGTTTATGTGCAAAAACTATTTAACATGGGCTCCTATCACCTCCATATGGAAATAGACAATCAAGTCCCCATCTCCATCATAATCTAATCCACATCCAAATCAAAAGTCAAGAAAAAAGGTAAAGAGAAAAAATCATCCAATGGTGAAAACCATTCTTATGGCACCTTGAGAAAGTACTTTAATGAAAAACCCTTCATAGGCATCATGCATTATCTTCTATTAAATAGCACCCTACACTTAGGGGCAAGCCTCACCTAGCCTACCACTTCCATCCATCCCATCCACTATATCCATATATATATCCTATTGTTTAGGGTAAAATTGGATCTTGTCAATCTTTTGTTCTTTAGATGTTTGAATCCTCCTTTCACCCTAACATTGAAGGATCTAGGGTCGAGTGGCGAGCACTATCATACCCTAGGTCACTTGCAAATGAAGGGAAACTTAGATTAGGGAATTTAATTATTAATTTTCCTTCTCTTATGTCCAATTAACCATTAAAACCTTAATTATGCAAATACGGCAACAAATTGATGAAAGACAGAAAAAGCTCTTGCAGATGGGAGTAAAATAACAAATCACAGAATACCTATTTTCAAGGTTTCGAGGCAGAACAGTCAGGGACACTGGTGCGGGCACCCAAGTCCAAGGTACCTACTTTTTTGGGGAATCTGGACCTCCTTCCGACACTGATCAATCTTGTAACTTCTATTTTCTGAAATATGTGTATGGAGGACACTTTTGCGGGTGCCCTAGTCTTAGAAGTGCTCCTTTGTCTGACTTTTCTTTAGATCTCGAATCCTTGATGCCTACCACTCCTTCTTGCAACTCTACTTTTCCCAAATGTGACACCTGTAACCTACAATCACAAGGCTTGGTTTGGGGGTTGTGGTGTTTAGAGGCTTGCCTCAGTCAAGCCCCGGAAGACACTTAACTCTCTGAACACCATTGTCAGACAAAGAGTGTGTGCCCTTGTGAGGCAAAGGCAAAAACCAAAGGAATCAATGATAAAAACACAATATTATGTCACCTTGTAGTGAAGCTCTCATGGAGGAAGATGCTCTTCATGTAATGAGGAGATTGATGCTCAAATCTGCAAATATCAACACATAAAACATACAATTCTTCTCTTGCAACACAATGGAAGCCTTGAATCACCTTGAGAACACAATAGCTTGCTAGTAATCATCTTAATTGAAATCTAGTTTATAAATGAATGCCTAACCATGCTTATATATGCACCTACAAGCATTCCCGCCAAGATTTTAAAAATCAAACTTTATCGTGTTGGCAAAAGAACAACTAACGGTCATAAACTGACACCCATAAATTAGGGCTACCCTAAAATAGGGCAGGACTAGGGTGCAGGTGCCCAAGTCCTCCCCCCTATTTTAGGCAGGGTACAACTCAAGGGGTCCTCCTATGTCCTATTTGCCATGGGACTTAGGTCTCATTCCATCGGGATGCTAAAATATGAACTAAAATGTCCTAAATACACTCTAAAGACTCAGGAACTAAACCTTATGAGGGAAAATCCCTAAGGGGATATTTTTTGATGTTACATTTAGCCCCCACTTTAATGTATGTATGAACACGAGGCCCATACATGCATTAAAGTAAGGTCACAAACACAACAAACACACCAAGCACGGAGAAGACATGCCAATCACATAGAAAATAGTAATAGGCACGCAAAACATGGAGAAGATAGTTACAGTCACATAGAACATGGAGCAGATAGTTAATGCATAGAAGACACATTAATGCATGGAAGACAGAAATGATATCTTTTCTTTTCTTTTTCTCATATATGTGAAATGCAAATGCAAGTACTGAAAAGTAAACAAACCTCCCATAATACATGATGCACCACTTAAGGGCGCAAGTCTCTGTATATGGGGCAACATGCATGCAAGACACGCAAAACCTCCCAAAATGCACGAAGCACTCTCCAAGAGTGTTGGTCACTACATATGGGGAAACAAACACACCATACAAAATAAGCATGCCAAAACACACACACTTGAAGATACGGAGAAAACATGACAAACAAGCGATGGTGTGTTCCCTATTTCTAGGCTCATCACCATCTCAGGCAAATTATAGGCACACATTGACAATTGCGCTTCGCCACAACAATCACTGAAGACATGCTTAAGGGTTGAGTTAGTCACAAAACCACTCATCGCCTCTGCAAAGGACTTTTGAAAATGAGAGGATGATGCAATCTGATCTGAGAAATACACCATCCCCACCTCCGCAGAGGGCTTAAGAAAAAGGATACGCTCGATATCCCACCTCTGCAGAGGGCTTACATGATTGATTGATTGATTGATTGTAAAAAAACTCAGGATGCATGATGCACTACTCTGGGGTGCAGGTCTATGCATCTGAGGTCAAACACATTGCTAACATCTATAGAAGACAGCTTACTTTATATGCCCCCATCTTATGGTGGTTGATATCAGTTATCGTTATCAAGCACGTTAAGGTAGGAAGAAAACACACAAGGGAACACTGACTTTCATAAGGCCCATGCCCTCCGAAGGTGACCTATACTTTACGATCGGCAAATGTTCCCACAAACACATCCCTGCAAGAAACATGTTAGTGTCTACAACATAATGATAAACAACAACATCAATGCATATGATTAACCACACAAAGAGCCAAGGTTATACAACAAATTCAGAGTTCGAGGATAACCAGGGGCTATATCACGAAGTTCTCCGAATAGAGTACCGCCAAGGCTAGATTCAAAGGCAAACAAAGGTGCACGAAGCAACAGTATTGTTAAGGTTTGTAAATGTAATAGAAACATCATACATTCACTATGCGGAAATCATGAGTGATTCCACTAGCCAAGTGTCAGATAAGATATATAACCCCATTGTCATATTAGGAACTATAGTCCATTTTTGTATTGCTCTCGAAAGGGACACTAGGTCCGCATCAGTATAAATGTTTTTCATCATCCGCCCGCTAGATGGAAACACTAGAGGAAGGGAAACAATAAATAAGAGAGGAGAAACAAGTGTCTTAGGGACAATCACATAGGAGGGTGCTCCCAAGTCACCAACCATGACTCTATGTAAATAAGACACAACACACAATAATGAAATCAGAGAGAGACAATTTAGAAGAATGATGATACAAATAGAAGGTCACAACAGAGGCAGTCTCCTGGTATCCCGAACCTTACGGGAGAATCTGAGGTCATCCCAAGAGGCCTAAACAACACATAACACATCACGGGGGAAGCACATCATGAGAGAGATAAAGGGTTAGAGATACTTACCTGTTAGGGTACCACCATTAAGAACCTGCATATCTAGGATATTTGTCATGTTGTTTTGATCTTGTTGAATTAACATTAAGTGTAGGATGACGACAGGCTTTCTTTTCTTTAAAAGGATTATATCCAATGCTGCTTGAGTAATGTGTTGAAGTAGATTTTATAGGTACTCAGATTCCTTGTTGATTTACACCACATCCATTACCTTCATATTCACAAGTGCTATAAAGGATTTTAAATCCTTGACCATAAAGGGATGTAATTTCCTTAGAAGAAGGTGAAGCCTCATAGGTGTCATAATTTGTAGTATAAGTGAGGGTATTATTTTTATTTTCTACCAAGGGGATTTTAGGTTTCTAAGGTGCTTCAAAAGATTGCTTAGGTGAGATCGATGCCACTTTTGATGTGTCAAGGCTATTAATTTTATATTCCCCTATACTGCAAGGATTAAAATCTAATGAACCCTAATCATCACCAACAAGTGCATTTGATGGTATAGAATTTTTCACAACATCATTCGTAGCTAAGAGCTTTGATGAACCAGCTCATAAAGTATTTAAGCTCATATGATTGTAAACTAGTTGTTGTTTTTTAATGTGTAGACTATTATGTGGTTCAGGATCCGCATGAATAGTATGAAGTTTACCTTTGAATATAAATTTGATTGAACGATGCAAGGTGGAAGGAACTGCCCCCAATGCATGAATCCAAGGTCTACCAAGAATCATGTTGTAAGATAAAGAACAAGGCATGACATGAATCAGGGTAGGCACAAGCATAGGTCCTACTTGTATAGGTAGAGTTATAGTGCCCACAGATTGTCATCCAACATTATCAAAGCCACAAATGCTAATGCCATTTGGTGTGATTAGTGATGTGTCAACCTTGATTTTGTCAAGTAGGTCAATGCTACAAACATTAAGAGTCGATCCAGTGTCAATCATAACTCATTTTACCAACATTATGTTTATTATGACAAAGATTATAAGTTGATCATATTGGTTTTGAACTTCAATTGATGGTAATTCTTGTAGTTGAAAGAGAATATCTATTTTTGTCACATGCATACTATCCAATATGGCTTCTACATCATTAGGCTTAGCAGTAGGTGGGACAATCACCTTTTGCAAAGCTTCTTGGAGCATTCCATGGTATGTAGGTGATGTTTGTATTAAATCTCAAAGAGAGATCTTAGCCAGAGTAGCGCGAAGCTATTTGACAAGATCATACTCTTGACCACTTTTATGAGTAAGATGAGGTGGTTGAGGGAGCATAGGTTGAGAACATGGAAGAGAGACAAGCACATGCGGCACTTGGTTACTTTTCTTGTTATTACGGGTGTTGTATGTGTGAGCAATCACATTGTGGTGTGGTTGTTGTAACACATTTTGAACACCTTGAACTGTAATCACCAGTTTTAAGAAAGAGAGTACACTAAATGCCCCTCAGACAATCATTTTAGGAATATTTCTATGAAGTCTATTAATGATTATTGAATTAACATTGTTTCCCTCTTGATTGCACCCAATATTCATCCTCAAAGGATTTAATGTGAGAGACCTTTTCTCATCCACTAATGCTAGATCTTGGCCAGGGAGAGCAGTGGGATGAAAGGAAGGTACATCAGAAGCATCATCATACTCTATGGCAGAAAAATGCTTTTTACTCTCATCTTTCTCATGAGTGTTCCTAGAGTTGAATTTGGTTAAATATTCCAATATCAAAGGATGTTCACCCACGAGGATTAAAAATTGGTCAAAATCAAGATCTTTGATAACTACATGTAAAGATAACATTGAGAAATGATATGAAGGTGTCATTATAATGTAATATCAGATTTTTAAATCTTTTCAAAATTGGTGCAAAAGACAAGAGCAAAAACAGCCCAGAATGCTTGATTTTTTGATACTTTTCAATGCAAGTGAATGAAACAAAGGATGTTGTAAGAATTTCAGTCAAGGGAAGCAAGTTATATGTCTAATATCAATCCAAAATAGAAATATAATCCCTCTCAACACACTCTTGATGCAAATCCAAGATAATGCCAAGTCAAAATATAATGAAAATATGTCAAAATAGGCACTTTTTTCACCAAAATTTACTGCAAAAGAGCATAACAAAGGGTGTTGTGAGGAAAATGATGGTGGAAAGAAAATAATATCAGTAATAACATCCACTTGGTTCCAAAATATCCAACACAAAATGCTTTTAGTGCCACTTAAGGTCAAACCCTAGTGAAAATATAGCAAAAATAAGCTATTTTTTACGATTTTTCAATTCCAAGACTTAGCAAAAGGGGTATTGTAAGGAATTTTAGGAGGTAAATAAAATAATATCAATAAAATTAGTCACCTAAATCCATAAAATTGATCACAACATGCTTGGAGTGCAAACTAGGTCAAACCCTAGGGCCAAAATAGCCAAAATGTGTAGTTTTTCGCTAATTTTTCACTACAAGAGCCCGTTAAAAAGGTGTTGTGAAGATTTTTATGAGGGGAAGAAAATTATTACCCTGATAATAGCAAATTAATGCAAAAATATCCTTCACAACACACCTATAATGCAAGTTTAGAGAGTCGATAAGGCCGAAATTAGTGAAAATCGTTGTTTTCAAAGCCCTAGGTTTGAGATTTTGGAACAAAATGCTATGCGAATGGTTTGAAGTCTGATTTTTGATGTAAATTACATACTCTCAGATTTGAAAATCATTTTCAAGCTTAATCATGCAAACTTCCTATGCAAATTTAATGAAAATGCACCAAAAATTGCTAGTTTTTGTTGAACTTTTCAATGCAAAAATGCAAATAATTTAAATTTAAATGCAAATTCACACTAAAATTCAAGACTATAGACAAATCAAAATTTTAATGAGCCTCTAAAATCAATAGAAAAATCTGATAAAATATTTTTCCTACAAACCCTAGATTTTAGAATTACTAGGTTATCTAAAAATTATCAAAATTTCCACAAAACCCTAGCAATTAAATGATGAAAATGCAAAGAAAGACTTTCAATTTTTATATTTTTCTGTATTTTATATCATATCTGATGCAAAAATCATGAATTAGGAAAATTTAGGAAGAATTGAAACAATTTAGTAAACCCAACAATGCAATTTTTTTGTATTTTTCCAATTTTTTCAATTTTTTTGAAATTTTCTCAATGCAATAAATTAAATGCCTATATGAATGAATGAAGTCACACCAAATCTGCAGACAAATACTCAGTAACTTGCAATTTAAGTTCAAATACATGAGTTCACCAAAATGTTTTGGGTAAAATTGGATCTTGTTAATATTTTGTTCTTTAGATGTTTGAATCCTCCTTGCACCCTAACATTGAAGGATCTAGGGTCGAGTGGCAAGCACTAACATACCCTAGGTCACTTGCAAATGAAGGGAAACTTAGATTAGGGAATTTAATTATTAATTTTCCTTCTCTTATGTCCAATTAACCATTAAAACCCTAATTATGCAAATACGGCAACAAATTGATGAAAGACAGAAAAATCTCTTGCAGACAGGAGTAAAATAACAAATCACAGAATACCTATTTTCAGGGTTCTGAGGTGGAATAGTCAGGGACACTAGTGCGGGCGCCCAAGTCCAAGGTACCTACTTTTTTGGGGAATCTGGACCTCCTTCTGACACTGATCATCCCTCTAACTTCTATTTTTTGAAATCTGTCTATGGAGGACACTTTTGTGGGTGCCCTAGTCCTGGAAGTGCTCCTCTATCTAACTTTTCTTCAGATCTCGAATTCTTGATGCATGCCACTCCTTCCTACAACTCCAATTTTCCTAAATGCAACACTTATAACCTACAATCACAAGACTTGGTTTGGGGGTTGTGGTGTTTAGAGGCTTGCCTCAGTCAAGCCCTAGAGGACACTTAAGTCTCTAAACACCATTGTTAGACAAAGAGTGCATGCCCTTGTGAGGCAAAGGAAAAAACCAAAGGAATCAATGATAAAAACACAATATTATGTCACCTTGTAGTAAATCTCTCATGGAGGAAGATGCTCTTCATGCCATGAGGAGATTGATGCTCAAATCTGCAAATATCAACACATAAAACATACAAGTCTACTCTTGCAACACAATGAAAGCCTTGAATCACCTTGAGAACACAATAGCTTGCTAGTAATCATCTTAATTAAAATCTATTTTACAAATGAATGTCTAAACATTCTTATATATGCACCTACAAGCATTCCTACCAAGATTTTAAAAATCAAACTTTACCATGTCGGTAAAAGAACCAACTAACGGTCATAAACTGACACCCAGAAATTGGGGCTGCCCTAAAATAGGGCAAGACTAGGGTGTGGGCGCCCAAGTCCTCCCCCTATTTTAGGTAGGGAACAGCTCAAGGGGTCCTCCTAGGTCCTATTTTCCATGGGACTTAGGTCTCATTCCATCGAGATGCTAAAATATGAACTAAAATGTCCTAAATGCACTCTAAAGACCCGGGAGCTAAACCTTATGAGGGAAAAGCCCCCAAGGGGACATTTTCTGATGTTACACCTATCATCTTCCAATCCATCCTCCCTTACTACTTTTGATCCTAACTCAAATAAGGGCATCAATGTTACAGCATGCTTTGGACACCTCTTGGCATATATCCATTTCTAGCATATCTTATAAATGTCCATCTCACCCAAGCATAGAAAACACCCTATCTAGAGTGGGGCATCTTCTTGCTATGTGACATAGTCCTTAGAGATCACATCTGAACCCCTCTATCCATCTATTCTAAACCCTCTATCCATCATGAACCCCTATCCTAATCCCCATCCTATCCCCTCCCCCACCAAAACTTCTAGACTCTAAAAGTGGTCTTGTCATCCATGGATACAGTCTGAGCACTGCATTCCCCCATCCATCACCAAATTGCTCAATCACCTCATCGAATCATCCCACAATCCCTTGTTCCTCAACTTGGCTATCTACCCACAATCCAATGCAATCCCTCCTTGAAATCCAAAAATCACAAGAAAATCCTAATCCCCACATATCAAGCTAAGAAATCTATGCAAAACTATCTAATTACATCTATTGGTCTTGTTCCTAGCCTCACTGCAATCCTTGGTCAATTTAGATCATCATCATCAGGATGCATCATTCTCAATCCTCATGTTGTTGTTAGGATATATCATTCCCACATCAAAACACTATCCATCATTAATCAATCAATCAATCTTTGGCTTTTCATCTTGACTAGGGGCAACATTTTATTTTTCTTTGAATCATTTTATGCATGCTTAATGACTTGTTTGTGTTCTCTATCATTTTTTCAAGCATCTAAATTGGTCCATATAGCCTACCTGCCACAGCAATATCATGTTCTTCCATATCATGGTGCTATATGACATAAGGTTACTTCTGACCTTGTTGGTTGCCTCATCATAGCACCCACCAAGGTCATCCAACACCTTGTGATGTGTTGGGGCATCCTTTTTTTATTCCTATGCATGGGATACATCGTCACCTTGGTTCCTTATACCCTGGTACATAACATCTCATGTTATATCAAATAAGGTTTCTCAATCCAATGTAGCATGATGAATCCTCCACTCATCCATTATCATCCCCCCATCCTCCTTCTCCATCATTTCCCCATCCTAATCAATCTATCTCCCCAATCTTCTCGTCATTACTATTTATTCTATATAAATTCCACTCTCATCATTTTAATCATGCTATCTTAATCCATTCAAGAACACACGTATGTTCTTCGAACCCACCTACCCTCTCGAGGGGGCATCATCATCCCTATCATTATTCCTCCTCATTACTCTTGCTTCGAGTGGCTAGGGAATCATTGTCTCTAGTCCAATCATATTGTTCCAAATCAAAATATTCTCATCCAACCAAGTGCTATATTTTATTTTTCTTTGAAATGATACTATTGTCATAACACCATCTCAAAGAGGGGCAAAATGCAAACACCTAAAATTGCCTCATCTCCATTCTATCCATAATTAGGACATCACTTGACTATTTCTTCTATAATTAACTAAATAAATTCTTATTTTTTCAATTAATCATCCATTTTTCATCCCAACATTGATTAAATAATATTTTATTATTTAATTAATAAAATCACTATTCATCCAACCCTCATCCTAGCATTTATTAAATAAAATCAATTATTTATTTAATTAATCAATCACTTTTCATAGTCCAACATTAGATAAATAAATCCAATTATTTATTTAAGTCCCTCATCCTCGTCCCAAAAAATTAAATAAATATTCCTATTTATTTAATTCCTTATTTTGTCCACTTTTCATTAAGTTGGCTAAAACCAATTAGCCAACTAATCACACACTTGCAAAATCATAATCTTCATTAAATCCTTTCAAACCTCTAACATCCTTCAAAGTATACAAAGGTTTAGGTCTTTGTACAAATCACATGGGTCTTCTTACATGGGTATGGGAAGGTACTTTGCACATCCATCCAAAAGGTGCCCTTGGTACCCTTTTGATCTCATCCATCCATTTCTTCTAGAAGGAGATCCTCCACCATTGATCTCCCATGAATTTTAGACCTCCACTTTTACACCAATCAAATGATGCCACTTGGAGGCTGCTCATCAACCCAATCCTCTCAATCAATATCAACCATTAATCCTTTGAATCAATCCCAACCCTCCATCAACCCACCCAAAAATCTATAAATAC
Source organism: Cunninghamia lanceolata (assembly GCA_027924645.1). Lineage (NCBI taxonomy): Eukaryota > Viridiplantae > Streptophyta > Pinopsida > Cupressales > Cupressaceae > Cunninghamia > Cunninghamia lanceolata. Next base: position 24,159,494 of record BSBN01000047.1, read on the forward strand.
AACCCTATCTGAGCCATTTTCAAGACTCCATGTACTGCAATGTTATGACATTAGTTTAAGGAGCAATCACATATAATCAAGGAGCACACCCACACATCATAGGTTTCCATTGTGTTGTTATTCATTTGACTTCACTTATTATGCATCCATTCCTATTTTCTCAATTGGAGGTTGCATATGATGAATGGAGTAGGTTAATTTAGTTAATTTTATCTTCGTATGGTTCATTTTCATAAGTATACATTCTTGAAGAATGGAAGAATACAAAAGTGAACACACAAAACATCAAATTAACTATATAAATCTACTCTATTCACAATTATAAACTACCTCAAGATTAGATAACGGGAACCATGAAAAAAAGATGAAAACCACACATAATTTTCTCACCACCTCCTTGATGCACCAAGTATGTGGGGGATTTGTCCAAGAGAGAGAAGTGGGGATATTTTGGATGTTTGAGTGCTCAAATTGATAGCATAACTTTGCATTCAAGAGTTGTGTCCAAATGGCTTGCATGAGGCCCAATTTATAAATGTTTGGAGGTAATAGAGGGCTAAGATTAGTTTGGGAGACCAATATCTCCATTGTTTGATAAGATTGGAGGCATGAGAAGCCTCCAAGTGTCAAGAAATGGATGGTGGTAAAAGAGGCTCCAAGATTCAAGGGGAATCAAAGGTTGAGATTGTGATTTCAAGAGAGTGGATGGTGAGGATTAAAAAGTGATTTATTGGAGTGTAGGGAAAATATTGTCCGTGCCTCCAAGTACCCCTCATGTACATTTTGAATGACAAGTATACCTATTTGGGGACTTGGACACATTATGTCTTGATTAATCATACTTAGGTATATGCAAATGATTAATGGTGGTAAGTGATATGATTTAGTCAACTAAATAAAAAGTGCACAAAATAGTGAATTAAATAAATATGAAACTTTATTTAATCTTGGATGGGATGGGATGCAATTAGATAAATAAATTGTTTATCTAAGGTTGGACTTATGAAAGAGGATTAATTAATTGAATAAATAGTCTAGACTATTCAATTAATTCGTGGATGATTAGTGATGAATAATGTTTTTATTAATTAAATAATAAAAATATTATTTAATTAATGTTGAGATGAAAAATGAATAGTTAATTGGATAAATAGGCATTTATTCAATTAATTATGGTGGAAATGGTCGAATGATATCTTGATTGTGGTTGGAATATCAATGAGGTGATTTTAGATGTCTACATTTTTCTCCTCTTTGAAATGGCATTGAAATATCATCATTTGAAAGAAAAATAAAATATAACATATTCTTATGAAGAAGGGTGACAAGATACCCTAGTAAATTTGAAGAAAAATGAGGAATTATAATGATGAGATGATGCCACCTCAAGAGGTTAAGCAGGCAAAAAGAGTGTGGGTGATCTCTCGAATGACAAAATAGATAAGAGAATTGGATAGAGGAGGACAAATTAGGATCAATGGAAGAACAACGGAGGAAGATGGATATGTTAGACTTAGGGCACACAACTGAGAGGGGGGGTGAATCAGTTGTGTAAAACTTTCTCTAATTTACACACTTAAATCCTCTTAGTGATTAGCAGTATATTAAACATGAAACATAATGCATTCAAATCAAAAGCAGAAACTCATCAACACATAAGACACCAAGATTTTGACGTGGAAAACCTGGTTAAGGGAAAAACCACGGGGTGATTAACCCAAGAATGTATTCTCTGTTAGAAGAATAGAAAGAGCAAAATGGCACATGCCAATTAGGGCTCATTGCCCGAGCACACTGCTCGCAAGAGGCTAACTGCCTACAAGAGACACATTGTCTACAAAGAAATAAGTATCACCTACTTGAACTGGAAATTTGCAACTTTACCATGCTTGAATCAATTCCATTTAAGCCCAATACTTCTGCTTTGCCTTTCGCTGTTCTCCTCACTACCACATACTCATCTCCACAAGGACAACTTTGGAATGACTTCGCAATCCCTTATTTATACAAGGCATCGACTTAGGAACAATCATCTAAGTCAGCAAACATCTACAAGAACATCCGCAAGACATATAACTCATCCGGTCGGCCTATTTTAGGAAGAACACCATCATCCGGAAGTTGTTCTTCAAAAGTGAACTCCAACTTCAATGTGGACCACCAACATGAACTGGACACAATCCAAAGACCACCACAAGCTCTCCTGAATCACCAAGAACATCCACACTTCATCTACTTACTCAAATCCTTCTCTCCTTCATCCAGAACCTCAAGAACATAGTCTGTCATCACTGTCACAAAAGAATAGATGCTTGCAAACCTTGAAACCATGAACCAATATAGTTGACACTCCACAAAGACTTCCACAGCACTCCCTCAAATCTGTCAAACATTATAATGTAATTCTGGATCTCATCAGACCTATCTGTCATACTCTATCACCCCTGAACACCTGCCAGAACCGGTTTTACTTGAATAGTCATAACTCCTTCAGATCTTCATGCGGACCTCTAAAATCTCTATTGGACCACCTTAAGACACATATCTACAAACCCTTTAAACTGCATCCTCTGATCCTCATCCTATCTTGGACTTTTACCTTACTGTCCTCCCTGTTCTTCTCTATTTCTTATTGAGACTAATTTTCTCAATATCCTCAGCACACAACTCATCCAATCCTTATCATTAATGCAACAGGAGTATGTTGACATCAATGACAACACCGGTTAGGCCCATACTTGCAACAATCTCCCCCTTTGTCATTGATGGCAACATATGATGTGAAAAACTGTTTTAACCATTAGGACAAGAACTTCTCCTCACTGTCATAGCTCCCCCTATCAGCAACAGCCATTCACATGTCTTCTCTCCCTTAATTGCTCCCCCTTTGAACAACAACCATTTGTTTTTCACATGTCTTCTCTCCCCCTTTGACATCAATGGCAAAGGGCACATACTTGCAATTCTAACACTGTAGAATCATCCCTGTTGTTCCCCCTGAGTAGCAGCTCCCCATCATCAATCCGGATCACAAGATATGACTATGATAACCACCAGGCTGATGCACCTCAGTGCACCTTAATTCATCACCGGAGGGGTAATGACCCCTATCTTCTCCCTGAGATAATCAAAAGAATCCTTAGGTAGAGGTTTAGTAAATATGTCTGCAATCTGATCCTTGGAAGGCACAAACTCTAATCTGACTTCATTCTTGTTCACTTGCTCTCTCAAAAAGTGAAACTTGATGGATATATGCTTAGTCTTTCAATGCAACACTGGATTTTTAGATATATTTATTGCACTTGAATTATCACAGAAGATTGTGATAGGTTCCTCATACTCTACTTTGATATCTCTTAGCATCTGCTTCATCCACAAAACTTGAGTGCAACTACCTACTGTAGCAACATATTCTGCTTCAGTTGTAGACAAAGATATTGCCTCTTGTTTCTTTCTTAGCCAAGAAACCAATCTCTTCCCCAAAAAGAATGCTCCACCATTGGTACTCTTCTGGTCATCCACATCTCCTGCCCAATCTGCATCTGTATAGGCATGAAGAGAGAAATCATGATCTCTAGGATACCACAAACCATACTCAATTGTTCCTTTTAGATATCTAAAAATCCTCTTGATTGCCATGACATGAGATTCTCTAGGATCAGCCTGAAATCTAGCAACAAGACCAACAACCTGCATAATGTCAGGTCTAGTTTGAGTAAGATACAACAGTACTCCAATCATTGACCTATACTTTTTCTGATCAGCCTTAGGTGAGTTATCATCTTTGCTTAACTTACATCTGGTTGCCATGGGAGTATTCATTAGTTTAGAGTCTTCCATTCCAAATTTCTTCAATAATTCTTTTACATATTTGGTCTGAGAAATGAAGATTCCTTTCTTTGTTTGAGTGATTTGTAGACCCAAGAAGAAATTCATTTCACCGAGCATGGACATCTCAAACTCACTTTTCATTTGATTTGCAAAGATTTTACACATACTATCTCTTCCTCCAAAAATAATATCATCAACAAACACTTCAACAATCAAGATGTTTTCATAATCAATTTTGAAATATAAATTACTATCAACAATACCTTTGTTGAAACTAATCTTCAAAAGATGTTTGTCTAATCTTTCATACCAGGCTCTTGGGGCTTGCTTTAGTCCATATAGTGCCTTCTTCAACTTGCAAACCATATCACCATGCTCAGACAATTGAAATCCATCCGGTTGCTCAATGTACACTTCTTCTTCCAAGTCACCATTCAAGAAAGCAGACTTGACATCCATCTTATACACCTTGAAATCCTTGAAGGCAGCAAATGCAAGAAATAATCTGACTGCTTCAATTCTTTCTACCGGAGAAAAAGTTTCTTCAAAATCAACACCTTCTATTTGAGAATAGCCTTTGCAAACCAGTCTGGCTTTATTTCTGATTACTTCACCAACTTCATTTAGTTTGTTCCGGAAGACCCATTTGGTTCCAATCACATTCTTGTTTCTAGGCCTAGGAACAAGATCGCAAGTGTGATTTTTCTCAATTTGAATCAACTCTTCCTCCATTGCTTTGGTCCAATTTTCATCATTGCAGGCTTCATTTATTGTCTTAGGTTCAATCTTTGAAATCAGACAATATTCATCTAAATTTTGAGCAATTTTCCTTCTAGTTTGCACACCTTTGCTTTTGTCACCTATGATCTAATCTTCAGAGTGGTTCAGTCTTACATAGCTTGGAACTTTGGGAGTTTCTTGCACTTCTGCTTCTTGATCAGGCTCATTCAGACCTATCTCTTTTTCCTGATTTACTGGATCAGTTTGAATTTGACTTTCAGAAGAGGATTGAACTCCTTGAATCAGAACACCATTCTAATCATCTTCATCATATTCATATAACCTTGAGGCTTTCTCTATTCCCTCATCAACCTTCACATTTGTACTTTCTATCATCTTTCTTAGTCTCTTGTTATAACACCAGTATGCTTTACTTTGAGTAGAGTAACCCAAGAATATTCCTTCATCACTTCTAGCATCAAACTTGCCTAGATCTTCATCTCTTTTGATGTAACATTTTCTACCAAAGACTCTAAAATATCTTACAGTAGGAGTAATGCCAAACCAAAGTTCATAAGGGGTCTTACCAGTATTGCTTCTAATTTGAACTTGATTGAGAGTATAGACTGCAGTGCTGACAGCTTCTCTCCAATAGATCTGAGGAACATTTGCTTCCATCATCATGGTCCTAGATGCTTCCTAGATGGTTCGGTTCTTTCTCTCCACTACTCCATTCTGTTGTGGAGTCCTAGGAACATACAACTGTCTCTTAATTCCATGTTTCTCACAGAACTCTATGAACTCACCGGATGTGAATTCTTCACCTCTATCAGACCTCAGACATTTCAACTTTAATCCTGTTTCATTCTCTACCATAGCCTTGAATATTTTGAATTTCTCAAGAGCTTCTGATTTCTCCTTTAGAAAGGTTACCCACATCATCCGGGAATAGTCATCAATTAGCAGCATGAAGTATCTATCACCTTGAAGACTCATGGTTCTTGCCGGACCACAAAGATCAGTGTGAACTAAGTCCAATAATCTGGTAGAAGACAGTTCCTTGCTTTTGAATGTGACTCTGCTCAGCTTACCCAACTGACATTCCTTGCACAAGTTGTTAGTAGGTTTCACCAATTTTGGAAGATCTCTTACAGTCTAAGTATTGCTTATCTTGATGATATTATCAAAATTCACATGACACATCCTTCTATGCCATAACTAACTCTAATCAACATGAACAAATAAGCAGCTTTTACCAGTACCAACCAAGTGGAAGATACTACCTTTAGTTTGAGTACCGGATGCAATCTTTCTTTTGAAATTTTCAAAGATTTTGCATTTTCCATCCTTGAATCAAAGATCATAGCCTTTGTCCACCAACTGTCCAACACTGAGAAGATTGTGCTTCAAACCTTCAACATATAGTACATTACCAGTTTTGTTTCTTCCATCAAAAGAAATAGTTCCTCTTCCTCTGATTCTACCAACAGAATTGTCACCAAACTTTACCACTCCTTCATACCTTTCCAAATCTACAAACTTATTTTTGTCACCTGTCATATGGTGAGAGCATCCACTGTCAATGACCCAATCATCCTTCTTTTCAATTTGGGCAGCCAGAGCTCTTTCCACAGTCTTAAGATTGACAGATACAGAGGACATTGGATCTTCTTCCTTGATGGCAATGAACACCCATTCATTTCTAGATTTGTTTTCTATCTCTGATTCATCATCTGTTACTCCTTCATTATCATCATCTTCATGTACATAGTAACAATTCTTTTGGAACCTTGGCTTGTTAGGATTTTGCCTTGAAAATCTTTCCAGACACCTTGAGGCAAAATGACCAATCTTATTGCAGTTAAAACACTTAAAGGGTAATTTTCCTTCATACTTACCGGATCCTCTTGGCAGCCTCTTTGCAGTAAGGGCTTCAAGTTGAGCAGTTTCTACTTCTTATTATTCCAGATCTTTTCTTTCTTTTTCATACCATGACATTTTCCTTGAAGAATTCTCTCCTAGATCAAACCTTTGTTTACCTTTAATAGAGGCACTAGCTTTGAATGCAGATTCAGTCTTGGGGGGGTCGTCTCCAAACTCTGTCATTTCAAATGCAGCCAATTTCCTAGCCAATTGATCTCTTGTGACAGTTGTATGGGCTCTGAATTCTTCAATGGCAGCAGCCTTGATTTTGTAAGAAGTAGGAAGGGATCTAAGAATTTTACCAACAATCTCATTTTCATCCAAGACTCCACCAGCATTTTTAATTCCACAAACCAGCTCATTCACTCTTGGCATAAAAGTAGTAATATTTTCATCATCTCTCATCTTCATTTTTTCAAATTTCCCTTTTAGACTCTGTAACCTTGCACATTTAATGTACTGGTCTCCTTCATGCAAAAGTTCCAGTTTATTCCAAATCTCAAAGGCAGTTGGTAGGTCAATAACATTTGAGAGATCTGAGTCAAATAATGTGCTTAGAAGAGCCTCTTTGGTCTGCAGATTGTTTTCAGCATTTGTGATTTCATTTGGGGTTGTCGGACCACCCTATGCAGGTACATACTATTTTGTAACCATGGACTAGTATGCCATTCCCATACACTACAAGTGACATTTCATGCGACCTTTCCAAAGAGCAAAGTTGGTTCCATCAAACTTTGGACTATCCTTCTTGTAAGACGACATCCTAGATCTCCTCAAGCGATTAAGCTCCTTTTAGAGGAACTTATCTCTGATACCAATTGTTAGACTTAGGGCACACAACTAAGAGGGGGGGTGAATCAGTTGTGTAAAACTTTCTCTTATTTACACACTTAAATCCTCTTAATGATTAGCAGTATATTAAACATGAAACATAATGCATTCAAATCAAAAGCAGAAACTCATCAACACATAAGACACCAAGATTTTGACGTGGAAAACCCAGTTAAGGGAAAAACCATGGGGTGATTAACCCAAGAATGTATTCTCTGTTAGAAGAATAGAAAGAACAAAATGGCACATGCCAATTAGGGCTCACTGCCCAAGCACACTGCTCACAAGAGGCTAACTACCTACAAGAGACACATTGTCTACAAACAAATAAGTATCACCTACTTGAACTGGAAATTTGCATCTTTACCATGCTTGAATTAGTTCCATTTAAGCCCAATACTTCTGCTCTACCTTTCTCTCTTCTCCTCACTACCACACACTCATCTCCACAAGGACAACTTTGGAATGACTTCGCAATCCCTTATTTATACAAGGCATCAACTTAGGAACAATCATCTAAGTCGGTAAACATCTACAAGAACATCCGCAAAACATATAACTCATTCGTTCAGCCTATTTTAGGAAGAACACCATCATCCGGAAGTTGTTCTTCAAAAGTGAACTCCAACTTCAATGCGGACCACCAACATGAACTGGACACGATCCAAAGACCACCACAAGCTCTCCTGAACCACCAAGAACATCCACACTTCATCTACTTACTCAAATCCTTCTCTTCTTCATCTGGAACCTCAAGAACATAGTCTTTCATCACTATCACAAAAGAATAGATGCTTATGGACCTTCAAACCATGAACCAATATAGTTGACACTCCACAAAGACTTCCTCAGCACTCCCTCAAATCTGCAAAACATTATAATGTAATTCTAGATCTCACCGGACCTATCTGTCATACTCTGTCACCCCTGAACACCTACTAGAACTAGTTTTACTTGAATAGTCACAACTCCTTCAAATATTCATATAGACCTCTAAAATCTCTATTGGACCACCTTAAGACACATATCTACAAACCCTTTAAACTACATCCTCTGATCCTCATCCTATCTTGGAATTTTACCTTACTGTCTTCCCTATTCTTCTCTGTTTCTGATTGAGACTAATTTTCTCAATATCCTCAGCACACAGCTCATCCAATCCTTATCATTAATGCAACAGGAGTATGTTGACATCAATGACAACACCAGTTAGGCCCATACTTGCAACAGGATAAAACAATGGATTTATGGTTAGATGAGTGGGAGAGGGTAAAAATTAGGTCATGGTGGAAAAATTAGGGTTTGGGAGATGTATAAATAGGATATGAGGGGTGAATAGTTTATTTTCACCCTTAAGCTTAGAAGAATTGGAGAAAAGCATAGAAGGAGCATAGATAAAAATGGATCATGTAACCTTGCACACCCATCCAGCAGAGTGAGTGAGGGAGTATAGGTGACTAGCGAGAGTGAACTTAGCAGTATGTACCCTTTCGACCCTCTTCATCATTACTAGGGTAAATTTATGACTAGCTTAGGGGGAGGGGAAACATGTTGAAAATGTGGATGGGCACACATATGGGGTGAACAATATGTCATCATAGAGTAAATGAGCATAGGCATTTAGGAATTGAGTGCCTACATGGGAGGGGCATGCATTTACAAATGAGTACCTCTGTAGGAAAATGGATAATTTTCATGAATGAGTAGGATTACCATCTTTGTTAGAAAAAAGGGCACTAGTGTTAGCAGGCACTTATATGTGTGGATAGGTGTCTATGTAGAAAAATGGAGCACCAAAATGAACAAGCACCTTCATGATGAATGGGTTTCTGCATGGGAAAATGAGGTGCCTATGTTACAATGGGAAGAATAAGGGATGGGGGGAAATCTGACATGATTATTGGCTGAATGTAGGATCATTTGGCCCTGATAGTGACACAAGAGCAAAGATCATCTATGATGGATCTGATGGATGACTAGTAAGAGGAGGAGTGGGAGTACCTAGACCCTGTGGGGTTATGGTATGTAGCTCCTATGTCATGTATTAGATTTCATAGGGTGATGTTGATTGCATTGGTAGAGGGATGGCACTCAAAGACTAGTACCTTTCATCTCTTGATAGGGGAGATTACAATGATGTTGGAGGATGTTTGGTAGACTCTATGATTGCCCATCAAGGGTCATATAGTGTATAACTAGAAGAGGCATGGTGTGTATGCTTTGTAGAGGTTATTTGAGAGATCTAACCTACCTAAGGATGGCATGAGGATGGATTTGGATGTATGCATAGGGATGACTGATGACATCCCATTAGTGATGACCACTATTGTTGGGGGTTTACTACTACTTGACAAGAATGATTGATTCTTTCTAATTGGGTTATCACATTGTTTGAGGGATATGTTTATTAAGGAGGATATGTTCATGTTGGGGCCATGTGTATTGGTGATATTGTATATGGATATGCATTTGATCACCTACAAGGATGGGTGCAACCTTGTGCATGTGATGTTGATATAGATATGGATGTGGGAGCATATCATGGTACTAAGACTAATTAGGGATAGGGATCTATGAGAGCCATGTGATCCCTATTCATTCTATTGGAGAGGGAAGATGAGGTATACACATGTGAGTGACCTGAGGTATACATATGGATAGAGTTATCTGGAGGCCCATCGGGATTGAGAAGTGTGGCCTAAGGATGCCATGACATATTCCTTTTTATTGAGGCCATGCTACATTATTAGACAAAGGTATTATATCATTAAGCAATATAGACCATACAAGATATTGAGACAGTTGTGGATATGATAGAATTGTTAGAAATGAAGGTGAACAACTATAGAATGAAATTTTGATTTAAACTATTATAAATATAGTGCAAAACCAAATGGATATTATAGGAAATCAAATTAGTGACACAAATAAATAAAGGAACAAAAAAACTAAACACGTAACATAGTGTTTACATGGAGAAACCATTTTGGGAAGAAACTCCACACAAGAAGAGATGCACCAATTTGTATTAACTTCAATAGAGTTTACAATACATCACTAACAACCTCCTCTTCAGTCTTCAATCTAGTAACTCCTATTTTTTCAGTATCAACTCTCTACCACACCCCACATGTAATACAATGCCCTCATTAAAAGAGTGTTACCATCTAGGGTAAAAAAACTAACATAACTTATACCATCAGATATGCAACCTATTGATGAATGATATAGATTGACTACGAAATTACAATATTTTACAAGGCAATTTCTAAAAACAAAATTCCTTTGGGGGAACTACCCCTGAACCCCCACCAAGGGGGCAAAATCACCCCTCGTGGACCCCCCATCAAGTACTGGGATCCAAATGCATCTGAAACAATACCGCTTCTTGGTGAATACATCTTCCATTATGGATATTTACAAACAACATTAGGAGTAATTAATTACATAGGATTTACAAGGTTGATGGCACCTTAATCCTAGGTAACATTCTCCCACTTGACATCATACATTGTAAATTCATCCATAGGAAAACATAAAATAATTAAGCACTAGGAACAAGGCCCATAGCCTCCCTGTACCATGTAAACTTCTCTGTATTCATAGGTTTAGTAAGTGAATTTGTAACATTAGATCCTGAGTGTCAATATTCTTCAGCTCAATCTGTCCATTAACAATCAATTCATGAACAAAGTGGTATTGAACATCCACATGCTTCATCCGTGTATGATACATAGGATTCTTGGTCAAACATATCTCACTCTGGCTATCATAGCTAATCTAAATAGTCCTGCAATCAAGACCAATACCTGTACATAATCTTTGTAACCAAACTACCTCCTTAGAGACATGGGTAGCTGACATGTACTCTACTTCAGTGGTTGACAATGCAACTGCATGCTACCTCTTACTCATCCAACTCACTGCTTCTCTAAATAGAGTAAATACATACCCACTAGTGGAACTTTGACTAGCTAAGTCACTTGTCCAATCTGCATCAACATAACCATGTATGTCCAATTTTCTTTTCCACATTGTTAGTACCAAAATAAACCAAAGAGTAATCAGAAGTACCAGCCAAATATGTAAACACCCTCTTTCCATAATTCCAATATTGTCTACAAGGGTTAGACATAAACCTTCTCCAAACTCCCACTGCTTGGGCAATATCTGGTCTAGTGCAAACCATTGCATACATCAAACTTCCTACAACACTAGCATATGGCACCTTAGACATCCTCTAAGTCATCTTCATTCTTAGGAAACATATCTAATGAAAGCTTAGTACTAACCAGCAAAGGAATTCTAACTAGATTGCAATACTGCATACTAAATTTGTTCAGAATACTATCAACATACTTACTCTATGATAACTAAAGCTTTATGTTTACCTGGTCTCTTTTGATCTCCATCCCTAGAATATACCTGACTACTGCTAGATCCTTCATCTCAAATGCACCTAAAATTTGGGCTTTTAGCTCACTGATCATACCCTTAGTGTTACTAAAAAATAACATATCATCTACATATAAGGCAATAATCAATATATGATCATCAATACATTGAACGTAAATACAATTATCATCTTCGCTTCTAACAAAACCCAATTTCAAAATGAAAGAGTCAAACTTCTGATACCACATTTGGGGAGATTGTTTTAAACCATAAAGATGCCTCTTTAATCTGCATACCCAATGTTCTTTTCCTTTTACCTCAAACCATATAAGCTATTACATGTAAATTTCCTCTTCAGAGTCTCTATGCAAAAAAATTGTTTTAACATCGAGGATAATTTAGCAACAGGAGAGATTATTTCACCAAAATCAACTCCCTCTCTTTGGGAGTATCCATTGGCCACTAGTTTGGCCTTGTACTTCTCCAATGAACCATCTACTCCAAAAAATTTCTTGAAGACTCACTTGCATCCGATGGCCTTTCTACCTTTGGGAAAATGCATAAGATCCCAGGTGCCACACAAGTCTAATGCCATCATCGCCTCCAACATGTCATGTTGCCAAGACTAGTGCAGTCACAGATGAAGGGTCTAGATAATGGACTATCCAACCATGTAGCTTGAGTAAACACAATGGAAATAAAACAAGAATAACACAAAGAATAGATTATAATGGAAGATTTATAGATTCAATATCTTAGACAAATACAATACTCATATGCCAGCAACATGCGGGCTGCAATCTGGCTCATAGGCCTGCCTTCCGGAATATAGCATACATGAATGATGTGGCGTTGAATCACCTCCAAAAAACAACTATCTTCCTACTCTATCACTAGATATCAATGACTTATCAACGACTATCTCCTAATGCATCTATATCATGAATATATATCAATCCCAAGCTCAAATAATTCTCCACATTAGTATAAAGATAGTTAAAACTCCAATGCATGATGAAACGTGTAGGTTGGCCTACAACATGTGGTAATGCTCCACAAATGGATGAAATGTGTTGTGGTTCTCAATGAAGGTATATCTAGTCTCAAATTGCCTTGTGAGATGTTCCATTTGGCTTTGCAAGTCATGGAAATGCTCCGCAAACCTTGTAGGCTCATACTGAATGTTGAATGCTCTGTTCTATGAATTATGATAATGTTCTGATAGCGATAACTCTCTTTAAACAATTCCAAATCTCATGAAATTCGGATATGATGTAGATGACATATTGTAGAATCTAAATCATTTTCCATGAGCTATGAAATGATGATGCAATAAAATACAATGAAAAAGTCTGAAACTGCAACTGACTGAAATGCAAGAAAAGAAAAGAATCAAAATATTTTTGGTTGATGCAAGATTGCCTTTCAACTTGGGATGCTTCTACATCAAACACCCGGGGTTGTTTGAAAAGTGAGTCCCTCACTTTGTTGGGGCTAGAGGAAAAACAATGCAGTATACCTCAGCCTAAGAAATCCATGATGAATCTTCCTCCAGTCTTCCTTTCCACTTAACCAGTTACTCTTTATACTACTTGCCTCTAGTGCTATGTCTAATTTTTCTATCCAAAATTTTCTCTATCTACTCCCGTTGTTGCTATGGTAACTAATCCTTCAATCCAACTTCAATGCTATCACTTAACTCTCCCTCATGATACTAATATAGATATGTAATGTTGAATATAGGTGATATACCAAATGCCTCTGGTAACTCCACTCCATATGAATTTCTTGAATCAAACTTCCTAAGAATCATACATGGTCCAAACTTTCTCATCTTCATCTTGTTGTATGTCCCCACTGGAAATCTTTCCTTTGTAAGATATACTATGACTTATTCTCCAACAAAAAATTCCTTATGTCTCTTCTTTTCATCTGCTTTTTCCTTATACTTGTTATTCATCTCTTCCAAATGCTTCTGAACCTGATTGTGTACTATTTTATGTATCTTGCAAATTCTTCTACCTCCACACTCCTTATGTTATCCACACTAATGTCTCTTAGCTCCACAACTCCTCTAGGTTGTACTCCTATCACAACTTCAAATGGTGTCTTTCATGTACTTCTACTCATTGAGTTATTGTATGCAAACTCTGCTTGTGGTAGAATTATATCCCAATTTCTTGCCTTGTCTCCTGCTAAGCACCTCAATAAGTTACCCAAACTCCTATTTACCACTTCTGTTTGTCCATCTGTCTATGGGTGAAATACTAAACTAAACTTTAGGTCTGTCTTCATATTCTTCCACAATGTTCTCCAAAAACATCCTATGAATCTTGTATCCCTATCTAAAACTATACACTTTGGTAATCCATGCAATCTCACAATCTCCTTGAAAAATAGATCAGCAACATGTACAATGTCATTTGTCTTCTTACAAGGAATGAAATGTGCCATCTTTGAAAATTTGTCCACTACTACAAATATAGAATCATGTCCCCTCTATGTTCTTGGTAAATCTAATATGAAATCCATGCTTATATCTTCCCAAGGTCTCTCTGGTACTATCAAAGGTTTGCACAATCCAATATTATGACTACTTCCTTTTTGCAACTTGACACATTCTACAACTCTGAATAAATTTCCTTACATCCTTATATATCTGAGGCCAAAAACAATGTTCACTCACCAAAGTTACTATCTTATCAATACCAAAATGTCTTGCAACTTTGAATAAATTTCCTTACATCCTTATATATCTGAGGCCAAAACAAATGTTCACTCACCAAAGCTACTATCTTATCAATACCAAAATGTCTTGCTAGTCCACCACTATGTTTTTCTTTGATTAGTTTCTCTCTCATTGAGCTCCTAGGTATACACAATCGATCCCCTTTGAACAACATATCCTCCTAAATGAAACAATCCAACCATTTTCTTCTATCTATCACAAAAGGTTCCCTACATGCTTTTCAGGCTTCTACAAAATCAAGATCATCTTCATACATGTGCTTAAGTTATTCAAAACCTAGTACTTCTACCCTCATCTTTGTCAACAAGTTCCTTCTTCTGCTCAATGCATCTGTAACTTTGTTTGACTTTCCACTCCATGATTCAATGTACAAATGTGTAACTCTGTATGAACTATACCCATCTCATGTGTCTCTGATTCAACTTGCCTTGACTATTCAAATACTGCAAAGCTTGATGGTCAGTGTACAACACAAATTCCTTTGGCAACAAGTAATGTCTCCACTTCTTTAAGGCTTGAATTATGGCATAGAACTCCTAATCATAAACTAAATATCTCCTCCTTGCATCATTCAACTTTTCACTGAAATATGCTACTAGTCTCCCTTCTTGACTTAACACTACTCCTATTGCATTCCAACTAGCATCACAATCTACTTGAAATACTTTGTCAAAATCTGATAATGCTAACATTGGTTTCTCTATTACATTTTTCTTCAACAACTCAAAACTCTTATGTTCTCCTGATGTCCACTTAAAATCCTTTCAGTCGTCTCTCATTATCTCTATCATTGGTGTGCATATAATACTGAAATTTTTTATGAACTTCTGGTAGAAACTTGCCAGTCCATGAAAAGATATTACCTGTCTAATGTTCACAGGTGTTGGCTACTCAACAATTGCTCTGAATTTCTCAGGATCCATCTTCAATCCTTTTGTAGAAATCACAAATCCCAAATATACCAAATTTGTCTTCATGAAACTATATTTCTTGATGTTAATCAACAATTTCTCTTCCTTCAACCTCTTAAGTACTTGTCTAACATGTTGCAAATGTTCTTCCTTCTACTAAAAATTAGAATATCATCCAAGTAGACAATAACAAACTTACCCAAGAATTTCTTCAAAACCTCATTCATCAACCTCATGAAAGTACTTGGTGCATTAGTTAATCCAAAAGGCATGACTAACCACTTAGACAATCCTTCATTTGTCTTGAATGCAGTCTTCCACTCATCTACTTCTTTGATCCTAATCTGATGGTATCCACTTATTAGGTCTGTCTTTGTGAAATATTTTGGTCCACTCAAACAAGCCATGATGTCATCTATCCTTGGTAATGGAAATCTATACTTGACTGTGATCTTATTGATTACTCTTAAGTCTGTACACATCCTCCATTCTCCATCTTTCTTCGGTGCTAGTACTATAGGTACCACAATGGGCTTAAACTTTCTTTGATCAATCCTTTCCTCAACAACTCCTATATTTGTCTATTTAGCTCCACATTTTCTACTGGTGTCATCCTGTGTGCTACTTTGTTTGGCAAACTGGCTCTAGGTATGAGGTCCATATGATGACTAATACTTTGGATTGGTGGCAATCCTTCTAGCACATTCTCTGATTTGATATCTTGGTACTCTGTCAACAATTCAGTTATCTCCTCTGGTGGTGGTTCTTCTTCCTTTGTGGTGGCAGTTTTTGCACTTAGGGTACCATGCTTCTTCAGAATCAATGCAAAACACATGTATTCATGTCTCAATCCACCCAAAAATTTCCTTCCATCCACTAAATAGATCCTAGCATTTTTGCATACTTCACCTTTAGGCTCTTCTTCCAAAGGTATCAAGAATGTCTTTTCCCATTAGATGTTATAGTATAGCTAATCTTCCTCCCATCATGTATTGTCTTTCTATCATACTACCAAAAGGAAGCTAGGTGTGCGGAAATCGCTTCCTAAACTAATCTAGTGAGGGGAGAGGTATGCAAATTCTTTACAACCTTTACAATTGCAGCAATATGAAACATATATCAGAGATATTACAACAGCAAACACAAAACAAGAATGTAGACAGAGAGAAGTAGACACAAGATGTATGTGGGGAAAACCTTTTGAGGTAAAAACCCCACACTCTAAAACATGCACAATGTATTATCTGAAACAGTTACAGTTTACAATACACTTGCAATGCAAGTTCTTCCAAGAGTCTTCAAATGTCAATTCTAGAGTTATTTTGGCAGCATAACAGTACCTGTAAAAACACTATGCAACTACAACTCCAAACTATGCAATATATAGATATTACAAGGGAAATATTGAAAGCATCTTGGGATATGCATCCACCTTGGCCACATGGCCATTATCCCACATCAAAGGACACTTGTCCTTACTGCAAATACATCCCTTACATCTTTCATACATGGCAGATTTGACTTTCCCAACATAGGAGCGCTCCATGCTAAAAATAGGCTATGACAAATGCTCTTACGCATCTTACAGTTGTCATGGATTTTCCCAAGATAACAACCTTTAATGTTGTAAGAGAATCCTTCATACAATTCTAAATATAGCATATTCCTCTTACAACATGTCATAGCCCAACTTGGGTGCCCAAAGATGCCTTTCCCTCATGCAAAGATCCTTACCGACACTTGTCATAGGAATCTCCAAACTTGGCTCTTACGCGTCAAAGATTCTATCATATGGAATATTGTCTTCCACACACCACAAGATGCCAACACATGGCATATTAGTGCCACCTCAAATGGGACACCCAAATCCATGTAGGTTTGACTTGACCATCCAAGTCACATTCCAAATAAGATGACATGTCACTGTGCCACCTCAACTAAATGACCAAACTGAATGTGCAAGTAATTACAACATTAGGCAATAAATAAATATACAAATAAATAAATAATGCTAGGAATTTGCAAAGGTTGAGACACCTTAATTCCCAACATTTTCCCACTTGTCGAACACCTTGCAAGAGCTAAAAGAAATGACAAGATTTAACTGCTAGGGGCCAAGAGGCCCATAGACTCCAAACACCATCTAAACTTCTATGTGCCCATTGGTTTCGTCAATGCATCTGCAACATTCTTCAATATCACCTCCCATCCTCTACCATGTCTTGCACAAAATAAAACTGTACAACAATATGCTTTGTTCTGGCATGGAAAGTTAGATTCTTTGCTAAGAAAATCACACTCTGACTGTCACAACAAATAGTAATCTGTCCTGCATCAACACTAATATTTGAACACAACCTCTTAAGCCAAATGGCTTCCTTACAAGCATGAGTTGCTACCATATAATCAGCTTCTGTCATGGACAAAGAAAATACTCATCCAACTAATTGCACCACCGAACATAGTAAACACATAAGCACTGGTGGATCTCCTACTGTCAATGTCACCTGCCCAATCAGAATCCACAAATCTGTGAATACATACAGAATGTGGAGGTCCTATAGGATGACCATGATAACATAGGGAATACTCAGAAGTACCCTACAAATATCTAAACACTCACTTTACTGCATCCCAATGTACCCATCCAGGATTAGCCATAAAATGACTAAGGACTCCCACTACTTAGGCAATGTTTGGTCTTGTACAGACCATAGCATACATCAAACTGCCAACATCACTAGCATAAGATACTCTACTCATATCCTCTATCTCAGAAGGAGACTATGGACAATCATTCACAGATAACTTTGTCCCCAATGAAACAGGAACACACAATGGTCTGCAATCTACCATGCTAAATCTATCCAACATGGTCTTCACATACTTACTCTGGCTTAACCAAAGTTTTTTGTTTTCTTTGTCTCTTTGATTTCCATTCCTAGAATGTACCTAGCTGCCCCTAAATTTTTCATCTCAAACTGTGCTGACAACTGAGACTTCAAATCAGAAATCATATTCTTACCATTCCTAATCAACAACATATCATCAACATATAGTGCAATAATGAGAATACAATCATTGTCAAACTTATAATACACACAATGATTTGATTTTGATCTTAGATATCCAATTGACAACACAAAGGCGTCAAATTTCATGTACCACATCCTAGGGGATTACTTCAAACCATACAAAAAAAATTTTAACTTGCAAACCAAATTTTCTTTACCTCTTTCTATGTAATGCTCTGGCTGTGACATATAAATCTCTTCCTCCAAGTCACCATGAAGGAAAGTTGTCTTCACATCCATTTGTTCCACTTCTAAATCATAAGTAGCTACAAGAGATAATAGGAACTGAATAGATGTTAGCTTTGCAACGAGAGAAAAAATTTCACCATAATCAATTCTCTCCACTTGTGAATACCCCTTTGCAACCAGTCTGGCCTTATACTTTTCAACACTGCCATCTGCACCAAATTTCTTCTTGAAAACCCATTTGCATCCAACAGGTTTCCAACCATCAGGCAAAGGCACCAAGTCCCAAGTTTTATTCTTTTCCAAAGAAGCCATATCATCTTTCATGGGCTCCTTCTAGGAACCTACATCTTTCATGCCCATAGCCTCTGTCACAGTTCTAGGCTCATCAGCGTTAGTAAGCAAAGCAAAAGCACAACTAGAATCAAGCAATGTATAACCAAACCTCTCAGGTTGTTTCCTGACTTGTGTGGACCTCCTCAAAGGCTGAGGTGGAGGTTCTACTTTATCTTCTAAACTTTCAGAGCTGCTAGAGCTCTCCTCATCATCAAGTCCAACAGGGTCATTCAGTTCAGTCTTCTCAGGAGTAGAAGGAAACTAAACCACATCCTCTTTCTTTTCTTTCTCTTCTGGCTATAGAATAGTGGAAAAAGGTGTTAGCTCTCTGAAAATAACACTTCTACTATACAACACTTTTTTAGCCATAGGATCCCAAAGCTTGTATCCTTTCACACCAACACCATAGCCAATGAAGATATGCTTAACAGCCTTGTTCTCTAATTTTGACCTCTTCTCCCTAGGAACATGAGCATATGCCTCACAACCAAAAACATGAAGATGTCTTATTGAAGGCTTCTTACCAAACCACACCTCCATGGGTGTCTTACCAACAAGAGTTGATGTAAGAGACCTATTTACCAGGTAGCAAGTAGTGGCAATAGCTTCAGCCTAAAACTCTTATTCAAGGCTAGCTCCACTAAGCATACTCCTAGCCTTCTCCATCAATGTCATGTTCATCCTCTCTGCAACTCCATTTTTCTACGAGGTGTATGGAGTTGTCTTATGTCTTTCAATCCCATGTTCTTTGCAAAACTTATTAAATTCTGTGGAACAAAACTCACCACCATTGTTAGTTCTCAAACACTTAATCTTTTTACTAGTCTAATTTTCAGCAAAAACTTTAAACTCTTTGAACTGACTAAAGACTTCAGATTTGCTTCTGAGAAAATAAATCCATGTCCTTCTATTGTAATCATCTATGAAAGATACAAAATATATAGACTTGGAGATCGAATGAACATTAACTGGACCAAACACAGCATAATGAATAAGATCCAATACACCAAAAGACTTATGAGAACTCGAGTAAAACTTAACACGGTTTTTCTTTCCATATATACAATGTTCACAAAAGTCAAAGTCGAGATTACAATCATCTAACCCCTCAATGAGGTTTTTATTTTTCAGGGTTCTAAGAACCTTCTCACCAATGTGGCCAAGTCTCTTATGCCATAACATTTCTTCTCAATAGGAAGCTTAACCTCCAAAGCATGAGCACCCTTAGGTACCCAAAATGCACTACCATCAGAATTTGATACAACAGATCTTTTAGTTGTTGGTTCCAATGATGATGATGAAGTGACTACAGCTCTTTTCTTTGATTTAGAAGAAGTATTGCATTGTGAAATGCATGCCTCTAGCTGAAATAGAGTACCTCTCTGAGTACCCTTCGCAAGCACCATAACTCCTCTAGTCATCTTGCATCCTTCTTTCGAGAATACAACTTGCACACCTACATCATTTAATTTACTTATAGAGAACAGGTTCTGTACCAATCTTGGGATGTGCATAACCCTAGAGATCCCCTTCACTCGTCCATCAGGGAATCGAATTGTGACTCTTCCATGGCCAACTATCTTCAGATGAGAATCGTCACCCAGGTACACTCTTCCACCATCAAACTCTTCATACTTTGTAAACCATTCGTGATATGAGGTCATGTGGAAAGAGGCACTAGAATTAATCAGCCACACATCATCAGATGCATGGGTGGCCAAGGCTGCAATGAAGGCATCACCATCATCTTGTGACTTGTCAGAATTTGAATCTGGGACATTATGCTTTTTCTTCTTTTTCTCCTCTTTGTATTCCTTTCAGAAATGCCCAATTTTCCCACAGTTCCAACACAATACCTTAGACTTTCCAGGAGATTTGGATCTCCCACGGGATTTGGATCTACCCTTCTCAGCTTTCTTGTCTTTCTTTTTCCCTTTCTCCTTGGGTCTACCATGAACTGCAAGAGCTTCTTTGGCTGTTTCAAATGACTTTCTCTACATCTCTTTAGATAACAGTGAGGACACCACTTCATCCATTTTGAATGTCGATGTGGTACTCCTAATGGCCATAAGAAGATGATCCCATGAATTCGGTAAAGAACAAAGCAGGGTCATACACCGATCCTCCTCCTCCATCTTCACACCAATGGATGTCAATTGTACAACCAACATATTAAAAGCATTCATGTGATCAGAAATAAATCCTCCATCTTCCATCCTCATAGAATAGAGCTTCTTCCATAGGAATAACTTGTTTACTAGGGATTTAGCCTGATAAACATCACCAAGTTTCTTCAACAGATCCTTCGTTGTTTTCTCTTCATGAACATTTAACAGGACAAAATCAGCCAGACAGAGTCTCACAAGACCCTTGGCTTTATGATCTTTAAGATCCCAATCATCTTAGGACATTACCGCTAGTTTTGCACCAGAAATTGCTTCCCATAGGTCTCTATCAATGAGCATGTCTTCCATTTTGAGTTTCCACAAATTGAAATTGCTGCCATTAAACTTTTTGACCTCTATTCTTCCAGATGTTCCTGCCATCTCCTTCCTGCAATAGGATTATAGAATACTCTGCATAAACTTCCACTCAATCTAAGATCAGTACAAAAAACCCCTACCCAGCAGCTAGGACCAAAACTAGTCAGGCTCTGATACCAACTAAAAGGAAGTTGGGTGTGCGGAAATCACTTCCTAAACTAATCTAATGAGGGGAGAGGTATGAAAATTCTTTACAACCTTTAAAATTGCAGCAATATGAAACATATATCAGAGATATTATAGTAGAAAACACAAAACAAGAATGTAGACAGAGAGAAGTAGACACAAGATGTACATGAGGAAAACCTTTTCAGGTAAAAAACCCCACACTCTAAAACATGCACAATGTATTATCTGAAACAGTTACAATTTACAATACACTTGCAATGCAAGTTCTTTCAAGAGTCTTCAAATGTTGATTCGGGAGTTAGTCCGGCAACATAATAGTACCTGTAAAAATACTATGCAACTACAACTCCAAACTATGCAATATATAGAGATTACAAGGCAAATATTGAGAGCATCTTGGGATATGCATCCACCTTGGCCACATGGCCATTATCCCACATCAAAGGACACTTGTCCTTGATGCAAATACATCCCTTACATCTTTCATACATGGCAGATTTGACTTTCCCAACATAGGAGCACTCCATGCTAAAAATAGACTATGACAGATGCTCTTATGCATCTTACAGTTGTCATAGATTTTCCCAAGATAACAACCTTTAATGTTGTAAAAGAATCCATCATACAATGCTAAATATAGCATATTCCTCTTACAACATGTCATAGCCCAACTTGGGCACCCAAAGATGCCTTTTCCTCATGCAAAGATCCTTACTAACACTTGTCATCACTTATCATAGGAATCTCCAAACTTGGCTCTTACACGTCATAGATTCTATCATATGGAATATTGTCTTCCACACACCACAAGATGCTGACACATGGCATATTAGTGCCACATCAAATGGGATGCCCAAATCCATGTAGGTTTGACTTGACCATCTAAGTCACATTCTAAGTAAGATGACATGTCACCATGCCACCTCAACTAAGTGACCAAACTGAATGTGCAAGTAATTACAACATTAGGAAATAAATAAATATACAAATAAATAAATAATGCTAGGAATTTGCAAAGGTTAAGACACCTTAATTCCCAACAACTACCATGGTCTTCCCAACAATATATGGCATACATTCATCGGCATAATATCACACAATACCTCATCATTATAAAATCCTATATGAAATTTCAACATTGTTCACTCACCAGTACCTTGTGCTCATCTTGAATCCATGCTATCTTGTAGGGCTTCAGATGTTTCAACCTCTCCAGATTGTTTGTAATACCACTATCAATGATAACTTTACAACATTTACCTCTTGATTTGCATCTTGTCTGGAACAAACTTTTCCTTTGCAATGGCTCATTAGTTGTTTCTACTTGGAACATAGCTCTTCTCATAACTAATGACTTACCCTTCTTTGGTTTCCCTACTAAACTAGGTGATATAATTGGCTCTTCCTCCACATATGTTTCTCTTGCATTATTCATTGTCCTCTTGCTAGTACTCCCTTGATGACATTCAAATGCTCTGTGTCCTTTGCCTCCACACTTGAAACAGGTTCCTTTGAATGATCTCTTGTCAAACCCTCTTCCATCTCTCTGTTATCCTTCATTGTGGTAAGAATTATGACTTCCTCTATTATTGCGGTAGAAATTTTTGTCATCTCTCCCTCTGTGGTATGAAAAGCACAAGAGGAGTTCTTCTTTGAAAGAAGTTATCAAACTTGAGCAATGAATTTAGTGCCTTAGTTCATTTATCTTGAGTACCATGTTACTGATTAGTAATCTATGTGATGTGAAAACAAGTCTTATCTATCTTAGAAGGCTCTTGTTTGGAATACTAAGGAAATTAAGAACTTTAGGTTTCACCTGTCTTGTGTGAGAATGTTAGTTACTCCTTGTGATTATGGCCACCTTTATGTGTGAGCATGATGATGACCTATCTAATCGTATATTGTGATCATAATATCCTTGTCTTACACATGGTTAGTGTGTGCATATGATCGTATAATGCATAAGGATCTCTCTTTTGTCAATCATCTTGTGTACCCTTCTTGTTGAAGTGAAATAATAATAGAAATTAGTGACTTATTTTCAGTAGGGGCTACTCTCCTTGTTTTGATCCACATATGGTCTTCCTTCTCTGGAATGTGTTCTACCTCTTTGAAATTTTCCTCCTCTACCTCTCTGTCTTTTCTCATGTCTCTTATTCAACTTTTCTTCAACTTTCATCACAAATTGATATGTTGTTAGATCTAGGCCACACAACTGAGAGGGGGGGTGAATCAGTTGTATAAAAACTTTGCTTCTTCTTCAAACATTTGATTCTTCTTGTTAGTTAATAGCATATCAATTAATCATTCATGAAAGCACAAAGCATAAACACCAGAGCAGATAAACATTAACACATTTGACACCAAGATTTTTGATGTGGAAAACCCGATTAAGGGAAAAACCACGGGGTGATTAACCCAAGGATTATTCTCTGTTAGAAGAATAAGAAAAAATGAATGGCACATGCCAATTAGGGCTCACTGCCCAAGCACACTGCTCACAAGGAGGCACACTGTCTACAAAGAGACACACTATCTACAAGATCATAAGGATCACAACCTTGAACTGGAGAATGACATCTTTACCATGTCTGGATCAATTCCATTTAAGCCCGAGTCACACTTGCTCTGTCTTTCGCTCTTTCGCTATACCACACTCATTCGCTTCACAACACACACTTGAAATGAACTCACAAACCTTTATTTATACAAGACATCGACTTAGGAACAATCATCTAAGTCAACAATCAACCATAAGAACATTCGCAGGATGAATAACACATCCGGTCGGCCACCACAAGAACATTTGCAAGATGAACAACTCATCTGGTCAGCTAGTCTAAACAAGAACTTCATCCAGAAGAATATCTTCAATTCTGGGCTCTACCATCAATGCGGACCAACAACACAACCTCAACATGATCCAAGAACCTTCACAAGCTTGCCTGAATGACCAGGAACATCCACACTTCCTCTGCTCACCGGAATCTCTTCTCTTCCTCATCTGAAACTTCAAGAACACTGTCTGTTGCCACTGTCATACTGCAAGAGGTGCTTCCGGACCTCCAAACCATGAACAAATCAAGATGAAACATCACAAGGACATCCCCAACACTCTGTCCAATCCGCAGAATAGGAAAAAGCACTTCTGGATCTCACCGGACCTTTTCGTAACACTCTTTCACTCTGGAACATCTCCCTGAACCGGTTCTACTTGATCAATCACAACTTCTTCACATCTTCATGCAGACCTCTGAAATATTAACTAGATTATCTCAAGACTCATATCTAGAAACCCTTTAATCTACATCCTCTGAATCTCAACCTATTGAGTACTTTTACCTTCTTCTCATCACTGTTCTTCACTGTTCCTAATTGAGACTAATTTTCTCAATATCCTTAGCACACAGCTCATCCAATCCTTCTTACCAATGCAATATGAGTATGTTGACATCAATGACAACACTGGCTCACCTCATACTTGCAACATATGCCTCTTCCACTATTTTCATCCTTACCAAACTTAGTTTTTTCTTGAATGTTTATCCCCAGTCCATTAATGTATCATGCCACTTTATCCTTTCTTTCTTCACTATGTCAAGTCCTAATAATCATATTTTGGAATTCTTCAGTGTACTCCTTCACTATCTTCTCCTTTTTCCTTAGGTTTTGCAATCTCTTCAACAATTCCAACTCATAGTCAACAAGTATGAACTGATTCTTCAATTTTGTCACCATCCTATCCTATTTTATGATTTTCTCTTTTCTTCTCCTATTTAAATCCAATTGAACTTCTTTCCACCAAATAATAGTATGTCTTTTCAACTTAGTTTTTGCAAATTTCACTCTTTCTAGATCTTCTATTTCCTCATATTCAAAGTATTCCTCCATGTCATTTATCCAATCAATCAATTCCTTAAGGTTTAAATTTATGGTATAGTTTGAAATTTCCATTCTAGGTCTCTTACCAATCTTAGAAATACCTTTCAACATCTTTACCTGATATGATGTGCAGAAGTATAATGATGACAGTGAAAGAGGAGAACAGGGTTTGATAACATTATGTATTGATTGCAGAAAATAGAGAAGGTATTCAGATTAGGTATCCATTGTTCTGATAATGATTTAATGTGTTTTGTATGAGAAGAGAAAATACTTTGTTGTAAAGTTATTTGCAGATATAAATGTGAAGAACAGTGATATGTAGTGAAACAGATTGTCCCTCTGTACTTTTCATTTCCATCTAAAGTTGTGAAAGAGGTGTATGGTTGTGTTTGTCAATGAGACATATTGTAACCTAATTTGCAACTAGTGAGGTTTTGCCCGTTGGGCATTGTAATTAGTGAGGTTTTACCAGTGAGGCTTGATTGTAACCAGTGAGTTTTTGTTGTTAGTGAGATAGTAATAAAAATTTTGAGAGGATTGAATAGTGGTTTTCCCTTTAAGGGTTTTCCACTTAAATTTTGTATTCTTATGGACTTGGGTTGTGATGTGTTCTTCTTAGTATTTTGAATGCTTTATATTATTGTCTTGATTTCCTGATTTATGTTAAGTCTAAAAGCACCTCACATAATCTCTTAAATGGTTTATCTTGTAAAGAAAAGTTGATGTCTTCAAGGCTTTGTAAAATTGTTAAAAGCCAAGATTTCTCCTAAACCACTGATTCACCCCCCCCTCTCAGTGATTCTGTATTCCAACAAGTGCTATTAGAGCAACAAGTTCCCTGAAGGAGTCTAATAGGTTTGGGTAGATTCTGGAGGTGGAATACATATTATGCAAAAACAAAAAGGACAAAATAAAAAGGTTAGTGCTATGCAAAAAGTTGATCAACCTGTTCCAAACAAGTCAAGTGATGTATCTGAAAAAGGAGATAGTCTTGTAATTGAGCATGTTGACAAAGAAAATGGACACTCATGTGAAGAAGAGGTTAAGTTTAACCTAGAAGGTGATAAAGAAACAAGAAAAAGTTATGTCATGATAGATGAAGACCACACCATGAGTGAGTATGAATAATAATATGATGAAGATGACTTTGAAATTGATTTTGAAGGTGAACTTATTTCTGCCCTAAATAAAATCAAGAAACTCGGAATGGAGAATCAGAAATTAAGGTTACAACTTCAATAAGAAATGAACATCAAATCTAAAGCATTTTCAGATCTTGAAGAGGTCAAGACAAAAGAAGGAGAAATAAAAAATCAGTTAAAGACCAAGGAGATGGATTGTGAAAGGTATGAGTTAGAAATTGTGTCTCTAAGAAAGCAACTAGAGAAGGTAAATTAGGAATTGAATAGAAGTCTTCAAAATGAGTAGAGCACTAAGTTGTTTGAGAAAATGCTTTTAAGTCAAAGATCACTATCAAACAAATATGGGATAGGATATGAAGGAGAAATGAGTAACAAAGATGCTACAATGTCCAAGAAGCCAATGAAACTGACAAGTCTGGCAAAAGGAGCAGCATATGAACAAGGAGAATCAAGCTCTACTTCCAAAAATCTTGTAGATCAGAATACTAATGAGGAAGGATACAGAAAAGTTCATGATCCCAAGCAAAGTCTGAGAAGAAGGTCATCAACAAGACAAATCAGGT
Organism: Cunninghamia lanceolata; assembly: GCA_027924645.1. Taxonomy (NCBI): domain Eukaryota; kingdom Viridiplantae; phylum Streptophyta; class Pinopsida; order Cupressales; family Cupressaceae; genus Cunninghamia; species Cunninghamia lanceolata. The sequence goes on from BSBN01000047.1 coordinate 24,186,712, forward strand.
ACAACTATTCACACTTCCATGGTTACTGTTATTTATGTAATGATTATGGACATAAAGCAATTGGTTGTAGAGGGAGTCAATTTGCATCTTGTAGAAATATGAATGTAGTTTGTTATAAGTGTAACAAAGTTGGCCACATAGAAATGAATTGTAGAGTGCATGGAAGGAATGACCATGTATGGAACAACAATAGAAGTGCTCATAGGTTTTCAAAGAGAAATTATCATTCATTTGATCTAGATTGCAATATCAAATGTTATAAGTGCAACACTCTTGGACATAGAGCACATTGTTGTAGAAAAGGTTTGAAAAGGAAAGACCCTGAGAAAGTTTGGAGGATGAAACATGAACAACAAGGGAAAGAACCTATGCTTGTGCTTTATGTACAAAAGGCACCTCCATATGCATAAGGAGATCCATAATCTTAAGGGGAGATGTTCATTATTCTATCATTTAGCCCCAAGGAGAAGACAACAAGAATGTAGTACAAAGTTAGACAATTTTATGGTGTAGAGATTAGAATGGTAGTGCAAACAAATTAAGACCAGGATCTGCAAGATTTCATTTGACAACATGCAGAGGCATCTATAGGATAAAAATGATCATTCAATGGTAATTGGAGTGCTCACAAAGATGAAAATCTAGAGGCATACAATAAAGACTCTTATATCTCATTCCTAGGGCAAGATAAAATTTTCAAGTCATTACTTAGTCTGAGAAGTCATAGCACTGTCAGTTGCAGGTTGATTGCTAGGTTCTCACAAAATAGATTTGTGGAACATTCAAAGAAAATGTAAGTGGCAGTAGTAATATCAGACTCTGCATCCTTTGCCAGCATCCTTATAATCTATGGGACTTTGGAATAGGGTATGGAATCCATCAAAGTATATTGTTGCCCAAAGTTGTAGTTGCAAAGTACTCTAATAGACATGGATGCAAAATGGAGAAAGATAAATAATGACACATGATACAATAACAAGGTCTATGCTATGCATGATTTCAAACTAGCCTTGATAGAGAATGTAATAAGACAAACAATCCCTTTTGTTATGTTAGAAACTATGTCCAAAGATTTTTTGGTAGTGTTAATTGACAGGTGGAGTATGGTACTATGGTACATTGTTGATCAATCAACATCTAGGATAGTTGCATGATCAGTCTAGTATTTGTTGCCATGATCAGACTAGATCAGAGTTTGGATGTATGTAATGATCAGTGTTGTTATATGGAACCTAATTAGATTCAGAGGTTAAATTTACCCCACTTTTATCTGTGCAGTTTCCCCCCAAATTATTTAACAGGGTCAAGGGGTAGTGCCCCTTGCGGGGGTTTGGGGGCAGCAGAAGGCATCAGGAGTTATTTTTTCTATTGGCCGACATAAAAAACCCTATTTTTGTAACTGACATAAGGCTTGATAAAAGTGGCTAAGGGTTAGGGTTTCCGTTGATATTGTATTGTAACATTTGCAACGGTATTGAGTTGTAGGGATTGTTGGTTGTAATCAGTTTGATTTACTGGATAATAATATTGGACTCTCTATTGGTGGATGTAGCCTGAGTTTGGGTGAACCATGTTAAAACTTGTCTCTCGCTATTATTATTTCTATGTATTTTCTATTCCTCTATTTAATCTTTATTTGCATTTAATTGATATCTTTTGCGGGCTAACCCTAACAATCAGTCCTTATGCTCAATCTTTGATATGACCAAGTCAAGAAGAGGTGCAGTGAGAGACATTGTGTATGATGACATTGGCCTTCATTCTTCATGACAAAGATAGTGATATTGTTCTATATGACAGTGTTGTGCAGGTGAGACAGTGATACCGGTCTCTATTACAAAGACAGTGATCTCTGTTCACAGGACTAATCAGACAGAGGACAGTCTAATAAAACTTTGTAAGGACTATTTTTATTTATGATGATAGAGATCTTGACACTCCAACTCATAATGATATAGGTATACATGACAATGATAGTGATATCTTGTTTATTCATGTCAAGTGGCAGTTTATGTTTGATATTTTCAATGACAAGCACAGTGATGCCATGACTAATTTTCATTATCACAATCCATTTTTTATAGGATCTCTGGATTGTATGCTCTTGTAAAGTAATATTTGTATTGAGTTTGCTTTTTGCAGAGACATTATGCAAGATGTTTTGGTATCAAAGGTCATTAATGTTTGGTGGAGTAGTCTATGATATGTACAATGCAGAGGTGCAGTAGATGTGTAGACAGTCTAATATGACACAATGCTAGTACAGACAATGCAGGAGGTACTTACATTGCAATTTAGGGCTAAGTATGCAAGGTCTGGAGGGCATGATGTAGAGTAAGTAGTGTGATTGGTTGTTATTCTACTGTTCATCTCAGAGTATAGTACATGATTTCATATGGGTACAATTCTTGCATGCCAGTCAGGGGGAGTCTCTTTGAGAAACAGAGTTTGCAATCCTTTGACCTTGATGTCAAAGGGGGAGAGAGAGAGTGGATAGTTTTTTTTGCCATCAATGACAAAGGGGTAGTTTGTTGATGTGTTTGTCATTGATGTCAAAAGTATAGTTGTTGTGTTGTGTTTGAGTTGGTGTTGATCATCTCATGATTCAGGAATTGTTGATCATCCTTGTTGGTGTTGTTGTTAAAGGCACAGATGCTCAGTTATGATGTTATCAGGCACATATGCTTAGTTATGATGTTAATGATATTGGATTGACACGTTTGGTGATTATTGATTTTGGTTTGTCAAGATTAGTGACTGTTTATACTCATCTCATGATGCAATTCATGTTTCATGCTTCGAATTCATACTTGGAGTTCATACTTAAGTCCATACTTAATAGTGATTGATTCTCCTTTCCATGATGCATACTCTCTCTATGATTTGATGGTGTTTGTTTGAGTTGATGATGTTGATTCACATCAGGATCTTATGATGGTGTGGTGTTCATGTATTATCAGAATCATGACAAGGTGACATGATGGCTTGAGGTTGATCATGTTAAAGGTGATTCAAGATGTTGTTGATGTTATGGTACTTCATGTTATGGATGTCTTCCTGATATGATTTGATGTTCATGATATAATGTTATGTCATGATTTGCATCCCTTTGTTGGTTGATTGCATAAGATACTTTCCATCACTCTTTCATTTCAAGGTCCTACACCCTTCAAATGTCATCTTCAAAGGTATATATTGAATAGCAGAACATTCACATAAGTTTGAAGTTCTTAAAGCTTTTGAAATTGACTGAGGCTTCTTAATTAAGATCTTGTTTTTTAAAAACCCTAACAAATTCTAAACTCTAAGTCTTAAGTATTTAATCCTTTACTAAGGCCTTAAGTGACAGTTATATACTTTGTTTATATTTGAGTGTCAACCTTCTATTAAAGGTCAGAATCACTTAAGAAGACTAGCTAAAGGGTTCAATCATGTTGGGCCATCAGCCCCTCCTCCTTAAGTTTATCGATGCTCTCGATACTTCAAAGATGTTCGAAGCGAGAATACAACTCAATGGCTTATATTTGATTGTGAAGGGCATGAACAGTCCAATCAATGGACAGGGTTTAAAGTAATTTTGATAACGGACATCTTGCAAGAAATAAATTTGACGACCTTTTGGAAGTTTATCCTTGGATGAATAGTTTTATCATTTTTTAACCATTTATTTTGGTTCAGTGACTTGTATGATAAACCCTAATTGTTATGTGAGTTCAAGTGTTGAAAGAGAAGTGGTTTTGATGTGATATGATTGTGTGAGAAATGTGTGTGAATATATATATTTTGTGAATAATAACATGATTGAGACATAGGTGATTAAACATTTACAGTGTTTGTAGAGGTTGTTTTCTGACCCGTTATGAAGGAATAATCAGAGGCTAGAGAAATGTGAATATAGAGGGTTATATTCAAGAGGTCAAGAGTGTTTTATTGAAGATCAGTGATGGTAGAGGAGTGTTTTCTTGCAGAAAAGTAAATAGCTAGTGAATGATATGGTGTATAGATGAGGACCTTGAACATCATCAAAACAAGAAGGGAGATGACAGAGAGATAAACACAGTATGCAGTAAATCTATGAAGAAAAAGATACTAGATGATATATGTGTGAAAGAATGATGTCAGAGTTGTGAAGATATCTTGATATGTGTATGAGAGCATATGGTTGCATGCAGATATCACTTGAGGTATGTAGATGATTTTATTTGAAAAGTGTATGTTTGAATAGGATGTCCTTTTATGATGGATTGATATGATGCAATGGCAGAGTATGATAAGTTTTTTTGTAAATTTTATGAAGTGTGAAGCAGAGTGTGATTGTGTAGAAGTATAATGATGAGAGTGAAAGAGGAGAACATGGTTTGATAGAATTATGTATTGATTGCAGAAAATAGAGAAGGTATTTAGATCAAGTATCCATTGTTCTGATAATGATTTAATGTGTTTTGTATGAGAAGAGAAAATGCTTTGTTGTAAAGTGATTTGCATATATAAATGTGAAGAGCACTGATATGTAGTGAAACAGAGTGTCTCTCTGTACTTTTCATTTCCATCTGAAATTGTGAAAGAGGTGTATGGTTGTGTTTGTTAGTGAGACATATTGTAACCAGTGAGGTTTTGCCAGTGAGGCACATAATTTGTAACCAGTGAGGTTTTGACATTAAGGCATTGTAACCAGTGAGGTTTTTCCAGTGAGGCTTGATTGTAACCAGTGAGGTTTTGTTGTCAGTGAGACAATAATAAAAGTTATGAGAGGATTGAATAGTGGTTTTTCTCTTGGGTTGTGATGTGTTCTTCTTAGTATTTTGAATGCTTTATATTATTGTCTTGATTTCCTAATTTATGTTAAGTCTAAAAGCACCTCACATAATCTCTTAAATGGTTTATCTTGTAAAGAGAAGTTGATGTCTTCAAGGTTTTGTAAAATTGTTAAAAGACAAGATTTCTCCTGAATCACTGATTCACCCCCCCTCTCAGTGATTCTGTATTCCAACATCTGATTCTTCTTCTTCTAGGGTTTCTTTATTTTGGTCCGTAGCTTGAAATTAATCATCATCACTTTCATCCTCATGTCTAGGGTTTAGTCCTCTCCTTCTATCCTCTTCTACAAACTCCAATCTAACTTTCATTGTTCTCATCATCTCTATCATTTATTTCATTCTTCTAGAAACATTGGCCATAGTAGGCATCCTCCTTGGTGGAATCTCTTCCTCAGATCCGGTGCAACTTCCTCAATTCAGTGATCTAACTATAGGGTTGCAACTGCCTCTCAATTGGCACTCTGTTGACAAACACAAGTAGATTGCCTCAAGTCAGTGATCTGTTCACTTCGAGATCTTCTGGAATGCCTTCTCTCCCAAAGGATTCACAAACTTCACTCTGATAACACTTAGTGCAATCACGGATGGAGGGTCCAGAGAATGGACTATCCAACCATGCAGCATGAGTAAATACAACGGAAACAACACAAGAAAACACAAAGAATAGATTTCAATAGAAGATTTATAGATTCAATCTCAAAAAATTACAATACTCATATTCCGGCAATATGCGGGTTGCAATCTAGCTCACAGGCCTGCCTTCTGAAATACAACATACATGAATGATGTGGCATTGAAGCACCTCTGAAAAACAATTATCTTCCTATTCTATCACTAGATATCAATGACTATCTCCTAATGCATCTAGATCATGAATATATATCAATCCCAAGCTCAAAGAATGCTCCGTGTCGGCATCAAGAGGGTTAAAACTCCAATGCATGATGAAATGTGTAGGTTGGCCTACAACATGTGGTAATGCTTTGCAAATGGATGAAACGTGTTGCAGTTCTCAATGAAGGTCTATCTGGTCCCAAATTACCTTGTGACATGTTCCATTTGGCTCCGCAAGTCACAGGAATGTTCTGCAAACCTTGTAGGCTCATGTTGAATGCTCTATTCTATGAATTCTGATGATGTTTTGATAGTGATAACTCTTCGCAGACAATTCCAAATCTTATAAAATCCATATATGATGTAGATGACATAGTGTAGAATCTAAATCCTTCTTCGTGACCTGTGGAATGATGATGTAGTAAAATGTTGTACAAAATGTTGAAACTGCAACTGACTAAAATGCAACTGAAATGCAAGAATAAAAAAGAATCAAAATATTTTTGGTTGATGCAAGATTGCCTTTCAACATGGGATGCTCCTACATCAAAGACTCACTATCAACTGAATCTATAGCCTCTCTAGAAGATCTAGGTTCATCATTAGTACTTAACAAAGCAAATATACAATGTAAATTTGGTGGGCTATACCTGTCAACTAGATTATATTGTCTTGTGGATCTTCTAGGAATAGGAGTAAGGGGACTTTCTTATTCTTGAGCTTGCTCAACGTATACTTGGTTATCTTCCCCAAACTCTTCATTTTTCTTAGTAATCCCACCTGAACCCTTTTCTTCTTCATCTTCATCCTCGTCATCCTCAAATCGATCTCTATGTTCTTCCAAAGGTGCATCTTCCTGCTTAATCTCAAAGTGCACTCTCCTTTCCTTATCTTTTTCTCTTAGCTATTCAGAATTTGAAATAACTCTAAGTTCCCTAAAAATAACATCTCTAGAATAGATAATCTTATGGGTTATTGGATTCCAAAGCTTATAACCTTTAACATTATCACCAATGAAAATGCACTTTTCAGCTTTTGGGTCCAACTTAGATCATTTTTCTTTAGGCACATGAACATAAGCCTCATAGCCAAATACCCTTAAATGTAAAATAGAAGGTTTCTTGCATGTCCACACTTCATAAGGAGTTGTTTCAAGAGCCTTGCAAGTAGATTTGTTCAAGTAACAAGCAGTACTCACAGCTTCTATCCAAAAGCATCTATTCAACTATGAACCACTTAGCACACTTTTGGATCTTTCCATGATTGTCCAATTCATCCTTTCTACCACTCCATTTTGCTATGAAGTATATGGAGTAGTCTTCTATCTAACAATTCTTGCATTCTTACAAAATTCATCAAAGTCCCCAGAATGGTATTTCCCTCAATTGTCAAATTTCAAAACCATTATTTTACAATCTGGTTGTTTTTCAACTCAGGGTTTAAATTCCTTAAATTTACTAAATACTTCATATTTATGTCGCATAAAATAAATCTAGGTAAATCTTGAGACATCATCAATGAAGAAAATAAAATATCTAGATTTTCCAATTGATTCAACATCCACAGGACCAAATACATCTGAATGAATAAGTTCCAATTTATTTTTAAATTTATAATTGCCTGAAGGAAATGGATTTGTATTATGTTTTCCAAACACACAATGTTCACAGAAACCAAAAATCTCATCAGAATAAGATAAATCGTCTAACAATTTTTTATTCAAAATGGTTTTTAAACCAATTTCACTTATGTGGCCTAATCTACGATGCTACAACATACAAGTATTTTCAAAAAAATTAGTTACATTGATAGAGTTATAAAAAATAGTGGCTTCTAGATTAAACGGAGCCCCCTTCCTTGTCCCTCTCGCTATCACCAAGCTCCCTCTTACCAATATACAACCATGCTTATCAAATATTACATGCATTCCAATGTCATTCAACTTAGAAACCGATATCAAATTCCTAAATAAGCTTGGAATATGCAAAACACTAGGGAGGGTTTTCATCTTCCCATCACTGAATCACAACTCTACCTTAGCCCAACCAATGATAAGATATGAACTATTGTCACCACGGTATACTTCACCTCCATCATACTTCTCATATCTGGAAAACCATTCTCCATGAGGATTCATATGATAGGATCAACCTGAGTCAATCAACAACTGTTTGTTAGACATAACACTGCAAGAAGAAATCAAAACATCATCACCTGAATTTGAGGACTTCTTTGTGGAGGGATCAAACTACTTTTTTTATTCTAGTATTCCTTCTTCACATGTCCCCTCTTTCTGCAGTTCCAGCATTTCACTCTATTGTTTTTCCTAGGAGTCTTAGATGTACCCTTAGAACTGTCCTTGGGTCCCTTCTGATCTCCCTTTTGTCCTCTTTCCCTAGACCTTCCCCTAACATGGAGTGCATCCTTTGAACTATCCATAGCCTTCTTTCTCATTTCCTATGCCAATAGAGTTGCAACAAGAGCATCTAGTTTTAGATCTTCGAGATTGGCACTAATAGCAAAGATAAAATTTTCCCATGAATCAGGTAAAGAACAAAGTAACATGATACATTTATCTTCTTCATCTATCTTAACATCAACAAAAGCCAACTAACTCAAAATCAAATTAAATGCATTCAAATGCTCTACTATTGAATCACCCTCCTTCATTTTAAGTGAAAATAACATTCTTTTCAGATAAAGTTTGTTTACCAAACTTTTGTCTTTGTAGATATCACCCAATTGTTTCCATTATGAAAATGTGATCTTTTCTTCAGAGACATTCAGTAGGACAAAATATGTGCAAGACACAACTGGATTGTACTCTATGAATTTTTGTCCATCTTGATCGATTGCATCAAGTTTCTTTTCTTTTGTCACATCCAATCATTGATCTATTTCTTCAAGTAGATCCTCCATTTTCAACTTCCACATCTCATAACCCATTCCATTAAATTTTTTGATGTCTAATCAGGATGAGGATGCAGTCATGGCTTCTCCACAAAATCTACGAAACAAATTCAACTAGAACTCCCACTACAGCTCAAAAAACCTTCACACTTCCACCCAAAACACAGAACTAGCCAGGCTCTAATACCAAATGTTATAAATGAAGGTGAAAACCTATAGAATAGAAATCTGATTTAAAATGTTATTAATCCAGTGCAGAACCGAATGGAGATTATAAGAAATTAAATCAGTGATACAAAGAAATTAAGGAACAGAAAAATTGAACACATAACATAGTGTTTACATGGAGAAACCATTTCGGGAAAAAACTCCACACAGGAAGAGGTGCATCAATATGTATTAACTTCAAAAGAGTTTACAATACATCACTAACAACCTCCTCTTCATTCTTTAATCCAACAACACCTATTTTTTTAGTCTCAACTCTCTACCACACCCCAATCGTAATACAATGCCCTAATTAAAAGAGTGTTTCCATCTAGGCCAAAAAACTAACATAGCTTCTACTATCAGATCTGTGACCTGATGATGAATGGTCTAGATTGGGTACAAAATTACAATATTTTTACAAGGAAATTTTCTAAAAAAAATCCTTCGGGGGCGTTATGTTGGGTTCCTAATATTCTATCCTTCTAATATAGCAAGTTAAGTACATATGGCATGCTTAATCTTAATAAATTCATTTATTAGTTTTAGTTATTTCTTAAGATAACTTAGTTAGGATGAAGGGGTGCGTCCCTACATAGTTATGCATATAAATAAGGAAGAGAGAGACTTTCCCAAATCATCACATCTAATATTGAATTCACATGTTAATTTCTAATTATTGGAGGTCACCCCCTCGAAATGGTCTTCTATTTTACTGATTTATACATTTATTTCCAAGAAATATCATAACAAGTGGTATCAAAGCTACGATTTGGGCCAAGATTTTTGTTTCTGCCATAAATTTCAAACCATTGCAAATTTGGACCTGATTTTTTTTGGGTTTTGAGGTATGTGATAGGTAAGCTTCCAGGTAAAAAATCACAGTTCTATCATAAATTTTACACAAGTTATTTATTTATTTTTTCATTAATTAGCTCTACACGCCACAAATTTCAGAATTTTTAAAAAAAAATTTACATTTTTGGAAATCTTATGCAACATTAGGTTGGATCAATTCTTTGCATTTTATTATTAAAGATAAAATATAGTTAGTAATTTAGTGGTCAAAGTTAGGTCAAAATATTTTATTATTCTCCTCTATAAGCCACAATTTTTGAAAATTTTGGATTTTTTTTTTAAATGAAGAAAGTTTATTTATTTATAAATTATTATTAAAAAATCCATAATTTAGTGGTCAAAATTTTGGGCAAAAAGACAAACATAAAATTTAGTCATAGCCCATGTTCTAAAATTTTATGGTTACAACTCACACTAGATACTATCCTCCATTACTTAATAAAAAAAATCTAGAGTTAAAAATACAAACACATCAAAAACCATGTCATCTTTAGGATCAAAGGACTTTTTCTCTAAAGAATATTGTACACCACCTAAAATCACCGTAACAATTCCACCAGGATTGGAAATAGTGGTACATTTCATTAAGGATAATTTATATAACCCACTTGTAACATTTTTAAATGAGGGTCTTCAAAAGTTTAAAGAAGAAATATTGTTGGAATTAAAACCCTAGCAAAACCATCAAGGTGGGTACAACCCTAATAGATAAAATCAAGGGATAGGACAACCTTTCCAAAGTCCAAAATTAAACCTACCCAAAATAGACATTCGTAAGTTTGATGGTACAAATGTAACTTCATGGATAAGTCTCATTGAACAATATTTTAAACTTCATAATATAACAGACAATGCGATGGTTGCATAGCCTCACTGTTGACACTGATAGATGCATCCATCAGTGTCAGGTACTAGGATCAAAATGCGGTTAAAACAAGATCGTTGCTTGGTGAATACATCTTCTATTATGAAAATTTACAATCAACATGTTTACACAACCATTCAATCATTTTAAAATATTTTTACCAATTTATATAATTTATTCAAAAGCAATAATAAACCATCTAACTTTGACCACAAGCTACAAATAAATGAAAACCGGAACTTTGACATGATAAGACTAAATCCATACATAGAATACATAAATGAGAACAAGGACTTTAACTAGGTCAGAAAAAAGATGCATCTACACATAAATGACAGCTAGGACTTTGACAGGGTAAGACTAAATCCATACATAAATGGGAAGAAAGACTTTAATTAGGTAAGAATGGGACACTTCCAATATAAATAAATTTAAGTTATTCCACTACAACGTCCAGACTAGGAAGCCCATGCGAAATATGCAAATGTTCTTTTGCGACCCTTTTTTAACGTGAAGAAGACGGCCAGTCAAATGGTTTAACTTCCTTAGTTTATAAAAAGTTAATAAAATAATAAAAATAGCATAGACTATAAAATCAAGGAAAAAAATTAAATAAGTTTGATGATGTAACATTATGACAGGGCATGGGGAAGCAAACAAACGATAAGAAAACAATCATGTGATGTAGCTATAACGCGTTTACAACGAGGCTAGGGAATATAATACAAGTTTTTAAAATGTTTTGGAGGTGTGAAGTTGTATATAACAACAATGGAATGGAATGAATGGATAGTTATATTGTAAATATTAAATCTCTAAACTAAAGGAGGTTCAACCCTATCCTTTTCTTTTAGGGTTAATCAGTATATTATATGATTTCTAGTTTTTGAATGGGAAAGTATAGGTAATAAGAATATTTTATGATTAAATTATATTTGAATTTAGTATATTTAATTGGAACAAAAATAATGATTTAAATTAATAGACTTTAACATTTATAAAATATACTCTTGTATATATATAATTTAAAACTTATTTTATTCCCAATTATATATATATATATATATATATATATATATATATATATATATATATATATATATATATATATATATAAGTTGTATTATAATATAAAATTTTGATAATAATTTGTAGTTATTTTTTATTTAAAAATTATATTAATATTAGTATGTTGTATCTCATCTCTTTGTTTCTGATTAATTATAAGGTCTTTTTCCTAAATCATTGAAAGGATATTATTTTTGATGATTTTGTTTTGGTCAAAATTTATGTATATGTTAGATTAACTAGTGAATATTTTAAATAACCTAGTGTATCAATGTATCAACCTAAAAGTCACTCACCTGAGGCATGTGAGGGATCAAAAACCCTCTACAAGATTTGCATGCAATGCATGAACAAAAAGAAAAGGACTAACAACCATTCACAAATCAATAATTCAATGATGCATCAAAACCTCTTATTTATTAGTTAGCTCCATATGATATCTCAAATACACAAAAAATGTACTAAAATCGTACATGCATTCTTCTCAAAGATAGGAGGCATGTTTATATAGATCCACAAGACCCTCCTTTACATTAATTGTATTTCACCTACTCATTAATTATTTGCATCTTGCTCATCTATTTCTCCTTCCCTAGGCAACTATGTTTTCTCCTTTCTATTAGTTAAAATAATATTGGCTACAATTTGGCACCAACATTATCTCAATGCAATTGCATGTTCTATCATCAAAACATCTTAAAGGAAAAAATAACACAAAAGTGGAAATGGGCTCATTACAACTGCAGGGAAGGACTGGAATTGGGCAAGGCAGGGTGCAACTAAATCATCATGGGCAACAATTGTCTATTCAAACCCTACTGCTAATGAGTGCACACAACCATTAAGTTACCATGCATCATTGAGAGTGATGTCATGAGGTGTGTAACCTCATCCAATTGAGTTGGGATGAGCTATCCAAGCTTGCAATCAAATCTAGCCGGTCATTGAGAGAGTAATGGTGCACACTAGCTTCATCAATCCTAAGAGTTGCCCAAATTGTGTTTTCAAATTAGCCCACTTAGTGGAGGATAAATTTATAGCTAACAAAAAACCATTCAAATCCTCTTATTTGACATTTAGGCCCAAGGATACATTGTATCAGCCAATAAGGCACCTACTACTCACAAATTATCTAGAGAGGAGTTAGTTGAGAAAATGGACAATAGGATATGCTTCAATTGTAATCAAAATTGGGAGAAAGGACATAAATGTCATGAACAACTATATCTCATTGACTTTGTAGGGGTGCCTAGTGACACTAAGGAATCTTCTATAGAGGAAGATGAGGTAGCATTACAAGATAATGAGGAAAGAAATGATGCTCACATCTCCATTCATGCTCTAGCCAAATTTTCTTCCCCTCAAACCCTCAAAGTTATTGGCTACATCAAATGCCAATAAGTTGTTGTATTGATGAATGGGGGTAGTACCCATAATTTCATCAACAAGAAACTTGCAGACCAACTTCGTTGTTATGTCTACACTTGCATTAATTTCTAAATTGTGGTGGCTAATATGAATACCATGTCTTGTGGGTGCAAGTGTCATAATATAAACTCACTATGGGGGAATATCAATTGACCTATTATATGTATTCTCTTTCTTTGGGAGGTGCAAATGTGGTGTTAGAAGTATATAGTGTTTGCAAACATTAGGGCCACTCACTTGTGACTAATCCCACTTATGGATAAAAATTACTTAACAAGGCAAGGACTATACTTTGTAAGGTCGAAAATCAAGTGATGTTCACATGGCCAGTTCTCACCACATGGAGAAGTTGTTAAAGAAAGGATTTTGCTATTATTTCTTAATTTAACTCTATTGAAGCTCAAACTCCTTCACAACCTTCTCCTCCTTCACATTTATAAGGACTCTTGAATCAATATCATCTAATGTTTGATGAACCCAAAGGGCTACCTCCTCAAAGGTTTCATGACCATGACATTTCCCTCATTCTAGGTAGTCAACCTCCAAATATTTATCCCTATCACTGTGATTTTTAACAAAAGAATGAAATTGAAAAGATAGTCAAGGAGCTATTAGAGGCAAGGGTCACCAAACCTAGTACTAGTCCTTATTCCTCACTTGTGGTGATGGTCCCTAAAAAAGGTGGTGGCTAGTGGATGTACCCTAATTTTTTAGAATGAATAGATTAACAATCAAGGATAGGTTCCACATTGTAGTCATGATGATTTGTTGGTGAACTCTGAGGGGCCAATTTTTTTACCAAGTTGGATCTTCACTCTTGTTATCATAAAATTTGAGTCAAGGAGGAGGATATTCTAACAATAGATTTTAGGACACACAAAGGTCACTATGAATTCTTGGTCATGCCCTTTGTCTTGACTAATACCCCATCTACCTCTTAGAGTCTAATGAATAAGGTCTTCCACAACTATCTTTGCAATTCATCTTGGTCTTTCTTTAACATTCTCACTCACAATTGCACTTGGGTGGATCATCTTATGAATGTGGATAACCTCAAAATTCTACAAGAGCGTTCCCTTTTCACCAAATTCTCTAAGTGTACATTTGGAGTCCAACAAGTCAATTATCTTAGCCACATTATTTTGCAAGAGGGAGTGCTTGTTGATCCCAAGAAGATTGAAGTGGTGTAGGAGTGACCTAAACCAAAATCCATCAAAAAATTTTGGGGTTTTCTAGGCTTGATGAGGTATTACCACAAGTTTGTTTATAAGTATAGTTAAATTATAGCCCCTTTCATAGCACTGCTCAAAAAGAATTACTGAATAAGTTGATTTTGCATTCATTGCACTCAAATATGCTATGTGTTCCACTCCTTTTTTGGCCATGCCAGATTTTTATAAACCATTTATTTTAGAATGCGATGCTTCAGGCATAGGTATGGGTGTTTTTTTTATGCAAGAAGGTTAGCTTTTGACCTTCACCAACAAGAAAATGGCAAGGTGTAATCTGGCTAAATCTACATATGAAAAAAAAGATTATGGTTTTCCTCCATGTTGTTCAACAATGGTGTCCTTACCTCTTGGGTAGGAAATTCCAAATCAAAACAAATCATCATGGTTTAAAATATTTTCTATAGAAAAGGGTGTCCCCCCCTAAATAGCAAAAGTGGCTACTAAAATATAAGGTTATGATTATGAGATCATTTATAAGAAGGGAAAGGAAAATATAATAGTTAACGAAATCTTATGCAAATATGAAGTGAAAGGAACATTGGTTTCTCTTTCAATACTAGTACTCACCAGATTGAAGAGATCCATAAGAAATGGATAGATAACCCCAAAAATTTAAGCTATCATCCATCAATTAGAATAAGATCCTCAAGTTGTTCTATGGTTCCAATGGAAGGGAAAAGTATTCAAATATCATGACCACATTTATTTATGTCCCAACTGTTAGATCTAGGGCACACAACTGAGAGGGGGGGTGAATCAGTTGTATAAAAACTTGCTTCTACTTCAAACACTTGATTTTTCTTTGTTAGTTAACAACATATCAATTAACCATTCATGAAAGCAGAAAGCATAAACACTGGAGCATATAAACATCAACACATTAGACACCAAGATTTTTGATGTGGAAAACCCGGTTAAGGGAAAAACCATGGGGTGATTAACCCAAGGATTATTCTCTGTTAGAAGAATAAGAAAAATGAATGGCACATGCCAATTAGGGCTCACTGCCCGAGCACACTGCTCACAAGGAGGCACACTGCCTACAAAGAGACACACTGTCTACAAGATCATAAGTATCACAAACTTGAACTGGAGAATGACATCTTCACCATGTCTGGATTAGTTCCATTTAAGCTTGAGTCACACTTGCTCTGTCTTTCGCTCTTTTGCTATACCACACTCATCCACTCCACAACACACAATTGAAATGAATTCACAAACCTTTATTTATACAAGACATCGACTTAGGAACAATCATCTAAGTCAGCAATCAACCATAAGAACATTCGCAAGATGAATAACACATCCATTCGGCCATCACAAGAACATTCGCAAGATGAACAACTCATCCGATCAGCTAGTCTGAACAAGAACTTCATCCGGAAGAATATCTTCAATTCCAGGCTCTACCACCAATGCGGACCAACAACACAACCTCAACATGATCCAAGAACCTTCACAAGCTTGCCTGAATGACTAGGTACATCCGCACTTCCTCTACTCACTGGAATCTCTTCTCTTCCTCATCTGGAACTTCAAGAACACAATCTATCGCCACTATCATACTGCAAGAGGTGCTTCCAGACTTCCAAACCATGAACAAATTGAGATGACACATCACAAGGACATCCCAAACACTCTGTCCAATCCGCAAGATAGGATAATGCACTTCCGGATCTCACTGGACCCTTTTGTAGCACTCTATCATTCTGGAGCATCTCCCGGAACTGGTTCTACTTGATCGATCACAACTTCTTCACATCTTCATGCGGACCTCTGAAATCTTAACTGGATCATCTCAAGACTCATATCTACAAACCCTTTAATCCGCATCCTCTAAATCTCAACCTATTGAGTACTTTTGCCTTCTTCTCATCACTGTTCTTCATTGTTCCTGATTGAGACTAATTTTCTCAATATCCTCAGCACACAGCTCATCCAATCCTTCTTATCAATGCAATATGAGTATGTTGACATCAATGACAACACTGGTTCACCTCATACTTGCAACACCAACTCCCAACTCAAGCATTAGTTACTCATGGGATTTCTTTCCTCTCCTACTAAAAGTCACTTATATTTTTTAAAGACATGAAAGTTAAACAAGATTACTTATAAGATGATTTTGAGTGGGAAAAATGTGATGTGTGTCTGTAAAATAAAGGGGAAACCATCAAGGTGTGAGGCTCTCCACAACTACTTCCTATTCTAGATATGGCTTGGGTGGATATTTCTATGGATTTCATTGTTGGGATTCCAAAGTTGGGTGGTATCTAGGTCATTTTGGTCATTGTTGATAAGTTGACTAAGTATGCTCATTTTTGTGCCTTGAGTCACTCATACACAGTCATTGTTCTAGCTCAACACTTATTGGATTTAGTCTTCAAGCTTCATGGTGTACCTCACCCCATTATCAATTATTGTGATCCCAATTTCACCAACAACTTCTAACAGGAGTTGTTTAAGTTGCAACACACTAAATTGAACATGACATCATCCTATTAGCCTCAAATTGATGGCCAAATTGAGGTTATCAATAAATGCCTTGAGACTTACTTAAGAAATTTTGTGTCTGAGCAACAAGGGCAATGGGCTAGGTGGTTTCCTCTTGCTAAGTGGTGGTATAATACTACTTATCATAGTGCTTCCAATATGACACCATATGAGGCCCACTATGGTCACCTCCACCTTCTTGGGATACTTATATTTCAAGGTCAAAGTAGTTGACAATTCTCTTGCCAAATGGGAGGAAACTTTTAGAATCCTTAAGGATAATTCAATGGTGGCATAAAATCACATGAAATAGTAGGTGGATCGATATGAAACATAGTGTACCTTTTCAAGTGGTGATTGGATATTTTTACATCTCCTACCTTATGAGAAAACATCATTATGTGACAAGAGGTGCCATAAGATGGGTTAAAAAAATTATTTCCCTTATCAACTGGTGTATCTCATTGATGAGGTGGCATAGAAATCTACATTTCCACCCTCTTCAAAAATCCACCCAATTTTTCATGTCTCTTACCTCAAGAAAGTGATTGGGAATGCTAGACAAGAGTACTAAGAGAACTATCAACATTAGATGAAGAGGGGTCCATCTTTTTAGAACCAGAGTTTATAGTGGATAAACACACCAAAATCCTTCATTCTCATTCTATTGATGAGGTTTTAGTCTATTGGAAGGTTCTGTAGCTAGAAGATGCCACATGGTAGCAACCAATATTCTCTCCAAGTTTCCCAATTTCAAGCTTTGAGGACAAAGCTTTTTTAAGAGGGAGGCAATGTTACAAACCCCATTTTAATTTATGTAATTATTAGCTACTATTAGTTTGGGTGCATATTTTTGTAAGTCACCAATGGGTAATATTAAATAAAGATGTGGATGCACATACTTTGTAATTCATCCCACTAGTTATTCAAAATAAAATATTTGTCCTACACACATGGGATAGTAGTAGATATCTCTATTAAGGCTCTTTATATTGTAATAACTTCCCAAGTAGTAGGTATCTTGGATATTTGTAATTAGAGTGTATTCTCTATTAGGAGGTTTCCCCCTTGAAGTGACACTATGAAGATAATATAAAGCCTTATGCTACTTTGTTTTCTACATGTATTTATGTACATTGTCTTTATTTCTCTTGCACATTCAATATAAATTGTAGTTAGTGCCTGATGTAGGAGCATCTTAGGTAACAAGAGCAATCTTGCATTAACTATTTTCTTTCACTTCATTTATTTGTTTGTAGGTTTTCATTTACTAGTAAGTTGCAGAAGAAGCCATCGTATTTCACCACAAATTGATATTTGGTCTTGTGGTTTTGAGAGTATGTTTTATAGTGGCAGATGGATGTTGTGTCCATGTTTGAGGAGAATTGGATCACCATAAAGGCGTAATTTGGTTTTTAAATATCTACTTGGCTACTAGATTTGTACAGTTGTAATTGTTCCTACTTGAACTGGATTATTTAGAGTTTGCGCCAACAAAGGAGTATATGCAAAGACTCAATGGACCCAAATGAATGAATGTTGAGCATTGTATAGATTCCCTATTTTGTTATCACTACTTTAATCGAAGAACTTGTTTACACTGTTCGACTACATGTTTCACGAAGCATTTAATTTTGCACCACCTTGAAGCCAACAAAGATCATTTTGGAGGTTCGAGATTGTTATATACATGTCATTCACAATCATTTGGAATCATCAAGGAGAGTTAGGAAGAATTCAATAGATAGTTAGAGGTCTGAGTGCAAAGATAAGGATGAAGGTTCAAGATGGAATTTGATGATGAGAATGTAGATGTCACAAAATGTATTGAATTTCATTTGAAGGTAATAACTTCCATTTTAGTAATCAAATGGCTGCAGCCTAGGATGTAGGAAGTCCATTGCGACATATTGTAACCATTTTATACTTTGAATTCAATAAAAGACCATGTTATTGTTACATTGAGTTTTGTTGTGAGTATTGTGTGTTTAAGTTTTTGTTGTATGGTTGGAAAATCCTTCATTGGATGGACTTCGTCCATGACTACATCAATGCCTATTTTAAATGTGTGATAGATGCTACTCATTGCATTTTTATTTTTTTGAATGTTTCTGATGGAGCACTCATTGCAAGATGAATTGAATAATGATCTATTACTTACACAAATATGTACTCTTTGAGTGCCTAGAAAATATTTAATTTACATGTCGACAACTTGTTTTATTTTGACATACATATACCTAGTAGTTCACATGCACATCAAAGTGAGGGTAAAATGTAATGGTGAAAATTGCATATCTATGTCATTTTCCATTATTTTTTGGGCCTGCTTTGATTAGAGTGTCCTAAATACAATAAGTAGCTTATATGTGGCATATTATTGTGTGAGTTTGACTCATGACATCACCACATCTCGATCCCCTTGGCATTGATCTCTAAAATTTCATTCTAGATCCTTAGATCTATTATTCACTACCCTAGATTAGATCCACAAGTGCACACTTGATTTGGGTCACTTATACACTCATAGATCTAAACCTTGAAATTTTAAAATTCAAAATTTAAATTTTACACCTTGCTAACATTTTCACTTGATATATTAAGTCAACCTAGCACATGTTTGTGTTGATTTGGGCAATATGTTGTTATATTTAAAGATATTTACTCATTTATTTGGAAATCATTTAGAAGCTATCTTGAGGAGCATTCTAGGGTTATTGATAGAGTATTTATTATAGAATTCTATCAACACATATTAGAACATTATCTAAGTACACCATCTTAGGTCCATCACACATTATCTTTGATCTTCCACTTAGTCGTAAATCTAGTCCATTAGGGGTCTAAGTAAGGAGAACTTGACCCTTGTATTTCAACATATTCCTCAAAAGCGTTCCTAAACACTTCTAGTCCTTACACATGTTTATACATTAGGAATTGAGGTGAACAAGGTCTAATAGCCCACATCTTGCTAGTTCATTTTTGTGAGTTTTGGATTAGGGTCATGCATTAGATCATTTAAATTATAGTCCGAAGATTAGTTCTATAATTGCAGATCTAAACCAAAGTGACATAAAGTCAATTTCTAGAATATGAGACCATCCCCTGAGAATGCTCTAAAATTCTAACACCTTTGTAAATTGGTTTTTGACATCTATCATAATATATGTCCATCATTAGATTTCGAGCTAAATATCACATTTAATTTATTTGAATTTTTGCATTTAGTTTTCAATAAAAATATTTAATCTTCAATAATTTCTTATTAGTCCTTGCTCTATTATTTAAATTGGTTATTACTTAATTGAAGTCATTTATTTAATTAGCCCAAATAAATTTATGTAAAATATTTTGTTCCTTACAATTTTAAATTGGTATTTAAAATTAGTTATCTATAAGAAAACGTATTTTTAGAAGACATTATCAACATTTATAATCACACTGCAAAATCCATCATCAAGATAAAATGCAACTATAAAAGCTTTGAACCTCTTAGTTATATATCACAATAGAATTCTGACAAAAATAAATAACTCATAAAAATAAGTAAGAGAGCTTTTGAAATTAATTGTGTAAAATTATTTTGCATCAACATTGGGAATCACAACGATCTATCATCAAAATGAGAACAAAATGAAAATAGGCATGTACTGATGATGATTTGAGTGATTCTGGATTCAACTCTCTAAAAACAATTGCATCAACATTTCTATAATGTTGATGCAAAAAAACTTACACAATTAAATCCAAAATCTTAGATGCAAAAAAACTTACACAATTAAATCCAAAATCTTACACACATAAATCTAAAATCACTCAAATCATATTCATGGAATGTGGAAAACTCATACCTATTAAGTATTACTTAAATCAACAAAATAAAAATTGAACATACAAATTATTATTTTTTTGGTTTAAATGTTTTAAAAATATATTTAATAGAAAATGAAGAAGAGATGACAATTGTCACACTGACACGTGAGTACCTACAAAATCTGTGTAAGCTATAAAACAAATCGTACAGCAATGAATCTCTTCCCACTCCTTGTGAGAAGAAGAATATTTTGATTAGGTGGGAACGGCACACCTCCACAACTGAAATGTCATCGTACAAGACCTTAAGACAAATCTGTATTATGGTATTATTAAATATGACACGGGACATTGAAAAGTGACACTAGTGAGAAAACAAAATGACAGCCCACATGTCCCTAGCAAGTCAATGGTCAGATGGAGCACATCATTGGTTTTAAGTAGTTAGTACCTAGGTATTCCTCCCATCTCATTTTCTCCTTGTTGGGGCATATTTGTCCTTTGGCTTGCCTAGTCTTACAATGAAAACAACACAACACCAAAGCATGGTACATAGTACAAGGACACTTGGTGAAGGCAATATAAACTACAAACACTTTAAAAGCTTACTTGCCCTAAAGTCTACCTAGTCAATGGAGAGAGAATGGTCTTGCAAAAAATGAATCCAAGGAGAAATGTGCGGAACACCATTGTCAAACACGAAAATTTTGTTTTTATCCTTATTTTTTTAAGGATATAAATGTTTGGTAAGCTTTTCACAAGCTTTGTTTTATTATCCATAATCTTAAAAACTATTGTAATGGTGTAGTTTGCTTACCCATGCCATTTTTCATTTGATTGTGTGTTAATTTTGGTGGAATATTTTAATTGTAATTAGTCGATAGGCTTTTATATGTGAGCATTATAGTGCTCGGAATTGTCTCACGCCGTAAAAAAAATTCAAGCTAGAAAATTTTCTAAACTCTTCGGCTATTCCTATCAGCGTATTCCTTGGTGAGCATTATAGTGCTTAGAATTGTCTCACACCGTTAAAAAAAAAATCACGCCGGAAAATTTTCTAAAATCGTCAATTGTTCCTATCGAAGTATTCCTTGAAACTCCTATGGGTGCAAGTGCTAGTAATATAGGTATTGATAAGTGGTATATTCTTGTATTAGGTTTGGCTCATGGCTTGATCTTTACTCATACCTACTATATCATTATTTATATTTATTTCTATGCATTCGTTATTTATTTTGTTATTTATCCATTCCCATTTGCACTTTAGTATATTTACTTATGCCTTAAAATTGTCATTTTATGCATGAAGTTCATTTCTTTATAGTGTGTGATCAACTTGGTTCAATTCTTAGATGCATAGGAATGAACCCAAATTTCAAATTTCAAATTTCATGTGCCTTTCTACTAGTCTCTATTATCAAACTTAGCAAACATTTGTCGCCATGTTGCTATAACATTGTATTTAAAGACATTCAATGTGCCATAAATTAATAATGTTGGATTTGGGAATGAAAGTAACATCTTGAGCACAATTCGATTTTCTAAAGGACAAAAGAATTGCATCTACACATAGGCCATATATATCTAGGTGAATATTAACATTTATGCATCTGCTATATGTAATTCTTTTGTTTTTTGCTTTTTCCATTTTTTAAAAAATCTACATTTGAATTTAATTGTAAGGAAGACTTTAAATTTAGGTGGGTTGTAGTCAAACACGAATTAAGTGGGACCTAAATCTTTACCTAAACATCTACTCACATTGTAATCAAATACCAATTATTTATGTGGGACCTAGGTCTTTGCCTGAATAGCTACGCACTCGGTTGTTTACTCTGTTACACACCAACAACCTATCTGGCGGTAGTGATGCCTTCCATAGGAAATAAGAAGGAACTCAAAGTATCAATAGACAGTGATGAAGAATTGGAGCAATCTTTCATCAAGGATTGCATAAGTTGCACCAATTGTCTTCATGTTTTTGTTACTTTTGTTTCCTCTATCTTAGTTAAAGAGTTATATTAGGATTGTACTCTTTGAACAATTTTAATTGTAAGCAAGCTTCCTATTTGTATTTTTCTAGAATAAAATAGTCCTCTTCATATGTTCTTGGAAATAGTTGACACATGTAGCAGAGTAGTTAAGAGTCCAACTTAGTTAAGAATAGATATGATGAGAGTCTATATATTCAAAAGATTTTGTGTAACATATATCTAGAGATTTTATTACCAACAGTTGTATTATGTTTTTCTGAGATCAATTAAGATACTTTCCAGATTCAGTCAATGTTGTACAATAATTAGTTAAGAGATTTAATTAAGATCTTGTGAGAATACAATTTCACCCAAGCAAGGGCCCACTTGAGGTACAGTTGTAACTCCTTTATTAGTATTAATTGTTGGTAATTTTAGTAGTTCTGATCATACTTATTTCATATGGATAATTGATTATTGATAGTAGAGATAGCATACACTTGTAGCTTAATAGAACTCTCGGCATTGATAACAACCCATAGAAATTATTGTACTTGATCAAAGTTTATAATATAGATTTCTTTTTATAAGCAATTATTTTCTATACACAACCTCTTAGGACAACCTTCAGGAATTCTTCAACTGTACATACAATACAAGTACCATGTAAGAAGATATGCCCCCTGGGTTGACATTGTAAATGTAGCATGTTATAACTAGTGAGTTGCTTGATAAGGGATACACTTATCCATTGAATAGAGTGCATGCTTTCACTGCATCATATTTATTGGTTAATAATAAAGTTAGACCATTTTGGTGTCGTTGTCAGGGATTGTGCCAAGTTTTAGAATTTTTGGGTTTTGAATACTTTTCTTGCTTTCCTAGTATACAAATTCCTTTTTCAACATCTAGAATTATTAGACATCAAATCAAATATCAAATTATGAACTAACATTGTGTAGGAAGGAGATTAATAGCTCAAACACCATTACATGCAGCAGAGGAGAGATCCCTTAGGGAGATTTCTTCCAACGATTCAAAATCAAGAAGAGGCAACAAGAACACATAAAGACACAGAAGGAATACACCCAATTGAACTCCCAATCCTCGAAGCATAGCTACCTGAAGCCCCTCCATTAGTAGTTATGAGTCAAGGATCCAACAAATTTCCTTCTCAAATCCCTCTTTCTTCCACCTATAGCTTAAGTCAAAATGCCACCATGGGTGACACAGGAGCTAAACCACCACCAAAAACTACAACCTTCCAATTTCCCATTACTGATAAGACTGGGTATGTTGCTATGAAGAATATTTCCCCTTCTGTCCTTCCTAACTTTCATGGTCTTATTACAAAGGAGTCGAATACATTCCTATTTAAATTTGATGTCCTTTACTGAAGTTATGATTATATAATTGATAGACACTATTTGAAACTATTTTTGGATACACTCAAGGATGCTTCCTTGAGGTGGTTCATGGGATCGAGAAGAGATGCAATATTTGAATGGAAAATAATGAAAGAAAAATTCCTCAAGAAATATAAGGATTACTGTAGAGGTCGAGACATGACAGGAGATGATATTTTTAGACTGATGTAGAAGGAGGAAGAACCCTTGAAGGACTATGTGGAAAGATTCTTGTTTTTCCTATAGAAAACTCAGTAGAGTAGACTATCTCCAGATTCTCTCAAGATTATATTCTTGTGAGGATTCAATGAAGAATACATGGATTCCTTAGACCTGATTGGAGGCGGTGATATTTCTATACTTCCATTTAATGAAGTTTTCTAGACATGTAGAAACTACTTGCACTTAATCATGAATAAGTCACGCAACTTGAGATCAATGTCAACCACAAAAGTAGTTGTAGGTGTATCTAGGTTGGAGCTTAATAATCTTCTCAAAGAAATGAAGGACATTATTAATCATATGGGAACACAGCTAGAAATGTTGCATGCAAAGAAGAAACATCAAGACGTAGAAGTAGCATTGGCTGAGTCCTGCCCTCACCGTCACCGTAAGAAAATAGAATGCAAATGCAAGACGGTAGCCAGCATTACTGAAGATAGGTAGGAGTAACCATACTTTAGAACTCTAGAAGATGAAGAAGGTTAGGTATTTTACCTAGCCCAGTGCAAGCCATGTCAACAAAGACAAGGTATTCCTCTGGATCCTTTATCTTATAATGTTTCATTTCTAGGTTCTTCAAACACTCCTAATTGGTATAATGTGTCATGGAATAATGTACAACTCAACCCCGGTCAACCCTATCACCACCTAGCTAGGCCCCACATCAAGGAGTATAGCCACATCAACCATATCAATCTCAAGCCCATAGCCAACAGTGGCAACCACCCCAAAACTTATGGAAACAACAATGGAGGGGGGATCAACCTTGGTAGAACCCAAACATTAGTTACCCATAGCCACAGTAGGCTTTGCCTTAGCATCCAACTATTATGACAAACATTGCTACATCTACCCCTAATCCACCAAGAGTAACTCAATTGTCTGCCCAACCTACACCAAATCCTAACAACAAGCTTGTTCAATAGGCTTATGCTAACGAGACCTTCCAGTGCCCAACTTATGCAGTATAGGTCAGTGATGTTTAGTTACGTTTAGGAAAAATGCTCCCTAGAACAACCTCTCTACTCATCATGGAACTCCTATATGAGGAACCTTCTAGTGATGCTAATTCTCATTCATAGAGTGAGCACACTACGCAACCTCCACCAAAAGAAGGGAATAGAAACAAAGAACCTTCATTCCTAAAGAGACTGAATACTCAAAAACATGAACCTAAGCTTGAAGTTGATTTCATTGGGCAATTAAAAAAGTTTGTATTAAAATTCCCTTATTTTAGGCTATTAAGGATGTGCACATTTACACTAGAACTATGAGAGAGTTGTGTTTAAAGAAACCAGGAAGAAATTGTAAAGACCCATTAACTATTCAAGTGATTGGACAACTTGCTGATATCATGTTGGTAAAAATATGTTAGGGTTAGGCAGATCGAAGCAATAAACACTAACAATTATATGCAGATTAAATAAACCAAATATAACAATGAATGATAACACAAAAGAGATCAACACATAAATTTAATGTGGTTCACCCAAAATGGGCTAGATCCATAGAAACTCAGCCATCCAATGATTTTATTATCCAGCGCAAAACAAATTACAATCTCATTAATTCCACACAGTAACATACATCCCATCCGCTTATAACAAGCTTTTTGGAAGCTTCTAGAATTAGGGTTTTACAATGTCATTTTTCTTTTGTTGGTTAACAAACATTAACAATAAACTCTGAACAGGTAAAAAGAGGGAAAAAAATTTAGGGGTTGTGCCCCCGAACCCCGGCTCGGGGCCCAGCCCGGTCCTGAACCTCGACGAGGATACATTATGAGTGTACAGTATTTGCATGATCAGTCGCCACATACCAACAATCTCCCACTTGGAGACTGATCAATATGTGCTTAGTTTTTTAATACATAGCTGAATTCTTAGCAAGATGAATGGCACTTTGGCTATTAGTGTACAAAGGGCTATCTTCTTGTCATTACCCCAATTCCTCTAGAAATCATTGTAACCAAATCATCTCCTTACTAGCTTCCAAAGCAACAACATACTAAGCTTCAGTGGTTGAAAGCGCAAAAACCTTTTGTAGCCTTGAAATCCAACTGACTGTAGTACCTCCTATAGTAAAAACATACCATGTAGTACTCCTCCTACTATCAATATCACCTACCAGATTAGAGTCAACATATCCTTTTAGAGTAGAATTTATTCCTCCAAAACATAGTTTCTTTGAAGTCATACCTCTCAAATATCAAAGAATCCATTTTACCGCATTCCAAAGTTCCATTCCCAGATTGCTCATAGACCTGCTCACAACTCCCACCTCATGTGCAATATCTGGTCTTGTGCATACCATTGCATACACCAAGCTACCAACTGCTGATGCATATGGTATCTTAGACATTTTGTCTTCCTCCTCTTGTGTCTTTGGACACATCTCCTTAGTCAACTTAAACTAACTAGGCAAAGGTGTACTATCTACTTTTGCATTATGTATGTTAAACCTTTTCAACACCTTCTCTACATACTCACTTTGAGACAAAAATAATTTTATGTTTGTCCTGTCTCATGTGATCCTTTTACCAAGGATTTGTTTTGATGCACCCAAATCTTTCATAGCAAATGAATTTGCTAATTTTTGCTTAAGTTAATTAATATGCTGCATGTTAGACCTGGCAACAAGCATGTCATCAACATAAAGCAACAGGATAATATAGTTGCCATTACCCAATTTCTTAAATAAACACAATAATCAGAATGATATCTTTTGTAACCTTGTTCAACCATAAAACTATCAAACTTCAAATACCATTGCTGAGGTGCTTGCTTCAGGCCATAGAAGCTCTTCTTTAACCTGCACACAAAATCCTCCTTACCCTTAACCTCATATCCTTGTGGTTGCTGCATGTCTATTTCCTCTTCCAAATCCCCATGGAGAAAAGTTGTTTTCACATCTAGGTGTTCAAGATGCAAATGTTCTACAGCCACAAGACTTAGAATAGTTCTAATAGAAATCATCTTTACAATCGGAGAAAATATTTCATCAAAATCTATACCTTTTTTTATGTGCAAAACCTTTTACCACGAGTCTGGACTTATATCTTTTCTTGCCTCCATCTTCTTCCTTTAACCTATAAACCCATTTATTTGGCAATGCTCTTTTACCTGCAGGTAATTGGAATAAGTCCCAAGTTTGATTCTACAACAAGGAATCCATTTCCTTTTTCATGCCTAGCTCCCACTGCTTTTTGGTATCTACCTGCATTGCTTCTTCATAACCTTTAGGTTCACTAGAATCAATTAATAATATAGAATATAATGATGGAGAAAATCTTTCTGGAGGTCTACTTATCCTTGTAGAACATCTAACACTTGTAGGAGTCTGTGGGATAACTTGTTGTTGCTGAGCATCAGGTACCACTAGTATTTTATTTTCTGGAATATCATCTAGCACCACATATTCCTTTTTGGCCTGTTCATGCTTCTTTTCCTATAGCTGATCCTTATACATGACCTTCTCATTGAATATAACATCTCTTCTCCTAATTATTTTATGATTTTCATAATCCCATAACCGATAACCAAATTCATCTACTCCATATCCAATGAAGGTAAATTTTTTAGACTTAGCCTCAAGCTTGGTCCTATTTTCAATATCAACATGGACAAAAGCTTCGCAACCAAAGGTTTTTAGAAATGAATAGTTTTCTAGTTTACTCGTCCATGCCTCCTCTGGAATGCCACCATCCAAAGGATTTGAAGGTCCCCTGTTTATTAAATAAAAAATGGTATGTACAACATCTACCCAAAAGTGTAAGGGTAGTCCAACATGCAATCTCATGCTCCTTGCATGCTCCATAATGGTCCTATTCATCCTCTTAGACACACCATTTTCTTGTCAAATTATAGGAACCATTTTTTCCCTACAGATTCCATTATATGAACAGTAAATCTCAAATTCTCTGCTGCAATACTCACCTCTATTATCAGATCTGAGACACTTCAACTTTTTTCCTATCTCATTCTCAACCAAAGCTTTTCGCTTGTTAAAAGTTTCAAATACTTTTGATTTTTGTTTTAGGAAATACACCCATGTTTTCCTAGTTGTATCATCAATAAAAGTAACATAATAGCAAGAGCCACCAAGAGAAGATACCTGAGTTGGTCCCCATACATCTAAATGCACAAGCTCTAATTTCTCACTCTTCTTCTCATTTCCAACTTTGAGAAATTGGGCTCTTTTATGTTTTCCATAAACACAATTTTCACATAACTCCAAGTCAATCTTCTTCAGACCCAGTAGCAACTTTCTGGAGTGAAGGATCTTCATCCCTTTTTCACTCATGTGCCCAAGTCTATGGTGCCACAATTCTATTTCTGTCCCTATAACAAGTGCTATAACTATCTCAGTAGCAACTATTTCTGTAGCAGCTAAGGTAGAATAAGTATTACCAATACACAAATATAATGTGCCTACCTTTTCACCTTAAGCTACTACTAATGCACCTTTAGTGACCTTCTAGACTTTGTCTGAAAAGGTAACTGTGCAGCCTTCACTACCCAGTTGTCCTGTAGAGATTAAATTCTTTCTCAAATTTGGAACATGCCTTACCTCCTGTAGCAACCATTCATTTCCATTCTGCAACTTGATTTTTATCTTTCCTTTTTCAACAATCTGAAAGTGTTCATCATCACCCAAATATACCTGTCTAAAATCACCTTGAACATAATCTACCAAATATTTCCTATGGGGTGCGACATGAAATGAAGCCCCTGAATCTATTACCCAGTAATCATTAGCATTATCTAAAAACAGAATTTAAGCATCTTGTAATTTATCACTTACAACATTAGCTTCCTTACTGTCATCATGTTGTCTGTCTCCTTGTTTGCCCTTTCGAGACCAACAATCCTTCTTCAAGTGTCTTGGCTTTCCACAGTGCCAACAATCCATTCTTCCTCTAGATTTAGATCTGTCTTTCTTCTACTTCCCTTGTGACTTCCCATGATTTGTTGGGATTTTTCCTCTCTCCTTTATTTTTCCCCCTGTTCTCTATAGTCAAAGCTTTACCCGATGTCGAACTCTCACCTATGCTTTTCTGTCACATTTCCTTGCTAAGGATAACACCAACAACATCATCAAATTTCAAAGTATTTGAACTAGAGATAGAGTTACTTACAACCATTACCAAGCTATTCTAGCTTTCTGGCAAAGAACATAAAACCAAGAGAGCCCTCACCTCTTCATCTAATTTTACTTTTATAGAAGTTAATTGACTGGTAATTGTATTAAACTCATTTAAATGATCTGACACAGATCCACCTTCAATCATTTTCAAATTAAATAAATGCTTCATAAGAAATGTACCTTATTGGAGGTTGAGGGTTTTTCATACAATTAAGCCAAAGCTTTCATCAGTTCATCTATTGTCTTCACTTCTGTTATATTAAATTCCACAGATTGTGCCAGGCACAACTGAATGGTTCCCAGTGCCTTTCTATCTAGAAGTTCCCAATCCTCATCAGTCATTACTACCAGTTTCTTAGCTTTCCCTTTAAACAACCTCTATAAATCCTTCTGATAGAGATAATCCTCCATCTGCATCTTCCATAACTGATAGTTTTGGCCATTAAATTTATCTACCTTCAATTTACCCTCATCTGCCATTACTCCCACTCAACCGTGAGACCTTCGTGCAGATGATAATTGAACACAACCTGCTCTGATACCAGTTATTAAGGTTAGGCATATCAAAGCAATAAACAGTAACAATTATATGCAGATTAAATAAACCAAATATAACAATGAAGGATAAAACAAAATAGATCAACACAAAAATTTAACGTGGTTCACCCAAAATGAGCTACATCCACATAAACTCAGCCATCCAATGATTTTATTATCCAGTGCAAAACAAATTACAATCTCATGAATTCTACACCGCAACATACATCCCAACCACTTATAACAAGCTTTTTGGAAGCTTCTAGAATTAGGGTTTTATAATGTCATTTTTCTTTTGTCGGTTAACAAAAATTAACAACCGACTCCAAATGGGCAAAAAAGAGGGAAAATTTTTTTTCTAGGGGTTGCGCCTCGAACCTTGGCGAGGATACATTACGAGTGTACAGTACTTGTATGATTAGTCGCCACATCTCAACAACATAGTTGTTCCAAAGTACGCAAACCCTGGTAGTCTAATGGTAGATGTACATATCAATGGCACCCTTATAAGAAATACTTTAATTGATCTAGGTGCTGCCATAAACCTCATGACCAAAGAAACCATGAAGAATCTATAACTTGTTGAACTAAGACCTACACCTAAAGTGTTGTAAATAGTAGATAGGTCCACAGTTAAACATGAAGGGGTCATTGAAGACCTAGTTATCATGCTTAACTCTTGGGAATATCCTACAAATTTTATGGTCCTGCAACCAAAAGATAACCCGGGGCAATACCCACTCATATTAGGGTGACCATGGTTGGCAACAACTAATACTTTTATTGGTTGTAGGTCAGAGGAAATGATTATTTCTAATGGAAATGTCACCAAGAAATTAATTCTTTATCTATTAGCACAACCCTTTGTTGAATCAGACCAACTTGTCTAGCTAGATTGTTAAGATAATGACTAGTATTCCTTGCAGACATTATTGACAATTGAACAAAGCCCATTGATTCAAATACAAGATGAGGATATAGTCCTATCCCATATAGTTCAACATAACTATGGGATGGACCCACAACAAAATGGTTGCTTGGTATGCTTATCATTCCCACTACATAATATTCTTCCTAGAACACATACACCAGTTTACGCTTTAACTACCCATATGTTTCATCATTTGTTACCACACATCTGCAGCCTTAACACATCATATATGGATGTTGCCTATGTTATGTCATTTGCCACCCAAGTGGAAATTTTACCTGGGAAAACACTCAATGTTAATAATCAACTAACCATGCAATAACAATCTAGGTTAATTTCTATGCTATAGGCTCACAAGAGAGTCTTCGCCTGGGATTACCATGACATGAGAGGCATAGATCCCAATCTTTGTATACATTAGATATACATTAAGGAAGACTTTAGATCTAGTAGGTAACCTCAAAGAAGGATGAATCTTATTGTTTGAGAGATCGTAAAGAATGAATTGTAGAAGCTCTTGGATGCTCGATTCATTTATCCTATATCAGATAGTCAGTGGATCTCTCCATTGGTTATAGTGCCTAAGAAGGGGGAAAGTGGTGTGTATGTGTTGACTATAGATAACTTAATGCAGCCACTAGGAAATACCATTTTCCTCTTCCCTTTATTGATCAAGTCCTAGACTCCTTGGCTAGAAAGAAATACTTTTCTTTTTTGGATAGTTTTAGCAGCCATAAATAGATCAAAATAACACCAAAGGGCCAAGACAAAATAAAATTTACTTGTCATTGGGGTACTTATGCCTACTCAATTCTTTTGTTAGGATTATATAATGCCCCTACCACTTTTTAAAGGGTTGTGTTGAACATCTTTTCTAATCTTACCCATGAATGCATGGAAGTCTATATGGACGACTTTGTAACATATGGAAATACATATGATGAGGCATTGGCCAATCTTGAGAAGGTGCTACAAAGATGTCAAGATCACATGTCCCTTAGCAATGAGAAATGCTATATGATGATGGAAGAGGTCATGGTCCTAGGTCACTATGTGTCACAAAGGGGTATTCAAGTAAACCCTAATAAATTAATTTATCACAAATCTACCTATTCCCCAAAAACAAAAAGATTTCAAGAGTTTTCTTGGCCATGTAGGCTATTATCAAAGGTTTATTAAGGATTTTAGTAAAATAGAAGCTCCTTTGTTTGTCCTGCTCTTTAAGGATGTTGAATTTAAATGGACAATAGCTTTACAAGAAGCCTTCCAAGCTCTTAAGAACTCCCTGACAATGACACTTGTGTTAAGAGGACCAAATTGGACCATTCCTTTCCATATTCATATAGCTGCCTCTAATTTTTCTATAGGGGTTGTACTGGGACAAAAAGAAAGCACATTGGTATATGCCATTTACTATGTCAGAAAAAAACCTCTAAGTAGTTGAGCTCAATTATATTGTCACTGAGAAATAAATGCTAGATGTAATTTATGCTATCAATAAGTTTCAACATTACATTACAGGTTATCTAGTCTTTGTCCACACTAACCACGCAACAATTAAGTACCTAATGAATAAACTAGTGGTTAGTGAGCAACTTATTAGATGGTTATTATTGTTACAAGAATTTGAAAACCATTCTAGACAAGCTTGACAAAGCAAATGTAGTTGCTGATTTTCTTTCCAGACTAACTATTGCTGCAAATGGTCCTATTTTATAGGAAAGGGGGAAAATGAGCAAATGGTTAAATCCTCCTTTCACTACAAACATTCAAGGACATTCAACCAAGTTGAATCACAACTCTTGCAAGAGGATTCACTTACAGGTTGAGGGCCACTTGTAACGGTGTAGAAATTTAGAAATTGTCAATTAATGTATTGATTTAATGCTCAAATATGCTCAAAACCCTAATTATGCAAAATCGTGAATAAATAATACATTATGACAAATGCTCACATACCAAGATAGTAGATAGAGATTAGTTTCTGACCATTTTTAAAAGTTTGTGATGTGAAATAGTCCAGGTCTTCGTGGCTCACGCCCTAGCCCAATGTAGTGTTTTCTCCAGAGGTTCCAGATTCCTTACAACACTGATGATCACTATTCTGTTTGTTTCCAGCTCGGTAGATGCAGAGGTCACTATGACTAGAACCATAGACCAAGGCAGGATATTCCTCAGGAGGTCAGGACTTCTTCTTCTAATGATTATCACTGTCACAGAGATTTCTAGATCTGTAACCTTGTAGGGCTTTGCCCCCAGTGCCCTAGCCTCAAAAATGCACCAGACTACTTCTTTCTACCGGATCCAAAATTCTTATCTTTTACAACCTTCCTCTATAACTCCACTCCATAAAATCTGATACCTATAACTTGCAATCACATGGAGAGGTGTTGGGGGTTGTGGTGTTTAGGAGCTTACCTCAGTCAAGCCTTGAAAGGACATTCAAGTCTTCCAAACACTGTTGTCAGATAAAGAGTGTGTATCCCTGCGGGATAGAGGCAAAAAAAAATTGATACATGATTCAAACACAAATATATATCACCTCGGAGGTGTAACTCACATGTAGATGAAAATCCTTCAACACATAAGAAGATGAAGCTAAATATGCAATCACAAAGACAACAACAATATTCTACTCTGCAACAATGAATATCTTGAATGCTCTAAAATCATAAGTTCACCAAAGTTTCATAACCATCTTCTAGTTTGTAAATGAATCCCTAAACATGCTTATATATGTATTCTTGCTTTAAATTTCATAATTCAAACTTAAGATGTCGACAACGGAACCTTCTTGTAGACATGATATTTCCACAGTCCATGTAGATGAAATTGTAATGCTTCTGGAAAAATTGTGTATTGCTTTTTTTGCCTCAACGTTTCGGGTCACACTCCATGATCCATCTTCAGGACCTTCTAACGATCACATAACGAACATTCAAATTTAGGACCTGCCTAAAATAGGGCAGGACTAGGGCGCGAGCACCCAAGCCCTCAGGTCCTATTTCAGGGTAGGGTCAAATGCCACAATGTCCCTCAAGCCCATTTGACATGGGTTTCAGGCCATTTTCTTCCAAGAGTTAAAATGAACATGCAAGATACAAAACAAGGGATCTGGGAGCTAAACTTAGGAGGTAAAAGTCTTAGGAGGACATTTTCTGACATAACAGGTCTAATTATTGATGACTCTTTCTTTGATGAGCACTTAATTGCATTGACTATGCACAACCCTTGGTATGCAGACATAGCTAACTATTTGGTTGCAATAAGAACACCTCCACATCTCTCACCAAGAGAAAAATGCAACCTGGTGGAGAAAAGCCTTCCATATTCATGGATACAATGTTTTCTCTTCTACACAAGACCTAATAATGTGATGCATAGGTGTATTAATGAAGATGAGTTTTTTGACATACTTGAAGCCTCCCATGATGAGCCCTATGGAGGGCACTTTGTAGCCAAAAGAACAACACTCAAGAATTTGACAACTGGCTATTACTAGCCAACATTACACAAATATGCAGTCTAGTATACAAGAAGATGTGACTGATGTCAACGAATGGGTCATCCAACAAGGAGTGATGAAATGCCTATGAAACCTTAGATTGTGTTGGCAACATTTGACAAGTGGGGCATCAACTTTATTAGCCCAATAGACCCCCCTTTAAACCAAAAGGAATACATACTGGTATGCACACATTAATTGACAAAATGGATTGAAGTTAAAGCTTTACAGTATGCAAGAGATAGTAAGTTTGCCACCTTTTTGTATGAGGAGATTTTTACATGTTATGGGGTACCCAAAGAAACTAACCAAGGTCCACAATTGACATCTATGTTGGGATATGGTGTTGTACACCATTGCATAATTCAATATATTTTATAATGTTGTAATTAAATAATTATTTAGTTGTGATGCACCTAGGTGGTGTGGTTAATCACACTAGGTAATTATTTGGGTCCACTTTATGTTATATTGTAACATTGGGATATTATTTCTATTATTTGATTAATTGGGAAAAGTTAGTACCAATAGTCAAATGTAGGGTCAAGTGGTCTTGTGTAACCCATGGTTTTGGGGCACATGGTTTTCTCAATGTAATGTGTGAGCTTATATTATAAAAGCATGCATAATATTATTATTTGAGGTTGGCTGGATATTTCATTGTAGGTGAATGGAGGTTTTGTGAGAGGCTATCATTGTATTGAGCTCTCTCCTATAAGTGCAAATTGTGAAGCATGGAAGGTGATGTATGGATTCATTCTTGTACACATGGAGGATACATTGAAGGTGCTTGATGGATTCAGAGGTATTCATGGAGGCTCATGGATTGTATTGTAATATCTAATATTGTTGAATAATACATGTGAGCACAGATGCTTTTGGAGGCTGAGTTTTTCCCTGCAAAGGGTTTTCCCAGGGTATATCTTGTGTTCCCTTGTTGCTTGTTCATTGATCTTTTGCATTATGGTTGTTTCTACATCTTGTTTCTCCTATTGGGTTATGTGGAATTGGTTTAATTAGACCTGCAAATTCTTAACAGTTGGTATTAGAGCCATGTTTATGGTTGAGGGTGGTGTGAGCTCCCTAGATGTGTATAACCCTTGTGTGTGTAGATCAGGTGCAAAATGGAAGCCATGGCAATGCATGGAAGGATTGAAGGCATTACAAGGTTTTGTGCAGGTTGTATTGCAGATTGGGGGTTCTGGGTATTAGAGATTTGTTCTGCATGTTGCATATTTGATGATTGAAAAATCATGGCTAAAGAGGGTTTTTCTAGTTTGGCTTCATGAGGGTTTTGAGGAGGAATTTCTACAGATGACCTCCTGGGGCAAAATAGACCTTGCCATTGAGTCCAGGAGGCCCGAGAGATGAAGATTCATATAAAATTTTCCCCAATTTGGTTACAAGAGCAAAAGGCAAAAATGTTTTAGCCTCCACAAGTACGGCGGTATGGCCGTACGACTGTAGAGGTACGCTTGGTTAAGTTAAAAAAAATTCTTGCACATTCTCTATAGTTTGAAGACAAAAAAAAATTAACTATAGAGTGTTATTGAAAAATCAAGATATTAAAAAAACCTTTTTGAAAAGATTAAAAAGTTTTTAAAAGAAAAAAATTGAAAAATTTATGGGGGGGTAGGCGGTATGCAGACCATCGTACCCCCCTGTCCCCTGTGTAGTGTTATAGAGGGTACTGACATCATATGCCGGTTGGCCACGCTGGACCCCCATCCCCCCGCTGCCCTATGTTCACCGCTGCCTAGCCATGGCTACTGGTCTGGCCTTTACTGCCGGCGAAGAGGAGAAGTCCCCCCACGGGGGTTATAAACTTTAAAAAAAATTAATATTAAACTTTTTGGTGGGTGGTGGAATTTTTAATGACAACAAACTTTAAAAAAAAAAAATCAGTGGTTTTATTTTTAATTCAGACTTAAAACAATGTTTAATTAAAACCTCCTTAAATATGCTTGGAGTCCGATGGAATTAAAGCAAATTTGAAACTATTTTAAATCCGCCTGTCAAAGATGAAGTCAACCCAGATATGCCACGTCAGCATAGTGGGACCCACTTATGCCCAGTCAGTACATAGTCACATATGCATCAGTGATGACGTCAGCATTGTACCAGGGCCCACTAGGGGTCCAGTTTTAGCCCTAAGAGTGCCTTTTCTTCCGGGGGGCATAACTTTCACATACAGTATTAGTTTTTTGACTTCTTATAGGTGTCGGAAATCTCTCTCTGAGAACTACGCAGTGGTATAGGTTTGGTCATCATATTTTTCTGTTTGTGTCAGAATTTGGTGCCTAAATCCTACATTGCTCTGATACATATTTATGCTCATAACTTTTGCATACGGAGCCAGATTTTTGATTTCGGATAGGTGTTGGAGAGATCTTGCAGTGTACTACAGTTTGGATTGTGTAGATTTTTAGTTTGGTGTGCAGCGAGAGATTTGTACTTGTTTGATCATTTGTAGGAGCATGACATTCAGAGTGCGTTTATGAATGCATTCAGATGGATTTTTTAGTACAAACTTGTGGGAGTGCATGTTGCTATAGCATGGTATAATAGGTTTTCAGATTTGGTGCTTCCTGATTAAGGTTTACAGGTGTTTTCAAAGATTGGACTTTGATGGAGACAGGTACAGGTTGTCTTATTGTTTGAGGACATGTTTGATACTCATGTGAGACTTGGGGTCTCATTTTAGTGGGAGATGAGTATAGGTACAATGATGACGATGATTATGGTGTCATGGATATGTAGACACAATTTTGCATTGGCATGACATGATCATGTATGTGATTGACAGGTATGGGCTATGATGTTTGAATCATGATTACAGGTGGTGTTGTGGTGTTGTTTTAGGGGATTGTTCTTATCTCCTGGATGCTTGATTAGTTCCTTGACTATGGTTACTCATTTGTGGACTTGTTGGCAAATCGAATCTAGAGTTGATTTGGTGTTTGAGACTTGGAGTCTATAGGTTATCTTCTTTGATATCTCAGTTTGCATATTACTAGTGTGATGATGATTTTGCATGTTACATTTGTTTGGATCTATGAGTTATGTAGTTTTGTAAGCTGATCACCTATTTAGATATAGTGGGATGACTCGAATGTGGACTGTCTATATCCACCAGATTGATTTAGTGTTTATGCAGACTTTGTCAGTTGGCCTTGTCTGTGGTCATTTGTGCATTGGTATGATTGCTTTGGGATAAGAGGATGGATGATTAGAGTGCCTGGATAGTTGGTTGTTGGGACTTGCAGCATGTATATCATGATGTCATGGAGAGCTTGGATACATGATTCTATGTTAGCTTTTGATAGTGATGGTTTTATCTTCTTGTTTGGAGTTTTTTGTTCACTAGACCTTTTGAGAGCTATTGACTTTACAGTGGGATTCCATGATTGGTTTGGAGAAATGGATAATTTTTATTTAGGAGATGGTTATTTTGTTGTCATGGATAGCTTAGTATCACAGTTCAGTGGGAGCTTTGGTAGCATGTTGGATTCATCATATGTGATAGATGATCTTTTGCAGTGGATGTTGGTGTCATGGAGGAGCACTTGGTTTTGAGAGTTCTTTGACATTTTCAATTCTGTTGATAGTAGATGGTTATATTCATATGATTGGAGATGTTGACATCTTGGTTTACCATGGAGGACTTATTTGAGTCTTTGGTTGAGGTGTCAGTTTATGATTTATTAGCTTGACATGTTTATCCTTTGTTTGGAGATGTTGATATTATGTCATGGTTTATTCTTGATTCTAGCTTAGAGTATTGGCATGATATAGGTTCTCTTGAGATAGGATGTATGCATCATTATACGCCTTGTTGCATGTGATCTTAGGAGGACATGGTTAGATTATGATGTTATGATGGGCTTCTTGATTATGCAGATGTGCATTAGGAGCTTTGATAGTGGTCTTGTTTGTTCTCTTGGTATTAAGTACTTTGGTCATTTGCTTTACAGCTTCATGATAGTGTCATGTTGCATTTGGAGTTTCAGCATGGATTGATCTAGGAGGTACTCTTGGATACTTGGAGAATTAGGTGAGGTTGGAGTTCTCTTGTGATTAGCGACACTTGTTGAGACGGTTTTTCTTTAGAGGTTTTAGCAAATAGACTGAGGAGCCTTACACTTGTATATGGACGTGAGTTCATTATGGACCTAGAGGAGATTGTTCTTGGAGAGAGTCATTGTGGCTTGGTGTATCTTGGAGGAGCATTCTCATTCCCCACTCTTGGTCTACTTGGCGGTTTGTCATCTATGAGGTATTGGCCATCCTTTTAGATGCATTTTACTTTATGTTTCATCTTCTCATAGATACGGATCTTGAGCTACAGTTATTGGTTCTGGAGGGTTCATTTGAGGGATCTTAGCATGGTTATCTCCTTGTTCATATGGTTTGATTTGTGATGTTCATTATGAGAAGTTTAGGAGATGTGATTGGGCTTATTCCTTGTTATAGAATGTTTATGAGTTTGATATACCTTGATTAGAGAGGCTTACATCCATGTTGGTTACATGTTATATATGTTCATTTGATCTTATGAGATTGAATGATTGGGTGTTGTTGAGGCTTTTCATTTGGGATTGTAGAGGAGATCATATTTGACATAGCTTAGCACTTTGAGGTGTTTGCAGAAGGACATTGTGATTTATAGGTTTTCTCTCTTTGTCTTGTGGCTACTTCCTAGAGGATCATGTTCATATGGTTGGACTTTGGGAGAGTTATGATGACATGTTGTAAGAGAGTATGCAATGATTTATCATGCATGTGTGGATCATTGTGATTGTTCTTGATACTAAAATGGCTTGTTGGTTAGCCACACCTTGGTTTGAGTGTCGATTGATAGATTGGTATGCCATGGATCTATTTTCAGATTTGACATTACCCATGTAGTGGGAGTTCCTGGATGTATGTGTTCTTCATTGACAGGTTTGATACATGGAGCTTGTTATTGTAGTATATGGGTTGGATATGTTGTTGGCATGCGTTTATTGATGTTGTTGATACCTATGAGGTATGGATGGTTGGATGTATTAGCATATGTTGTGGATGCTATTTCTAGTCATGTGGGTTTTTTACCTTTGACAACAGCTTGGAGCCTTATGTTATCACTTGGATTTGATGCTCGTGTTCTTTGGATTGGTGCATCTTCACCTTGCGATGTTCCTTTTTTTCCATAGGTGGCATGTTGGAGGATGAGAGGAGTTCTTTCTTGAGATAGTGGTCACTTTGCTTTGTTGTAGGTATCTTGATGGAGCATGAGAGCATTCTGGAGATTCATGTGAATTCATGTTTGCCTATGATGATGTATTTCATGTATTGACCCTTATGTAATGTATACACCAAGTGGGAGAATGTTGGGATATGGTGTTGTACACCATTGCATAATTCGATATATTTTATAATGTTGTAATTAAATAATTATTTAGTTGTGATGCACCTAGGTGGTGTGGTTAATCACACTAGGTAATTATTTGGGTCCACTTTATGTTGTTTTGTAACATTGGGATATTATTTGTATTATTTGATTAATTGGGAAAAGTTATTACCAATAGTGAAATGTGGGGTCAAGTGGTTTTGTGTAACCCATGGTTTTGGGGCACATGGTTTTTTCAATGTAATGTGTGAGCTTATATTATAAAAGAAAGCATAATATTATTATTTGATGTTGGCTGGATATTTCATTTTAGGTGAACAAAGGTTTTGTGTGAGGCTCTCATTGTATTGAGCTCTCTCCTGTAAGTACAAATTGTGAAGCATGGAAGGTGATGTATGGGTTTATACTTGTACACATGGAGGATGCATTGGAGGTGCTTGATGGATTCAAAGGTATTCATGGAGGCTCATGGATTGTATTGTAATATCTGATTTTGCTAAATAATACATGTGAGCATGGATGCTTTTGGATGCTGGGGTTTTCCCTGCAAAGGGTTTTCCTAGGGTATATCTTGTGTTCCGTTGTTGCTTGTTTATTGATCTTTTGCATTATGGTTGTTTCTACATCTTGTTTCTCCTATTGGGTTATGTGGAATTGGTTTAATTAGACCTACAAATTCCTAACAGTTGGTATCCGAGCCATGTTTATGGTTGAGGGTGGTGTGA
Source organism: Cunninghamia lanceolata (assembly GCA_027924645.1). Classification (NCBI taxonomy): domain Eukaryota; kingdom Viridiplantae; phylum Streptophyta; class Pinopsida; order Cupressales; family Cupressaceae; genus Cunninghamia; species Cunninghamia lanceolata. Next base: position 24,227,073 of record BSBN01000047.1, read on the forward strand.
GGTCCCTAGATGTTTATAACGCTTGTGTGTGTAGATCAGGTGCAAAATAGAATCTGTGGCAATGCATGGAAGGATTGAAGGCATTAAAATGTTTTGTGTAAGTTGTATTACAGGTTGAGGGTTCTGGGTATTGGAGATTTGTTGTGCATGTTGTAGATCTGATGATTGAAAAATCATGGCTGAAGAGGGTTTTTCTAGTTTGGCTTCATGAGGGTTCTGAAGAGGAATTTCTACAGATGACCTCCTGGGATAAGACGGACATCGCCATTGAGTCCAGGAGGCTCGAGAGATGAAGATTCATATAAAAGTTTCCCCAATTTGGTTACAGGAGAAAAAGGCAAAATTTTTTAGCCTCCACAAGTACGGTGGTACGACCGTACAACTGTAGAGGTACACTTGGTTAAACTAAAAAAAAATTCCTACACTTTCTCTATAGTTTGAAAACAAAAAAGAAAAATTAACTTTAGAGTGTTATTGAAAAATCAAGATATTAAAAAAACTGTTTTGAAAAGATTGAAAAGTTTTTAAAAGAAAAAAATTGAAAAATTTGTTGGGGGGCAGGCGGTACGTGCACTGCCGTACCCCCTGTCTCCTGTGTACTATTGCAAAGGGTACTGACAGGGTACCACTGGCATACACCAGTTGATCCCACTAGTTCCCTAATCCCCCCCACTACCCTATGTTCACCGCCGGCCGGCCATGGCTGTCGGTTCGGCCCTTACCACCGGCGAAGAGGAGAAGTCTCCCCACGGGGGTTATAAACTTTAAAAAAAAATTAATATTAAACTTTTTGGTGGGCAGTGGAATTTTAAATGACAACGAACTTTTAAAAAAAAAATCGGTGGTTTTATTTTTAATTCGAACTTAAAAAAATGTTTAATTAAAACCTCCTTAAATATGCTTGGAGTCCGATGGAATTAAAGCAAATTTGAAAGTATTTTAAATACGCCTAGATGAAGTTAGCCCAGATACGCCACATCAGCATAGTGGGACCCACCTATGCCCAATTAGCACACAGTCACGTTTGCATCAGTGATGACGTCAGCATTGTACCAGGGCCCACCAAGGGTCCAGTTTTAGCCCTAGGAGTGCATTTTTTCCAGGAGCATAATTTTCACATACGGTATCAGTTTATTGACTTCTTATAGGTGTCAGAAACCTCTCTCTAAGAACTATGCAGTGGTATAGGTTTGGTCATCAGATTTTTCTGGTTGTGTCAAAATTTGGTGCCTAAAGCCCGTATTGCTCTGATACATATTTATGCTCATAACTTTTGTATATGAAGTCGGATTTTCAATTCCGGATAGGCGTTGGAGAGCTCTTGTAGTGTACTATAGTTTGGATTGTGTAGATTTTCAGTTTGGTGTGCAAAGGGAGATTTGTACTTGTTTGATCACTTGTAGAAGCATGACATTCAGAGTGCGTTTATGAGTGCATTCAGATGGATTTTTTGGCACAAACTTGTGGGATTGCATGTTGCTATGAGACCATCAGCATGGTAAAATAGGTTTTCAGATTTGGTGCCTCCTGATTTAGGTTTACAAGTGTTTTTAGAGATTGGACTTTGATGGAGACAGGTATAGGTTGTCTTTTGGTTTGAGGACATGTTTGATACTCATGTGAGACTTGGAGTATCGTTTCAGTGGGAGATGAGTATAGGTACACCAATTATGATGATTATGGTGTCATGGATATGTAGGCACACTTTTACATTGGCACGCCATGATCATGTATGTGATTGACATATATGGGCTATGATGTTTGATTCATGATTACGTGTGGTGTTGTTTTAGGGGATTGTTCTTATCTCCTGGATGCTTGATTAGTTCCTTCACTATGGTTACTCGTTTGTGGACTTGTTGGAAAATCAAATCTAGAGTTGATTTGGTGTTTGAGTCTTGGAGTCTATAGGTTATCTTCTTTGATATCTTAGTTTGCCTATTACTAGTGTGATGATGAGTTTGCATGTTACATTTGTTTGGATCTACGAGTTATGTAGTTTTGTAGGCTAATCATCTATTTAGATACAATGGGATGACTCAGATGTGGACTGTCTATATCCACCATATTGATCAAATGTTTATACAGACTTTGTTAGTTGGCCTTATATGTGGTCATTTGTGCATTGGTATGATTGCTTTGGGATAAGAGGATGGATGATTAGAGTGCCCAGATAGTCAGTTGTTGGGACTTGCAGCATGTATATCATGATGTCATGGAGAGATTGGATACATGATTCTATGTTATCTTTTGATAGTGATGGTTTTATCTTCTTATTTGGAGTTTTTGGTTCACTAGACCTTTTGAGAGCTGTTGAATTTATAATGGGATTCCTTGATTGGTTTGGAGCCATGGATAATTTTCATTTAGGAGATTGTTATTTTGTTGTCATGGATAGCTCAGTATCACGGTTCAGTGGGAGCTTTGGTAGCATGTTGGATTCATCATACATGATAGATGATCTTTTGCAGTGGATGTTGGTGTCATGGAGGAGCTCTTGGTTTTGAGAGTTCTTTGACATTTTCAGTTCTGTTGACAGTAGATGGTTATCTTCATATGATTGGAGATGTTGACATCTTGGTTTACCATGGAGGACTTATTTGAGTCTTTGGTTGAGGTGTTGGTTTATGATTTATCAGCTTGACATGTTTATCCTTTGTTTAGAGATGTTGATATTATGTCATGGTTTACTCTTGATGCTAGCTTAGAGTATTGGCATGATATAGGTTCTCTTGAGATAGGATGTATGCACCATTATACGCCTTGTTGCATGTGAGCTTCTTAGGAGGAGATGGTTAGATCATGATGTCATGATGGGCTTCTTGATTATGTAGATGTGCATTAGGAGCTTTGATAGTGGTCTTGTTTGTTCTCTTGGTATTAAGTACTTTGGTCATTTGCTTTACAACTTCATGATAGTGCAATGTTGCATTTGGAGTTTTAGCATGGATTGATCAAGGAGGTACTCTTGGATACTTGGAGACTTAGGTGAGGTTGGAGTTCTCTTGTGATTAGAGACACTTGTTGAGATGGTTTTTCTTTGGAGGTTTAATTAGATAGACTGAGGAGCCTTACACTTGTATATAGACGTGAGTTCATTATGGACCTATACGAGATTGTTCTTAGAGAGAGTCATTGTGGCTTGGTGTATCCTGGAGGAACATTCTCATTCCCCACTCTTGGTCTACTCAGCGGTTTGTCATCTATAAGGTATTTCCCATCCTTCTAGATACATTTTACTTTATGTTTCATCTTCTCATAGATATGGATCTTGAGCTACAGTTATTGGTTCTGGAGGGTTCATTTGAGGGATGTTAGCATGGTTATCTCCTTGTTCATATGGTTTGATTTGTGATGTTCATTATGAGGAGTTTAGGAGATGTGATTGGGCTTATTCCTTGTTCTGAAATGTTTATGAGTTTGATCTACCTTGATTAGAGAGGCTTACATCCATGTTGGTTACATGTTATATATGTTCATTTGATCTTATGAGATTGAATGATTGGGTGTTGTTGAGGCTTTTCATTTGGGATTGTAGAGTAGATCATATTTGACATAGCTTAGCACTTTGAGATGTTTGTAGAAGGACATTGTGATTTATAGGTTTTCTCTTTGTCTTGTGGCTACTTCCTAGAGGATCATGTTCATATGGTTGGACTTTGGGAGAGTTATGATGACATGTTGTTAGAGAGTATGCAGTGATTTATCATGCATGTGTGGATCATTGTGATTGTTCTTGATACTACATTGGCTTGTTGGTTAGCCACACCTTGGTTTGAGTGTTGATAGATTGACTTGGTATCCCATGGATCTATTTTCAGATTTGACATCACCCATGCAGTGGGAGTTCCTGGATGTATGTGTTCTTCATTGACATGTTTGATACATGGAGCTTGTTATTGCAGTATATGGGTTGGATATGTTGTTGGCATGAGTTTATTGATGTTGTTGATACCTATGAGGTATGGATGGTTGGATGTATTAGCATATGTTGTGGATGCTATTTCTAGTCATGTGGGTTTTTTACCTTTGACAACAGCTTGGGGCCTTATGTTATCACTTGGATTTGATGCTTGTGTTCTTTGGATTGGTGAATCTTCACCTTGGGATGTTCCTTTTCTTCCATAGGTGGCATGTTGGAGGATGAGAGGAGTTCTTTCTTGAGATGGTGGTCACTTTTCTTTGTTTGAGGTATCTTGATGGAGCACGAGAGCATTCTAGAGATTCATGTGAATTCATGTTTGCCTATGATGATGCATTTCATGTATTTACCCTTATGCAATGTATACAACAAGTGGGAGAATGTTGGGACATGGTGTTGTGCACCATTGCATAATTCGATATATTTTATAATGTTGTAATTAAATAATTATTTAGTTGTGATGCACCTAGGTGGTGTGGTTAATCACACTAGGTAATTATTTGGGTCCACTTTATGTTGTATTGTAACATTGGGATATTATTTGTATTATTTGATTAATTGGGAAAAGTTAGTACCAATAGTCAAATGTGGGGTCAAGTGGTTTTGTGTAACCCATGGTTTTCTCAATGTAATGTCTGAGCTTATATTATGAAAGCAAGCACAATATTATTATTTGAGGTTGCATGGTTATTTCATTGTAGGTGAACGGAGGTTTTGTGAGAGGTTGTCATTGTATTGAACTCTCTCCTGTAAGTGTAGATTGTGAAGCATGGCAGGTGATGTATGGATTCATGCTTGTACACATGGAGGATGCATTGGAGGTGCTTGATGGATTGAGAGGTATTCATGGAGGCTCATGGATTGTATTGTAATATATGATATTGCTGAATAATACATGTGAGCATGGATACTTTTGGAGGCTAGGTTTTTCCCTGCAAAGGGTTTTCCCAGGGTATATCTTGTGTTGCCTTGTTGCTAGTTGATTGATCTTTTGCATTATAGTTGTTTCTACATCTTGTTTCTCCTATTTGGTTATGTGGAATTAGTTTAATTAGACCTGCAAATTCCTAACAATCTAAATCGATTGCGAGTTTAACCAAGTAATATGAAGTTCAACATAGGAAGTCAAGCCCTTACCACCCACAATCCAATGATCAAGTTGAAGTTACAAATAGAGAAATTGAGGCTATATTGACAAAGATTGTAGCATTACACCACATGGATTGGGCATCTCATTTACATGAAGCATTTTGGTTATACCAAACAACATGGTAAACAACAACAGGGTTTATGGCCCATGAATTAGTATATGACAAAAAGGCTGTACTTCCCATTGAATTTGAATATAAGACTTTAAGGACCGCAGTCCATCATGGGATGGATATCTCTATAACACAACAAGAATGACTGATGTAGCTTAATTCTTTGGATGGATTTGTTGGAAACAAGGTAGATAATTGAGAGGAGGGGGTGAATCAGTTATCTTAAATAATTTAACTTTATGTTCTTCTTTAACAATTAGTGCAACATCAAAACATATAAGCATGCATAACCATGAGAGAAGAAATAAAATAAATACACATAACACAATGATTTTGACGTGGAAAACCCTGTTAAGGGAAAAACCACAGGGTGACTAACCCAAGATTATATTCTCTATTAAAAGAATGAGAAGTACAAAATGACACTTGCCAATTAGGGCTCATTGCCCGAGCACACTGCTCACAAGAGGCTCACTGCCCACAAGAGACTCATTGTCTACAAGGTATATATAATGTAACTAGGTGTTTGAACTGATCAGAGGCATCCACATATGCTGAGGTTTAGTTCCAGTTAGTCTCAATATACTGATCTGCTACACTTCATTCTTCCTTTGCTTAGTGCTGCTCTTCTGTCACATACCAGACTTGTATAGCTGCTTCCACACTGTTCTCTGCTTTTATTCACATACTATTTCACACCACACACTCTTTCATACTAAATTCCATCTGGTATATATATTTGCACCAAGGATCTCAACATGTTTCTAGTCAGCATCCAGAATACTCAAGATTTTCCCAACACACTGATCTGTCAGCTAAATCCATGCTTACTATGTGATGCGTATCAAGGACATAGACATAAAAGTTATCAATCATGTTGGCCAACCATGAATGATCCCTCAAGAAGCTTGATCACCATCAATTTCTCATCCAAATTAAGGTCTGATGCTCTGCCAGTCAGTTCTTCCTAAGTCTACTCTGCCTATCAGGAACCCAACACTTAGATGCTCATATCGTTTCACTCTTTCATCACTGGAGGCTCAATCTCTAGAATGTAGCAGTCATGGTACTCTTCTTGACTTAGCCAAGTCCACACTTTGCTGAGATACATCCTCTAAGAGATCCAGACCTTATTGTCAGACCTTGCTGCATGCTCTGTTCTTGCTCACCAGACCAAAACACTCTTCAATCAGACTTCCGGTATAGACATACTATGTGCTGCGGATGTGTGGGATAAACTTTGTTGCCATCAATGACAACAATAATGAAGCCACATAGTGTTTCTTGCCAACAATCTCCCCTTTTGGCATTGATGGCAACACTTAGTGAAAAATGACTAAGTGTCATAGTACACTCCCCCTTGGCTGATACTCTATCTTATGTACACTTTTTACCGGAGCTCCCCTTTAGCTAGATTCCACATTTTTCATTTCTCCTCACTCCCCCTTTGACATCAATGGCAAAGGGTGAAATCCGCACACCAAAATTTGCAAAAAGTAACCTATACATAGCCGCATAAGTATTATACTTACATATACTTAAGTATATCTGCAAAAGTGTTTTTCAACTGGACAAATTATGTTGCCCAACTCTGCTTCATCCTGTCCAAAATTGAGATGTGACCACTTAACAAAAATGCAAAAGCTTCTGCCCTCTTTAAGTCTATCGAATCACTAGTCTGGGCTGCAGTCTGAGCATCAGTTAGGGCTTCATGCATTGCCTCTAACTTAGGGATAATTATCCCTCTTAGTTCACTCATTCTGCTTATTCTATTCTTCTCCTTCTCAAGCCTCTTTATCTCATTTATAGTGGCAATAGCCTGGCACTCTTGATTTATTATGGATGAGGTGAGAGGATCAAAATTTTGGGATAAACTTGATAGTTTACCCTCTTGTTCTTCCACCTTCTTTGAAATGTTTGCTGTCACTGTGGACCAAGATAAACAAAATTTGTATAATTCTCCTCCATCTTTAAGAGAATTTTCTAGACTCTTTATTCTAATATTCAAATTTCTCCTATCATTTTCTATGAGCCCCTGTACTTCAGAAAATTTCTTACCCAAAAACTCTTTCTAGACTGTCTTCTGCTGATTTCTCCAAAGAATCAAAGTGTGTGCTAACAGAATTAACAAGAGATTTCAGATTACTGGATGAGGAGGCCGAAAGATCCTTCTGGAAGGATGGCATGATCTTCTCCAATACACCGGATGCAATCTCTATCAGCTCACAGTCTTCCATGTGAGACTTCAGAAGCTTTTCTTTTGCTTTGGCTTGAGCAAAAGATTCTACCTTAATTGTCTGGACTGGAGAGAGAGAGTCAAGATTGAGTGGTCCTTGAAATAGCTCCAGTTCATCTAATTCCATCATTTCGTTGGTTAGGAAGTCTTTAACTGCTTCTGTAGTGTCTCTTGTAGGAGACAGAGTCTTCTTTCCTTCTATAGCCTCAGAACTATCACCTGAGGTCTTCTCTATTTGATCTTCTTCTCTTCCCTTTGCCTCTTCTTCTTGATTAATTTTCTCTTCTTTTCTTTCTTCTCCTTTAGTTCTGGAGTCAGCAAGGGGATCCAGAGGAGAGATATTTACTTCTTCATGGACTTCCTCTTTCAGAACAGAGGAATCCAAGTCCTTAGTTTTCTCCTCACCTATCTCCTTTGGCTCTTTTGTATTTTTCTCTGTAGATTCTTCTTTTGATGTACTTAGTCCTTCATCATCCATGGCAGAAGGTTCTTCATCTATTTCCTCTATGATAGGAAAATTGAATCTTTTGTAGGCATTCCAGAGGATGCTTTCTATCTCTTTTGCTACCTGATCTATCTCTCCAAGCATAAGCTTGTTCATTCTAGCTTTGCTCTAGAACTCATCCTTGCAATCCTTGAAGATCATGTTCATTTGTTTTGGAGTGATGGAGGGATAGAGTTGGATTGCAATTTGTTCCTGAATCTCAAGGTCCTTTGCCTTAGCATTTTCTTTTCTGATTTCAAGAACTTGCTCTAGGCTTTTGGGAATTAGTGAGATGATTTCAATGAATGCTTTATTATAGATATTCAAATATTTGACTGTGGCTTCCTCCAAAATTCTTTTGTCAGTGTCATTATACTCATCATAAAATCTGTTATGGGCTACAGATTCCCATCTACAGTGACTACCTTGATAACATCATCAACGGAAAGAGTAGGCCTTTCAACAAATTCTTCTGCTTCTTCTTCCTTATTTTCACCAGTCGAGGATTTCCTAGAAGTTTTCCTTTTCTTCTTCATTTTCTTGATCTCTTCATCAGTTTGTGTCTCTTCATCATCCTTTTGGCTTGTGTATGACCTTGTGGCCTTTGTCTTTGTTCTTTTTTCTCCTTTTCTGGATGTCTTTGCTTCCAGTTTTGAGGCTTTTGTGCTCTTCGAAGTGGAAAGTGCAGAGATTTTTGAGGATCTAGTTTGGGAGGGGGCTTGCACCAGAACACTTTCTTTTTTTACTTCTTGTCTTTCTTTCTCTGCTCTTTCTACCTTCTCTCTGTTGGCATCAACTGCCTCCTTTGATATGCCATATTTCTTGGCAATTTCCTCCATTTCCCTTCTCACTTTCCTTTTCATCTCTAGCTGTCTTAATTCAACATGTATTTTCACACTTAATTCTTGAAAGGTTCCAAACCTTTTTGGCTCAGGGTCCTTTGGTTGACTTAGCAGGTGTTGAACATGTAGCTCCAGAATTTCTCATCTACCTCATAGCCCATTGGCATAATCCAGACTATTTTGGGTTCCACTGCCTCCATTATGCATTGATCAGTGTCTACCATGAAGCACATTGTATCCTTGTATTTTTCAACTAGAGATTGGGGGGTTCTCTCACTGGCCTGCATCATGCCTTGGAAGTTTTTGAAGTAACCCCAGAGTGCTGTACTTTGTGCCTTGGCATCACCAAGCTGATACATATAATCTCTGATTTGTATGGCAACTGGTCTATCATTTTTCCATACCCAACCACTAGATCCGGGTAGCTCATTCATATAGTAAAAGAATAGACATAGTATCAAACCACCGTACTTAAATGAATCCTTCTTATCCTTCTTTATTTTCTGCAAATTCTCTAACAGTTGGTTCGGAAGAAGCTCACAAAGATCATAATCAACATTTTCCCTTAGCATCTGATAAGCAGTGTATGTTGTTGTTCTGGATACAAAATTCTCCCTATTGGAGTGATATATTTTATAACCAATTATCAGAGAAGCAAATTTGATATCCGGATCTGTGATATCCTCTATTGTCATTACTCTTTTGTCAAATTTTGGTCCGATAGCCTCACTTACAGTTTGGTTCTTGACCAATTTGAGAGCAGGCAACCCACTGGATGAGTGCAAGCCAGTTACTGCCCTAATTGCATCCTTTGTTATTTTGAAGGGCTTTAACAACTACATGAAGTTATCATGTATTCTACTAAGAACATACCAGACCCATTTGTCTTCTGCAAAACAGGGGAAGTGGATGCAATGTCTAAAATGTTTGTCCCGGATGGTCTTGTATTGGGGTTTAAGTTCAAATGCTTCATCTATTAGTTCCTTGTGATAGATATCCATCAGCTTGGATTCCTCAAATTCCTCAATGTTGGCATGAATGTATACCCTAACATCTTCTATGTGCAGAACCCCATGCAGAATGCTAGAGAATGCACCCAGGGGATCAACTTCTAGGGATTTGTAAGGATGTTTCTTGAACTTAGGGCACGACCTATCGGTGATCTTAACAACATTTGGAGTAGCCATCTTTCAAAAGATTCAGAGTGAGATATTCAAGAGCGAAAATACCTTTTACGCTTCTAGGGTTCATGAAAAAAGATGAAAAGATCACTGGTTGAATCGAATTCTATGGTTGATCTTTTAGAGGGTTGAAGCAATCTTGTTGCAAAGCTCTTTCTTTCTTCTTCTCGAATGAAAATGTGCAAATGATGAATAAAATAACACTTTTATTTCTACGCAAACCCTAATTCCATATTGCAATAAATGCACAACTTAAGTCATTCTGGTTGCCTTGTTCTCCTTGTTTTGAGAGAGATCTTTTCAGATCACTGAGATGCACTTAGAATGATAATTTACAATGTATCTCCCTTCCTTGAATCATCCTATTTATCTGCAAATCCAGGTATTTCAATTTTGAATCATACCAGATCTAACTGTGAAAATCTTGCTTTTACCAGATGACTGTCAAACCAGATTAATCTTGGATGATTAACCTTTTCAAACTCCTTTCGGACCTTTCATATTTTTACCAAGGGTTATTTAGATGTTTCTCTGAGAACCCTTTAATCCGCAACTTTCCATGTGCCAATTTCAAGCACCAATTGACTGGCTGGGGGAATTTATTTTCCTTTGAGACTCCCCCTGAGCCAGAGCTCATCTTATTTAGTTTCTGGAAGGAATATCAACACCAAATTTTGGTGCAGATCCATCCCCAACATTTTTTGTACTTCTCTTCACCCAAATCTTGTTCATCTCCCTTTGAACTTCATCTACATTCACTTTTCCTTTTCCTTTGTCTTGACTCTGGTTATGATGCACTGGACCCTTTTTGTCCTGATTCTTACTTCTACAGAATTTGGCAATATGACCAGATCCATTGCAATTGAAGCAAACAACATTTCTTTGTATATTTGACTGGTATCCTCTTGATCTGCATTGATTAGCCATATGTCCCATTCTATTACATGCAAAACATCTACCATTGAATGAATTGTTTATTTGCACATTTCTACATTCATGAGATTTGTGACCATACCTTTTATAGCTAAAACACTGTCCGGAGAAGGATGAATTAGTCTAATTCATTCTTCTTCTGCACTGATTTGCTTTATGATCAAAGTTATTGCAATTGTAGCAGATTCCATTGAAGGATGGATATATTTAAGCATTTGGTTGCCTTACCAGAGGTCTTCTAAGTCTATTCCTTGCATTTCCTGATCCAGAGTTGTTCTAATCAGATCCGGAGCTTTCACCTTTCTCATACTGCAAGCCATGCTTGTCATCTACCCTCTTTTGGTTTTCAAGAAGAACTTCAAGTTGAGTAGAGATTATCTTGAATTTTTCTTTGTATGTATTTGCTATTTGAAGATCCCTTTTAAGAGTGTCTATCTGATTCTCAAGTTGTTCTTCATTTTCTCTAGCTTCTTTAAGGTCAGATTCTAGATGCCTGATTATTCTATCCATTTTGTGGTAGTCTTCTGACTTCTCCTTGAGAGATTGTTTTAAATTATCTTTAATTTTTCTTTTCTCTTCAATTTCTTGGGTGAATTTCATAACCCTTGATTCCATTTCATGTCTTACCATAATGACCTCTTATGATAGTTTCTCACATAACTTGTTTTTCTCATTCAGATCTTCATTTGTATCATTGGCTTCACTTTGACTTGCTAATTGTTGAAGTAGTTCCTTTCTCTTTTTCACAAAGATACTTAGTTTTTCTTTGAGTTCATTTATGAAATCATCAATTTGTTTGAGTCTTTCCCTCGGGTTATTGACTTCAAAGTGAAATTGCTCAAGATCATCTAGGCAGACTAAAGTTGTTCCCTCATACCATACAAACCCATTGAGATTCCCAGATCTTCCTCAAGCTATTAGGCTCTATTTGGAGGAACTTGGCTCTGATACCAATTGTTGGAAACAAGGTAGATAATTGAGAGGAGGGAGGTGAATCAGTTATCTTAAATAATTTAACTTTCTATTCTTCTTTAACAATTAGTGCAACATCAAAACATATAAGCATGCATAACCATGAGAGCAGAAATAAAATCAATACACATAACACAATGATTTTGACATGGAAAACCCTGTTAAGGGAAAAACCACGGGGTGACTAACCCAAGATTATATTCTCTGTTAAAAGAATAAGAAGTACAAAATGACACTTGCCAATTAGGGCTCACTGCCCAAGCACACTGCTCACAAGAGGCTCACTACCTACAAGAGACTCACTATCTACAAGGTATATAGAATGTAACTAGGTGTTTGAACTGATTGGAGGCATCCACATATGCTGAGGTTTAGTTCTGGTTAGGCTCAATATACTGATCTGCTACACTTCATTCTTCCTTTGCTTAGTGCTATTGTTCTGTCACATACTGGACTTGTATAGTTGCTTCCACACTGTTCTTTGCTTTTATTTGCACACTATTTCACACTACACACTCTTTCATACCGAATTCCATATGGTATATATATCTGCACCAAGGATCTCAACATCTTTCTAGTCGGCATCCAGAATACTCAAGATGTTCCCAACACACTGATCTTTCAGCTGAATCCATGCTTACTATGTGATGCATATCAAGGATATAGACATAAAAGTCATCAATCATGTTGGCCAGCCATGAATGATCCCTCAAGAAGCTTGATCACCATCAATTTCTCATCCGGATTAAGGTCTGATGCTCTGCCAGTCAGTTCTTCCTAAGTCTACTTTGCCTGTCAGGAACCCAACACTTAGATGCTCATATCTTTTCACTTTTTCATCACTGAAGGCTCAATCCCTAGAATATAGTAGTCATGGTACTCTTCTTGACTTCCCCAAGTCTGCACTTTTCTAAGATACATCCTCTGAGAGATCTGGACCTTATTGTTGGACCTTGCTTCATGCTCTGTTCTTGCTCACCGGACCAAAACACTCTTCAATCAGACTTCCAGTATAGACGTACTATGTGTTGTGGATGTGTGGGATAAACTTTGTTTCCATCAATGATAACAATAATGAAGCCACATAGTGTCTCTTGCCAATAGGATTGAGAAAGCAAGTAGTTCACCATACATAAATTATCCAAAAGTAAAGGATCAAATGGCATGATCATTTCATAAAAAATAAGCAGTTTCAAAAAGGTGACCAGGCCTTATTTTTGTTATGTAGAAAAGAGAGATCTAGATTAAAAGGTTAAACTAGGTGAAACCCTCTTCCATTAACATTGAGACACAAATTGAGCTTGGCTTCTACCCTTAAGGGAGAGCCAAACTACAGGGGTTTTTCCTATTTGTTGTATAGAGGAGAATTCGACCAAGTTCAACCAAGAAAACTAGGGCAAAAGATCAAACCCTAAATGAGAAAGATTGAGCTACAAATGTCTATTAGAAACATAAATAGAAAATTAGAATGAATAGCACAAATTAGGAAATAGAGCAGAGAAGAAACCTAGAATCAAAATGTCAGAGGTACTAGAGTGCTGGGCACCCTAGACCCTAATTAGGGTTTTGTAGAAAGTCTAAACTTTGCCTGACCTGTAACTGCAAAACCTTCTATCTTCCCAAATCTTGTCTTCTAAAACCTATTACTTCAACCTACATACACAAAACAAGGGAAAAATGGTTGTGTCTATATAGGAGCTTGCCTTAGTCAAGCCTATGTTTTGGTATTCCTACCTCATGAATAGCTAATATTAGAACAAGATGTTGTGTATGCTTAGAAACCCTAAGTGTGAGCAGTAAAATGCAAGATCTAATCAAATATATCAAACCCTAACCCTAGATGGCTCAAGCAAATAGGATGGAATAATACAAAAGAATGCTTCACTCAAGGAAGCCCACAACTTCACCTCATGGATAAAGATTCACCGAAGGTTTGCTGAATAAGAAGGAAATTCAACAATACCCTTGGAGGGTACTCAAGCCAATCTCATGTTGGTGGTTCCAACCCTTATCCCAATCATGAAAAGTGCTTCAATCTAGGAAAAAATGAGATAGACTCAAGATCTCACCTCCTAGACTTCATACAAATCTTTCCAAGAGCAAAGATGAGCTCCACTTGATCAAATTGAAACCTACAATAATTCAATAGCACAGAGAGCATAATATTCTTCAATCTAATATCAAGATCACATCTAACATCTAGTTTCAAATTAAGAGGTTACTTGATTTTATGCAAGGCTTAAGAAATGAGTAATTTGAATTAAAGAGTTGACAATACTCACAAAAAACCAAATTTGAGTTTAGGTTCAGCCTAACCAACATAAAAGTTGACCTGTGGGCCCAATTTGCCTCCCTAAAAGCATCAGAGAGACCAAAGCGCTAGGCTCCCTAGGCCCTTAGGGAAAATTAAGGAAGAAGCTTGCATTTAGTGTGGTGCTAACTCCAAATTTCAAGTTTGTTTTCAGGTTATTAGCAAACTTAACCAAAATCATGATATTTCATAGAATCAGGGCCCAATCAGGACTATAGGGAAGACCTAAAAATGAACTAGGCTTGGGATCACTAAAGGGAGGAGCTAAACATAGTAAAATTGTGTTTACACAACAAAGAAGCACAATTTACAACATAACATCTAGCCCCCACTTTAAGTGATCATATGACACTACGTACATATGCAAGCTAAAGGACATGAAAGGAAAACATATTGTAAAAGGATATAAAAAAGGATACTATAGAGGACACAGATTGTCACCAAGCAAGAAGGTAAAGTCCCCTGTCTATGATCCTACACACCATTCTAGAGTTATGAAATTGGATCCTACAAGAAGAAATTGTTAGTGAGATAAAATCATCCTGCAACCAACAAATGTACATGTTAGTCAAAACTCTAAAGGAGAAAGGAGATGAGACATGATTAAAGTGAAATTTGTAGGTAGATATATGCCCCCTATTTCTACTTGCTTCTTTAGGATGTAGAAATAGGGTGGCGATCTTTCCACTTCAACTTTCTAGAGAAAGGTTGATGAATATGCTTTGGTAGGGTCATTTTACTAAATAACACCAAGACATAAATCTAAGTTTTCTAGCCAAAGTTATTGATGTTTAGATTAAGAGATATTGATGTGATGTGGTCTTCGACCCCAAGTAGTAATCAAGAGTTTTTTTCTTTTTACTATAAGTAGAAAAAGAAAGTTCTCACTTTTTACTATTCATGGGTCATTTTTAGTTTTGGAGGAGATTCAACAAGGAGGAGAGCGATCATGCTGAGCCAAAGGCCATATCAACCACCAAGGTTGGATGCACTATGGAGCTGAGTAGAGCAGGGGCTAGATGAGCATGAGGTAGGCTTCTGTCCAACTTGTAATTTCAATTATGGTATTATTTTAATGCATTTTTATCATTTTCAAGCTAGAATGGGCCCGAGGGACACTTTTGTTGTCATCCTAGAGCACCATTGTCCTCCTGGGGCACCCCAAATGCTTCTGAGCACCCACGTCCTTCCTAACTACCCCAATCCTCTTAGTGCACCCTGGTCCAGGATCAAGGCTTGTTTTGATTTGTTTGATTGATTTTGAAGTTTTTAGGATTGTAAGTTAATGTATACTTTGTTTATCATGTTTCAAGTACTCGTAGGGATGTGAGAACATGTTGATGACCACTTATTCACATTGTTGTGTAGCCACTCAGACACATTTACTTACACAGAGATGGGGCATCTGTGAGAAGTTGGATTATGGTGGGTGTATACAATGCCCATGATGACATATCATTGTATGATGTTGATGACACTTATAGAGTGATGGAACTCAGATACTTCTACCTTTCATCTTCTGACATGAGAGATGACAGTTACATTAGAGGATGTATATCAGATACTGTTCATATTACCTGTGCAAGGTGAGACAGTTAGAGTTGTCAGGCAGTGGTCCGAGGACTACACTCAAGTGAGTCAAATGTACTATCTTGGTTGCATCATGTCATCAAGTGATTGAGGACACATTGATATTAAATGGATAGAGTAGGGTGTGATTGTTACATCGATTCTTCATCACATCATGATCACTACCATCGCATGAGTTGTCAAACTAGATAGGAGAGGCACTCACCATCATAGGGGCCTCATCCATGTGATTATCACGATGGATGAGCAGAGGATGGTATACTCTTGGGGAAGGAGTATGTTATCTCACTTGTATTATGATTTAGGTCGCTATGTGCATTATGAGGTACATAACTTGATGATATGCATGCTCCTAAAGGTGTGGGCATTCAAGCACATCACGTGCACATGGCTAGTGGGATATCTGATAGAGACTATCAGGATGTGTCCACAAGTGCAGGTTTACAAGTTCAAGAGACCATGGAGATGGGGTGATTTGTTATATTGGAAAGTAGAATTTGATAGGATGCAACCAAAGGTCACCGTGTGGAGACCATACAGGTTATGCAGACCGTGGATGGGATAGACGAGGCATGTAGCGAAGATGCAGGGAGATTGGTATTTAGCTGGTCATAGAGATCGGATCATAGCTACATTCTATTATGATAGAGTGATGAGGTAGTTTGGTTGAGTGCAAGGAGTTCCTACCACATGGCCTTTCTATGCATGATCTTCATGTTGCGGGGTGTATCCCTATGATCAGGCACAACTTACCATCACCGATGTGGTATTGAGTGATCCAGATGATGTTACTAAGGATGATGATCTCATCTATGAGGATGATGATGTAGGTGTTAGCTTATCATGTACATCTTGGTGGGAGATAGCACGTCATGCTCTAATCTTTCTTGCATATCATCCTGTGTTGGTGATCCTAGATCTTGGGCAAAGAAAGGGGATGAGTCAAAGGGGTGGGTGGGAGATAGCGACAGAGATCATGCTAGGTGATGATGATGATGAGGAGGAGGAGGATCCACCAGTGCCAGTGTCAGTGTAGAGAGGGAGACAACACCAGGGAGCGGAGGGTGTAGGTATTGAGGGGGAGAGACCTAGGGTCTGACCTCGTAGCCTGCAACCACTACACACTGCTAGAGAAGTACAACATCAATTTGAGTGCAAGGAGTCCAGTGGTGGTGCCACTACAATGCCCCCAGTAGTAGGGACAACTACAAACATTAGAATAGTTGCCATTCCAGTCAATCTAGATTGGCAAGAGGGTGATCCTAGTGAGTAATTAATTATTGTACTCGTGTTTGTTGAAATATTGAATGTGTTAATGCTTTTTGATAGAGATATTGATATGATCTTTGTTTTTGTTCTGTAGTAGTTACTAGGGCATGGAACAACCTTGTGAGTCAAGTCATAGTAGAGATGGTACCTAATGAGTCGATGGAGCAGCTAGTGCAGGCTTATTATAGGTCATCGCACATAGTAGGTTGACATTTAGAGTTATTAGATCTTGTTGCACAATTGAGAGCAACCTGTGAGGAGGGACAAGTAGTGCAAGATTAGTTTTAGGTCAAGAGAGATTAGGCGATCCAGAGAGAAGAGAGCATTGAGGAGGCATGGGATGCATTTTAGATACAACTAGATCAACATAGAGTAGTAGCGACACTAGGGAATGATCATAGTTTATGTGCTATGTACAGGTGGAGGTGGACTGGCTGCGAGTTGAGAGAGATCAATTTCAGCAACTATACATATATTCTACATGGGAGGTGGGAGAGCTTAGAGGTGAGCTTAGGGGCATACAATCATAGAGTACCTCTAGTAGTTACTCACAATCTATAGCCTCACATAGACAACCTTCTGTCACTCAGGCTCCACCGGGTCCCGAGGGATCTGGATGCCATGGTCCAACACTTTGATGAGATTTTTATGTATTGTATTATGGTACACCACATTTTGATGTAGTGGTGGATTTTGACTATCATGTACTCAAACTCATATGGTATATATATATATATATATATATATATATATATATATATATATATAATGTTTTGATTGGTGTTATGATTTGATTTAAGATTAGATTCTATATGTGATTTACATGTATGTAAATGCAACAAAGATCTAATCATTGAGATGTATGTCAAAATTAAATACGATTGTGATTTGTGTAAACAACTACGTGTCATTGTTTAACAAATGCAACTATGATTTAATTGACACATGTATGTAATTGAAGAATCCAATAAACACATATGTTTTATTAAGGTACATACACATGTTGAAATAATTCAATTGTGATCTAATTAAACAACATTGAGATATTGTTAAATTAGATACAACAATGATTATTGAATATGGTACATCTAACATTGTATATGCTAACAACTAAGTAATTTTCTAAACTAAGAAAAATTCCTTGAAGAATCAAGAAAAACTATGCATTTGTCAGGATTGAAGCAAACAATAAAATAGAAAAATTGAATTTACTATCTAACAATCATTTGCTTTTATAAATAAAGTACTAGAATATAAATGAAAATAAAGATTCAACATAATATCTACGTAAATGCATTGTGTTAATAAGTTCTTTGAGAGGAGTACCATTCATATCAAATAATCTATATGCACATGATCTGAAGACTTTAGTGATGATGTATGATCCTAGTGAATTTAGGCTAAATTTCCCTTTTTTACTAGGAGGTGCATTGACATTTTGTTAATTTTTGTAGAGTACAAGATCTCCAACGTCGAATGAATGATGAATAACATGTTCATTGTACAAGCATTGAATATTCTTTTGATGAGCTTGGAGATGTTCAAGAGCATTTATGCACTGTTCATCGAACATCTCAAGTTGTTGAAGTCATAGTTCTCTTTTAGTATTTTCATCAAGGATTCCTTTGAGAGAAATTTGCAATGAAGGAATTTCTAACTCCAGAGGCATGATCCCATCAACACCATACACGAGGTTGTACAGGGTAGTACTTGTAGCTGTACACACACTCATTTGGTAAGCCCATAATGTGTGAGATAGTTGAAATCCTTCTGATGTTTGTTAACATTTTTCTAAAGAATTTATCCAATTACTTTATTAGAGGCTTCCTCTTGTCCATTTGATTGAGGATAATAAGGTGTAGAGAAGCGGTCTTGAATATGATATTTTTCTAGGAATTTCTTCACATCTTTGTTCTTAAATGATGTACCGTTGTCAGAAACCAATGTTGAAGGAATACCAAATCGAAAAATTAAGTTATCTTGGATGAAACGACAGATTTCTTCAGCAATCATGGATTGGAGAGGAACAATTTTGACCCATTTCGTGAAGTAGTTAGTAGCTATAAAAATGAAAGTGTGATTACACAACCAAGGAGCATAATTTATGACATAACAATTGTATGATTCTAGGTACAAGGACTATAAGGGGAAGCTACAAACATGATGGTTGGGCCCTATGAAATTGAAGAATTTTATTCAAATGGTGTGGTCAAATTAACCATGATAGATCATGTTCTATTTTCATTAATGGTCAATGATCACTGCCTAAAGATATACAAGAATCCATTGGATAAAGATGATTTCCTTTAGCAATTACTATAAACCAATGGGTCAAAACTTGCAACATTTTCTCTTGCAGCCATTGTTGGATGTCTTGTTGCATCTGCACCTAAAGCCACTGCTGGGTGTCTTGCAACATTTGCACCTGCAACAACTATCAGGTGTCTTGAAGCATCTCTACCTATAGCTACTGTTGAAAGTTATATCATAGGTTTAATATTTTTGCATTCATCACTAGATTCTTTGCCTCCAATATTAATGGATAATCTACTAGGCTCAACCATTGATGACCCACAGATATGATTCCAATCCTCAGTAAAAAATTGCAAAAAATCATTACACTTCTCTACAAGATGCACCTGTAACCACTTGTAGAGGGACCTCTAGCACATGTACCTACAACTACTCTTAGAGGGACCTATAGCACATGTACCCACAACCACTCTCAAAGGGACCTATAGCACATGTTCCTACAACCACTCTTCAAGGGACCTGTAGCACATGTGTCTACAGTCAGTCTCTGAGAGATCTGTAGCATATGTTCCTGCAACCACTCTCTGTAAGACATCATCATTTATGCAACCATCACTCCTCCATGAATCCATGAATAACACCATTCCATCATGTCACATCAGTTGAACTTTGCTACACATTCAACAATCATTCAATACCACCGTCTTTCTAGTCATTCGAAGTGTGTCACCTATCTTATCACCTACAATCTTTTCAGTACTTCTGTTATAATCCCATAACTAGATATTAATTGCTATAACTTTTTATTTATAATTATCATCACAAAAAATTTATTAACTATTATTATTATTTCTAGTGCTTCTATAAACCTTTAAATATGTTTTCCCTCACCGTACTACTTTCCTAATTTGTCATTTGAGAACAACTGACACATTAAGCTAGGGGAAAACAAAAATGATAACTTTTAAAATTCATCGTTGTCTTTTAAATCACTTCATACGTGGCAAATGTAAAGTAAATTCTTCCTTTGTGTACTTACCGCTAATATCCTTGATTACACCTTCATCTGCATGACTATTAATAAACAACTCATGCAACATCAAACAAATAGAAATAGAAAAAGCAATTGGCTATATAGTATAAAATAGAGGTTTTTCTAAGTAGGGGATTTACAAAAAGATATTTTCTTGAAAAAAATTGTCTGTGTTGACATTTCTTCTGAATCAGCATTAGGGTTTGCCACTTCTAATGCACAGGCAGATTCAGGCCAACTGAATACAGGAGGTTGCGTGAGCTCCTCCCCTTCACTTCTGGTTCTGCCGCACCAAGGGGGGTATCCCTATAACTCAAGATGTAACCTTGACTAGCTCAAAGATAGAAAGATCTGACTTGACAACAGCAGGCAGAATGCTCTCATGTATGGACCAAGATCTGTATGATAGATCACAAGGCTGGCAACATTCTTGGACATGATGTCTGGTTGGGTATGAGAGCATGCAGGGGGTTCCTAATCCTACTCCTACAACTAACAGGTGGAGGTGTGAAATGGTTTGATATGAATTTGGATGCAAAGCTGGACATGGTGTATAACACAAGAACACAGCATGACTGGTGCCTATCCAGGGCTTGGAGTCGGTAGACATACACCTGTGAATGATCAGCATAAATAGCTAAAACTGGATTTCAGGGGGATACACATGATATCTGCCTTACAGATATCTCCCAATATAGAGTGTTGAGCTATCTCTACTTATGGCATCCCTACTGCAGTATACCCTTCCCAATGTTCAACCTGAAAACAGTTTAATCTGCCCCTTGAGCAGAGGTTAAAAGATCAGACATTCAACATAGGAATTCTATGCTCTAGAATCTAAACATAAGCAAACATCCAGATCCAGAAGAAGGATACATGCAATACTGGAGACAGAATTAACACAACACATGCTAAGGTAGCATTACTCATATAAGATCAACCATGAAACCAGTGGATTCATGCCAAGTCCTACAACAGGAGATACATAAACTCACAAGAAAAACTGTACAGAGCAACCAGATCAGCTGGTTTTGGATTACAGAGCCAAAAATATACAACTTTCAACAACCTTGAATGAATAACACCGTCTGCATTATATAGCAGGAGGGTGTATTCAGCATTGATTACAATGTTGACCAAAATCTCACCAGATACACGGTATCATGAAAATGGCGCTCAAACACAACCGGATTGGCGCCCAAACTTGAATGCAGCAGGTAGGGGAGGAGACAGGAAGACATCTCGAGCCTTGCGCCGCCGCCTAGGGATTCAGATCTTCAATCAGGTACAACATTCGTCCACGCCATCGCCCATACCTCTGCAACAATCGCCATTGATGGCGCACCAACCCGCGGCCTCGGGAAGAACATCAAACAGCTAGTCGCAACCGCTTCCCGCCGAGATTCATCATCATGATATTTGAAAATGCAGGATAACAATATCCCACATGCACCCCGCGATGACCTCAATAACACTTTATATACTAGGTCATGAGCATATATCATGTCGGTGCTTTTGCTCCTGACGACATTAGTATATAACCTCATCATCATCATCCTCCAGCAGCATGATATCCTGTTGTTCGAAATATCACCCTGACGTCATCATGATATTTGAAATATAACCTTCATGATAATCGGCACAACCTGATCCTTCGGAGGAACATCCTCCTGCTGAGCTTATAACAAAAGTCTGGCCGATGAACATCCTGATGACGTCATCATCATATCCTGCTGACGTCATCATCATATCTGCCTACTGCGCACCTCCTCATATCCGGATGACGTCATCATCATATTTGCAAATATCAGGAGGTCTCTTCAAGATGATCAGTTGTTAGAAATATGACCCCCGCGGACCTTGATGACGTCATCATCATATTAACATCATCATGATATTCGAAAGACAACCGGATATTTGGAAATATCCTCCTGACGTTCGAACATCAGGTTGCACTGTAGCTCCTCTGTAAGATCGGGGTGAAAACTGAACATGATGATGCTGCTTGAAAACATCACCCCCAGTAGACAATGCGCGAAGCTAGCAGGCGGATATCTCCCTGATATCAGCATCATCATGATGCTCGAGCAAACATATATCCGGGTGATATGAAAATATCACCCCTTCCTTCGGAATATCATGATGCAGTTAGGCAGAAAGAAAAATATCACCCTGATACGGATGACGTCAGCATCATCAGGATGAGAAACAAAGAACAAGAAGTGATACAACATCATCAGGATGATATTGACTAAGATCATCCTGACGTTCGAAATATGATGACCCTAGTGAATATCGGGTCGCACTTAAAAACTCTTCAACATCATCATCAGGATGATCATAACCAAGATCACCCGATGATAGAAATATCACCCCGGCGAAATATCATGAAGGCAGAAAATATGATGACCTCCGCACGCAGCAGGATGAAAACTGGAAATATCATGATGATGACGACGACCCTTAGGATAAAACAAGTTAGGTCGAGCAACTCAAAGAATAACCCCTTCAAGATAACGGGGCAACATCGTCATCATGTTTGGGCAAGGTGATAAATGGAAGATCACCGGATACTTTGAAAAATCACCCTCGCAAGCAGATCAGGGCGCACTGTAGCTCATCAGCATCATCAGGATAAAACCCAAACATCACCCGACAGCGAAATATGATGATGACGATGAGAAAACCGGTCAACGGAGAACATGATGATGCTGACCCTCATCGAAACAAACATGATGATGATGACCTCCTCCTCAGGAAAATATGATGCTGCAGCTGAAAAATGCTGAGGAGGTCCATTACTTAGAACAAAAAATGGGCAAGAAGATAAAGGCTTCAAATGAAGAAACCTCCTGATCATGACAAATCAACCCCAGGTCAAAATGAGTGTCAACAGTCTGCATTGCCATAAAATTGTTAGAAATGAAGGTAAATAACTATCAATGGAAAACTAATTACAACTATAATATAGATATTTAACTTGTTGCACATATGATTGTCATTGATGTCAATACTAATGAGCATTGCACATATGCTACCTAATTTTTTCACTGATGTGATTGTGTTGTTGTCTTTGATGTCAACACTATGCTTGTATGCTTATGATGATGATATACTATGTTGATGGTGTGGTAGCGGTGGTTCATGGTTGGTTTATGATATTCATCATTGGATGTCATGCCTTGATTAATGTCAAGTAAGGTTGTATTGAGCATGTTTGTGGTCAGCAGAGATGATTTCATGATGATATATTAAGATGGGAATTAGAAGCATTAAGACGAGTAATGATATATTAAGATGGGAACTAGAAGGTATGAGAAGATATTGTTGATGACCTAAAGCATGTTGTATGATCCTTATTTTTTATCCTAAGGAAGTATGTGTTGATATAAGAAGGTTTTGGTCTCCAAATGTTGGTAAAGGTTGTTGTTGTAGGAAGCTACCTAGAAGATTACTTAGTAAAATGCTCTGCATTCCTTTGCATTTAAAGATATAGTCATGCAGTTTAGAAGTTAAGTTCAGTATGCTATAAAGGTGCTAAATCCAAAGTTTCAAATCATTGTCTCCTTTGCAGTGGAAGTTACAAGTGACAGAGTTCCATTTTGTGCTCTGGCAGAATGAGGTGAGGATGAGGGATTGTTGGAATGCTTTGCATTTCTCTGTAGTGATAGATATGACTATACAATTTTGGTGATATGTTTAGAGTAATGTATGAGTGCATCCATATGAGTATCAAGTGATTTTGAGGTCTGCAAGTTCAATTTTCAAATGATAATGTACTATAGATGGTTCTGGATGCCTAATTGTTCTTAGGGCATCTGTTTTCAAGTACCTGCACTAGTTGGAGAATGTACAAATTAGTTATATGAGTTTATATGGACATTCTACATGTCTCTATGCCTCTAAGGTTTGATGCACATGCAAAGCTTTCAAGTTTCCAGTATATCACAAAGTTTTCAAGTCAGTTTGTGAAGAGTTGTTATTGAGGCTGACTGAGGAATGTTGATGATGTGCACCACAAAGTGATTGTTGTGTGGAGTTCAAGGAGTGTCTATGCCTCTATGCCTAGACACTCTACATGTCTCTTCACAAATTAGTTATATGAGTTTATGTGGACATTCTACATGTCTCTATGCCTCTAAGGTTTGATGCACATGCAAAGCTTTCAAGTTTCTAGTATATCACAAAGTTTTCAAGTCAGTTTGTGAAGAGTTGTTATTGAGGCCGACTGAGGAATGTTGATGATGTGCACCACAAAGTGATTGTTGTGTGGAGTTCAAGGAGATATTGTGTGGGTCATGCCGACTCATATAGAAGAAGAACAAGTAGTTTTTAATCATTCATGAGTACCGCCAAGATTGTAAAGGCCGATGTGCTACAAGTTTCATGTTTTCTTTCTTAGGGGTGACCTATTTCAAATGTGTGTAACATGTGGATGTTATTCCTTGAAGGATGATACTCTGAAGGATGTTTAGGACTAAGTTAAGCAAGTGTTGGGATTTGCAAAACGTGTTCCTCTTCCTAGTGTTGTGTGGAGTTCATGTTAAGGCTTGCCCTCTACAAGTTCCATGATGTTTGATATTTGGTCGACTTGTAATTGTAATGTTATTATTGGCTTTGGCTGACTTGTAATGTAATCAATGTAATATCATGTATATATTGTAAACCTAGTTGATCTAGGTGAGGTATGATTGCAAAGATGAATATGTGAAGAGTAGAATATGAATATGATATGCATTATGATGTGCGGCTAAAGGAGAAAGAGAAGAAGTGTTAGAGACTGTCGTGATTCATCTTGAAGACATTTTTTAGACATGAGGGAAGTAAAGAGTTTACCTAACTAATTCAATCATCAAAAGAGGATTGAAGAGGTAGAAGTATAATCATCAAAAGGAGTGAGCTTCAATGTTAGTTTTTAGATAGTAAAAGGATTGTCATGCTATAATATTTTTTGAGTTTGTTCTCAGTTCAGGGAGTAGTTACTTCCTTGGGTTGTAGCCCTAAAACAAAGTTAGTAGGGAGTCATAGCTTCCTTGGGAGTGACCCTAAAATCTTTCTTCAAGGAGTATTAGCTTCCTTGGGTTGTATCCCTAAAACAAAGTTATAATTTTGAGCTTCATATATTGTGAGTTAATCCTCACCGTGGTTTTTCCCTTCTTAGGTTTTCCATGTATATCTGGTGTTATGTGTTATGCATTGTGATTGATCTTTCATGTTTATGTTAATGCTATAAAGTTTAAGTTTTAATCTGCTATGGAGGATTTGAAGTTTGATTAGATACTAATTCACCCCCTCCCCTCTTAGTAAATGGGTGTGTTCAACAATTGGTATCAAAGCTAAGTTACTTAGAAGAAGCTTAACCGCTTAAGGAAGGTCTGAGATGGCTCATAATGGATCTCACAAGGCACTTGTGTTTGATGGAACAAATTATTCCTTTTGGAAGCTAAGGATGGAAAACTAAATATCATCTCTATGGTTTGGTGTTTGGCAAGCCCTCAAGAAGGCTTACATTGCTCTTGGTTCTGAGCCTACAGATGCTAATAAGATTAGGTTGTATGATAATAATGCTAAGGTAAAGAGTGTTATCATGAGTGAGCTAGCTAATTAGAACTTCTAAAGGTAATGAGTTGCAAATCTGCTAAGGATGTCTAGGTAAAAATTGAAAGCATTTATGAAGGAGATAGTAAAGTGAAGCAAGCCAAGATGTAAATCTTCAAGAGCAAATTTGAGACCCTGAGGATTACAGAAGATGAAGACATTGCCAATTATATGCTCTAAGTGGATGAAATAGTTAATGGCATCACAAATCTTGGTGGAGAAGTGAAAGAAGATGAGATTGTGAAGAAGGTACTGAGAACTCTTCCTAAATATTCCATTCATAAGACATATGCTATGAGGTGACTTAATATTTGGATAAATATATAGTAGATCAATTGTTTGGGTCTCTCATAGCCTTTGAAATGAGAGAATTTGACAAAGGTGCTCCAAAGAAGGGAGAAACACTCAAAGCAAGTAAGAAGACAGAAGATAAAGCAACTGATCAAGATGATGACCTTGATGAGGTAGAGGCAAACTTTGTAAGAAGATTGAATAAGGGTACCAACAAATACAAAGGTAAGTTACCTTTCAAATGTTTTAGTTGTGGGAAAATTGGTCATTTTGTTTCTAAATGTCCTTTTAAAGAATCAAGGGGTAGTAACAAGAGAGACAAGTTCAAAAGAGGTTTGTATTCCATAGAGAGCATTTTTTCTTCATAAGCTGAGGATCATGATGAGTCAAATGATGAAACACTTTTCATGGATTTGAATGTTGGTGACAAAAAAGATGATTTTGGGAATTGTGAAAAGTTTGGCACCTTGCAGAATGATCAAGATAATGAAAAATTAATGGTTACATGGACTGCCTTTCATGCAAAAAAATAAGCCAATACTTGGGTAATTGACAGTGGTTTCTCTAACCACATGACTGGTGACAAGGAGAAGTTTATCAGCCTTGAGAAGTGGAATGGTGGAGCTGTTAAGTTTGGTGGTGATGAGTCAACACAAATCTATGGAAAGGGTGCTATAACTATTGATGGGAAGAATAGGACTGAGGATGTCCTCTATGTCAAAGGGCTAAAGCACAATCTTCTCAGTGTTAGTTAGATGTGCAGTAAAGGATAAAATCTTACCTTTCATACCAAAGGTTGTGAAATTGGGAAGGAAAGGTTTGAAAAATTAGTTACAAAAGGTATCAAGACATATGGAGATATCTATCACATAAAGGAGGTAAATGGAAGAACTTGCTTATTGGCTCAATCTAGTGAGTGTTGGATGTGGCACAAGAGAATGGGACATATCAAATTTTATAATATGGTAAAGATTAGCTCTATTCATGCAGTGAGAGACATGCCTAAGATAACCAAGCTTACAAACACATTATGCAAGGAATGTCAAATGAGAAAGTAGACAAAGACAAATTTCAAGAGCAAGGATTTTTCTTCTTCAATGTCATTGGAGCTGATTCACACTGACCTATGTAGCTCCACAAGAATCAAGAGTCAACAAGGTGAAAGGTATTTCATGTTGCTTATTGATGATTACTCTAGAA
The DNA here is from genome assembly GCA_027924645.1 of Cunninghamia lanceolata. Classification (NCBI taxonomy): domain Eukaryota; kingdom Viridiplantae; phylum Streptophyta; class Pinopsida; order Cupressales; family Cupressaceae; genus Cunninghamia; species Cunninghamia lanceolata. The sequence continues at coordinate 24,254,450 of BSBN01000047.1, forward strand.
TGACTTTGGTTACTTTTCTAAGATAAAAATCAGAAGCCTTTAATAAGTTTAAGATTTTCAAAGCAATAGTTGAGAATGTAACGGATGCAAAGATCAAATGCTTAAGATCTGATAGAGGAGGTGAATTTACTTAAAATTAATTTGAAAAGTTTTGTGAAGATCATGGTATTAGGAGACATTTGTCTGCTCCTAGGATCCCTTAGAAGAATGGGGTAGTGGAAAGGAAGAATAGGACTGTGCAAGAGGTGGCTAGGGCAATGTTGAAAGATGCAGATCTACCTGATATGTACTGGAAGGAAGAATTTCACACTACTGTCGATCTTCTCAACAAAGTATAGTTGAGGGTCAATAGCACTAAGACCCCTTATGAGATTTGGTATGGAAGACATCCCACTATTAGATATTTTAGGATCTTTGGCAGAAAATACTACATCAGGAAAGATGAAGAAGACCTTGGGAAGTTTGATGCAAGGTGTGATGAAGGGATATTTCTTTGTTACTCAACTAGAAGTAAGGCCTATAGATGCTACAACAAGAGATTGGGAAAGATGATTGAAAGCATAAATGTTAATGTAGATGAAGACTTGCATCAGATCTCACAAGAACCAAAGGATTACAGATCTGATATACCCTCCTGTATTGAAGAAAAAGAAGAGGAGAAAGAAGAGAAGTAACAAGAATCAAAGCAAATCCTTAAGACTCCAGCAAAGTATATTTAGAGGAATCATTTAGCAGATCAGATCATTAGGGACAAGAATGAAGGTGTGCTGACTAGGAGAAGGCTTGCAAAAACAAGTGAGAAAGTGAACTTGTGTTTACTGTCAAAGGTAGAGCCCAAAACCTTTGCTAATGCTAGCAAAGATGATGGATAGTTGAAGGCAATGGATGGAGAATTGAATCAGATAGAGAAAAATCAGACATGGGAATTGGTTCCTAGGAAAGATGAAGAAGACCTTGGAAAGTTTGATGCAAGGTGTGATGAAGGTATATTTCTTTGTTACTCAACTAGAAGTAAGGCCTATTGATGCTACAACAAGAGATTGGGAAAGATGATTGAAAGCATAAATGTTAACATAGATGAAGACTTGCATCAAATCTCACAAGAACCAAAGGATTGTTGACAACTAAGAGGGGGGGTGAATCAGTTATCTTAATTATTTCAGCTTTCTGAACTTTCTTAGTAATTAGTGCAGCATCAATTCAAACAAGCAAACATAACCATGAAGTGGAAATACACATGACACAATATTTTTGATGTGGAAACCCTGTTAAGGGAGAAAACCATGGGGTGATTAACCCAAGATTGTATTCTCTGTTAGAAGAATGGAAATACAAAATGGCACTTGCCAATTAAGGCTCACTGCCCGAGCACACTGCTCACAAGAGGCACACTGCCTACATGAGACACACTATCTACAATTTATAAAGAGTGTAATATAATACTTGAACTGATAAGGAGCATCAACATATGCTGGAGTTTAGTTCCGGTTAGGCTCTGTATACTGATCTGCTGCACTTCATCTTTTCTCTTCTTTTGTGCTACTCTCCTTTCACATACTGGACCTTCCTTTCTACTTTTATTCAGCTCTACTACTTTTCTTCACACTTCACCAACAACCATGACACTACTCACAACTAAATCCATCTTGTATATATATGTGCACAAGTGATTTCATCACCTTTCTAGTCGGCATCCGGAATAGTCAATATTTTCCACAAACTCTAATCTGTCAGCTGAATCCTTGCTTACCAAGTAATGCAGATCAAGGATATACTTGTAGAAGTCATCAATCATGTTGGCTAATCATAACTTATGCCTTAAGAATCTTTACCACCATCAGTAACACATCTAGAATAATGTCTGATGTTCTGCCAGTCAGTTCTTCCTCTATCACACTGCCAATCAGGAACCTGATACTCAAGTATTCATATCTTTTTCTTCATCTATCACCGGAGGCTAAATCCTTGGAATCTATCACTCAAGGTAGTCCTCTTGACTTCCCCAAGTCCGCACTTCACCAAGATACTTCCTCTGAGAGATCCAGACCTGATTGTTAGACCTCGCCACATGCTTTGTTCTTGTTTACCGGACCACAACATTCTTCACTCTGACTTCCAGTATAGACATACCATGTCCTGCGGATGTGTGGGATGAGCTTTGTTGCCATCAATGACAACATTCATGAATCCATATAGTGTCTCTTGCCAACAATCTCCCCATTTGGCATTGATGGCAACATTTAGTGAAAAATGACTAAGTGTTTACACTATGCTCCCCCTTGGCTGATGCTCTATCTTTATATATATTTTCTGGAGCTCCCCCTTAGTTGGATTCCTCCTTTTTCACTGCTCCTCACTCCCCCTTTGACATCAATGGCAAAGGGTAGGGTCCGCATACCAAAATTTTCAAAATCTTATCCGCATGAGTATATACATATGGAATACTTACATATACTGAAGTATGTCTGCAAAAGTTGTTTTCAATTGAATGAATTCTGTAGCCCAACTTTACTTCATTCTGTCCAAAATTGATATATGACTGCTCAATAGGAATGCAAATGTATCTGCCCTTTTTAGATCTGTTGGATCATTTGTCTGGGCTGTGATTTGAGCTTCTTTTATGGCCTCATGCATGGCCTCTAACTTAGGGACAATTATCCCTCTGAGCTCACTCAACCTACTGATTCTATTTTTCTTCTCTTTTTCAAGCTTCTTAATTTCATTCAAAACTACAACCATTTGACATTCTTGATTTATTATGGATGTAGTAAGTGGATCAAAATTTTGAGAAAGTTTTATCAGTTTATCCTCCTGTTCTTTCATTTTCTTAACAATCTCCACTGTTGTTTTGGACCATGATAAACAAAATTTGTACATTTCTCTACCATCTTTAAGAGCATTTTCTAGGCTCTTTATCCCAATATTCATATTTCTTCTATCATTAATTATCGACCCTTGTACCTCTGATAATCTTTTTGCAAGAAATTCTTTCTGGACCTTATCTTTTGCTGACTTCTCTAGGGAATCAAAATGTGTGCTAACACTATTGACTAGAGTTTTGAGATTACCGGATGAGGAGGCTATGGGATCCTTCTGAAACGATGGCATAATCTTTTCTAGCACTTCAGAAGCAGCTTCTATCAACTCACAGTCTTCCATATGAGACTTTAGGAGTTTTTCTTTAGCCTTTGCATTAGCAAATGAAGCTATCTTCATTTTTTGTACCAGAGAAAGAGAGTCAAAATTAAATGGTCCTTGTAGAAGCTCCGGTTCATCAATCTCCATTGTTTCTTTGTTTAAGAATTCTAGGACAGTTTTTGCAGGAGACATATTTTTCTTCTCTTCTGCATTCTTAGAGCTGTCTCTTGGAGCTTTCTCTCCTTCTACATTCTTACCACTAGCAGTTGTGGTCTTCTCTGTTGAAGTCTTCTCTCCTTCTGCAACCTTGGTACTGTCATCTTCTTTTTCCTTCACCTCTGCTTCTTTTTCCTGTATTCTTTCTTCTCCTTTAGATCCGGAGACTGTAGGGGAAACCGGAGGAGAGATATTTGTATGTTCATGAGCCACCTCTTCCAGAGTAGAAGATTCCAAGTCCTTATCCTTTTCTGCACCGGTGTCCATGACTTGCTCAGTGGATTCTTTTTCAACACTTGTGGTCGAGGGGTTAGTACCCAAGTCCTCTATAATTGGAATGTTAAATTTTTTAAAAGCATTTTGGAGGATCTCTTCAGTCTCTCTTGCCACTTTGTCAGTTTCACCAAGCATGAGCTGATTCATCCTGGCTTTGCTCTAGAACTCATCCTTGCAATCTTTGAAGATCATGTTCATTTGTTTGTAGAGTGATTGAAGGGTATAGCTGAATTTCTATCTGTTCCTGGATTTCTAGATCTTTTGCTCGAGCATTGTTCTTCCTCATTTCCAGCCTTTTCTCTAAGCTTTTGGGAATTAGAGAGATAATTTCAATAAAAGCTTTATTGTAAGTGTTCAAAAACTTAACTGTGGCTTCATCTAGAATCTTTTTATCTGCTTCATTATATGCATCATAGAATTCTGTTAAGGGTTGTAGGTTACCATCCACAGTGACTGCTTTCACTACAACATCTAAGGATAGAGTGGGTTTTTCAGCAAATTCCTCTTCCTTCTCTTCTTCTCCTTGACCGGTAGAGTGTTCACCAGATGATTTCTTCTTCTTCTTTAGTTTCTTTATCTCTTCATTTGATTCAGTTTCCTCATCATCCTTTAGGCTAACATAGGACCTTGTTGCCTTTTTCTTTGTTCTCTTTTCTCCTTTTTTGGATGCCTGGACTTCTGGTTTTGAGCTTTTAGCAGTGATAGGTGCTGATCTCTTTGATGATCTGGTCTAGGTGGAAGATTTTACCGAAACACTTTCCTCACTTTTCTTTTCTGCCTTTTTCTTCTCTTCCTCAACCCTTTCCATCTTTTCCCTATTGGCATCAAGTGCCTCCTTTGATATGCCAAAGCCATTTGCAACATCTTCAACTTCTTTTCTTACCTTCCTCTTGATCTCTGGTTGTCTGAGTTCCACATGAACTTTTACACTTAGCTCTTCAAAGGTTCCAAACCTTTCTGCCTTTGGATCCTTTGGCTGACTTAGCATGTGTTGAACATGCAACTCCACAATTTGTTCATCAACTTCATACCCCATAGGCATGATCCATATAGTTTTTGGTTCTACTGCCTCCATTAGGCATTGATCAGTTTCTACCATGAAGCAAACAATATCCTTATACTTCTCAACCAGAGCTTGGGGGATTCTCTCCCTTGCTTGCATCATACTCTGAAAGTTCTTGAAATAGCCCCAGAGTGCTATATTCTATGCCTTAATATCACCATGTCCATGCACGTAATCCCTGATTTGTATGGAAACCGGTCTGTCATTTTGCCATATCCAGCCAGTAGATCCGGGTAGCTCATTCATATAATAGAAGAATAGACATAGTATCAAGCCACCATATTTAAAGGAGTTCTTCTTGTCTTTCTTTATCTTCTGTAGATTTTCTAGAAGTTGGTTCAGAAGGAGCTCATAGAGATCATAGTCAGCATTCTTTCTTAACATTTCATAGGTAGTATATATTGCAGTTCCAGGTACTGAGTTTTCCCTGCTAGAGTGATATATTTTGTATCCGATGATTATGGATTCAAACTTGATATCTAGATCAGTGATATCCTTAATTGTCATTGCCCTCTTATCAAACTTTGATCCAGTAGCCTCAGTCACAGTTTGATTTTTGACAGATTTTAGAATAGGTATCCCACCGGATGAGTGCAATCTGGTAACTACCCTAATGGCATCTTTTGTGAGCTTGAATGGTCTATTCAACCATATGAAGTTATCATGTATTCTGCTCAGGATATACCAGACCCATTCATCTTCCAGAAAATAGGGGAAATGAATGCATTGTGCAAAATGCTTATCCTGGATGGCTTTAAACTGACGTTTGATCTCAAAAGAATCATCTAATAACTGCTTGTGATAGATATCCATTAATTTGAACTCTCTGAATTCTTCAATGTTTGCGTGAATGTAAACCCTAATATCTTCTGTATGCAGGACACCATGCGGAACATTGGAAAAAGTTCCTAGGGGATCTTCTTCCAAGGATTTGTATGGATGTTTCTTGAATTTGGGGCGAGGCCTATCAGAGATCTTCACAATATTTGGAGTACCCATCATTCAAGGATTTACAGAGAGATATTTGATAAAGGAGAATACCTTTTGCACCTTTTGGTTTCACGGAGTTAGCTAGATCAATTTCTGGATGAAATGACCTCTGCAAATGATCTTGAATGAGCTTGAGGGATTTTGTTGCAGAGCCTCTCTTTTCGTTTCTTCTTGAATGTAGAATGAGCAAATGCTTAGTGAGAAAACCCTTATATTGCTTCGCAAACCCTAATGTTAAGTTCCAATAAATGCTCGACCTAAGTCATTCTGGTTTGCCTTATTTGGATGACTTGAAGAATCAGATCAATCATGATCTTAAACATCTTGCGGATCTTCCAAATCTTAACCATAGTTAATTTAGATGTTTCTCTTAAGAACCCTTTGATCTGCAACTCATCTTGTGCCAGTTCTGGCACCAATTGACTGGCTGGGGGAACAAGGTTTTCTTTGTGTCTCCCCCTGAGCTAGAGCTCACTTTTTAATTTCTGGAAGGAATATCAACACCAGAGTCTGGTGCAGATCCATCCCCTACATTCTCTGTACTTTTCTTCACCCAAATCTTGTTCATCTCACTTTGAACTTCATGCGCATTCACTTTTTGTTTTCCCTTATCTTGATTCTGATTATAATATACCAGACCTCTTTTGTCCTAATTCTTTCTTCTACAGAATTTTGCTATATGATCGGATCTATTGCAAATTTGGCAAACACCATTTCTTTGCATATTTAATTGATATCCTCTTGATTTGCATTGATTAGCCATATGACCCATTCTATTGCATGCAAAGCATCTACTATTGAATGAATTGTTTATTTGCATATTTTTGCATTCATGAGATTTGTGACCTACCCTTTTGCAGTTGAAGCACTGTTCGGAGAAGGATGTATTAGTCTGATTCATTCTCTTTCTGTACTGATTAGCTTTATGACCAAATTTATTACAGTTGTGGTAGTATCCATTGAAGGATGGATATCTTTGAGCATTAGGCTGCCTTACCGAAGGTCTTCTAGGCCTGTTCCTTGGATTTTCTGATCCAAAATTCTTCTAACCGGATCTGAAACTTTCTCCTTTCTCATATCCCAAACCACACTTGTCATCTACCCTCTTTTGACTTCCAAGAAGAACTTCAAGTTGAGCAGAACTTATCTTGAATTTCTCTTTATATTCATTTGCTGTTTGAAGATCCCTTTTGAGAGAGACAATTTGATCCTCAAGTTTTTCTTCATTATCTTTAGCATCTTCAAGATCAGATTCAAGATGTCTGATAATTCTATCCATCTTGTGGCAATCTTCTGATTTCTCCTTAAGAGATTGTCTTAGATTATCTTCAGTTTTTCTTTTCTCTTCAACCTCTTGGGTAAACTTCATAACTCCTGATTCCATTTCATGTCTTACCATAATGATTTCTTTTGATAACTTTTCACATAACTTGGTTTTCTCCTTCAGAGCTTCACTTGTATCATTGGCTTCACCTTGACTTGCCAATTGCTGAAGTAGCTCCTTTCTCTTTTTCATAGAGAGACTTAATTTGTCTTTTAGTTCTCTCATGAAATCATCAGCCTGTTTGAGTCTTTCCTTTAATTCATTGACTTCAGAGTTTAACTGCTCAAGATCATCAAGGGCAGTCTTGAGTTGCTCCCTTAAACCATATAGCTCCATTTGAATTCCTAGATCTTCCTCAAGCTGTTAGACTCTGTTAAGAGGAACTTGGCTCTGATACCAATTGTTGATAACTGAGAGGGGGGGTGAATCAGTTATCTTAATTATTTCAGCTTTCTAAACTTTCTTAATAATTAGTGTAGCATCAATTCAAACAAGCAAACATAACCATGAAGTAGAAATACACATGACACAATATTTTTGATGTGGAAACCTTGTTAAGGGAGAAAACCACAGGGTGATTAACCCAAGATTGTATTCTTTGTTAGAAGAATGGAAATACAAAATGGCACTTGCCAATTAGGGCTCACTGCCTGAGCACACTACTCACAAGAGGCACACTGCCTACAAGAGACACACTATCTACAATTTATAAAGAGTGTAATACAATACTTGAACTGATAAGGAACATCAACATATGCTGGAGTTCAGTCCCGGTTAGGCTCTGTATACTAATCTGTTGCACTTCATCTTTTCTCTTCTTTTGTGCTACTCTCCTTTCACATACTGGACCTTCCTGTCTACTTTTATTTGGCTCTACTACTTTTCTTCACACTTCACCAACAACCATGACACTACTCACAACTAAATCCATATTGTATATATATGCGCACAAGTGATTTCATCACCTTTCTATTTGGCACCCAGAATAGTCAATATTTTCCACAAACTCTGATTTGTCGGCTGAATCCTTGCTTACCAAGTAATACAGACCAAGGATATACTTGTATATGTCATCAATCATGTCAGCCAATCATAACTTATGCCTTAAGAATCTTTACCATCATCAGTAACACATCTGGAATAATGTCTGATGTTCTGCCAGTCAGTTCTTCCTCTGTCACACTGCCAATCAGGAACTTGATACTCAAGTATTCATATATTTTTCTTCATCTATCACCGAAGGCTAAATCCTTGGAATCTATCACTCAAGGTAGTCCTCTTGACTTCCCCAAGTCCGCACTTCACCAAGATACTTCCTCTGAGAGATCCGGACCTGACTGTCAGACCTCACCACATGCTCTATTCTTGTTTACCGGACCACACCATTCTTCACTCTGACTTCCGATATAGACATACCATGTCCTGCGGATGTGTGGGATGAGCTTTGTTGCCATCAATGACAACATTCATGAGTACATATAGTGTCTCTTGCCAACAAGGATTACAGATCTGATATACCCTCCTGCATTGAAGAAGAAGAAGGGGAGAAAGAAGAGAAGTAACAAGAATCGAAGCAAATCCTTAAGACTCCAGCAAAGTATATTAAGAGGAATCATTTAGTAGATTAGATCATTAGGGACAAGAATGAAGGTGTGCTGACTAGGAGAAGGCTTGCAAAAACAAGTGAGAAAGTGAACTTATTTTTATTGTCAAAGGTAGAGCCCAAAACCTTTGCTAATGCTAGCAAAGATGATGGATGGTTGAAGGCAATGGATGGAGAATTGAATCAGATAGAGAAAAATCAGACATGGGAATTGGTTCCCAGGAAAGATGAAGAAGACCTTGGGAAGTTTGATGCAAGGTGTGATGAAGGGATATTTCTTTATTACTCAACTGGAAGTAAGGCCTATAGATGCTACAACAAGAGATTGGGAAAGATGATTGAAAGCATAAATGTTAAGGATTACAGATCTGATATACCCTCCTGCATTGAAGAAGAAGAAGAGGAGAAAGAAGAGAAGTAACAAGAATCAAAGCAAATCCTTAAGACTCAAGCAAAGTATATTCAGAGGAATCATTTAGCAGATCAGATCTCTAGGGACAAGAATGAAGGTGTGCTGACTAGGAGAAGGCTTGCAAAAACAAGTGAGAAAGTGAACTTGTGTTTATTGTCAAAGGTAGAGCCCAAAACCTTTGCTAATGCTAGCAAAGATGATGGATGGTTGAAGGCAATGGATGGAGAATTGAATCAGATAGAGAAAAATCAGACATGGGAATTGGTTCCTAGGAAAGATGAAGAAGACCTTGGGAAGTTTGATGCAAGGTGTGATGAAGGGATATTTCTTTGTTACTCAACCAGAAGCAAGGCCTATAGATGCTACAACAAGAGATTGGGAAAGATGATTGAAAGCATAAATGTTAACGTAGATGAAGACTTGCATCAGATCTCACAAGAACCAAAGGATTACAGATATGATATACCCTCCTGCATTGAAGAAGAAGAAGAGGAGAAAGAAGAGAAGTAACAAGAATCAAAGCAAATCCTTAAGGCTCCAACAAAGTATATTTAGAGGAATCATTTAGCAGATCAGATCATTAGGGACAAGAATGAAGGTGTGCTGACTAGGAGAAGGCTTGCAAAAACAAGTGAGAATGTGAACTTGAGTTTACTGTCAAAGGTAGAGCCCAAAACCTTTGCTAATGCTAGCAAAGATGATGGATGGTTGAAGGCAATGGATGGAGAATTGAATCAGATAGAGAAAAATTAGACATGGGAATTGGTTCCCAGACTAGCCAATAAGAATGTCATAGGAACAAAGTAGGCATTTCGGAATAAGCTGAATGAAGATGGTGAAGTTGTGAGGAACAAAGCAAGATTGGTATGTAAGGGTTATTTACAAGTTGAAGGCATTGATTTTGAGGAGACTTTTGCTCTGATAGCCAAGATGGAGGCAAGAAGGATGTTTCTTGCCCTTGCTACTCAGAAGAACTTCAAGGTTTATTAGATGGATGTCAAGTTAGTATTTTTGAATGGTGATCTAGATGAAGAGGTATACATTGAGAAAACTAATGTTTTTCAGTTATCAAAAGATCCAGACATGGTGTGCAGACTCAAAAAGGCTTTGTATGGACTCAAGAAAGCTCCTACTAGAGCTTGGTATGCAAGGTTGGATAAATACTTACTTTAGCAAGGCTTCATGAAAGGTACGACAAATAGTAATCTTTACATTAAGGAAGAGGAAGACATGATATTGATACTTGCAGTGTATGTTGATGACATAATCTTTGGTGGAGATGATGATATGTGTAAGAGGTTTGTAGAGGAAATGTAAAAAGAGTGTTAGCAGGCCAAATACCAGAATAGGGGATACCAGAGAATACCAAAAGATAGACCTCAAGACCATAAGAGACCCAAGGTGCAAACCAAGAGACATGTCACTCTAGGCACATCTGTATATATACCAAATGTATTAGATAAAAAGGATAGAGATAGGATAAGGATACAAGAATATGAGATATATGTTATAATACTAAATCCTATAGAAGCAGAGACTAGACATGCCTACATATAGGTATTATGATCTGATCTATATCTACACATATATGTGCATAAGAGTTATGAGGAGAGTTCTATGTCATGAATGAATCTCTTATCTTCTATGTGTGTATTGAGATATGTTTAGATGTAACAGATTCCTACTAGTTAGGCTAATGCCTTAACTATGTCTTCTAGGGTATAAATAGACTACTCAAGAAGTACCAGATTACAGTTCTCCAGACTGTACTAACCCCAGATCTCTTGCCAACATTGGATCTGTTGTTGGGTTCTTGGATAGAGCAGGGAAGGAGTTAGGAACCAAAAGGAAGTAAGGAAATTGATAGATAAATTTCTTTTCAGACCCTAAAGACTACCTCTATGAGAGGCGGTAGGCCATTAGGGGATGGCAAATGGGAAGGGGGAAGGATCTTAGAGATCCTTGAAAAGATGCAACTATTTGAAAATACATTTGAGGCCATGATATAGAAGGAATAATATCTAAACCAAGAGACATATATGGCAAAAGGAAAAATCAAACAGAAAAGAGAGATACGATAAATTATCGAACAAGAAAGGGAAATGGAATCAGAAGATAGAACACTAAGGCAAGCTTAGGAAAGAGAGAAAAGATACTGGAAAAGAGAAATGGAAAGAAGAGAAATGAAACAGGCGGGAAGAATGGCAAAATAAATCCTAAGGAAATGAGGAGAGTGCACCAAGAGGGATGTTACTGAGCGTGCCATGGAGGGTGCAACTGAAAATAGAAGGAAGGGAGGACAAAAATTGAAATCTGAAGGAACCATAACCAAACAAAGAGATGATCCAGTGGAACCCAATCTCGAGGAGGCATTAGTTAAGTATAAACTAAATTTGATTATCGATGAGATGACACAATTAGAAAGGCATGAGGAACAATCACAATCCCTGGACTAGGAATCACCCCTTAAGCTAAATATAACACAAATAGAGACATGCGAAGAAGATAAGAAACTTGAATTGTGGACAACCTATACAGTAAATTGGGACGTCATAGATGGAAACGATCAGTCGATCAAGTGGGGAACTATAGAAGGAAAAAACATAGGGAGTGATACTAAATATAGCTCCATATTTAGCAACCAAAGAAGTGACATGACAAGCCCAAAAGAAGAATCTTCAGAAGAAGACATGGCCACAATAAAGAAAATGTCCATCTTCTAAAGCGATACTAGCAATGCGGTGGAACATATATTCCTACTAGAAACCATATGGCAAAGCCAGAATGAGCAAAGGGACTGTATAAAGCTATTTGATTTTATTGGTTCGTTAAGGGAGGAACGATTGAAATGGTACCAAAAAACATATCCCAAGAACAATAAATCATGGATGAAGTAAAATAGATGTTCCTAGCCTAGAACTCCCGACAGAAGGGGTAAGCAAACTAAGGGAATTATCCCAAAGAGATGAAGAATCCATCTTAGAATTCGAAAAGAGATTCAAGGAAGTAGTTGAGAAGCTAGATGAGCCTCTAAATGATAAACAAAAGAGTGAATGGTTCCTTTCATCCATAATTCTAGAACTAAGAATGGCCCTGAACGGTTGAAGTTTTGGCTCATATTTAGAATTAGTTGCATTAGCATGCCAAATAGAAGGTCAGTCCTAGAGGAGGACAAAAAGAGAAAAAGAAAATAGAAAAATGGAAAAACTACAGCTATAAATGGACCAACTATGACTAAGACAAGAGCTTATTAAACAAGAAATCAGTCCGCAAAGACCCAATATCTGGTGTTCCTATTGTGGTAGAGAAAGGCACCTCTAGAATGAATGCCCAATGGAAATAGGAGAAAAGAAGGCAAATGCCCTACAAGTGGACCTTCACACTATTAAGAAAACAAATTTAGTCTATTGTGGGGTATGTGGAGAGTGGGACAACCACAAAACAATAGAATGCCCATCCAGAAAGTTCCAGATAATTGAAGAACCGGACCATGACTGGGAGATGACATACGTCAAAGGAATTGCGGAAAGACCACTATATGCACCGAATCATAGATAACGGGCCCCACCTTGGAAAAGAAATGCTAACGCCAGTCAAGGACCAGGAAGCTACAATAACAATGGTCCATTCTGGGGAGGAAGAGGCCATGGATGGGGTAGAGGAAGAAGAGAAGATGCTACCTATTTTAATTAGAAACTAGGACAATTTGCTATAGAATGTTGGGGAGAAAAGATAAAGCAATGTAGATTTTGCAGAGAAGAAGATCATGATGCTTTCAATTGTGAAAAAGCACACCAACACTATAATAGGGCTCAACTCTAGAAAGACAGTCAAACAGACTCTAAAAATGCAAGAGAGGAAATACTCCTCCACAAAACACCCAAGGAACTAGAAGAGCAACCCAAACAATACCAGAAAATAGGGAAGGATGTTGAGTATAGAACAAAAGGAGATAGTACCAGAGATGATCACTACACTGAGGATAGTGTTGCAAGTATGTGCCTAACCAATGTTATTATTGATGTTAACATATCTATGTTATCATTGGTGTCAACTGTGCTCTTGTTTTGATGCTTGCTTGTAATGAGTTAAGTGTTGAGGATAATAAGTATTTCTGATGCAGCAGAACATTTTGGTAGATTGTTCTACATTTCTTGTAGAATGAATATCCTTGTCTGTGGATTGGAAGTTATTTAGATGCATGTCTGAATTAGCTATGCTCCAAGTTTGAGCCTTCGGTATGAGTATTTGAGTGAGTTATGTTTACCAGAGTGAAAACTACTTTTTCTGTATATTTGGTGGTGACAAGGAGAATGTATTATGCTCTACATTCCTCCGTAGTTAAGTATTTCAGTCTGTGGTTCTGGAATCAAGTTTGTAATGATGATAAGTGCCTTTAACTCCAATGGTTCATGATTTGGTTGTCTACAAGTGATCTTTTCCTTATGACAGTAGCTGACAGTGTTGTTCATGTGCTCCGGTTTGAAGAATCTTCTTGACAGGGTGGTTAGAGATTGTGCGGTTGTTCCTGGTGATTACAATGTGCTTGTGGATGTCTCCTTCTTGTGTTCCTACCTTTGGATTGGTCTGCAAAGATAAATTTGGATTGTGGATGAAGACTATTCTTAGAAGATTTAATGATAAAACCAGTTTTGGGCAACTTGGTTGTTTTCACTATTTGCAGAGATTCATCAAAGATTATGGAAGCGTGTCGTGGTATGGAAGATTGTATTTGAGTCCCAGCTAAGGTATAATATGATCTGCATACATCTTTCCCTTAGCTAATTTTGTTTAGGTCCATACCTATTTCTATGTATGTTTGTAATGCCGACCTTAGAGAATGTTCCAATGGTTGATGAATGTAATGCTGACCTTGATGTACATGCCAAGGTTGATGAAGTCTATAAATACATGTAATGAAGTTGCGAAAAAGATGTCCTTGAGTGAAAATGTGAAGATAAGAGTGAAGGTGTAAGAAGAGTAGAGAAGAGGATTTATTTTGTGCTTCAATGTGTTATGTTAGAAAAAGTAACCTTGGGGGCTCTTTCCTCTTAAGGTTTAGCTCCCAGGTCCTTTAGAATGTATTTAGAGCATCTTACATGATTTTGATGACTCCCGATGAGAAAACCCTAAAGTTTCATGGAAAATGGGACCTAAGGGGTACATTTGTGATGAATCTTGCTTGAAATTGGGGGAGGACTTAGGCGCTTGCGCCCTAGTCCTACCCTAATTTAGGTCAGGACCTATTTCAAAGTGTCAGTTTATGACCATTATTTAGGTCCTATGCCAACACTGTAAGTTTGAATTATGAAATTCTTAGCAAGAATCTTTGTAGTTGCATATATAAGAATGATTAGTGATTCATTTACAAACTACATGGAAACTAGATGGACATTTTTATAGACAAGCTTATGTTAGGGTGATTCAAGGCATTCATTGTGTGGTAGAGCAGAATTTTGTGTTGTTCTTGTGTTTGTATTTGCAGATTTGGCATCCATCTCCTCATGGCATGAAGAGCATCTTCCTTCCATGACATCTTCACTACAAGGTGATATCAATTGTGTTTTCTATCATTTATCATTTGGATTATGCCTCTATCCCACAGGGATACGTACTCTTTATCTGACAACCGTGTTCAGACTTGAATGTCTCTCTGGGGCTTGACTGAGGCAAGCCTCTAAACACCACAACTCCCATCCCACTTTTCTATGATTGCAAGTTACGAGTTGTGAAAGCGAAAGAAGTGGAGTTGTAGGAGAGTAGTGCAAACTGACAAAATTGTAGATCAAAGAAGAAAACAGGGACGTGGACTCAGGCACCCACTCATTTGTCCTCCAACTCTTGCAACTAAAAAATCTCTAGAGCAACAGGAATAGGCTATAGACAAGATTCCCAGATCCTAAAGAAAAATGTGGCACAAGACTAGGACACCCCCTCATTAGTCCCTGACTTTTCCACATGTTGGTGCTTGAATTGACTGTCAGTTAATTTAGCAATTTTCATGCAGGCACCTTCCCAAAAAATCCAAAAAATATTCTAAGTGTTGGACCTCCTCAGTATTTTTCAGCTGCAGCATCATATTTTCTTAAGGGGAGGAGGTCATCATCATCATGTTTCCTATCATCATCCTGATGATGTTGCTGCAAAGTCCTAAGCATGACCCGATATTCATCGGGGTCATCATATTTGAACATCAGGGTGATATCCACTTTTCTGCCTGTCTGCATCATGATATTTCCAAAGGGAGATATCCGCCTGTCAGCTTCATGCATTGTCCAATGGGGGTGATCATTTCAAATATCCTGATGCCGATGTGTGGTGACGTCATCAAGGTCTGGGGGGTCATATTTCTAACACTAGTCATCTTATAGAGATCCCTTGATATTTGCGAATATAACGATGACGTCATCAGGATGTTCATCGGCCAGACATTTGGTATCGGCTATGCAGGAGGATTTTCCTCCGATGCATCAGGTTGTGCTGATGAAGGGGATTATCATGCAGGTTATATTGTGATATGATGCTGACGTCAGGGTGATTTTTTGAGCGACAGGATATCATGCTGGAGGATGAGGATGATGAAGGTTTATACTAGTGTCGTTGGGAACAAAAACACCGACATCATATATGCTCACGGCCTAGTATATAAAGTGTTGAAAAGGTTGCTGCGGGGTGCATGTGGGATATTTCGACCCTGCATATTTTGAAATATCATGATGATGTATCTTGGTGGGAAACGGTTGTGACGCACAGTATTCTGCATTTCCCAAGGCCGCGGGTTGGTGTGTAATTAATGGCGATTGTTGCAGAGGTATGGGCGATGGCGTGGATGGATCCAGTACCCAACTGAAGTTGTACATCCACGGCTGGCAGCTCATGGCTCGAGAACCTCTTCTGTCCCCTCTTCTACCTGCCGCATTCAATGCGTTGAGCACCATTTTTCTGATACTGTGTATCTGGCGGGATTTTTGGTCAACTATGTAATTAATGTTGGGAACCTTCCTTGCTGTATATAGCAAGTTGTGTTGCTCATTTGAAGGTTGTTGAAGGCCTGGGGCATTTTTGTGTAAATAATGAAGAACAGGGCATGATCTTGGCTATTTTATCCTATTTTGGAGTTTATGAGTTGCAACATGAATGTATTTTGCACATATTTTCAGTTTCAGTGTTAATGTTATATGAAAAATGCTTATTGCATGTGTCTATCTGCTTGTCTCCATTTGCTGCATGTTATTCTCCTTCTTTTGAATTTGGTTGCATGTCAGCAGGGATATCTGTAAGTAGAAGCAGTTAGATACCCATTCTTGGGTGATGTTTGTAAGGCAAGCATCAGTCCAACCCCCTGAAACTTGAGTGAAAGTTGCAAACCATCTGTTGTATACGTCTAGTTGACTCCTTGCCCAATGGATAGACACCAGTCTGCTCCCAGATTAGTAGTTATGAGCCAAAACCCCTTGTCTTGCATCCCGGACGTTATGTCTGCCCATTTCATCACTTCCACCTGTTAGTTGTAGGAGTAGGATTAGGAACCCTATGCATGCTCTCATACTAACCAGACATTATGTCCAAGAATGTTGCCAACCTTGTGATCTATCATGCAGATCTTGGTCCATACATGAGAGTATTTTGCCTGTTGCTGTCAAGCTAAATCATTGTGTTGTTGAGCTAGTCAAGGTTACATCTTAAGTTATAGGGACACCCCCCTTGGTGCGGCAGAACTAGAAGTGAAGGGGAGGAGCTCACGCAACCTCCTATATTAGTTGGCTGAATCTGCATGTGCATAGGAACTGGCAAACCCTGATGCTGATTCAGAAGAAAAACCAACAAAATGGCGACTCTGCTGGGGAGAAAATTGATGAAAAAGTGTTATATCTTGTGGTGAGTCACTAACAAAATGGCAACTCCGCTAGGGATGGACTGATAAAAGAAATGATATATTTGTGACCCATCCGAGTCACCAACAAAAATGGCGACTCCCCTGGTGGAATGAACTGGAAAAGTAGCTTTCAGCTATTAAAAATTTTGTCCTCTCTGGAGAGGTGGCGACTCTGCAATAAAGATCTGAATGCACATAAAAGATAGATGTATGTTATTTGTTGAAATATGTACATATTTCTGCATCTGTATGAGAAAAGGTACCTTGTTACTTCCCCTTTATATTTGCTGTTTTACTGCATAGGTTAGATGCCAGGGGAGGTTACAGGTCTTAGGCAGATAAAGGATGTCTAAGAGTAAGTTTTTTATGAATCCAAGTATGAATTATCCCATACTCAGTGGTGAAATGTTGGAGAAAAGAATAGAAGAGATAAAAAATAGGTTGATATTCTTAGAGGCTGAGCAGGCCCGGTTAAAAAGCAATAACCCTGTTATGTCTGCCAGTCAGAAGGCTAAACCTCTTCTCAGCCCTTTTATCCTTTGTATGACCAACTGGATTTGTCATGGGTTGATTATAAAGTAGAAACTATGCCTGCTAGGATATACTATCAGATGCCTAGATTTGGTGGTCACAGTGTATGTGATGGGAATGCACATATCCAAAATTTTCACAGTTTCATGGAAAAACATTCATTTAGAGATGAGGATATGTGGATGAGGTTTTTTGTTAGGTCCTTTGATGCAAAAGCAAAAGACTGGTATTTGAGCTTTCCAAAGAGATTTTTTGCCTGTTGGGATGAGCTTACTGACTGTTTTAAAGAGGAATTTGCAAGAGAACCTGTTGATCTTGTTGCAGAATTGATGAACATCAGAAAACAAGATAAAAAGCTATGTGTTGATTTCAGTCATAGGTTTGCAGTAGCCCTTTCATAGATCCCAGAAGTCTTCAGACCTGATATTTCAGCCTGTGTTGGCATATATTTTGAGGCTTTTGAGGAGGGCTCTAGTGCAATACTGAGGGATTTCAAGGTGACAAGTATGCAAGTGGCATACAAGTTCGCAGAAAATATAGAAAAATTTAGAAATAGGCACCTGCTGATAACCCTCTCCCTAGGCCTTGGTGTGAATAATAGTTGTGAAGCTGCAAATGACCAAGAAATTAAGGCATCATATGAAGATGAAAAGATGAATATTGAAGGTGCCAGTGAAAGGACTAGTGAGGATTCCCATTGCAATGATGAGGCATCTGACCATGAAAACAATAACGAGGTTGTGGACAACAATGAGCAAATTTTGGAATGGACCTATGGAGATAATTGTGAGTATTGTGCTCAAGATAGAGAAGAAATAAGCATACAGGCTGATACTCCTCCACAGAGGGAATCCATTGGTGATGAAGATGCATGCTCTGCTGCCCTTGAACAAATGGCATACTATGATGAAACTGATGCACCTAGGTCACCCATTTATGACTCATATGGTGATGAGGATCTGTCTGAGTATGGTGAGGATCTTGACACTGTTTTTGACTTGGATTCTGTTTCTCGTCCTGATGAAAGAGAGACCAACATACATCAGGTAAGTGATTGTAAAAATGTGCCTGATTTGAAAGAGGTGCCGGAGCCTGATCTTTTCCAGCTTGGTGTACCAGATGGTTGTGTACATGATGTACACAATTGTGATTTTGAAAGCTTTTCTTTTGATGTGCCACCATATACAATGAGCTCTATTTTTCCTAGCTGTGTGGTGGACTTTGAGTGTTTTTAGTTTTCAGTCCAACTAGGAAATCATTTTGCAATGCATAGTGATGATAACATGTGTTCTATGCCATATGGGTATGCATTGCCTGATACATTCTGCATCCACTTGTTGTCGGATGCTGAAGGTTGTCTGCATAGGGGTGACAATGACAAGCCAAATCAGAGGGTTGAATATGCAGATGACAAGGTTTGTTTGTGGGTGGATCTTTGCAGTATCTCCAAGCTTGACCCAGTGCATGCAGATGAAAACAAGATATTTGACAAGGGGAGATACATGTTTTTCCTTTTCTTGGTGGCCTTAGGCCATCAAGTGTGTTTGGTGATGCAGGTTAGTGCAGTATTTGACTCTGTGCCCAATGGATAAGGGACTGGTCTGCATCCCAGAGATCTGGGGTTCTCACTGCAGTCTTGCACCTGCACGTCCCCAGATAGAGCCACTGTTGGTGCCTGAATTGACTGTCAGTTAATTTAGCAATTTTCATGCAGGCACCTTCCCAAAAAATCCAAAAAATATTCTAAGTGTTGGACCTCCTTAGTATTTTTCAACTGCAGCATCATATTTTCTTAAGGGGAGGAGGTCATCATCATCATGTTTCCGGTCATCATCCTGATGATGTTGCTACAAAGTCCTAAGCATGACCCGATATTCATCGGGGTCATCATATTTGAACATCAGGGTGATATCTGCTTTTCTGCCTGTCTGCATCATGATATTTCCAAAGGGAGATATCCACCTGTCAGCTTCATGCATTGTCCAATGGGGGTGATCATTTCAAATATCCGTCATATTCATATATCACCTCGATCTTATAGCGGAGCTACAGTGCAACATGATATTTGTGCATCAGGATGATATTTCCAAATATCCGGTTATCTTCCGAATATCATCTTGATGCCGATGTGTGGTGACGTCATCAAGGTCCGAGGGGTCATATTTCTAACACTAGTCATCTTATAGAGATCCCCCGATATTTGCGAATATGAGGATGATGTCATCAGGATGTTCATCGGCCAGACATTTGGTATCGGCTATGCAGGAGGATTTTCCTCCGATGCATCAGGTTGTGCCGATGAAGGGGATTATCATGCAGGTTATATTGTGATATGATGTTGACGTCAAGGTGATTTTTCGAGTGACAGGATATCATGCTGGAGGATGAGGATGATGAAGGTTTATACTAGTGTCGTCGGGAGCAAAAACACCGACATCATATATGCTCACGGCCTAGTATATAAAGTGTTGAAAAGGTTGCTGCGGGGTGCATGTGGGATATTTTGACCCTGCATACTTTGAAATATCATGATGATGTATCTTGGCGGGAAACGGTTGTGATGCATAGTATTCTGCATTTCCCAAGGCCGCGGGTTGGTGCACCATTAATGGCGATTGTTGCAGAGGTATGGGCTATGGCGTGGATGGATCTAGTACCTGACTGAAGTTGTACATCCATGGCTGGCGGCTCATGGCTCGAGAACCTCTTCTGTCCCCTCTTCTACCTGCCGCATTCAATGCGTTGAGCACCATTTTTCTGATACTGTGTATCTGGCGGGATTTTTGGTCAACTATGTAATTAATGTTGGGAACCTTCCTTGTTGTATATAGCAAGTTGTGTTGCTCATTTGAAGGTTGTTGAAGGCCTGGGGCATTTTTGTGTAAATAATGAAGAACAGGGCATGATCTTGGCTATTTTATCCTATTTTGGAGTTTATGAGTTGCAACATGAATGTATTTTGCACATATTTTTAGTTTCAATGTTAATGTTATATGAAAAATGCTTATTGCATGTGTCTACCTGCTTGTCTCCATTTGCTGCATGTTATTCTCCTTCTTTTAAATTTGGTTGCATGTCAGCAGGGATATCTGTAAGTAGAAGTAGTTAGATACCCATTCTTGGGTGATGTTTGTAAGGCAAGCATCAGTCCAACCCCCTGAAACTTGAGTGAAAGTTGCAAACCATCTGTTGTATACGTCTAGTTGACTCCTTGCCCAATGGATAGGCACCAATCTGCTCCTGGATTAGTAGTTATGATCCAAAACCGCTTGTCTTGCATCCCGGACATTATGTCCGCCCATTTCATCACTTCCACCTGTTAGTTGTAGGAGTAGGATTAGGAACCCTATGCATGCTCTCATACTAACCAGACATTATGTCCAAGAATGTTGCCAACCTTGTGATCTATCATGCAGATCTTGGTCCATACATGAGAGTATTTTGCCTGTTGCTGTCAAGCTAAATCATTATGTTGTTGAGCTAGTCAAGGTTACATCTTAAGTTATAGGGACACCCCCCTTGGTGCGGCAGAACTAGAAGTGAAGGGGAGGAGCTCACGCAACCTCCTATATTAGTTGGCTGAATCTGCATGTGCATAGGAACTGGCAAACCCTGATGCTGATTCAAAAGAAAAACCAACACCACACATCCAACTTCAAAATCTAATACGCATTTGATTGTCATTTGATATCTTTGTGTGCGATCATTTTCTGTAATTTGTTCATTTTTTTACGAATTTGTGAAATTAGGGTTTTGAACATAATTGGGCTTAATTGAAAAACAAAATCACACAATTTCAATCTTCCCCTATGGTCCAAGTGATAGGAGATCTGTAGTAGAGTTCTCTACTTAGTTGAATGTCCTTGAATGTTTAGTGGTGAAAGGATGATCAACACACACCATTAAAATCAACCCTAAACATTTTTCACACTAAACATTTTGGTGAACCCATGTTTTTGGAATTTTGGCACCTTTCTGAGTGTTGTACTTCAGATTTACATTCATTCCATTCATCCATATCATTGTTCATCTTATTGCATTCGAAAAATTTTAAAAAAATTAAAATTTTTGAAAATTTTGAAAAAAATTGGCATTTTAGCTTGCATTTTCAAATAATTTTAATTAGTTGGCATTTAATTTCAATAAATATTTGTCATTATCATCAGATATGATTTACAATATAGAAATTTTTCATTCATCATTCATTTAGATTGCATTTTCATACTTAAATTGTTAAAAATTTCTTGAAATTGTGAATTTTTCCATATAACCTAGTTTTGCATTAGCTAGGGTTTGTAGTCAAAATATTTTTTCATATTTTACTACCCTTTTAAAACACTCATTAGTACTGATTTCTAATTGTAGTGTTGCATCATAGTGGTTTGCTTGCAAATTTCATGCCTAGGGTTTGAAAACCTTGCTTTTTCACTAGATTTTGGCCTTATCGTCTCTCTAGACTTGCATCATAGGCAAGATGTAAAGGATTTTTCTGAACTAATTGGATATTATTAGGGTTATTATCTACTTTCCCTCCTCAAATTATTTACAACACCCTTTTTTATTGGTCTTTTGCATTTAGATTTGGTGAAAAATTGCATATTTTGACTATATTTTCACTAGGGTTTGACTTAGATTTACATTCTATGTGTGTTGTGATAGATTTTATGGTTTTAGATGACTGATATTACTGCTATAATCTACTGTACCTCCTAAAATTCTTTACAACACCTTTTTTATTGGGTCTTTGCATTGAAAATTTGTGAAAAATTGCATATTTTAGTGTATTTTCACTAGGTTTTGACTTGTCATAATTTTAGATTTGCATCAAAAGCATGTTGTAAAGGATATTTTTTCTTTATTGGACTGATATCAGACATATTAGTTTCTACCCCTGATCAATTTCCTTACAACACCTTTTCTTTCACTTATTTGCATTGAAAAAAGTTTAAAAATCAAGCATTTTAGGTCATTTTCATACATAGTTTTGCACTTGTATCTTGCATAACTTTTGAAAAACTTTTAAATCTGATTTTACATTGATTTGAATACATTTACACATGGCTTCTAATCATAACATCAACACTAGGTTCCCTCCTAGACCTTACATGAAAAGAAAGGTCCCCAAACCTGAAGTTGTGTTTACACCTCATGATAGAACAATTGGAGACACTGAAGGACCTCTTTATATCACTATGAAGATAATGGGAAATCCTATGGATAAAACCCTTATTGATCCTAATTGCATGACTAATGTGGCAATGGAAGAGTTCCTCTATTCACATGGATTGATGCAAGGCTTTTATGACCCTTCGAATATGATGATTAAGACACATAAGGGAACCTTTATAAACACTTCTGAGAAGATATCTTTATTGGTCACTGTATTTAAGAAATCTGTAGAACAATTGTTTGATATTGTCCCCATTTCTGACCTTTTTCGTATAAAACTAGGAAATCCATGGTTAAAGGCTATGAAATTTGTCCCTTCAAGAATTTATAACTATGTAAAATTTCCTTTGATTGGACAAGTGCATACAATTCCTCACAATAAGTATAAACCTTTGGTTACAAGACAACACTTTACACTTGAATACTTTTGGGAATGATCTGAAGTGGAATTGGAGCCACGGATATATTTTAACTTCTTGAGCTATAGAAACTACAAAACAAAACTATTATATCAAGTGGCTGGTCCTTCTATACAAGAAATAACAAGAGATGAACAAGCTACATTTGAAGAGAATCCTAGACCGAAAGGAGATTTACCCTATGTTGAGGTTTCTCCCCCGCAATCCTTACAAGGATCAGGAGGTAGTCATCAACATCAAAACATTTCACCTAGACAAATGAGATTTGATCCCGGTGCTTCCTCCTCTAAAACACAAAAACCTACGGAAGAGAAAAACACTATCTTACAAGAGATAAGTGGTAAGACAAAAATAAATAGACAAGAAAGAGAAAGGAGGAGAAGATGACAAGCTTATGCCCAACAAAACATATCTCAACAAGAAAACATCTCACCAAACATTGAATCAAACCAAGAAAATCTTAAGAATGGCCAACTTGAAGACAAGAATAAGAGTTGGGCTATGGTACCTTATGTCCCACTTTCCTCTAACATTTGGGAGTGGGAAGATGATGATTTGCTTGATGACAACCCTTAGTTAGGTTGTCCCTACAAGTAAGTATTTCTAACCCTTTACCTCTCGTGTTGTGTTTCCCCTACAATGTGTTATGTGTTGTTTAGGCCTCCTAGGATGACCCTTGATTCTCTTGTAAGGTCCAAGACACTAGGAGATTGCCTCTATTGTGACCCTTCTTCTATTTGTATCATCATTCTTCTATATTGCTTCTCCTCTATTTTCACCGCTGTGTGTTGCGTCTTATGTACATAGCATTGCAATTGGTGACTTGGGGGCACCCTCCTACATGATTGTCCCTAAGGCACTTGTTTCTTCTCTCTTGATTTATTGTTTCCCTTCCTCTAGTGGTTCTATCTAGCATGCGGATGACGAAGAACATATTATATTGATATGGACCTAGTGTCCCTTCAACGAGAAATCAATAAATGGACCAAGTCCATACATGAGGATGGGATTGATATATATTATTTGATGCTGGGCTAGTAGAATCACTCTGTGTGATCTTGATGTTGTCTTATCACACTTACAAACCATAATAATACTACTGCTCCGTGCACTTTGTTTATCTTTTAATCTCACCTTGCTTACGCTTGGTTTTGAGATTTTTGTGGTATAGCCCTACGGTTATACTCGATCTCTGAATCTATAGTATAACCTTGGCTCTTTGTTTGAATGATCATTTGTATTATTGTTTATCATGGTTATATGGACATTAACACTTTTCTTGTAGGAATGTATTTGTGGGAACATTTGGTGATCGTAAAGTACATTTTACCTCCGAGGGGCATGGGCTTTGCGAGAGCTCATGTTCCCTTGTGTGTTTTCTTCCTACCTTAATGTGCTTGATATCAGTACATGATATCAACCACCTTATGGTGGGGGCATATATAAGGTAAGAAATCTGATTTAGATGGTAGCAAAGTGTGTTTGTTCTCAAGTACAGTTTAAAGACTAGTGGCGATGAGTCCCTCCTACACTTTGAGATTTGTTTGTGAATCTTGAAATCTACTGCAATGATTTAAGCCCTTTTCCGAGGCGGGATATCATGCATATCCTTTTATCTTAAGCCCTCTATAGAGG
Source organism: Cunninghamia lanceolata (assembly GCA_027924645.1). Lineage (NCBI taxonomy): Eukaryota > Viridiplantae > Streptophyta > Pinopsida > Cupressales > Cupressaceae > Cunninghamia > Cunninghamia lanceolata. The sequence continues at coordinate 24,279,102 of BSBN01000047.1, forward strand.
CAGGGATGGTGTATTTCTTGAAGAGAGTGCACATCCTGTCATTTTCTAAAAGTCCTTTGCGGAGGCAGGGAGTAGATTTGTGACTATCCTAAACCTTAAGCATGTCTTCGGTGATTGTTGTGGTGAAGCCCAATCATTGGTGTGTGCTTGTAATGTGCCTGAGATGGTGATGAACCTAGAAATAGGAACACTCCATCACTTGTCTGCCATATTTTCTCGGTGCCTTCCAAGTGTGTGTGTATGGCATGTTTGTTCCCAAGCATAGTCTTAAAGATTGGTGGCGATGCATCCCTCCTATGCTTTGGAATTTGTGTGGCGTGCTTGATTTGTATGGCATGTTTGTTCTCAAGTGCAATCTTAAAGACTGGTGGCGATGAGTCCCTCCTACACTCTAAGATTTGTTTTGCGTGTGTGTTGCCCCATTTGTAGTTTAAAGACTGGTGGTGATGAGTCCCTCCTGCATTATGGGTGGTGTGTTTACTTTCCTTATACTTGCATCGACATTTCATATATATGAGAAAAATAAAAAGAAAAATAAAATCATCAATGTATTCACTGCATTCACTATACTCACTGTGTTTTATGTGTCTTCAATATTGTCTTCTCCATGTTTTGTGTGACTGTAACTTTCTTCTCTATGTTTTGCGTGCCTATTACTGCCTTCACTGTGAATGGCGTGTCTTCTCTGTGCTTGGCATGTTTGCTGTGTTTGTTGACCATACTTTAATGCATGTATTGGTCTTGTGTTCATACATACATTAAAGTGGGGGCTAAATGTTATGTCGAAAAAAGTAACCTTGGGGGCTTTTTCCTCTTAAGGTTTAGCTCTTGGGTCTTTTAGAATGCATTTAGAGCATCTTACATGATTTTGATGACTCTCGATGAGAAAATCCTGAAGTTTCATGGCAAATGAGACCTAAGGGGTACATTTATGATGAATCTTGCCTGAAATAGGGGGGAGGACTTGGGCGCCCGTGCCCTAGTCCTACCCTATTTTAGGTCAGGACCTATTTCAAAGTGTCAGTTTATGATCGTTATTTAGATCGTATGCTAACATGGTAAGTTTGAATTATGAAATTCTTAGTGGGAATGTTTGTAGTTGCATATATAAGCATGAGTAGTGATTCATTTGAAAACTAGATGGACATTTGATTGACAAGCTTATGTTAGGGTGATTCAAGGCATTCATTGTGTGGCAAAGTAGAATTTTGTGTTGTTCTTGTGTTTGTATTTGCAGATTTGGCATCCATCTCCTCATGACATGAAGAGCATCTTCCTTCCATGAGATCTTCACTACAAGGTGATATCAATCATGTTTTCTATCATTTATCATTTGGATTTTGCCTCTATCCCACAGGGATATGCACTCTTTATCTGACAACAGTGTTTGAAAGAATTGAATGTCACTCTAGGGCTTGACTAAGGTAAGCCTCTAAACACCACAACCCCCAACCCACTTTTCTGTGATTATAGGTTACAGGTTCCAAAAGTGAAAGAAGTGGAGTTTTAGGAGAGCAGTGTAGACTGTCAAAATTATAGATCAAAGAAGAAAATAGGGACTTAGACTCGAATGTCCACTCATTAGTCCTCCAGATCCTGCAACTAGAAAATTTCTAGAACAGTAGGAATAGGTTACATACAAGATTCTTAGATCCTAAAGAAAACTGTGGCACTAGACTAGGATGCCTGCTCATTAGTCCTTGACTTTTCTGTACATTGAACTTCAAAATCTGGTATGCATTTGATTGTCATTTGATATCTCTTTGTGCGATCATTTTCTATAATTTGTCCATTTATTTATGAATTTGTGAAATTAGGGTTTTGAGCATAATTAGGCTTAATTAAACAACAAAATCACACAATTCCAATCTTCCCCTATGTTCCAAGTGACAAAAGATATGTAGTAGAGTTCTCTACTTAGCTGAATGTCCTTAAATGTTTAGTGGTGAAAGGAGGATCAACACAAACCATTAAAATCAACCCTAAACATTTTTCACACTAAGCATAATGGAACTAAACCCTAGCTTAAAGTAGATTCTATCAAATCAGTTCACCAATCCTTGGCAGTGAACCACCCCTTGATAGTAAGCCGATCTTGGTAGTGAGCCCTAAGGTAGTGAGCCTCTGATTTTTGGTATTCCTATAACTTATTTATTTTTGTGGGCTAACACCCACCGTGGTTTTTCCCTTATAGGGTTTTCCACGTAAAAATTCTGGTGTCTCATGTGTTATTGTGTTGAGCTTCTTGATTTATGCTTTCATGGTTAATCATAATAACAGTGATTAAGAACTTGATGTGTTGATATTCATAAGTAGTTAACTTTTTGTGACAACTAATTCACCCCCCCTCTTAGTTGTCCTGTACATTTCAATAATTGGTATCAGAGCAGGTTTCTTGGAAGAAAGCCTAACCGCTTGAGGAAGATCCATGATGTCTTACAGGAAGGAAGCTCTACAATTTGATGGAACGAATTATGATCTCTGGAAGGTATGAATGAAAAGCCACCTCCTTTGTCTTGGTTATAAAGTATGGAAACCAACAAAGACAAAGTATACCTTGCCTTAGAATGGTTTGCAAACTAAAGATGAAATCAAAGAATATGAATTAAACATAAAAGCTAGAGATGCTCTATTGAGTGCCTTATCTAACACTGAGTTAATAAAAGTCATGGATCTAGAATCTACTCATGAAGTCTAGGAAAAGATGGAAAAACTGTATGAAGGAGATGATTCTATAAAGAGTGTCAAATTATAAGGCTTGAAAGTGAAATATGAAGGTTTAAAAATGAACAAAGATGAAAACATAACTGCCTTCATGCAAAAGGTTGATGATATTGTCAATGGAATAAAAGGTATGAGAGGAACTATTGATGAGAAGGAAGTTGTGATGAAAATTCTTAGGTCACTACCCAAGTCCTACAGTCACAATGTAGCTGCAATTGAAGAAGTAATGACAGTGCAAGATGTCACTAAGGATCAACTTCTTGGAAAGCTTACAGCCTTTGAGATGAGAGAGTTTGGTGATGTTGAACTGCACCAGACAACTGAGAGGGGGGTGAATTAGTTGTCCTAAAACTTTTAAACAATTTTAATCATTAACTTATCAATCACTTATATTTAGATATAACCATGAAAGCATAAAATGAGAAGCTCAACACAAAAGCATAATCAACACAAGAGACACTAGATTTCTACGTGGAAAACCCTAAAAGGGAAAAACCACGGTGGGTGTTAGCCCACATAAATATATGAGTTATATCAATACTGAAAATTAGAGGCTCACTCCCTATAGGGCTCACTACCCAAATTGCTCACTACAAAGAAAGGCTCACTACCTATAGATGACTCACTGCCAAAGGGTGGCTCACTGTCAAAAGAAGGCTCACTGCCAAAAGGTTAAACTGAGTTAACAACATCTACTCCATGCCAAAGTTTAGTTCCATTGATGCACAAAACACCTCTAATCTGCTCTGCAACCTTACTTCAATTTTTCTTCACATCTTCGTACATGGATAGATTTTCACGACACAATTACAAGTATTTATACACTACATCAACCTTGGAATGATCATCAAGGTTGGCATCACAATCATCAACCATTGGCACAATCTCCAAGGTCAAGATTACAACCATACATAAAATAGGTCTGGACATACTACAAATTTAGCTAAGAAAAATATGTAAGGGTGTATGCGGATCATGCCATGTCTTAGCTGGGACTCAAACAAGATCTTCCATGCCACGACACGCTTCTACAATCTTCAATAGATCTCTGCAATCAGTGGAATTAACAAAGTCGGCTAAGACTGGTTACATGCTAAGTTATCTGGGAATAATCTTAAAACACGATCTCAATTCCTTAACACAGACCAATGTAAAGGCAAGAACAAGATCAGGAGGAATCTACAAGAACGTCGTAATCACCAGGAGTAACCACATAAAATCTAACCACTTTATCCATGAGATTCTTCACACAGGATCACTTGAACTTCATTGTATTTAATTGTCATGAAAGAAAGATATCTTGCGGACCGCCAAATCATGAACCATTGTAGTTGTAGACACTTATCATGATCCCAAAATTCTTGTTATCCCATTTTCCTCTGCCCAGAGTCAAATGGTTAACCTAGTATTTCCTTGAAAATCCTTTGGAAATGTTCCTATAAAACTTAAAATGCCAAATTTCCTAGGAGCCTTGCCTAAAAAGCCTTACCTTTGGGAAGAGCTTGAAAAAGCAGGTAGGTTTGCTTTTTACACCACCCTGAAATTCAACCAAACAAAGAAGTTATTCATGGTCAAAGTTTTGGTCAACATACAGTTCGAATGTACATTGGCAAGCAAAAAGTCTCAATTGGCTTTCAAAAGGTGGAAAAGATGGTCGTATGCATCCCAATCGCATATCAGGTTTGTATATACATTGGGGGAATCTTTCACAGATTCCCCAGAATATTTTGTGCTTGCATATCAAAGGTTTGTATATCGGGTTTGTATATTTGCATATACAATGAAATATACAAAGAAAAAACATACAAGGCCGATGGACATACATGTGCTACAGTGGAATGTACATTCACCAATGTATAAGGCAGGGAGCATGCAAGTCAAAGATACCAAATATACATGCAAAGGACGCGATACATGCGACTATATACAATGAAAAGTATACATTGCAGGTATATTTTGTCAGAGATTCCCTCTTGCATGTTGGGATTTGTATGTTGTGCTTGTATATTCAGATATACAAGTAAACATACAAATCCCAACATGCAAGTGGGAATCTTTGACGGAATATACCTGCAAGTCGTTTGTAGATGGCCGAATGTACAAGAGGTGGGGCCCTCACATATACAAGGAGGATTGCATGTGTTCTACATACAAGTGAAAGCACTACAGTGGCTTGTATATCGGGTTGTATGCTCAACATACAAGGCCGATACACAAGCAAAATATACAACTCGGACCCAAATAGAGGTTTCATTTTGTTCTATGACATTCTGGGGTCTGCCTTGTATGAGAGGCGATTGTATGTTTCAACATACAAAGAGACAGATACCAAATATACATGCAAAGAAATATACAAAGGTCGAATATGTGCAAGAGGTGGGGCCCACAAGATCCAAGGGACTTTTGTATATCAGTGATATACAAGTGGAGGATACAAAGAGAAAGGCAAGGCCCAGGGCCCACCACTTGCATATTTGTGGTTGTATGTCTGCACATACAACCAAATATACATATCTATATACAAGCCAGATTTCATGAAAGGTTCAAATACAGCTGTTGCAGTTTCAAGTCTGCGGCTTGTATGTGTGCATGCGATTGTATGCTTATATATACAATGCGATATATAAGAGGAGATGCAGTTTTAGAGCCGCTCCTCAGCCCAACTCAATGGCGAATCAGAGGGTGCCACGTGGCAGTGACAAATGCATATACAAGGGCTCTTGCACATACAAAGATGATTTAAGAGGCATTTTCAAATGCATATTCTGAAGCAACTGCAGAGGCCTTTTAGGTGCCGAAATGGAGATACATGCAAAGCTTTTATACATGCAAGGTAGACTCAGAGGTATTTTCAGAGGCCGATATATACACAGATGCAAAGCGATATATACAGGTAGTTGACCAAAGCTTTGATCGCCTATATCTCCTCTGTCCTGATGAATTTTGACATGCTGTAAGAGGCAAAAGTGCATGTTTTTGCCTCCTCTTTCATTTGGCAGGGTTTTTGAGGGGATTTTCTAGTTTTCATTTTCCAGATCTGGCTTTGCATATTTTGGCCGATTGGACATTTCAGCGGCCGTCTTGAAGATTAGGGGGACTTTTCTTCTCCATAGTGGCTCCAGTTGGTGGTTTCTGCAGGTGCATTCATGGTGTATGGGTTTTTTGTCCTTCAGGACCATTTCTTGCACGTTGAACGATGACTTTGGAGGTTCCTTCTCCATGTCCTATCCTTTTTTGTGTCCTGGCTGCGGTTTTTCTACATTTTTGGCCTGGCAGCGACATGGCCCATGTCCCTTCACCATGCCTCTACCCATACTTTCTTGCTTCTGGCATTTATGGTATGGGTTCTGTAAATCAAAGACTCCATGCTCTTCTGGCAAGAGTCTGACCTATAAGGATAATGTAAACTCTTTTGCAAATGGTGATGGTTGATTTTGGGGCTGTTATGCTGCTAATTTTTTTTGTAGTCAGACCTCTTAGTGTAATTGCAAGGGTATGGGAATGTGACTCACTGTGCCTGAATCTGGCCTCTACTATCTTCCTTTTATCCACCAATGAATGGTAATTAGCTATGTTGGTATACCCCTGCTATGAAATATTTTTGTGTTGTAATAGTTTTCTGGACATTCATGATTGATAGATGCTGACTTCTCACCTCTCTTATGTCTGGGTTGTGTGTTTTAATTGAAGTTGTAATTTGTTCAGTGGGTAAAACAGCTCCTCTATAGGTTTAATTTTCATACCAAAGCCTCAACTAGTCTTAAGTCTGTGTGAATCTCCCTCAACGTCAAAAGAATCATTGTTGTGTCCACACCATGACCACCATTGCTCACTAAATCTGGTGTATCACCCCCTTTTTTTCCCTTTCAATTTTCCTTCTAACTTTTTTCCCTTCAAGTTGTTTAGCACTAGGTTTAGTATCATTGCTCTAAGTAATAGGTTTAGAGAAAGGAACCAACCTTCTCTGGAGATCTGATCTCAAATTGCAAGGTCCCACACTTTGAGATCATTCCCATGTTACCCCCAGATTGCTGAGGGTTTCACATCTGCATCAAAGGGTGCAAATCTGGGTGATAATAGTTTCTGGCACACTCAGTGGGACCAGAATTAAGAATAACAAGTTCAAGTACTACAATTGATTACTAGTTTTAATGTGTAGCTAATGATATCCAGACCTGTGAGAGGTTGACACTTGCACATCTGGCGACTCCAAGCTTTGGTCTAACAGAACCGGTGTATTTCTGCTTATGAGAAGAATACATACCAGAAGCAACCTTTCGCCTTTCGAATACTTGTAATTATCCCCACCTAGGAGAAGAGGGGTAATAGCTGAGAAGCACAAAAGGACTCATGCCTAGTCTAGGAGAGCCAAGTCAACTCCCCCTACAGTTGGAGCTCATACTACCCCAAGGGCCTCAGTCACGATGATCCCTATGGCCAGAAATCTGCCCTTTGTTGCTTTCAATCAAGGCAGCCCGTTGAATCTAGCTCAACATGATGATATCCCTGTTGCTTCCCTAAGGAGTTTACCATTCTTTCATGGTGAAGATCAAACCACTCCAGCTGAGCATATCAAGGACATTGCAAACCTGCATGTTGTCCATCATGTGATAGAAGAAAATGTAGCAATTAGGCTGTTAGCAGCTTCCCTAAAAGGGAAGGCTCTACAGTGGTTTAGAAGTCTGCCGGTGAATTACATAGATTCCTGGGATCTCTTGGGAGAAGAATTGTGTAGTTTCTTTGAGGACAAATTAGACAATCTATCACTGGTGGAGCAGCTGTCTACAATCAAAAGGGCCCCTCATGAAGTAATGTCAGACTTGAACCACCGTTTCCAAAAGACGTGGGACAGAATCCCACCAACGGTAAGACCTACAGTTGACCATGCATTCCTATATTTTTTGAGAGCTTTGAATAGCGACATCTCTGTCATGATTCAATCCATGGGAGGATTTTCTTGACCACAGGCTTATACCATAGCCATTAGGGCTGAAAACAGTCTCATTCAGGCTGGTAAGATCACCCCTAGGCCTCTTTTACCAATTTTCCCTACTATTCAACTGCCATTCCCAACATATGTACCTCCCATATCCATTATACCTACCACTCCATCTTTGCCAGCAGCTAATGTGCAGCCAAATAGGCCGGAAAGCACTGCTCCAAATTAGTCTTTCAAGTTACAAGAGATCAAGGGATTATTGCAATCTTTTGTTAATAAGCTGACAAATATGAAAAGGCAACAATTCTAGAATAGACAGCCCTACTAGCCACATAGCCAAGGACAAAGCCAGCCTTATCAAGGACAGAACCAACCCTACCAAGCTAATAGGCCACCCTACCAGAACAATTACCAGGGGGCTAGGCAAAACATGAACCAGAGGCCTTTCCAGCCTTATAATCCTGCATTCACCAGTGCCGTTAGTAACATCATCCCTGTTCAGAACAACCTAGCATCTGAGTATGAATGGTGCTCTCCAAGTAATTAGTCGCACGGTCAAGCAGCATGTCCAAATGGAACCATAAATCAAGCTCTGATAGTGCAAGGTGTTGCAGTTTCACAGCCAAGCACATCTAATGAGGGGACTGTGCAGTAGATAGAGCAGCCTCAGAATGATGTTGCCTTCCTAAATTCATAGGAAAATGAGGTTTGTCACATGAACAGAGATGACACTCCAGTCACCGCGAACACGAGAGCCAAAAGAAGGAGTTATGAAATGGATCAGACAACAAGCAAAAAAAGAGGACCCGATGATCCGTCTACATCCTGTTTTCCCCATGTGTTACAAAGGAATACTCAAGGAGCTACCAAAGAGAAGCCCCATTTACAGGCTAATATTGCTACCGCCAAGCCACATCAAAAGGTAGGTGTTGCTGCCCCTTTTAATATTATTGAGAATATGAAGAAGGCAAATGTGACAATGTCTATGTGGGATTCCTTAGCAATCTCGGGTCAAAAGGACATACTGCAGTCTACCTTATCTGATTTGAAAGTATCCAAAGATACAACTGTTGACCCAAATAAGGTTATCCTTACCAATTCACCCCAGGATAGCAACAAACAAACAAGAAAGACTATCAAACTGCTTCCATTCTATGTGTCGTTAATAATAGGAGATAAGCTAGTGCACAATTGCATGGTAGATAGTGGTGCAAGTAGTTTTGTTATGCCAAAACAGATCGTAGACCAACTGGGATTGAGATACCAACCCCTAACAAAGGGTGTGCTCCAGCTAGATGGCATGGCTGTCAACACTGTAGGTGTGATAAAGGACCCGAGCCTCACCTTGTATACCTGTCTGAACGTTTCCATCACTCAGGAAGTGTTTATCATAGACCTACCTCCTCATTTTGCCATGTGTTTGTCAAGGGAATTTATAGCCAAGATAGGAGGATATTTGTCCTTGGACTGGTCCCACATGTTTTTCAGGACTAGATATGGCACCAAAGTAACCCTGAAATCTGAATTGCTTTCGAATCATCACATAGAGCCCTACACTCCAAGTGTCATTAATGCAAATTGCATTATCTCTAATGATCCTGAGCTTGTGGCTGCTCAACAATTACAAGCTGAAAGTATACTAGAGGTACTGTTAAGGGAATGATCCTTGGAAAACACTGTTGACAGTCTTGAGGAACACATTCAAGAGACTGGTATAGGAGTGTACATACTACATGAGCCTGAATCAGAAATTCCAAGTCTTGTAAAGGGTTCAGAGCTGTAGATAGAAGAGCAAGATTAGGTATGGAAAATGTACTTTGATGGCTCTAGAAGTAGGAATGGGTCTAGTGGTGGTGCAATGCTTGTGTCCCCGCAAGGCGACAAGTATTATTCTACTTTCCGTTTTGCCTTTTCATGCACCAATAACACTGCTGAATATGAGGGATTAATCCAGGGATTGCAGTGGGCAAGAAAGAGGAAAATTGATTGTTTACAGGTGTTTGGGGGCAGTGAATGCATTGTAAACTAGGTGAGAGGATTGCATGCTACAAAGAATGATACCTTGAAATGCTATAAGCATAGGGTGTGGGATATGATTGAAGAGTTTGATGTGTTCAACTTAATATCTATCCCAAGAAATTAGAATTACCATGCAAATAGGTTAGCTATGATTGGGGCTCAGTTTGACATCCCCAATGATATTCAAAGGGAGAAGGTACAACCTCATGTAAAAATAGTTGATAGACCCTCTTGTTGGCAATAGACACTATATGGATTCATGATTGTTGTCATTGATGGCAACAAAGTTCATCCCACAGATCCGCAGGACATGGTGTGTCTCTACCGGAAGTCAGAATGAAGATTGTTGAGGTCCGGTAAACAAGAACAGAGCTTGTGGCAAGGTCCAACAGACAGGTCTGGATCTCTCAGAGGAAGTATCTTGGTGAAGTGCGGATTTGGGAAAGTCAAGAGGACTACCTTGAGTAATAGATTCCAAGGATTTAGCCTCCGGTGATGGACAAGGAAAAATATATGAATAGTTGAGTACCGGATTCCTGAGTGACAGTGTGAACAGAGGAAGAACTGACTGACAGAACATCAGATTACTTTCCGGATGTGTTACTGATGGTGGTAAAGGTTATGAAGGCATGAATCATGTTTGGCTGACATGATTAATGATTTCTACAAGCATATACTTGATCTGCATTACTTGATGTACAAGGATTCAGCCGACAAAATAGAGTTTGTGAGAAGATTGACTATTCCAGGTGCCGATTAGAAAGATAATGAAATCACTTGTGTGGATATATATAGGATGGATTTAGTTGTGAGAAGTATTGTGGTGATATGTGATATGTGAATAAAAGCAGAGCAGAGCAGAAGCAGTAAGGAAGGTCCGGTATGTGAAAGGAAAGCAACATAAGAGAAGAGGAAAGATGAAGTGCAACAGATCAGTGTACTGAGCCTAACCGGAACTAAACTCCAGCATATGTGGATGCCTCCAATCAGTTCAAGTATTGTATAACACTCTTTTGTAGACAGTGTGTCTCTTGTAGGTAGTGTGCCTCCTTGTGAGCAGTGTGCTCGGGCAGTGAGCCCTAATTGGCAAGTGCCATTTTTGTATTTCCTTATTCTTCTAACAGAGAATAATCTTTGGGTTAATCACCCCATGGTTTTCTCCCTTAACATGGTTTCCACGTCAAAAATACTGTGTCATGTGTTTTTCCATTTCATGGTAATGTTTGCTTGTTTGAATTAATGCTGCATTGATTAATAAGAAAGTTCAAAAAGAAGAAATAATTAGGATAACTGATTCATCCCCCCTCTCAGTTATCAACAATTGGTATCAGAGCTAAGTTCCTCCTAATAGAGCCTAACAGCTTGAGGAAGATCTGGGAGTTCAAATGGATGCATATGGTTTAAGAGAGCAACTCAAGACTGCCCTTGATGATCTTGAACAGTCAAACTCTGAAGTCAATGAATTAAAGGAAAGACTCAAACAGGCTGATGATTTCATGAGAGAACTAAAAGATAAATTAAGTCTCTCTATGAAAAAGAGAAAGGAGCTGCTTTAGCAATTGGCAAGACAAGGTGAAAAAAATAATGCAAATGAAGCGCTGACTAAGAAAACCAAGTTATGTGAAAAGTTATCAAAAGAAATAATTATGGTAAGACATGAAATGGAATCAGGAGTTATAAAGTTTACCCAAGAAGTTGAAGAGAAAAGAAAAATTGAAGATAATCTAAGACAATCTCTCAAGGAGAAATTAGAAGATTGCCACCAGATGGATAGAATTGACATCTTGAATCTGATCTTGAAGATGCTAAAGATAATGAAGAAAAACTTGAGGATCAAATTGTCTCTCTAAAAAGGGATCGTCAAATAGCAAATGAGTATAAAGAGAAATTCAAGATAAGTTCTACTCAACTTGAAATTCTTCTTGGAAGTCAAAAGAAGGTAGACGACAAATGTGGTTTGGGATATGAGAAAGGAGAAAGCTCCAGATCCGGTTAGAAGAATTTTGGATTAGAAAATCCAAGGAATAGGCCTAGAAGACCTCTGGTAAGACAACCCAATGCTCAAAGATATCCATCCTTCAATGGATACTGCCACAGCTACAATCACTTTGGTCACAAAGCTAATCAGTACAAAAAGAGAATGAATCAGACTAATTCATCCTTCTTCGGATAGTGTTTTAACTACAAAAGGTATGGTCACAAGTCTCATGAATGCAGAAATATGCAAATGAACAAATCATTCAATGGTAGATGCTTTGCATGAAATAGAATAGGTCATATGGCTAATCAATGCAGATCAAGAGGATATCAGTCAAATATGCAAAGAAATGTTGTTTTCTAAATCTGTAATAGGTCTGGTCATAATGCAAAAGTCTGTAGAAGCAAGAATTAGGACAAAAGAGGTCTGGTATATCATAATCAGAATCAAGATAAGGGTAAACAAAAGATGAATGCGGATGAAGTTAAAAATGAGATGAGCAAGATTTGGGTGAAGAAAAGTACTGAGAATGTAGAGGTTGGATCCGCACCAGACTTTGGTGCTGATATTCCTTCCAGAAATTGAAAAGTGAGCTTTGGCTCAGGGGGAGACACAAAGAAAACCTTGTTCCCCCAGCTAGTCAATTGGTGCCGGAACTGGCACAAGAAGAGTTGCAGATTGAAGGAGTCATAAGGGATATATTCAAACAAATTGTGGTTAAGATTTGGAAGATCCGCAAGATGTTTAAAGATTAGGGTTGATCTGGTTCTTCAAATCACCTGAATAAGGCAAACCAGAATAATGTAGGTCGAGCATTTATTGCAATCTGATATTAGGGCTTGCGGAGCAATATAAGGGTTTTTCATTAATCACTTGTTCATTCTGCACTCAAGAAGAAATGAAGAGCAGAGCTCTGCAACGAAATTCCTCAAGTTCATCGAAGATCACCTGCAGAAATCATTACTTCCCAAGATCAATCCAACCAACTCTGTGAAACCGATAGGTGCAAAAGGTATTTTCCGTTTTCAAATATCTCACTGCAAATCTCTTGATAATGGGTACTCCGAATATTGTAAAGATTTCTGATAGACCTCGCCCTACATTTAAGAAACATCCATACAAATCCTTGGAGGTAGACCCCCTAGGTGCATTTTCCAGTGTTCCGCATGGTGTTTTGCACACCGAAGATATTAGGGTTTATATACATGCAAATGTTGAAGATTTTGGGGAATTCAAACTAAGAGATATTTATCACAAACAATTGTTAGATGATTCATTTGAGCTCAAACCCCAATACATAGGCCTCTGGAACAAGCACTTTGCACAATACATACATTTCCCCTATTTTACGGAGGATGAATGGGTTAGGTACATTTTGAGCAGAATACATGACAATTTCATGTGGTTAAATGGACCATTGAAGATCACTAAAGATGCCATCAGGGCAGTTACCAGACTACACTCATCCGGTGGGATTCCTATTCTTAAATCTGTAAAGAACCAAACTGTGAGTGAGGCTACCAGATCTAAGTTTGACAAAAGAGCAATGACAGTAGATGACATCACTGATCCAGATGTCAAGTTTGCTTCTATGATCATTGGATATAAGATATATCATTCTAGCAGAGAAAATTCTGTACCTGGAACTGCCATCTATACCGCTTATGAAATGCTAAGAAAGGATACAGACTATGATCTTTGCCAGCTTCTCTTGAACCAACTCATGGAGAATCTGCAGAAAATAAAGAAAGATAAAAAGAATTCATTCAAATATGGTGGATTGATATTGTGCTTATTCTTCTACTTTATGAATGAGCTTCCTGGATCTAATGGCTAGGTATGGGAGAATGATAGACCGGTAGCTATCCAAATCAGAGATTATCTACATGGACTTGGTGACAACAAAGCACAAAATACAGCTCTGTGGGGATATTTCAAGAACTTTCAGAACATGATGCAAGCAAGAGAAAGGATTCCCCAGTCTCTTGTTGAGAAATACAAAGACACAATTTGCTTTATGGTAGAGACTGACCAATGCCGAATGGAGGCAGTAGAGCCAAGGACAGTCTAGATCATGCCCATGGGGTATGAAGTTGATGAACAAATTGTGGAGCTACATGTTCAACACATGCTAAGCCAGCCTAAAGATCCAAAAGCAGAAAGGTTTGGAACCTTTGAGGAGCTGAGTATAAAAATTCATGTTGAACTCAGAGAACCAGAGATCAAGAGGAAGGTAAGAAAAGAAGTAGAAAATATTGCCCAAGGCCTTGGCATCTCAAAGGAGGCACTTGATGCCCACAAGAAAAGGATGGAAAGGGCTGAGGAAGAGAAGAAAGAGGCAGAAAAGAAAAGAAAGGAAAGTGCTCTGGTAGAAACCTCCACCCAGACCAGATCATCAAAGAGATCTACACCTGTCACAGCCAAAAGCTCAAGAACATCAAAACTGGAAGTCTAGGCATCCGGCAAAAGAGAGAAAAGATCAAAGACAAAAGCCACAAGGGCTTATGCAAGTCAAAGAGATGAAGAGGAAACCGAATCAGATGAGGAGGTAAAGGAAATAAAGAAGTAGAAGAAGAAAGGATCCGGTAAACCCTCCATAGGCCAAGACAAGGAAGAAATGGCAGAGGAATTTGTTGAAAAGTCCACCCTGTCTCTAGAAAGTGTAATCAAATCAGTCACTGTGGATGGAAACCTTCAACCAATGGCCAAATTCTATGATGATTACAATGAGGCTGACCAAAAGATCCCGCAGGAAGCTACAATCAGGTATCTAAACATATACAATAAGGCTTTCATTGAGATTATATCTCTAATTCCTAAGAGCCTAGAAAAGGAGTTAGAAATAAGAAAGAACAATGCCATGGCAAAAGAAATTGAGATCCGGGAATAGATAGCTATTCAGCTATATCCTGCAATTGATCCCAAAACAATGAATATGATATTCAAAGATTGCAAGGATGAATTCAGGAGCAAAGCAAGGATGAATCAGCTCATGCTTGGCGAAACTGACAAGGTGGTAGAAGAGACTGAAGAGATTCTCTGGAATACTCTTAAAAAGTTTAACATTCCTATCACAGAGGACTTCGGTAAAGACAAGAGCTTTGAATCCCCTATTCTGGAAGAAGTGATTCATGGACAAACAAATATCTCTCCTCTGGTTTCCCCTACAGCTTCCGAATCTAAAGGAGAAGACATAATATAGGAGAAAGAAGCTGACAGTACCAAGGCTGCAGAGAAAGAGAAGACCCCAACAGAGAAAACCACAACTGATAGTGGTAAGAATGTAGAAGGAGAGAAAACTCCAAGGGACAGCCCTAAGACTATAGAAGAAAAGAAAAATCTGTCTCCGGCAAGAGACACTGCACAAACTGTCCAAGAATTTTTGAACAAAGAAACAATAGAGATTGATGAACCAGAGCTTCTACAAGGTCCATTCATTTTTGATTCTCTTTCTCTGGTACAGACAATGAAGATAGCTTCATTTGCTAAGGCTAACAAAAAACTCCTAAAGTCTCATATGGAAGACTGTGAGTTAATAGAAGTTGCTTCCAGAGTGCTAGAAAAGATTATGCCATCATTTCAAAATGATCCCACAGCCTCCTCTTGCGGTAATCTCAAAACCTTAGTCAGCAGTATTAGTACACATTTTGATTCTCTAGAAAAATCAGCTGAAGAAAAGGTTCGGAAGGAGTTTTTGGATAAAAGGTTCTCTAAGGTACAGGGTTTGATCATTAATGATAGGAGAAACATGAACATTGGGATAAAGAGTTTAGAAAATGCTCTTAAGGATGGCGGTGAAATATACAAATTTTGTATCTCCTGGTCCAAGGTAACAGTGGAAATTGAGAAGAAAATAAAAGAGCAAGAGGACAAACGATTAAGCTTGTCTCAAAGTTTTGATCCTCTTTCATCCTCCATAATAAATCAAGAATGTCAGACTATTGCAATCACAAATGCAATAAAGAATTTTGAGAAGGAAAGAAAGAACATAATTAACCGGATGAGTGAACTTAGAAGGACTATTATCCCTAAGTTAGAGGCCATGCATGAGGCCATAAGTGAAGCCCAAATTACAGCCTAGACCAATGATTCGACAGATCTAAAAAGGCCAGATGCGTTTGCATTCCTATTGAGTGGGAATATCTCAATTTTGGATAGGATGAAGCAGAGTTGGGCGATAGAAGTTGTACAGTTGAAGAACACTTTTGCAGACATACTTAAGTATATGTAAGTACAACTTGTATATATATACTTATGCAGCTAAATATAGTTAAATTTTTGAAAATTTTGGTATGCGGACCCTACCCTTTGCCATTGATGTCAAAGGGGGAGTGAGGAGCAGTGAAAAATGAGGAATCCAACTAAGGGGGAGCTCCGGAAAATGTATATAAAGACAGAGCATCAGCCAAGGGGGAGCATAGTGTAAACACTCAGTCATTTTTCACTAAGTGTTGCCATCAATGCCAAAGGGGGAGATTGGCAAGAGACACTATATGGATTCATGATTGTTGTCATTGATGGCAACAAATTTCATCCCACACATCCACAGGACATGGTGTGTCTCTACCTGAAGTCAGAATGAAGATTGTTGAGGTCCGGTAATCAAGAACAGAGCTTGTGGCAAGGTCTGACAGACAGGTCCGAATCTCTCAGAGGAAGTATCTTGGTGAAGTGCGGATTTGGGAAAGTCAAGAGGACTACCTTGAGTAATAGATTCCAAGGATTTAGCCTTCGGTGATGGACAAGGAAAAAGATATGAATAGTTGAGTACCGGATTCCTGAGTGACAGTGTGAACAGAGGAAGAACTGACTAACAGAACATCAGATTACTTTCTGAATGTGTTACTGATGGTGGTAAAGGTTATGAAGGCATGAATCATGTTTGGCCAACATGATTAATGATTTCTACAAGCATATACTTGTTCCGCATTACTTGATGTGAAAGGATTCAGCCGACAAAATAGAGTTTGTGAGAAGATTAACTGTTCCGGGTGCCGACTAGAAAGATAATGAAATCACTTGTGCGAAAGGAAAGCATCATAAGAGAAGAGGATGAAGTGCAGCAGATCAGTGTACTAAGCCTAACCGGAACTGAACTCCAGCATATGTGGATGCCTCCAATCAGTTCAAGTATTGTATAACACTCTTTTGTAGACAGTGTGTCTCTTGTAGGTAGTGTGCCTCCTTGTGAGTAGTGTGCTTAGGCAGTGAGCCCTAATTGGCAAGTGCCATTTTTGTATTTCCTTATTCTTCTAATAGAGAATAATCTTTGGGTTAATCACCCCGTGGTTTTCTCCCTTAATAGGGTTTCCACGTCAAAAATACTATGTCATGTGTTTTTCCATTTCATGGTAATGTTTGCTTGTTTGAATTAATGTTGCATTGATTAATAAGAAAGTTCAAAAAGAAGAAATAATTAGGATAACTGATTCACCCCCCCTCTCAGTTATCAACACCTCTATCCCTGACAATGACATTCATTGGCAGGTCTTTGAAAGTGATGAGCAAATCCTACATTTTTTGTTAGAAGAGGATGAGTTCTCTGTGGTGAACCAAGATAAGCTCAAATAGCAGTATGGCAATGATCAAATTGTTCAGTTGAGAACAAACAAGCTGCCCAAGGGACTAGTAACATTGGAGTCTATTTTTGGCACTGATGATCAGATGAAGAGGACCAAAACCGGCATGTAGATAAAGGAGGACCATTATGAGGAGCTAGAAATTTTTAAGGGTAAGCTTCTCAAGATTGGTAAAATCTGTTTGCCTGAGGATAAAAAGGCTTTTATTACTCTGTGCCATGAATTTGAAGATGTGTTTGTCTAGGATTATTCAGACCTAAAAGGGTTTGACCCTCACATTGCCCAACACACTATAGAATTAGAGCCAGGTGCAAAACCTGTAAGGTAGAAACAAAGACCCTTAAATCTAAAGCTAGAGCCCCTGATGATTAAAAAATTGACTAAGATGATTGAGGGAAAGATCATTTTTCCAATCAAACATACTTCCTGGGTCTCCAACCTTGTCCCTGCCAAAAAGAAGAATGGGAGATCAGACTGTGTGTCAATTTTAGAGACCTAAACAGAGCATCCCTGAAGGACCACTACCTACTGCCCTCAATGGAGTAGATCTTGCAGGTAGTAACTGGCTCAGAGCGATTCTCCTTGCTTGACAGTTTTTCTGTCTATAATCAAATATTAGTGAAGGAGGAGGATTGGTATAAAATCACTTTTACTACCAAATGGGGCACCATGGCCTACGAAAGGATGCCTTTTGGTCTATCGAATGCTGGCTCAACTTTTCAGCGGGCTATGGACATGGCTTTCAAGGGTTTGCTTTACAAATTGGTGTTGGTATACGTAGATGACATCACAATCTTTTCCAAGAATGCGTCTGAGCATTTATTCCATTTGAGGCAAGTATTTGAGAGATGCAAAGAGTTTGGGATATCTCTCAATCCCAAAAAATGCATTTTTGATGTACATGAGGGCAAGCTTTTGGGGCACGTCATGTCAAAGGAGGGCATTACCATCAATGCAAAGAGGGTAAGAGCCATTCTAGAATTGCCTTTAGCCAGCCACAAGAAGGGACTTCAAATTTTTATTGGTAGAATTAATTTTCTGCGAAGGTTTATACCAGACATTGCAAATCTTCTGAAGCCTTTGACGTCCATGTTAAAAAAGAATGCAGTTTTTAGTTGGATGAAAGAAGCCAAACTCAGTTTTGATTCCATAAAAGAAGTATTGTTAGCTGCTCCAACTCTAGTAAATCCTGATTTCTCCAAGGATTTTATTCTATATGCTTATGGTGGTCTGGGTACCATTTCTGCAATTCTGGTACAGCAACAGAGGGAAGGCTTTGAACAGCCAATTGTTTTTTTCAGCCAAGGCCTAGAAGAGTATGAACAGAAGTACAGCTTCATTGAGAAGCACATCCTTGTGGTGGTGAGGAGCCCCAAGAAATTTAGACATCTTATTTCTAATAATAAGATACATTTAATGGTCGCTCACCTCAGCATGAAGGAGTTCCTGCTGGGTAAGGACGTCAACGAGAAAAGAGCTGGTTGGATTACCAGGGTCATGGAGTATGATGTTGACATCAAAATAACCAAGCTCGTCTGAGGAAGAGGACTTAGCGAATAGCTTGCTACTTGTTCTGAGAATGAAGCAAGCAAGGAAGAGGAGGCATTTATGGCTGTTGGAGGTGAACATCAGGCTGATATAGTAGCAGTAGGCACCAATTGGGTGCAGGATATGATTCATTTTTTGCAAACTGGTGAATATCTGGTA
This sequence comes from Cunninghamia lanceolata, assembly GCA_027924645.1. Classification (NCBI taxonomy): domain Eukaryota; kingdom Viridiplantae; phylum Streptophyta; class Pinopsida; order Cupressales; family Cupressaceae; genus Cunninghamia; species Cunninghamia lanceolata. The sequence continues at coordinate 24,298,048 of BSBN01000047.1, forward strand.
GGATTAGATAGGGCCAAGAGGAGATACTTTAGATTGCAGTCCATCCCATACGTTTTGATCAATGGCATCCTTTTCAGGAAAGATTTTACTAGTGTATTATTAAGATGCATTAATGAAGCTCAGACTGACAGGGTGCTGCGTGAATTTCATGATGGAATAGTAGGGGGTCATTTTGCCCCAAGGACTACTACTTGGAAGATAATGAGAGCTGGGTATTACTGGCCCAACTTATTTAAAGATGCTCACTTATGGGCTAGAAAGTGTGTGAAATGCACCATTTTTGCAGGCAAATCACGGCTGCCAACTCTGCCCCTTCAGCCAATTCAAGTAGAGCAGCCCTTAATGAGATGGGGCATTAATTTTATAGGCCCCATCAACCCACCATCAAGTGCAAGCCATAGGTGGATACTTACAGCAACTGATTACTTCACAAGGTGGACTGAGGCGGTGGCCCTAAAGGAATCCAATGAGAGTGCTATGTTGAACTTTTATAGTGATTTGGTATCTAGATTTGGGGTTCCTAAATCTATCATCTTAGACAATGCCTTGGCCTTTGTTGGATTAAAAATAATAGACTGGGCTGTGAAAAATGGGGTCTATTTGGGCACTTCATCAAATTATTACCCTCAAGGTAATGGCTTGGCTAAGTCCACAAATAAAAACCTCATAAGGATTATCAAGAGAACAGTGGAAGACAACCAGAGGACCTAGAACACTAATTTAAGATCTGCTTTATGGGCAGATAGAATAACTCCTAAGAGGTCCCTTGGGAACTCTCCATATATGCTAGTTTATGGAAAGGATGCAAGATTGACTGTATCTGCAGAGCTGCCAGCTCTTGACATCATGAACCAGTTGGAAATGTTAGAAGAAGAGGACCCCATGGCTATCCGAAATGCTCAGCTAATGGAGCTTGAAGAAGCTAGAGATAGAGCTAAGAAGACTATGGAGTATCATTAGCTTCAGACCAAGGGAGTTTTTAATAAGAAGGCCCTCCCTAGAAACTTTAAGGAAGGTGATTTGGTGCTCAAGTGGGATGAATTAAAAAGCAGGCCAGGGAGACACTCCAAATTTGATTGCATGTGGAGCGGCTCATTTCTCATCACTGAATGCAGGGAGCACAATGCATTTCAATTATCAAATATGGATGGACAAAATTTGCCTATCCCAGTCAATGGGATACACCTGAAGAGGTGTTTTGAGGTATGAGTGCTCTGTAAATCGATAGAATAGGTCTCTATGCTTTCAATAAGTGCTACTGCACAATAGTTTAGATGCCTCTTTTGCTTTCCCTAAGTGCTGTCTAGCACAATTTTCGGGTTGCTATCGGCATTTTGTTTGGCCCCAATTCTTCATGTGTCCTTCATTGCTATCATGCTGGGTTTCTGAAGTCAAGATGTTTGTCAAGGTAGTTTCAGTCTTTTCTGACTCCATACCCAATGGATATAAGGCCACTGATCTTTTGTTTAGCAGGCAAACACCCCATAGAGGTTGCCAAGAATGTTATCCCATTTTCCTCTACCCAGAGTCAAATGGTTAACCTAGTATTTCCTTGAAAATCCTTTGGAAGTGTTCCTATAAAGCTTAAAATGCCAAATTTCCCAGGAGCCTTGCCTAAAAAGCCTTACCTTTGGGAAGAGCTTGAAAAAGTAGGCAAGTTTGCTTTTTACACCACCCTGAAATTCGGCCAAACAAAGAAGTTATTCATGGTCAAAGTTTTGGTCAACATACAGCTCAAATGTACATTGGCAAGAAAAAGTCTCAATCAGCTTTCAAAAAGGTGGAAAAGATGGTTGTATGCATCCCAATCGAATATCAGGTTTGTATATACATTGGGGGAATCTTTTGCAGATTCCCTAGAATATTCTGTGCTTGCATATCAAAGGTTTGTATATCGGGTTTGTATATTTGCATATACAATGAAATATACAAAGAAAAAACATACAAGGCCGACGGACATACATGTGCTACAGTGGAATGTACATTTGCCAATGTACAAGGCAGGGAGCATGCAAGTCAAAGATACCAAATATACATGCAAAGGCTGAGATACATGCGACTATATACAATGAAAAGTATACATTGCAGGTATATTCCGTCAAAGATTTCCGCTTGCATTTTGGGATTTGTATGTTGTGCTTGTATATTCGGATATACAAGTAAACATACAAAGGCATTTGTATATGGCCGAATGTACAAGAGGTGGGGCCCGTGCATATACAAGTAGGATTGCATGTGTTCTACATACAAGTGAAAGTGCTACAGTGGCTTGTATATCGGGTTGTATGTTCAACATACAAGGCTGATATACAAGCGAAATATACAACCTAGACCCGAATAGAGGTTTCATTTTGTTCTATGACATTCTGGGGTCTGCCTTGTATGAGAGGCAATTGTATGTTTCAACATACAAAGAGACAGATACCAAATATACATGCAAAGAAATATACAAAGGTTGAATATGTGCAAGAGGTGAGGCCCACAAGATACAAGGGACTTTTGTATATCGGCGATATACAAGTGGAGGATACAAAGAGAATGGCAAGGCCCGGGGCCCACCGCTTGCATATTTGTGGTGTATGTCTGCACATACAACCAAATATACATATCTATATACAAGCCGGATTTCATGAAAGGATCAAATACAGCTGTTGCAGTTTCAAGTCTGTGGCTTGTGTGTGTGCATGCGATTATATGCTTGTATATACAATGTGATATACAAGAGGAGATGTAGTTTTAGAGCCGCTCCTCAGCCCAACTCAACGGCAAATTAGAGGGTGCCACTTGGCGGTGGCGAATGCATATACAAGGGCTCTTGCACATACAAAGATGATTTAAGAGGCATTTTCAAATGCATATTCTGAAGCAACTGCAGAGGCCTTTTAGGCACCAAAAATGGAGATACATGCAAAGCTTTTATACATGCAAAGGCAGACTTAGAGGTATTTTCAGAGGCTGATATATACACAGATGCAAAGCGATATATGTAGGCTGTTGACCAAAGCTTTGAATGCCTATATCTCCTCCGTCCTGATGAATTTTGACATGTTGTAAGAGGCAAAAGTTCATGTTTTTGCCTCCTCTTTCATTTGGTAGGGTTTTTGAGGGGATTTTCTAGTTTTCATTTTCTGGATCTGGCTTTGCATATTTTGGCCGATTAGACGTTTCAACGGCCATCTTGAAGATGCAGGGGACTTTTCTTCTCCACAATGGCTCCGGTTGGTGGTTTCTATAGGTGCATTCATGGTGTATGGGTTTTGTGTCCTTCAGGACCATTTCTTGCGCGTTGAGTGACAACTTTGGAGGTTCCTTCTCCATGTCCTGTCTTTTTTTGCATCATGGCTGTTGTTTTTCTATGTTTTTGGCCTGGTAGTGACATGGCCCATGTCCCTTCACCATGCCTCTGCCCATACTTTCCTGCTTCTGGTATTTATGGCCTGGGTTCCATAAATCAGAGACTCCAGGCTCTTCTGGCAGGAGTCTGACCTATAAGGATAATGTAAACTCTTTTGCAAATGGTGATGGTTGATTTTGGGGCTGTTATGCTGCCAATTTTTTTTGTAGTCAGACCTCTTAGTGTAATTGCAAGGGTATGGGAATGTGACTCACTGTGCCTAAATCTGGCCTCTGTTGTCTTCCTTTTATCCACCAATGAATATAATTAGCTATGTTGGTATACTCCTGCTCTGAAATATTTCTATGTTGTAATAGTTTTCTAGACCTTCATGATTGATAGATGTTGACTTCTTGCCTCTCTTATGTCTGGGTTGTGTGTTTTAATTGAAGTTGTAATCTATTCTATGGGTAAAATGGCTCCTCTACAGGTTTAATTTTTATACCAAAGCCTCAACTAGTCTTAAGTCTGTGTGAATCTCCCTCAGCGTTGAAAGAATCATTATTGTGTCCACACCATGACCACCATCGCTCACTAAATCTGGTGTATCACCCCCCTTTTTCCTTTTCAGTTTTCCTTCTAACTCTTTCCCCTGCAAGTTGTTTAGCACTAGGTTTAGTATCACTGCTCTAAGTAATAGGCTTAGAGAAAGGAACCAGCCTTCTCTGGAGGTCTGATCTCAAATTGCAAGGTCCCACACTTCAAGATCATTCCCATGTTACCCCTAGATTACTGAGGGTTTCACATCTATAGCAAAGGGTGAAAATCTGGGTGGTAACACTTCCCTCTAGAACCTCAGAGAAAAATAATTTAATGCAGAGCAATGTGCAGAAAAATACTTTCTCCCTGTCACCAGTGAATAATTAGAAAAAGCAAGTTTTACTCTGGTGAATGTAACTCACTCAATTATTCATACCAGAGGCTCAAACTTAGGATTTAGCATCTTCAGACATGCCTCTAAATAATGTTCAATTCGTAGACCAAGATCTTTAATCTACAAGAAATGCCTAACAATCTTCTAGACTATTCTTCAGTATGTAACTCACTGTCTTCACTATGATTCACTGTTTCCTTTCAGATTCTTCTGGAGGGGCTAATTTTCTCAATGTCCTCAACATACAAGACTTCTAATCAATCAAAAGATAAGTATATAGTTGACACCAATGACAACACTGATTAGGCACATACTTGCAACAATCTCCCCCTTTGTCATTAATAACAACATATGATGTGAAAAACTATAACTACCATCAAGACAAGATTCTCCCTCTTACTCTTCACACATATGCATTCTTTACTGCTTAAGTTTTTCACATGAATTCTCTCCCCTTTTGACATCAATGGCAAAGGGCACATACTTGCATTCTGTTGCTCTGATAGAACCAAACTTTTCTTTGACCTTGCTTTTCTTTATTACTCTCCCTATCAACAATACTACAATACTTACTAATCTTATTAGCTACTCCCCCGAGATGTAGTTACCAAATCATCAACCCAGTTTAAAGAATGAAACTACAAGCACCACTGGATTGATGCACTTTTGTGCACCTTAGTTCAGAGAAGGAGGGGTGATGACCCTTAACTTTTCTCTGAGATACTCAAAAGTATCCTTAGGTAGAGACTTAGTGAAAATGTCTACAATTTGATCCTTTGTGGACACATATTCTAACTTTACTTCATTATTTGCCAGTTTCTCTCTCAGAAAGGGATGCCTTATTGATATGTGCTTTTTTCTTGAGTGCATCACTAGATTCTTTGAGATGTTTATGGCACTTGTATTGTCACAAAATATTGCAATTGGATCTTCATACACAACTCTTATATCCTTCAATATCTGCTTCATCCATAACACTTGAGTGCAACAACATGTTGCTACAATATACTCTGCTTCTACAATTGACATAGATATTGAATCTTGTTTCTTGCTCAGCCATGAGACCAATTTATTACCCAAGAAGAAGGCACCTCCAGTTGTACTCTTTCTTTCATCAACATTTCTGGCCCAATCAGAATCTGTATAAGCACTACTTCTTAGTATGTTCTTTTGCAACCCTTGTTCTTGTCAGTCACCAATGGTTTGATCTTTAGTGTGATGTTCTTGCACAAATCCTATGGGTCTTAAAAATCCCTTCTAGAGCTTCTTCATCCTGCACTTTCTTTTTCTTCATTTCTTTATGAAGACACAACTGGTTCTGTATGTTAGGGTAAAATTGCAAATAGGATAGATGAAGAATCAACAATGATAAAACCCTAGCAATGCACAATGAAGCACAAGACAACATGAAAATCAAAATAACAAATGTAAATGCAAACCAATCTCCATGTCAAACTTGATTTATCTCCATTGCTCTTCTCCACCTCGCATGAGCATGCAAGATTTTGAAGGATTATTGTTGGAAGAATGTTGGGTGCTCATTTCTGCAGCATAACATTAAGATGAAGATGCTAGAATGAATGATAGATGAAGGATGCAAAGGCTCTAATGATATTTTGACAGAATAATGGTACTTGAAGCTCAATGCATGCTAATGGCTTGTGAAGGGTTTGGTTTATAGGAAAGGCTTGGTTCAAATGAATGGTTGAGATTAAAAAGCTAATTGATTGATGTGGATGGCTAGGATTGATTAGGTTATCCCACTCTTCAAGGGAGTTGTAGTCATTTGACAAGTGTCAAGGAGGATAGGGCTCATGTGTGCTTGTGTACATAAAAAGTACTACATATAAAAGATATTAAATAAAACTTTGTAGTACCACTTATCTTTTTAAATGAAAGAGGCACACATGTCGGCTAAATGATAAGATAAATTAATTAAATAAATAAAATTTATTTAATTAATTAGAAAGTCGGCTTATGATGAGAACTTAATTCAATATTTGAATTAGTTGGGATATGAGTTGGATATTAATTAATTAAATAAATTTATTTAATTAATTGGATAAATGAATAGGATATGATGTGGAAATTAATTAAATAAATAAAATTTATTTAATTAATTGGCTAAGTAGGATAAGGATGGGATTGAATGGGATTTTAATTAAATAAATAAAATTTATTTAATTAATGGGATTAAGAGTGGGATTTAGGACAAAATGCTACATGATGTCTAAGTGATGTTTTTGACAAGGTGTTGCTAGACATGGACAAAGTTGGGACAATTTTGGGTGTCTACATTTTGCCCCTCTTTGAGATGATGTTTGAGATGATAAGCTTTATGTCGAGTAACATCATTTCAAAGAAGTTAAGGTATGGATAATTGATAGGGATGCTGCTGCTGCTGCTAATGATGATGATAGAAAGGATAGGTTGGTGATGCCCCCTCGAGAGGATAGGTGGGTTGGACAAACACGGGTATGCTCTCGAAAAGAAATGGCTTGGCTACAAAAGAAAGATAAGGGGATAGATAGAAGAAATGAAGGATGTGTTATGCTGCAATGGAAAGTGAGCAATCATGATGTTTGATATAGCACTAGACGTTATGCACCAAGGTATAAGGACCAAGGTGATGTTGAGTCTCGTGCCCCAGCGTAATACAACCTTGTCTGGATACAAGATATGAATATTAGCTGGATTTGATACTGATATGATGCAAATGCAAGATAAAATGATAACACACACAAGCAAGCAAGCAAGCATGCACAAATGATACAAAAACAAACAAGGTATTGCCCCTGTCAAGCTGTAAACCAATGATTAATTTCTGATTGGTTGATAGTTGAGAGTGTTGTCATTGCGGGGAAAGCTATATCCCTAGATCAACACAGGGTTGTTTGCTAAGTTGGTTGGCTAATTGGCTGAGTGATTTGGCTTACAACAAGGCTAGGATCAAGACCATGGATTGTGTTTAGATAACTTGGCTTGATTGATTAACTTGATTGGTATAGCTTAAGGATGGGCTTGCATTTGGATCATTGCTTTGAATGGTTGGAAGATGATGAAATGCTGATTAGATTAAGTGATGATTGGATTGATGTGCTATGATAGATTGATTGGAAGAAGTTGTTTATTGATGATGTATAAGATAGATGATAGAAGAAATGATGAGAGGAGAAAGAGGAAAATCGCTTGTGCCTGAATCTGGGCACTTCCTTCGTACTCCAGACTGCCTACATACCCTATATCCACGGGATCAAGGCACTTAACGATGGAAATGAGATGTAGTTCTGATGTTGTGTTTTATTGATGAGATGATAAAAATGGATTGAGATTGATGAAATGTTGATGATGTGATGATGTGTGGTGGATTGAGCTACTTTTGATTTGCTGAAGTGACTGGATTTGTTTTGATGGCTAGCTTGATGTGCTTTGGTGTTGATGTTTGCTATTGCTGGGTTGATTGTTTTGATGATTGGATTGTTTTGAATGATGATAGTAATGGTGTGATGATTAGAGTATCCACTCAATCTAAGCATAAGCAAGTGTTCTCAGTATGCTCAAAGGATGCAAAACAAACAAGGTATTACCCTTGTCAAGTCATAAACCAATGATTGATTGTTTGATTGATGATGATAGTGTTGTCATTGCGGGGAAAGCTATATCCCTAGATCAACACAAGGATGTGGGAACGCTCTATCCCATAGATGATGATTGATGATTGTTTGATTTGTCTCATGACAAGATTAGGATAAAAAACTTGTTGATTTGATTAGATAATGTTCCTTGATTGATTAGCTTGCTTGATATGGATTAGTGTGACTTAGATTTAAGATCATTGCTTAGATTGATTTGATTGATATGATTGGAAGAAGTGATTGGATGAATGAATGTTATTGATAGGAAGAATTGATGATGATGATGATTCGATTTTGATTGATGTTGATGGAGTGGATTGTTTTGGATGATGATTGAATTGATCTTATTGCTTGGATTTTTTGTTGGATATTTGATTTTTTTTGGATTTTTTGAAATATTTTGATTTTGTTTTTTGAAATGTTTTGATTTTTTGGATTTTTGGGATATTTTGATTTTTTTTTTTGTTGGAGTTTTTGGGATATTTTAATTTTTTTGTGTTTTTGAATGTTTGGGATGTCAATAGATTTACAATTTGGGTAGCCTTTGTGCTTGATACCAATGACAAGGGAGAAAACCAAGTCTAGGTGCAAAGGAGGGATGAATGGGATTGGATGGATACATAAGAGGATAGGCCATAAAAAGAATGGATGCATGCCTCATGATAAATGGATGGGGATAGGCTATAAGACAGAAAGCTCATGATACGGATACGCCATAGTGGATGGATCATAAGGGAGCTAGGATGTGATCTCCAAAGGCTATGTTGCATAAGAGGAAATTGGCCCATTCTAGGTGGTAATGCTTAGGATTTTACATGATTAATTTCATGACCAAGGGATGACATGATAGATTTTACATGACAAGGTGTATGATAGGTGGATAATGATAATATGGATTGATGAGGAAGGTATGAGGTATACCAAGAGATATCCAAAGCATGTTTCAAGATGTTGCCCCTATGTCTTCATCAAAATCAAAAGGTAAAAGGATGGATAAATTGGTTCAGTAAGATAGGTATATGGATGTAATGGCTAAGGATGGTAGGTTGTAGCATGATAAGATAAGATAGGATGAAAAATGATATAATGGGATAGGTAGTTTGGAAATGGATAGGTTGGATAAGACAATGTGCCCCCAAGTGTAAGTGACATAGAAGATCAACCTACACATGACGCCTGTTTGCCAGGTTTTCATCATGGTACTTATCCAAGGTGCCTGTTTACCAGGTTTTCACCGTTGGATGAAGGGATTTCTCTTTACTATTTTGATTTTATTTTGTTTTTTTGCTTTTTTGCTTTTAGATGTGTTGACAATTACACATGGCACCTATTTGCCAGGTTTTCACCATGGTAATGGATAGGAGGGACTCAAGTGGCTAGTGCTATGGAAGGGTAGGCTAGTGGCTTATGGAAAGAAGATGGATGAAAATTTTATGTAAAGGAATGGACCATAGGGATAACATGCGGGAGATATGTAGGATAATGGATGGAAGACGGGGAGATATAGTTGTGTGGAGGTGATGCGGAGTGGAAGGGAATCATGACCAACGGTTGCACACACCGTGATAAACATTGAAGCTTTTGATGAGATGGTGGTGTAGGAAGCAATGGAGATGTTTGCTTAGGAGATGGTTGATGAAGTGATTTAGGAACCCACACGGACTTAGGATTTTTAGTACTTTTGCTTTGTTTGTAGGATTTTTGAAGGGAATGGAAGTTTTGGATGGAAGTAGGCTCTTGAATGGAGATAGGTGATTGGGATTCTTGAGAGGTGGATAAGGATGCCTCATTTGACTTGCTAGCTATTTGCTTAGGAACCCAAACCATTTTGCTTTTGGGCTTTGCATTTGGAGGTATGGGCTTAGATGAACTTTGCCTTGAATTTGATTCTTTATGTCCTAAGGTATGAAGACCTTTAGGATTTTTGGTAGGATTTTTAGCTTTATAAGTAGAGGCATCAAAATTTTTGCTTTTGAATCCCATGGGGTGGGTGGAGTGGATGGAATGATTGGAAGCTTTATGCTTAAACGATGTGTGCTTTTGTTGGCCATGATTAGGGATGTAAGGATACGTATGAATGATAGGTATGTTAGGTGTTGGAAGCAACGGTGGCAAGGTGGATGGAGGGATATTTGGAGTTGGTAAAAGTGGAGGCAAAGTGGATGGTGGAAGGTGTATGGTCATATGCTTTTGACATTTATAGGATGATGGAGATGGAATGGCAACATATGTTTTGGGTAGATGATGAGGTTTGTGATGGAAAGTGATAGGTTTAGGATGCATGAAGGGATTACCAACATCTTGGCCTTGTTTACCTTGGGGTGTGTATCCAAGGCCGTATGAGCATGGAGGGATTTTAACATGGTTTGGTTCCAAAACACCTTGTTCATAAAGACCTAGGCCTTTACCTTTGTAGTTCATGTTTTGGAGGATGCGATTGACTATGGGACTAGATGTGGTTTGGAAACTAGACTTGAGTTCTTTATTGGATGGAGAAGGTGAAGTGGATAAAGGTCGTTGTTGTCCTAAGGAAGAACACTCATGTATAAGGGTGGATAGACCAATAGGACATGATGGATTTGAAGTAGAATCGATGGTGGATGTGGAAGGAGGCTCATTAGGATCTTGATTAGCATTGTGTTCACTAAGATCCAAGTTATTTGTTTGATCTTCTATGCTTACTTGGGGGACAAGAGTCTCATCATGACAAGTGGATGTTTGCTCATTATGGATAGGGCTAGATGGTGGATGACTAGGAGAAATGTGGATATCTTGCTCATGGATGGATATAAGATTATGGATAGGATCAAGGTGCTCATGGATAGCTTCTTCATAGGTATTATCTTGATCATAAAGAAGGTAAATGTTATGGATAGGTTGCATGAAAGTGTTTTGATCTTGAGTTGGACTAGGGCTTAATGTTTGCACATGCTTAGGATTAAACTCTTCACATACCTCTTGACTTTGGATGAAAGTGGAAGGTTCTTGGTCAACAACATGAGAATATGATGACTCTTGACTTGGATTCATAATAGGAGACTCTTGAGTAAGCTTGATGGCTTGTAGGTCACATGATGGGCTTGAAGGGCTAGGTATGTTAATTGAGGGCTCTTGGATAGGCTCAAGGATAGGTGGACCATATGATGGGATTATATGATTGGACATGACCTTTGGAAGATCTTTAGTAGGCTCATGAATGGGTGTTTGACATGGAGATAGTTTATTCCTAGCTAGTAGCCAATGGATCACATCCTTCGCAAGGGTATGAGTGGATGGGAAATATAATGGATGAGTAATAATAGCGGATGATGTTGCAGGCTTAGGACTAGGATTAGGTTGGGGGCTAATTGGATTGGGTGGATTAGGATAAAAGGGGGGTGATACATAGGATTGGGATGATGTGGCATGTTTTCCCATTATAGGTAGGTACACCTTGTAAACAATTGGAACAAATATTAGGCATTTATTTGTATTATGGCCTTTGGTCCTATGGTATGCACAATAATCATGTTCATCATATGGACTTTCTTCACATGGTTTGACTTCAGGAAGTTCAATGAGTTTTGCTTCAAGAATCCTTTGTAAAACTCTCTCAGCCGCATCCTTTGGTGAAGGATTAGAATGACATGGTGATGGAGGTAATGAAGGGCTTGGTGGTTTGGAGGTGATCAGTGGACTAGGAATAGGATCACATGGTGGTTTTGGGATAGGCTTAGTTGGCTCATGTGATGGCATGTGATTGGATGGTGGAGGCCACTCTAGATTGGTATCTCCCTTGTCAAAGGTTATTAGATCTTGCATAGGATAACTTGGGCTTGTTTGATTTATGTACAAGGGGCCATTGGGATTTGGATATGATTCTTGTTGGAAAGGTGGATTTAGATCTATCAATGGTGCTTGATGGTCTTGTTGAAAATGTGTACTTGGACTTGCTGGATTTATGTACAAAGGACCATTGGGACTTGCATGTTGTTCTTGTAATATCACTTGATTGCCTTGTGGATGGGCTTGGTAGTGCATTGGAATGGTGGCATGAGGGATTGGATAAGCTTGAGGTGGATGTTCATAGGTTGATGTGGCATTGACTTGGTGGATAGGTGGATTAAGTTGATATGCAGTGGATGGATATGACATGTGGCTATGAGGTGGATTAGGTTGGTAGGAAGTGGCTAAGGATTGTTGTACTTGTCGAGCTTGACTAGTGGCTAAAAGGTGTTGGACTTGGGCTATGAAGTGTTGTAGTTGAAGTGATTGGCTTGCATGGGGTTGAGCTCTTTGGATGAAGAATTGTAATGTTTTAATGGCATCTTGGTTTAGGGGTTGTGATCCTTGATAAAGATTTTGGAGGAATCTTTGGAATTTGATTGTTGGGTCCTCTAGTGTGGACATGTTGTCACCAAGTGTTTATCTTAAGTCCTTTTAGCAAGTGCTTGTTTAGGGATTTGGATGATGATGTGGATTATTTAGATGATGTGTTTAGATTGATTTGTTTATGTGTTTGTTGTTTAGAGATTGATTTGGCAATGTTCAAACAAATGATTATGCATATACACACATGAATCACTCACGCAAAACACATAAACAAGTTTTTAGTTTGAAAGAATGTGATGATGGTTAAGCAAGCACGTGAAGACAATTCAACAAGTCCTAGTTAAGGCAAGGCCACTATCACAAGGAGGTTCTAGTGAAAATCCGGGGGACCGGCACCCCACGAGCATCCAGCAAGCCACTTAAGACTTTAACTAACCCTACTAGGAGTTTTAATATACACAAAGGTACACCTCCTTTCAAGTTAGCACTGTATGGTGAGCGCTAATACCGGTTAGACTTGGCTTTCGCCTTATCCTCTGATTTTTATAGCGGACCGGATGAAAGTACCGCTTGAGGTCGTTCCCTTGGGGTGGATACCAAGGCAGGCCTCTCTAAGGCTAAACAAAAGCAACACAAGTAAATGTTTTTGATCTCCAAGTTCGTGTTGGGACGCGAGGAGAGAGCATACACATTTACTTAGTCACACTCGCATGGGGTTCATTAACCTTAGAAGTTCAATGTGTGGAAGACAATTCAAGCACTTGTTTGTTTTAAAGCCCAAATCCAAATATGATGAAAGACAATGGTTTATTTTAGCCCAATTTTTCAATGGTGTGATAGCAAACAATTGTTCATTTTATGCCCAAAATCCAAATGTGTTTGCAAACAATAATTAGAAGATGAGAAATGAAATGATTGCACCTGGTTAATTCGCTATCCAAATTGCTGTAGATGTTGATGTCAATGTTGCTCCAGCTCCTTATGATCACCTACAACATAAAAAAAATGATATTATGATGCAGGCATAAAAAATAGGCTCATCAGGCAAGGAAAATTATAATTTTAGATGCATAGCCGAATTAGATTTGATTATTTCGATAGATTTTTGATTTGAAAATTAAAAAATTAAAGAAGAGACCCCTATTAATTTTCAAAGAGCTTTCCGAAAATGTAAAGAAATCAGAAAAATTCCCTGATTTACGCCCAAAATTGCAGATTTATGAAAATGGTACAGTCGGCAAAAATCTGATATTTTCGCATAGTAAACGAACTCTAAATTAAATCTGTAAAACATAGACCCCAATTAGAATTTCAAGAGCTTTCCAAAAATATAAAAATTTCTGAAAAATTCGCTGATTTGCGCCCAAAATTGCAATTTTATGAAAAAACATAAAAACTGATAAATCCCGTAAAAATCACGATAAACCCAAAATTTTTCTGCTGTAGCTTCCTTATATCATGGACAAAATTTTTCTAAAATCTTGTAGAAAAATTAGTAGCCATTTGAAAGATATGATGAAATCTTTAAAACCTAGGGTTTTGTCCAAAAAGTAGCAGATCTGCAACAAAAAGTTAATTAAACCTGCAAAACTCAACAATGGGGGTTATATGAATGCAAATTTTTATTACAAAAACCTGCAAAAAAGATCAAACGAAGTGAGTCCCACCGGGCGTGCCAAATGTATGTTAGGGTAAAATTGCAAATAGGATAGATGAAGAATCAACAATGATAAAACCCTAGCAATGCACAATGAAGCACAAGACAACATGAAAATCAAAATAACAAATGTAAATGCAAACCAATCTCCATGTCAAACTTGATTTATCTCCATTGCTCTTCTCCACCTCGCATGAGCATGCAAGATTTTGAAGGATTATTGTTGGAAGAATGTTGGGTGCTCATTTCTGCAGCATAACATTAAGATGAAGATGCTAGAATGAATGATAGATGAAGGATGCAAAGGCTCTAATGATATTTTGACAGAATAATGGTACTTGAAGCTCAATGCATGCTAATGGCTTGTGAAGGGTTTGGTTTATAGGAAAGGCTTGGTTCAAATGAATGGTTGAGATTAAAAAGCTAATTGATTGATGTGGATGGCTAGGATTGATTAGGTTATCCCACTCTTCAAGGGAGTTGTAGTCATTTGACAAGTGTCAAGGAGGATAGGGCTCATGTGTGCTTGTGTACATAAAAAGTACTACATATAAAAGATATTAAATAAAACTTTGTAGTACCACTTATCTTTTTAAATGAAAGAGGCACACATGTCGGCTAAATGATAAGATAAATTAATTAAATAAATAAAATTTATTTAATTAATTGGAAAGTCGTCTTATGATGAGAACTTAATTCAATATTTGAATTAGTTGGGATATGAGTTGGATATTAATTAATTAAATAAATTTATTTAATTAATTGGATAAATGAATAGGATATGATGTGGAAATTAATTAAATAAATAAAATTTATTTAATTAATTGGCTAAGTAGGATAAGGATGGGATTGAATGGGATTTTAATTAAATAAATAAAATTTATTTAATTAATGGGATTAAGAGTGGGATTTAGGACAAAATGCTACATGATGTCTAAGTGATGTTTTTGACAAGGTGTTGCTAGACATGGACAAAGTTGGGACAATTTTGGGTGTCTACAGGTTCATATCCATTCTCCTCAAAGTTCATTAGGTACTGTCAATCATCATGAAAACTTGCTCTATATTGGGAATACTTTTGTTCTATCAATCCAAACTTTTGCACACTTCTCCTTTTATCCTTCTCAAATACAATCTTAGTCCTGACATAGATTTTTGCTAGTGATCCTTGACCATATCTCTTTATGTTGAGTCATTAGCATCAATCTTTTGATCAAGGAGGAAAGATTTTCAATCAGGTTCCCCCTAAGCCAGAGCTCCTAATTTACTTCCCGGAGGAAGTATCTACACTAGAAGCTGGT
Source organism: Cunninghamia lanceolata (assembly GCA_027924645.1). Taxonomy (NCBI): domain Eukaryota; kingdom Viridiplantae; phylum Streptophyta; class Pinopsida; order Cupressales; family Cupressaceae; genus Cunninghamia; species Cunninghamia lanceolata. Next base: position 24,313,220 of record BSBN01000047.1, read on the forward strand.
GCAGACCCATCCTTGACTTGAATTATATCTTTCTTGATCTAGATCTTGCCCATTTCTTTCTTAGTTTCAATCGTATCAACTTTTTCCTTTCCCTTATCATTCTTCTGCTCAATTTTCCTTTCTTCAAGATAGTAGCTTCTCTTCACATCCTTGTTTCTGTAAAATTTTACCACATGTCCAAGTTTGTTGCAATCATAGCACACAATGTTTCCTTGTCCTTGATTTCTTCCTCTGAATGAATTCATTCTTGATATGCATTGATTAGCCATGTGTCCAAATCTATTGCGTGTAAAGCATCTTCCATTGAATGATTGAGTATTTTGAAAGCCATTTGTTACCAGATTTCTACATTCATTTGATCTAGGACTAATTTTCTTGCAATTGAAACATTGACCAGAGAATGATGAAACATTTTGATTTATTCTATTCCTACACCGAGTAGCTTTATGACCAAACTTTTTACAATAAAAACAATAGCCATTGAAAGATGGGTACCTTTGTGCATTTGGTTGCCTGACCGGAGATCTTCTTGATCTATTCCTCTAGTCTTGAGTTGGTTTTCCTTTGATCTTAGAAATCTTTTCTTGATCTATTCTAGAACTTTCATCCTTCTTAGGATCTTTCTAGCATGCTTCAGCCATTAGTATATCAACTCTGGTTGCACTTACACTAAGTTTGTCTTATTGAACCCATGCATGTCTCAAATCAGTTTTTAGATCCATGACTTCTTCTTCAAGCTTTAAGCAATCATTTGTTTTGTTTTTCAAGCATTCTTCAACTTTTGGTTTTTCTTCATTTGCCAACTTCAAATCTTTACTACTTTCCTCAAGTCTTTTTATAAGATCCTTGATTTGCCCTTTTAACTCTTTAATGCATTCATTTGAAATTATGTTCTCTTTTTCAGGATTTTCAGGATTTTCAAGATCAATATTGGATTCTCCAATGGTCAGATATTCATCTTGAGAAGAATTTATATTGTTGTAGGCTTCAGACAAAGATTTAGATTCAACATTGGCAATCAAACACCAATTTATTTGTCCTTTTACTTTATACTGGCAATCTTCCTCCATTTTCTTTTCTTCAGTATCATCCTCTTCTTTGGTTAATACCTTTTCCCTTCTTGTATTATAAGATAACCTATTGATTTCTAAATACTTCTGTATGTCCTCATCAACCCTGCATTTGCACTCTCAATGATCTTTTTATGTCTTTTATTGTAATTCCGATAGGCCTTAATCATAGTAGAGTATCCAAGGAAAATTCCTTCATCATACTTAGCATCAAACTTGCCTAGCTCTTCTTCTCTTTTGATATAACATTTTCTTTCAAAAACTTTGAAATATTTTACCAAAGGTATTCTTCCATACCACAATTCATAAGGAGTTTTAGTATCGTCACCTATGACTTGAACTCTGTTTTGAATATAGACAATAGTAAGTATAGCTTCTTTCCAATATGCTTCTAGTAGGTCATCTTCCTCTATCATTGTCTTTGCATCTTTTTGAACAGACCTACTTGTTATTTCCATTACTTTATTCTCTCTAGATAGTTGTCTATTTATTCCATGAGTTACACACAACATATTGAATTTTTTAGAGGTAAACTCTTCTCCTTTTTCAGACTTTAGACATCTAATTTTCATATTTAATTCATCTTCAACCATTATTTTGAAGGCTTTAAATGCATTTGGAGCTTTTGATCTCTCTTTGAGAAAACTAACCCAAGTCATTCTAGAATAATCATCAACAAAGAACATAAATTACCTGTCATCTTGAAGGTTTTTACTCTTTTAGGTCTACAGAGTTTTGTATGAGTCAATTCCATTAGTCCAGATGATGATCTTTCTTCATCTTGTAGACCTCCTCTTGCTTGCTTCTCAATTTGACACTTGTTGTAGGTGATGTTGCTAAAATGTATCCTCTCTGGTAGATCTTTCACAACTTGAGCTGAGGTTATCCTTTCTACATCATTAGGATTGATGTGACATAATTTCCCTATGCCAAAGCCAATTTTCTTGACTATGAGATATAGAGAAGATGATGTTGCCTTTTCTAAGGTGATAAAGATTTCCCTTTGTCCTTTTTCCACCAGCTATTACAGCTCCACATTTATCTTTGATTTCAAAGGTATCATTCTGAAAGATGAAACTATATCCTTCTCTGCACAACTGTCTAACACTCAGGAGATTTTATGTCAGACTTTCAACATAGAGGACATTATCTGTATGTTGTCTTCCATCAAAACTGATTGAACCTTTTCCACATATTTTAGTAGTATGGTCATCTCCAAATCTTACAAATCCTTCTTCATTCTTCACAAAATTAATAAACTTGCCTTTATCACTAGTCATATGATTTGAGCAGCTACTATCAATAACCCAATAGTTCTTTGTATCTTTGTTGTCATTCCTTACCTCTGGATCAAAACTTTCATCCTTTTTGCAGTTGTCATCCTTTGAATTAAAACAATATGCATCATCTTCATCGTCATTAACCTCATAAAATGTTTCCTTGGACTTCTTGCTTTTGCCTTCTTCATCATAAATTTTTGAGTTTCTTTTTGGACATCTAGATGCATAGTGTCCAGCCTCACCACACTTAAAACAAAAAAAAAAATCATCCTTGTGTGACATCCTGGATCAACCTCAAGTTGTTAGGCTTATCTTCGAGGAACCTGGCTCTGATACCAATTGTTGAACTGCACCAGAAAACTAAGAGGGGGGGGTGAATCAGTTGTCCTAAAAATTTTAAACAATTTTAATCATCAACTTATTAATCACTTATATTTAGATATAACCATGAAAGCATAAAATGAGAAGCTCAACACAAAAGCATAATCGACACAAGAGACCAGATTTTTATGTGGAAAACCCTAAAAGGGAAAAACCACGGTGGGTGTTAGCCCATAGAAATATATAAGTTATATCAATACAAAAAATTAGAGGCTCACTGCCCAAATTGCTCACTGCAAAGAAAGGCTCACTACTTATGGATGACTTACTGTCAAAGGGTGGCTCACTGCCAAAAGGTTTAACTGAGATAACAACATCAACTCAATGCCAAAGTTTAGTTCCATTAACACACAATACACCTCTTCTCTACTCTACTACCCTACTTCACTATGTCTTCATATCTTCGCACATGGATAGATTTTCACAACACAATTACAAGTATTTATACACTACATCAACCTTGGAATGATCATCAAGGTCAACATCACAATTATCAACTATTGGAACAATCTCCAAGGTTGACATTACAACCATACATAAAATAGGTCTAGACCTAATACAAATTTAGCTAAGAAAAAGATGTAAGAGTGTATGTGGATCACACCATGCCTTAGCTGGGACTCAAACATGAACTTCCACGCCATGACATGCTTCTACAATCTTCAATAGATCTCTGCAATCACTGGAATTAACAAAGTTAGCTAAGACTGGTTACACACTACGTTATCTAGGAATAATCTTCAAACATGATCTCAATTCCTTAACACGGACCAATGTAAAGGAAGGAACATGATCAAGAGGCATCCACAAGCACATTGTAATCACCAGGAGAAATTGCACAAAATCTAACCACTTTATCCATGAGATTCTTCACACTGGAGCACATGAACTTCACTATCTTCAACTGTCATGAAAGAAAGATAGCTTGTAGACTGCCAAATCATGAACCATTGTAGTTGTAGACACTTATCATCATCCCAGACTTCCCTCTTGAACTGCAAAGCAAAATACTTCAATGCAGAGGAATGCGGACTAAAATACTTTCTCCATGTCACCAGTGAATAATAAAAAAAAGTAGGTTTTACTCTGGTGAATGTAACTCACTCAATTCTTCATACTGGAGTCTTAAACTTAGGATTTAGCATCTTCAGACACGCCTCTAAATAATGTTAAATCCACAAACCAAGATCTTTAATTTGCAAGAAAAGTGGAGCAGTCTTCTGGACTATTCTTTAGTATGCAACTCACTGTCTTCACTGTGATTCATTGTTTCCTTTCTAATTCTTCTAGAGGGGCTAATTTTCTCAATGTCCTCAACATACAAGGCTTCTAATCAATCAAAAGATAAGGATATAGTTGACACTGATGACAACACAGATATGTTGACACCAATGACAACATAGATATGTTGACATCAATAACAACACCAATTAGGCACATACTTGTAACAGGTGATGCCCTGCTGAAGGTTGAAACTACTTTCAAAGCTAGTACTTTAGAGAAGATTTCCAGAGCTGAAAAATACAAGGTGGAACTTGATGACGAGTTTGATTAAATTGAAGCTAACTTTGTTGATAGACTGCATAGAGGTTCTCGTAAGTTCAAAGGTAAATTAACTTTCAAATGTTTTTCATGTAGTAAGATTGGTCACTATGCTTCTAGATGTCCTGAGAGAATTGAAAGAAATAGAAAAAGATTTGAGAGTAAACCTAGGGTTCCAAATAAATGCTACTATGTTAGAGATCTTGATGATGAAGGTGTGATAGATGATGAATTTGATGATGCTAGTACTAGTGCAAATGAGTGCTTGTTTATTACAATTAACAATCCTGCTAGCTATGTGAGGTAAGAAAAACAAGTGGAAGAAAGTGTGTTGGTTGTTCAAGTTGAGAAAGATAAGGATGAATGGATTATTGATAGTGGATGCTCTCATCACATGATTGGTGACAAAAGTAAGTTTGGAAAAGTATGATGGAGGATTGGTTAGGTTTGGAGATAATGTGTAACATCACTATCCATAAAATTCAAGATTTAACTTAACCATATAACTTAAACAAGTCATTAATTAAGAATGGATTAGAATATTCAAGTTTGAATATAAAGAAACATATTATTTTCCATCAATTAAGAATGTTAATCAAATTAGGATTTAACATAGCTTACAATCTAATAAATCATTACAATCCTTAGTGAAAGTCCATCACTAATCAAATACAATAAATGCCCTTGGCATCTTAATGAAATCTTTACATTACAATTGACCAACTGGTGAAAATGTAAACATTGTATCTAGAACCATTGACATCTGTCTTCATAAGCCTCAGCATGTCTCATGCTTGGGAAGGAGAGCATCATCCTGGTGCTTTTCCTCCAACCACGGACCTGCGGTCCCCCTCTCATCTTCCTAATTGGAAGAGGCCCTACCCTTCATGGAAAGGTTAGACATTGGAACCAATTGGTTAACCATCTGAGTAACTGGTATTGTGTCCTTCCTAATGTCTCATGGTCACACACTATAGATCCACTCTAACTTGTATGACACTACTAGAGACACTAGGCCATCTGGATCACTGTGGACTGACAATGCATGCTGAGACAAATGCATTACTTTGGCCAAATTTTTCATACAAAGATGTTAAACAATGAACATTGTCATATGTCCACCACCCTATCTCAACTTATAATCTATCATGTCCTACAGTCAATTTTTATCAACCTTGTTCTTTAGGTCTAGTATGAGTGTGGGATCAACTCAAATCACAGTCCAAACTTTGAACATTCGACTCCCAACAAAGTTAATTATAAAAAAATAGGTTACTTAAGAAACGTGGAGCTAGTGAGTCCTCGTCATCTCATTCCATTCAATTCAATTCAATTTTAAATTTCACGACCATCTTGGTCTCCCGTGTTTTCGTATCGATAGCATTCATCACATATGATGAAGTCGATTTCTTGATACTTAAGGCATACCCTGCCTTAGTAAATATATTAGTTCCTTAAGGGTCAATAGCTTTTTTATTTCCAAATGAGCTCATGGGTTATTCACCAACCCAATAGTTAAAATAAGTAAAATAATTTATAACTCATAATGTTATTCGTTAAGTCATAATTCAGTCCCAAAAAGATCTAGTCTATATTTTATTATAAACTTATTCTCAACTATCTCATATATAGACCATGATCATACTCCTTCATAATCAGAGGTTACTTTAACATACATAATAGTTTTAATAATTCTATATGTAATTCATTGTCGGCCATTCAAGTAAGTCTGACTGTGTTTTGTTTGGGTGTTAGATGTACATAGATTTATAATTACCTTCTGGGCAATCTTTACAGTAAATGGATTGTGTATAAGATATTAAAAGCTTCCACAATTATTAATATAGCCGAGGGACTGCATGCCAAGTAATGATGCCTATACGGATATCAATACAGTCAAAAGACTGTATGCTAAGAAATGATGTCTATACGGCTATCAATATAGTCGTAAGACTGTATCCATTATCAAAAACACATGGAGTCATTCTTAACTCCCTTTGAGCACTCATAGGCTCAACCCTTTTCATCATACGATGTGAGTTAAACACAAATGAAAAGAATACATGCTTAGCCACTATGGCATTGAGCTCCAGTTATCATAATGTATCATGCAATACCGTATGGCTGAGTCAAAAGACTCAAGGCTTATTCAAGAAAGAGTCAATCTTTACGAGGCTTGACTGAGTGTAATTTCAAGAATAAATACTTAGTTTCTTAGCTCGTATCATAGCCTTGAGCAAGATTTCAAGAATTTTAACAAATATAATTCTTCTTGGCTCACAACCTTGAGCACGACTTCAAAGAAGTTAAATATGTTTTAGCTTGGCTCCTAGCCTTGAGCAAGTTTTAATAGTTACTAAGCCTAATACCTCATCCCATGAGGCTTCGAGTATAAACACAACTCACTGTTTGTCATAAAGGGTTCGACCATAGGGCACCCAAACCATAGCATATAAGTTATTTAAAAACATAAATAGCTCAGCCAACTGGCCTAATGCCACGACTCAAAAGAAAAATAATCAATATGCCTGGCATCACCTTGCAGTATGCGTGCCTCATAATTCCATTTAAAAACAAGAGACTTCAAGAATCTCAGTTACCTGAGTTGAGAAAAGACCGAATGCAGACCTAGTTTTGTGAATCTTTTCACTACTCCTAATTTCTTATAGTCACTATTCTCCCTTGAACAGTTATACCATCTAAATTTTTTCCCAGAAAGCCAACCTCTCTGCCTTTTCTTTCCCTAAAGTCTTTCCTCTTTTCTTTTTCTCTCCCTCAAAAGAGAGACTAACTCAAAACCACATAACCATTTTCCTACATGTTGATAATGGCTGATAACTACCTTACACTCGGTAGTCCCCTAAAAAGGTGGCTTGATCTAAGCACATCATGGGATGGTTGAGCTTGAAGCTCCCATCAATCTTCATGATCGACTAAACCACTTAAAAATATTCCATCAAATACAATTATCAAAATAAGTAAATAGCAGTAATATCATTATGGGTAATAACCTATTAAGAGGTTTCATCCTTGATAAAGGATTATCAAAAAGAATAGTATTCATAAAAAGAATTTACATTATTTATGTCGATTATTGGGGTCGAGTAATACTCCCCCAAAATTGACTATTCCCATTAGTCAAAAGACTAGGAATAACATAATGACCCCAAGAACAATAAGTAAGAGAGACCTCCTTGTCTCTAAATACTATTATCTCTTGGCTAGGGATGATGTTCCCAAAACATCATCTGGTCATCACGAATTGTCAAGACAACTTCATCGACAAAACAATAAACCACAAACATAGAAACAAAACACTAGATACATGACATATGTCAACTTACGAATGGTTGAGTAGGACATAGGAGTCGATTACTCAGATGGCTAGTCAACTTATATTATCACAATGTCTAACTCCTTCCTCCAGGATGATACTCTCCTTCCTTCTTTGAAGGATGTTCATTTCTCTTGTCACACTCAAGACCACAAGATTACAATCAGTGCATCATTTTCAAATCTCATAATTGAAATTCATTTAATTTACAAAACTATTTAACATCTATTTCTACTTCATAATCAAAAGTTAAATTAGATATTTCCACAATATCAAATAAATTAACTATGACTAATCCTCCTGATTATCATGCCAAGTTATTGATTAAGTCTAATTTGCTGGAACACCACTTCCTGGGAAGGTAGAGGATTTCCTCTTGATTGCACTCCTTGTGATTTGTTGGGACACTGATTGGCGTAGTGATCTCTACCACAAGTGAAGCATCCTCCAACTAGTCCTCGCCTCTCCTGAGGTTTGCCAAAATTGTTCCCATTCTTCTTAGAGTGGTTATTCCCCTTTTTATCTCCGTTGGATTCATTTTGTTTATTTTTAGCCCCTTTATCTGTCTTCTCAGTATAATCCTATTTCTTGCCCTTCTTCTTTGAGGGTTTGGAAGATTGAGACCAACTGTATCTCTTCCTGTTCCTTTCTCTATAGGCTGATATAGCCTTTAGGTTCTGTTCTTGTCTAATGGCCTTTTGATAGACCTGTTCCATGGTTGTAGGGCCATGAACATTTACCTCGCCTCCAATCTAGGCATTTAACCCCATAATAAATTTTTGAACCCAGAACTTCTCATCATGCTGATACTGTAGCACATATTTCAGTAATCAAGTGAATTTCTCCCAATATTCATTTACAATCATATCAGCTTGTTTCACGTTTTGGAAGTCTATGAGTTTTTGATCATAGAATAATTGAGGCAACCATCTTTGCCTAAACAATTCTACAAACCTGTCCCAAGTAAGGCTTGTAGACCTCAAGCCTAACTCCATCTTTTTGTTCATCCACCATGTGGATGCTTCTCTTGCTAACTAAAATGCTTCCCAAATAGATTTAGTAACCTCATTATAATTTCTAATTTCAAAATACTTCTTCATCTCCGTAAGCCATGCCTCTGCAACATCTCCGCTTATGGATCCATCAAATTTGGGTGGCATGACCTTTTTCATGTCATGAGATAGTTCCATAGCCATAAGGCTCCTTTTATCCCCATCATATTTAATCGTAGATTTATTTTCTCTATGATGGATTTGAGTGGTGTCATTATGGCGTTTCTCGCCGTCACCCCCATCATAATTCTCTCGCTTATCTTCTGACTAGCCTCCCACTTTATGTTTGAGGGTTTCTACCCTCGCCCTAGTTTCTTTCAACAAGGTCAAGATTTGGTCTAATTTAGACTCGGATTGCCTTGAAGGTGCTCCTTCATATTGGCTATCCTCCATTCTGGTTCCAACTTGAACCTTTACTGCAATTTACTTCTTCCTGAAGTTTGCAGATTAAACACAGATTAGTTTCCATGCCATATATTCAATTATTTCACAAATCTATTCACATTCATGTAATATTTAACAAGAAAGGAAAGATTGCCAAAACTTTGCCATTGCATTTTTTTTCCATTGGATTATATATAATCCATAAAATTACAAAATTGTATTTACATTTGCTCCTGCTAATCATTTACAATTGGGATAACTTCCCATTATTAGATTTTCTTTTCAATCTCAGGAAGTGAGGATACACACTGGTATTCCTTCACATCCTCCTTTGGTACAATACATTCATTATGATCATTTTTCTCAACTGGTGCTATAGGAGTAGAGGATGAGATTGATTTTCTAGAAGAGTTAAGGGCAGCCATTCGATCATCTTTTGTTAACTCCTGCTTGATGTGTTTTACTACATCAGCAAAAGTTTCCTCATCAGATAACTATGCACCTACCAAGCATCTAGTCAGTTCAAGTTTCCCCTTCAAAAAGGCTTGTGCCTTCAAAATCTTTTGATGGCGTAGGTAACGTCCATGTTCCGTTACCTTCTTGTGAGGTCTAGTTCTAATTTTTACTATTCTGGCATAGAACATCCAATCATTAGCACACTTAATGTTGGATTCATTAATCATCAAATAGTGATCTCATTAGGTCTATGTGTTGAACCTAGTAGTTCTGATACCATATGTAACATCACTATCCATAAAATTCAAGATTTAACTTAACCATATAACTTAAACAAGTCATTAATTAAGAATGGATTACAATATTCAAGTTTGAATATAAAGAAACATATTCTTTTCCATTGAATAAGCATGTTAATTTAAATCAGGATTTAACATAGCTTACAATCTAATAAATCATTACAATCCTTAGTGAAAGTCCATCACTAATCAAATACAATATATGATCTTGGCATCTTAATCAAATCTTTACATTACAATAGACTAACTGGTCAAAATGTAAACACTGTATCTGTCTTCATAAGCCTTGGCATGTCTCATGCTTGGGAAGGAGAGCATCATCTTGGTGCTTTTCCGCCAACCACAGACCTATGGTCCCCCACTCATATTCCTAATTGGAAGAGGCCCTACCATTCACGGAAAGGTTAGACATTGGAACCAATTGGTTAGCCATCTGAGTAACTGGTGTTGTGTCCTTCCTAATGTCTCACGGTCACACACTATAGATCCACTCTAACTTGTATGACACTATTGGAGACACTAGGCCATCTGGATCACTGTGGACCAACAATTCATGTAGAGACAGATGCATTACTTTGGCCAAATTTTTCATACAATGACATTACGCAATGAACATTGTAGTATGTCCACCACCCTATCTTGACTTATAAGCTATCATGTCCTACAGTTAGTTTTTATCGATCTTGACCTTTAGGTCTAGTATGAGTGTGGGATCAATTCGAATCACAGTCCAAACTTTTAACATTCAACTCCCAACAAAGTTAATTATAACAAAATAGGTTACGTAAGAAATACAGAACTACTGACTCCATGTTATCTCATTCCATTCAATTCATTTCAATTTCAAACTTCATGACCATCTTGGTCTCCCATGTTTTCATATCGATAGCATTCATCACATATGATGAAGTTGATTTCATGATACTTAAGGAATACCCTCCCTTAGTAAATATATTAGTTCCTTAAGGGTCAATAGCTCTTTTATTTCCAAATGAGCTCATGGGTTATTCACCAACCCAATAGTTAAAATAAATAGAAGTATTTATAACTCATAACGTTATTTGTTAAGTCACAATTCAGTCCGAAAAAGATCTAGTCTATATTTTATTATAAACTTATTCTCAACTGTCTCATATAGAGACCATGATCATACTCCTTCATAATCAGAGGTTCCTTTAACATACATAATAGTTTTAACAGTTCTATATGTAATTCATTGTTGGCCACTCAAGTAAGCCTGACTATTTTTTGTTTGGGTGTTAGATGTACATAGATTTATAATTGCCTTCCCGACAATCTTTACAGTCAATGGATTGTGTATAAGATATTAAAAGATTCCATAATTATTAATACAACCGAGGGAATACATGCCAAGTAATGATGCCTATATAGCTATCAATACAGTCAAAAGACTATACTAAGAAATGATGCCTATATGACTATCAATATAGTCGTAAGACTATATCGATTATCAAAAACACATGGAGTCATTCTTAACTCCCTTTGAGCAGTCATAGGCTTCACCCTTGTCATCATACAACGTGGGTTAAACACAAATGAAAAGAATACATGCTCATCCACTATTGCTTTGAGCTCCAGTTATCATAATGTATCATGCAATATAGTATGGCCGAGTCAAAAGACTCAAGGCTCATTCAAGAAAGAGTCAATATTTACGAGGCTCGATTGAGCTTCATTTCAAGAATAAATACTTAGTTTCTTAGCTCGGCTCATAGCCCTGAGCAAGATTTCAAGAATTTTAACAAATATAATTCTGCTTGGCTCACAGCCTTGAGCATGACTTCAAAGAAGTTAAATATGTTTTAGCTCAGCTCCCAGCCTTGAGCAAGTTTCAACAGTTACTAAGTCTAATAACTCAGCCCATGAGGCTTCGAGTATAAACACAACTCACTATTTGTCATAAAGGGTTCAACCATATGGCACCCAAACCATAGCATATAAGTTATTTAAAAATAGAAATGGCTCGGCCGACAGGCCTAATGTCATGACTCAAAAGAAAAATAATCAATATGCCTGGCATCGCCTTGCAGTATGTGTGCCTCATAATTCCATTTAAAAATAAGAGACTTCAAGAATCTTAGTTACCTGAGTTGAGAAAAGACCAAATGCAGACCCAGTTCTGCAAATCTTTTCACCACTCCCAATTTCTTATAGTCATTTTTCTCCCTCAAACAGTTATACCATCTAATTTTTTTCCCAGAAAGACAACCTCCCTACCTTTTCTTTCCCTGAAGTCTTTCTTCTTTTCTTTTTCTCTCCCTCAAAAGAGAGACTAACTCAAAACCACATAGCTATTTTCCTACATAACGATAATGGCTAATAACTACCTTACACTTGGTAGTGCCCTTAAAAAGGTGGTTTGATCCAAGTACATCATGGGATGGTTGAGCTCAAATCTCCCATCAATCTTCATGATCAACTAAACCACTTAAAATATTCCATCGAATACAATTATCAAAATAAGTAAATAGCAATAATATCATTATGGGTAAGAACCAATTAAGAGGTTTCATCCTGGATAAAGGATTATCACAAAGAATAGTATTCATAAAAATAATTCACATTATTTACGTCGATTATCAGGGTCGAGTGATACTCCCCTAAAATTGACTATTCCCATTAGTTGAAAGACTAAGAATAACATAATGACCCCAAGAACAATAAGTAAGAGAGACCTCCTTGTCTCTAAATATTATTATCTCTCAGCTAGGGATGATGTTCCCAAAACATCATCCAGTCATCACGACTTTTCGAGACAACTTCATCGACAAAAGAATAAACCACGAACATAGAAACAAAAGACTAGAGACATGACACGTGTCAACTTATGAATGGTTGAGAAGGACATAGGAGTTGATTACTCAAATGGCTAGTCAACTTATATTATCACAATGTCTAACCCCTTCCTTCAGGATGATACTCTCTTTCCTTCTTCAAAGGATGTTCATTTCTCCTGTCACACTTAGGACCACAAGATTACAATCAGTGCATCATTATCAAATCTCATAATTGAAATTCATTTAATTTACAAACCTATTTAACATCTATTTCTACTTCATAATCAAAAGTTAAATCAGGTATTTCCACAATATCAAATCAATTAACTATGACTAATCCTCTTGATTATCATGCTAAGTTATTGATTAAATCTAATTTGTAAATTGGGGATGTAACATAATGCAACTGGTAAGATTTGTGGAAAAGGGTCTATTTCTTTTGATGGAAAGCACAACACTGATAATGTCCTATATGTGAAGGGTTTAAAGCATAATCATCTGAGTGTTGGTCAGATGTGTGAAAAAGGCTATGATCTGAGATTCAAGGAAAATGGATGCAGAATCATGGAAAGCTCCAGAATAGTGATTGCTACTGGTAAGAAGACCAAAGGTAACATTTACCAATTAAGAGGAACCAATGATTATTATTTACTGGCTCAGACAGATGAGAGTTGGTTGTGGCACAGAAGGATGTGTCATATCAATTTTGACAATTTGGTGAAGATAAGTTTTGCACAGACTGTAAGAGATCTACCTAAACTTGTGAAGCTAGCCAAAACCATGTGCAAGGAGTGTCAATTTGGAAAACAAATAAAAACAAGTTTCAAAAGAAAATAATAATTCTCTGCTGGATTGCTAGAGCTAGTACATATAGATTTGTGTGGTCCCACAAGAACAAGAAGTTTGCAAGGTGATAGGTACTTTATGCTACTTATTGATGACCATTCTAGAATGACTTGGGTCACTTTTCTAAAAGAAAAATCTGAAGCCCTAGACATGTTCAAAGTTTTCAAGGTAATGGTCGAGAATTATTTAGAATTGAGGATCAAATGCTTGAGGTATGATAGAGGAGGTGAGTTCACATCAAATGAATTCAATGTTTTCTATGAAGAACAAGGGATAAAGAGATAGTTGTCTGCACCTAGGACTCCTCAACAGAATGGAGTTGTTGAAAGAAAAATAAGATAGTTCAAGAAGCAGCCGAGACTATGTTAAAAGAAGCTAACCTACCAAAAGTGTACTGGAGCGAAGCCATACATACTGCTGTGTACATCCTAAATAGAGTTCAAGTCAAAGGTAACAACTCTAAAACTCCTTTTGAATTATGGTATGGAAGAGTTCTTACAGTGAAGTATTTTAAAGTTTTTGGAAGTAAATGTTATATTAGAAGAGATGAATGGAAGGAAGCAAGGTATGCAAAAATGCTTCCTACAATGATCTATTGACGAAAGATTTATGCAAATTTCAACTTTTACAATTATAGATTAAGATCCATATTAACAAAAAGATAATAACAACTTCCAAATGCAAACACAAAACTCAAAACACAAGATATACGTGGGAAAACCCTTTCAGGTAAAAAACCCCACACTTCAAAGCCACCCAATGTATTATTTAGGAATCAAGAAGATTACAATATACTTGCAGAGTAAGCTTTTTTCGGAGTATATCCAACCAAAGATCTAGGAGGTAACTCAACATCTATAAGATTCTTACACACAACCTCCATCTCAAGCTCTTGATATATAGGAGATACAATACAGTACACTACCAACGGTAATTACAAAACCATGAGCTAAAACCACCCAAACGTGGCACCAAAATTATTTCCAATCAAAGATGCCTTGTGTTGTGCCAAACCACACACCAACATATGTAACTCTCCCCTTTACAGCTCTTTTATGTGTCCAACATGTTTTTACATTTCCCAAAAACAAAAGGTCCAACTTGTGGAGGCTATAACTTTTGATCTGGGTGTCCGATTGAAGAACCATTTGATGCGTCAGCAATCTCATGAAGAGATCTATCACCCTATAACCCACTTCATTTAGGGAAATTTATGATGATTTTCAAAGCATTTAGGGAAGTTTCGATTCTGGTAATTGAGTTTAAAACTTTTTTTGGATAGTTTCAAAAAATATAAACTTTAATATCTCACGATCCAGATACGATCTTAAGATGAAAGTCACCTGAGATGTTCACTTAGCTGTTCTGCACCTTCTAGGAAAAATTTTAGGTCAATCCAAGCTCAATCGAAGAACTTACTAAAAATAGTAAGTCTCACTATTTTTAGCTCTTTTGGAAACTTTGAAAGTTCTAGACCATTATCCAAGATAAAGGGTATTAAAAAAAACCAAAATTGGGAGAAATAGTAATCTTTCGAAGTTGCAAGGTTGAGACACTTTTCTTAACATTCTCCCACTGGTCGAACACCTTACAAGATTAAAGGGAGTATCAACACCATGATTTAATTGCTAGGGGCCGAGAGGCCCATAGACTCTGAACACCATCTAAAATTCTCTGTGCTCAGGTTTTGTCAAGTAATTTGCAACATTTATCAAAGTATCAACTTTCTCTAAGTTTACCTTCCCATCATCTACCATGTTATGAACAAAATGGTACTAGACATCAATATGCTTAGTCCTTGCATGGAAAGTAGGATTCTTTGCCAAACATATGGCACTCTGACTATCACAACAAATAGTAATCTTTCCTGCGTGAAACCCAACATTAGAACACAATCTCTTAAGCCAAATGGCTTCTTTACAAGCATGACTTGCTACCATGTACTCAGCTTCAGTAGTGGACAAAGCAACCATAGGTTGCCGCTTACTCATCCAACTAATAGCACCACCAAACATAGTGAACACATAAGTGTTGGTGGATCTCTTGTTGTCAATGTCGCCTACCCAATTTGAATCCATAAATCCATGAAAATAAAGTGAATATCGAGGTTCTGTAGGATAACCATGATAACATAAGGAATACTCAAAAGTACCCTGCAAATATCTGAACACTCTCTTCACTGCATCCCAATGTACCCGTCCAGGATTAGCCATAAATTGACTAAGGACTCCCATTGCTTGGGCAATGTCTGGTCTTGTATAGACCATCACATACACCAAACTACCAATCACACTAGCATAAGGAACTCTACTCATATCCTCTATATTAGAAGGAGACTTTGGATAATCTTCAATAGATAACTTTGTTCCCATTGTAACAGGAATAGTCAAAGGTCTGCAATCCACCATGTTGAATCTCTCTAGCACGGTGTTAACATACTTACTCTGGCCTAACTAAAGTTTTATGTTTGCTCTATCTCTTCTGATCTCCATCCCTAGAATGTACCAAGTTGCCCCTAGATTTTTCATATCAAATTGTGCTGACAACTGAGACTTCAAATAAAAAATCAAACTTTTACCATTCCTAATGAGTAACATATCATTGACATACAATGCAATAATGAGAATTCGATCATTGTCAAACTTGTAATAAACACAATGATCTGATTTTGATCTCTGAAATCCAATACTCAACACAAAGGCATCAAACTTGTGGTACCACATCCTAGGAGACTGTTTCAAACCATACAAAGACTTTTTCAACTTGCAAACCAGATTTTCTTTAGCTTTCACCACATAGTACTTTGGCTGTGACGTATAGATTTCCTCCTCCAAGTCACCATGAAGGAATGTTGTCTTCACATCCATTTGTTCCACTTCTAGATCATACATTGTTGCAAGAGATAATAGGAATCGAATAGATGTCATCTTTGCAACGGGAGAGAAAATCTCACCATAGTCAATTCCCTCCATCTGAGAATACCCCTTTGTAACTAATCTAGCTTTATATTTCTCAAAACTGCCATCTACACCAAATTTCTTTTTGAACACCTATTTGCATCCAACAGGTTTTCATCCTTCAGGCAAAGGCACTAAGTCTCAAGTGTTATTCTTTTCCAAAGAAGCTATCTCCTCTTCCATGGCCTCCTTCTAGGAACCTACATCTTTCATACCCATAGCCTCTTTCATAGTTCTAGGCTCATCAGTGTTAGAAATCAAAGAAAAAATACAACTAGAATCATGCAATGAATAACCAAACCTATCAGGTTGATGCCTTATTCCTATGGACCTCCTCAAAGATTGAGGTTGAGGTTCTTCATGTTCTTCTATACTTTCAAAGCTACTAGATCTCTCCTCATTATTAGGTCCAACAGATGTTTTTGGTTCAACTTTCTTAGGGGTGGAAGGAATCTGAACCACATCATCTTTCTTCTCTTTTTTCTTTGGTTGCAAGATAATAGAAGAAGGATTGATCTCTCTGAAGATCATACTTCTTCTATACAAAACTCTCTCAACCACTAGATCCCAAAGCTTGAACCCTTTCATACTGATGCCATAACTGATGAAGATACACTTTACAGCCTTGTTCTCCAACTTAGACCTCTTCTCCTTAGGCACATGTGCATATGCCTCACAACAACCAAAATTATCTCCAATAAAACATGCCTTGCATTGTGCCAAACCACACACCAACACATGTAACTCTCCCCTTTACAGCTCTTTTATGTGTCCAACACATTTTTACATTTCCCAAAAACAAAAGGTCCAACTTGTGGAGGCCATAACTTTTGATCTAGGTGTCCGATTGAAGAACCGTTTGATGCGTTAGTAATCTCGTGAAGAGATCTATCACCCTATAACCCACTTCATTTAGGGAAATTTATGATGATTTTCAAAGTGTTTAGGGAAGTTTTGATTCTGGTAATTGAGTTTAAAACTTGTTTTAGATAGTTTCAAAAAATAGAAACTTTAATATCTCACGATCCAGATATGATCTTAAGATGAAAGTCACCTGAGATGTTCACTTAGCTATTCTGCACCTTCTAGGAAAAATTTTAGGTCAATCCAAGCTCAATCGAAGAACTTACTAAAAATAGTAAGTCTCACTATTTTTAGCTCTTTTGGAAACTTTGAAAGTTCCAGACCATTATCCAAGATAAAGGGTATTAAAAAAAACCAAAATTGGGAGAAATAGTAATGTTTCGAAGTTGCAAGGTTGAGACACTTTTCTTAACATTCTCCCATTGGTCGAACAACTTGCAAGATCAAAGGGAGTATCAACACCATGATTTAATTGCTAGGGGCTGAGAGGCCCATAGACTCTGAATGCCATCTAAAATTCTTTGTGCTCACAGGTTTTGTCAAGTAATTTGCAACATTCATCAAAGTATCAACTTTCTCTAAGTTTACCTTCCCATCCTCTACCATGTTATGAACAAAATGGTACTAGACATCAATATGCTTAGTCCTTGCATGGAAAGTAGGATTCTTTGCCAAACATATGGCACTCTGACTATCACAACAAATAGTAATCTTCCCTGCGTGAAACCCAACATTAGAACACAATCTCTTAAGCCAAATGGCTTCTGTACAAGCATGAGTTGCTGCCATGTACTCAACTTCAGTAGTGGACAAAGCGACCATAGGTTGCCACTTACTCATCCAACTAATAGCACCACCAAACATAGTGAACACATAAGCATTGGTGGATCTCTTGTTTTCAATGTCACCTACCCAATTTGAATCCACAAATCCATGAAAACAAAGTGAATATTGAGGTCTTGTAGGATAACCATGATAACATAAGGAATACTTAGAAGTACCCCGCAAATATTAGAACACTCTCTTCACTGCATCCCAATGTACCCATCCAGGATTAGCCATAAATTGACTAAGGACTCCCACTGCTTGGGCAATGTCTGGTCTTCTATAGACCATCACATACACCAAACTACCAACCACACTAGCATAAGGAACTCCACTCATATCCTCTATCTCAGAAGGAGACTTTGGATAATCTTTAATAGATAACTTTGTTCCCATTGTAATAGGAATAGTCAAAGGTCTATAATCCACCATGCTGAATCTCTCTAGCACGGTGTTAACATACTTAATCTGGCCTAACCAAAGTTTTATGTTTGCTCTATCTCTTATGATCTCCATCCCTAGAATGTACCAAGCTGCCCCTAGATTTTTCATATCAAATTGTGCTGACAACTGAGACTTCAAATCAAAAATCAAACTTTTACCATTCCCAATGAGTAACATATCATTGACACACAATGCAATAATGAGAATTTGATCATTGTCAAACTTGTAATAAACACAATGATCTGATTTTGATCTCTGAAATCCAATACTCAACACAAAGGAATCAAACTTGTGGTACCACATCCTTGGAGACTGTTTCAAACCATACAAAGACTTTTTCAACTTGCAAACTAGATTTTCTTTAGCTTTCACCACATAGTGCTCTGGCTGTGATGTATTTTCCTCCTCCAAGTCACCATGAAGGAATGTTGTCTTTACACCATTTGTTCCACTTCTAGATCATACGTTGTTGCAAGAGATAACAGGAATCGAATAGATGTCATCTTTGCAATGGGAGAGAAAATCTCACCATAGTCAATTCCCTCCATCTGAGAATACCCCTTCATAACTAATCTAGATTTATATTTCTCAAAACTGCCATCTACACCAAATTTCTTTTTGAACACCTATTTGCATCCAAGAGGTTTTCATCCTTCAGGCAAAGGCACTAAGTCTCAAGTGTTATTCTTTTCCAAAGAAGCTATCTCCTCTTCCATGGCCTCCTTCTAGGAACATACATCTTTCATACCCATAGCCTCTTTCATAGTTCTAGGCTCATTAGTGTTAGAAATCAAAGAAAAAATACAACTAGAATCATGCAATGAATAACCAAACCTATCAGGTTGATACCTTATTCCTATGGACCTCCTTAAAGATTGAGGTTGCGGTTCTTCATCTTCTTCTAAACTTTCAGAGCTACTAGATCTCTCCTCATTATCAGGTCCAATAGATGTTTTTCGTTCAACTTTCTCAGGGGTGGAAGGAATTTGAACTACATCATCTTTCTTCTCTTCTTTCTTTGGTTACAAGATAATAGAAGAAGGATTGGGCTCTTTGAAGATCACACTTATGCTATACAAAACTCTCTCAACCACTGGATCCCAAAGCTTGCACCCTTTCATACTGATGCCATAACCGATGAAGATACACTTTACAGCCTTGTTCTCCAACTTAGACCTCTTCTCCTTAGGCACATGTGCATATGCCTCACAACCAAATACTTGAATGTGTCTTAATGAAGGATTTTTACCAGACCATACCTCCATAGGTGTCTTATCAATGAGAGTTGATGTAGGATACCTGTTAACTAGGTAACAAGCGGTAGCAACAGCTTCAGCCTAGAACTTTTGTTGAAGACTAGCTCCACTTAGCATACTCCTTGCCCTTTCCATCAATGTTATATTCATCCTCTCTATAACTCCATTCTACTGAGGGGTATACAGAGTTGTCTTGTGCCTCTCAATCCCCTATTCTTTATAGAACTTGTCAAAATCTATTGAACAAAACTTATCACTGTTGTCAATCCTCAAACACTTAATCTTTCTATCCTTCTGATTCTCTACAAGAGCTTTGAACTCTTTTAATCTATTAAAGACTTCAGATTTACTTCTAAGGAAATACACCCATGTCCTTCTACTGTAGTCATCAATGAATGAAACAAAGTAAACATATTTTGAAATTGAAGGAACATTAACAGGACCAAACACATCAGAATGAATCAAGTCGAACACCTCAGAAGATTTGTTAGAACTGGAATAAAACTGAACATGGTTTTGTTTTCCATAAATGCAATGTTCATAGAAATCAAACTCAAGATTATAGTCATTCATACCCTCAACAAGATTTTTATTTTTCAGGGTCCTCAAACCCTTTTCACCAATGTGACCAAGCCTTTGGTGTCATAAGATTGTCTTCTCAGCAGGAAGTTTCATCTCCATAGAATGAGCACTCTTAGATACCCAGAAAGCACAACCATCAGAAGTAGATGCAATAGTCTTTTTCACTGCTAGTTCCAATGGTGAGGATGAAGACTCTTAAGCTCTCTTCTTCAAAATAGAGGCACTATTGTACTGAATTGTGTATTGATCAAGTTGAAACAGATTGCCAATCCAAACACCCTTAGCCAACACCATAGATCCTCTAGTCATCTTGCATCCTCCATTCGAGAAAACAACCTATACACCCACATCATTCAACTTACTTATAGAAAGAAGGTTCCATGTCAAACTAGGGATATGCAGAACACCATTGATTCCCTTCACTCATCCATCAGGGAATCAAATCAAGACTCTTCCACGGCCAATAATCTTTAGGTGAGAATCATCACTCAAATACACCTTTCCACCATCATATTCTTCATACTTCAAAAACCAACCCTGATGAGAGGTCATGTGAAAAGATGCACCATAGTCAATAAGCCACACATCCTCAAATGCATGTGTTGCCAATGCAGCCACAAATGCTTCTCCTTCATCCTAAGAGGACTTGTTAGAATCTGAATCATAATTCTTCTTTTTCTTTTTGTCCTCCTTGTACTCCTTATGGAAGTGACAAGGTTTTCCATAGTTCCAACACAGGGCCTTGGACTTTTCGAGAGACTTAGATCTCCCACAGGATTTGGATCTTCCTTTTTCTTGCTTCTTCTTATCCTTTTTATTTCCCTTCTCTTTAGATCTACCACAAACTGCAAGAGCCTCCTTGGTCGATTCAAAAGACTTTCTCTGCATCTCTTCAGACAACAATGAAGAAACCACTTCATCCATCTTGAAGGTGGTAGTGGTACTCCCAATGGCCATAACAAGGTGGTCCCATGAATCTAGTAAGGAACACAGTAATGTCATACATCGATCCTCCTCCTCTATCTTCACACCAACATAAGTCAACTGGGCAACAAGCATATTGAATGTATTTAGGTGATCAGCCATAGAAGGTCCATCTTCCATCCTTAGATAATATAGTTTATTTTGCAGGAATAAATTATTCACCAGGGATTTAGCCTAATAAACATCTCTGAGCTTCTTCCAAAGTTCCTTTGCAATCTTCTCTTCATGGATATTCAGGAGCACTGAATTAGCCAAACAGAGTCGTATCAAATGCTTAGCTTTTTGATCTTTGAGATCCCATTCTTCTTGAGACACTGTTGTTGGTTTTGTACTAGATATGGCATCCCATAAATCATGATCTAGAAGCATGTCCTCCTTTTTGACTTTCCACAACTCAAAATTACTACCATTAAACTTCTCTATCTAAAACCTCCAAGATGTGCTCGCCATCTCTTACCTACAACAAAGATTTCAAAATCCTCTGCACAAGCTCCCACTCAAATGAAGATCAGCTCAGAAAACCCTCTACCCAACAACTAGAACCAAAGGTAATCAAGCTTTGATACCAACTAAAAGGAAGCAAGGTACACGAAAAATGCTTCCTACACTGATCTACTGAGGAATGATTTATACAAATTTCAACTTTTATAGTTATAGATTAAGATGTACGTTAACAGAAAGATAATAACAACTTCCAAATGCAAATACAAAACTCACAACACAAGATATACATGGGGAAAACCCTTTCAGGTAAAAAACCCCACACTCCAAAGCTGCCTGATATATTATTCAAGAATCAAGAAGATTACAATATACTTGTAGAGAAAGATTTTATAGGAGTATATCCAACCAGAGATCTAAAAGGTAACTCAACATCTATAAGATTCTTACACACAACCTCCATCTCAAGCTCCTGATATATAGGAGATACAATATAGTACACTACCAACGGTAATTACAAAACCATGAGCTAAAACCACCCAAAAGTGGCACCCAAATTCTCTCCAATCAAAGATGCCTTTTTATGTGCCAAAACACACACCAACACATGTAACTCTCCCCTTTACAAATCTTTTATGTGTCCAACACATTTTTACATTTCCCAAAAATAGAAGGTCCAACTTTCGGAGGCCATAACTTTTGATCCGGGTGTCCGATTGACGAACCATTTGATGCGTAGAAAAGATCATGAAGAGATATATCACCCTATAACCCACCTCATTAGTTATGATGTTTTTTGAAGCATTTAGGGAAGTTTAGATTCTGGTAATTGAGTTCAAAACTTTTTTTTGACAATTTCAAAAAATATAAACTTTAATATCTCACAATCCAGATATGATCTTGAGATGAAACTCACTTAGCTATTCCACACCTTTTGGGAAAAAATTTAGGTCAATCTGAGCTCAATCAAAGAACTTACTAAAAATAGTAAGTCTTTTTAGCTCTTTTGGAAACTTTGAAAGTTCCATACCATTATCCAAGATAAAGGGTATTAAAAAAAATAAAAGTGGGAGAAATAGTAATGTTTCAAAGTTGCAAGGTTGAGACACTTTTCTTAACAATGAATAACTAGGAAAGTTTGATGCTAGATGTGATGAAGGAATTTTTCTTGGTTACTCTACCAAGAGTAAGGCTTACTAATGCTTCAATAAGAGATTGAATAAGATTGTTGAGAGTGCTAATGTGAATGTAGATGAAGGCAAGGAAAGAATATCTGATTTGAGTTGCTATGAACCATATGAACTTGTGATTATAGAAAATGAAGAAAAAGTTGAGTAAGAAGACATTCAGGATGAAGAAGAGGCTCCAGAAAGTGTTGTCAAGATTCCAAGGTATGTAAGGATTAATCATTCTGAAGATCAGATTATAGGTGAAAAAAACAAAGGGGTGTTGACAAGGAAAAGCACTGTAGAAGAACAAGTGAATTACTATTTGCTTTCAAAGGTTGATCCAAAAACTATGAATGAAGCTTGTAATGATGAAAAATGGGTAAAAGTCATGGAAGAAGAACTGATGTAGATAGAGAAGAATCAAACTTGGGAATTGGTTCCTAGACCTAATGATAAAAATGTCATTGGAACTAAATGGGTTTTCAGGAATAAGCTGAATGAAAATCAAGAAGTTGTAAGAAATAAAGCAATGCTTGTGTGCAAAGGATATTCTCAAATTGAAGGAATAGATTTTGAAGAAACTTTTGCTCCAGTGGCTAGGATTGAAGCAATCAAAATATTTTTGGCATTTACAGCTCACAAAGATTTCAAAGTGTATCAGATGGATGTGAAGTCTGCATTCTTGAATGGTGAGTTGGGAGAAGAAATCTACATTAAGCAACTAGAAGGGTTTCAATTATCAAAACAAGGTGATATGGTGTACAAATTGAAGAAGGCATTGTATGGACTTAAGCAAGTCCCCAGAGCCTGGTATGCAAGGTTAGACAAATATTTGTTGTGATTAGGGTTTAGTAAAGGCACTACTAACAACGATCTCTATTTCAAAATCAACAATAATCAAATCCTAATTGTTGAAGTTTTTGTTGATGACATTATCTTTGGAGGAAATGATGGTATGTGCATGAAGTTTGTAGGAGAAATGCAAGATGAATTTGAGATGTCTATGTTTAGTGAAATGAATTTCTTTCTAGGTCTGCAAATCACTCAATCAAATAAAAGAATCTTCCTTTCTCAGTCTAAGTATGTGTAAGAGTTTTTGAAGAAGTTTAGGATGGAGGACTCCAAGCCAGTATGTACTCCCATGGTGACTGGTTCAAAGTTCAGCAAAAATGATGAATCACCTAAGACTGATTAGAAGAGGTACTAATCTATGATTGGAGGATTACTTTATCTTACTCAAAGTAGACCTGATATAATGCATGCAGTATGTCTTGTGGAAAGATTTCAAGAAGATCCTATAGAATCACATGTGATGGCAATCAAGAGAATCCTGAGGTATTTGAAAGGCACATTAGACTATGGCTTATGGTATCCAAAGGATAATGATTTCACTCTTAGTGCTTATACAGATGCAAATTGGGCTAGAGATGTTGATGACAGAAAAAGTACAAGTGGAGGTACCTTCTTCTTGGGAAATAGATTGGTTTCATGGACGAGCAAAAAGTAAGACTCAATCTCCTTGTCTATTGCAGAAGTAGAGTATATTGCAGTAGCATGTTGTTGCACTCAAGTGTTATGGATGAAGTAGCCTTTAAAGGATATAAGAGTTGTGTATGAAGATCTAATTGCAATCTTTTGTGACAATACAAGTGTCATAAACATTTCAAAGAATCTAATGATGCACTCAAGAATAAAGCACATATCAATAAGGTATCACTTTTTGAGAGAAAAGGTGATAGAGAATGAAGTAAAGATGGAATATGTGTCCACAAAGGATCATATTGTAGACATATTCACTAAGTCTCTGCCTAAGGATACCTTTGAGTATCTCAAATAAAAGTTAGGGGTTATTACCCCTCCTTCTATGAGGTAATATGCATAAGAATGCATCAATCCAGTGGTGCCTAGAGTCTCAGTCATTGATTTGGATTGATGTTTTGAGAACTACCTCTCAGAGGGAGTAGCTAGATGTTACTAACATGAGTTCCTGATAATAAGAAGTAAGTATTGATAGCAGAGAAATTTTAGTTTGATCAGAACAACATAGTGCAAGTATGTGCCCTTTGCCATTGATGTCAAAGGGGGAGAGAAATCATGTGAAAAACTCAGGGAGAGAAAAAGTGCAGATGTATAGAAAGAAATGGGGAGTATCTTGTCTTGATGGTTTCTACAGTTTTTCACATCATATATTGCCATCAATGACAAAGGGGGAGATTGTTCTAAGTATATGCCTAACCAGTGTTGTCATTGATGTCAACATAATTGTGTTGTCATTGGTGTCAACTGTGCTCTTGTTTTGATGCTTGCTTGTAATGAGTTAAGTGTTGAAGATAATAACTATTTTTGATGCAACAAAAGAATTCGGTAGATTGCTCCGCATTTTCTGTAGAATGAATATACTTGTCTACAGATTGGAATTTATTTAGATGCATGTCTAAAGATGCTATGCTCCAAGTTTGAGCCTCTGGTATGAAGATTTGAGTGAGTTATGTTCACTAGAGTGAAAATTACTTTTTCTGTATATTTGGTGGTGATAGGGAGAATGTATTATGCTCTGTATTCCTCCATAGTTAAGTATTTTAGTCTGTGTTTATGGAATCAAGTTTGTAATGATGATAAGTGCCTTCAACTCCAATGGTTCATGATTTGGTGGTCCACAAGCAATCTTTTCCTTATGACAGTGGCTGATAGTGTTGTTCATGTGCTCTAGTTTGAAGAATCTTCTTGATAGAGTGGCTAGAGATTGTACGGTTGTTCTTGGTGATTACAATGTGCTTGTGGATGTCTCCAATTGTGTTCCTACCTTTGGATTGGTCTACAAAGAGAAATTTGGATCGTGGATGAAGACTGTTCTTAGAAGACTTAATGATAAAACCAATTTTGGCCAACTTAGTTGTTTTCACGACTTGTGGAGATTCATCAAAGATTATGGAAGCGTGTCATGGCATGGAAGATTGTATTTGAGTCCCAACTAAGGCATAATATGATCTACATACATCTTTCCCTTAGCTAATTTTGTTTAGGTCTAGACCTATTTCTATGTATGTTTGTAATACCGACCTTGGAGAATGTTCCAATGGTTGATGAATGTAATGCCGACCTTGATGTACATGCCAAGGTTGATAAAGTATATAAAAACATGTAAGGAAGTTGCAAAAAATATGTTCTTGAGCAAAAATGTGAAGATGAGAGTGAAGGTGTAAGAAGAGTAGAGTAGAGGAGTTATTTTGTGCTTCAATAGAACTAAACCCTAGCATAAAGTAGATGCTAACAAATCAGTTCACCAATCCTTGGTAGTGAGCCACCCCTTGGCAATGAGCCCTAACATTTGCAATGAGCATTTTGGGTAGTGAGCCCTAAGGCAGTGAGCCTCTAATTTTTAGTATTGCTATAACTTATTTATTTTTGTGGGCTAACGCCCACCATGGTTTTTCCCTTATAAGGTTTTCCACATAAAAATTCTGGTGTCTCATGTGTTATTGTGCTAAGCTTCTTGTTTTATGCTGTCATGGTTAATCATAATAATAATGATTAAGAACTTGATGTGTTGATATTCATAAGTGGTTAAAGTTTTGTGACAACTAATTCACCCGCCCTCTCAGTTATCCTGTGCATTTCAATAGATAGACGTAAGAAAAGAGGCAAGGCCATTGTAGTAACCCGAAAAGGCACCAATACTAGAAGGTAGAGCTTGGAAATGTTCGAAGAGGACAATGCTCCTAGGGAGAAGAAGAATTCTATCCATCAAAGAAACAACATGACTAGATAATAGAACAGACCAAAAAGATTCTCGAGCAAGAACAAGAGAAAGAAAAATTGGAAAATAGCTACTTCAAAGAACAAGAAGTAGGAGTGCTTAAGCAATTCACAAAATTAGCCAGATAATAGGACTTACTAACTAAATTGATATGACTTAGCAAATATTTAAAATAAAAAGACCAAACCCTAAGTAAGAACGATGGGAAGACATTGAAAACTAAGACCAATTATGATCAAGGTCTAAATCCTCCCACAAGAATATCCCAAAGGTTGTGGTTGATTTAGGATCAGATGCCAATTTAATCCCCAAAAGAATATGGGAATATTTGGGTAAACTGGCACTAGATCCAACCCCCTATAGCATTAGTTTAGCAGACGGTATTAGGATGAAGCCAATAGGAACATGGTGGAATGTGGAAGTAAATATAAAGGGAGTAAAACAAATAGTGGATTTTGAGGTAGTCACCGTGAAAGAGACATTCGATTCATTCAATGCACTCTTGGGGCTCAGGTGGTTCATGGACTCTAAAGGAATTATAGATGTCCAAAAAGAAGAGATTTCCTTTGCAGATAATAAAAGAGTGGTCCACATACCCTTAGGGAAAATATCTGAAGGACCCTATGTGGAAGAAGTAAATACAGAAGAGTATGAAGATGACAATTGGAGGAACAATACCATCAACATATTGGTAGAAAAGATCCCAAAAGAACCAAACTCATAAGGAGAACTAGAAATAGAGGAGATTGAGGGTAGTATGGATAGTGAGGCATTACTAGAGGCATAGATGCAAGACAACCAAGAAATGTACACCTGAAGAATCTTTGGCTCCCAAAGGGTTATATGATAAGAAAAACACAACCGGTATAGAGCAGTGTAGAGTAAGACATGTCTGGTACTGCTAGCAAGGAAGAGGAATACAAAAAAACTAACTCTTGGATGGTTTTCTTTATCTCACGAAACACAGACAAAATTACCTAAATTCTTCGGAGTAGGTGACCTATTTGTGTACATAGATGAAATAGAGAAAACTATCCCCAATGAAGAAGATAGGTTGGCTACACTACCGCATACCCTTACCTGCATTGCATCATGTTGGTACAACACACCAACAAACCATAAAGAAATGGGAGACGTTTAAAAAGATGATAACAACAAGATTCATACTAGAAGTAGGAGACTACAAAGACATCCCCACCTATGAAGGTGATATCCATTTGAAAAAACACCTAGAAATATGTCAATACTACTAGGAAGGAAACTATGAATATGATGATCAACTATACATCCATCTGCTATACTAGACCTTGTGCCCGGTAGAAGGAACTTGGTACTTGGATCAAGAAAGAAGAAAGGAAACTAGAACATGGAAAGAACTAAGCACAGATTTTATCTGAACTTTCTCATTTCTTATTAAAAACCTTTAGATACAGGTTGCACTTGGGAGTATAAAGGCAAGAATTTTTAACCCGGTAGACATAGACAAAATATCAGAATCACAAACACATCCCACACTTCTAGAGGATGAAGAAATCTATAGATACAGAGATTGGGCAGAATGGGAAGATTTCGGGTTGAGAAAACATTGTGGCAAAATAGAAGTGGATGATGAAGAATAGATACTAGAGATAGAAATTGGGGAAGGGGAAAGAGAAAGAGAATGAACCGTCACTCTAAAAGAAAAATATCATAATAAACGTATAAAACATAGATAGTAGACCACATTAAAAACCAAACAACAAATATTGTACATAGTGTAAAATAAAATTAAACTCACAACACACCAGAGATGACATGATTGCCAACCTGGTAGCTGACAGGGTATCCCTGCATGCACCTGGAAGAATGGGCTTGATACCTGAGACAACCAATAATTAAAAAACACTTCAAATAATTATTGAAAAGATGGATTGCAAGAATTAAATGCCAAGAGGTAACATCACCATATTTTGGCTCAAATGAACCACACCCCTCAGAGAAAATAATTTATTATGGAAATAATGACAAGTCTAGTTGAAAATCTCCCAAGACAAATACAATCATAATTTTGTACTCTCCAGCTGGCATCTTTGGCTTTTTAAGAATGCAAGGAAGGAAAGTCTTTTGTAGTCTATTTTGTGTCAATTTTGCAACACAATGGATACCTCGATAAGGTTGGTAGGGACAAAGAGCCAAATGTCTTTTCTAGATGAAGTTTTAGATCAGAGAATAACTTAGATTTTCAAAACCAGACACCATTTGGTGATTACAACCGGTAAATGGGTACTGGCGAGTGACTACCTACAAGCCATTGATCAGTACTGCATCAACACATGTGGCATCATGATTTGTGGCCTCCCTACTTTATTTAGTAGAAACTAAGGAGATGGTGATCGCACTCACTAGGGAGCTGATTAAAAAAGAATACCTGGGGGGGCTTGGAGGATGTGGTCATGGTTTCCAGACTCAGTTTTGGTATTCCCTAGCCTAGGGACTATGAAAGATATCAAAATGGAGATGGAAATATACTTTGCTTACCTTTCTTGGCAAACTTTTCAACAACACTGGCAAAACACAAAGAAAAGGCATCCAAAAGATGTACGTTCTTAAAGAAACTTACCAATCTAGAACAAATCTTTTGGGTAGAATGGCTGCAGGAGTTCTAGAACTGGGTGTAGACGGAGCAAGAGGCAGTGGTATTGGACTAAAGATAAAGCACTTTGATATGAAGACAATCCAGATTTTGTAAATCCTACCATAAATTTTTGACTATATAAGCATATATTGTATAGAAAGAAAATGAAGTTAGCTTGACCTATGAAAGAATTTTGTAAAAATTGAAGTACTTAATATAAATATAATTCAGCAAATGATTTGTTGGCGTATTGAAAAATAAAGAAAGTATGTAGTATACCATGGCTAAAATAAAATATTAAAACAAAAACAAGTCAAATCACTTCAACGAACTAAAAGACCCATGAAAAGTAATAAATACAGCACCATCATTATACATCTCATACCCCACCACCCTTGAGATTATTAATACTCAACTACCCCATTGACACTCCTCATAAAAATGACACCCCATGGAAAAAGCATAAAAGAAAACCTTAAGCAGTAAATCCCATCAAAATACTCCCTTGTAGGCTAATGGTTGACCCTACAGTCATACACATATCTGAAAAGCTAAGGATGGTATTCAAAAGGGTTCCATTCAAAGCTATGATCATTGATAAGGAAGGGGCATTCTCATCTGTACACATAATGTAGTTTATCTAGAAGATGTCTGAAAGTATATTCACAAACCCATCTTTGAGCTGAACTACACGAAACTAGAGGATCTCCACTACAAATTGTTGGAGGAAGATGGCAAAACATAAAAGTTAGAGTACATAGAGAGTGGCAGAAAGAGTTTAGATATTTGGAAGGACTACCCAAATTTTTCCAATGAGGAAGAATGGATACAAATTATATTAAGTCGGGTCCATGATGAGTTTATCTATCTAGATAGACCCTATCAAATCATGAAGGAAGCCATTCATGCAGTTACCAGATTTAGGATGATAGGGGAGATCCCAGCCAAAAAGTCCATAAAAATAGCAAGGTGGAAAGGTTGACTAGAGCTACCTTTGATGACAGAAGTATGAGCCTAAAAACAATTACAAACCTTGCAGTAAGATATGTCGCCATGGGAATAGCATGGAAAGTCTATTATGCTAACTGGGTGAATTTGATAACCACCACCACCACCATACACATAGCATACCAAATGGTGGTAGAAGGAAAAGATTTCAACCTATGTGAGGTGATGCAGAGCAGCTAATGGAGAATCTACATAAATCAAAACCTCTAGGTACCCATTCTGGTATGGAACATTACTTATCTTTTTAATGTTTTATTTTCTAAAAGAATTGCCTGGGTTCAAAGGCAAGGTCTAGGTTCTTCACTAGACCATAATGGCCTAAATAAAATACCACACTCAATAGTTTGTCAATTTTGACAACTAACAAGTGGCATACTAGGGGTTTTCAAAACCTTCTAGACATAAATGCAAGCAAGGGACTGGGTCCCCTTCCTGTCAGCTAAGAAATAAGAACAAACTATAACATTTCTAGTGGATAAAGATGCAACATACATGGAAGCAGTTGAACCCCGCATGGTATGGATTCCAGCATTACCATACAAATTTACAACTTTAGAAATCGATGCATATGCAACCACAATCCTCTAGAGCCCCAAGGATCCTAATGCAAAAAGGTTTGGTATGTACCAAGAGGTCATGGACCAGAAAATGGAATAAGAAATATAGGAGGATAGGGAGAAAAAGAAGAATAAAACTGAGAGACAAGGGAAAGTGACACTTCTGCCTTAGTCCAAGTTGAACCATCTAGAACAAGGGCTACAAGGTCACAATCTACCACCACTGGAACTTCAGTGGGGCTGACAACATCAGTATTGGAAAAGAAACCACTCATCACCAAAAAACCCTGACAACCAAGGAAAAAGGTAAAAAATCAAAGGCCTAAAGATGATACAAAGTAGGAAGAGATCGAAGAGATCTTCAAAGAGGAAGAAGAAGTAGAGAAACCACTTAAGTGAAAGAAGAAGAATCTAGACTCACCTCCATCACAATCAGAAGAGAAAATGGAGAATAACCTAGAGAAGACTCTAGAACCAAAATCCTTGGAGTGGCTGAGTGGACCCATTGACATCATAACAACATTTAATGCAATTTCTCAGTATGGGATGCTACCACGGGTCCTACAAACTTATAAAGAATATGATGCGAGATGTCAAGACAAAATAATTCAAAGCTTGGTCTAGGATGTGAACTATTTGAATAAAGGTGTGGAAGAGGTAATCAAAGATTTTCCAGACAAGATTGCAATTACAATAAGAGGAAAAAGAACTAAAGCTCTCTCCTAAGATGACGAGATGAAGGAACAAGCCATCTCAGTGATAAACCCCAACATAACTGAGAAGCAAAAGCATGCCTTGGTGCAAGCATAGGCAACGAAGCTTTGAACCAAACATTAGAATAGATATGATTATGATAGAAGATCCAGAAGATGCAAAAGCTATCCAGAAGGAAACTGAGGAAATAACTCGGAAGCTCTACAAAGAAATGAATAAGGACCCAGAGCTAAACAAAGGGCCCAACATATATAATGTTGACCCTAGAACAACTGGTAAGACACTAGAAACAATGAAGCGAGAGGATACTAAAGGAGAATCTAGAAGATAAGAAACATATGAGAATATAACAGGGTTCAGGTAGAACAAAGGGGAGAAAAAAGAAAGCACCAAAGAAGATAAACTACAAGGGGAAGATAACACAATAAGGTCTAGAGAAGACAATGTAGAGGACAAGGACAATTCAGGAGATGTATCCACTCCGTCTGACACTATTTCAGCCATAAAGAACTTTTTAGCCCAAAAACAACAAATTCATCTGGTACCAATCCCAAAATTGATTCCAGTTCCAATAGTGGATTCACAGGTAAATTTGTCCAAAACATCACCCATTTAGAAACTATTGTTAGGGGACCTTTTTCACACATCACATGAGGAATTCCTACAAGAGAACATCCAATAGATGAAACAAATATAGGAGGCCATTCAGACTCTACAAAAAGCAATTCCCCAGTTTGCTAGGGACCAATCCCTTCTAGTTCCACAACAGCTATAGTAGGTGGTCACTGACATACAAGCAGTTGTTATGACCCAAAAGGAGTAGATAAAGAAAGAAGCCCAAAAGGAGTTAATCCAAAAGAATAGTCAACAAGCCATCAAAAGATGTGCTTCGGTATAGACTCAGCTAGACGTACAAATCCAACAAATCAAAGACAATATGAAAGTTGTGGGTATTATATACCAATTCTACCTCCAATGGCCCAACACTACCAAAGACCTCTGGAGCCAGATTATACAAACTAAGGAACAAATAGCATAGATAAACTACAATCCCATCCAGGATCCAATCAGTAGCACCAGGGATAATATCAAATAGTTCCACATCTAACTACAACAACTTCATACTCAATGTGAGCTAGTCAAAGAATAGATCCAACAACTTAGGGAAGCGGTGAATATTGAACTAAGGTTCTTTCAACTCATTTTGAAAGAGGCTGAGTAAACAGTAAATAACATCAACATCCCAACAAACCTTGTGGAGGCTAAGCTTACACTGGTACAGTGTCAAGCTCAGACCAGTACCCTTCTCCATGTATAGGCACATTGGGCCACCACACTGGCCAAAATCAAAGTAGAACATCAAAATGTATTACCTAACTGAGCCATATGTCTTGAGGACAAGACATCATTTTAAAAGGGGGATGACATTAGCAGGTCAAATATTGGAATAGGGGATACTATAGAATACCAGAAGATAGACCTCGGTACTAGAAGAGACACAAGGTGCAAACCAAGAGACATGTCACTCTAGGGACATATGTATATATACGAAATGTAATAGATAAAAAAGATAGAAATAGGATAAGGATACAAGACTAGGACATATATGTTATAATACTAAATCCTACCAAAGCAGAGACTAGACCTACTCGCATATACCAGTTATGATTTGATCTATATCTATACATATATGTGCATAAGAGTTATGAGGAGAGTTTTGTGTCATGAATGAATCTCTTATCTTATAGGTGTGTATTGAGATATGTTAAATGTAATGGATTCCTATCGGTTAGTCTAATTCCTTAATTGTGTCTTCTGGGATATAAATAGACTACTCAAGAAGTATCGGGTCATAGTTCTCCAGACTGTAGTGACCAGATCTCTTTCCAACAAAGAGTTTGAGATGTCTATGATTGGTGAGATATCTTTCTTCCTTGGGCTTTAAATTTTTCAACTAGATGATGGTATCTTTATTTCTCAAGCTAAATATGTTAGAGGGATGCTGAATAAGTTTGGTATGGAGGACTCCAAACTAGTAGGTACTCCTATGGTTACTGGTTGTCACTTGAGCAAGGTAAATGAGTCACCGAAGGTTGATCAGACTCTTTATAGACCTATGATTGGAGGATTATTATACTTGATTACTTCTAGACCTGATATTATGTATGAAGTATGTGTGGTTTCCAGATTTCAAGCTAATCCTAAACAAACTCATGAGAAGGCAATGAAAATAATATTTAGGTACTTGAAGGGAACTCTAGAGTATGGCTTGTTGTATCCAAGAGGTAATGACTTTGATTTGAATGCTTACATTGATGTTGATTGGGTTGGTTGTGTGGATGATAGAAGAAGTACAAGTGGTGGTGCTTTCTTTTTAGGAAGCAAATTGGTTTCATAGCATAGTAAGAAAAAATATTTAGTATCTTTATCAACTATAGAGACAAAGTACATTGTAGCAGCATCTTGTTGCACACAAGTGTTGTGGATGAAACAAACATTGAAAGATATCAAGGTACAGTATGATTAGCCTATTGAAATTAGGGCAGACTACTAAGAGGGGGGTGAATTAGTTGTCTCAAAAACTATTATCCTTTGCTATAATTAAACTTCTTTACCACTTATTAATAGATGAATGATATAACCATGAAAGCATGAATCAACAACACATGAGCAAAAACAAAATCAACACACATAACACTAAGATTTTTATGTGGAAACCCAGTTAAGGGAAAAACCACGGTGGGGGTTAACCCACAAGATTTATTCTCTATTAAAAGAATAGAAAATGGAAAGGCACTTGCCTTCAGGTGCGCTACCCAGAGCTCACTACTCAAAGAGGCTCACTGCCTACAAGAACATTCACAAGGTTTAACACAAAAAGATTGAACTGAGAAACAACATCTCCTTCATGTAAAGTTTAGTTCCATTGAAGTGCACAATACTTCTGCTCTGCCCCCAAACACTTCTTTGCTATCTCCTCATCCATTAGTGCTCTTCCTCTTCTACTCTTCCTCCTCTCTGCTCTACCTTTCTTCCTTTCTTAGGATCTTATCATTTTCACACAAGGATGATTTTCCACAACTCAACCACACGTATTTATATGCTTCATCAACCTTGGAATAAACATCAAGGTCGGCACTACAAACATCTAACATAATGCGAATCACTATACTATTGGCCAAACATAACTGGGATCCAAATCTTCCTCAGATAACATGCTATGCTTCATAGAACCTCTGTTAGATCATCTGCAACATGCACAAAGTATCCAGTCAGCTAAGACTAGAAAGAACAGAAACACCCAAGGAGAAATCTTCAACCATGAGCTCAATCCTTAATGCGGACCACCAACATAGTAGGCACACAATCCAGATACCACCACAAGCACAATGAAATCAACAAGAAGAACCACACCACTTCATCTGGGAACTTAAGAACTCTCACTATCATGATTGTTACACTAGAAATATTGCTTGCAAACTTCCAAACCATGAACCTCTTGAGTTGAAGATACACACCAACATCCTAAACACACATCTAGATCTGTAGATCATAATATTCCAACGCAGCTCAATCCAGACTTATTTTCTGTCAGTCTGTCACCTCTGAGCAACTACAAAACTTAGTTCTACTCAGATGACCATAACTTCACAAATTCTTCATGCGGATCCCTCAAATCTTAACTGGAGCAACTTTAGACAATCCTTTACAACACCCTTTGGTCCGCAGGCTCTAATCTTGATCTCACTAGGAATGCAGAGCAATCTACTTCATTAAACTGCAATGTCTTCACTGTCTCTTACAGAGAGATATGTAACTAACTTGTTTCTTTTGGAGAGGCTAATTTTCTCAACATCCTCAAAATACAAGTCTTCTCAAATGGGATATAGTTGACACCAATGACAACACTGATTAGGCACATATTTGCAACAATCTCCCCCTTTGTCATTGATGGAAACATATGATGTGAAAAACTATTTCAACCATCAAGACAAGAACTTCTCCTCCTTTCTCTTATCACATCTGCAACCACTTTCATCATTGCTCCCCTTTCACCAGCAACTGCGTGCTTCCAAGTTTTTCACATGACTTCTCTCCCCCTTTGACATCAATGACAAAGGGCACATATTTGCAATCATCTCTTCCTCTTTTTTGTTTCTTAATCTAGAATATGCATACTGACTACTCCCCCTGAGTAGCAACTCCTTAACACCAATTTGGATCACAAGATATGACTGAATTTCATAGGACTGATGCACATTAGTGCACCTTAGTTCTGAACAGGAGGGTTAATAACCCCTAGCATCACTCTGAGATACTCAAAAGTATGCTTAGGTAGAAGCTTAGTGAAGATATCTACAATCTAATCCTTTAAAGAGACAAACTCCAATCTGACTTCATTCTCATTTACCTTCTCTCTCAAAAAGTGAAACTTGATGGATATATGCTTTCTCTTTGAATGCAACACCAGATTCTTTGAAATGTTTATTGCACTTGAATTATCACAGAAGATTGTAATAGGCTCTTCAAACACAACTCTGATATCCTTCAACATTTGCTTCATCCACAAAACTTGAGTACAGTTACTTACTACTGCTATATACTTTGCCTCTGCAGTAGATAGAGATATTACCTCTTTTTTTCTCAACCAAGAAACTAATCTCTTTCCCAAGAAAATGTACCTCCACTAGTACTCTTCATGTCATCCACATCTACTGCCCAATCAGCATCTGTATATGTATGAAGAGTGAAATCATCACCCTTAAGATACCATAAGCCATAGTCAAATGTTCCCTTCAGATATCTAAAAATTCTTTTGACTGCTACAACATGAGATTCTCTAGGATCAACTTGAAATCTAGCAACAAGGCCAACTGCATTCATAATATCAGGTCTAGTATGAGCCAGATAAAGCAGTCCTCCAATCATTGATCTATACATTTTCTTATCTACCTTAGGGGAATCATCATCTTTACTCAACTTGCATCCAGTTACCATAGGAGTACTCACTGGTTTTGAATCCTCCATTCCAAACTTTTTCAACAACTCTTTCACATACTTAGACTAAGATATGAAGATGCCTTTTTCTGACTAGATGATTTGCAAACCTAAGAAGAAATTCATTTCACCGAGCATGGACATCTCAAATTCACGTTGCATCTGATCAACAAATTTTTTACACATACTCTCATTTCCACCAAAGATGATGTCATCCCTCAACAATCAAGACGTGTTCATGATCAATTTTGAAATAAAGATTACTGTCAGCAGTGCCTTTGTTAAAGCCTAACTTTAGTAGATACTTATATAATCTTGGATGCCAGGCTCTTGGGGCTTGTTTAAGTCCATACAATGCTTTCTTCAATATGCAGACCTTATCTTCTTGATCAGACAACTGGAATCCTTCTAGTTGCTCAATGTAGACTTCTTCTTCCAACTCTCCATTCAGGAATGCTGACTTGACATCCATTTGGTAGACTTTGAAATCTTTGCAAGTAGCAAGGCAAGAAATAATCTGACTACTTCAATTCTTTCCATTGGAACAAAAGTTTCTTCAAAATCAATTCCCTCTACTTGAGAATATCCTTTTCACACCAATCTTACTTTATTTCTCACAAATTCACCATCTTCATTCAATTTATTTTAGAAGACCCATTTAATTCCAATTACATTTTTGTTTTCAAGTCTAGGAACAAGATTCCAAGTATGATTTTTTTCAATTTGCATTAATTCTTCTTCCATTGCTTTTACCCAACTTTCATCATTACAAGCTTCATTCACTGATTTTGGTTGAATCTTTGAAATTAGACAATACTCCTCTTGTTCTTCAGTAATTCTTCTTCTAGTTTGAACACCTTTATTTTTATCTCCTATGATCTAATTTTTAGAATGATTCAATCTTACATACCTGGGAGTTTTGGGATTTTCTTCAACTTCTAATTCTTGAACTTGTTCCTCAACATCTGCATTAACTTCTTGAGACACTGGATTCTCTAGAGTAAACTAAACTTGCTTTCCTTCATTTGGACTTTCATTTTGGTCATCTGATTCATATCCACAAAACCTTGAAGGTCTCTCCTTGCTTTCATCAACCTTGACATTAGCAATTTCAAGAATCTTTTTCAATCTCTTGTTAAAGTACTGGTATGCCTTGCTTTGATTAGAATAACCCAAAAATATTCCTTCATCACATCTTGCATCAAACTTGCCTAGATCTTCATCTCTTTTGATATAGCGTTTACTACCAAAAACTCTGAAATATTTCATTGAAGCAACATTACCAAATCACAGTTCATAAGGTGTTTTACCAAAATTACCTTTGATCTGCACTTGGTTGAGAGTGTAGACAGCAATACTTATAGCCTCTGTCCAATAGACATGTGGAACATTTGCTTCCATCATCATGGTTCTAGCAGCCTCTTGAATAGTCTGGTTCTTCCTTTCCACAACTCCATTCTGCTGAGGAGTCTTAGAAGCAGACAACTATTTTCTTATTGCATGATTTTCACAAAATACATTAAATTCACTGGAGGTAAACTCTCCACCTCTGTCAGATCTTAGACACCAATCTCATTCTCCACTCTAGCCTTAAACACTTTGAATTTGTCAATAGCCTCTGATTTTTCTCTTAAGAAAGTGACCCACATCATCCGGAAGTGATCATCAATCAGCAACATAAAGTATCTGTCTCCTTGCAAATTCCTAACCCTAGCAAGACCACACAAATCAGTGTGCACAAGTTCCAACAATCCACTTGAAGATTGTTCTTTACTCTTGAATGTAGTTCTGCTCTATTTTCCCAACTAACATTCCTTACAAATGTTATTAGTAGGTTTTACAAGCTTTGGAAGATCTCTCATAGCTTGAGTAGTACTTATCTTGACAATGTTGTTAAAGTTTACATGACACATTCTCCTATGCCATAGCCAACTCTGATCAATCTAAGTAATCAAACAAATTTTACTAGTACCACTTAAATGAAAGATGTTACCTCTAGTCTATGTACCAGATGTAATCTTAGTTCTAGAGCTTTCCAAAATTCTACATTTTCCATCCTTGAATCGGAGATCATAACCCTTGTCAACCAACTGTCCAACACTGAGAAGATTATGCTTCAACCGTTCTACATACAAAACATCATTAGTGTTATTCTTACCATCAAGAGAGATGGATCCTCTGCCATGGATTCTACTAGTTGAATTGTCTCCAAACTTCACAATTCCACCTTCATATCTTTCCATACTTACAAACTTACTCTCATCACCTGTCATATGATGAGAGCATCCACTATCAATTACCCATTCATCCTTTTCTTCAACCTGAGCAGCCAAGGCTCTTTCCACATTCACACAGCTAGTAGATTTAATAGGCACCAGATCTTCTTCTTTGATGGCAATGAACACCCATTCATTTCCTGAGGTACTTCCCTTATCAGATTCATCATCAGTGACTTCTTCTTTAGCAACTTCTTGGACATAGTAGCATTTCTTCTAAACCCTAGGTCTATTAGGGTTTGGCTTTGAAACCCTCTCTAGACATCTTGAGGCAAAATGACCAATCTTATTGCAAGAAAAACATTTGAAAGGAAACTTTTCT
This sequence comes from Cunninghamia lanceolata, assembly GCA_027924645.1. NCBI lineage: Eukaryota > Viridiplantae > Streptophyta > Pinopsida > Cupressales > Cupressaceae > Cunninghamia > Cunninghamia lanceolata. Next base: position 24,352,430 of record BSBN01000047.1, read on the forward strand.
TCATACTTATCAGATCCTATTGGTAGTCTTTTGGAAAAGAGAGCTTCAAGTTCTTCAAGCTCTGATTCATCTTCTTTAAGATCCTTCCTTGCCTTCTCAAATCTGGTTAGTCTTCTTAAAGAGATTTCACCTAGATCAAATCTTTGCTTTCCAAAAATACTGGCCTTAAATGTAGATTCAGATTTAGGAAGAGAATCACCAAACTCACTCATTTCAAATGCTGAAAGCTTGCCAACTAACTGATCCCTTGTAACAGTTGTCATAGTCCTGATCTCCTCAATAGCAGCAACTCTATGTTTATATGAAGTAGGTAAGGATATAAGAACTTTGCCAACAATCTCTGATTCTTCCAGTTTTTCACCAGCACACCTAATACTACACACAAGTTCATTCACCTTCTGCATGTAGAAAGTGATGTTTTCATCTTCAGTCATCCTCAAAATTTCATACATACCCTTCAGGCTCTACAACTTAGCACATTTGACATATTCATCACCTTCATATAGAGTTTCCAACTTCTTCCAGATTTCATTAGAAGTTTTCAATTCCAAGAGATTTGTCATTTCTGTATCAGTCAGGGCACTCAACAAAGCTTCTTTAGCTCGAATGTTGTTTTCAGCATCTTTGAGTTCATCTAGAGTTGAAGGACCTTTCTCCGGAGGCTTATACTCATCCTTAGTTATTAACCAATAAGCATCACCCATGCATTTCAAGTGGCACTCCATGCATCTCTTCCAAAGAGAGTAATTTGTTCCATCAAATCTCAGACTATCCTTCTTGTAAGTCGACATCTTGGATCTCCTCAAGCGGTCAAGCTTCTTTTAGAGGAACCAGCTCTGATACAAATTGTTGAAATTAGGGAAGACAACTGAGAGGGGGGGTGAATCAGTTGTCTCAAAAACTTTTATACTTTGTTGTAATTAAACTTCTTTACCACTTATTAATAGATGAATGATATAACCATGAAAGCATGAATCAACAACACATGAGCAGAAACAAAATCAACACACATAACACCAGGATTTTTATGTGGAAACCCAGTTAATGGAAAAACCATGGTGAGGGTTAACCCACAAGATTTATTCTCTATTAAAAGAATAGAAAATGGGAAGGCACTTGCCTTCAGGTGCACTACCCAGAGCTCACTGCTCAAAGAGGCTCACTGCCTACAAGAATATTCACAAGGTTTAACACAGAAAGATTAAACTGAGAAACAACATCTCCTTCATGCAAAGTTCAGCTCCATTGAAGCACATAATTCTTCTGCTCTACCCCCAAACACTTCTTCGCTATCTCCTCATCTATTATTTCTCTTCCTCTTTTTCTCTTCCTCCTCTCTGCTCTGCCTTTCTTTCTTTCTTAGGATCTTATCATTTTTGCTCAAGGATGATTTTCCATAGCTCAACCACATGTATTTATATGCTTCATCAACCTTGGAATAAACATCAAGGTCAGCACTACAAACATTTGACTTAATGTGAATCACTATACTGTCAGTCAAACATAGCTCAGATCCAAATCTTCCTTAGACAACATGCCACGCTTCATAGAACCTCTCTTAGATCATCCGCAACATGCACAAAGTATCCGGTCGGCCAAGACTAGAAAGAACAACAACACCCAAGGACAAATCTTCAACCACGAGCTCAATCCTCAATGCGGACCACCAACACAGTAGACACAGGATCTAGAGACTACCACAAGCACAATGAAATCAACAAGAATAACCACACCACCTCACTTCACCATAAACACTTGCATCTTCATCCAGGAACTTAAGAACTCTCACTATCATGACTGTCACACCAGAAAGATTGCTTACAGACCTCCAAACCACAAACCTCTTGAGTTGAGGATACACACCAACATCCCAAACACACCTCTAGATCCGTAGATCATAATATTCCAATACGGATTAATCCAGATCAATTTTTTGTCACTTTGTCACCTCTAAACAACTGCAAAACCTAGTTCTACTTAGATGGCCATAACTTCACAAATTCTTCATGCAGATCCCTCAAATCTTAACTGGAGAAACTTTATACAATCCTTTACAACACCCTTTGGTCCATAGACTCTGATCTTCATCTCACTAGGAATGCAGAGAAATCTACTTCACTGAATCACTATACTATCGATCAAACATAGCTCAGATCCAAATCTTCCTTAGACAACATGCCATGCTTCATAGAACCTCTCTTAGATCATCTGCAACATGCACAAAGTATCCGGTCGACCAAGACTGGAAAGAACAACAACACCCAAGGACAAATCTTCAACCACGAGCTCAATCCTCAATGCGGACCACCAACACAGTAGACACAGGATCTAGAGACTACCACAAGCACAATGAAATCAACAAGAATAACCGCACCACCTCACTTCACCATAAACACTTGCATCTTCATCCAGGAACTTAAGAACTCTCACTATCATGACTATCACACCAGAAAAATTGCTTATAGACCTCCAAACCACATACCTCTTGAGTTGAGGATACACACCGACGTCCCAAACACACCTCTAGATCCGTAGATCATAATATTCCAATACGGATTAATCCAGATCAATTTTTTGTCACTCTGTCACCTCTAAACAACTGCAAAACCTAGTTCTACTTAGATGGCCATAACTTCACAAATTCTTCATGCAGATCCCTCAAATCGTAACTAGAGAAACTTTAGACAATCCTTTACAACACCCTTTGGTCCATAGACTCTAATCTTCATCTCACTAGGAATGCAGAGAAATCTACTTCACTGAATCACTATACTGTCGGTCAAACATAGCTCAGATCCAAATCTTCCTTAGACAACATGCCACGCTTCATAGAACCTCTCTTAGATCATCCGCAACATGCACAAAGTATCTGGTCGGCCAAGACTGGAAAGAACAACAACACCCAAGGACAAATCTTCAACCACGAGCTCAATCCTCAATGCGGACCACCAACATAGTAGACACAGGATCTAGAGACTACCACAAGCACAATGAAATCAACAAGAATAACCGCACCACCTCACTTCACCATAAACACTTGCATCTTCATCCAGGAATTTAAGAACTCTCACTATCATGACTGTCACACCAGAAAGATTGCTTACAGACCTCCAAACCACAAACCTCTTGAGTTGAGGATACACACCAACATCCCAAACACACCTCTAGATCCGTAGATCATAATATTCCAATACGGATTAATCTAGATCAATTTTTTGTCACTCTGTCACCTCTAAACAACTGCAAAACCTAGTTCTACTTAGATGGCCATAACTTCACAAATTCTTCATGCAGATCCCTCAAATATTAACTGGAGAAACTTTAGACAATCCTTTACAACACCCTTTGGTCCATAGACTCTGATCTTCATCTCACTAGGAATGCAGAGAAATCTACTTCACTGAACTGCACTGTCTTCACTATCTTTTACAGAGAGATATGTAACTCACTTGTTTCTTCTGGAGAGGCTAATTTTCTCAATATCCTCAACATACAAGTATTCTAGAATGGGATACAGTTGATACCAATGACAACAAGGATATGTTGACATCAATGACAACACCAATTAGGCACATATTTGTAACATAGTCTCTTCCTATTTTGTGTGATAATACTAGTGCTATCAATATTTCTAAGAATCTAGTGATGCATTCTAGAACCAAGCATATATCAATCAGGTATCACTTTTTGAGAGAGAAGGTTGCACAGAATGAACTGAAGTTGGAATATGTTCCAACTAAAGATCAGCTTGCAATTATTTTCATAAGGGATCTTGCAAAGGAAACTTTTGAGTATCTCTAGAACAGGTTAAGGGTAATTACCCCTCTTTCTTCTTGCTAGATGCATAATTGGTGCATCTGTCCAGGGGGAGTAATTCATACTATATCTTTTTCCTAGACTCATGGTGGCTACCTCTCAAGGGGAGTAGGTAGTAGTTGTTGCTAACAGGGGGAGAAGATTGAAAAGGAGAGTCTGTAACCTAAGGAGGAGAAGAAGTTGCCCTTTGTCCTTGATGGGAAAGGGGGAGAATGAGCAAGTGTGTGTTTCCATCAATACTAAAGAGGGAGATTGTTGGACATATGGTTGTCACTGATGTAGTTGTGTGATTTTCATTGATGTCAACACTAATGAGCATTGCACATATGTTACCTAAGTTTCTCACTGATGTGGTTGTGTGGTTGTCTTTGATGTCAACACTATACTTGGATGCTTATGATGATGATATACTATGTTGATGGTATTCTAGCAATGGTTCATGGTTGGTTGTTGATGTTCATGGTTGGATTTCATCCCTTGATTAATGTCAAGTAAGGTTGTATTGAGCATGTTTGTGCTCAACAGAGATGATTTCATGATGATATATTAAGATGGGAATTAGAAGCTATGAGAAGATGTTGTTGATGACCTAAAGCATGTTGTATGATCCCTCTTGTTGATCCTAAGGAAGTATGTTTTGATATAAGAAGGTTTTGGTCTTCAGATGTTGGTACAGATTGATGTTGTAGGAAGTTGCCTAGAAGATTACTTAGTAAAATGCTCCGCATTCCTCCACATTTGAAGATATGGTCATGTGGTTTAGAAGTTAAGTTTAGTATGCTATATAGGTACTAAATCCAAAGTTTCAAATCATTTGCTCCTCCACAATGGAAGTTACAAGTGACAGAGTTCCGTTCTGTGCTCTGGTAGAATGAGGTGGCGATGAAGGCTTGTTGAAATGTTCTGCATTTATCTGTAGTGATAGATATGGCTGTGTAGTTTTAAGGATATATTCAGAGTAATGTATGAGTGCATCTATATGAGTATCAGGTGATTTGGAGGTCTACAAGTTCAATTTTCAAATGACAGTGTACTACAGATGGTTATGGATTCCTAATTGTTCTCAAGGAATATATGTGAGTACTTGCACCAGTTGGAGAATGTATAAATCAGTTATATGAGTTTATGTGGACATTTTACATGTCTCTATGCTTCTCAGGTTTGATGCACATGAAAATCTTTCATGTTTCCAGTACCGCACAAAGTTTTCAAGTCAGTTTGTGAAGAGTTTTTGTTGAGGCCGACTGAGGAATGTTGATGATGTGTGCCATAAACTGATTGTTGTGCAAAGTTCAAGGAGTGTTTGGAGATGTTGTGTAGGTCATGTTGACTCATCTGGAAGAATAACAAGTAATGTTTAATCATTCATGAGTACTGCCAAGATTGTAAAGGCTGATGTGCTACAAGTTTCATGTTTTCTTGCTTAGGGGTGACCTATTTCAAATGTGTGTAATGTGTGGATGTTATTCCTTGAAGGATGATGCCATGAAGAATATTTAGGACTAGGTTAAGAAAGTGTTGGGATCCTTAGGCATTTTCCTCTTCCTGGTGTTATGTGGAGTTCATGTTAAGGCTTGTCCTCTACAAGTTTCATGATGTTTGATATTTGGCCGACTTGTAATTGTAATGTTATTATTGGATTTGGCTGACTTGTAATGTAATCAATGTAATATCATGTATATATTGTAAACCTAGTTGATCTAGGTGAGGTTTGATTGTGATGATGAATTTGCAAAGAGCAGAATATGAATATGATATGCATTATGATGTGAGACTAAAGGAGAAGGAGTAGAAGTGTTAGAGACTATCATGATTCATCTTGAAGACATTTTTTAGATAGGAGAGAAGTAAAGAGTGTGCCTAACTAATTCAATCATCAAAAGAGGAGTAAAGAGGTAGAAGTGAAATCATCAAAAGGAGTGAGCTTCAATGTGAGTTTTTAGACAGTAGAATGACTGTCATGCTATAATCTTTTCTAAGTTTGTTCTCAGTTCGTGGAGTAGTTGCTTCCTTGGGTTGTAGCCCTAAAACAAAGTCAGTAGGGAGTTGTAGCTTCCTTGGGAGTGACCCTAAAACATTTCTTCAGGGAGTAGTAGCTTCCTTGGGTTGTAGTCCTAAAAAAAAGTTAGCAGGGAGTAGTAGCTTCCTTGGGTTGTATCCCTAAAACAAAGTTGTAATTTTGAGATTCATATATTGTGAGTTAATCCTCACCATGGTTTTTCCCTTCTTGGGTTTTCCACATATATCTGGTGTTATGTGTTATGCCATTATGATTGATCTTTCATGTTTATGTTAATGCTGTAAAGTTTAAGTTTTAATCTACTCTAGAGGATTTGAAGCTTGATTAGATATTGATTATGTTGATATGCGCCGGACAACTAAGAGGGGGGGTTATTCAGTTGTCACAAAACCTCAAACACTTTCTGCAATTTAAACATTCATCACTTATCCATAATAATTATGATTTAACCATGAGTGCATGAAATTAGAAACTTAGCCACAGATATAACATCAAACACAAGAGACACCATATTTACGTGGAAAACCCCAAGGTGGGGAAAAACCATGGAGAGGATTAACTCTCAATATATATTGCAATCTTGAAATAATTATGTTTAGGCTCTGTCACTCCACGAGCCTAAACATACTGGCTTACTGCCATGAAGAACAACTAGGTCTAGCAGGCTCACTGCCTCAACCCTAAATGTAGCAAGATTACAATAAGGGTTGTTAAACCTTGAGGGCTGTTAAACCCTGCTGGTGGCTTACTGCCACACTTACTGCCACGATCAACACCTTTCTGTATTGTGAATAAAAATTCATTTGCTCTGCTCTTCCTCTTCTTTCCTTTGCCTCTTCTCTACTCTACCTTTCGACCTTTCTTAATATCTTATCATTTCCACTCAAGGACACCTTTTCCATGACTCAACTACAAGTATTTATACACTACATCAACCTTGGAATGATCATCAAGGTTGGCATCGCAATCATCAACCATTGGAACAATCTCCAAGGTCAGTATTACAAACATTTACAAAATAGGTCCTGACCTATTGCAATATCATGCAAAGGGAATGAAATGTGGATCATGCCATGCCTTAGCTAGGACTCAAACATGATCTTCCATGCCACAACATGCTTCCACAATCTTCTAGAGATCTGCGCAATCACTGGGATTAACCAAGTCGGCCAAGACTGCTTACATGCTACATTATCTGGGAACAATCTTCACACACCATCTCAATTTCTTAACATGGAGCAAAGTCCAAATAGGAACATGATTAGGAGATATCCATAAGCACTCTATAATAATTAGGAGAAACCACACAAAGCTTAGCCACTTTATCCATAGGAATCTTCTCACCGGAACACATGAACTTCACTGTCTTCAACTGTCATAAAAGAAAGATAGCTTGTGGACCACCAAACCATGAACCATTGCAATTGTAGGAACTTATCATCATCCTAGACTTCCCTCTAAAGATGCAGAGCAAAATACTTTATTACAGAGGAATGTGGAGCCAAATACTATCTTCCTATCTCAACTGAACTTACAAAAAAAGCAGGTTTCACTTTGGTGAATACAACTCACTCATATCTTCATGTAGATCACTAAAACTTGGAATGTAGCATCTTCAGACATACCTCTAACTTACTTCCAATTCGTAGACCATGATCTTCAAGTAGAGATAAATGTGGAGTAGTTTACCGGATTGTTCTTCAGCATACAACTCATTGTTTGTACCGCACTTCTCTGTAACTCACTTGTTTCTTCTGGAGAGGCTAATTTTCTTAATATCCTCAACATACAAGTCTTCTAAACAAGTAATAAAATAAGATACAGTTGACACTAATGACAAGGATATGTTGACATCAATGACAACACTAATTAGGCACATACTTGCAACAATCTCCCCCTTTGTCATTGATGGCAACATATGATGTGAAAAACTGCAACAACTATCAAGATAAGATTCTCCACCTTTCTCTTTACACACCTGCACTTCTTTCTTTCTCCAAAATTCTTCCCCTTTCTTTTACACATCTGCACTCTAAGTTTTTCACATGACTTCTCTCCCCTTTTGACATCAATGGCAAAGGGCACATACTTGCACTCTTTTGCTCTGATCTAATCTCTCCTCTGAACTTTCTAACTACTCCCCCTTAGAAGTAGCCCTAAAAAGCATCAATCTAGATCTCTGAACACCTCTGAACTAATGCACTATTGTGCATCTTAGTTTAGAGCAAGAGGGGTGATCATCCCTAACTTTTCTCTGAGATACTCAAAAGTGTCCTTAGGTAAAGGCTTGTTAAAAATGTCTGCAATCTGATCCTTGGTAGAAACATACTCCAACTTGACTTCATTCTCTGTCACTTTTTCTCTCAGGAAATGATACCTATTGGATATGTACTTGGTCATTGAATGCATCACTGGGTTCTTTGATATGTTTATGGCACTTGTGTTGTCACAAAAGATTCCAATAGGTTCTTGATACACAACTTTGATGTCCTTTAAAGTCAGCTTCATCCATAACACTTGAGTGCAACTGCATGCTACTGCAATGTATTATGCCTCTATAGTAGATAGGGATATTGAATCATGTTTCTTGCTTAGCCAAGATACTAATCTTTTTCCCAAGAAGAATGCACCTCCACTTGTACTTTTTCTATCATCCACATCTCTGACCCAATCAGCATCAGTATATACAATGAGAGTAAAGTCACAATCCTTAGGGTACCACAAACCATAATCTTGTTGATAACTGAGAGGGGGGGGTGAATCAGTTATCCTAATTATTTCTTCTTCTGAACTTTCTTATTAATCAATGCAACATTAATTCAAACAAGCAAACATTACCATGAAATGAAAAACACATGACACAGTATTTTTGACGTGGAAACCCTATTAAGGGAGAAAACCACGGGGTGATTAACCCAAAGATTATTCTCTGTTAGAAGAATAAGGAATTACAAAATGGCACTTACCAATTAGGGCTCACTACCCGAGCACACTGCTCACAAAGGAGGCACATTGCCTACAAGGAGACACACTATCTACAAAAGAATGTTATACAATACTTGAACTGATTGGAAGCATCCACATATGCTGGAGTTCAGTTCCGATTAGGCTTAGTACACTGATCTGCTGCACTTCATCTTTCCTCTTCTCTTTATTCTGCTTTTCTTTCACATACCGGATCTTTCTTACTGCTTCTGTTCTACTCTACTCTCATTCGCATATCACATCTCATGACATCCCTTCTCATAACTAAATCCATCCTATATATATATCCACACAAGTGATTTCATTATCTTTCTAGTCGGCACCCGGAACAGTCTATCTTCTCACAAACTCTGTTCTGTCGGCTGAATCCTTGCACATCAAGTAATGTAGATCAAGCATATACTTGTAGATATCATTAATCATGTCGACCAAACATGATTCATGCCTTCACAACCTTTACCATCATTAGTAACACATCCGGAAAATAGTCTAATGTTCTGTCAGTCAGTTCTTCCTCTGTTCACACTGTCACTCAGGAATCCGGTACTCAACTATTCATATCTTTTTCCTTATCCATCACCGAAGGCTAAATCCTTGGAATATACTACTCAAGGTAGTCCTCTTGACTTCCCTAGATCCGCACTGCACCAAGATACTTCCTCTGAGAGATCCGGACCTGTCTGTCGGACCTTGCCACATGCTCTGTTCTTGTTCATCGGACCACAATAATCTTCATTCTGACTTCCGGTAGAGACACACCATGACTTGCAGATATGTGGGATGACCTTTGTTGCCATTAATGACAACAACCATGAATCCATATAGTGTCTCTTGCCAACAATCTCCCCCTTTGGCATTGATGGCAACACTTAGTGAAAAATGACTAAGTGTTTACACTATGCTCCCCCTTGGTTGATGATTTGTCTTTATATACATTTTCTGGAGCTCCCCCTTAGTTAGATTCCTCATTTTTCACTGCTCCTCACTCCCCCTTTGACATCAATGGCAAAGGGTAGGGTCCACACACCAAAATTTTTAAGAATTTTACTATACTTGGCTATATATTACATATTTACAAAAACTGAAGAATGTCTGCAAAGGATGTCTTCAATTGGATGAGTTCTGTAGCCCAACTTTGCTTCATTCTATCCAAAATTGAAATTTGACCACTCAACAAAAACACAAAATCTTCTGCCCTCTTAAGATCTGTTGGATCATTGGTTTGGGCGGTAGTCTTAGCATCACTTATGGCCTCATGCATGGTCTCTAACTTAGGGATAATAATCCTTCTAAGTTCTCCCATCCGGTTAATTATATTCTTCCTTTCCTTTTCAAAGTTCTTTATTGCATTTGTGATTGCAATAGTTTGACATTCTTGATTTACTATGGAGGAAGAGAGAGGATCAAAACTTTGAGACAAACTCAGTAGTTTGTCCTGTTCCTCTTTTATTTTCTTCTCAATTTTTACTGTTACTTTTGACCAGGAGATACAAAATTTGTAAATGTCACCACCATCCTTAAGAGCATTTTCTAAGCTCTTTATTCCAATACTCATATTTCTCCTATCATTAGAGATTAATCCTAGTACCTCTGAGAATCTCTTATCCAAAAACTCCTTCTGGACCTTTTCTTCAGCTGACGAAGGTTTTGAGATTACCAACACTACTGACAAAGGTTTTGAGATTACCGGAAGAGGAGGCTGTGGGATCTTTCTGGACCGATGGCATAATCTTTTCAAGCACTCCAGAAGCAGCTTCTATCAACTCACAGTCTTCCATATGAGACTTTAGGAATTTTTCATTTGCCTTAGCATTTGCAAATGAAGCTATCTTCATTGTCTGTACTGGAGAGAGGGAATCAAAATTGAATGGACCTTGTAGAAGCTCCGGTTCATCAATCTCTATTATTTCTTTGCTTAGAAATTTTTGGACAGTTTGTGTAGTGTCTCCTACTGGAGACAGATGTTTCTTCTCTTCTGCAGTCTTGGAGCTGTCCTTTGGAGTTTTCTCTCCTTCTACATTCTTACCACTATTAGTTGTGGTTTTTTCTGTTGGAGTCTTCTCTTTCTCTGCAACCTTGGTACTGTCAACTTCTTTTTCTTTTACTGCTACTTCTTTCTCCTGTAATTTCTCTTCTTCTTTGGATCCAAAAACTGTAGGGGAAACTGGAGGAGAAATGTTGGTTTGTTCAGGGCCCATCTCTTATGTTGCTTTCTCAGAAGTTTCTTCTGCAACACTTGTGGATGAGGGAATAGTACCCAAGTCCTCTACAACAGGAAGATTAAACCTTTTGAAGGCCTTCTGGAGGATCTCTTCTGTATCCATGGCCACCTTGTCAGTCTCACCAAGCATGAGTTGATTCATCTTTGCTTTACTCCTAAACTCATCTTTGCAGTCTTTGAATATTATGTTCATTGTCTTGGGATCAATTTGAGGATATAGCTGAATAGCTATCTGCTCCCAGATCTCAAGATCTTTTGCCTGGGCATTGTTCTTTCTTATTTCTAACTCCTTTTCTAGGCTTTTAGGAATTAGAGATATAATCTCAATGAAAGCCTTATTGTATATGTTTAGATACCTGATTGTGGCTTCCTGTAGGATCTTTTGGTCAGCCTCATTGTAGTCATCATAGAATTCAGCCATTGGTTGAAGGTTTCCATCCATAGTGACTAATTTGATTACACTCTCTAGAGACAGGGTGGGCTTTTCAACAAATTCCTCTGCCATTTCTTCCTTGTCTTGTCCTGTGGAGGGTTTACCGGATCCTTTCTTCTTCTGCTTCTTTATTTCCTTTACCCCCTCATCTAATTCGGTTTCCTCTTCATCTTTCTGACTTGTATAAGCCCTTGTGGCTTTTATTTTAGACCTTTTCTCTCCTTTACTGGATGTCTGACCTTCCAATTTTGATGTTTTTGAGCTTTTGGTTGTGACAGGTGTAGATCCTTCTGATGATCTGGTCCGAGTTGAGGTTTCCACTGGAGTACTTTTCTTGCTTTTCTTTTCTGCCTCTTTCTTCTCTTCCTCAGCCTTTCGCCTCTTTTCCTGGTTGGCATCAAGTGCCTCCTTTGGGATGCCTAGGCCTTGAGCAATATGCTCTACTTCTCTTCTCGCCTTCCTCTTTATCTTAGGTTCTCTGAGTTCCACATGGATCTTCACACTCGGCTCCTCAAAGGTTCCAAACCTTTCTACCTTTGGATCTTTGGGCTGACTAAGCATGTGTTGAACATGCAGTTCCACAATCTGTTCATCAACCTCATACCCCATGGGCATGATCTAGACTGTCCTTGGCTCTACTACCTCCATTAGGCACTGATCTGTTTCTACCATAAAGCATACTGTGTCTTTGTACTTCTCAATAAGAGACTGGGGAATTCTTTCTCTTGCTTGCATCATGCTCTGAAAGTTCTTGAAATATCCCCACAGGGTTGTATTTCTTGCTTTAGCATCTCCAAGTCCATGCAAATAATCTCTGATTTGGATGGCAACTGGTCTATCATTCTGCCATATCCATCCACTAGATCAGGGAAGCTCATTCATGTAATAAAAGAATAGACAAAGGATCAAACTACCATACTTGAAGGAGTTCTTCTTGTCCTTCTTAATCTTCTACAGATTTTCCAAAAGTTGGTTTAGAAGAAGCTCACACAAATCATAGTCTGCATTCTCTTTTAGCATTTGATATGCTGTGTAAATTGTAGTTCCTGGCACTAAATTTTCCCTACTGGAGTGATAAATCTTGTAACCAATTATTATAGATGCAAATTTGACATCCGGTTCAGTGATGTCTTCAATTGTCATAGATCTCTTATCAAATTTTGATCCGGTTGCATCACTAACTGTCTGATTTTTGACAGACGTGAGGATAGGTATTCCACCGGATGAGTGCAGATCGGTTACAGCCCTAATTGCATCTTTGGTGATCTTAAAAGGCTTGTTCAACCATAGGAAATTGTCATGTACTCTGCTCAGTACATACCGGACCCATTCATCTTCTTCAAAACAGGGGAAATGAATGCACTGTGCAAAGTGCTTATCCCAGATGGCTTTATACTGAGGTTTAATCTCAAAGGAATCATCTATCAATTGTTTATGATAGATATCCATCAATTTTGATTCTCCAAATTCTTCAATATTCGCATGTATGTAAACCCTAATGTCCTCCGTATGCAATACACCATGCGGAACACTAGAGAAGGCTCCTAGGGGATCTACCTCCAAAGATTTGTATGGATGTTTCTTGAATGTGGGGTGAGGTCTATCAGAGATCTTAACTATATTCGGAGTAGCCATTTTTCAAAAGATTTGCGGTGAGATATTGAAGACGGAAAATACCTTATGTGCCTTTGGTTGCACGGAGTTGGTTTGATTGATTTCTGGATGTAATAACTTCTGTGAGTGATCTTTGATAAACTTGATGAATTTTGTTGTAGAGCTCCACTTTTCATTTCTTCTTGAGTGCAGAATGAACAAGTGATTAATGAGAAATCCCTTATATTGCTCCACAAACCCTAATATCTAATTGTAATAAATGCTCGACCAACATTATTCTGGTTTGCCTTATTCGGATGACTTGAAGAACCGGATCAGTCCTGATCTATGAACATCATGCGGATCTTCCAACCATGAACAAATCAAGATGACACATCACAAGGACATCCCAAATACTCTATCCAATCCGTAGAATAAGACAATGCACTTCTGAATCTCTCCGGACCTTTTTGTAATCCTCTGTCATTCTGGAGCATCTCCCGGAACAGGTTCTACATGATCAATCACAACTTCTTCACATCTTCATGCGGACCTCTGAAATCTTAGCTGGATCATCTCAAGACTCATATCTACAAACCCGTTACTCCACATCTTGTGCCTAATCCGGCACCACTTGATTGGCTGGGGGAACAGGGTTTTCTTTATGTCTCCCCCTGAGCCAGAGCTCATTTCTTAATTTCTGGAAGGAATATCAGCACTAGAGTCTGGTGTGGATCCAACCTCTATCTTCTTTGAACTTTTCTTCACCCAAGTCTTGTTCATCTCATTCCTAACTTCATCTGCATTCATCTTTTGTTTACCCTTGTCTTGATTTTGATTATATACCAGACCTCTTTTGTCATGATTCTTGCTTCTGCAAACTTTTGCATTATGACCGAACCTATTACAGATTTGGCAAACAACATTGCTTTGCATATTTGACTAATAACCTCTTGATCTGCATTGATTAGCCATATGACCTACCCTATTGCATGTAAAGCATCTACCATTGAATGATTTGTTCATTTGCATATTTCTGCATTCATGAGACTTATGTCCATACCTTTTGCAGTTAAAGCATTGTCCGGAGAAGGATGAATTAGTCTAATTCATTCTCTTTCTGCACTGATTAGCTTTGTGACCATAGTGATTGCAGCTGTGGCAGTATCCATTGAAGGATGGATATCTTTGAGCATTGGGCTGTCTTACCGGAGGTCTTCTAGGCCTATTCCTTGGATTTTCTGATCCAAAATTCTTCTAACCGGATCCGGAGCTTTCTCCTTTCTCATATCCCAAACCACACTTGTCATCTGCCCTCTTTTGACTTCTAAGAAGAACTTCAAGTTGAGAAGAACTTATCTTGAATTTCTCTTTATATTCATTTGCTATTTGAAGATCCCTTTTGAGAGAGACAATTTGATCCTCAAGTTTTTCTTCATTATCTTTAGCATCTTCAAGATCAGATTCAAGATGTCTGATAATCCTATCCATCTGGTGGCAATCTTCTGATTTCTCTTTCAGAGATTGTCTTAGATTGTCTTCAGTTTTTCTTTTCTCTTCAATCTCTTGAGTAAACTTTATAACTCCTCATTCCATTTCATGTCTTACCATAATGACTTCTTTTGATAACTTTTCACATAGCTTGGTTTTCTCAGTCAGCTCTTCATTTGCATTACTTTCTTCACTTTGTCTTGCCAATTGCTGGAGCAACTCCTTTCTCTTTTCATAGAGAGACTTAATTTGTCTTTTAGTTCTCTCATGAATTCATCAGCCTATTTGAGTCTTTCCTTTAATTCATTGACTTCAGAGTTTGACTTTTCAAGATCCTCAAGGGTAGTCTTGAGTTGCTCCCTTAAACCATATGCATCCATTTGAACTGCCAGATCTTCCTCAAGCTGTTAGGCTCTTATTAGGAGGAACTTGGCTCTGATACCAATTGTTGATAACTGAGAGGGGGGGTGAATCAGTTATCCTAATGATTTCTTCTTCTAAACTTTCTTATTAATCAATGCAGCATTAATTCAAACAAGCAAACATTACCATGAAATGAAAAACACATGACACAATATTTTTGATGTGGAAACCTTTTTAAGGGAGAAAACCATGGGGTGATTAACCCAAAGATTATTCTCTATTAGAAGAATAAGGAATTACAAAATGGCACTTGCCAATTAGGGCTCACTGCCCGAGCACACTACTCACAAAGGAGGCACACTGCCTACAAGGAGACACACTATCTACAAAAGAATGTTATACAATACTTGAACTGATTGGAAGCATCCACATATGCTGGAGTTTAGTTCCAGTTAGGCTCAGTACACTGATCTGTTGCACTTCATCTTTCCTCTTCTCTTTATTCTGCTTTTCTTTCACATACCGGATCTTTCTTACTGCTTCTGTTCTACTCTGCTCTCATTCGCATATCACATCTCATGACATCCCTTCTCATAACTAAATCCATCCTATATATATATCCGCACAAGTGATTTCATTATCTTTCTAGTCGGCACCTAGAACAGTCTATCTTCTCACAAACTCTGTTCTGTCGGCTGAATCCTTGCACATCAAGTAATGCAGATCAAGCATATACTTGTAGATATCATTAATCATGTCGGCCAAACATGATTCATGCCTTCACAACCTTTACCATCATCAGTAACACATCTGAAAAATAGTTTGATGTTCTGTCAGTCAGTTCTTCCTCTGTTCACACTGTCACTCAGGAATTCAGTACTCAACTATTCATATCTTTTTCCTTGTCCATCACCAGAGCTGAAATCCTTGGAATATACTACTCAAGGTAGTCCTCTTGACTTCCCCAAATCTGTACTACACCAAGATACTTCCTCTGAGAGATCCAGACCTGTCTGTCAGACCTTGCCACATGCTCTGTTCTTGTTCACCGGACCACAATAATCTTCATTCTGACTTCCGGTAGAGACACACCATGACTTGTGGATATGTGGGATGACCTTTGTTGCCATCAATGACAACAACCATGAATCCATATAGTGTCTCTTGCCAACAAATCTATTGTCCCTTTTAAATATCTCAAAATTCTTTTGACTGCCATCACATGTGATTCCTTGGGTTCTGCGTGAAATCTTGCCACAAGGCACTACATGCATTATGTCAGGTCTAGTTTGAGTCAGATAAAGTAATCCTCCAATCATAGATCTATACTTTTTCTAGTCTACCATGGGTGAGTTGTCATATTTTCTCAACTTACACCTAGTTATCATAGGTGTGCATACTAGTTTTGAATCTTCCATCCCAAATTTATTTAACAACTCTTTCACATATTTAGACTAATAAATGAAGATACCCTTATCTAATTGACTTATTTGTAGACCTAAAAAGAAGTTCATCTCTCCAAAATAGACATTTCAAATTCACTTTGCATTTCTCCAGCAAAAATTGAGCACATACCTTCATTGCCTCTAAAAATAATATCATCAACAAAAACTACAACAATCAGGGTTTGTTCATCATTGATCTTGAAGTAGAGATTACTATCTGTAGTACCTTTACTAAACCCTATTTGTATCAGGTGCTTGTACAACCATGCATACCATGCCCTAGGAGCTTGTTTTAATCCATACAATGCTTTCTTCAATCTACATACCATATCCCCTTGTTCTGATGACTGAAATCCTTCTGGTTGTTCAATATAGACTTCCTCCTCCAACTCTCCATTTAAGAAGGTAGACTTCACATTCATTTGATAAACCTTGAAATCTTTATATGCTGCAAAAGCTAGAAACATCCTTATTGCTTCAATCCTTTCTACTGGAGAAAAAGTTTCTTCAAAGTCTATTCCTTCAACCGGAGCATATCCTTTGCATACCAATCTTGCTTTGTTTCTTACCACTTCACCATTCTCATTCATTTTATTTATGAAGACCCACTTTGTACCAATCACATTCTTGTCAGTTGGTCTGAGAAAAAGAACCCAAGTCTGATTCTTCTCTATCTGCATCAATTCTTCTTCCATGGCCTTTATCCAATTCTCATCTTTGCAAGCCCCATCCATAGATTTAGGTTCAATCTTAGAGATCAGACAGAAATTTACTTATTCTTCTACAGGTTTTCTTCTGGTTAAGATCCCTTTGTTCTTATCTCCTATGATTTGATTTTTAGAATGACTGATTCTTACATATCTTGGAGTTTTGGTAGCACTTACCGGAGCTTGTTCTTCTTCATCTATGTTGTTTTCATGTTGCACCACTTCTGAAACATCTAGATCATTTGACTCATATCCACTTGATTCTAAAGATCTTTCCTTACATTCATCAACTTTAACATTTGCACTTTCAATGATCTTATTCAACCTCTTATTATAGCACCAGTAGGCCTTACTCTTGGTGGAGTAACCAAGGAAGATTCCTTCATCATATCTAGCATCAAACTCACCTAAATCTTCTTCTCTTTTGATATAACATCTGCTACCAAAAACTTTGAAATATTTCATAGTAGGAACTCTACCATGCCATAATTCATAGGGAGTTTTTGAACTATTACCTTTCACTTGAACTCTGTTTAGGATATATACTATGGTGTGAATTGCCTCTCTCCAATATGCTTCTGGAAGATGAGCTTCCTTCATCATGGATCTATTAGCTTCTTGAACTGTTCTATTTTTTCTTTCAACAACTCCATTTTGTTGTGGAGTTCTGGGCACAAATAGCTATCTCTTTATTCCATGTTCTTCACAAAAGAAATTAAATTCATTTGATGTGAAAGCTCCTCCTCTATTAGACCTCAAGCATTTGATTTTCAAATCCATCTCATTTTCAACCATTTCCTTAAATGCCTTGAATTTATCTAGAGCTTTAGCTTTCTCTTTCAAAAAGGTGACCCAAGTCATTCTAGAATAATCATCAATGAGTAGCATGAAATACCTGTCTCCTTGCAAACTTCTTACTCTGGTAGGTCCACACAAATCTGTATGCACTAGCTCAAGTAGTCCTCCAACTGATTGGTCCTTGCTTTTGAAACTTGTTCTTGCCTGTTTCCCAAATTGACACTCCTTGTAAACTAGATTAGTAGGCTTCACAAGCTTGGGCAAATCTCTAACAATCTGTGCAGTAATTATCTTCATAACATTATCAAAATTTATGTGACACAACCTTCTATGCAATAACCAACTCTCATCAATCTGAATCAACAAACAATAGTTCTCAGTTCCTTTCAAGTGATAGATATTACCTATTGTCTTCTTACCAGTTGCAATGACTATTCTAGAGCTTTCCCTGATCTTGCATCCATTATCCTTGAAGCTTAAGTCATAGCCCTTGTCACACAATTGACCCACACTCAAAAGATTGTGCTTTAATCCTTTCACATACAAGAGATCATCAATATTATACTTGCCATCAAAAGAAATAGATCCTTTTCCACAAATCCTACCGGTTGTATCATCTCCAAACCTAACCAGTCCACCATCATATCTTTATAAACTTACAAACTTACTTTTGTCACTAGTCATGTGGTGAGAGCAACCACTATCAATAACATAGTCATCCTTGGCCTTAATGACCTAAGCAGCCAAAGCACTTTCAACTAGTTTTTCTTTCTTCACACATCTAGGAGAATTAGTAGACACAAGATCTTCCTTAATAGAAATGAACAATCATTCATTTATAGAGGAACTAGCATTATCTAGTTCACCATTATCTGATACTCCTTCATCATCATCAAAATCTTCAACATAATAACACTTCTTTTGGGTCCTAGGCCTATTCTCATATCTTCTTCTATTTCTTTCAATTCTTTTAGGACATCTAGAAGAAAAATGACCTGCTTTACCATAGGAAAAAGATTTGAAAGGAAGTTTGCCTTTATTCTTACCATATCCTATTTGTAGTTTGTCCACAAAGTTGGCTTTAGCTTCATCTAACTCATCATCAGATTCTACCTTATACTTTTCTGATATGGAAGTACTTCCAGGAGTATTGGCTTTGAAGGCCATCTCAACTTTCAAGGGAGCATCATCTAACTCCCTCATTTCAAAAGTAGTAAGCTTGCCAAGCAACTGATCCCTGTTAATGGTTTTTACTTGCATGAATTCTTCAATCGTGGCTACCTTGTGATAGTAGGGCCTGGGCAGAGATCTGAGAATTTTCATAACAATTTCCTTTTCTTCAAGGATTCCGCCTATGGCTTTTATCCCTGTAACAAGTTCATCAACTCTTTGCATAAAAGCTGATATGTTTTCATCATTATTCATCTTCAAGCTTTCATATTTCACTTTAAGACTTTGTAACTTGGCTTGCTTCGCAAAATCATCTCCTTTATACAAATTTTTTAACTTTTCCCATACCTTATTTATAGTTTCAAGATCCACCACTTTCATCATTATTGAGTCGGTTAATGAGCTTAACAAAGCATCCTTTGCCTTGATAACTATATCATATTCTTTGATGTCATCTTCAATCATTAGACCATTTTGAGGTATGGTGTATTTTGTTTCTACAACTTTCCAAACTTTGTAACCAAGAGAAAGAAGATGGCTTTTCATCCGAGCCTTCCAGAGAACATAATTAGTTCCATGAAAATGTGGCACTTCCTTCTTGTAAGACATTTTGGATCTTCCTCAAGATGTTAAACTCTCTTTAGAGGAACTTGGCTCTGATACCAATTGTTGATATGTGTCAGACAACTAAGAGGGGGGGTGAATCAGTTGTCACAAAACCTCAAACACTTTCTATAATTTAAATATTCATCACTTATACATAATTATTATGATTTAACCATGAGTGCATGAAATCAGAAACTTAACCATAGATATAACATCAAACACAAGAGACACTAGATTTACATGGAAAACCCCAAGGTGGGGAAAAACCACAGAGAGGATTAGCTCTCAATATATATTGCAATCTTGAAATAATGATGTTCAGGCTTGGTCACTCCACGGGCCTACACATACTAGCTTACTAACATGAAGAACAACTAGGTCTAGTAGGCTCACTACCTCAACCCTAAACCTAGCAAGATTACAATAAGGGTTGTTAAACCCTAAGGGCTTTTAAACCCTATTGGTGGCTTACTGTTGGACTTACTACCACGATCAACACCTTTCTATATTTTAAATACCAATTCTTCTGCTCTGCTCTTCCTCTTGTTTCCTTTGCCTCTTCTCTGCTCTACCTTTGGACCTTTCTTAATATCTTATCATTTCCGCTCAAGGAAACCTTTTCCATGACTCAACTACAAGTATTTATATACTACATCAACCTTGGAATGATCATCAAGGTCAGTATCACAATCATCAACCATTGGAACAATCTCCAAGGTCGGTATTACAAACATTTACAAAATAGGTCCTAATCTATTGCAATATCATGCAAAGGGAATGAAATGCAGATCATGCCATGCCTTAGCTAGGACTCAAACATGATCTTCCATGCCACAACATGCTTCCACAATCTTCCAGAGATCTCTGTAATCACTGGGATCAACAAGGTCGGCCAAGACTGGTTACACGCTACATTATCTGGGAATAATCTTCACACACCATCTCAATTTCTTAACATGGACCAAAGTCCAGATAGAAACATGATTAGGAGACATCCACAAGCATGCTATAATCATCAGGACCAATCGCACGAACCTTAGCCACTTTATCCATAGGAATCTTCTCACCGGAACACATGAACTTCAATGTCTTCAACTGTCATAAAAGAAAGATAGCTTGCAAACCACCAAACCACAAACCATTGCAATTGTAGGTACTTATCATCATCCCAGAATTCCCTCTAGAGCCACAAAGAAAAATACTTTATTGCAGAGGAATGCGGAGCCGAATACTATCTTCCTGTCTCAACTGAACTTATAGAAAAAGTAGGTTTCACTTTGGTGAATAAAACTCACTCAGATCTTCATGTGGGTGGCTCAAACCTGGAATGTAGCATCCTCAAACATACCTCTAACTTACTTCCAGTCAACAGACCATGATCTTCAAGCAGAGATAAATGTGGAGCAGTTTATCAAACTGTTCTTCAGCAGACAACTCACTGTCTGTACTGCACTTCTCTGTAACTCACTTGTTTCTTCTGGAGAGACTAATTTTCTCAATATCCACAACATACAAGTCTTCTAAACAAGTAATAGAATAAGATACAATTGACACTAATGACAACACCAATTAGGCACATACTTGCAATAGATTCACCCCCCTCTCAGTATATGGGTGTGTTCAACATAATTGTGCATAATCAAAATGGAGATGGTATAAAATCAACACAAATAATTAATGGAATAGAAGACCAAACACATAACATAGTGTTTACGTGGAGAAACCCTTTTGGGAAAAAACTCCACACAAGAAGAGATGCACTAGTTTGTATTAACTTAAATAGAGTTTACAATAAAACACTATCAATCTACTCTTTAGTCTTCAATCCAACAATGCCTATTTTTTCAGTCTCAACTCTCTACTACAAAATAGTCATAATATAATATCCTCATAAAGAGGTTTCCTTCTAGGGAATGACAAGCCAACATAACCTCTACCATCAGATCTATGACCTAATGATGAATGGTCTAGAATTACAGTGAGAATATATATTTATATATATAATGTGGCTTTTTGGTGCACGACCCCTGGACTCCCCACCGAGGGGGCCATCCCCCCAGACCTTGTAGGGGTATCCCCTGTAACCCCTCAGATAACCTACATCTTTTGGGTACCGAGATCAAACATGCGGCTGAAACAAGATCTCTACTTAGTAAATACTTCTTCCCTTATGGAAATTTACAAACAACATTAGAAGTAATTAATTACATAGGATTTACAAGGTTTATGACATCTTAATCCTAACAAAAATGGGGGGAGAACCAACCTACAAGGAGACAGCTAAGCACGCAATGATCACTACTTGGTGAATACTTATTCCCTTATGGAAATTTATAAACAACATTAGGAGTAATTGATTACATAGGATTTACAAGTTTTATGGGACCTTAAACCTAACAAAAATGGGGGGAGAACTAGTCTACAAGGAGCTAGCTAAGCACACAATGATACTAAATAACCAAGATGGTATGCCAATATTCCAACAAGCGGGGTGGTTAGACTACTTCCTGTGTTTGACTAAATGGAATGAGGAAATAACATGGCAATTCACCTAGGCATTACACAACAATGAAGCCATTGTCAATGGATTGCATGTGGATGCATATGAAGCAACAATTGCATAAGTGTCAAGGTTACCTATATCAGGGGAAGAATTTCTAATATGAGTAGATGCTATAATAGCCAGGAGTGAGTTTGTGCAACTAGAGGAGCAATTCAACTCATCATTACAAGGTACAAAGAACCTCTCAGTATCTAGGTTATGGGCATTAGTTATTGTGTATATTAAAAAAATATTTAACTTGTAAAGGAAGATAGTCCCTCCTGTATACCCATTTTAAGTTGCTTAGTCGTCTCTGGCATAATCAACTAGTAAATGTCCCAAATTTTTTGTTCCATTTATTTAAAAGAATGTAAATAGAGTATAGAAAGAAGGGTGGACCATCCGCCTTATCATACCATTATTTAATTACATTGTTGTAAAGAGAAGTTTGCATGCTCAATTCCCATACTTGTTCTGGGAGGATTTTCTTTCAATTAAACAATACAAGGAACCAACCAAATGTTGACCCTCATGGTAGACCCCTAAGGTTTAAGAAATATTGGGGGATAGGGTTTAGGAGGAGGGAGAAAAATTAAGAGAACATGAAGAGGAAGGACAAATAGAAGAAAGGGAGGAGATTCATGCTACCTCCTCCTAACATGCAACCTCCCCTGCACATGCAACCTCACTTTGTCGTAAGCCCAATAGTTGAATGTGTACCCCAGACTTCTCCACACACAACAACATCTAGCCATGTAGCCTCTCCTGAGCATGCAGTGTCCTTGGGACACAAAGCTACACCTACTCGTATCCCTATCGAGTAGCATGAAATACAAGACACACAGTCTGTAGCATCTAAGATTCCTTCTCCAATACCACAACAACTTGTAATGCAAAAAAATCCCTCTCCCTCACAAATAGCCAAGAAATAGAGAACATCTCCATCATCCTCAAGAGAACAAAAGACAAAAAACCCCTGTTGATCCTCCAAGATGCTCACACTGCCTTAAGGAGAAGGGGGATACAGTAGGCAAGACTCCCACTAAGGCAAGGAGGGTGGTTTTTCTTGGGTTTGATATAGACTTAGAAAGGGAGGAGCTATTTGTAAAAAGGGGACACTCAAAGTCCCCTAGTACCATTGGGGATCATTCGATTTACTCTTCAAATTCAAAAGTAAAAGAATTGCTAACAGGGACTAAGGAAGAGATTGATGAACTGCAAGAAGCTCTAAAGAAAATTGAAGAATTGGAGAAGCAGTTGCAAGGTTTTTAGTAGAAAGAGATTGGGCTGGATAAGCTAGCCCAAATGGTTATCATAGAAATGGGTAGAAGTGATTCAAATCCTCAACAACATGCTAGTTCTCATGTAATGACCCCTTAATCGACTTGGTTATATCTTGGCCCTATTTTGTGGGAAAGAATAGAGGAGATGATTAAAATGAAAAAGACTTGGGTAGAAGAAAAGGAAAAAATGCAAAATAAATTTGAAAAGAAAATAAAAAATAAGGATGCAAAAGTAAATAAGCTAAGATGGAAAGTAGACCAAATGAATAGAATTACAAATAAAATCATAAGGTGCAGACCTCTAGCTAGGGTATATGCTTTGTTCCTTCAAGAATTGTTTTTGAGTTTCCAATTTATGTAATTACATTGCGACCTCCCTAGTACTATCACAACACCCAAGGAGTTTTTAACGGTCTATCCAAGATCTACTCCAGAATTACAAAATCAACTTTGTGAATTCTATTAACATCCCCATATGATACAGAATGGAATCCATTGATATATGTAGGGGATGTCTAAATTAAAGCTCTAGCATCCTTCATTCATAATGACCATAACAGGTGTACTCAGATGCAACAATATCATGAACAAGAAAAAGTTAATTCCTTTAAGAGTCAGGGGTGAAGTAAAAGATCCTAACCAAGTAGTAATGGAATAGATCACATTAGCAGAAAAACTTGGGGTAGAGGATAAGATTTTGGAATGCAAAGTAGTAGATTATACAAAGTTTAAAACATTGACCACCTACACTAGCAAGGAGGCATTGAGATTTTCAAAGATTAGGTGGAATGAGTTAGCCAAGGAATTGAGAAAAAAGGAACCACATTATGTATTCAACCACTTGACAACAATTAACAGGGCACATGGATATATCAGGTCAGCCATTAGACATGAGATTACTTGTTTACCTCTTGTATTTCAATCTCCCCTTCTTTGGTTCCCAATACCACATTGGCAGGGACATAGACCACTACAAGAAGTTGATGAAAGAGATAGGTGGGAACACCTTGATGTTCAGACAGGATTTTATCTCAAATAGTAGGAAGGACTCCCATAACTAGTACATTATAGGATGATGGCATTGTAGTATAATCAAAGGTTGTAAGGTGCTTTGGGACAAGCAAAATGATATGCTAGGGGAGAAATGATGGGACTTGAAATTGCCTTTGTTTCTTATGTTTATTTCTTGTTTTACAAAACATTTCCTTAAACGATACCTAAAACTTTATATTAAATATTTGAAGTATGTGATTTGATAATTATTTTCAAAATGTGATAGTATGTTATGTTGATTATGGTGATTTTAAGTATGGAAGTATTATGGAATAAAGCTAACCCTTCATGCAGCAAGACAACATGTACCTATAGCCAAGGTTGCTAGGAACCTGTAGCCATAGAAATAATCATTTGCAACTGAAGGAGAAGATACCTGTAGCCAAAGGAGCAGAATCTTGAATATGAAGGAGTTGATTTTGTAGTGATGATTGAACTCGCCAATGATCTATCTAGCAGCAATGATGCGTTTCTCATGAAATCAAGAGGAACTCAAAGTATCAGTAGATAGTGACGAAGAACTAGAGAAATTTTTCATCAATGATTGCATAAGTTGTGCCAATTGTTTGCATGTTTGTATTACTTTTATTTCCTCCATCTTAGTTAAAGAGTTATATTAGGATTGTACTCTTTGAACAATTTTAATTGTAAGCAAGTTTCCTATTTGTATTTTGGTAGAATAAAACTGTCCTCTTCCTATGTTCTAGGAAAGAGTTGACACATGTAGCTGAGTCATTACGAGTCCAACTTAGTTAAAATAGATAGGAAGAGTTTATATATTCAGAAGATTTTTTGTAACAGATATCAAGAGATTTTATTACAAGCAGTTGTATTATATTTTTCTTAAATCAATTAAGATACTTTCCAAATTTAGTCAATGTTGTGCAACAATTAGTTAAAGATTTAAATAAGATCTTTTGAGAATACAACTTTACCCAAGCAAAGGCCCACTTGAGGTATGGATGTAACTCCATTGTTAGTATTAATTGTTGGTAATTTTAGTAGTTTTGATCATACGTATTTCATATGGATAATTGATTATTGATAGTAGAGATAGCATACATCTGTAGCTTAATAGAACTCTCAGCATTGATAACATCTTGTAGCAATTACTGTACTTGATCAAAGTGTTTAGTGGAAAAGAGTGATCTAGCCTAAGGAGTAAAACTAGGTCAAACCCTCTTCTACAAACATTAGGGCACAAACCAAGCTTGGCTTCTACCCAAGAAGGAGAGCCAAACTACATGGGTTCTGGCTTTTTTGTTGTATAGACAATATTAAACCAAATTCAACCAAGATCAAGCAAGCAAGCTAGGGCAAATGACCAAACCCTAAATAACAAAGATTAGACTATAACTAACTATCGAAGACAGATCTCAAAAAACCAAAAGCACAAAAAAGATTAGGGATTGATTCAGAACCTAGATCTGAAAGAAGAAATGCCAAATACCAGGGCACTCGAGTGCCCTAGACCCTAATTAGGGTTTTCCAAAATCTTGATATATCACTAGACATGTACCAACTTGCTTTGTCTTCTTCCTAGAAATTATCTTTAGAAACCTGTTTCTCCAACCTGTACACAAGAAAAGAGGAAAAGGTTGTGTTATGTATGTTAGGACTGGAAAAATTCACATTTTCCATTAACCATCACTCACTTGTCCTCTACATACCATAGAAATTTGCCACACATTGATCTTATGATTAATACAAATTGTCAAAATTTGTGTACCAAGATTCATTTTGTAACCCATAACAACAGATGATTCCATCTAAGCATCTCCCTAATCACAGTGGAACAAAATAACAATTGATCTTTATCAGCAAGATCATGAGCATGTCTTGCCAATCAAAAAAGCCATAATTCTTTAATGAACATTTCTATGCATATCGGGAAGACTTAAATGGAGTTACATTGATCAAAATCCCAGATGTAACAGTTGTGCAACAATCGGGAAGACATTTCATATTGTTTCACTGATAAAAACTCATCGGTGAAAGTAAGTTGATCTGAGTAAAAATTTTAAATCATATCGAGCTCTTATGTTATACCGATAGATATACTTTTGACAAGAGACAAATGACCTTTCACCGATATGATAGGTTAACAAGTGTATCATAAAGACATATGTGATTGGAGCAAACTCCCCAAATCTCCCTGACCATATGGGTCACTCCAATAAGAAAGGCCAGAAGGTTTTCAGTGAAAGTCTCACCGATTCGTCCCAACAAACATAGCGATAGAAGAAACAGGTCAGGGAGACTTAATACATCAGAAGATCATCTTACTTTCTTAGAGATGGCATTTGTCTGCTTGATGACCATAATATGACTACTATTTATTGGAGAAACACCCCCCAATATTCAAAAGGAGTTTCAATGGTCCATACCACCCTGATATTGGGGTAAAATTCATTGAGTCACCCCGAAATATAAAAATTTGAAATACAAAAAAGGGGATTTATTCAAGGTCGATGAGAGTATCAAGAAGTCTTCCTAATCAAATTAAAGAACTAAAGGGACACTTCGTATCAGAAAGACATTAACCTAGTTTGAGCGATCAATTATTAACATATAAACAAAGATGGCACCAAATTGAGCATACAGTTCGACATGAGATTAGATGAGTCTCACTGATATGATCATATAACATCGCTCTAACATTTCAAAATTTGAGAAATCCACTGCATTCAATTCTAGTGACCGGCATTAATGGCTTCTTGAGCAAACCTTATATGAACATTCATGATCAGGGATCTAACCAAAAGAAATCTTCAAGGGTTGTAGCGGAGAAAGCGGGGAATTGACTAGAGGACGAGAAATTAAGGAATTTGGGGAGCTAGCACATACAAGTAAGCATTCCTGCACTTATTAGATTGTAGTCCAATTTTGATACTTGGTAGAGATAAAAAAATGGAAAACCCTACAAAAATGAAAACTAAAAAGCAACCAGGAGATAGTGGCCAATCTAAAAGTAAAAAGAAGAAAATAGAGTCAAGACAGGAAGAGAAAACAAAACAAATAAAATTGAACCAAGACCTCATAGATCAATTACCTGGTTTAGGACCAAAGGCCAAGAGAACTACACAGTCAAGGGTTGATGTTGAGAAGTTAGAGGATAAATATACACACAAAGGAAATGTGTGGACCCCTATTAGGGGATATGAACTATTTATGTTTCATTACTACCGAAGAAATAGGTTCAAACCCATCTGCAACCCTTGGACCTTCAATTTGTGGAAATTAGTTGTCACTAACATCTTTGTGGATATTGATCTTGTAAAACTCTTGGCCTATCACTATAATCCAGACCTCAAAGCTATATGCGACCTGTAAGGAAAACCTTTCATACGTGTCTAAAAATGCATTATGTGAAGTTTTCAACCTGGATAACATGTGATATGCCTATCGTACATGAAGATTTGGAAAAGGAATACTCAAGAATGGACACTACTTATAAAGGCTGGAGATTGCCATTTCACAGGCCTAGACAAGATGGAAATTTAGTGCCACTTGAGGATAATGACGGGACTCCCTTTCATGTCAACTTGTTTGAACCATATTTGAAGTATAACTACTATTTAGTAGGTCAGGTATTGGGAATAGAGGTCCCTGAGTTTATGTCTATAGGGCCTATGGTGATTGCTGCAGACCTCCAATGCCATAATGCAAGAGCCTTTGACTATGCTGCACATTTTTCCAGAGGAATTCATTCAAGATTGATGGCTATCAAAAATGGTTCTCCTACAATGTCTTTCAAACATTATTCATCTCTTATGCATGTGATACTATACTATGGATAGGAGTCAGAGATGTGGCCAGATGAATTGGAAATTACAAAATTGGATAAAAATGGTCAGTCACTACCCATCCAACTATGGACTTCTATTGGGGATAGTAGATTTGTTAATTCTAGTTACGTGCATTTTGAAGAATTCTTTGTCAAAACATTGTATAGACTTTATGGTTATCCATGTAATTATTCGTTATCTAATGAGATCAATAGTTTTTTAAGGCCCAATTTTTTTGATGTGCCACCAACTGTGAATCATAATTGGGGAGATTGGTACTATTTCCTCGACTCCACCATGGTCAGAGTTTATGGTTTCGAAGATACACCTTTTTTTTTACCAAAAACTATGTCGGATAGAGTTGCATACCTGGAAATTGTCAGGTAGCTAGATTACTCTAATGTTATGAACTTGAGTGAATATGACAAGAAATCATTTATGCCAAGTACATTATGTTTCAGAGATTTTACTATATTATATGATCTTATTTTGGACAAATTGTCCCATTTCAACATGAGGAAAGCAACACCAATAAAAGGATTTAATCCTGAAGGTTTTATTGATTATGCAAGAAGGAAACAAAATTTGAGTGGATATGTTCATGTGCCATTTGCTCACAATGATGTCATCAGGAACCTAGAGGAAGGGGAGGCTGATTTGGCCATTGATGAATATAATCAAAAAGTTGAAAATAAAATGAGGGAGACATAAGAAATTGAAGTGTTATCTTCTGACAGTGAAGGATCTTCTGATGAGAGACCACAAGCCCCACCTAATAAAATCTCCAAACTGAGAATTGAGGAAGCACCTGATACTAATACTAGGGAGTTGGCTTATAAATCTTTTGTCTCAGATGATCAATTCATTCAGTCTCTCGAGTTCAAATCTTTCTTGTACAAACACAAAGGGAAAGAAATAATAGAATTAATTCTAGATATTACGCCAAGTAATGAAAAATATTTGTTAAATACCTTGAAAATAAATGTCAAAAATGAGATGGAAAATATGACTCCAAAAAGAGGAAGAAAGTTATTAGAGGAGTTTTGTGTAATGATTTTTCCTAGTTTAGATTTAAATTCTGCTTTAGTTTTTGATAGTTTTTTACATAATGTTGATACAAAACATAAGCTTGGCATTGAAGGGGTGACAGAGGTGTATACCAGGTCAAGGTATAATCCAAATGAAGATTATCTTATGATGTAGGCTTTATATCCCCCGCATAAAAAGCTTGATGTTATTGATACAGAAAAATCATTAGGCGATGTAATGACATTGAAAGTAGCTGAGTCTGACCCTGTGGTTATAGTAGATGTTGGCATTAATGTGGCAAAATTGAATAAAGCATAGATTCAAATGTTGATCAGAGAAAGGGATATGTATAAATCAAAGTGTGAAAGAATGCATAAAGAAGATCACTTTCTAAGAGATTCAGTTCCTACCAAAATGCTAACTCAAGGGTGAAGCTCACAAACAAAGGACAAGGGTGAAGAATCACAAGTGAATGATTAGATAGTCCAGGCTAGGTTTGATGTACTTTCCATAGTGTTCCAAGAAAGATATGCTAACATGATGATATGAATGAATAAGTTCTG
Organism: Cunninghamia lanceolata; assembly: GCA_027924645.1. Classification (NCBI taxonomy): domain Eukaryota; kingdom Viridiplantae; phylum Streptophyta; class Pinopsida; order Cupressales; family Cupressaceae; genus Cunninghamia; species Cunninghamia lanceolata. Next base: position 24,382,336 of record BSBN01000047.1, read on the forward strand.
GATTACTTATTCTAAAAATCAATCTACTATCCAAGAACATATAAGGTTTATTGACAGACTTCAAGAAAAGCTCCATGAAATACAAAATAGAGACACTCCTGATGTTGGAGCCATCACCAATGCTAAGGACCTGATCAGAAAACATACAGATTTTCATGAGGAACTTCATGCAGAGGCTAATGAATTCATTAATGCTTCCAAGGAAGGAGTACCTGCATTATTTAGTGGCAACAAAAATCTGAAAAGTCAGCAAGACTAGACAAAGGAATGCCAACTGATCCTATAGAAAGCATTGGAGGTAGCTAAAAGTGAAGATCCAGCATTGGAAGAGGCATGTGTATGCATAGAGAAAATGATTACCATGGAGTTTGCTGCAAAGAATGTTGTGGAGTGTGATGATACCCATTTAAGTAAAAAATACTTGGATCATGTTACTCAAACCCATTTATAACTCATTAGAGCTTAACGATAATCTATAATTGTTAATTAAAATTTCAAAAGACGCTTATGAAGAGGTCCATCCTCTTTAGAATATTGCTATATAAGTTAGAGAAGTAGGAGTTAGATCATCATCATTTTCATTTTCATATATTAGGTGAGGCATTAATAAGAAGATAGATTGCATCCATCCCACTCATCCACTTTCATACTTCAAAGAATTATGCAGTTATTATATATATCTAAAGCAATATAATGGAGTAGATTGTTCTTACATGGTGATCTATTTTAGTGTTCAACTGTTGTGTTGATTTACATGCTTATATGCTACTGTGTTGTCTCCATAGTGGTTCTTTTAAATTGTTCAGATTTATATAATTTGTCACAACACATTTGTTGTTGGTGTGTGGTTATTTTGATTGGTTTCTAGTTGGAGAGAATTAAATATCCTTTCAAGTAATTCATTTTGACTAGTTCCTGCTAAGGATTAAAATCCTTTTGAAATAATTATTATGATTGGTTTCCCTCAAACTAAGAATTATATTCCTTTCATAAGATCAAATTAATTTAGAGGAATATCACTGAGATAATTAAAGAAGAGTACAATAACTTATAGACCTGCACATTTGCATAAGGTGCAAACGTTCCAAGTGTCCAACAAGTTAGAGTTAAGTTGTTAAGTAGACCTACCAATCTTCCACTTCTATCTCCATAAATATAATCATCATTCATTGACTCCATTGACCCAATAGATTAGGCACTGGTCAATCTTAGAGCATTTTCTACAAATCTAATCCACATTCTTGATACATCAAACATTTTCATTAGGAACTAGTTAGTAAGCTTTGCAATTATCTCACATCTATGTGTCATAGTGACTGAAATTATCTAAATTAGAATCCATTTAGATTTTGAAATCTTCTTTATCATTTAGGTACACCTGCCTAGGCCTGGTAGAACCTAAAGAGTAGGGGGTTTCTAGTTACACAAACCCTGTCTTGTTGAACAAAAACGTATCAAGAGATTGGCACCTTCTTGTGGTCTAATACCAGTGTTTTTGAGATCTAACAAATTGGTGACTCTACTGGGGACAACTTGAGAAAATCAAGTAGCAGGCCATCTTGCCTTATAAAGTCATTAAAACTTTCAAATCAGATCTTCAAACAGAGATTCATAATTGTGAAATTTTGCACTCCCCATCCAAGTCTACCCCAACAAATTGGTGACTCTGTTGGGGAGCAATTTAGAATATTTTGGTCAAAGATCATCTCATTACAGAGTCAATACATTTTTGAATTCCATCATAAATTGGCAACTCTATTGGGGACAACGCACAAGAAGACCTGGTAAGAGACCATATCCTTCGAGTCAAAAAATTAAAAGGTATAACTTTGTTGGACAAGGAGAACCTAGAAGAATAATCGGTCCTCTTAACTAAGGTGGTGACTCTATAAAAAATATAAATCATTTTATGTCTTGAAGTAGCATGGACGGTAGATCTAAAATTGATGGGGAAAAACTTTAATCATCCCCACCCCTAAGAGCTCCTTCAAAGAAAACTGGGCTATCAAACCAATCACAACAAAACAATAATCAAAATACTCAGGAGAATACTTCAGAACAACCTATTAAAACCCATAATAGTTTCACTCCTCTGTACGAGTCAAATGAGAACTTGTCCCAGAGTTATGGGTTATCTGATAATATTTTAGACCAATATAGGGCTAATCCCCAAAGACAACTTGAGTATGAAGCTCAAATCATGAGGGAAATAGATCAGAAGCAAGTAGAATATGACTATGAAATGTCATTACAATAGGGTGGAGGAATTCAACAGGGGCTTATAAGTCAAGGAACTCCTATACAAATGGATAACAACCCACCAAAAGATATGAGAAGAAAGGATGAGATGCAGCAGAACCTGCTCAAGTTTTAGGAAGAACTTGAACTTGTTAAGGGAAGCTGAAAGTTGGTTGAAACATGAGATACAATAGATAAACGATAGAACTAAAGTAGCTAACTAGAAATATGTACCTCCACACAAATAAGGAGGGTTTGTTCCAAGAAATGTACAACAAAATGTACACCAGAATGCAGGTAGCTCATCTAATCCACAACCACCACCCGAAAGCCATGTCCAAAAAAATATTCCTCCACAAAATCCAAGACCACCCATCACCCATAATACCTCTCAACATATAGCAAATCCCTATCCACCCCCTAGCCAACACTATGTTATGCCACAACATCAAAATGTGAACCCACATCTAAATCCACAATAGTATCCTCCTCATAACCAATACTAACCAAATTAATAGCCCCATAATCAATACCAACTAAATCAACAAATACAAGGGCCCCTTAACATCAATAGATACAGACAACTAGATTTGTCTGGATTTCAAGTATGTCTCGATCCTATTGATAATGATCTAAGGAATGCTCTCCCAAAATTTACTGGAAACAATGTCATCTCTGCAGAAGAACACATTAGAAATTTTGAAACAGTCATGGACAACTTCGAAGTTTAGTATGAAGATGTCTTAATGAAGTTATTCATGTTATCCCTTGTTAAAGATGCCAGAGATTGGTGCAAAAATCTGCCTGATGCATCAATTTGCTCTTATAAAGACTTCAAGCATCAATTTAAAGAATAGTATGGGAGCTAGTTTGATCCAAATTTTGTTGTTCATGAATTGATTAGTATTCAAAAGAATCATAATGAATCCATGATGGATTTCAACCAAAGGTTTTCAAAAATATATCATAAAATCCCATTAGAATTGAAGCCTCAGGATCGTATGGCCCTAGTTTTATAGTTAAATGCTTTTGATCCTAAGACTGGATATGAGCTCATAAACAAAGCTCCTCTAACATTGGTAGAAGCTCAGAAAGCAGCCATTACTATTAAAAAAAATAGAAGAGAAGCACGAAAAGTTGGGAGAAGAGAAAATCCAAAGGTTGTACTAGCTCCAAACAATAATCAGGCAAAACAAAACAATTATTACAGAAATGAATGGCCAAGGCTACATGACATGCCTTATAATACCAATTAGAAAGATGGAAGGCATTTGGAAAATAATAGAAAGTAGAACTATGTGAAGGATGCTCCCAATCCCCTAAAAAGAAATGGGACTCATGTATTGGAAAATAATCCATGGTGCCTACCATGTAATCTACCCCACTCACCTAATTATTGTGTGGTGGCACAATTAGTATAGGAGCAGGAAACATCTTATGGTCAAGAAAGAGATAACCACAATATAAACATGATAGCATTTAGACCTCATCCAATTGATGAAGGATATTCATCCACGGAGGAGGATGGATATGAATATGACGTGGGAAATCAAAGATATAACACTAGTATGGGAGGACAGGAGGTATTCTTAGAACAAGAAGATAATTATGAGGAAACTATTTATAATCATAATATTTCACCACATGACCAATGGAGAAAAGCAACTGAGGAAGAAAGGACGGCTCTTACAATGGCTACAGTGGCACAGGAAAAGAGTAATTATAATATGAGAAATAGAATAGTTAACACAGATCAAGGAGTACCTAGGAGTGTGTTTGTGAAAGATCAAACTCATAATAAAGACAATATGAAACATGCACCTAAAGAGCTAGCAAAGACTGAATAGGGTAAGACAAAAGACAAAATACCCACTGAAGAAAAGGGGCATAACAAAATAGAAAAAATGGATCAAACAATGACCCCCTCATATTATATAGCCCAAGCAGTATCCCAAGTAAAAATATCAGTACCACTTCTTGAAATGATGAAAATAGATCAATACAAAAATATAGTGGTCAAGATGATTTCAAAGATACTAAAAAGGAAGCAAGAAAAGCCTGAAATCAAAATAAATAATGTCCAAGTTGAGGCTGCTAGAACTCTTGAAGTATATCTGGGTGGCACCTTGACAAGCAACCCCTCTCAGGTAGATCCATTTTACACCACTCTACTGATAAAAAATAGACTAGTGAGAAATTGCATGATTGACTCAGGTGCAGCCATGAACATTATGCCAATGGCTATCATGAAAGAATTAGGTTTGTGGGTCGACACTACATATGGAAAATGTTATGCAATGGACAACAGATGCATCCCAGTTTTGGGCATTATGTGGGATGTGGAGATAAGGCTAGCTTCCTACCCTGAAGCAGCATATAAGATTGGCATCACTGTAGTGGACATCCCACCCTACTATGGAATGTTGTTATCTAGAAAATAGACTGCAATAGCTGGAGGAAATGTCAAGTTGGATTTATCCTATGCTACTATACCAATGGAAAGAAAAGATATTAAGCTTTCCAGAGAGCCAAGATATGAGAATATCATAGAATGCATTGATCAGAATCAAGTAAATTTTTTCTGTGATACAGACTTTGGTGTATTCAGAATTGAAAAAAGTCAACTAGAATTACAGAACACTAATCTTATACATCAAGAGGCCTGACTTGATGAGTTTGTTGTGTGGAAGATGTACTTTGATGGTGCATGTAGCAAGGTCAGTAATGGAGCTAGGGTATTATTTATTTCACCTACTAGTAAAACTTTCAAATATTCATTCATGTTAACATTTGAATGTACCAATAACATAATAAAGTATGAGGCTCTGCTCACAGGATTGAACATTGCCATAAAACATAAGATAAAATGCCTTGCTGTCTATGGAGATTCATAAATGATCATATCTCAGATCAAAGGGAAGTACTCATCCAAGAACAAAACATTGAAACAATATAGAAATGCTGTCTGGGATGATGTTGAATTGTTTGATGCCTTCTCCATTAATTGGGTGGACAGATCAAAAAATATAATGGCAGACTTCCTAGCAAATATAGCCTTAAAAAGGGATGATGTCACTGTAGACACATAAATTTGTCCATGTCCTTACCATGACCTAGTCGACACTTTACTAGGGACATCATAAGCCATTTTGTCCTAATCTAACTCCTAATTAATTAAATAAATCCATTTATTTAATTAATTCCCTTGTCACATGTCTCGCATAATTCAAATTAAAAATTTGAACTATTCCCTTACCTCTCACTACATTGCAACAAGTGTCACATGCTACATCTTCCACTTAACTCCTTCACATGTCAAACTAATTTAAATAATCTTTTATTTAAAATAGATTCCTTTTATCACAAATCAAACACTTGTCCACTTTCCTTTTGTCTCATGTGGGGTACTACATCTTGCATTTAATACAAGTCACATGTGCAAGCTAATTCAAATAAAATATTTGAATTAGATTCCTTTCATTCTCCTTCACACACTTGTCACATGACTACGATTTCTTGATGTGCAAGGAAAACTAATTAAATCCTAGCCATCCCCATTGTTCATTTAGCCTTTAATCTCAATCATCCATTTGAACCAAGCCTTTCCTATAAATCAACCCACTCCCAAGCCATTTTTCATGCATCTAGTCTCAAGTATCCTTACTCTGCCAAATTTTCTTCTTAATCTTTCATCCATCATCTTTATCTATCTATCTTACATCATTCATCCATCATCTATCTTCATGTTATGCTGCTAAATCGTGAGTAATCAACATATCAATCTTGTGGGTATAGCTAGAATGTTCATGGGTGCGGCATTCTCAACCTAATCAATGGATTGTGGGTCAGCTTGAAGGTATGATTTGCATTGATTTGTTTGCATTTTCTTGTGTTTTTCTTCATGTTGATTTTCGTGATCTCATTTGGCACACCAGATGGGACTCACAAGTCCTAATTTACTAACTCTTCATTGTGTTTTTTGAAGATTTTTCATAAAAAAGTTGTATTATAGGTTTTGTTACAGGTTTCGGCACTAGTGCCATCTTCTTGCACCACAGCACCATTTTCCACTATTCCAATGCCATTTTCTGCTATTTTGGTGCCACTTTCTATGACTGTAGTGCCATTTTTCCAACTTCCAGCGCCATTTTGCTGATAGCTAGCACTATTTTTGATGACTGTGGCACCATTTTGTTTGCAGAATTTTGACAGATTTTGTGGTTGTAGATTTTATCAATTTGTCTTTTGTTCACTTTTTAACCTTCTTGCGGATCTAATGATCATTCTTTTGCAGGGTTTTGATCAAAATTTTGAGATTTGTTATTAAACTCATGCTAGGGTTTGTCATTTGAGTGCATGGTCATTAGGTTTGCAATTTTCAAACTAGAGTTTTGCATATTTCTAATCAAGTAGGGTTTTGAAATCATCTAAGGATTCATTTTAATCAAAGTAGAGGGTTTTTAGATCCCTAATCATCATGTTTTAGGGATTAGGTCATTTCTCTATCGATTTGGCACTGTCTCCACACAGACTGACACTATTTTCAGACCTCTGCGAATAGGTAAAACTAGGTAAATCTCTAATTAGTGCTATTTTCTATTTATGTAGCACCATTTTTGCTTTCTGTAGTGCCATTTTAGTCAATTGTAGTGCCATTTTCAGAAGTCGTAATGCCTTTTTAATTTCAGTACCATTTCTCTATTCTGTAGAGCTATTTTCTGATATTAGGTAAGATTTTATGTGTAGCGCCATTTCCTATTCCTGTAGCACAATTTTCTACTTTTTTGGTGCCATTTCTCTCTGTATTGGTACTATTTTTACAGAAACTTCAAATGAGCATATAGAATTTGTTCATGCAACTCATTTTATTATATCAGTCCATTTTCATCAGATTCTTTATCAGATTTCTTTTTTTTGCATAACAGTCCTCTTGGCTAGTTTACTTATTTTTCTCTTGCTTTGGTAGCTTGAAGGTACATCTAAGGAGTAGAAGCAATGTTGGCATCATCATCTATAATAATTTGGGAAGCGAAAATAATCAGGTGCACATATTCCACCTTTCATCTCTTAATCAATCTTGCTTGTTTGATCACACATTTGGACTTTGGGCTTAAAACGAACAACTTGCTTGCAATCACACATAAAAAATTGGGCATAAAATCAACAAGTGTCTTCCATCACACATTTGGACTTGGGATCTAAAAAGAACCAGTGCTTGAACTATTTGATTCACAAGTGTGAGTGTGAATCAAGTGTGTGTGTGTATGCTCTCTCCTCGCACTGCAAGGTGACCTTGGAGATCAAAAACACCTCACTTGGTTCACTTTTGTTTACCCTTCTTAGGAGGCCTACTTGGAGACACACCACTCCAAGGGATGACCTCAATTGAGGCTAAATCAAAAGACACCCTCATTGGGAGTTGGAATCTTGTCACTCTTGGCTAAGCCCCAAAGAACTTTATACCTTTGGGAAGTGAAGGTGAAGGGTGGGTTACCCCTTTCTCCTGGCTATGTGGCATGATTTTACTTTCAAATTCCTAGTCAACCTCATGTAAAAATAGCCCAAAACCTAATTGGCCATACCCTATTTCAAACTAGACATTAGGCTTGTTTTTGTGTCTTCAAGTGTGTGCTTAACATCACATTTAAACCTTGAAAGTCAAATTCATCATCTTGTTTGGTGTGTGTGTTCATCCATTGTCTTGTGAAATCTTGTGTTTGATATTGCCCTAAAGCAAGCTTCCAATAAACACTTGCCACATCATCTTCATCTGACTTTCCAATAACACATATCTTAGAACACCTCATCCACATCATCCAATCCTAATCCCCCAATTCATCAATTCATTTTAACTCACCTCTATCCTAAACAAAACCCTAATCATATCCAAGCCATCATCCTAGTCATCATCTTAGTCATCACACATCATCCAATCATCGAATCTTCATCCAAATCACTCCACATTTACCACTTGTAAACATGGACATGGCATTTCTAAAAAAAACCTATGAGAATGATCCTTATGGCACCAAAAGAATGCTTAATCAACTTAGTCAACTTAGGTGGTTGTATAGAAAGGAAGAAGACCTTGTGTCACCACAACATCAAGTCCTAGGCCAATATCAAACTAATCCATCCACATATCAAATCCATGCCACATCAAACTCACTTCAAACTCCACCATCACCTAATGCAACACCCACACTTGACCAAGAGGTTATCGATTTCATGCAAGATACCAACTGTATGGATCTAGCATATAGAGTTCTTGAATCGGATCCTACTAGGTTTATGGATTGTCTCATTTGACTTGGGGCCACTCCCACAAACACTAATGCTGCCACATCCATTCCACAAATCACCCTCACTATTCATAACAACACCACAAACAAAAGTACTTCCATAAGCATACCATCCAATGATCCTAATTCCATTGCCTTCATATCACAATTACTTTCTCAACAAACTTCCAACATCAACCAATGTCCACAACAATCCACCTCACAAAACTTTTCACCTACAAATCCTATCATGCCACCTCATCATCAAGCTCATCTACAAGTAAACCAAGTGTCCTCATAAGAAGTTCCCTTAATAGACCTAAATCAACCTATGCAAGACCTCATGACCTTTGACAAGGGAAACACCAATCTAGAGAAAGCATCTTATGAGAATTCTACATCATCATCCACTCAAGTACCACTTCATGAGCCTACTTGTCCTATCTTAACCCCACCATGTGACCCAACATCCACTCATGACCCTATCAATGAACCTCCCAACACCTTGTCTAGTTATCCAAATCCATCATGTGATCTACAAGCCATCAAGCTTATTGAGGAATCTTCAACTCCAAGTCCAAGTCAAGAACCATCATGCCCTCATGTCAAGCCTATCCATGAGCCTATCAAGCTTATTGAAGAGTCTCCTTTCATAAGTCCACATCAAGAGCCATCATGCCCTAACATGACCAAGAGTCCGTCCAAGAGTCATCCCTTTTCTCGCAAGAAAATCAAGAGGTATGTCAAGAGTATAATCAAACATATGTGGAAACATCAAGCCCTCAACTAAATCAAGATCAAAACATATCTAAGTTCCACCCATTCATGACCTACATCTTATATATGATCAAGGTATTATTTATGATCATGACCCTATTTGTGAACAATTTTATCCCATCCATAGCCCAATTAATCCTATTTATGCTCACCTTTGTGATCAAGGTTGTATCTATGATCATAAAAAACATGATGATCTTCTTAGCCAATATTTATGGAATCCATGATCAAGATGTTATCATTCCACCTATCCTTCCTTCCATAAGCATCTATGAGCAAGATATCTTGCTTTCTCCTACCCATCCTCCACCTACTCCTATCCATGAGACACCAACTTCCACTTGTCATGATGAGACGTATGCCTTCCAAGTAACCATAGAAGATCAAACCAATGAGCATAAAAATAATCAAGATCCTAATGATCCTTCCACATCCACCATTGTTTCCATTTCAAATCCACCACCATACCCACTTGGCCTATCCACTTTTATTCATGAGTGTTCTTCCTTAAGAAAACAACAACTTGTGTCCTCCACTTCACCTTCCCCATCCAATAATCAACTCAAGTCTAGTGTCCAAACTACACCTATCCCTATAGTCAATTGCATGCTCCAAAACATGAACTACCAAGGCAAAGGTTTAGGCCTATATGAACAAGGCATTTTGGAGCCAATCCATGTCAAGGTCCCTCCTCGCTCATTTGGCCTTGGATACACACCCCAAGGTCAACAATCTAATTATGTTGGTACTTCCTCCACACTTCCTAAATCCACTTCCTTCCATCATAAACCCCATCATATTCCTAAAGCATATGTTGCCATTCCACCTCCCCCATCCTACAAATGTCGAAAGCATGTGACCATTCACCTTCCACCATCCACTTTACCTCCACTCCTTCCAACTCCTAATATCCCTCCATTTTCTTTGGCACCATTGCTACCAACACCCCCTTCCCCAATCATTCATAAATACCCTAAATGTCCTAATCATCACCAACAAATGCGCGTATTGTATAAACAAGAAGCTTTCACCCATTCCACTAACCCAATGGGATTCCAAAATAAACATTTGGATGCCTCTACTTATAAAGTCAAAAATCCTAAAAATCCTCATGCGTTAGGGCACAAACATGAAAAGTCAAAGAAAAGTACATCCAAAAGTCTACCTAAGCCCAACCTTCACAAGAAAAGTCCAAAAGCAAAATGGTTTGGGTTCCTAAGCAAAAAGAAGTAAAGTCAAATGAGGCATCCTCTTCCACATTACAAAAATCCTAACCCTCTTCCATCCATTCCATTCAAAAATATCAAATTTCTCCACCCCACATGAAAAACAAAAATCAGAAAAATACTAAGTCCATGTGGGTTCCAAAAGTCCTAAACCATCCACCTCCTAAGTGGTGCAGTACACCTAGGATGTCCATGATGTCAAATTTTTGAATTTTTGTGTGATGGAGACTAAATGGGGTTTTGAAATAATGTAATAAAGCCTACTAAAGGCATTATATTATATTGGAGGCATAGAATAGGCCATTTCTTTAGTGGATTCTGCAAAGTTACTAAGACTAGATCAGTCTATTATTAGACAAATAGTCTTTTTAGTAAAAAAAGTCAGTTTTAGGCTTTTTTTTAGCCTTTTCCCATGATTTGGGAACATTGTAATCATGGAATTTGTGGAAAACATATAGAGGAGACCTCTCTCATGTTGAAGTATTGTAATTTGATGAAGTTTGAATGGAGAAAATGAGAAAATATTGTTGACTGTACTATTTTTCTAAGTTTTTATGTATTATCTGTTGTTCCAATGTTTTGGATGAGACCGTACAGTACCTTCAAGGAGAAAAATGTCTAAAAATAGTTGAAGAATGGTCTAACCTTTCATTTGAACAAGTTTTGAAGGATTTTCATTTGCTTAGAAGGATTTTATCATTGTTTTTGTGCAGACTATTCTCTAACCCTTGTTTTGAGGGTTTTAGTGAGGTTTTGGTTTTCCTATCCCATCTTGCTATGTTAGAACCCCAAAATGGGTGGGATGAGTTTAGGATGGTGTGTTCTCTAATGGGTTTTGTGTGCAGAAGCAGGGGATAAGCATAAGTTGAAATTTGGAACCTTTGAGGCCTTATTGTACCTTGTATTGGGCTAACTAGCTTTGGTGGAGTGAAGATTTGATCATGAAATGTCTTGAAATGATCTTGGACCCCAAAAACCTATGAAATCAGTCCATTTTCATCCCATTGGGCACCATGGAATAGGAGTTGGATGTTTGCAGAGGAGTTTGGGGGTACTTCCTTTGCAAAACTTACCCAATTAGGCCTAGTTAGGAATCGGTGCAGTCATAATTTGAAGCCTGTGTTCCAAAATACCCCATAGTGCATGTTTGAAATGTTGGAGAACAAGATAATGGGTACTCAAAACGCCCATCATAGTCCTGTTTAGAGGTTTGTACAATAAGTTATTGCATGACAGTCTGTTTTGGAGGGCTACATGGAAATGGGTCAGTGTGTGAAGGAAGTGGTACTAGGAGATACCTCCTAAGCATTCTGATGGTTTTGTGAGCTTGAGATAGCTAATCATAGAAGGTCTAGGGTCCCTAGAAAGTTTGGCAAAAAGCCTAGGTATATGAACCCATAGATGGTGTTGTTGTGTAGTCTTGGAACCATGGAGAGTGAGTGGACAGTCAAGTTTAGTAAGAAGACCAATGGAGTAGCTAGGTCCACAAGGACCTAAGAGTATTGTTTGCCTTTCCATCCCCTGCATCCTCTTCCCTCCTGTGAAGTTAGTTGTGACCCTTAGTGGTGTTTGTGTTGTAATCTCTACATCAAATTGGTATGAGAGCACAATCAGTAGGTCTGTTGTGATTGTGAAGAGTTGAAGGGGCAGTTTGTCAAGATGCCTCCAAGAGTCAGAAACATGGCTCAAGAGATGAATGAGATTAAGGAGAAACATGCTAGAGAGTTGAGGGAGCTGAAGGAAAGAATGGCTACCCTAGAACAAAATTAGAGAAAAGGAGTGGCTCTAGGTGATGAGAATGAGTCTAGGGAAGAAGAGTTAGACCCTGAGGATTAGAGGATGGAAAAGTTGGTGAGGGTAGTAAAAAAAGACAATCACAAGATAAAGATAGATGTGCCAAAGTATGGATGAAGCCTTAGTGATGAAGAGTTGCTAGATTGGATTGTAGCATTGGACAATCATTTTAAGTGTGAAGAAGTTCCTGAGGATCAGAAAGTAAAGATTGCAAAGACCAAGCTAATAGGTCATGCTTTGTTATGGTGGGATTACTAGCAGACAGAGAGGAGAAAACAAGGAAAGGCAAAGATTGTTTCATGGGACAAGATGGTGGCTAAGATCAAAGGTAAGTTCTTGCCTAAAGATTATGAAGTTCAAATGTTTAAAAAGCTTCAAAGTTTAAGACAAAAGGAAATGGATGTTAAGACATACACTAAAGAATTTTATAAGCTAAGTATAAGGTCTGGTCAAAATGAAAGTGAAGTGCAAAAGGTTGCTAGGTATATTGGTGGTTTGAGGTTTAACATGTAGGATGAACTAGTGTTGGCAAATCCAAGGAATGTTGAAGAATGTTATCAAATGGCAGTTAGATTGGAAGAGAAGCTAAAAATGAGACAAGATAAGATAGCCAGAGGCAAAGCCATCACCTCTAGAGAAAGAGGATCTTTTCAAAACACAAAGCAAGTCAATGAGAGTCAAGAGGAGATGAGCAAGGCACAAGGACAAAGTGCAGATTTCAGAGGCAAAGGTTCTAGAGGTAGATTTGGTGGTGGAAGGAGTGCAAATACCTTTGTAGGTAAGTGTTACAATTGCCAAGAGTTTGGGCACCCAACATATAAATGTCCTGAGAAGCAAAATTTTACAAGTGATGGTGAAAGGAAGAATGAGAGAAGGATTCAATTAGTCCAAGAAGAAGAATGTGGTGGTTCTACTCCCACTAGTTGTGTTGGTGAGGTAGGAGAAACATTGATGCTGAGAGAAAGAGCACTAGTGAAGACCTCCAAGGAGAAGGAGTTGATTTAGAGGAAAGCACTGTTTAGGACAACATGCAAATGCAGAGACAAGGTATCTAAAGTGATAGTAGATTCTGGTTGTACTAACAATATGGTGTCTAGTGAGATGGTAGACAAGCTGAGGTTGAAGAGAGTACCTAGGGACACACCCTAGAAAGTCTCTTGGGTAAGTGATCATCAGTCCATTTTAGTGAGTGAGCAAGCATTAGTAGAGTTCAAGATTGGAGCATATGAGGATAGGGTACTTTGTGACATCCTACCCATGGATTGTTGTCATGTGATACTTGGAAGACCCTGGCAGTTTGATAGGTCTATACTTTATGGTGGGAAAGCTAACACCTACACCATTAGGAAGGATGAGAAGACTTTTGTATTGATGCCAATGCAGGAAGAAGTCAAAGAACAGTCAAGGACAGCAAAAATGATAATGTTTGGCAAGAAGGATCCAGTGAGGTTTGAAGAGAGTGAAACCAAGCAGTATGCAGCCTTTTAAAGGCATAAAACTGTTGAGACAACAAATGGGAAGTGTGAAGATTATTTGCAACTAGTTGTAAAGAGGAATGTATTCATATGGAAGGAGGTAAGTAGAAATGTGTCTTGTTCTGAAACAAAGAAGTGTAAGAGTGAAAAGCCTGTGGGAAGGCAAGAAATCAGTGAAGGGATCTTAGTAGGGACAATCATGTGCCCTGTGGTGATGAGTACAAAGAAGAGGTAGTTGGATGGTGTGAGGACAGAGACTTCTAAAGGTGATTGGATAGAGAAAGGTACATTTGCAGGTCTTGTTGGTGTCTACATGAATAGTCAAGTTTCAAGCATTTAAATCTACAAGCACCCTCCCAAAAAATCCAAAAAATTCTAAGTCTTTGGGCCCCCTCAGCATGTTTCAGCCTGACCTGATATTCTTGGGGGGGGTCATCATATTTTCAAATATTAGCCTAGTATTTCCATGGGGTCATCATGTTTCTAACATCAGTCATCTTAGTTATGATCACCCTGATGCTACTGCAAAGTTTCAATATGACCCGATATTCCGAAGAGGGAGGGTCATATTCTAATATTGGGTGATCTTAGTCAAGATCACCCTGACACTGTTTATCACCCCGATGTTGCGGATGTTAGTTTTATATGGGGGGTGATATCTGCTTGTCCATCACCCTGATATTTTTGCGGGGAGGTGATATTTCAAATATCAGGTGATCTTACGAATATCACCTCGATATTGCAACATGATGATGACATCATTAGGATCGGTGGGGTGCATCATGTGGTCTTCGGCATGATATTATCAGCAGGTATTATGAGGATCCCCTCGATCACTAAGGATATGAATATGATGATGACATGAATATGTATAGGATGGTTCATCGGTGAGGTATTTGGTTTGAATATGATGAGGAGGATCTTTTTCCGATGCATCAGGATTGCACCGATGAGGGTGATCATCAGGCTAATTTTGAATATTAGGTGGGCTCAGCATGAGGTTCGCTATTATCAGGGTGAGTTTTCCCTTGGGGTGATCTTTTATGTCAGGTGATGTGGTCTGGTGATATTTCTTATCGGGGTGATTTTTCTGATAAGGGTGATATTTCACATCGGGGTGATGTGAAATATCGGGTGATGTTTCTTATTGGGTGATGCAGTCATCAGGGCGATGTGAAATATCGAGGTGATATTTCATATTAGGATTATCATGTAGGAGGATCATGATGAGGTCTAAGCTGGCGTCATCAGGAGCAAAATCACTGACATCATATGTGCTCATGACCTAGTTTATAAAGTATTGAGGAGGTCGCTATAGGGTGAATGTGGGATAATTAGTTATCACATAATTTGAAAGGTCAGCGATGGATGCATAGGGTGCTGACGTGGCACGATATCACTGGCTGGCAATTTTTCAGCATGATCAACGCTGCAAATCTCGGCGGGAAAAAAGGAGATCAACAATCCTAATTCAAATTTTCAAAAGGAAGGATTTCTCTGTATCTATGACCGCGATCTTGGTGGGAAGAGTTCTGGAGCATGAAACTACTGCATCTTGCAAGTTGGTACGCCATTAATGGTGAATGTTATAGGGTATGGGCAAAGGCGTGGATGGATCATGTACATAATTGAAGTTGAAAATCCCCAGGTGGTGGTGCGGGGCTCGAGTCCAACTACTTCCTGCCTCCTCTCCCACCTGTTGCATTCAATGTTCTAAGTGCCATTTCTCATGATGAACTGTATCTGGAAAATTTTGAATTGCCCAGTGATTAATGCTGAGTATCTTCCTATTGTATATAGCAAATGGTGTTACTCATTTGTCGTGGTTGAAGACTTGGGCAATTTTTGTGTAAATAATGAAAAACAGGGCATTTCTTTGGCTATTCTATCTCGTTTTGGAGTTTATGAGTTGCATCATGAATGTGCATTACATATATTTTCAGTTTCATTGTTGTTCTATATGAAAAATGCTCTTATGCATGTGTTTAGCTACTTGTCTCCATGTGTTACATGCTTTCCCTTCTTTTGAATCTATCTGCTAAGGGTTTCTCAGGTTCTAGGGCATAGCTTTCTGTCACATGCTTCATCTCTAACTTCCATTCAAGGAGTGGATTAAATTGTTTTAGGTTAAGCATGGAGAAGATTGTATGTCAACTGGGATATATGTAAGTAGAGGCAGCTAAATACCCATCCCTGGGTGATGTTTGTAAGACAAGCATCAATATAACCCCTTGAAACTTGAATGCTAGATGCAATCCATTCTTTTGTATACATCTAGTTGACTCCTTGCCCTGAGATAGGCACTGGCCTACAACTGGGTTAGTACTTCTGATCCAAAACCCCTGTCTTGCATCCAAAAGATAAAATCCATCTTTTCATAACTTCCATCATGTTAGTTGTAGGAGTAGGATTATGACCCCTGCATACTCTCATCCACAATCAGACAAATATGTCCAATAATGTTGCCAAACATGTGATGTATCATGTATATCTTGGTCCACACATGAGAGTATTCTACCTGTTGTTGTCAAGCTAAATCTTTCCATCAATGGGTGAGTCAAATGTTACATCTTTAGCTATAGGGATACCTCCCTTGGTGCGACAGAACCAGAAGTGAAGGGGAGGTAGCTCACGCAACCTCCTATATTAGTTGGTTGAATCTGCCTATGCATTGGAACTGGTAAACCCTCTGCTGATTCAAAAGAAAAACTAACAAAATGGCGACTCTACTGGGGAGGTGATTTGAAAGTATTATCCTGCAGTCTCTAGTGAAGATTTTCCCATCCAAGTCACCAAAAAAATGGCGACTCTGCTGGGGAGTCTTTCATGTGAATATGGTGCTCTGTTGGTGGAATGAACTTAGAAAAATATTTGATGAGCTTTCACTGGTTTGAAAATTTTATCCTCTTTGGAGAGGTGGCGACTCTGCAAATAAGAATTCAAGTGTACATGAAAGGTTGATGTATGTTGTTGTGATAAAAGAATGTTCTGATTCATGGTTTTAGCATCTGGATGAGAAAAGGTACCTAGCCCCTTCCCATTTATATTTGTTGTTTTATTTCATAAGCTAGATGCCCAGGGGAAGCTTTAGGTCTTAGGCAGATATAGGATGTCTAAGAGTGGAATTTACGTGAATCCAAATATGTATTCAACCATACTCAGTCAAGAGGGGGATGAAATGTTGTGTAAAAGAATGGAAGAGATAAAAAATAGGTTGATATTCTTAGAGGCTAGGCAGGCTCAGTTAAATAGTAATAACCCTGTTGTGTTTGCCAGTCAGAAGGCTAAACCTCTTGTCAGCCCTTTTGATCCTTTGTATGACCAATTAGATTTGTCATGGGTTGACTATGAAATGGAAAGTATGCTTTCTCATATTTATAATTAGATGCCTAGATTTAGTGGACACAGTGTATGTGATGGGGGTGCACATATCCAAAATTTTCATAGCTTTATGGAGAAACATTCATTTAGAGATGAGGATATGTGGATGAGGTTTTTTGTTAGATCCTTTGATGCAAAAGCTAGAGATTGGTATTTGAGCTTTCCAAAGAGATCCTTTGCCTATTGGGATGAACTTGTTGACTATTTTAGAGAAGAATTTGCAAGAGAACCTGCTAATCTTGTTACAAGATTAATGGAAATCAAAAAACAAGATGAAGAGCCTAGTATTGATTTTAGTCATAGATTTGCAGTAGCCCTTTCACAAATCCCTAAAGCCTTCAGACCTGATATTTCAACCTATGTTGGCATATATTTTGAAGCTTTCGAGGAGGGCTCTAGTGCATTATTGAGGGAATTTAAGATAACAAGTATGCAGATGGCATACAAGTTTTTAGAAAATATAGAAAAAATGAGAAGTGAGCATATGCAGAATTCCCTGTCCACAGGCTTTGGTGTGAATAATAGTTGTATGGCTGCAAACGACCAAGTAATCATGGCATCATGTGAAGACAAAGATGAAAGTGAAAAGATAGATGTTGAGGATGCCAATGAAAGGATCAATAATGACTCCCATTTCAAGGCTCATGTATCTGGTTCTGAAAATAATGATGTGGTTATGGACAACAATGAATACTTGTTTGAATGGGTTTGTGGAGATGATTGTGAGTATTGTGCTCAGGATAGAGAAGAAATAAGAAAATAGAGGAGCAATTCCACATTTGAATCATTACCTTTTATTCAGACACATGGAGATGATGAAGAGCAATCAGGGATTAAAACAAGTGCTAGTGCTGAGAAGGATTGTTCTTCATTTGATTCAGAAGAAAAACCAACAGGTCTGACAAAGGTTGAGAAAAGTGATGGTACAGTTGGTAGTGAAAAGAATGAAGACAAAGAAAGCATGGGGCATGTTGCCTATCAATCTGACTGGATGCTTATTCCCAGTTATCCCTACAAGGTAGCCATCAATGATCAACAGAATTTTTGGGCCAGCGGCCAATAGTACAGGAGATAGACTCTATAATATCTCCTCTTCTTCTTTAGGCTCTGCAAATCCAAGGGGGTAATTCCCTATTCAACATCCATGAGATATGCACATGAACTTGTTTGGATGTTGGTACAAAGCAGATAAATCCTCCTTTTTATAGACCAAAACTGTGAGATAAGTGCAAAGGGGCTAGCTCTGGGCCTATGTTCAGTTGTGATATAGAGGATTTTGATCCTAAAACTACTTCTAAAGTCTTAATGGTTTGATTTAAAGTTTAAGTTTGATTTTGTATTTGGATGCAAAACTAGGACCTGGGTGTAACCTTAATACAATACTAGACTGGTGCCTATCCAGGGCTTGGAGTCAATAGACATACACATGTGAATGATCAGCATAAACATATACCAAAGACTAGATTTTAAGGGGGTTTGTTTAGCATCTACCTTACAGACACTTCCCAAGACTGAGTATTCAGTTATCTCTGCTTACAAACATCCTCACTACAATACATTCCTCCCAACACTTGATCTAAAACATTTAATCTACTCCTTGAGCAGAAGTAAGAAATAAAGCATTCAATACAGTAAACCTATATTCTAGAATCATAAACACCCCTTAGATGCCTAGATTCAGAAGAAGAAGACACTCAATTTGGAGACAGATAATAGAACACATGCAATATAGCATTACTCATTTAAATCAACATGAAACCAGTAAGTTTATGCATGAGACAGACAACATGAGACTCATAAACTCACAAGACATCCAAAACAGGGCCACCAATGAAGTTGTATCTTATCACAGCACCAAAATTTGTCCAGTTTTCAACCACACAAATGAGCAACACCACCTACTATATACAACAGGGGAGTGCACAACATTAATTACATGAAAAAATTTCAAAATCTGCCAGATACAGCTCATTATGAGAAAGTGGTGCTTAACATTAAATGCAACAGGTAGAGGAGGAGACAAGGGAGATCTCAAGCCCTGCGCCGCCACCTAGGGATTCACATCTTCAATCAGGTACTTGATCCGTCCATGGCTTCGCCCATACCCTGTAACATTCGCCATTAATGGCATACCAACCCGCAGCCTTGGGAATGTAGTGGACTATGCATTTTGTAGCTTTTCCTACCAAGAAATATGACCCTGATATTTCAAATCACGCGGGAACTAATTATCCCACATGCACCCCATGGTAACCTCCTTAACACTTTATATACTAGGTCGTGAGCATATATGATGTCGGTGATTTTGCTCCTAACGACGCCAGCATAAACCTCATCATGATGACCCACGCCAACAGTGAGCCAACACTCCTCACCTGATATTACTTGCCATACTAATGATCCTCATGTTCAATATCCTGTCGGCCAGACCCCTGATATCAGCAAACCGCCTACTTGTTTGCCCGATACGAAAACATCACCCTGCGGGAAAGTATCATCCTGACCGCATCACTCGATATTCAATATCACCCCAGTGATCCTGATGATGTCACCATCATGTTCATACCAGGGTGATTCTCGGCGACAAGGGTGATATTTGAAATATCACCCAATGTTAGAAATATCACCCCCCGCACAAATATCAGGGTGAACTGTAGCTTCATTGTAACATCAGGGTGATCTTTGAATATGATGAATGTTTAGAATATCACCCCCTCCTTCAGAATACGATGAAGCTATTAGATAAGTAGACATCAACCTCATGTAAAATTTGATGTCAGCAGTATCGGGTGATAAAAGAACGTTGGGGTGATATTAACAAAGATCACCCGATATTTGAAACACGATGATGACCCCCTCCTTCAAAGAATCAAGTTATATTTGAAAAATTCTAAGGAGGTCCAAAGACTTAGAACTTTTTTGGACATTTTAGGGAGGGAACCTACAGAATTAAATGCTTGAAACCTGATTGTTCATGTAGGCGGTAACAAGGGAGAGGACTATGCAAGAAATGAAAGATAAAGTGATGGTAGTTGATAGATGGTTGAAAATAGAGGTAAAGGAGAGTGAGGTAGCAGAGTTTGGTGATAAGAAAGATGACAAAGTACTCTATGACAGAGTGAAGCAAACTTCAAGCAAAGACAAGAGCAAAGATAACAAGGACAGTAAGAATCAAGAACAAAATGAACCTGTTGAAGACAAACATGGAGGATAGAGACTAATTTGATGCAGAGCTTACAACACAAACACCACTAAGGGTCACAACTAACTTCATAGGAGGGAAGAGGATACAGGGGATGGTATGGAAGATAATACTCTTAGGTCCTTATGGACATAGCTACTCCATTGGTCTTCTTACTAGCCTTGACTGTCCACTCATTCTCCATGGTTCCAAGACTACACAACAACACCATCTATGGGTTCATATACCTAGGCCCTTTGCCAAACTTTCTAGAGACCCTAGACCTTCTATGATTGACTATTCCAAGCTCACAAAAACATCAGAATGCTCATGAGGTATCTCCTTGTACCACTTCCTTCACACACTGACCCACTTCCTTGTAGCCCTCCAAAAGGGACTGTCATGCAATAACTTTTGGTATGAATCTCCAAATAGGACTATGATGGGCTTTTTGAATACCCATTATCTTATTCTCCAACATATCAAACATACACTATGGGGTCTTTTGGAACACAGGCTTCAAATTATGACTGTACCGATTCCTAACTAGGCCTATATAGGTCAGTTTTGCAAAGGAAGTACCCCCAAACTCCACTCCAAACATCTAACTCCTATTCCATGGTACCCAATGGGATGCAAATGGACTGATTTCATAGGTTTTTAGGGTCCAAGATCATTTCAATACATTTCATGATCACATCTTCACTCCACCAAAGCTAGTTAGCCCAATACAAGGTGCAATAAGGCCTCAAAGGTTCCAAACTTCAACTTGTGCTTATCCCATTCTCCTACACACAAAACTCATTAGATAACACACCATCCTAAACTCATACCACCCATTTTGGGGTTCTAACATAGCAAGATGGGATAGGAAAACCAAAACCTCACTAAAACCCTCAAAACAAGGGTTAGAGAACAGTCTGCACAAAAACAATGATAAAATCCTTCTAAGAAAATGAAAATCCTTCAAAACTAGTTCAAATGAAATTTCAAACCATTCTTCAACTATTTTCAGACATTTTTCTCCTTGAAGGTACTGTACGGCCTCACCCAAAACGTTGGAACAACAGATAATATAGAAAAACCTAGAAAAATAGGACAGTCAACAGTATTTTCTCATTTTTCTCCATTCAAACTTCATCAAATTACAATACTTCAACATGAGAGAGGTCTCCTCTATATGTTTTCCATGAATTCCACTATACAATGTTCCCAAATTGTGGGAAAAGGCTAAAAAAAACCTAAAACTGACTGTTTTTACTAAAAAGACTAACTATCTAATAATAGACTGATCTAGTCTTAGTAACTTTGCAGAATCCACTAAAGCAATGGCCTATTCTAAGCCTCCACTATAATATAATTCCTTTAGTAGGATTTATTACATTATTTCAAAACTCCATTTAGTCTCCATCACACAAAAATTCAAAAATTTGACATCATGGACATCCTAGGTGCACTGCACCAATAAGAAAACATCACCATTGCTTCCTACACCACCATCCAATCAAAATCTTCCATGTTTAACATGGGGTGTGCAGCCATTGGTCATGATTCCTTTCCATACATCCATCACTCCATCATTCACTCATTATCCTACATATCTCCCCCATCACCTTCCTATGGTCCATGCATTGCATAAGTCCATTATAATCCACATCATAATCCACTATCTCCTTACTCCATTACCTTTACCAACATCTATGAGCACACTTAACATGGTCCATGCGATGACATCATTCTCTAGTGGGACACTATCACCTTTTTATGGAACTAGACACTTGAGTCCCTCCTATCCATTACCATGGTGAAAACTTGTTCGCAGGCGCCATGTGTAATTGTCATCCCATCAAAAAGTAAAAAAAAAAGCAAAAAAGTAAAGAGAAATCCTTTCGTCCAATGGTGAAAACCTAGTAAATAGGTGCCTTGGATAAGTACCATGATGAAAACCTACTAAACAAGTGTCACGTGTAGGTTGATCTTCTATGTCACTTACACTTGGGGGCACCTTGTCTCATCCAAACTATCTATCCCATTATATCATTTTCTATTCTATCATGTCCTATACTATCTTATCCTACCATCCTTATCCATTACACCCACCTACATATACCTATCATATTGAGTTCATCCATCCACCCTTCCTCTTTTGATCTTGATAAAGATATGGGGGCAATAATGTTGAAACATTTTTCAGATATCTCTTGATGTACCTCATCCCATCCATCCCATCCTATCATTACCCTCTTGCCATTACCCATTTTTCCATCCTTTCCAAATGAACCTTATCATCCAAGTCATAAGCTTTGTCAGGTCAAATCCTATCATCCTATTGCCTTAAGCATTGTCACGAAATATTCTAAGTCTACTACCTAGACTGGGGCATGTTATTCATATGCAACATAGTCCTTGGAGATCACATCCTTGCTTTTTTACACATACATCCATTCCATTTCATAGCCTATTCTTTTATCCTATCCATTTATCATGATCCTTTCATCCATCCACTATCATCCATCCTTTTGTCCAATCCCATTCATTCCCTTGCACCTAGACTTGGTTCCCCTTGTCATTGGTGTCTAGCATACAGGCTACTCAAATTGTAAATCCATTGACATTAAAAAAACCCAAAAAAATCAAAATATTCCCAAAAAATACCAAAAAATCAAATATTCCCAAAAGACAAAAAAATCAAATATACAAAAAAATCAAAATCCAATTATCAATCAAATCATCAAATCAATCATCTATCAAACAATCCATCACATCAAATCCATCAAAACAAATCCAATCAAATCATCAAATCAAGCCAATCTATCAATCAAACAAATCACATCAATCCAATCCACATCATCTCATCATCTATCATCATCATTCAATCAATCAAAATCATGTCAATATAACACAAAATCAGAACTACATCTCATCTTTATCGTTAAGTGCCTTGATCCCATGGATACAGGGTATGTAGGCAATCTAGGATATGAAGGAAGTACCTAGATTTAGGCACAGGCGATAGACTTCTTCCATCCTTCTTCTAATCTTCACCAATCATCTTCTTTCTTCCATATCTCATTTCTTCTATCATCTATCTCCCACCTCATCAATAAACATCTAAAAATTCATCAAATCAAATCATCATCATCTATCCTTCAAATCACTTCTTCTATTTCATCCTTATCAATCAATCCAAGCAATGATCCAAATGCAAGCCATCCTTAATCCATACCAATCAAGTCAATCAATTGTGTCAAATTATCCAATCACATCAATGGCCTTGATCCTAATCTTGTCGTAAACCAAATCAATCAATCAATCATCATCATCATCATCATCAATGGGATATATCATTCCCACATCCTTGTGTTGATCTAGGGATATATCATTCCCCGCCATGACAACACTCATCATAATCAATCAATCACTTAATCATTGGTTTACAGCTTGACAAGGGCAAATACCTTGTTTATTTTTGTATCATTTGTGCATGCTTTCTTGCTTTCTTGTGTGTGTTATCATTTTTATCTTGCATTTGTGTCACATTGGTATCAACCCAGCTAATATTCATATCTTGTATCTAGAGAAGGTTGTATTATGTTGAGGCACGAGACACATTGTCACCTTGGTCCTTATACCTTGGTGCATAACGTCCCATGCTATATCAAACATCATGGTTGCTCACTTTCATTGCAGCATAACGCATCCTTACCTTTCTTCCTTGACCAATTCCATTTCATTTCGAGAGCCTACCCGTGTTTGTCCAACCCGCCTATCCTCTTGAGGGGGCATCATTATCCTATCAACCCATTTCATCATCATCCTTTTCTTCTATCCATTTCCTTAGCTTCTTTGAAATGATATTACTTGACATAAATCTTATCATCTCACAACATCATCTCAAAGAGGGGCAAAATGTAGACACATAAATTTTTCCATGTCCGTACCATGACCTAATCGACACTTTACTAGGGACATCATAAGCCATTTTGTCCTAATCTAACTCCTAATTCCAACTTAATCCATTCCTAATTAATTAAATAAATCCATTCCCTTGTCGCATGTCTCACATAATTCAAATTAAAAATTTGAATTATTCCCTCACCTCTCACCACATTGCAACAAGTGTCACATGCTACATCTTCCACTTAATTCCTTCACATGTCAAACTAATTTAAATAATTTTTTATTTAAAATAGATTCCTTTTATCATAAATCGAACACTTGTCAACTTTCCTTTTGTCTCATGTGAGGTAGTACATCTTGCATTTAATACAAGTCACATGTGCAAGCTAATTCAAATAAAATATTTGAATTAGATTCCTTTCATTCTCCTTCGCACACTTGTCACATGACTATGATTTCTTGATGTGCAAGGAAATATAATTAAATCCTAGCCATCCACATCATTCATTTAGCCTTTTAATCTCAACCATCCATTTGAACCAAGCCTTTCCTATAAATCAACCCACTCCCAAGCCATTTTTCATGCATCTAGTCTTAAGTATCCTTACTCTGCCGAATTTTCTTCTCAATCTTTCGTCCATCATCTTCATCTATCTATCTTGCAAGAGGTTCCTCTCAGAGATCCATAAATCCTACCTTAGAACCCAAAATGCATGAAGAACTCATAAAGCTTAGGGAAGGGGGTATCATCAAGCCTATCAAACATTCATCCTGGGTCTCTAACTTAGGCCCTGTTAGAAAGAAAAATGGAGAAATAAGACTCCATGTGGACTTATGAAATTTGAATGTATCCTCTCTCAAATATAACTACCCACTTCCAAACATGGAGGCCTTATTGCAGAGGGTCACAGGGTGTGAATTACTATCTATGATGTGTGGGTTTTCAGGTTATAACCAAGTGAAAGTTAAGGAATAAGAACAATAAAAAATAGCTTTCACTACACCACGGGGAACATACGTATATGTCAATATGCCATTTGGACTTACAAATGCTGGTGCGACTTTCCAGAGAGCCATGGATGTTGCCTTTGCTGATCTAATCAATGTAATAATGGTTGTAAACCAAGACAATCTTACTACATATTCCAAGAAATTATAAGATCATGTTGCACACCTGGAATAAATATTTATCAGAGCATTGGAATATGGCATTTCCCTGAACCCTAAAAAATGTCATTTTATAGTAATAGAGGGAAAGTTACTAGGACACAGTGTCCAAGGACAGAGTAAGGATTGATCTAGAAATGGTGGAAGTCATAGATAAGATCCCTACTCCTAAGATAGTTGAAGTCATTCAGTCCTTCTTTGGGCAAATCAATTTTGTAAGGAGGTTTATATCAAACTTTGCCGAAATAGTCAATCTAGTATCAAAGATGTTGAAGAAGGGTGCAAAGATTGATTGGACAGCTAAGGCCATAGATGCATTCATATCCATTAAAAAAGCAATCAAAGAAGCCCTGATATTAAAATCCCCTAATTTCAATAAACCATTCCAGATTTTTTCATTTGCATCCTGTTGGTGCCTGCATGAACAGTCAGGTTTCAAGCAATTAAATCTATAGGCATCCTCCCAAAAAATCCAAAAAAGTCTAAGTCTTTGGGCCTTCTCATCATATTTCAAATACAACTTGATATTACGGAGGAGGGATTCATCATCATGTTTCCAGGTATCACCCTGATATTCTTGCAAGGGGTCATCATGTTTCAAATGTTGGGTGATCTTAGTTAATATCACCCCAATGTTCTTTTATCACCCGATGCTGTTGACGTCATGTTTCTGTGGGGGGTGATATCTGCTTGTCTAGCTTCATCATATTCCAAAGGAGATGGTGATATCCCAAATATCAGTCATATTCAAAGATCACCCCGATATTACAATGAAGCTACAGTGCAACCGGACATTTTGTGGAGGGGGTGATATTCCAAATATCGGGTGATCTTTTGAATATCACCCTATTTTGTCGGTATGATGGTGATGTCATCAAGGTCCAAGGGGGTCATATTTCCAACATCGGTCATCTTACGAAGATCCCCTTGATATTGCAATATGACGGTGACGTCATCAGGATTAGTGGGGTGCATCATGTGGTCATCGGCAAGACGTATGGTATCGGCAAAGCAGGAGGATATTCTTCTGATGCATCAGGATGTGCCGATAAGGGTGATATTTCGCATCAAGGTGATGTGAAATATTGGGGTGATATTTCATGCCAGGCAAGCTCAACATGTGGTTCACTGATGTCGGGGTGATATTGAACATTGGGGTATCATGCAGGAGGATCATGATGAGGTTTATACTGGTGCTATCGGGAGAAAAATCACCGACATCATATATTCTCATGGCCTAGTATATAAAGTGTTGAGGAGATCGACGCAGGGTGCATGTGGGATACTTTGTTCCCGCGTGATTTGAAAACTCAGGGTCATGTTTCTTGGTGGGAAGAATTGCGAAGCGCACAGTATACTGCACTTCCCGATGGCCGTGGGTTGGTATGCCATTAATGGTGGATGTTATAGGGTATGGGTGGTGGTATGGACAGATCTGGTACCCGATTGAAGATGTGAATCCCCAGGTGGTAGCGCAGGGCTCGAGATCACTCCCTATCTCCTCCTCCACCTACTGCATTCAATGTTGAGCACCATTTTCTCATAATGAGCTGTATTTGGTGGATTTTGAAATTTTTCCATGTAATTAATGTTGAGTACACCTTCCTTGTTGTATATAGCAAGCTGTGTGACTCATTTGTGGTGGTTGAAGACTTGGGCAATTTTGTGTAAATAATGAAGAACAGGGCATCTCCTTGTTGTTGTATCTCATTTTTGGAGTTTATGAGTTGCATCGTGAATGTTTATTTCAAATATACTCAGTTTCATTGTTGATCTATATGAAAATGCTCTTATGCATGTGTTTATCTGTTTGTCTCCTTTGCTGCATGTTTTCCTTCTTTTTGAATCTGGTTGCTAAGGGTTTCTCAGGTTCTAGGATACAGGTTTTTGTATTGCATGCTTCATTTCTAACTTCCATTCAAGGAGTGGATTAAACTATTTTAGGTTAAGCATGGAGAAGGTTGTATGTTAGTAGGGATATCTGTAAGTAGAGGTAGCTAAATACCCATTCTTGGGTGATGTTTGTAAGCCAAACATCAATATAACCCCTTGAAACTTGAATCCAAACTGCAATCCATCCTCTTCTATACGTCTAGTTGACTCCTACCCTGAGATAGGCACTGGTATGCTCCTGGGTTAGTAGTTATGACCCAAAACCCCTTGTCTTGCATCCAAAACATCATATTCATAACTTCCACCTGTTAGTTGTAGTAGTAGGATTAGGACCTCTGCATACTCTCATCCATAACCAGACACATATGTCTAAGAATGTTGCTAACCTGGTGATTTGTCAACCTTGTGATGTATCATGCACATCTTGGTCCACACATGAGAGTATTTTGCCTATTGCTGTCAAGCTAAATCTTTCTGTCATTGGGCTAGTCAATGTTACATCTTTAGCAAATAGGGACACCCCCCTTGGTGTGGCAGAACCAGAAGTGAAGGGGAGATAGCTCACACAACCTCACATATCTGTTGGCTGAATCTGCCTATGCATTGGAATTGGCAAACCCTCTACCGATTCGGAAATAAATACCAACAGAAATGGTGACTCCGTTGGGGAGTGATATCCGAATCTTTCATGTGAATGATGGTGCTCTGCTAGTGGAATGAACTCAGAAAAATATATGATGAGCTTTCAATTGTTTGAAAATTTTATCCTCTCTGGAGAGGTGGCGACTTTGCAAAAGGTTTAAGTGCACATGAAAGGTTGATTTGTGTGTTGTGATAAAAGAATGTTCTGTTCAGGATTTCAGTATCTGGATAAGAAAAGGTACCTAGCTCCTTCCCATTTATATTTGTTATTTTATTGCATAAGCTAGATGCTAAGGGAAGCCTTAGGTCTTAGGCAAACAAAGGATGTCTAAGATTGAAAATTTTATGAATCCAAATATGTATTCACCCATACTTAGTCAAGAGGGGGATGAAATGTTGAGTAAAAGAATGGAAGAGATAAAAAATAGGTTGATATTCTTAGAGGTGAGGTAGGCCCAGTTAAATAGTAATAACCCTGTTGTGTCTGCTAGTCAGAAAGCTAAACCTCTTGTCAGCCCTTTTGATCCTTTGTATGACCAATTAGATTTGTCATGGGTTGATTATCAAGTTGAAAGTATGTCTGCTAAGACTTACAATCAGATGCCTAGATTTAGTGGTCACAGTGTATGTGATGGGGGTGCACATATCCAAAATTTTCATAGGTTCATGGAGAGACACTCATTTAGAGATGAGGATATGTGGATGAGGTTTTTTGTTAGATCCTTTGATGCAAAAGCTAGAGATTGGTATTTGAGCTTTCCAAAGAGATCCTTTGCCTGTTGGGATGAACTTGTTGACTATTTTAGAGAAGAATTTGCAAGAGAACCTGCTCATCTTGTTACAAGATTAATGGAAATCAGAAAACAAGATGAAGAGCCTAGTATTGATTTCAGTCATAGATTTGTAGTAGCCCTTTCACAAATCCTAGAAGTCTTCAGACCTGATATTTCAGCCTATGTTGGCATATATTTTGAAGCTTTTGAGGAGGGCTCTAGTGCATTGTTGAGGGAATTCAAGATAACAAGTATGCAGATGGCATACAAGTTTGTAGAAAATATAGAAAAAATGAGAAATGAGCACATGCAGAATTCCTTGTCCACAGGTTTTGGTATGAATAACGGTTATAAGGATGCAAATGACCAAGTGATTATGGCATCATGTGAAGATGAAAATGAGAATGAAAATACATCAGTTGAGGATGCCAGTAGAAGGATCAATGATAACCCACGTTGCAAGGTTGAGGTGTCTAGTTCTAAAGATAATGATGAGGTTATGGATAGAAATGAACATCTGTTTGAATGGATTTGTGGAGATGATTGTGAGTATTGTGCTCAGGATACAGAAGAAATAAGCAAGCAGAGCAGCAGTTCCATGTGTGAATCAATGCCTTCTTTTCAGACACATCGAGATGACGAAGAGCAGTCAGAGATTGAAACAAGTGCTAGTGCTGAGCATGATTGTTCTTCATTTGATTATAGTTTTTCTTATGCCATACATGCTAATACTCCTCCACAAAGAGAATCCATTAGTAATGAAGATGCATGTTCTGCTGCCCATGAACTAGCGGCATACCATGATGAAGTTGAAACACCTAGATCACCCATTTTTGACACATATGGTGATGACGATCTATTTGAGTATGGTGGGAATCTAGGCACTGATGTTGCTATGGATTCTAGTTCTCATCCTGATGAAAGAGAAACCAACATACATCATGAAAACTGCAGCAAAGAGATGCCAGAGCCTGATCCTTTCTAGTTTGGTGCAGATGATGGTTGTGTGCATGATGTGCACAACTGTGAATCTGAAATTGTTTTCTTTGATATGCCAGCTTGTGATAAGATGAGCCCTGATGTTCCTAGCTACATGATGGGCTTTGAGTGCTTTCAATTTTTACTCCAGTTAGGAGATCATTTTGCAATGCATAATGCTGATACAGATGATAACATGTGTAATATTTCATTTGAATATGCATTGTTTGATAAATATAGCATTCACATGTTGCTTGATGTTGAAGGTTGTTTGCATAAGGTTGAGAGGAGCCAGCTCAATGAGATAATTGTATATGCAAATGACAAGGTTTGTTTGTGGTCAGATCATGGCAGCATCTTCAGGCCTGATCCAGTGATATCAGATGAAAACAAGGTATTTGACAAAGGAAGATACAGGTTTTTCCTTTCTTGGTGGCCTTAGGCCACCAAGTGTGATTGGTGATGTAGATTGGTGCAGTATTTGACTCTATGCCCAATGGATAAGGATTGGTCTACATCCCAGAGATTTGTGGTTCTTGCCATGCCTGCAAGAGGCATGCGTCCCTAGACAGAGCCACTGTTGGTGCCTGCATGAACAGTCAGGTTTCAAGCAATTAAATCTGTAGGCATCCTCCCAAAAAATCCAAAAAAGTCTAAGTCTTTGGGCCTCCTCATCATATTTCAAATACAACCTGATATTCTAGAGGAGGGGGTCATCATCATGTTTCCAGGTATCACCCTGATATTCTTATGGGGGGTCATCATGTTTCAAATGTCGGGTGATCTTAATTAATATCACCCCAATGTTCTTTTATCACCCAATGCTGCTGACGTCATGTTTCTGTGGGGGGTCATATCTGCTTGTCCGGCTTCATCATATTGTGCAGGAGAGGGTGATATCCCAAATATCATTCATGTTCAAAGATCACCCCAATATTACAATGAAGCTACAGTGCAACTGGACATTTTGCGGAGGGGGTGATATTCCAAATATCGGGTGATCTTCTGAATATCACCCTATTTTGTCAGTATGATGGTGATGTCATCAAGGTCTGAGGGGGTCATATTTCTAACATCGGTCATCTTACAAAGATCCCCCTAATATTGCAATATGACAGTGACATCATCAAGATTAGTGGGTGCATCATGTGGTCATCGGCAAAGCAGGTGGATCTTCCTCCGATGCATCGGGATGTGCTGATAAGGGTGATATTTTGCATTTGGGTGATGCGAAATATCAGGGTGATATTTCATATTAGGCGAGCTCAGCAGGTGGTTCACTGATGTCAGGGTGATATTGAACATCGGATATCATGCAGGAGGATCATGATGAGGTTTATACTGGTGCCGTCGGGAGAAAAATCACTGACATCATATATTCTCACGGCCTAGTATATAAAGTGTTGAGGAGGTCTCCGTGGGGTGCATGTTGGATAGTTTGTTCCCACGTGATTTGAAAAGTCAGGGTCATGTTTCTTGGCAAGAAGAATTGCAAAGCACAGAGTATACTGCACTTCCCAATGGCCACTGGTTGGTATGCCATTAATGGCAGATGTTACAGGGTATGGGCGGTGGTATGGATAGATCTGGTACCCGATTGAAGATGTGAATCCCTAGGCAGTGGTACAGGGCTCGAGATCACTCCCTGTCTCCTCCTCCACCTGTTGCATTCAATGTTGAGCGCCATTTTCTCATAATGAGTTATATCTAGCAGATTTTGAAACTTTTTCCATGTAATTAATGTTGAGTATACCTTCCTTGTTGTATATAGCAGGCTGTGTGACTCATTTGTGGTGGTTGAAGACCTGGGCAATTTTGTGTAAATAATGAAGAACAGGGCATCTCCTTGTTGTTGTATCTCATTTTTGGAGTTTATGAGTTGCATCATGAATGTTTATTGCAGATATACTCAGTTTCATTGTTGATCTATATGAAAAATGCTCTTATGCATGTGTTTATCTGTTTGTCTCCTTTACTGCATGTTTTCCTTCTTTTTGAATCTGGTTGCTAAGGGTTTCTCAGGTTCTAGGATACAGGTTTATGTATTGCATGCTTCATTTCTAACTTCCATTCAAGGAGTGGATTAAATTGTTTTAGGTTAAGCATGGAGAAGGTTGTATGTCAATAGGGATATCTATAAGTAGAGGCAGCTAAATACCCATTCTTGGGTGATGTTTGTAAGGCAAACATCAATATAACACCTTGAAACTTGAATCCAAACTGCAATCCATCCTCTTCTATATGTCTAGCTGACTCCTGCCCTAAGATAGGCACCGGTCTTCTCGTGGGTTAGTAGTTATGACCCAAAACCCCTTGTCTTGCATCCAAAACATCATATCCACCTTTTTCATAACTTCCACCTGTTAGTTGTAGGATTAGGATTAGGACCCTTGCATACGCTCATCCATAACTAGACACATATGTCCAAGAATGTTACTAACCTAGTGATTTGTCAACCTTGTGATGTATCATGCACATCTTGGTCCACACATGAGAGTATTCTGCCTGTTGCTGTCAAGCTAAATCTTTCTGTCATTGGGCTAGTCAATGTTACATCTTTAGCAAATAGGGACACCCCCCTTGGTGTGGCAAAACCAGAAGTAAAGGGGAGGTAGCTCACGCAACCTCCCATATCTGTTGGCCGAATCTGCATGTGCATTGGAACTGGCAAACCCTCTGCCGATTCAGAAATAAATACCAACACATCCCATCACACAATTGCAGCAGTAATGTTATAAAAGAATGATGAAGGGTATGAGTAGCCTATTTCATTCTTTAGCAAATCTCTGCAAGATGTAAAGTTAAAATATGACATTGTAGAAAAACAAGCATATGCATTAGTAAAGGTTGTCAAAGCATTTAGATCATATCTAGTGGGAGAAAAAGTGATAGCCTATGTACCTAATGCTGCAATAAAAGATGTGTTTGTCCAAACATAAGTGATTAGGAGGAGATGTAGATGGATCAATAGAATTCAAGAATTTGACATAGAGATCCAAATCACTAAACTAGTAAGAGGACAGGGTCTTGCTAAATTAATAGCTCAAATAAATATTGAAGCTGTCTAAGTGTACAATCTAAATAATGAAGATAACATGATCTCTAGCATTGAGCATACACCATGGTACAGTGATATCATGTACTATCTTAAACATATGAAATGTCATGAAGGATTTTATGATAACAAGAAAAGGATGTTTAAGCTGTGAGCTTCAAAGTATGTATTCATGGAGGGATACCTCTATTGGAAAAACCAGGATGGTGTTCTATTGTTGTGCCTAGATAAGAATCAAGCAAGGCATGTTCTGAAGGAGATGCATGGAGTATGTGGAGGGCATTTCTTAGCAAAGACCATTGCTCATAAGGTATTAAGGGCAAGATACTATTGGCCTAGGGTTTTCAATGATGTTTATGATTATATTAGGAAATGTGAAGCATGCCAAAGATTTTCTGGGAAATTGAAAGTATCAGGGGTTGTTGCCTTTAAGACCTTTGAAAGTTAAGGCTCCATTCCACCAGTGGGGGACTGATTTCATAGGATAGATTGCTGAAAAATCTACTGGGGGACATAGGTGGATATTAGTAGCCACAAACTATTTTACAAAATTGGTAGAAGTTGTACCCACAAAACAAGCAACTAGTAGAGTTGTAACAAACTTTCTACTAGAAAATATCATCACCAGATTCAGGCTACCAGCAAGAATTATAACTTATAATGGGATGTGCTTTAGATCAGATGAGTTCAAATCATTTTGTCAATCCTATGGTATAGTGATCTCATATTCTTCACCATATCATCCACAGGCAAACAGGCAAGCTGAATCCAACAATAAGAGCATCCTAAAGATCATAAAAATGATGTTGGATAACAATAAAAAGGCTTGGGATTCCAAGTTGAGACTAGCCTTATGGGAAAATAAAATCACTTTGAAGAAAGCTATTGGAAAATCACCTTTTGAGCTTGTGTATGGGACTCAAGCTAGGCTCCCTTTGCATAATCTCTTACCAATGTATAAATTCATCTTGTAAGAAGATTTGGAAGTTCCTAAACCTATGGAGGAGAGGATGGGAGAATTAATCGAACTTGATGAGGTCAGGGACCAAGCCTAGAAACACAATAGAAAGAAGCAATCACAAATGAAATACCTATATGACAAAAAGGCTAAAAATAGAAAATTTGAAGTGGATGACATGGTTCTCATGTGGAATGTCAGGAGTCAAGACAAAGGGAAACATGGGAAATTGGAAGCTATATGGCTAGGTCCATTTGTCATTATTGGTAAGGCTGGTGAAGGTTCATACTACCTCTAGAACATGACAGGAGAAGAACAAGAATTTCCAGTACATGGACAATTCTTAAAAAACTTCTTTTCTTAAAAATCATAAAGGGGAACAAGAATTGCCAGTGCATGGACAATTCTTAACAAACCTCTTAAAATAAATTTTCCATGCACAATAGTATAGGATTCTACTTCTACTCTAAGAACAAGAATTTCTAGTGCATGGACGATTCTTGAAGGACCTCTTAAAATAAAATCTTCCATGCATAGTAGTATAGGATTTCACTCCACTTCCATTTCTCATCCATACCAACTCCCATTTCAAATGTACTTCAAATTCCATACCATATAAATAACACATTTGGTATGCTTCCCTAGAGACTTGGATTCTTGTTATACCCACAAGGAGTATACATCCACAATCAGAGCCACTATTAGGACTGGAAAAATTCACATTTTTCATTAACCATCACTCACTTGTCCTCCACATACCATAGAAATTTGCCACACATTGATCTTATGATTAGTACAGATTGTCAAAATTTGTGTGACAAGATCCATTTTGTAACCTATAACAACTGATGACTCCATCTAAGCATCTCCCTGATCACAGCAGAACAAAAGAACAATTGATCTTTATCGGCAAGATCATGAGTATGTCTTGCCGATCAATCAAGCCATAATTCCTTAATGAACATTTTTATGCATATCGGGAAGACTTAAATGGAGTTACACCAATCAAAATCCCAGATGTAATAGTTGTGCAACAATCAGGAAGACATTTCAAATCGTTTCACCGATAAAAAACTCATCGGTGAAAGTAAGCTAGTCGAAGTAAATTTTTTAAATCATACCGAGCTCTTATGTTATACCGATAGATATCCTTTTGGCAAGAGACAAATGGCCTTTCACTAATATGATAGGTTAACAAGTGTATCAGAAAGACATATGTGATCAGAGCAAACTCCCCAAATCTCTCCGACCATATGGGTCACTCCAATAAGAAAGGCCAGAAGGTTTCCGATGAAAGTCTCACCGATTCGTCCCAACAAACATAATGATAGAAGAAACAAGTTGGTGAGACTTAATACATTGGAAGATCATCTTAATTTCTTAGTGATGGAATTTGTTTGCCCAATGACCACAAGATGACTACTATTTGTCAGAGAAACACTCCCTGATTTTTAAAAGGAGTTCCCATGGTCCAGACCACCCTGATATCAGGGTAAAATTCATATTGTCTCCCTGAAATATAAAAATTTGAAATACAAAAAAAAGGGAATTTGTGCAAGGTTGATGAGAGTATGAAGAAGTCTTCTCGATCAAATCAAAGAACTAAAGGGACACTTCACATCAGAAAGACATTAACCTAGTCTCGGTGATCAGTTATGAACATATAAACAAAGATGGTGCCAAATTGAGCATATAGATCGACATGATATTAGATGAGTCTCACTGATATGATCATTTAACATCACTCTGACATTTCAAAATTTGAGAAATCTACTGCATTCAATTCCAGTGGCCAGAATTAATGGCTTCTTCAACAAACCTTATTTGAACATTCTTGACCAGGGATCTAACCAAAAGAAATCTTTAAGGGTTGCAGCAGAGAAAGCGGGGAATTGACTGGAGGACAAGAAATTAAGGAATTCAGGGAGCTAGCACATACAAGTAAGTATTCCTCCACTTATTAGATTGTAGTCCAATTTTGATACCTAGTAGAGATAAAAAAAAAATATGGAAAACCCTACAAAAATGAAAACTAAAAAGCAACCAGGAGATAGTGGCCAATCTAAAAGTAAAAAGCAGAAAATAGAGTCGGGACAGGAAGAGAAAACAAAAGAAAAAAAATTGAAACAAGACCTCATAGATCAATTACCTAGTTCAGGACCAAAGGCCAAGAGAACTGCATAGTTAAGGGTTGATGTCGAGAAGTTAGAGGATAAATATAAACACATAGGAAATGTGTGGACCCCTATCAGCAGATATGAACTGTTTATGTTTCATTACTACCGAAAAAATAGGTTCAAACCTGTCTACAACACTTGGACCTTCAATTTGGGGAAACTAGTTGTCACTGACATCTTTGTGAATATTGATCTTGTAAAACTCTTGGCATATCACTATAATCTAGACCTCAAAGCTATATGCGACCTGCAAGGAAAACCTTTCATACATGTGTCTAAAAATGCATTATGTGAAGTTTTCAACCTAGATAACACATGTGATATGTCTATCCTACATGAAGATTTGGAAAAGGAATACTCAAGAATGGACACTACTTATAAAGGCTGCAGATTGTCATTACATAGGCCTAGACAGGATGGAAATTTGGTGCCACTTGAGGATAATGACGGGCCTCCCTTTCATGTCAACTTGTTTGAACCATATTTGAAGTATACCTACTATTCGGTAGGTCAAGTATTGGGAATAGAGGTCCTTGAGTTTTCGTCTATAGGGCCTATGGTGATTGTTGCAACCCTCCAATGCCATAATACAAGAGCCTTTGACTATGCTGTACATGTTTCCAAAGGAATTGATTCAGGATTGATGGCTATCAAAAATGGTTCTCCTACAATGTCTTTCAAACATTATGTATTTCTTATGCATGTGATACTTTACTATGGATAGGAGTTAGAGATGTCGTCAGATGAATTAGAAATTACACAATTGGATAAAAATGGTCAGTCACTACCTATCCAACTATGGACTTCTATTTCGGATAGTAGATTTATTAATTCCAATTACATGCATTTTGAAGAATTCTTTGTCAAAACATTGTACAGACTTTATGGTTATCCATGTAATTATTCTTTATCTGATGAGATCAAAAAAAATTTAAGGCCCAAAGATTTGGATAGGCCACCACCTATGAATCATAATTGGGGAGATTGATACTATTTCCTTGACTCCACCATGGTCAAAGTTTATGGTTTCGAAGATACGCCTTTTTTATTGCCAAAAACTGTGTTGGATAGAGTTGCATACCAAGAAATTGTCAGGCAGCTAGACTATTCTAATGTTATGAACTTGAGTGCATATGAAAAGCAGTCATTTATGCCAAGTACATTATGTTTTGGAGATTTTACTGTATTATCCAAAGAAGGATATGATCTTATTTTGGACAAATTGTCCCATTTCAACATGAGGAAAGAAACACCAAGAAAAGGATTTGATCCTGAAGGTTTTATTGATTATGCAAGAAGGAAACAAAATTTGAGTGCATATGTTCATGTGCCATTTCCTCACGATGATGTCATCAGGAACCTAGAGGAAGCAAAGGCTGATTTGGCCATTGATGAATATAATCAAAAAGTTGAAAAGAAAATGAGGGAGACATAAGAAATTGAAGTGTTATCTTCTAACAATGAAGGATCTTCATATGAAAGACCACAAGCCCCACCTAATAAAATCTCCAAAATGAGAATTGAGGAATACAAGCTTCCAAATAGAGAACAAGAAATTAAGGAAGCACCTAATACTGATACTAGGGAGTTGTCTTATAAATCTTTTGTCTCAGATGATCAATTCATTTAGTCTCCCAAGTTCAAATCTTTCTTGTACAAACACAAAGGCAAAGCAATCAGAGAATCAGTTCCAGATATTATGCCAAGTAATAAAAAACAATTGTTGAATACCTTGAAAATAGATGTCAAAAATGAGATGGAAAATATGACTCTAGAAAGAGGAAGAAAGTTATTAGAGGAGTCTAGTGTAATGATTTTTCCTAATTTGGATTTAAATTTTTCTTTTGTTTTTGATAGTTTTTTACATAATGGTGATACAAAACATAAGCTTGGCCCTGAAGGGGTGACAGAGGTGTATACCAGGTCAATGTATAATCCAGATGAAGATTCTCTTATGATCTGAGCTTTATATCCCCCACATAAAAAGCTTACTGTTATTGATACAAAAAAAGCATTTGGCCATGTAATGACGTTGAAAGCAGGTGAGACTGACCTTGTGGTTACATCAAATATTGGCATTAATGTGGCAAAACTAAATAAAACATAGATTCAAATGTTGATGAGAGAAAGGGATATGTATAAATCAAAGTGTGAAAGAATGCATAAAGAAAATGACTTTCTAAGAGATTCAGTTCCTACCAAAATGCTAACTCAAGGGAAAAGCTCACAGATAAAGGACAAGGGTGAAGCATTATAGGTGAATGATCAGATAGTCTAGGCCAGGTTTGATGTACTTTCCACAGTGTTCCAAAAATGATATGCTAACATGATGATATGGATGAATAAGTTATGGATTACTTATTCTAAAAATTAATCTACTATCCAAGAACATAGAAGGTTAACTGACATACTTCAAGAAAAGATCCAAGAAATATAGAACAGAGACACTCCTAATGCTGGAACCATCACCAATGCCATGGACCTGATGAGAAAACATATAGATTTTCATGAGGAACTTCATGCAGAGGCTAATGAATTCATTAATGCTTCCAAGGAAGGAGTGCCTGCATTGTTCAGTGGTAACAAAAATCTGAAAAGTCAGCAAGAATGGACAAAGGAATGCCAACTGATCCTATAGAAAGCATTGGAGGTAGTTAGAAGTGAAGATCCAGCATTGGAAGAGGCCTATGTATGCATGGAGAAGATGATTACCATGGAGTTTTCTGCAAGAATGTTGTGGAGTGTGTCGATACCCATTTAAGTCAAAAATACTTGGATCATGTTACTCAAACCCATTTATGGCTCACTAGAGCTTAATGATAATCTGTAATTTTTAATTAAAATTTTAAAAGATGCTTACAAAGAGGTGCATCCTCTTTAGAATATTGCTATATAAGTTAGAGAAGTAGGAGTTAGATCATCATCATTTCCATTTTCATATATTATGTGAGGCATTAGTAAGAAGATAGATTGCATCCATCCCACTCATCCACTTTCATACTTCAAAGACAAATGCAGTTATTATATATATCTGAAGTAATATAATGGAGCAGATTGTTCTTACATGGTGATCCATTTCAGTGTTCAATTGTTGTGTTGATTTACGTGCTTATATGCTGTTGTGTTGTCTCCATAGTGGTTCTTTTAAATTGTTCAGATTTATATAATTTGTCACAACACATTTGTTGTTGGTGTGTGGTTATTCTAATTAGTTTCTGGTTAGAGAGAATTAAATATCCTTTCAAGTAATTCATTTTGAATAGTTCCTACTAAGGATTAAAATCCTTTTAAAATAATTATTGTGATTGGTTTCCCTCAAACTAAGAAATAAATTCCTTTCATAAGATCACAGTAATTTAGAGGAATATCACTAGGATAATTAAAGAAGAGCACAGTAACTTACAGACCTACACATTTACATAAGGTGCAAACATTCCAAGTGCCCAACAAGTTAGAGTTAAGCTATTAAGTAGACCTACCAATCTTCCACTTCTATCTCCATAAATATAATCATCATTCATTGACTCCATTCACCCAATAGATTAGGCACTGGTCAATCTTAGAGCATTTTTAACAAATCTAATCCACATTCTTGATACATCAAACATTTTCATTAGGAACTAGTTAGTAAGCTCTGTAATTATCTCACATCTGTGTGCCATAGTGAGTGATATTGTCTAAATTAGAATCCATTTAGATTTCCAAATTTGCTTTATCATTTAGTACACCCACCTAGGCTTGGTAGAACCTAAAGAGTAGGGGTTTTCTAGTTACACAAACCCTGTCTTGTTGACCAAAAGCATATCAAGAGATTGGCACCCTCTTGTGGTCTAAGACCAACATTTTTGAGATCCAACAATGTATAAGGGCTTCCCTTAGTCAAACCCTATGTTGGTGTTTCCACCTCCACTAAAATGATGATTAGATCCAAGAGTGCATGCCCTGGGAGGGCAGAGGCTAGATCTACAATATATGATAGAAATATGAATGAGAATAATGATAATTACCACGAGATGTGAAGCCCTAATTGACAAAGATGACTCGAGATATTTCACCAAAAAGGAGAGTGATGGAGAAGGCTTGAAACTTCCTTCAAGACCCACAAACACACTTCAATAACACTCACAAGTAGATAGCACCTCCAAGCATGAAGAATACTTTATCATGGAACACAAAAGCATCATTTCTCCTTATAACAAGCTAGTGATCATCTAGGTGTAAAATGAATTTCAAAGCTCCTTTATATATGCATTCATGTAAACTAACAATGAATAAAACCAGATGGAGCTGACATATACAAACTAGGGAGGTGTTCTAAGCTAAAACCACAAGAGGGGCTAAAGATCCCAACTAGGACTAGGGCGCTTGGGTGCCCTGAGCCTTTAGCCCCACAAACTTTAGTGAGTGTCAAATATTGTGGGCTTAGTCCAGTCCTAAGTCTATTCTGTCAGGTTTATTCATTTAGATCGATGTTTTCTCATTTTATGCTCAAAAGGTGTTAAAGTAGGTCTTGATTAACAAAGGCAACAAATTAGGTTCAACCAGGTGCTAAACTATGTGTAAAATGCTAGTGTACACATTTTACGATGTAACATTTAGCCCCCACTTTAGCATGGCTATGAACTTATGTTCAAACTCACACTAAAGGATGGATAAGACAAATTTCAAACATGCAAACATAGAAGCCCAAAGAATTCTACCAAGTTGTGGACTATAGTAGCCCCCAAACTCAAGATTCTAAGCTTGCAAGCAAATATATTCCAAACACATGAGACATTGCAACATAACTCACACATACATGGAGTACTAAAAGCATTCATAAGAATACGTGTAGAAGACACTCAATACATAAGGAAACTACATGCCATAGACAATGCATACAGGGTTGACACGAAGCATACATATAAGGCACAAAGCATACACATAAAGATACAAAGAATACATAGAAAACACATGGAAAACATGAAAAACATGATGAAGACACATGAAAACATATGGAATCATTTAAGGAAAGATAAGTTCACACACAAACAAACATAGGCACACACATAGGAACAAACACACAAGGCACACGACTTTGACACTAGCTTGCTCTGTCACTAGGGGTCATGTGGAAAGAAGTGCCACCATGGATCACACACTAGTAAGGACCATCAAATTACTAGGTGACCATGACAAGTCACATGAATCACATGGGCTATCCAACTTCATTGCACTAGGTGGCTCATGGACCAAAAGGAAACATCACAGGCTAGTGAGGGCCGCTAAATCACTAGGTGAGTTCCACACCAATAAACAAGTATGCAACCAAAAAATAGAGCATAGCATGATGCATGCCCCCACCTTAAAGTGATTGCTAACTCCTATCAGGGAGCAATTTCTTTAAGGTAGAACAAATCATGAAACATGCATGAGAGCTTTCTAGAAGCACATGCCCATAAGATATGTGTTCCCAAAAACTACATCATGACAAAGGGGTTGCCCCCATAAAAGGCAAACTGAGACAACACTATGGGCATGATACACAATGGATTATGTAGTCATGGTATGATGCCGAGCATAGCAACAAGGTGCCACTTGAATCAAAACATAAAAGAAGTAATAGATTATACTAAGTAATAACACAAAGGGATTTATCTAATTGGTGTCAATATATGAATGGTTGTATATTAGAAGATATCTTGAGACTATATATGGTTGGAACTATCATCATCTTCTAGTCAGTAGAACTATGGAGACAAAGGAAGAAGTATCACATGAAATAAAAGTAAAGATCCTTTGGGGTTCAATGGAGAATGCCAAAGCATCCTACACCTTGCATCATCCCTAAAGGACACAATAACAATACAAATTATGACATATAAAAGAATGATGATACAAATAGAGAGAATGTCACAAAAATTTTGGTCCCTTTGTATCCTTGCACCTACAAGGGTGTCAAGGGTCATCCAAAGAGAGATTAACAAAAACAATGATAACATAGATAACATGTCAAGTAACACATCATAGGGGAAAATGAGTACATGCACTCATAACATAATAAAAATAAGAGACCTCTCTTGCGAGTCAATCTAAATAAAATCATCCTCCTCCTAATCTTTCTCTTCATTCATTTGGAAAGGTGGACAAGACGCAAGAGGAACTACCTGTTATGTTTAACCATGGCATGATTTAAGTGTTAAGAAAAGATTGATTTTAGTTTTGTTGTTCAGAGTGAAGAGACATAAAGAAAAGTACATATTGAACTCAAGACATTGCTTTCATTCAGTGCAGAAAGGTTTCATTCATTTCATGTTCCATTCATTTTGCCAATAAAGTATACACAGAATTGCAAGTATTGTATTTGTATTCATTGGAAAGAAAAGAGTAATCAATGGTCCCACACAAGACGTGGGAGTAGCTTAACCAATGAGACATAATATATTCTATGCATCTAAAGTTAAAAGGAATGAAAAGAAGCATAAGGGAAAATGCATATCCATCATTGCCTAAGATAGCTTTGGGGTGAATCTTCTTGTCTTGCTTCTCCTCTCATGATCTCCACGTGAACCTGCATCATGGTAAACAATTGGTTAGAGCTCTGGATATGAGTCTCCTATATGCCCTACCAATAGAAATACATCACATATCATGAAGCATTGGATCAATAAGAAAGAGAGCTAGAAAGATGAAATCATCACATGAGTATTGTATTCATTGTTTTATCTAAATTGTTTGTGCAATGTGTAGGTATAAGTACAGTCATTATGCAAGACATTTTATCATGTGGATTAAAATCAGCTCCCACAAGGGTTGAGCCTAGCATGCTACCCCTTGATCTTAAGGGG
Organism: Cunninghamia lanceolata; assembly: GCA_027924645.1. Classification (NCBI taxonomy): domain Eukaryota; kingdom Viridiplantae; phylum Streptophyta; class Pinopsida; order Cupressales; family Cupressaceae; genus Cunninghamia; species Cunninghamia lanceolata. The sequence goes on from BSBN01000047.1 coordinate 24,425,059, forward strand.
GATATAAGATAAAAAAAGAGACTTTGAAATCAATAAATAAAAGCATATTCTGATTGAGAGTCAATGACAACACCAATGCAATATGAGACGGCCTCCAAGGCAGGACAGTCAAATATCAGAGCAATATCAGCTAAAGGATAGTTCCATCAAGAGTATCACAACCAAAAAGACATCATGGAGCAGTAATAGATCAGGTATTTACCACCTTTTATTGTGAATGAGATGTAAAATTGCTATTGAATTCATTAAACAGCCATTAAGGATAAAAAAATTAGTCATGATCATGACTATCCCATTAGCCAAGTAGCCTATTATCAACTGAGTAAGATAGATGGCAGTCACATAATGAAAGAATAGTCCAAATATCTATGTCCATAAGTGAAGTGCAGCTGGAACAGCTATATCATGAACCATACCTGCAGTACAATACCATGCTAGCTATCTAATATGCAAAGTACGAATCTATAATGGAGGATTGGGATGATCAAAGATGTAAATCTATTGCCCAATAGTCATGGCATTATACTACAGGTATGATGAATACTTTATTGCAATCATAAGAAGAAGACAATCATTGAACAATTATAATGTCTAACTGCTATAGTAAGTAATGGAGCAGCAAACTATTATTATGAAATGGAAGAGAAGAACTTGCAATGTTTCAAATAATGGGACAATCACCCTAAAAGACAAAATATTCATCATAGAATTACCATATGCCTCTACAAAATCAAGATACAAGCATAGGCTACAAGTACAGTGCATGAAAAGAACAGCTAGTATGAGTACAAAGAGGGACATCCACCTGAGTGGGTAGCATACAAGGAGTTCATAACAACATACCAAGCATAATGGAGCATGCCTCATGATGAAGATTACATGAGATACATAGAGCAGATGCAGAATGCAAACTCCAAATAACAAGGCATCAAGATCAAGATGTATGAAAAGAGTATAGGAGGTGTAGTTACAGTCATCAAGAGCAGCCCAAAGTCATGTCTTCAATGCAAATGAAGATGAAAGAGATGTGAAGTGCATTACAAGGACAATAAATCATGAAGAGAACTAATTATGCCCTCAGTGAAAGGTACACAAATATACATAGTATATTTTTATGCTATAGGATATATGAAAAGAGAGATAAGGATGCAACATGTTAAAAGGTACAGTCATAAGTAATGGCATATGCAAGATAAATCCATGAAATGGTGCATGATAGAAGGACTATAAATCGTGAAGAACTCATAATGCCATCAAAGAGAGATAAGGAGATATGTCAAGGTATGAGTTATAAATGCATCAATATGATTGTTGTCATTTTCTAGGAAAGAATAACAAATAATAAGAGACAGTAGATTCTTTTCAAGTTCTTCTGAGTAGTGACATAGTGAATAAAGGTTCAAGGTAAACAATGTAGCATCATCACAGAAAGAGGAATTGAGGACATTAGCCATAGCAGACTTGAGTGGCATATTAAAGACCAATCACAAAGAGATATGCATTGTCATCTAAAGCACTATCAAATTCTATGAGAATCATCAAACCAACACAGTCAACATGTCTTGGAACAGCCTTTACTAAGAAAAAAGGACAGTCAATATGCCTTGGAGTAGTAGAGATAATTATTTTCTTTTGTTTACCTCTACAGGAGATACAAATAAAAACATGTATTGTAAACTCATTCTATTGCCTTCATCACAAAGTGTAAATACTTACAAGATATGTGAGTCAAGATGGGGTATAGAGAAGAGATAAATATCACAGTCTTTCTTTTAGCTAACTGCCACTAAAGCCAAAAAACAACACTATTTGGAGGACAAAAATGAAGGTGAAAACCCTAGTAGGGTTTATTGCAAGAACACAAATAAGGGTTACCCAGAAGGAGAGTGTCTTTATTTCATTTTTTCTTAAAAGATACACAAAGATATTTATACTCTTTTTGTCTACAGACACCAAGTACAGGTGTCACCACTTCCTTTCAGTGAGTAAAAGGCACAACTTGAAGAGTGCAATGTGGAAGAAACCCTAGTAGGGTTAGTAGTATCAGGAGGAAAAAATCTTTTCATAACCTTTTTAATGAAGGCTAAAGTAAATATGATGGAGAAAAAAGGTGAACATAATGCTAAGAGACAATGACATCTTTTATGATAGAGAAACGCAAAAAATGGAGTATATATTTACCAAACCCTACTAAGGTTTGTTGGGGATTGCATGCAGAAGATATCAATTAAATGCAAATAAAGATTAAATAGAGGAATGAAAATACACAAAAAATAATAACAGTGAGAGAGAAGTTTTAACGTGGTTCACCCATACTTGGGCTACATCCACCAATAGAGAGTCCAAATTATTATCTAGTAAATCAAACTGATTACAACTAGCAATCCTTGCAACTCAATACCGCTGCAAAATGCTACAATACATCAATGAAAACCCTAACCCTTAGCTGCTTTTATCAAGCCTTATGTCAATTACAAAAATAGGTTTTTTTAATCTCAACCAATAGAAAAATAACTCCAAATGCTACCCCTAGACCTCACAAGGGGCCCTGCCCCCAAACCCCCGCAAGGGGCGCTGCCCCTTGACCCCATTAAATAATTTGGGGGGAAACCGCGCCGATAAAATTGGGGTAAATTTAACCTCCGAGTCTGATTAGGCTCCATATAACAATAATCTCCCACTTGGAGACTGATCAGGCTCCACACCATATCATCTCCCACTTGGAGACTGATCATAACACCACTAACCCTATAGCTCCCATTGGAAATAAACACGTTGGACCTTTTTATTTTAATTTTATTGTTTTCGGTCTTGAAGACCAACTGAAGCTGAAGAGGAGCTCAGATTCTCCCTTATCACTAGCTTCGTAAACATATCTGCTAGATTTTCATCTATATGTATCTTTTCTAGCCTCAACTATCCATCATCTAACACCGATTGGATGAAATGATACCTGAGATGTATGTGTTTGGTCTTTGAATGCAAGGTAGAATTCTTTGCAAGATATATGGCACTCTGACTGCCTATATACAAAGAACTATTAGCATGTTGTTTGCCCAATTCTTCCATGAAAGATTACATCCATATCATCTCCCTGCTTGCCTCTGTTGTAGCTACATACTCTGCCTTTGTGGTGGATAAAGCAACCACCTTTTGTAACCTGGAGATCCAACTCACTGTTGTCCCACCTACAGTAAAGACACAACCTGTAGTACTCCACCTAGTATCAATATCTCCTACCAAATTTGAGTCTACATAGCCTGCTAAATCAATATTAGAGCCCCCAAAACATAAGTGTTTATTGGATGTACCTCTCAAATATCTAAGAATCCATTTTACCGCATTACAATGCTTCAATCTGGGATGACTCATATACTTGCCTACAAATCCTACAGCATGTGCAATATCAAGTCTCGTGCATAGCATGGCATACATTAAACTTCCTACAGCTGAAGCATATGGTACCTTGGACATTTTTTCTTCCTCCTCTTGTGTCTTAGGACACATCTCCTTAGTCAATTTCAAATGACTAGGCAAAGGTGTGCTGACAGCTTTTGCATTCTCCATATGGAATCTCTGCAACACCTTTTTAACATAATCAGCCTAAGATAGAGTCAATTTTTTGTTCTTCCCATCTCTGCAAATTTTCATACCAAGGATTTGTTTTTCTGCCTCCAAATCCTTCATAGCAAATGATTGTGCTAACTATTGTTTTAACTCTCTTATGTGATCCATGTTAAACCCTGCTACAAGCATGTCATCAACATATAAACATAAAATAATGTAGTTGTCATTATCCAACCTCTTAAAATAAACACAATGGTTAGAATTACACTGGTTGTATCCTTGCTCAGCCATAAAACTATCAAATTTCAAATACCATTGCCGAGGTGCTTATTTCAAGCCATACAAACTCTTCTTAATTCTGCACACTAGTTTCTCCTTACCATTGACCTCAAATCCTTGGGGTTGTTCCATATATATCTCCTCCTCCAAGTCACCATGGAGAAAAGTAGTTTTCACATCTAGCTGTTCCAAATACAAATCTTCAGCAACAACAATACTTAAAAAAATACGAATAGAAGTCATCTTAACAACCGGAGAAAAAATCTCATCAAAATCAATACCTTTATTCTGTGCAAATCCTTTTACAACTAACCTGGCTTTAAATCTTTTCTTACCTCCATCTTCCTCTTTCAACCTATAAACCCATTTGTTTGGTAAAGCCTTTTTACCTACAGGTAACTTACATAATTCTCAAGTCTAATTTTTTAGCAAGGAGTCCATTTCTTCTTTCATTGCAAGCTCCCATTGAACCTTTGTATCCACCTACATAGCTTCATCATACCCTTTCAGTTCACCAGCATCTGTTAACAAAATAGTATACAAAGAGGGAGAAAACCTTTCAGGAGTCTACTTAGCCTTGTTAACCATCTAACATTCACTGGAGTTTGTGGTATTTCTTATTGCTATTGTGGAGCATGAGGAACCACTGGAACATCATTATTTGGAGTATCATCCAGCACCACATAATCCTTTTCTTTCTTCTCATGCTGCTACAACTGATCTTTGTCCAACACCTTCTCATTGAATACATCCCTGCTTCTCCAAATTTTTTGATTTTCAAAATCCCAAAGCCTATAACCAAATTCATCAATGCCATATCCAATGAAGGTACACTCTTTTGATTTTGCATCGAGCTTGGTTCTATTTTTAGAATCTACATGTGCAAATGCTTCACATCTGAAAGTTTTGAGAAAAGATTAACTTACCTTCTTACCTATCTATGCTTCCTCTAGAATACCACAGCCCAAAGGAATTGAAGGACCTCTATTAATTAAATATACAGTAGTGTTGACAGCCTCTGCCCACATATTTAAAGGCAGCCCAGCATGCAATCTCATGCTCCCTGCATGCTCCATTATTGTCCTATTCATGCATTCAGCCACTCCATTTTCTTGTGGAGTCCCTAGAACCATTTTCTTCCTACGAATTCCATTAAAGGAACAATAATCCTCAAATTATTTGTTGCAATACTCACCACCATTATCAGATCTGAGACATTTTAATATTTTACTCATCTCATTCTCAACCAAGCTTCTCCATTTCTTAAATGTTTCAAATACATTAGATTTCTGCCAAAGGAAATAAATCCAAACCTTCCTAGTTGCATCATCTATGAATGTAACATAATACCGAGAGCCATCGAGAGAATATACCTGAGCTAGTCCCCATACATCTATATGCACAAGCTCCAACTTTTCATCTTTCTTTTGCTTCCCATCCTTGAGAAAACTGACTCTCTTTTGTTTGTCATACACACAACTTTCACATAAATCTACATTTTAGACCTGGTAAAACTTTCTTAGAATGAAGTACCTTCATACCTTTTTCACTCATATGCCCAAGTCTGTTATGCCACAGTGTTGTCTCAGAACCTGCAGCAACTATTTCAGTCTCTTCCTGCGAACCTGCAGCAACTGTTCCTGAACCTGTTTATTTTTTCTCTACAATAGCTAAAGTAGTAGGAATAGTATGACCTATACAAATATATAAGGTCCCTACTTTCACACATTTTTCTACTATTAAGGCACCTCTTGAAACCTTCCAATTTTTATCAGTAAATGTAACAATGCAACCTTCATCAGCTAGCTACCCTGCTGAAATTAAATTCCTACTCATCCTTGGAATGTGCCTTACCTCTTGTAGTAGCCAATGATTCCCATTCTATAACTTAATCTTGATTCTTCCCTTTCCAACAATCTGACAGGGTTCATTATCTCCCAAATAAACCAGCCCAAAATCCCCTTGGACATAATCAAGAAAATAACTTCTATAGGGTGTAGCATGAAATGAGGCCCCTAAATCTAAAACCCGTGAATCATCAACATTATCTAGGGAAAGAATCAAAGCATCATCTTCAGATTTATTACTTACCACATTTGCCTCCTTATTGCCTTCTTGTTTGTCTCCTTCTTTATTCTTCTAAGACTAGCAATCTTTCTTCAAATGACCCGGTTTCCCATAGTACCAGCAATCATTCTATCCTCTGGATTGGGACCTCTTGTCCTTTGATTTTCCTCATGACTTCCCATGACTTCCAGAACCTTTTCCTCTCTCTTTTGATCTGCCCATGCTTTATGCATTCAAAACACTATCTGATGTGGACCCTCCTGAGCTCTTCCATCACATTTCCTTGCTAAGGATAACACCAACAACATCATCAAATTGCAAAGTATTTGAACCAGAGACAGAATTACTTACAGCCATTACCAAGCTATTCCAGCTTTCTGGCAAAGAACATAATATCAAGAGATCCCTCACCTCTTCATCAAAACTTACTTTTACAGAAGTTAACTGATTGATAATCGTATTAAACTCATTTAAATGATCTATCACAGATCCACCTTCAATCATTTTCAGATTAAACAAACGCTTCATGAGAAATACCTTATTTGAGGCTGAGGGTTTTTCATACAATTTAGCCAAAGCTTTCATCAAACCATCTATTTTCTTCACTTCTATTATATTGAACACCACAGATGGTGCTAGGCACAACCGAATGGTTCCCAGTGCCTTTCTTTCTAGAAGATTCCAATCCTCATCAGTCATTGTTGCCAGTTTCTTGGCTATGCCTTCCAACAGTCTCCATAAATCCTTCTGATAGAGATAATCGTCCATCTGCATCTTCCATAACTGATAGTTCTACCCATTGAAATTATCTACCTTCAATTTACCCTTGTCTGCCATTTCTCCCACTCAACCGTGAGACCTTCCTGTAGATCATAATCAAACACAACCCACTCTGATACCACTTGTTAGGGATTGCATGTAGAAGATATCAATTAAATGCAAATAAAGATTAAACAAAGGAATGAAAATATATAAAAAATAATAACAGCGAGAGACAAGTTTTAACGTGGTTCACCCAAACTTGGGCTACATCCACCAATAGAGAATCCAATATTATTATTCAGTAAATCAAACCAATTACAACCAGCAATCCTTGCAACTCAATACCGCTACAAAATGCTACAATACATCAATGAAAACCCTAATCCTTAGTCACTTTTATCAAGCCTTATGTTGATTACAAAAATAGGGTTTTTCTATGTCGGCCAATAGAAAAATAACTCCCGACGCTGCCCTTGAACCCTGCAAGGGGTGTTGCCCCCAAACCCCTGCAAGGGGTGCTACCCCTTGACCCCATTAAATAATTTGGGGGGAAACCATGCCGATAAAAGTGGGGTAAATTTAACCTCTGAGTCTGATTAGGCTCCATATAACAACAAGGTTTACACACAGTGAGTAAAGCTTTTTTCCCTCTTCATTTCAATAGCCAAACAGATACATACTCATTCATGTTGCAGTCTTTTTTCCATAAGTGAAAGATCAAAACATATAAGCAAGTATGATTTATAGTCTCCCTTTTCAAAAGTTCAAACCCATAAGATTATGCCATGAAGGCCGAACAAGAAGAGAGAAAGTATGCAAAACAAGATACAGTAAAAGTAATGAAGAAAACTAGTGCAACAAACTATCATTCTTCCCTTTTTCTTATGCCAAAGAAGAATAAATATGGAGCAGAAAGAGGAAAAAAAAGAGGAGTTTATCTTTCATCGTCTTACTATACAAAGAACCAGAATGGATGCAACTAATGGAACATCAAATAGTGTATTTTTTTACCACCATTCCTTGCAGAAAAACAAAGATATACAAAAGGGAGGCTTATCTGAAGCAAAATGGTGATGAAGATAGCTTAGAATAGTAGTTTAAACCATCACGATGCCTCTAGAAATAGTAGAAACCCTCAACTATGGCAGTGGGACAGAAAAGTAGAGAGAAAGCCAAATGCAAAATGACAAACTTTTAGGTTTTCATCTCCTTTTGGGTCGAATGCCCTAAGCCCGATTGTGGGCTTTTGATTTCCTTTCATTTTTAATCATTGCTATCCAACAAAATGCCCATGGTGAAGATTTTTAAAGTCAATAAACCTGATTATGCAAAAGGGGCCCGTGAGGCTAAAGATCAGTTGTTTTAATTTCCTTAAGGTATTAAGTGAGCGAGGTCAAAAGACTAACGATACAAGGCTATAATTTTTTGCCTTGATTTTCTTAAGGATGGAAATATTAAAATCAAGGAGATAATGAGAGATGTCCTTATGAGATGGAGATGCAATAATCATGGATATGGCATGGGAGTCATAAGGATGCAATAATGTATGCAACTAATGATAAGAACATGATGATTGTATATTTTGACCTATGAATGGATGAGATCATAGGATGCATGAGATGATTATGCAAGTCAAAGGGGAGTTATAAGGTTATTACTTTTTTAAACCTTTTCAAAATAATTACCCTCTTTTGCATGACTTAGAAACTGTAACAAATGTAAACAAATAATAAAGTAATGCAATTATAAATTACTTTATTATTTGTCACAAAGTTGTATAAGCCAAAAGATAGACAAATTTATAGCAAATATAAAAGTAAATCATGTTGATTACTTTATTATTTGTTCACATTATTTTTTCTCTTTCCAAAATCATGCAAAATTAGGAGATGGAGTTAACTGAGGCTTTTTGAGATCTTTTGCATATTTTTGGTCAAACTTAGAGGATTTTGAGGTTCTACATGGTCAAACCAATAGAGAGGGGTAGTTTGGAGCTATTTTTGCTCCTTTTCTTGCAGTTATGACCCTATTTTTTTGAGATTTTTGTGCTTGCTCATGGATCAGTTTTGGAGAAGATATTTTTAGGGGCAGTTGACTGCAATTGACCTTTTTTAGGTATTTTGTGAGTAGATTATATATTGGAGAAAAATTTATGTTTTTCTAGTTCTTGCCTTTTTGCTCTCTTGTGCATTGAGAAAGAAGTGTTTGTAACTCAATTTTTGCAGATTTATACAGTACATCAAGTTACAGGTTATCCTTTTTGCCATTATTATGCAAGTATTACTTTGTTTTTAGTAGGATCAAGTATCTACCTTCTCATTTTGTGCTATTCTATGAATGATTAGATGAGATTTTATTGTGTTTTAGTATCAAAACCTTTAAATCCTTGTCTCATTTATACTTGCATGCATTGAAAAGCAGTAAAAATCACAAGTCTTAGGTTGTGCATTGGAATAGTCTTTTCTTTCATGCTGTGAGAACCCATTTTTCCTCCAAAAGAAAGTTAATCAAGCCTTCCTTAGAATCAATTTTGTGGTCATATTGTCAAATTGGTTTGTGTGGATAGACACTCTAAAAATTATTATGAATTAGAGTTGCATGTTTCTATCAATTAGGTGCATCACCACACATTTAGATCTAATTTTAGTACTCTTATTAGGAAGTCTTTTTAAACCCTTTTCCTACAAAGTTATTAGTTTATTAGAGGATCAAAATGGAACCGGCCCATAATCTGGAGGTCTACTTTCACCATAGGGTACCCACAACCTGAAAATATTCCAATGTTCCACAGGATTGTTGAGCTTCCCAGCTTTACATAACGGGTGCAATCCTGCTCGATAATAGGAATAAGAGCCATACCTATATTATCTTTAGATTCACTATCAGAATGTAGTACAATAGGTTCCATAGCAGCTTGTAAAGCTTCATCTTTCTTTATAGGAGACAAGATAGCAGTAGATGTCTCTTTCGCATCCCTTGGTGATAAACTATAGCAAGGAGGGAGATTCTCCTCTCCTACGGCAAGGCTATCCATAGCACAATGACGCTTCTTTCTTTCTCTTGAAATCTTATTTCACTTAGCTTTATTCATGATGTTTGTTAAGGGAACTGTAGTATCTTCCAACATGGGTTACTTTTCTTTCTTTGCTTCAAGAACATTAGAAGAAACAAGAGGAACCACTAAAGGCTAGGAGACTACGGGGGAAGGGTTCCTCATAAAGGGCTACTCTTCCTTCTCAACTTGTGAAACAAGTGGAAGTACATGAACATCCTCAAGCGATTGAGAAACGTCAAGAAACAACATATGCATAATCAATTGATTTCCACTAGTCTCCACACAGGTGGGTGGTACAAAAGTAACATTGTTATTGCAGGGAGGTTTGTTTTGTGCATGAAAGGTGCCTCGTTGTCCTTGAAGGGATGGAAGAGGGGGAACCTCAACATATGTACTAGACGCTCAAGTACAAGGAAGAATGTTTGATTCAGGCTTAGCTTCATTCACCACCTGTGGGACATGAGTAACTACTACCATAGCCTTAGAAGATCGAGGAGGTTCAAGGACATCACAAGGAGGAATATTACTAAGTGATAACTCTACTATTTTAATTGCTTTAAACTTTTGATATGACAAGAAGAATAAATCCTCTCTAGCTCAAGTGACTCCAATTGGTTCTAGCTAGAAGCAGCTAAGTGTAAAGTGTCCATTATGAGCAACGGGTCAATACTAACTATTGTGTACAACATGGACATGTCCCTCAAATGGAAACTTTAAGCACTTGTGAACCATAGAGGGGACTACCTTCATGGAGCAGAGCCATGGGTGTCCCAACTTCACATGAAATAAGTTTGATGTAGGAATGATGACAAAATTAACATCCAAGGCTCTTGGCCCAACCTTAACTTCAAGAGTTAAGGCACCAAGATTTGGAAGAATAGACCCATCATGTGCTCTAGTAGCAATCTATGATACGTCATAGGTATCTTGATGTAAACCATGCATGTATAGAAACTATTTAGTTACTACATCTACCATGCATATAGGATCTATTATAGCACCTCAAATAGGTTTATCATTGATTCAAATAGCAATGTAAAGATGCACCTTAGGAGCTTCAATAGTAGCATCATTGATGTTGGGCCATCCTAGGTTGTAGAGCAATCTTGCATCAACTAAAAATATTTGCATCCTTTATTTTCTTACATTTTTAGTTCAATTCAGTCATTTGTAGTTTCAACATTTTGTACCACATTTTTCTACATCTTCCTATCAGAGCTTGTAGAGTGGGACTTAGCATCTTCATAGTGTCATCTACATCATATTCAAATTTTAGGTCATTTGGACTTGTCTGCTAAAATTTATTGCTATCAGAAGATCATCAGCTCTCATAGAATAGAGCATCCAAACAATCAGCTGAAGGAGAAGGTTTGTGGAGCACTTTTGTGACTTGTAGAGCCTAATGAAACATAATTCACAACACATAAGGATTATATAGACCTCCCTTGAGGTCCACGCCATGTTTCATTCATTTGCGGAGCAATACCACATGTTGTAGGCTGACCTACCTATTCCTACATGTTACATCTGTTCATTGGAGTTTGTAAGTTCCTCTTGTAGCTGACGCAGAGGATTATTTGAGCTTGAAGATGATATACAGATCTCTTAGATGTATTAGGAAGCTACTTAGTGATTTTTTATAAGATAAATAGTTAGATTCTTTTCGGTAAGGCACTTCAATACCATATCTTGCATATCTGTTGTAGACAGGAAAGCAGGCCTGTGAGCCCTTTGATTGTAGCCCACATGTTGTCGACATATGAGCATTTTAATTCTTTGATATTTTGAATATATGAATCTTCCATTGCATTCTATGATTTTGTTGTTTCCATTGTGTTTAATCTAGCTACATGGTTTGGATAGTTCATTCCATGAACCCTCCAGCCATGACTGTACCAAGTGGTATCAGAGCGAAGTTTTGAATCCTTTGGGAAGTGAAGGCATTCCATAAGATCTTGTGGTGAATTGATCACTGAATTGAGGCAGTCTACTTGTGTTTTTCAACAAAGCACCGATTATGAGGCAGTTGCACCAGATCTTAGGAAGAGATGTCACCAAGGAGGATGCCTGTTATGGCCAATGTTGCTAGAAGAATGGAAGAAATGATAGAAATGATGAGGACAATGAAAGTTTGATTAGATGTTGGAGAAGAAGATAGAAGAAGAGGACTAAACCCTAGACATGATGCTGAAAGTGATGATGAAAAATTTTGATCTATCGATCAAAATGAAGAAGCCCTAGAAGAAGAAGAATCAGATTAGGAGAAGATGTTGAAAGCTATTTCAAAGATTGGTAAGAGACCTAGAGTAGATGTATCAAACTATACTGGAAATTTGAATCTAGAGGAATTGATTGATTGGATAAATGACTTGGAAGAATACTTTGGATATGAGGAAATTGAAGATCCAGAGAGAGTGAGATTTGCAAAAACTAAGTTGAAAGGACATGCTGTTATTTGGTGGAAAGAAGTTTAGTTGGATATGAATACAAGAGGAAAAGAAAAGATCATAAAATGGGATAGGATGGTGACAAAGTTGAAGAATCGATTCATACCTACTGACTACGAGTTGGAACTATTGAAGAGATTGCAAAACCTAAGGCAAAACAAGAAATCTATGAAGGAGTATACCGAGGAATTTCATAAGATGATCATAAGGACTAGACATAGTGAAGCAAGAAAGGAGAAAGTGGCAGGATACATAAATGGATTGAGGATGAACATTCAAGAAGAACTAATCTCGTTAAGGATGACAACAATAGAGGAAGCATATCACTTTGCCTTGAAAGTTGAAGACAAGTTGAATAAGAAGCATGAGAAAAGGTAGAGAGGTAAGGGTGGCAAATTTCAAAGAGGTAGGACATATTTCAAATGAGAAAGATCATACGCGGAGAAGAATAAAGAAAATAGCCCATACTGGAAGGAAGAAAAGGGTAATAATTCATACTACAGAGGGAGAGATGATAGAATTTTCTACTGCAATAGCTGAAGGAATCATAATTCTTACCACAATGAAGGACACATGATAGATGAAAGAGGGTTTGTTAAGAGATCATTTAGAGGAACTTGTTTTAAGTGTGGAGGTAAAGGACATAGAGCATTTGAATATCATCAAGGAAGTACAAGAAAGAGAACATAGAATAGTGCAAGAGTAGCTTATGCAGAGGAAGAACCTATTGGATCACCTAGTTCAGTTGGAAAACCAAAGAAAGGAGAATCATTAGTCATGAGGAGAGCACTATTTCAAGTAGAGACAACTGAGGAACGACCGTGAAGGAAAAGTTTGTTCCAGACTAGATGCAAATTAGGAGGTAAATATTGTAAAGTAATCATTGATAGTGGTAGTACTGATAATTAGGTTTTAGAAGAGATGGTGACTAAGCTAAACCTGAGCAGATTAAAACAGTTAAGCCGTACAAGATAGCATGGATTCATGATGAACACAAGGTACTAGTGAGTGAACAATGTTTGGTGAAATTTCATATAGGATCTTACAATATTAAAGTACTGTGTGATATTATGTCGATGGGTGTGTGTCACATATTGTTGGGTGGACCATGGCAGTATCATAGAAAGGCCATACATGATGGGAGAAAGAATACTTATACTATAACATCAAATGGAAAAAAACATATATTGATACCTTTGGAAGATGAACCTAAGAGTGAAGTATGTGGAATTGCTAGAATCTATTTGGTTGATGGAAGGAAATTTCTAGATGGATTGAGACATGAGAATATGTGTTTTTCTTTGATTCCTAAGAAGTGTGGAGACCTAAGTGTAGAGAACACCATAGCAAAAGAAGAACCACCGCCAGAAGAGATAATTGAATTGTTGATAGAGTATGAAGACATCATATTAGATAATGTACCTGATGGATTTCCACCAATCCAGAGTATCGATCATCATATGGGCCTTATCCCTAGAGCTAGTTTGCCTAACAAAGTAGCACGCCGGATGACACCAGTACAAAATACAGAGATAAATAGACAAATATAGGAGTTGTTGAGGAAAGGATTGATCAGAGAAAGTTTAAGCACATGTGTGATACTGATAGTACTAGCACTAAAGAAATATGGTGAATGGAGGATGTGTACAGACTCTAGAGAAATCAATAAGATCACTGTTAAGTATAGATTTCCATTGCCAAGGATGGATGACATCATGGACTATTTGAGTGGAGCAAAGTATTTCACAAAGATAGAATTGAAGAGTGGATACCATTAGATCATAATCAAAGAAGGAGATGAGTGGAAGACTGCATTTAAGACAAATGAGGGATTGTATGAATGGTTAGTGATGTCTTTTGAATTGACTAATGCACTGAGTACTTTCATGAGGTTGATGAATGAGGTTTTGAAGAAATTCTTGGGTAAGTTTTTTATTGTATACTTGGATGATATTCTGATTTTCAGTAAGACAAAAGAAGAACATTTGTGGCATATTAGACAACTATTGTAGAGGTTGAGAGAAGAGAAATTGTTAATAAACATCAATAAATGTAGTTTCATGAAGGAAGAGTTGGTATATTTGGGATTTGTGATTTCTACGGAAGAATTGAAAATGGACCCTAAGAAGGTAGATGAATTGTTGAGTGGCCAGCATCGGAGAACATTGGAGAGGTAAGATCATTTCATAGATTAGCAAGTTTCTACTACAAGTTCATTAGAAATTTTAGTTTAGTATGCACACCTATGATAAAGACAATGAGAGGTGACAGAAAGAATTTCAAGTGGACATCAGGAGCAAATAAGAGTTTTGAATTATTGAAGCAAAAAGTGACAAAGTAACCAGTGTTAGCATTCTCAGATTTCAACAAAGTATTTCAAGTAGAATGTGATGCCAGTGAAGATGCAATAGGAGCAGTATTATGTCAAGAAGGGAGACCAGTAGCATATTTTAGTGAGAATTTGAATTATGTAAGTAGAAGATATTCAGTTTATGATCAGGAATTCTATGTCATAATTCAAGCTTTGAAGAAGTGGAGACATTACTTGTTGCCTAAAGAATTTGTATTGTACAGTGACCATCAAGCTTTACAATATTTAAATAGTCAAGGAAAGTTGAATCAGAGACATATGAGATGGGTAGAGTACATGTAGAGTTACACATTTGTATTGAAGCATAGGAGTGGGAAGTTTAACAAAGTTGCAGATGCATTGAGTAGAAGGAATTTGCCGACAGAGATGAGAGTAGAAGTATTAGGATTTGAGGAACTGAATCATACGTATGAAGAGGATTTAGATTTTGCATAACCATGGCAAGCATGTAAAGAACCTATTGTGACAGATAGGAGTAAGAAGTTAGATTATTTCATTCAGGAAGATATGTTGTCCAAAGGTAATCAGTTGTGTATACCTAGGAGTTCAATGAGAGACAATTTGATAAAGGAGAAACATAGTGGTGGATTAGTAGGACACTTTGGGATTGACAAAATAGT
Organism: Cunninghamia lanceolata; assembly: GCA_027924645.1. Classification (NCBI taxonomy): domain Eukaryota; kingdom Viridiplantae; phylum Streptophyta; class Pinopsida; order Cupressales; family Cupressaceae; genus Cunninghamia; species Cunninghamia lanceolata. The sequence continues at coordinate 24,440,227 of BSBN01000047.1, forward strand.
AGCTTTGGTAAGTGAACAATACTTTTGGCCTTAGATATATAAAGATGTAAGGAAGTTTGTGCAGAGTTGTAGAGTATGTCAAGTTGCAAAAGAGAGTAGTTAGAATATTGGTTTGTACAAATCTTTGACAGTACCAGAGAAACCTTGGGAAGATATAAGTATGGATTTCATATTAGGTTTGCCAAGAACACAGAGGGGACATGATTCTATATTTGTAGTGGTAGACAAATTTTGAAAGATATCACATTTAATACCTTGGAAGAAGAAAAATGATGTAGTGCATGTTGCTGACCTATTTTTCAAGGAGATTGTGAGATTACATGGATTACCTAAGAGTATAGTTTCAGACAGGGATACAAGATTCATTGGATACTTTTGGAGAACATTGTGGAAGAAGATGAAGACAGACCTAAAGTTTAGTTCAACATTTCATCCATAGATAGATGGACAAACAGAAGTGGTAAATAGGAGTTTGGGGAACTTGTTGAGATGTTTAGTAGGAGATAAGGCAAGAAATTGGGATCTAATTCTACCACAAGCAAAGTTTGCATACAATAATTCAATGAATGGGAGTACAAGGAAGACACCATTTAAAGTTATGACTGTAGTGAAAGCTAGAGGAGTTGTAGAGTTGAGAGATATTACTATGGAGAATAAGAGGAGTGCAGAGGCAAAAGAACTTGTAGGATACATGGAGACACTACATAATCAGGTCAAGTTGCATTTGGAGGAAATGAATAGTAAGTATAAGGAGCAAGCAAATGAGAAAGGAGACAAAGAATTTTTAGTTGGAGATGAAGTAATGGTATATCTAAGAAAGGAGAGATTTCTAGTGGGGACATACAACAAACTGAAGATGAAGTTTGGACCATGTAAGATTCTTAAGAAGTTTGATTCAAGAAATGCATATGAAGTGGAGCTACCAGAGACACTTGATATATCACCCATATTCAACATTGCAAACCTATATCAGTATCATGAAGGAGAATCAAGTGAAAATATTGAAGATGGTTTGAAGAATCGGTTACTGTAGCAAAAATTGAAGCAAATAGAGGACATCTTGGGTAGCAAAGTTGGACACAGTACCATAGGCAAGCAATACAAGAATACCTAGTCAAGTGGAAGGGAAGACCGGAAGAAGATTCATCATGGATATCTCATGCTGAGGTAGACCACTTTGGTTTTCCTCCAACCCTAGCAAAGTGAGGGACTCACTTTTTCAATAACCTTGGGTATCTGATGCAAGAGCATCCTAAGTTGCAGAGCAATCTTGCATCAACAAAAATATTTGCATTCTTTCTTTTCTTGCATTTTTAGTTTAGTTCAGTCAATTACAATTTCAGCATTTTGTATTGCATTTTGTCGTATCTTCCTATCAGAGATTGTAGAGCAAGACTTAGCAAGTTCATAGTGTCATCTACATAATATTCAAATTTTAGGTCATTTGGATTTGTTTGCTAAAATTTATCACTATCAGAAGATCATCAGCTCTCATAGAATAGAGCATCCAGATAGTTAGCTAAAGGAGAAGGTTCGCGGAGCACTTCCGTGACTTATGGAGCCAAATGAAACATCATTCATGACACATACTTGGATTAGATAGACCTTCCTTGAGGTCTGCACCATGTTTCATTCATTTACGGAGCAATACCACATGTTGTAGGTTGACCTACCTATTCCTACACGTTACATCCCTTCATTGGAGTTTGTAACCTCTTGTGGCCGACGTAGAGGATTCTTTGAGCTTGAAGATGATATTTATAGATCTCTTAGATGCATTAGGAAGTTAGTGATTTTTTATAAGATAGATAGTTAGATTCTTTTTGGGAAGGCACTTGAATGTCATATCTTGCATATCTATTGTAGCCTAGAAAGTAGGCCTGTGAGCCCTTTGATTATAACCTGCATGTTGTTGGCATATGAGCATTGTAATTCTTCGATATTCTAAATATATGAATCTTCCATTGCATCCTATGATTGTGTTGTTTCCATTGTGTTTAGTCTAGCTACATGGTTTGGATAGTTCCTTCTATGAACCCTCTGACCATGACTGCACCAATCATGTGGAGTAAAATATACAACAGGTTCCAATTCCTCTTGCTCTTTGTGAGGGTGAGCATCCACCATGTAAATATTAATAACATTAGAATCATGATGGGGTAAAGGATCAGTATATATTTTAATATTTTAATTAGAAGTCGCCACTAATTTATTCCCTTTGTCATTCACACCAGTAACTTGGATGACATTGGAGTTGTTGAGGTCTTGAACTTCATGTTTAAGATGTATATATCTTTTAGTTTGATGGCCAATGGAGTGATGAAATTGACAAAAGGCCTTTGCATCAAAGGAAGATGATTGCATCTTTATTAGATCGAGAGGTCTAACGAGTGGAATCTTGATTATATTGCTTTGCAAAATTTGTGTCATGATAACATAGAGAGATTCAGATAATGGTGTGAAGTTTCTTGTTTTTTGTTTCAATTTATATGTTGTGGGAGTAGGAGATGATGCTACCACCACATGTTTTCTTACGTTACTAGCTGGAATCTCATTTATCTTGATGAAATTTTTGTTTTTTCTTTTGAAAGAATGATTATGAGAGGCTTCGGATTGACCAACTGGGGCCGATGAGGGATTATTCTCATACTGACTAATCAAAAGTTGATAATCACGAAAATTCATGCAAAGATGAGTAAAAGAATCATATCACATCAACAATATCTTATCACAGATGTGAGGTTGTAAGTTTCCTATAAAGATTCTTTGTACATCAACATTTGGAATAGAATATTGAACTTGTGAGAAAAGGGCTTGATAATGACTCATAAAATCTATTATTTTTTATTTTGTTCCTTGTTTGCAATGAACCAAGTCAGTCAAAGAGACTTGAAGTCCGATGTTCACTTGGAAATTCTCGAGGAACTTCTTGAATACTTGTGAGAAAGAAGTTATAGAATTAGGAGGTAGCAAGAAAAACCAATCCAAGGTAATGTCTTTGAGTGACCTAGGAAAGAGTTTTGCCAAGATCGCATCCTCAAAGAAGAAATCACTACACATATTAGTAAAGGCTACCACATGGTTGTTAGGGTCTCCCTTCCCATTATATTTCTCAAAGTGAGGGGTCTCAAACTTCTCAAGCATTTGAGTTCTTAGGTTGGAATAGAACAAAGGGCTATGGATATAATGTGTTTTCATATTAGGTTTAGGTAGACTATTGCTCATGTTAGCCAATTCTTGATGGATGGAGGTCATAATTTTCAACAATTGGTTTATGATGGGGTCAGAAGTTGAATCAGGTAGAGATTGGAATGAATTGGAAGGACTAGGTGATGGTGTATGAGTAGCCTTTTGGAATGTGACAGGAGGTTTAGATGTAGGTGGAGTAACATTAGGTGTGGAATTTATGTAGCTATATGGAACGGTACTATAATGGTGAACAAGATTCCTAGTTGACAACCCAACATGTGGTTGTTATCTAGAAAAGAGTGATCTAGCGTAAGGAGTTAAACTAGGTCTGATGGTGATAGGTTGTCATTTGATGTCAAAAGTGTGTTCAGTTGTTGATGTTGCAGATTTGGCAGGATGTGTTTAACATTTGTTCAGGATGTGTTCTCGTACTCAAGGATGTGTTTGGTGATGTTTCAGGATGGATGGATACTGCTAGATATACTTATATCTAGATCAATTTGGTTACATATTGATTCTTTCTCTTTGTCATTCAGGGTAATGCAGATGCTTGGTTGATCACTTGGGTCAAATACAGATGTCATTCAGGGTAATGCAGATGCTTGGTGGGTTTCAAATCTACCACAGATGGAGATGGTTACTTGACAGGTTGATTAGTGCTTTATGTATCATGCTCATGTTATAGTTCACATCAAGCCTAATGAGGTCATAACAGGTTGTTTAGATCAGATGTGTGGTCATGAAGAATAACTCAGAGATCAGAACATAAGGTTGGTTGTGCTCAAGATAAGACTTATGATGTGATCTTCATTCTTGGTTTACTTGTTGCAAAGATTGTTGTCATGCTACCTTGATAGAAGAAGCAAGGTGTGTTGGCAAGTATGAGGTGAGCCAGTGTTGTCATTGATGTCAACATACTCATACTGCACTGACAAGAAGGATTTGATGAGCTTTGTGCTGAGGATATTGAGAAAATTAGCCTCAGTCAGGAACAGTGAAGAACAGTGATGAGAAGAAGGTAAATATACTGTATAGGATGAGAACCGGAGGATGCGGATTAAAGGGTTAGTAGATATGAATCTTGAGATGCTACAGTTAGGATTTCAGAGGTCCGCATGAAGATCTGAAGGAGTTATGGCTGCCGGTATAGAACCGGGTCCGGCAAGTATCCGGAGGTGACAGAGGATCACAAAAAGGTCCGGTGAGGTCCGGAATTGTATCATCCTAATCTGCGGATTGGACGGAGTGTTTGGGATGTCCTTGTGATGTGTCATCCTGGTTTGTGTATGATTTGGAGGTCCGGAAGTACCTCTTGCATTATGACAGTGGCGACAGACTGTGTTCTTGAAGTTCCGGATGAGGAAGACAAGAGATCCCAGTAAGTAGAGGAAGTGCGGATGTATCCGGACATTCAGACAGACTTGTAAAGGTTCTTGAATCATGTTTAGGTTGTGTTGTTGGTCCGCATTGATGGTAGAGCCCGGAATTGAAGTTATTCTTCCGGATGAAGTTATTGCTCTGTTTAGCCGACCGGATGAGTTGTTCATCCTGCGAATGTTCTTGTGATAGCCGACCGGATGTGTTATTCATCTTGCGGATACTCCTATGGTTGTTTGCCGACTTAGATGCTTGTTCCTAAGTCGATGTCTTGTATAAATAGTGATTTGTGAATTCATTTCAGGGTGTGGCATGTGGATGAGCAGGACATAGCGAAGAAAGGTGCGAAAGGCAGAGCAGAGATTGTTGGGCTTAATTGGAACTGATCCGGACATAGTAGAGATGTCGTTCTCCAGTTCAAGACTATGATTTTCATCACTTTGTAGACAGTGTGTCTCCTTGTAGGCAGTGGGCCTCTTTGTGAGCAGTGTGCTCGGGCAGTGAGCCCTTATTGGCATGTGCCATTCATTTTTCCTTATTCTTCTAACAGAGAATAATTCTTGGGTTAATCACCCCGTGGTTTTTCCCTTAACCGGGTTTTCCACGTCAAAATCTTGGTGTTCAATGTGTTGATGCTTATCTGCTCTTGTGTTTATTATTTGATATGCTGCTAACTAACAACAGAGAATTAAGTGTTTAAAAGAGAACAAGTTCTATACAACTGATTCACCCCCCCCCTCTCAGTTGTATGCCCTAAATCCAACAATTGGTATCAGAGCTAAGTTCCTCTGATAGGAGCTTAACCGCTTGAGGTGATCCAGGATGTCGTCATACAAGAAGGATAGTCCGAAGTTCGATGGAACCAACTTCACTCTCTGGAAAGGTCGCATGAAGTGTCATTTGGAATGTATGGGAAAAGCATACTTGGCTATGATTTCAAAACCATATATACCCCCACAAGGTGGTCCGACAACTCCAGATGAAACCACAGAAGCTGAAAACAATCTGCGGACTAAGGAAGCTCTTCTAAGCGCATTGAATGACTCAGATCTCTCGAATGTCATTGACCTACCAACTGCATATGAGATCCTAACTAAACTGGAACTTCTGTATGAAGGAGATGAGTTTGTCAAAAGTGCAAGATTGCAAAGTCTGAAAGGGAAATTTGAAAGATTGAAAATGAGAGATGATGAAAACATTACTACCTTTATGCCAAGGGTAAATGAGTTGGTATGTGGAATCAGAAATGCTGGTGGAACTCTAGATGAAAATGAGATTGTTTGCAAAATCCTAAGATCCCTTCCTGCTGCCTACAAAATCAAAGTTGCTGCCATTGATGAATTCAGAACCCACACAACAGTCACAAGAGAACAACTGGCTGGCAAACTAGCTGCATTTGAAATGACCGAGTTTGGAGATGATCCTCCCAAGACTGAATCTGCTTTCAAAGCCAGTGCCTATGTGAAAGGCAAACAGAGATTTGATCCGGGTGAAAACTCATCAAGGAAAATGTCATGGTATGATCAAGCAAGAAGAGACATGGAAGAAGAAGAAGCAGAAACAGCTCAACTTGAAGCCCTCATTGCAAAGAGACTGCCAAGAGGATCCGGTAAGTATGAAGGAAAACTACCCTTTAAGTGTTTTAACTGCAATAAGATTGGTCATTTTGCCTCAAGATGTCCGGAGAGATCTGCAAGATCTAATACTCACAGACAAAGGTTTCAAAAGAATTGCTATTATGTTCATGAAGAAGATGACAATGAAGGAGTAACAGATGATGAATCAGATCCAGGAAGCAAATCCGGAAATGAGTGGGTGTTTATAGCCATCAAGGAAGAAGATTCCTTTCTCTCTGAATCTGTCAATCACAAAGTTGTTGAAAAAGCCTTGGCTGCTCAAGTGGAAGAAAAGGATGATTGGGTTATTGACAGTGGATGCTCTCACCATATGACTGGTGACAAGAATAAGTTCTTAGACTTGGAAAGATATGAAGGAGGAATGGTAAAGTTTGGTGACAATTCTGCTGGCAGAATCAGAGGTAGGGGAACTATTTCCTTTGATGGTAAGAGCAAAACAGGTAATGTACTATATGTTGAAGGATTGAAGCACAATCTTCTCAGTGTTGGTCAGTTAGTGGACAAAGGCTATGATCTCCGGTTCAAGAATGGAAAATGCAGAATCTTTACAAGCTCCGGAACTGAAATTGCATCCGGTACTCAGACAAGAGGTAACATCTTTCATCTGGTTGGTTCAAATAAAAGTTGTTTGTTTGTTCAAATTGATCAGAGTTGGTTATGGCATAGAAGAATGTGTCATGTAAATTTTGATAACATCATCAAAATAAGCAATACTCAGGCTGTGAGAGATCTTCCAAAGTTGATAAAACCTACAAACAGTGTGTGTAAAGAATGTCAGTTAGGCAAACAAAGCAGAGTCTCTTTTAAAAGCAAAGATCAGTCTTCTACCGGATTGTTGGAATTAGTACATACTGATCTATGTGGTCCGACAAGAATCAAGAGTCTGCAAGGTGATAGATATTTCATGTTGTTAATTGATGATCATTCCCGGATGATGTGGGTTACCTTTCTAAAAGAAAAATCAGAAGCTTTTGAGAAGTTCAAAATCTTCAAAGCTATGGTGGAGAATCAAACCGGATTGAAACTAAAGTGTCTAAGGTCTGATAGAGGTGGTGAATTTACATCTGGTGAATTCATTGACTTTTGTGAGAAACAGGGTATAAGGAGACAGTTGTCTACTCCTAAGACTCCACAGCAGAATGGAGTAGTTGAGAGAAAGAATCGGACCATCCAGGAAGCTGCTAGGACAATGATGTTGGAAGCAAATGTTCCTCAAATGTTTTGGAAAGAAGCTATCAGCACTGCAGTCTACACTCTCAATCGAGTTCAAATCAGAAACAACACCGGTAAGACCCCCTATGAACTTTGGTTTGGCATCACTCCTACTGTGAAATATTTCAGGGTATTTGGTAGCAAGTGTTATATTAAAAGAGATGAAGATCTAGGAAAGTTTGATGCTAGAAGTGATGAAGGAATTTTCTTGGGCTACTCCACTCAAAGCAAAGCATACCGGTGTTACAATAAGAGATTGAGGAAAATGATAGAAAGTACCAATGTAAAGGTTGATGAAGGAATTGAGAAGCCTTCAAGATTTTATGAATTTGATGAAGATGACCAAGATAGTGTTCAAGGAACTCAATCCTCTCCGGTGAAACAGAGTCAGCCTGATCCGGTAAATCAGGAAGAAGAGTTAGGTTTAAATGAGCCTGATCAAGAAACAGCAGTACTGGATACTCCCAAAATTCCAAGGTATGTAAAACTGAATCACTCTGAAGATCAGATCATAGGTGACAGAAGCAAAGGTGTACAAACTAGAAGGAATATTGCTCAATATCAGAATGAATGTTGTCTGATTTCAAGGATTGAACCCAAAACAATAAATGAAGCCTGCAATGATGAAAATTGGACCAAAGCAATGGAAGATGAACTGATGCAAATTGAGAAAAATCATACTTGGGATCTTGTTCCCAGACCTAGAGACAGGAATGTAATTGGAACCAAGTGGGTCTTCCGGAACAAACTAAATGAAGCTGGTGAAGTAATCAGAAACAAAGCTAGATTGGTCTGCAAAGGCTACTCTCAAATAGAAGGAATTGACTTTGAAGAGACTTTTGCTCCGGTAGCAAGAATTGAAGCAGTCAGATTACTTCTTGCATTTGCTGCCTTCAAAGATTTCAAGGTATATCAGATGGATGTCAAGTCTGCCTTCCTAAATGGTGATCTGGAAGAAGAAGTCTACATTGAACAACCGGATGGATTTCAATTGTCTGATAATAATGATATGGTCTGCAAGTTGAAGAAAGCTTTGTATGGATTGAAGCAAGCCCCAAGAGCATGGTATGAAAGGTTGGATAAGCATCTTGTGCAGATTGGATTCAACAAAGGTACTGCTGACAGCAACTTATATTTCAAAATTGATCATGAAAACATTCTGATTGTTGAAGTGTTTGTGGATGATATCATTTTTGGAGGAAGAGATAGTATGTGTAAAACTTTTGCAAATCAGATGAAAAGTGAGTTTGAAATGTCTATGCTTGGTGAAATGAATTTCTTCTTGGGTCTGCAAATTACTCAAACAAAAGAAGGGATCTTCATCTCTCAGACCAAATATGTGAAAGAATTGTTAAAAAAATTTGGTATGGAAGACTCAAAGCCTATGAACACTCCTATGGCAACCGGATGTAAGTTAAGCAAAGATGATGATTCTCCAAAGGCAGATCAGACAAAGTATAGATCAATGATTGGTGGATTGTTGTATCTCACTCAAACTAGACCAGATATAATGCAAGCTGTTGGTCTTGTGGCAAGATTCTAGGCTGATCCTAGAGAATCTCATGTTATGGCCATCAAAAGAATTTTTAGATACTTGAAAGGGACAGTTGAGTATGGTCTATGGTATCCTAGAGATCCGGATTTCTCTCTTCATGCTTACACAGATGCAGATTGGGCAGGAGATGTGGATGACCGGAAGAGCACTAGTGGTGGAGCATTCTTTTTGGGGAAGAGATTGGTTTCTTGGCTAAGCAAGAAACAAGATGCAATATCTCTGTCTACAACTGAAGCAGAATACATTGCAGCAGCAGGTAGTTGCACTCAAATCTTGTGGATGAAGCAGATGCTAAGAGACATCAAAGTTGAATATGAGGAGCCTATTACAATTTTCTGTGATAATTCAAGTGCAATTAATATTTCTAAGAATCCGGTATTGCATTCTAAGACTAAGCACATATCTATCAAATTTCACTTTTTGAGAGAACAAGTAAACAAGGAAGAAGTCAGATTGGAGTATGTTCCCTCCAAGGATCAGATTGCAGATATCTTTACAAAACCTCTTCCCAAGGACTCTTTTGAATATCTCCGGGAGAAGTTAGGGGTCATGGCCCCTCCGGTGATGAACTAAGATGCACTGATGTGCATCAGTCCGGTGGCAATCACAGTCCGGACTAATGGGGAGCTGCAACTAAGGGGGAGCAGCTGGTATTATTCTGATGCATAAGAGTTGCAAGTATGAGCCCTTTGCCATTGATGTCAAAGGGGGAGAGAAGACATGTGAAAAAACAAGTGGTTGATGATCAAAGGGGGAGCAGCAAAGGAAGACATGTGAAGAGTTGTTGTTGATAGGGGGAGCTGTGACAGAAAAGAGAAGTTCTTGTCCTGATGGTTTTTCACATCATATGTTGCCATCAATGACAAAGGGGGAGATTGTTGGCAAGTATGAGGTGAGCCAGTGTTGTCATTGATGTCAACATACTCATACTGCACTGACAAGAAGGATTTGATGAGCTTTGTGCTGAGGATATTGAGAAAATTAGCCTCAGTCAGGAACAGTGAAGAATAGTGATGAGAAGAAGGTAAATATACTGTATAGGATGAGAACCGGAGGATGCGGATTAAAGGGTTAGTAGATATGAATCTTGAGATGCTACAGTTAGGATTTCAGAGGTCCGCATGAAGATCTGAAGGAGTTATGGCTGCCGGTATAGAACCGGGTCCGGCAAGTATCCGGAGGTGACAGAGGATCACAAAAAGGTCCGGTGAGGTCCGGAATTGTATCATCCTAATCTGCGGATTGGACGGAGTGTTTGGGATGTCCTTGTGATGTGTCATCCTGGTTTGTGTATGATTTGGAGGTCCGAAAGTACCTCTTGCATTATGACAGTGGCGACAGACTGTGTTCTTGAAGTTCCGGATGAGGAAGACAAGAGATCCCAGTAAGTAGAGGAAGTGCGGATGTATCCGGACATTCAGACAGACTTGTAAAGGTTCTTGAATCATGTTTAGGTTGTGTTGTTGGTCCGCATTGATGGTAGAGCCCGGAATTGAAGTTATTCTTCCGGATGAAGTTATTGCTCTGTTTAGCCGACCGGATGAGTTGTTCATCCTGCGAATGTTCTTGTGATAGTCGACCGGATGTGTTATTCATCTTGCGGATACTCCTATGGTTGTTTGCCGACTTAGATGCTTGTTCCTAAGTCGATGTCTTGTATAAATAGTGATTTGTGAATTCATTTCAGGGTGTGGCATGTGGATGAGCAGGACATAGCGAAGAAAGGTGCGAAAGGCAGAGCAGAGATTGTTGGGCTTAATTGGAACTGATCCGGACATAGTAGAGATGTCGTTCTCCAGTTCAAGACTGTGATTTTCATCACTTTGTAGACAGTGTGTCTCCTTGTAGGCAGTGGGCCTCTTTGTGAGCAGTGTGCTCGGGCAGTGAGCCCTTATTGGCATGTGCCATTCATTTTTCCTTATTCTTCTAACAGAGAATAATTCTTGGGTTAATCACCCCGTGGTTTTTCCCTTAACCGGGTTTTCCACGTCAAAATCTTGGTGTTCAATGTGTTGATGCTTATCTGCTCTTGTGTTTATTATTTGATATGCTGCTAACTAACAACAGAGAATTAAGTGTTTAAAAGAGAACAAGTTCTATACAACTGATTCACCCCCCCCCTCTTAGTTGTATGCCCTAAATCCAACAAGGTGTTCATAAGATGACATATTTGTGAAGTCAGTTTATGGTCATATATTCTCCATGCTTCAAGTCTGATTTGAGAAAGGGTTTGTGATGTAATGGGATAGCAAGATCTCCTCATGTTTAAAGTCCTTCACATAAGTATCTTTATACTTTTTGTTGTTGTCCTAGAATGTCCTTTTAGTTGATGAAGAATACTTCCTCTATGTTGAATGATGAGATCAGTAAGTAAAATATTAAAGTTAATATTTGTCAAAGAAGAAAAGAAACCTAAAAATTAGGTTGTAGTCCTAAAATTTTAAAGCCCTAAAATGTCTATTAAATATCCTAATTTAAGCCCTCTCTGCCCATTATCTTGAAATGTTGCTTTTGTTATATTTGGATGTTGACCTTTCGAGCAGGTCATATGCCACTTAAGTGGCAAAAAGGAAGGGTCGACCAACATGGGCAACCGGCCCTCTTTCCTAACAAAACCGATACCTCAAGTTTCTTTTTTAAAACTTTGAGTGCCAAAAACAATCAACGGTCTTGTTTGAATAAACAATGAGCGCGCTTTGTGAAATCAAAGGTGTTTATTTAAACTTAATTTCCACTTCAATGCATGTATTTTGAAGGGTATCTAAACGTCATCTGCAAAGAGGAAGTTTTCAAGGCTTTTTAAAAGGCAGTTTTTTAGCCCGATTAGAAAGGGGATTCTAATAGTGGTTTTAGAAGATTTTTGTGAATCTTCTAAAAGAATTCTTTCTAAATCCTCCGGTGGCAGTAGAGAAAATATAGAAGATTCTTATTTCCAAGAAGGCAGTTTATAGAGTAAAGCTTTAATTTTCTTTTAAGAATCTTAAGGTTTCATATTTGATTTTAATGAAGCTAATGTCTTCTTTTGAGAAATGAATTTGGAATGAAGGAAATTTTTTATTGGGCAGATTATTTCTTGTCATTTACAGAGAATGGTTCCTTGAAGAATATCAAAGTTTTTTTTGTGAAAGAGTTTTTACAGAGATGGAAGATGCAGTTACTCAGATGCAAGGAAATATAAAAAGTTATTTTTTAGCTCACAGAATATGAAGAGTTTTGAATGAAAAAATCTTGTCAGAGAGAAGATGAAAAGTTTTTCATACAAGGCAAAATGAAGAATGAAAGCTCTCAGAGATTAGAGATTATTTATGCAAGACATTGAAAGAGAAGATTAAGAGATTTTTTTTAGAAGAGGATCTGGAGATATTTCGTATGAGAAATTTATTGAAGAGAAGATGAAAAGTTTTATTTCAAGAAATTAATTTTATTTTTTACATCTAAAGATGAAATTGTCCTTGTAGATAAAGATAATGTTTGAAAAAGATTTTATTCTTTTTAAGTGTAAATTTTTTTATTCTTTGTAGATTGACAAATTTGGTGAAGAGTTATTTTTACAGATGGAATTTGAAGGGATTATTGAAAAATTGAAAATGCACAAAAAAATATGAAAAAAAAATTCAGAGGAAAGGAATATGAAAAGATATTCAGAATTTGTATATAATGTTTTAACAAGTACATTGACAGAGTTACAGAGAGTGAGGAGAACTGTATACAGAAATAATCTAAATGAGGTGAATGAATTGTTTTGTGCATTAGATGCATGATTGGAGACATACACATGGAGAAATCACATATGGAGCTTGTTTACAGAAGTATGTAAAAGAAAATGGTCTTGATTTGAAAATCAAACAGGAGGTATAAGGTTGTATACAATGGTGCAAATCCGATTGAACAACAATCATGTCTTGCACATAAAGATTGATGTTTTGTTAATAGGCATTGTATTAGCCAGTGAGGCTTATAGGTCAGTGTGACCTTAATATTTGTCAGTGAGACAATTTGTATTGCCAGTGAGGCATGTTTTTCAGTTAAGCCAGTGAGGCACTTCATGAGTGGTTTTTCTACCCCTGAGGGTTTTCCACTCGGTAAAAAGGTTGTGTCTTGATTTCTTCTATGTGTGTGCATATTATTGGTTTGATCATGTTTTGTTTACATCTGTTATTGTAAGTCTTGTGCATATAAACTCAACAAATCATTAATGTATTCTTTTCATCTATTCTGTAAGAGAAAGCTTGCAAAAAGTTGTAAAATGTTTGAAAATTAATACAACACTGATTCACCCCCCCTCTCAGTGTTGTCCGGACTTCTACAATTGGTATCAGAGCCAGTTTCCCTTTTGCAGCTTAATCAGCTTGGGTAGGTCCTGTGTGTGGAGTTCAATGGGTAAGTGCAGGAGAAATAAGAACATGAGAAATGCTAAGATTCATTCTGATCAAAAGACATCATCCATATCAAATCCAAAGTTAGTTAATAATGATGTTCTTCATGTTGATCCTGATATTGTATTAGAAGAAAAAATTTCAGGAGTTCCTCAGTTTAATGGTTCAAATTTTTCAGTTTGGTATGTTAGAATGCAAGTGTTTTTATCCTCTTTAGGATATGATGTTTTAATGTCTGTTGAGAATGGATATTCTAACTCTGCAAATAACAAAGAAGTCCTTGAATGTAATCAGATTGCAAAGAAGGCTATATTGTCTGCTCTATCTAATGATGTTACTTGTAAAGTTATGGATTGTGTTACAGCTCAGGACATGTGGAGGAGATTGATAAAAATTTATCAAGGTAGTACACCTGAAGAAGAAAACAACTCATTATCTGAGAAGAGTGACAATGATGAAAATTTTTCACATGAAGGAGATGAGACTCAATCAGATTGTGAAGAAGATCAGCTTATTAGTGATGAAGAACAAGAATGTGAAATTGATATGGAAGGAGAGCTTATATATGCTTTGAATGAGCTCAAGAAGTATAAGAGAGAGAATCAGAAACTAAATTTGTTGCTGCAACAAGAAAGAGAATCTAAAGATAATGTACATTCAGAACTTGAAATTGTATCTACAGATCTTGAAGAGGCCAGATGTCAAATTATAAGTTTAAAAACATACATTGATGACTCAGATAAACTAGTTGCTAGATTAAAGATAGAAATTGAAGAAGCTAAGAGGATAGTTGATGTCTCAATTTCTAACCTTGAAGTTTCAAGGATTGAGAATCTAAAACTGGAAGGTGAAATTATCAATCTGAGAAAAGAGTATGATGGTCTTAAGAAGTATAAGGAATTTGAAGAAAGCACAAGCAAGCTACAAGAGATGCTTGGTAAACAAAAACTATATGGAGACACTACTGGACTTGGTTTTGAAGAAGGAGAATGTTCAAAAGCAAGAGAGACTCCTAGAAGGAAAATTGATTCAAGTCATCATGTTGCTACCAGAGAAAGTAAAAGGAAGAATGAAACAAAACAGAAAACCAGAGATGAATTTGTGCACAATCAAAGAAGAAATTTTAGAAAACCTGCATCTATAAGACAAGCTTACATGTACAGGTATAACTATTCATTTAATGGTTACTGTTATACTTGTAATCATTTTGGTCATAAAGCAGTTGTTTGCAAAAGGAATACTAACCTTGTATGTTACAAGTGCAATAATGTTGGACATATTCAAAGAAACTGCAAAATGAACAGAGTGTATGATCCATCATGGAAGCTTAATATGAGTGCTCAAAGGTATTATCAGTCAATTGATTTTGATTACAACATAATTTGTTATAATTGCCACTCTCTTGGTCACAAAGCTTACAGTTGTAGAATGTTTGAAGGAATTGCATCATCTGATTTGAAATGGAAAGAAATAGAAAAGGTTTGGAGAAAGAAAGCACCTGTGAAAATTTGGAAGCAAAAAGAAAGTAAAAAGAAGTCAGAATCTAAACTTGTGCATCCTGCACAAGTCACTTCATCAGTTGCATAATAGATAGCATGAAGTGAGGGGGAGTTATTCATGTTTTATCAAGTATCCCCAAAGGGTTTCAGGAAGAAGATCATTTGATTTGATGATCTTGTTTTTTGTTGAAATCATCTTTGATAATGTTTGACAGGTAATCATTGACTTATTATGCTTTCAAGATATTGAGGAGTTCAAATGCACAAATTGTTAGACAAATGATCCTGATTACAAAAATTGAATTATCATGGTATTGCAATCCAAAGTGTTTTGGAAAGTGTTGTTGTAATAATATCTTGTTTTGAATGATAAAGTCAAGAGGCAAGAGTTCTTGTTGATTGCAGTATGTTTCATCAGATTTAACAGTGTGTTATAAAGAGATGTGTAGGATCAGCAGGATGGTCTTCATTCTTTTCATGTTAAAAAGGTTTGTTCAAAGTGTGTGGTGGTTTCAGGTATGAGCTTCAAGTTATGATAATCAAGAAGTTTCTTATGACATTGATCGTGAATCTTGTATCAGAGGCAAGTAAAAGTCTTATCAAAAGTGGTCTTCTTGGCATCTTGTGTTGAGAACTGTGTCATAAGGAGTCTTCATGATTTTTGCCTGCAAGTTTGTTCCTCAAAGAGTTTGGTGATATTGTGACATGATTCTATTTTGTATATTGTTCATATCACACCTACATGGTTGAGTTGTCATGTTGCTTCAGTAAAGGTGTTCTCAAGGAACTCTCATCAGATGTGGTTTTGTATCAGAATTGACAAGTGTCTTGTGTAGAACAAGAGGTTAGTTCAGATGGTCTTCATTCTTTGCCATGAAAAAGTGTCAGAATAGTTTGGTAGCAGGATGATAATTTGATGATTATATCTATTACTTAGTTGAGTTATGACATGTGTCTAGGAGCTTTCAGGTGGTTTGAAGATAATATCAAAAGGAGATGATAAACTAGAAATATTAAGGAGTTTCTGATGTTTCATTGATGATCTTCATCTCTAATTTGTTTTAGACAATGTTCTTCAAGCTATGATATTGAAGGTGATATCTTGTATTTTTTCAGAGGAAGTTAAAGGTATGTTTTGAATCAGCAGTAGCAGATGATAATGTTCAGCAAAGTTGGTCATATGTTGAAAGGTTAACATGAATTTATGCCTTCAAAGTGTTCATAATTTAATGTGATTATAATTGTTATGATCATGCTATAACAATTTTTCTGTGGAGTTTGAATTGTTCTCAGGGGGAGTTAATCAGAGGATTGAGTTGTCTCTATCATGGGAGATTTGAAAAGATCTTATCAAAAGTGGTCATCATGTCATTTTGATGTGTTTGGTGATTAAGGAATCTTCATGGTTCATCAAGTGTATTGATGTGTTTATAAAGTTGGTATTTGGTTACAGAGATATGTTTTCTCCATCCTCATATTGGTATTGTGTCAAGAAGTAATGGTTATTCTTGTCAGGAAAATTGCTAGTGATATTTATGAATAATGATTTGTTTGTGGTATTCAACACAGGGGGAGAAATTTTTTTTTCTTTGTCATCAGATGTCAAAAAGGGGGAGAAAGAAAAATTGCAATCAGATGGTTTTTGCCATCAATGACAAAGGGGGAGATTGATGGTGATAGGTTGTCATTTGATGTCAAAAGTGTGTTCAGTTGTTGATGTTGCAGATTTGGAAGGATGTGTTTAATATTTGTTTAGGATGTGTTCTCGTACTCAAGGATGTGTTTGGTGATGTTTCAGGATGGATGGATACTGC
Source organism: Cunninghamia lanceolata (assembly GCA_027924645.1). Lineage (NCBI taxonomy): Eukaryota > Viridiplantae > Streptophyta > Pinopsida > Cupressales > Cupressaceae > Cunninghamia > Cunninghamia lanceolata. The sequence continues at coordinate 24,456,886 of BSBN01000047.1, forward strand.
TAGATATACTTATATCTGGATCAATTTGGTTACATATTGATTCTTTCTCTTTGTCATTCAGGGTAATGCAGATGCTTGGTTGATCACTTGGGTCAAATACAGATGTCATTCAGGGTAATGCAGATGCTTGGTGGGTTTCAGATCTACCACAGATGGAGATGGTTACTTGACAGGTTGATTAGTGCTTTATGTATCATGCTCATGTTATAGTTCACATCATGCCTAATGAGGTCATAACAGGTTGTTTAGATCAGATGTGTGGTCATGAAGAATAACTCAGAGATCAGAACATAAGGTTGGTTGTGCTCAAGATAAGACTTATGATGTGATCTTCATTCTTGGTTTACTTGTTACAAAGATTGTTGTCATGCTACCTTGATAGAAGAAGCAAGGTGTTCATAAGATGACATATTTTTGAAGTCAGTTTATGGTCATATATTCTCCATGCTTCAAGTCTGATTTGAGAAAGGGTTTGTGATGTAATGGGATAGCAAGGTCTCCTCATGTTTAAAGTCCTTCACATAAGTATCTTTATACTTCTTGTTGTTGTCCTAGAATGTCCTTTTAGTTGATGAAGAATACTTCCTCTATGTTGAATGATGAGATCAGTAAGTAAAATATTAAAGTTAATATTTGTCAAAGAAGAAAAGAAACCTAAAAATTAGGTTGTAGTCCTAAAATTTTAAAGCCCTAAAATGTCTATTAAATATCCTAATTTAAGCCCTCTCTGCCCATTATCTTGAAATGTTGCTTTTGTTATATTTGGATGTTGACCTTTCGAGCAGGTCATATGCCACTTAAGTGGCAAAAAGGAAGGGTCGACCAACATGGGCAACCGGCCCTCTTTCCTAACAAAACCGATACCTCAAGTTTCTTTTTTAAAACTTTGAGCGCCAAAAACAATCAACGGTCTTGTTTGAATAAACAATGAGCGCGCTTTGTGAAATCAAAGGTGTTTATTTAAACTTAATTTCCACTTCAATGCATGTATTTTGAAGGGTATCTAAACGTCATCTGCAAAGAGGAAGTTTTTAAGGCTTTTTAAAAGGCAGTTTTTTAGCCCGATTAGAAAGGGGATTCTAATAGTGGTTTTAGAAGATTTTTGTGAATCTTCTAAAAGAATTCTTTCTAAATCCTCCGGTGGCAGTAGAGAAAATATAGAAGATTCTTATTTCCAAGAAGGCAGTTTATAGAGTAAAGCTTTAATTTTCTTTTAAGAATCTTAAGGTTTCATATTTGATTTTAATGAAGCTAATGTCTTCTTTTGAGAAATGAATTTGGAATGAAGGAAATTTTTTATTGGGCAGATTATTTCTTGTCATTTACAGAGAATGGTTCCTTGAAGAATATCAAAGTTTTTTTTGTGAAAGAGTTTTTACAGAGATGGAAGATGCAGTTACTCAGATGCAAGGAAATATAAAAAGTTATTTTTTAGCTCACAGAATATGAAGAGTTTTGAATGAAAAAATCTTGTCAGAGAGAAGATGAAGAGTTTTTTATACAAGGCAAAATGAAGAATGAAAGCTCTCAGAGATTAGAGATTATTTATGCAAGACATTGAAAGAGAAGATTAAGAGATTTTTTTTAGAAGAGGATCTGGAGATATTTCGTATGAGAAATTTATTGAAGAGAAGATGAAAAGTTTTATTTCAAGAAATTAATTTTATTTTTTACATCTGAAGATGAAATTGTCCTTGTAGATAAAGATAATGTTTAAAAAAGATTTTATTCTTTTTAAGTGTAAATTTTTTTATTCTTTGTAGATTGACAAATTTGGTGAAGAGTTATTTTTACAGATGGAATTTGAAGGGATTATTGAAAAATTGAAAATGCACAAAGAAATATGAAAAAAAATTTCAGAGGAAAGGAATATGAAAAGATATTCAGAATTTGTATATAATGTTTTAACAAGTACATTGACAGAGTTACAGAGAGTGAGGAGAACTGTATACAGAAATAATCTAAATGAGGTGAATGAATTGTTTTGTGCATTAGATGCATGATTGGAGACATACACATGGAGAAATCACATATGGAGCTTGTTTGCAGAAGTATGTAAAAGAAAATGGTCTTGATTTGAAAATCAAACAGGAGGTATAAGGTTGTATACAATGGTGCAAATCTGATTGAACAGCAATCATGTCTTGCACATAAAGATTGATGTTTTGTTAATAGGCATTGTATTAGCCAGTGAGGCTTATAGGTCAGTGTGACCTTAATATTTGTCAGTGAGATAATTTGTATTGCCAGTGAGGCATGTTTTTCAGTTAAGCTAGTGAGGCACTTCATGAGTGGTTTTTCTACCCCTGATGGTTTTCCACTCGGTAAAAAGGTTGTGTCTTCATTTCTTCTATGTGTGTGCATATTATTGGTTTGATCATGTTTTGTTTACATCTGTTATTGTAAGTCTTGTGCATATAAACTCAACAAATCATTAATGTATTCTTTTCATCTGTTCTGTAAGAGAAAGCTTGCAAAAAGTTGTAAAATGTTTGAAAATTAATACAACACTGATTCACCCCCCCTCTCACTGTTGTCCGGACTTCTACAAGGTCAAACCCTCTTCTACAAACATTAGGACACAGACAGAGCTTGGCTTCTACCCAAGAAGGAGAGCCAAAACACAAGGGTTCTTCCCTTTTGTTGTATATAGATGAGTCAACCGAGTTAAACCAAGGTCAAGCAAGCAAGCTAGAACAAATAGTCAAACTCTAGAAGACAAAGATCAGACTATAATTAACTTCCTAATGGGGAGCCTCATCAATCAGTAAGACTTACTCCCTCTTTGCTCAGGTCGACAATCAGTTCACCTGTCACCAAACTCTCATCACTGTGACCTTTACCATTGGCGAGCACTTACAACCTGTTTTTGATACGCTGATACACCAACTTAGTATATGCTTGGCGTGACTTGCTATTACCAGTGGACTAAAGTTTCTATACCCTAATTCACCATTATGACCGGTCACCATTTGTATCTAACAAAAGATACACTCTCAATATACATTCCCCTCATGCTTTCTCAACATACATTCTCAATATACCTTCAAACCACACTTGTCGGCAAGATCTGGATCATCGGCGAGCTCCTTTTTTGTTCTCCCGATATGAACCTTAGACCGCAACTTTCTTTAGATGGATCAAACCTCTCTTCGGCCAGACCACCCTTATCTCTCTGAGAGAGAAATGTTTCATTGATGGCCTCTATCTCACCGATAACAGCTCCAACTCCTCTAATCCAAACCCTAGTACATGGAGATGCTAGGTCGTCCACTATGCACAACCCTCGATCTAGAACATCTACACCACCAAACCATGAAACAAAATAGGAAACAAACAAATATGGTACAACGATGACATTCCACTAATTTTGACAAAAATCTCACTAGTGGAATGTTTCACATCGACATTTTGCAACAGTGAAAAACACAGAAAGGAAAAGAAATCTACAGCTATGCAGGTTGTAATTACAGAGAACAGAAAATAAATTGACAACACAGAATAGTTTAATTTCTCCTTAACAAAATGCACAATTACATTCAACTCTTCTTTGCTTCGATCTGATTACAATATCTAATCTATATGCATTTGATTCATTTCTCTAGGGTTTATAAGCTTGCCCTGAGGAGCACCAACCCTATTCCAAGCAGCTGGGAGAAAACTAACTGATTCCAACCGTCTAAAACTAACAACTTGACAAAAGTGACCTAAGTCACTAGGGACTTACAAATAGAAAGGAAAAAATGCATTGGTCGTATAGACCTTATTACAACACAAAACCTGATTTAAAACAGAACATGAACTTAAATGCCTCACGGAGGCCACCTTGTGTTAGGTGCTCCTGCACCATACACCCCACCTAGAAAAGAACTCATGTCCCATGAGTTGAGGCTGTGTCTTGCACCACTGTTGTCCTCTGTTGTCTCATGCCTTCTCCACAATCTCTGGACTGCAACTTGCTTCCATGGAATCAGAAACTCATGCCTAGCATTGTAGGCTCTACTCACACCTTGCCATGAGTGAGTGCTTGAAATCAAACTTGGATGTTGCATGCCATAATTTCTTAATGTCATAACTACCTAAACATCTTCATTCAAAATCTTGGTCAATGCTACTTGTAATACTATTATGGTAGAATATGATTGTCCTTCAACTCTTGTGGGCTCTAGAGGACAAACAATGGTCCCTACTATGATAACATCTTCTTCTTTCCAATCAACTTGTGGCTGCTTGCAGACCTGCTCTTTGACCTTCTTCTAATCCATCTCAGACATTACCATCTGAGCTCCATCATTCAAAACTTAAATCACCTTCAAACTGTGAGCTTTGGTAACCTCACTCCTTGAGGTATCCTCCACTTGCCTTGTCTCTTCTTCATTGATCTTCACAAACTCTTTTTTACCCACCAAAATGATCTTGGCTGCCTTCTTTGCTTCAGTATCCTCTTGCAATGGTGTCATCACAAAAGTGTTTCCATCCTTCTTGATGGTGTATGTGTTAGCATATCCATCATATAATGCTTGGCTGTCAAATTGCCATGGCATACCTAAAAGTAGGTGACACCATTCCATGGGCAAAATGTCACATAAAATTTACTCCTTGTATTCTCCAATCTGAAAATCAACATATGCTTGTTCATCTACCAAAAGTGATTGGCTATCACTTACCCAAGAAGCTTTGTAAGGAGTTTGATGAGGAATCCTTTCTATGTTCAATTTATCCACCATTTCCCTAGACACCATATTATCTATTGAACCAGAATCTATGACTACCTTGCATATTTTACCTTTGCTTTTGTAATTAATCCTAAAAAGTGCTCTCCTTTGTGATGGTTCAGTCTGCACTGGTTTTTTGAGCAACATCCTCTTGATCATCAGATTTTCTCCCACTTCTGATGTCAAATTCACTTCAGGAGATATCACACTCCCTGCATCCTCTTGAGTCAATGTGTTTCTTCTCTCATTGCCATGAGAAGTTGAGGCCTTCTCTAGACACTTATAAGCTAGGTGCCCTATTTCATTGTAGTTATAATACCTCATGTTGGAGAACTTGGATCCTCTACCTAATCCATTTGTCCCACCTCTTTCATTTGGCCTTCTTCCTTGGTAGCTTCCTCTGCTACTTGAGTCTCCAACTTGCTCTTCTTGGCTAGACTCACCACTAGGCCTCTGGTTAGGACTTCTGCCTCCAAAACTGCCTCTAAAATTTATGTCACCTCTTCCTCTACTCTGTTGCTCACCTTTCCTCTTCAACTTCTCTTCAGCTCTTAATGCTACTTGAAGGCATTTTTCCATAGTTTCAGGGGTAAATAAACTTATTTCATCTTGAATATTGATCCTCAGACCATTTAGATACCTTGATACCTTGGCTTTTTCATCCTCCATGTACCCACAATGAAGAGTGTATTTGTGAAACTCCTCGGTGTAAGTAGCTACATCCATATATTTTTTCTTAAGGTTCCACATTTTCCTATAAATCTACATTTCGTAGTCAAATGGAAGGAACTGGGACTTGATCTTCTCCAGCATTCTGCTCCACGAAGATATCATACTCTTCCCATTCTTTACCCTTTCTCCTTGGGTGTAATTCCACCATGTAAGGGCAATACCTTTGAGTTTGGTTTTTACAAACTTAACTCTCTTATGTTCAGGAACTTCTTTATACTCAAAGTAGTTGTTTAGAGCCTCAATCCACTCCATGACTTCATCAACATTCATCTTTCCATTGAACATGGGGATATCTATCCGAGCCTCTGAAGAGTCCTTGCCAATAGCCTTAATGGCCTCTAGGAATCACTTTTGTTCAGCTGGTATCTTTGCCTCTTCTTGTTCCTCTTCTGCTTCCTCTTTCTCTTCTTCTTCATCTGAACCTTCGTCTATCCTTTTGCTTCTTCATCTGAACCTTCTTCTTCTTCATCATCTGAACCTTCAATTCAGCCTGGAGTGCTTCCTTGACTCTAATCTTGATCATCTCTTCCATCTCCTTGAATTTCTTGACCACTTTGGTGGTCATCCCCTTTGAAGGTATATCGCTAGCCTCTCCTTCACTTTCTATCTGACATAAACATTCACAGACAATGCCAACACTTCTTAAAATCCTAAATTTGACTACAACGCAATGCTCAATCAGCTGTCCATCCTACACGCTACTTCACAGACCCATTCCTCTCATCCAACAGAAGATCCTAGAGATGCACTACCACTCTCTCTCGCAGTGGCCTCACTCTGTACCCTCATCCAACTAAACCTCTATTGTTGAATGGTCTTGATAGACCTCATCATCGTCTGCCCACACACTACAAGAATCTTGTTCCTCCTTGCAACTAGATGGCACAAGCATCTGTTTTGCTTCAACTCTTCATCTTCCTTCTCAGTGACAGAAATCAAATACATAACACCTTCGCCTAGAGCTTTTACTAGCTCTAATACCAATATGATGGGGAGCCTCATCAATCCGTAAGACTTACTCCCTCTTCACTCAGGCCGACAGTCAGTTCAACCATCACCAAACTCTCATCACTGTGACCTTTACCATCGGTAAGCACTTACAACCTGTTGCCGATACGTTGATACACCAACTTAGTATATGCTTGGAGTGACTTGCTATTACCGGTGGACTAAAGTTTCTATACCTTGATTCACCATTTTGATCAGTCACTATTTTTATCCGATGAAAGATACATTCTCAATATACATTCCCCTCATGCTTTCTCAACATACATTCTCAATATACCTTCAAACCACACTTGTCAGCAAGATTTAGATCATCGGCAAGCTCCTTGTTTGTTCTCCCGATATGAACCTTAGACCGTGAGTTTCTTTAGATGGCTCGAACCTCTCTTCGGCCAGACCACCCTTATCACTTCAAGAGAAATGTTTTGTCGATGGCCTCTGTCTCACCGATAACAGTTCCAACTCCTCGAGTCCAAACCCTAGCACATGGAGATGCTAGGTCATCCACTGTGAACAACCCTCGATCTGGAACATCTGCACTGCTGAACCATGAAAAAAAATAGGAAATGAATGAATACGGTACAATGAAGCCATTCCACTGATTTCAACAGAAATCTCACCAGTGGAATGCTTCACATCGACATTTTGCAACAGCAAAAAACACAGAAAGGAAAAGAAATCTACAACTATGTAGGTTGTAATTACAGAGAATGGAAAACAAATTAACAACATAGAATAATTCAATTTCTCCTTAACAAAATGCATGATTACATTCAACTCTTCTTCGCTTTGATATGATTACAAGATCTAATCTATATGCATTTGATTCATTTCTCTAGGATTTATAAGCTTGCCCCGAGGAGCACCAACCATATTCCAAGCGGCTAGGAGAAAACTAACTGATTCCAACCATCTAACACTAACAACTTGACAAAAGTGACCTAAGTCACTAGGGACTTACAAATAGAAAGGAAAAAATGCATTGGTTGTATAGACCTTATTACAACACAAAACTTGATTTAAAATAGAACATGAACTTAAATGCCTCATAGAGGCCACCTTGTGTTAGGTGCTTCTGCACCACTTTCAGAAATAGATCTCAGAAAACCTAAAGTATAGCAGGGATTAGAGAAGGATTTAGAACTTGGATCTTGGAGCATAAATTCCAAGGACCAGGGTGCTTGGTCACCCTAGGCCTTTTCTAGGGTTTGGTAGAATCTCGGATATCACCAAACCTATACCTATCTACTCTACCTTCTTCCTAGAAATCAGATCCAGAAACTTATCTCTTTAACCTACACACAAGGAAAGAAGAAAAGGTTGTGCTGTGTATAAGGGCTTTCCTCAGTCAAACCCTGTGTTGGTTTTTCCACCTCCACTACAACAATGATTAGATCCAAGAGTGCATGCCATAGGAGGGAAGAGGCTAGATCTATAATAATATGATAGAAATATGAAGGATAATGATGATGATTACCACAAGAGGTATAAACTTAGTTGATGAAGATGACTCAAGATCTCACACCAACAAAGGAGAGTGATGAAGAAGGATTGAAACTCCCTTCAAGACATGCAAACAAAATTCAATAGCATCCGCAAGTAGATAACACTTCCAAGCATAGAAGATCAACATATGAGAGCAAACTCCAATTTTGCATTAAGCAACTTAGAAACATTCATTTAGGTGTAAAATGAAATACAAAACTCATTTATATATGCATTCCCTCTCACTACTAACAAATAAAACAAAATTAGTCTGACAAATGCAAACTAAGTGTCCCAAGCCGACACTACACAAGAGGGGCTAAAGGTCCCAACTGGGACCAGGGTGCTTGGGTGCCCTGGACCTTTAGCCGAAAAACTCTAGGGAGTTCCAAATATAGTTGGCTTAGTCTAGTCCTAAGTTGATTCCATTGGGTTTATTCATCGGGATCGAGATTTCATCATTTTAAGCTCAAAAATGTGTTAAAATGGGTCCTGATTACCAAAGGCAATAAATTAGGTCCAACCAAGTGCTAAACTAAGTGTAAAATGCTAGTGTACACATTTTACTCCATAACATTTAGCCCCCATTTTAGTGTGGGTACAAAATTATGTTTGAACTCATACTAAAGGATGGATCAAACACACACAAACATAGAAGCCCAAAGAATTTTGCTAAGTTGTGGACTACAACTAGCCCCCAACCTTAGGCTTCTAAGGTTGCACACACATAAGAAAAGAGATTTAAAACACACAAGACATAACTCACACATACATGGAGTACTAAAAGCATACATAAGAATACACATGGAAGACACAAAGGTAATACATGCCAAACACAATGCATACATGCTTAACACAGAGCATACACATAAGACATAATGAATACATAGAGAACACATGGAAAACATGATGAAGACACACCAAACACAAGTTAAAACATAATGCATAAAAGAAGAAAATATAAGAACACACATAGGAACAAACGCACAAGGCATATGACTCTAATGCTAGCTTTCTCTATCTCTAAGGGTCGTGTGAAAAGAAGTGCCACTGTGGGTAACACACTGGTAAGGACCTCTAAATTACTAGGTGACCACGACAAGTCACATGAAGCACATAGGCTAGCCAACTACATTGCACTAGGTGGCTCATGGACCAAAAGGAAACATCACAGGCTAGTGAGGACTGTCAAATCACTAGGTGAGTTCCATGCCAACAAGTAAATATGCAACTGATGGGGAGCCTCAGTTGGTAAGACTTAGATCATCAGTGAACTCCTTGTTTGTTCTCCCGATATGCTGATAGACCAACCACTCATTAGCAGAACTTGAACTATCAGTGGGACTTACTTCAGAGTCACCGATACACCGATTCTTTCTGATGGATCTTTGTCAACGTACATTTCCCCTTGTCACTCTGATATGAATCTTGGGCCATGACTTTCCTTCAATGGCTTGAACCTCTCTTCAGCCAGACTATCCTCGTCACTCTAAGAGAGAAATGCTTCTTTGATGGCCTCTATCTCACCAATAACAACTCCAACTCCTCCAATCCAAACCTCTATTGGTGAATGGTCATGACAGACCTCATCATCATCTGCCCACACACTACAGGAATCCTATTCCTTCTCGCAACTAGATGGCACAAGCAACTCTTCATCTGCCTATGCCCAGAGCTTTCGCTAGCTCTGATACCAATATGATGGGGAGCCCTTAGTCAGTAAGACTTACTCCATCGGCTACCTTGCAACTTATCACTCTGACCCCACAACTCTCCCTGATGGATGACTCTAAGGTTCTCACCTATCGCTAAGACCATTTCCATTGGCCATGGTAGGAAATGCTTCACTAACATAGCGAAGACAAGTGGTCGTCGGTGTGTCGGTGAAGCATTTCCTACCATGGCCGATGGAAACGGCCTTAGCGATAGGCGAGAACCTTACAGTCATCCATCTGGGAGAGTTGTGGGGTCGGAGTGATAAGTTGCAAGGTGGCTGACGGAGTAAGTCTTACTGACTGAGGGCTCCCCATCAGCAACCAAAAGAGAGCATAGCACGATGTATGCCCCTACCTTAAAGTGATTGCTAACTCCTAACAGGGAGTAATTGCTTTAAGGTAGAACAAATCACAAAACAAGCATGAGAGCTTTTTGAAAGCACATGCCCATGAGATATGTGTTCCCAAAAACTACATCACACAAAGGGGTTGCCCCCACAAAAGAAAAATAGATGCGATGTTACAAGCATGATGCACAATGGTTTGTGTAGTCATGGTATGATTCTGAGCATAGCAACAAAGTGCCACATAAATCAAACCATAAAAGAAGCAATAAGTTATACTAAGTAATAATTTAATTAATAGTAAAATATAAATATGTAATAAGATAACTCTTATCTACTTTTTTTTGGTTCCTCTGATGGACTTCCCTGATTCTTCCGTTTCAACTTTGGCACCTACGATGGTAAAGGCGTCTTCATCAAATGGGCATGGATTTGTGGGAGATCCTCTATTGAGTGCCAAAGTCACTCTTGACGCTGCCTTTTCAAAGCTCCACAAAGCAAAGTCTACATTCGGCGGAGATCTTAAGGTAGACAAAGCCAAGCATGTCACCACCACTGCTGATGTTTTGGCAGCCACCAAGCATTACGAGAAAATGGATGAGAAAAAACATGGGAAAGATGTGCAGATGGTGGAGGATTTTTTGCACAAATATAGCCACCTAGTCTGGCCATTTAAAATTTTGGAAGGCTTTGTGTAGGGATGCCCTAGGTCAGAAGCTAGGACAAAATCCTACCAGCCCGTCTGTGTCACTCCAGGGTGCTCGATCAGATCTCCCTTCCGCTCGCTGTGGTGCTCCTTTTAGCACACCCTTTACAATGCGTCAATCGGATTCCATTTTGGAGGCTTATTTGGATAAATTTGCCAATGATAGAGAGGAATATCTACAAGAACATGCTTAATATGTAGATTCATGAAGGTATGGCCAAAGTTATGTGATCTTCATGCGTGGATAAGCATGAATTGGAAAGAATATTTGGAGGATAAGATCAATATTTACCCATGTGCTAAATGGTTCTTCATTTTAGAATTTGAATCATTGGAGGATAAATAAATGGTGCTTAATGTTGGCCCGTGGTTCTTCCAAGGGGACTTCTTATGTTTAAAGCCATGGTATCCCTCTTTCAACCTATGAACAGATACCTTCTCTTCTACATTTTTCTAGGTAAGGTTGCCTTATCTACCTTTACAATTCTAGGAAATTGGTTTTCTGAAGGCTATAGCCAATAGCTTGGGAGAGTATCAAATCATTTCAAAGGAAACTATTAACTATGAGAATTCAACCTATGCATGTTTATGTGTCAAAATGGATATATCAAAGGGACTCCCAGCTGAGATTTTATTAAAGGTAGGAAACAAGAGATGGAGTCAACCTATAGATTATGAAAAGATCGCTTTTAGGTGCAAAAAATGTTTTGCAACAAACAATGCTACCTCACAATTGTTGTGATGCTCACAACACGCCCCATTTTACTCCTTAGCAAAATGAGGACCCCTATTGTGGGTGTGGCTTTTGCTTTTGTGTGTGGGTCTATTTGGTTGTAAAAGGGAAATAGAGAGTGAAAGTTACAAACCTTGTTGAAAATAAAGAAAAAATAGCATTAAGTACTAGAGTTGAATATGGGTGAATTCCTTGTCAAAAATAAGTGAGGGTTGCTTTTTGAACCATGTTAAAATTCACAATATTTTGCAAGTTATGTGTGTTTTTTGGTAAATGTACAATGGGAGGGTTTGTATGTTGCATATACAAAGTCCTTTGTATATCAGGTCACTCATATACAACATCCTTGTATATCGGGTCACTTGCATACAAGGTCTTTTGTATATCGGGTTGCATATATAAAGTTGTTTGCATATACAAAGTTGTTTGTACATCGAGTCGTCGTATAAGTCGCAAATGGTTTGTCGAGTTTTCTAAGACATTTTTACTTGTATGCATTTTGTTAATGTTCTATCTATACATACAAGTCGGACCCGACGGTTTTCAAAGTTTGAATGCATAAATCGGTTGATTCTGTCGAATGTATAAAATGTTTGTATGTTTGAGTGAAAGGGAAATATACAAATAAATGTACAACATGATATACATGTCGTGGATTCAAAAAAGTATTAAATTTGTTGTAATTGTTGTATGGTTCGCACTTTGTATATGTATGTTTCAGTTACATACATTTCAAGATACATACAAGGCGGAACCGAAAGGGTCATGAAATGGGGTTTTATTGTTGTATGTTTTGCGCTTTGTATGTATGCTTCCGAGACATACATTTCAAGATACATACAACGTGGAACTAAAGAAAGTTTAAAATTTGGTTAAGGTGATGTATCTTGACTTAATGTATATTAAAGGATGCATTGCACTTTATGCAGGTTGCGGAACCAAAAGTGAGTAAGCTATGATTTATAAGAGTTGAAGTCCAAAAGGACATACAAGGGATCTTGTATGTATCTTGGGCTTTGTATCTAAAGGTTCGATACAAGCGAAAGATGCATCATAGAGATACAAAAAGGGAAAGTAATGTGGGCTCCACTGCTCATCGGCGAGAGTAGGCTTGACGGAGCAAAAGTTTTAGATCATACTGATCTTATGCCTCAAGCCAATAAAGAGTTGCATCAGCCAAAAATATGCGATCGGAGTGAAATTTTTGGATCGCCCTGACGAAAGAGAGTTACGCCGATGGACAAAGATATACAAGCTGATAAAGAGTTGTATCAGCCAGAAATATGTGAGTGGAGTGAAATTATTAGATCACCTCGACTGAAGAGAGTTACGCTGATGGATGAAGATATACAAGCAGATAAAGAGTTGCATCGGCCAGAAATATGTGATCAGAGTGAAATTTTTGGATCGACCTGACTAAGTGAGTTATACCGATGATGAAGGTATACAGAATGCGGTATACAAAGTAGAAGACATACAAAAGGGTATGTATGCAGAATTAGAGTGGTGGTAAAAAAGGGTTTAAAAGTGCCAACACTACAACTAAAGACTGAACTTGTGGCGCATTAATTACTGTAATTAATGCCCATCGAACATTCTGACGAGGTATAAATTGGCGAAAGCGACGTGAATTTTTTATAATCTATTTTTATGTCTATTTGCAGGTATGTAGGTAGATATGAAGGTAGAGCTGTAATGGTGATGACATCACAAAGGGTGGATCAGATCACAAAAGAAGCGAGAGGATTAAAGGCTTTCAATGAGAAGAAAAATGCAGGTGGAAGGAAACATTATTAAAAGAGCAACATAAGATATTTTGATGATTGTTAGGGTTTCCAAAGGGGATCTTTACACTCAGTATGAGTATGCTGCTCTGATAGTTTTTGGTGGGATTTGTTCTCCACCGATTGATGTTGCACTTGGGATATAAACAGTTGATTGACTAGGGTTTTGGAACCGTATTGGGGACAATCAGAGCTATATATTGAGCCCCTTTACTCTGTAATGAGTTACACAGGGATTCGTAGGACATAGGGATTCATAGGGATTTTTTGTAGAATAGAGCTGGAAGTTGTAATTAATAGTTTTAGAAGAGCATTTTAGTTTAGAATAGAAGGAGGTCACCTATGTCTGCAATAAGGAATGCGTGGAACATCTGGCTTCCTTACTGTATCTGTAAAGCGTTGTAAGTTTTCTGTGAAGTTGATTAATGAAGCTAAGAGTCATTCATACATTGTAAATCATATATGACTGTGTGTTTTGAATACAAATGAATCTAGAATTCTGCATCTATATTCAGAGTGTCTTATGGCTCTTCTTTGTATTTGAAATAATATCTCTTAAAGCTTGCAATCTTGAATGTGTGTTCGTGAAAATACTCAGAGCTTACATTTAATGATTTAGTCTGTGGATTTAATCAGGTTGTTGTACTACTTACAATGTGAATAACAGAGCATTTAGATCCTATAGCAGAATGAAGTTTAATTTAGATTTCTCTAACTTTTCCCAAACCATTTGAAATACTTAGCTTAAATGCAGAAATTTAAAGGAGATTGTCTGATATTTGAAGGAAACATGAACAACTGAGTTGATATTGGATAGTTTTCATAATATTTGAAAAGGAAAGCTTGTGTTAATATAAATCATATAAAGCTTTGTGATACAGTAACAAATCTGTGCAAAAGAATGAAGAAAATATTGATATTTGTGATATTTTGCATAATTCGAGTCCAGTAAATCATCAAAAAACCTTAAATCAAGTAAGGCCCCTTGCATATTACAACTTCACATTAACCTACTGAATTATCCACAAGGTCAAGACCTAACCATACAGAAACTTGGGATTAAGCAAATCTTAATTGATTTCTTCATATCTTTTAAGACAGTTAGGTTCATTTTGTGAATTTTAACTTTTGTTATGAATGTGTAAAAAGAATCATCAACAACAATGTAGTAGAGACTTGTTGTTCTTAGGGATGTTTCCCCTAATAGCAAGCCCACCTGGTGGGATGGGGTGGATTACCGGCATTATATCATCACCCTGGTAATGAAGGATGTTTCAAACGTTTCTTCAGTACTACAGGATAAGGAATCAATTTCATGCTCCCCCTTCCAATGGCTTCGCTAGTGCTATCCCATGAGACTGCACCGAACATGAAACCAACCAGTGCTTCCTCAAAAGATTCTCCACTTGCATTGGAAAATTTATGCCCACAGTACAAAGACAGTGAGTTCTCAAGAACATCAGCTTCTACAATAGCCACTAACAGTGTTGGGTTTTTGAATGATGGGTTTTCAAACAAATAAAATGGTGATCGTTCGCATTTTCACCATGAGACTAAGCTAGATTGGATAGAGGTGAAAAGGAAGAAAATGCCATAGTTAAAACCTAAGCATCCATTAACATTAAGATCCTCAAAAAAAGGGGAGTAAACTTGGATATGTAATAAGTTGGCACACCTATTCTAGGGTTGATGCAAAGTCTATTTTTTATTTTTGAAATTTTTATATGGGAGCTGTCCCATCTGGTAGTACTTACCGAAAAAAAAAGTTATACTAAGTAATAACACAAAGGGATCTACTTAACTGTCATCATCTGCCAGCGAGTAGAACTACAAAGACAAAGGAAGAAGTATCACATGAAATCAAAAATAAACATCCCTTGGGTCAATAAGGGAGAACACCGAGACATTTTACACCTTGCATCACCCCCAAAGGACACAAAAGCAATACTTGAATTATATATATATATGGAACTATTATCATCCACCAACTAGTAGAACTACAGAGACAAAGGAAGAAGTGTCACATGAAGTCAAAAATAAACATCCCTTGGGTCAATAAGGGAGTACACCAAGACATTTACACCTTGCATCATCCCCAAAGGACACAAAAGCAATACTTGAATTATGACATACAGAAGAATGATGATACAAATAGAGGGAATGTCACAATAGATTCTAGTCCCTTTGTATCCTTGCACCTACAAGGGTGTCAAGTGTCATACAAAGAGAGATTAACAACATAATGGTGCAGTCATGGTCGAAGGGTTCACAGAATGAATTGTCCAAACCATGCAGCTAGAGTAAACACAATGGAAACAACTCAATCATAGAATGTAATGGAAGATTCAAATGCTCAATATATCATATATTCAGAATGCTTATATGCCAGCAACATGCGGGCTACAATCAAAGGGCTCACATGCTTGCTTTCCAAGTTACAACAAATATGCAAGATATGGCATTGAAGTGTCTTCTAGAAAGGAAATTAAAATCTAAATCACATCCTAAGACTCATAATCAAGAACTTACTTCCTAATGCCTCTAAGAGATCTATATATCATCTTCAAGCTCATGAAATCCTCTACATCGGCCATAAGAGGTTACAAACTCCATAGAAGGATGCAATGTGTAGGAACAAGTACGTTGGCCTACAACATCTGGTAATGCTCCACAAATGCATGAAACTTGGTGCGGACCTCAAGGAAGGTCTATCTAATCAATATGTGTTGTGGATGATGTTCCATTTAGCTTTGCAAGTCATAGAAGTGCTCTGCAATCCTTCTCCTTCAACTGATTGTCTATATGCTCTACTCTGTGAAAGTTGATGATCTTTTGATAGAGATAACTTTTAGCAGACAAGTCCAAATGACCTAAAATTTGGATATGATGTAGATGATGATATATAGATCCTAAGTCCTACTCCACGAACTCTAATATGAAGATGCAATGAAATGTGGTGCAAAATGTTGAAACTACAACTGACTGAACTTAACTGAAAAATGAAAGAAAAGAAAGAATGCAAATGTTTTTTTAATGCAAGATTACTCTGTAACCTAGGATGCTCCTACATCAGACACCCGAGGTTGTTGAAAAAGTGATTCCCTCACTTTGTTGGGGCTAGAGGAAAACTAAGACCATCCACCTCATCTTGAGAAATCCAAGTTGAGTCTTCTTCTAGTTTGCCTTTCCACTTTACCAAATATTCTTTGTATTGCTTTTCTTTGGTACTACGTCCAACTCTGCTACCTAAGATGTCCTCTATCTGCTCTGATTGTTGCTGTGGTAACTGATTCTTCAAACCTTCTCCAATTCTATCACTTTATTCTCCTTCATGATATTGATATAGGCCTGTAATGTTGAATATAGGTGATATACCAAATGTCTCTGGTAGCTCCACTTCAAATGCATTTCCTAAATCAAACTTCCTAAGAATCTTACATGGTCCAAACTTCTTCATCTTTAGCTTGTTGTATGTCCGTACTGGAAATATCTTTTCTCAGATATACCATTATTTCATCTCCAAATAAAATTTCTTTATGTCTCCTCTTCTCATCTGCTTGCTCCTTGTACTTGCTATTCATCTCCTCCAAATGCTTTATGACCTGATTATGTATTATCTCCATATATCCTACAAATTCTTTTGCCTATACACTTCTCTTATTCTCCATACGGATGTCTCTTAACTATGTAACTCCTCTAGGGTTAGTTCCTATCACAATCTCAAATGGTGTCTTCCATGTACTCTTATTCATTGAATCATTGTATGCAAACTCTGCTTGTGGTAGAATTAGATCCCAATTTCTTGCCTTATATCCTACTAAACATCTCAACAAGTTTCCCAAACTTCTATTTACCACTTTTGTTTGTCCATTTGTCTCTAGATGAAATGTTGAACTAAACTTTAGGTTTGTCTTCATGTTCTTCCACAATATCCTCCAAAATTATCTAATGAATCTTGTGTCCCTATCTAAAACTATAATCTTAGGTAATCCATGCAATCTCACAATCTCCTTGAAAAATAAGTTAGCAACATGCACTACATCATCTGTCTTCTTACAAGTTATGAAATGTGACATCTTTGAAAATCTATCCACCACTACAAATATAGAATCATCTCCCCTCTATGTCTTTGGCAATCCTAGTATGAAATCCATGCTTTTGTCTTCCCAAGGTCTCTCTGGTATTGTCCACGATTTGTACAAACTAGTATTTGGACTACTCCCTTTCGCAACTTGACATACTCTGCAACTCTACATAAACTTCCTTACATCTTTATATATTTGAGGCCAACAGTAATGTTCACATACTAAAGCCACTATCTTGTCAATTCCAAAATGTCATGCCAATCCACCACTGTGTTTCTCCTTTATCAAATTGTCTCTCAATGAACTCCTAGGTATACACAACTGATTTCCTTTGAACAACATATCCTCCTAAACAAAATAATATAACCACTTACTTTTATCTATCACAACAGGTTCTTTACATTCTTTCCATGGTTCCAAAAAATCAAGATCTTCATACATATGCTTTAGTTCCTCAAAACCTAATACTTCTACTCTCATCTCTGTCAGTAAATTCCTTCTTCTGCTTAATGCATCTGCAACTTTGTTTGACTTCCCACTCCCATGCTTCAATACAAATATGTAACACTGCATGAACTCTACCCATCTCATATGTCTTTGATTCAACTTTCCCTAATTGTTCAAATATTGTAAAGCCTAATGATCCATGTACAACACAAATTCTTTAGGCAATAAATAATGTGTCCACTTCTTCAAATCTTGAATTATGGCATAGAACTCCTTATCATAAACTGAATATCTTCTCCTTACATCATTCAACTTCTCACTAAAATATGCTACTAGTCTACCTTCTTGACTTAACACTGCTCCTATTGTATTTCCATTGGGATCACAATCTACTTGAAATACTTTGTTCAAATCTAGTAATGCTAACACTAATTGCTCTATTATTTTCTACTTCAACAATTTAAAACTTTTATTTTCTCTTGATGTCCACTTAAAATCCCTTCTCTCACCTCTCATTTTCTCTATCATTGGTGTGCATACTAAACTAAAATTTCTAATGAACTTCTGGTAGAAACTTACTAATCCATGAAATGATCTTACCTCTTCAATGTTCTCTAGTGTTGGCCACTCAACAATTGCTCTAACCTTCCCAAGGTCCATCTTCAATCCTTTCATAGAAATCACAAATCCCAAATATACCACTTCTTCCTTCATGAAACTACATTTCTTGATGTTTATCAACAATTTCTCTTCTCTATCCAAGCTGAAGCTAATTGACTATTCTAAAAACAATTTTGAAGCCTCTACCCATGAGGAGGAAGATCCCAAGAGTGATGTTTAGGAGATTGCTATTGAAGATTCTGGTGGTGAAGAAGAAATTGATGGGCAAGACATTCCTGTTGAGGCCTTTGATACTGAAGATAATATAGGGGTTCATAATTTTGTCCCCATTGGTGACTGTGTGGATGTGGGAGATATTACTACTCAGGTGGAGGTGACTGATACTATTGATAACGTTAAGAAAGATGCCCACTATGTTCCCACTGTTGTTTCTGTTGATCCTGATCTATTTCAAGAGGATGGTAATAATGCTCAAGATGGTAGGGAGGAAGACAATATTGAGGAAGTAAATGATGCTGATGATCTGTCTTAGTTGAAGGAGCAGGTGGAATTCCTAGAAAAAAGGGTCTTTTCTCTTAGCAATTTCATTACTAGCATGTTATGCAAGACTGCTATGGCCAATCTCTCTCTACTGCTGGAACATGAGGTTCTCATTCATAGTGTTGATAATGACAGGGTTAAAGAATTTGACAAAATACTGGAGTTTCTTTCTAAGGGAGAGGAGGACATCCCTTCCTAGTCTTTCTATGCTTTCTGTTAGCTAGCTTTTTAATGTTAGTATCTTTTTGTTGTATATTGGTTGTATGTAAGCTGTCAGTGGTGGTTCTGGCTCTTTTTGTTATCTGAGCCTTTTTTGCCCTTTTTGGGGTCTATTTTGTAAGGGATCGGCCCCTACTTTGCCACCTTATAATATCAAAAACAATTTATCTTCTCTCAACCTCTGTAATACTTGTCTAATATGCCACATATGTTCTTCCTTTGTCTTACTAAAAATTAGAATATCATCCAAGCATATAATAACAAACTTACCCAATAATTTCTTCAAAACCTCATTCATCAACCTCATGAAAGTACTTGGTGCATTAGTCAATCCCAAAGGCATCACTAACCATTCATACAATCCCTCATATGTCTTAAATGTAGTCTTCCACTCATCTCCTTCTTTGATCCTGATCTAATGGTATCCACTCTTCAAGTCTATTTTTGTAAAATACTTTGCTCCACTCAAACAGTCTATAATGTCATCCATCCTTGGAAATGGAAATCTATACTCAACTTTGATCTTATTGATTGCTCTAGAGTCTGTACAATTTCTCCATTCTCCATCTTTCTTTAGTGCTAGCACTATAGGTACTGCACATGGGCTCAAACTTTCTCTAATCAATCTTTTCCTCAACAATTCATGTATCTGTCTATTCAGCTCCGTATTCTCTATTAGAGTCATTTAGTGTACTACTTTATTAGGCAAACTAGCTCCAGGTACAATTTCCATATGATGATTGATACTCTAGATTGGTGGCAATCCCTCGGGTAAATTATCTGATAATGATGTCTTCATACTCTATCAACAATTTAGTTATCTCTTCTGGTTGTGACTCTTCTTCTTTTTTGGTAATAGTCTCTATACTTAGGGTTCCACACTTCTTAGGAATCAAAGTAAAACACATATTCTCATGTCTAAATCCATCCAAAAATTTCCTTCTATCAACCAAATAGATTCTGTCATTCCCACATACTTTACTTTTAGGTTCATCCTCCAATGGTATCAAGATATGTTTCTTCCCATTTGATGTTATAGTATAAGTATTCTTTCTCTCATAATGTATAGCTTTTCTATCATACTGCCATGGTCTACCCAACAATATATGACATACATCCATTGACATAATATCACACAATATACTTCATCATTCTAAGATCCTATATGAAATTTCACCAAACATTGTTCACTCACTAGTACCTTGTGTTCATCCTAAATCCATGCTATCTTGTAGGGATTAGGGTGTTTCAATCTCTCCAGGTTCAGCTTAGTCACCATCTCCTCTAAAACCAAATTATCTGTACTACCACTATCAATGATCATTTTACAACATATAACTCTTGATTTAGATCTAGTCCGGATCAAACTTTTCCTTTGTGGTGGTTCCTTAGTTGTCTCTACTTGAAATAATTCTCTCCTCATGACTAATGATTCTCCTTTCTCTGGCTTTCCAACTGAACTAGGTGATCCAACAGGTTCTTCCTCCATATAAGCTGCTCTTGCACTATTCTATGTCTTCTTGCTTGTACTTCCCTCATGAAATTCAAATGATCTATGTCCTTCACCTCCACACTTAAAAAAAGTTCCTCTGAATGTTCTCTTATCAAATTCTCTTTCATCTCCCTTGTACCCTTCATTATGGTAAGAATTATGATGTCCTCTATGGTAGAAATTTATGCCATCTCTCCGGTATGAATTGTTGTCTCTATCTTCCTTCTTGAATGGACTACTTTCTTTGTTCTGCTCTGCATAAGGTCTTTTTGCTCTAGAATATATTCTACCTCTTTGAAATGTACCTCCTCTACCTCTCTATCTTTGCTCATGTTTCTTATTCAACTTGTCTTCAACTTTCAATGCAAACTAATATGCTTCTTCTGTTGTTGTCATCCTTACTTGGCTTAGTTCTTCTTGAATGTTCATCCTCGATTCATTTATGTATCTTGCCACTTTCTCCTTGCTTGCTTCACTATGTCCAGTCCTTATGATCATCTTATGAAATTCTTCAGTATACTCCTTCACAGATTTCTCCTTTTTCCTTAGGTTTTGCAATCTCTTCAACAATTCCAACTCATAGTCAATAGGTATAAACTAATTCTTCAACTTCATCACCATTCTATCCCATTTTATGATCTTTTCTTTTCCTCTCCTATTCCAATCCAATTGAACTTCTTTCCACCAAATAGCAACATTTCCTTTAAACTTGGTCTTCGCAAATCTTACTTTCTCTAGATCTTCAATCTCTTCATATTCAAAGTATTCCTCCAAGTCATTTATCCAGACAGTCAATTCCTCCAGATTCAAATTTCCAATGTAATTTGGTACATCTACTCTAGGTCTCTTACCAATCTTCAAAATAACTTTCAACATCTTTTCTTGATCTGATTCTTCTTCTTCTTCTAGGGTTTCTTCATTTTGATCATGAGATTGAAATTCTTCATCATTACTTTTAGCATCATGTCTAGGGATTAGTCCTCTTCTTCTATCTTCTTCTACAGCATCCAATCTAACTTTCATTTTTTTCATCATCTCCTCCATTTCTTCAATTTTTCCAGCAACAGTGCCCATAGCAGGCATCCTCCTCGGTGGCATTTCTTCCTAGGATCTAGTGCAACTACCTTAATTCAGTGATTTGACTACAAGGTAGAAACTACCTCACAATCAAAGCTCTATTGACAAACACAAGAAGACTACATTAGGTCAGCGATCAGTTCACCACAAGATCTTACAAAATGCCTTCACTTCCCAAAGGATTCAAAACTTCACTCTTATACCACTTGGTGTAGTCACAGTCGGAGGGTTCACAGAATGAACTATCCAAACCATGCAGCTAGAGTAAACATAATAGAGACAACTCAATCATGAAATGCAATGGAAGATTCAAATTCTTAATATATCATATATTCAGAATGCTTATATGTTGGAAACATGCGAGCTAAGGGCTCATAGGCCTACTTTCTGGGTTACAACAAATATGCAAGATATGGCATTGAAGTGCCATCTGAAAAGGAAATCAAACTCTAAATCACATCCTAAGACTCCTAATCAAGAACTTACTTCCTAATGCCTCTAAGAGATCTATATATGTCATCTTCAAGCTCATGAAATCCTCCGCATTAGCCACAAGAGGTTACAAACTCCAAAGAAGGATGTAATGTGTAGGAACAAGTAGGTCGACCTACAACATCTGGTAATGCTCTGCAAATGCATGAAACTTGGTGCGGACTTCAAGGAAGGCCTTTTTTATCAATATGTGTCATGTATGATGTTCCATTTAGCTCCAAAAGTCATAGAAGTGCGCCACAAACCTTCTCCTTCAACTGACTGTTTCTATGCTCTACCCTGTGAAAGTTGATGATCTTCTGATAGCTATAACTTTTAGCAGACTAGTCCAAATGACCTAAAATTTGGATATCATGTAGATGATGATATGTAGATGCTAAGTCCTACTTCATGAGCTCTAATATGAGTATGTGGTGAAATGTGGTGCAAAATGTTGAAACTGCAACTCACTGAACTAAACTGAAAAATGAAAGAAAAGAAAGAATGCAAATGTTTTTTTTTGGTTTATGCAAGATTGCTCTGCAACCTGGGATGCTCCTGAATCACATAAATAAAGTATCAAGCAACACATCATGGGGGAAAATAATCACATGCACTTATAACATAAAAATAAGCTACCTCACTTGTGAGTCAACCTAAAGCAAATCATCCTCCTCCCAATCTTTCTCATCATCTGTTTGGAAAGGTGGACAAGATGCAAGAGGAACTATATCATGTGAGATATAAGGGATAAGAGCCATACCTATATTATATTTGGATTCGCTATCAGAATATAGTACAATAGGTTCCATAGTAGCTTGTGAAGCTTCAACTTTCTCTATAAGAGACACAACGGTAGTAGATGTCTCTTTCGCATCTGTCGATAATGAACACTTGTGAGGAGGGATATTCTCTTCTCCTATGGAAAGGAGAGCCATAAAACAATGACACTTTTTTCTTTCTCTTGTAATCATATTTATCTTAGCCTTATTCATGATGTTTGTTAGGGGAACCATAGTGTCTTCCAACGTGGGTTCCTTTTCTTCCTTTGCTTCAAGAACATTAGAAGAAATAATAGGAACCACCAAATCTTGGGAGACTATAGGGGAAGGGTTTCTCAATGTGGGTTTCTCTTCCTTCTCAACTTGTGAAATAGGTGGAAGTACATGTGCATCCTCAAGCGGTTGAGAAACCTCAAGAAATAACACACGTTCAACAGACTGATTTCCACTTGTCTCCATGGAGGTAGGTGGGACAAAAGTAACATTGCGATTGTGGGTACATATATTTTATGCATGAAGGTTAGCTCATTGTCCTTGAAGTGATGGTGAAGGGGAAACCTTGGCATATCTACCAAACACTCGGGGATGGGGAAGAACCTTCGATTTGGGCTTAGCTTCATTCACTACCTATTGGACAGGAGGAATATTACTAAGCAATAACTCTACTATTTTTCTTTGCTTGAAACTTTTGATATGATAAGAAGAATATATCCTCTCTAGCTTGAGCGAATCCAACTAGTTGTGGCCAGAAGAAGTCAAGTGTAAAATGTCCATTATGAATAATTGTTTAGGGTGAAAAATGAAGGCTTTGTTTTAGAGATGTCTGACGAGGGTTTTTTTTATCCTCCTTTCACCACTAAACATTTAATGACATTCAATCGAGTAGGAAGTCTACTATAGATCTCCTGTCACTTGGAACAAAGGGGGAGATTGGAATTCTATGATTTAGTTGTTCAATTGAGTCCAATTATGCTCAAAACCCTAATTACATAAATTTGTGAACAAACAGACAAATTACGAAAAATGATCACACACAGAGATATCAAATGACAATCAAATGTGTACCAAATTTCAAAGTTTGGAATACAAAAAAGTTAGGGACTAATGAGCAGGAACCCTAGTCCAGTGCCACACTTTTTGTCGAGATCTGGGAATCTTGTTTGTAACCTATTCCTAATGTTCCAAAGATTTTTCTGTTGCGGGATCCAGAGGACTAATGAGCGGGCGCCTGAGTCTAGGTCCCTATTTTCTTCTCTAGTCTACAATTCTGATAGTCTGCACTACTCTCCTCCAACTCTACATCTTCTACTTTTGCAACCTGTAACCTGTAATCATGGAAAAATGGGTTGGGGTTGTGGTGTTCAGAGGCCTACCTCAGTCAAGCCCCAAAGAGACATTCAAGTCTTGTAAACACCGTTGTCAGATAAAGAGTGCATGTCCCTGTGATATAGAGGCAAAATCCAAATGATAAATGATAGAAAACACAATTGATATCACCTTGTAGTGAAAATCTCATGGAAGGAAGATGCTCTTCATGCCATGTGGAGATGGATACCAAATCTACAAATACAAACACAAGAACAACACAAAAGTCTGCTCTGCTACATAATGAATGCCTTGAATCACTTTCACATAAGCTTGTCAATCAAAATGTCCATCTAGATTCCATCTAGTTTAGAAATGAATCACTAATCATGCTTATATCTGCAACTACAAACATTCCCACTAAGAATTTTGTAATTCAAACTTACCGTGTTAGCATAGGACCTAAATAATGGTCATAAACTGACACTTTGAAATAAGTCCTGACCTAAAATAGGGCAAGACTAGGGTGCGGCCGCCCAAGTCCTCCCCCTATTTCAGGTGGTATTTATGTTAAGTGCATCCCCTAAGTCCTATTTGCCATGAAACTTTACGGTTTTCTCATCGGGAGTCATCAAAATCATTCCAGATGCTCTAAATGCATTCTAAAGGACTCAGGAGCTAAACCTTAATAGGAAAAAGCCCCCAAGGTTAGTTTTTCCAACATAACATTTAGCCCCCACTTTAATGTATGTATAAATGCAAGGCCAATACATGCATTAAAGTATGGTCAACAAACATAGAAAACACGTCAAGCACAGAGAAGACACACCAATCACAGAGAAGATAGTAATAGCCAAGCAAAACACAAAGAAGACAGTTACAATCATGCAAAACATGGAGAAGATAGCATTAAAGACATGAAAAACACAATGAATATAGTGAATGCAGTGAAGACAGTGATGATTTCCTTTTTCTTTTTCATTTTCATATATAAAATGTAGATGTAAGTACAAGGAAAGTAAACACACCACCCATAATGCAGGAGGGACTTATTGCCACCGGTCTTTAAATTGTATATGGGGCAACATACATGCAATACAAATCAAGCATGCCATACAAATCAAGCACACCATACAAATCGCAAAGCATAGGAGGGACTCATCTCCACCGGTCTTTAAACTATGCTTGGGAACAAACACGCAATACACACACACTTCAAAGACATAGAGAAAACACGACAGACAAGCGATGGAGTGTTCCTATTTCTAGGTTCATCACCATCTCAAGCACATTAAAGGCACACACTGATGATTGTGCTTCACCACAACAATCACCGAAGACATGCTTAAGGGTTGAGTTAGTCACAGAACCGTTCCCCACCTCCGTAGAGGACTTTTAGAAAATGACAGGATGTGCACTCTCCTCGAGAAATACACCATCCCCACCTTTGTAGAGGGCTTAAGATAAAAAGGATATATGTGATATCCCACCTCCGCAGAGGGATTAAATGATTGCAATAGATTTCAAACAAATCTCAGAGTGTAGGAGGGAATCATCGCCATCAGTCTTTAAGACTACACCTGAGAACAAACACACTTTACTAGTATCTAAATGAGATAGCTTACCTTATATATGCCCCCACCTTAAGGTGGTTGATATCATGTACTAATATCAAGCATGTTAAGGTAGGAAGAAAATACACAAGGGAACACGGAATCTCACAAAGCCCATGCCCCCCAGAGGTGACATGTACTTTTACGATTGCCAAATGTTCCCACAAACACAATCCTGCAAGAAAAGTGTTAGCATCCATATAATCATGATAAATAATAATGCATATGATCATTCACACAAAGAGCCAAAGTTGTACTATGGATTTAGAGACCAAGTATAACCGTTGAGCTATACCACAGAAATCTCAAAACTAAGTGTAACCAAGGCGAGATTCAAAGATAAACAAAGTGCACATAGTAGTAGTATTGTTATGGTTTGTAAGTGTGATAAGGCAACATAAAGATCACACTGAGTGATTCTACTATCCAAGCATCAGATAATATATATCAACCCCATCATCATGTATGGACTAGGTCCATTTTTTGATTTCTCACTGAAGGGACACTAGGTCCGTATCAGTATAATATGTTTTTCATCATCCGCCTACTAGATAGAAACACTAGAGGAAGGGAAACAATAAATCAAGAGAGGAGAAACAACTACCTTAGGGATAGTCACATAGGAGGGTACCCTCAAGTCACCAACCACAATGCTATGTCCATAAGACACAACACACAATAGTAAAAAATAGAGGAAAAGCAATATACAAGAATGATGATACAAATAGAAGAACGTCACAATAGAGGCAATCTCTTGGTATCCTGGACCTTACAAGAGAATCAAGGGTCATCCCAGGAGGCCTAAACAACACATAACACATCACGGGGGAAACACAACATGAGAGGGGAGGTCAAATACATGAGCCAATCATGCTAACTGCATAAGTGACCACCAGGGTTAGAGATACTTACCTGTTAAGAAAAATCAGTCTAGGATTTGGAACTTGCAAGCATCTTGGAGAGATGCTCTATCAAGTTTTGTGCAAATCTTGAGTGGTTCTTATGAGAGCCTTGTTTTTCATTAGAAAGTCCATGCAATGCTTATTTCTCAAATTCATGTGTATGTGAGACCTTTTGTTGCTTATGAGGAGGAGAACCACTATTATTTTCAACTGATGACAATCTTCGTATTCTTTTCTAATTTTTAGCTAGCTTTATTTGTTGAGTTCATCTATCATAGTAACAAGGAATATATTGTATTATTTCAATCATTTCGTGTGTTATAGTCTCTTATTTCGGTTGTTCTATTTATCTTTCTGATGCATTTTGGTTATCTCTCGATCCTTGTAAAGATAATGGAGGAGGAACCTCAGCATAAATTCCTTTTCCTCATGGACGAGGTGTGTTATCCAACTTTTCCTTATCCACTTCTATTATACCCACAATGTTATCATATTCCAAATAATCATCGTCTACTTCCACTATACTCTGTTTCGTCATATTGTTATCAATATGCTTAGGGAAAGGATTAGTAAAGATTTGTAAATTTTGATTCGGTGGAGCAACTGACTTATTTCCATTGTCATTCACACCCAATACCTATATAACATTCGAGTCGATGAGGTCTTGTATTTCATGTTTAAGATGCATACATCGTTTAATATCATGCCCTTGTTGTTGATGAAAATAACAAAAGGTATTAGCATAGAAATAAGGTGCTTGAGTTTTATTAGGATCCAAAGGTTTAATCAGGGGAAGCTTCATAAGATTATTACTCACAACTTGATTCATGATAGAATGATAGGACTCAGATATCGAAGTAAACTTTCTTTTCTAATACGGTGCCTTCTTCGGATTAGTGATAGCAAACACTTGAGAAAAGTTATTCAAGTTTAGTCCATTAATCTTAATGAAACTCCTATTATTCCTCTTAAAGTTAGTTTGTAACGGTCCACCCGTGGATTGACCAACTTGAGCCGATGAGTTTTGGTTTTCATACTGACTAGATGAAAGTTGATAATCATGAAGGGAAGTTGATAATCATGAAGGGCAGTACTTACATGTTGAAAGGAGTTATACTTCATTAAGAAAATCTTATCACGGATGTTAGGTTGTAGATTCATAATAAACACCTTTTGAACATCCTCATCCTTAATCTGATATTGAATTTGTGCATAGAGAGCTTGATATCGACTAATAAACTTAGTTAATTTCTCTTTCAAACCTTGCTTGCAATGAACTAAATCAATCAAAGAGACTTGAGGTCCAATTTTTTCTTGAAAATGTTGTAAGAATTGATCAACTAATTGTGAAAAAGAGTTTATTGAATTCGGAGGTAAAGAGAAAAACCATTCTAAAGCAATATCTTTGAGAGATCATGGGAAAAATTTTGCTAACAAGTCCTCTTCAAAGTAAAAATCACTACACATATCCGTGAATGCTGCCACATGAGTATTAGGATCACCTTTTCCACCATATTTTTCAAAGTGAGGGGTCTCAAACCTCTCAAGCATAGGAGTTCTCAAAATTGCATAAGATAGGGGATTATGGGCATGATAAGTTGGTATATTAGGTTGTGAAGAATTTGTCAAGTTTGTCACTTTTTGTTGTAAAGAAGTCATGCCTTACAAAACTTGGTTTAAGATGGCATCATTGGGAGATGCGGTTTGCTACGAGAAATTAGAACCAAAGTGAGGGGGTGATTGAGTTTGAGTAGTGATAAGCAGAGGTTGTGAATAGTTCTGTGGTGGTTGCACATAGTGATAGGTGGAAGGTGGTTGTGAGTAATTATATGTAATAGGTGGTTGAGAATAGGTGGGATGGATAGGTGGTTGAGAGTAAGTATTCATAGAAGAGGTCCCCTTAGAATCCCAGTTTTGATAATTAAATCCCATAGCTTTGTAATTTTGTGAACTAGTTCCATTAGATACTCCAATACAAGTGGTAGAATTACTACAAGCATTTGCATTAGTTGTTAAAATTGTCGATGTAAATGTAGACATTCCAGTGGTCAGTATAGGTGCTGATACTTGTGTATGAGATGGAGACGACATGTTTTTGATACCATTTGCACATTCAGTCACCATCATGACATTATTGTGTACAATATGTGTTAAACCTTGAATAACATTAATACCATCTTGTCCTTCTTTTATCAATTCTCTTATGTGGTGGATCACAGGGACAACTTCTTTCGCTATCCTTTCATTTCCAAAAAATTCTTGAAATTTGACCAAGTCTTTATCAAGTTTGTTTATTTTTTTAGTAGGTACATGTGTGACCACCTCGATAGTGTCCTCAACATCATGAAATACTTGATCATCCATAGTGGTTGTATGAGGTATAGTATCTTGCAAAATTTGTGTCTCTCCTTTTGTAAAGAAGGTATTCAATGGATTTTTCAGAGGTAGGAATGTCAAATTCTTCAAAAGCACTAGATCCCATGAGTCTTATATGTATTCTTAAAGGGATATTTCTATTAGGGAATAAAGTTATAAGACTCATACAAAAGCATGCAACACTCAATGCACAGGCTAATAGAACAAACCCTAGGAGAAAGATATGTTTAAGATCCAAAATGCTTTTTTTTTCAACCTTTTTCAATGCAAATAAGTGAAAGAAAAGGTGTTGTAAGGAAATTGATGAAGTGAAGTAAATAATATGTATTATATTAGTCCAATAAAGCAATAATATCCTTCACAACATGCTTTTGATGCAAATCTAGAATGATGACAAGTCAAAACCTAGTGAAAATATACTAAAATATAAAAATTTTGACAAATTTTCAATCCAAAGACCCAATAAAAGGGGTGTTGTAAATAATTTTAGGAGGTGTATAAGATTATAGTAGTAATATCAGCCACCTAAATCCATAAAATCTATCACAACACGCTTGGAGTGCAGATCTAGGTCAAACCCTAGTGAAAATATAGCCAAAATATGCAATTTTTCACAAAATCTAAATGTAAAGGCCCAATAGAAAGGGTGTTGTAAATAATTGTAGGAGAGTCAGAAGATAATAACCTTGATAAAATCCAATTAGTGTAGAAAAATCCTTTACAACATACCTATGGTGCAAATCTAGAGAGACGATAAGGCCAAAATCTAGTGAAAAATCAAGGTTTTCAAACCCTAGGTATAAAATTTTGCAAGCAAACCACTAGTTAGAAATCAATCCTAATTAGTGTTTTAAAATGGTAGTAAAATATGAAACAAGATTTTGACTACAAACCTAGCTAATGCAAAACTAGGTTATATGGAAAAATGCACAATTTCAAGCAATTTTTAACAATCTGATCATGAAAATGTAATGTAAATGAATGATAAATAAAAAATTTATGTATTTTAAATCAGATCTGATGATAATTATATAAATTTATTGAAATTCATGCCAATTAATTCAAGTTATTTTAAAATGCAAGCTAAAAATGCCAATTTTTTTCATTTTTTTTTTTTTTTGTAATTTTTTAAATGCAATAAGATGAATAATGAAATGAATGAATGAAATGACTGTAAATCTGAAGTATAACACTCAGCAAGGTGTAAAATTCAAAAGAACACAGGTTCACCAAAATGTTTAGGGTGAAAAATGAAGGGTTTGTTTTAGAGATGTTTGAAGAGGGTTTGTGTTGATCCTCCTTTCACCACTAAATATTCAAGGACATTCAATCGAGTAGGAAGTCTACTACATATCTCCTATCACTTGGAACATAGGGGAAGATTGGAATTATGTGATTTAGTTGTTCAATTGAGTCCAATTATTCTCAAAACCCTAATTACATAAATTCGTGAACCAACTGACAAATTACGGAAAATGATTGCACACAAAGATATCAAATGATAATCAAATGCCTACCAGATTTCAAAGTTCAGAATATAAAAAATTTAGGGACTAATGAGCGGGCACCCTAGTCCAGTGCCATACTTTTTGTTGAGATCTGGGAATCTTGTCTATAACATGTTCCTATTTTTCTAGAGATTTTTGTGTTGCGGGATCTGGAGGACTAATGAGTGGGTGCCTGAGTCCAGGTCCTATTTTCTTCTCTGATCTACAATTCTGATAGTCTTCACTACTCTCTTGCAACTCCACTTCTTATTTCACAACTTGTAACTTGCAATCACGGAAAAATGGGTTGGGGGTTGTGGTGTTTAGAGGCCTACCTTAGTCAAGCCTCAGAGAGACATTCAAGTCTTTCAAACACCGTTGTCAGATAAAGATTGTGTATCCATGTGGGATAGAGGCAAAATCTAAATGATAAATGATAGAAAACACAATTCATATCACCTTATAGTGAAGATCTCATGGAAGGAAGATGCTCTTCATGCCATGAGGAGATGGATGCCAAATCTGCAAATACAAACACAAGAACAACACAAAAGTCTACTCTACCACACAATGAATGCCTTGAATCACTTTCACATAAGCTTGTCAATCAAATGTCCATCTAGATTCCATCTAGTTTACAAATGAATCACTAATCATGCTTATATATGCAACTACAAATATCCCTACTAAGAATTTCATAATTC
The DNA here is from genome assembly GCA_027924645.1 of Cunninghamia lanceolata. Lineage (NCBI taxonomy): Eukaryota > Viridiplantae > Streptophyta > Pinopsida > Cupressales > Cupressaceae > Cunninghamia > Cunninghamia lanceolata. The sequence continues at coordinate 24,488,226 of BSBN01000047.1, forward strand.
AAACTTACCATGTCAGCATAGGACCTAAATAACGGTCATAAACTGAGAATTTGAAATAGGTCCTAACCTAAAATAGGGTAGGACTAGGGTGCGAGCACCCAAGTCCTCCCCCCTATTTTAGGTAGGATTTACATTAAGTGCATCCCCTTAGTCCTATTAGCCATGAAACTTTAGTGTTTTCTCATCGGGAGTCATCAAAATCATGCAAGATGCTCCAAATGTATTCTAAAGGACTCAAGAGCTAAACATTAATAGGAAAAATCCCCCAAGGTTACTTTTTCTGACATAACAGTAATGAGGCAATATTGACTGTGATGTACAGTAGGCACCCACCCCTCAAATGGAAACTTTAGGCACTTGTGAACCATAGAGGGGACCTCTTTCATGGAGAAAAGACATGGGCAGCCCTACTTCACATGAAATAAGTCTGATGTAGGAATGATGACAAAATTAACATCCAAGGCTCTTGGCCCAACCTTAACTTCAAGAGTAAAGGCACCATGAGTTGGAAGGATAGACCCATTGTGTGCTCTAATCACCATCTCTGATATGTCATAGGTATATCAATGTAAACCATGCATGTATAGAAACTCTTCAGTTACTACATTTACCATGCATATAGTATCGATCATAGCATCTAGGATAGGTTTATCATTGATTTGAATAGTAATATAAAGAGGCCCATCAAGAGCTTTGATAGTAGCATCATGTGGAGTAAAAGATATAGCAGGTTCCGATTCCACTCACTCTTTGTGAAGGCAAGCATCCACCATGAAAATATAAACAACATTAGACTCATGATGAGGTAAAGGATCAGTATATATTTGAGGATTTTGATTAGGAGCCACCATCTATTTATTCTCTTTATCATTCACACTAGCAACTTGGGTGACATTTGAGTCGATGAGGTCTTGAGCTTCATGTTTAAGACGCATACATCTTTTCATGTCATGGCCAATAGAGCAATGAAATTCACAAAAGGCCTTGGCATCAAAGGAAGATGATTTCATCTTACTTGGATCAAGAGGGCTAATGGGTAGATTGCTTTGCAAAAGCTATGTCATGATAGCATAGAGAGATTGTGATAACGGTGTGAAGTTTCTTGTTTTTGGTTTCAATTTGTAAGGGGTGGGAGTTGGGGATGATGCTACCACCACATGTTTTTTTATGTCATTCACTAAAATTTCATTTATCTTGATGAAGTTTTGTTTTTTCTTTTAAAATAATGATTAGGAGAGGCTTCGTATTGACCAGCTGGAGTTGATGAGGGATTATGCTCATACTGACTAATCAAAAGTTGATAATAATGAAGAGTCGTGTAAAGATGAGTGAATGAATCATATTGCATCAATAATATCTTATCACAGATGTGAGGTTGTAAGTTTCCTATAAAGATTCTTTGCACATCAGCATTCAGAATAGAATATTGGATTTGTGAGAAGAGGGCTTGATAACGGCCCATAAAATCTATTATTTTTTCTTTCATTTCTTGTTTACAATGAACCAAGTCCATCAAAGAGACTTGAGGTCCAATGTTCACTTGAAAATGCTCGAGGAACTTGTTAACTAATTATGAGAAAGAATTTATAGAATTAGGAGGTAGTGAGAAAAACCAATCCAAGGCTATGTCCTTGAACGACCTAGGAAAGAGTTTTTCCAAGATCACATCCTCAAAGAAGAAATCACTACACATAGTGGTAAAGGATGCCACACAGTTGTTAGGGTCTCCCTTCCCATTATATTTCTCATAGTGAGGGGTCTCAAATTTCTTGGGCATTGGAGTTCTAAGGATGGAATAGGACAAAGGGCTACAGATATAATATGTTGTCATACTAGGTTTAGGTGGACTAGTTCTTATGTTGGCCATTTTTTGTTGGATGGAGGTCATATTTTTCAACAATTGGTTTATGCTGGGGTTAGAAGTTGAATCAAGTAGAGATTGGAATGAATTGGAAAGACTAGGTGATGGTGTATGAGTAGCCTTTTGAAATGTTATAGGAGGTTTAGATGTAGGTGGAGTAACATTAGGTGTGGAATTTATGTAACTATATGGAATGATACTATAATGGTGAATAGGATTCCCAATAAATAACCCAACACATGTGGTAGCACTATTACTTCATTGTGTAGTAGTTGTGAGAATAGTAGAAGTATATAAGGAGGAATAGGGAGTGTAGGTATGGTTTCCAACACTTGAGTCCCTATTTGATTAGAAGAACTAACATTATTGATGATTTTAGTGCAACTAGATGCAGATAGAATGTTGTTATGCACTAGTATGAGCAAGGCCACGCAAGACTTCCAATCCTTCTTGACCTTTGAGCAAAAGACTTCATAGACTCTCAACAATAGGGATGACCTCTTCAACTATGTGTTATGTGCTTACAAATTTCTAGAAATTAGCCAACTCTGTCTAATCTTTGAATTTGAGATTCAGGAACATGAGCCACAAGGTCATCAATGTTGATGGATTCATAGAAGTTTGATGCTTCAAGAAGATATGAAGTAGGGATATCAGGAATAAGTGTTTGACCTTCTTGTGTGATAAGACTAGAAATTTGGGGTTTTGATGTATTGGTATCATCATTATGCAAAGCATTAGAACCCATAATTCGAAGACTTCTTCGCACAAGAATGTTAGAATCGGGGCACCGAGTCACAAAGCTCATAAAGTGTCTACAAGATTTAGTAACACACAAGATGCACAAATAGAAGAAATGAATGATGAAGAAAAAGAAAGATTTTAGTTTTGTTTAAGCAAAGCAATAATATACCCTTGATCAAATTCAATTCTACTCAAATCCACTTAAATATCAACAATGCTAATGCTTAAATCAAACCCAAATTTCAATGCTTTTTTTGAAATGCAACAACTCAAAATTGTTCCTATCTTTAATTTTCAATGCAAGATGACAATTGTAATGTTGTAGAACAATACAAAATCAGATTTGGAATGCAAATGACAGCAGTAAAATCTGAAATTAAACTATCAATCATAAACCCTAGATTGCAACATTAACTAGGTTTCACAAAATGCAACTTTTTTTAATAATTTCTAGCAATAAAAAGGATTCAAATGCACAATGTAACACTATGAAATGATTAACCTACTGTAATTCCAATCAGATCTAATCTAAAATTCAAGAAATTAGATTATGCTATGATGATGTGTCCTTTCCAAATGCAACAAAGTGACAACTATGTTTTTTTCAAATTCTAGAATGAAGTTGGTCTTTTCCAAATTTCAAATGCAAAGGTGCAAGAATGTTTTGAACAACAAGAATGATGAGGTACAACAAGTGCAAACAAACTTTCAATGCAACAAGGTCTAAAGCAACTTCCAAATCTATAAACCCTAGGTTCAAAACTAGCTAGATTTTCTTAGAAATGCAAGGTTTTTACAAACCCTAGTTTTGAAACTACACAAAATTTAACTTGTTTAGTAGAAAATTGGATTTGTTAATGTTTTAATGTTTAGATGTTTAAATCTGCCTCTCCACTATACATTGAAGGATCTAGGGTCGAGTGGCAAGCACTATCATACCCTAGGTCACTTGCAGATGTAGGGAAACTTGGATTAGGGAATTTAATTATTAATTTTCCTTCTCTTATGCCCAATTAACCATTAAAACCATAATTATGCAAATATGACAATGAATTGACAAAAGACAGAAAAAACTCTTCCAGATAGGAGTAAAATACCAAATCACAAAATACTTATTTTTGGGATTCCAAAGCGGAACAGTCAGACACACTGGAGTGGGCACCCAAGTCCAAGGTGTCAGTTTCATTGCGGGATCTAGACCTCCTTCTGAGACTGATCAACCATGTAACTTTTGTTTTTAGAGATCTATCTGCAGAGGACACTAGAGAAAGCACCCAAGTCCTGGAAGTGCTCCTATGTCCTACTTTTCTTCAAATCTTGAATCTCTGATGTCTACCAATCCTTCCTACAACTCCACTTTTCCCAAATGCGACACCTATAACCTATAATCACAAGACTTGGTTTGGGGGTTGTGGTGTTTAGAGGCTTGCCTTAGTCAAGCCCCAGAGGACACTTAAGTCTTCAAACACCATTGTTAGATAAAGAGTTCATGCCCTTGTGAGGTAGAGGCAAAAACCAAAGGAATCAATGATGAAAACACAATATTATGTCACCTTGTAGTGAAGCTCTCATGGAGGAAGATGCCCTTCATGCCATGAGGAAATTGATGCTCAAATCTACAAATATCAACACACAAAACATACAAGTCTACTCTTGCAACACAATAGAAAGCCTTGAATCACCTTGAGAACACAATAGCTTGCTAGTAATCATCTACTTGAAAATCTAGTTTTACAAATGAATGCCTAAGCATGCTTATATATGCAACTACAAGCACTCCTGCCAAGATTTTAAAAATCAAAACTTACCGTGTCAGCAAAGGACCAAATTATGGTCATAAACTGACACCCAGAAATTAGGGCTACCCCAAAATAGGGTAGGACTAGGGCGCGGGCGCCCAAGTCCTCCCTCCCTATTTTGGGTAGGGTATAGCTCAAGGGGTCCACCTAAGTCCAATTTGCCATGGAACCCAGATCTCATTCCATCGGGATGCCAAATTATGAACTAATATGTCCTAAATGCATACTAAAGACTTGGGAGCTAAACCTTATGAGGGAAAAGACCCCAAGGGGACATTTTTTGACATTACATTTAGCCCCCACTTTAATGTATGTATGAACGCGAGGCCAATACATGCATTAAAGTAAGGTTGAAAACACAACAAACACATCAAGCACGGAGAAGACATGCCAATCATATAGAAGAGAGTAACATGCATGCAAAACATGGAGAAGACAGTTACAGTCACGTAGAACACAGAGAATACAGTCAATGCATAGAAGACACATTAATTGATGGAAGACATAAATGATATCTTTTCTTTTCTTTTTCTCATATATATGAAATGCAAATGCAAGTACTGGAAAGTAAACAAACCTCCCATAATACAGGATGCTATATATGGGGAAACACACACACAAGACACACAAAACCTCCCAAAATGTAGGAAGCACTACCCAAGGGCATTGGTCTCTGCATATGGGGCAACAAACATGCCACACAAGCACGCCAAAACACACACTTGAAGACATAGAGAAAACACGGTAGATAAGTGGAGTGTACCTATTTCTAGGTCCAACACCATCTCAGGCACATTACAGGCACACATCGACGATTGGGCTTCACCACAACAATCATCGAAGACACGCTTAAGGGTTGAATTAGTCACAAAACCGCTCCCCGCCTCTACAAAGGACTTTTGAAAATGACAGGATAGTGCAATCTACTCTGAGAAATACACCATCCCTGCCTCCGCAAAGGGCTTAAGAAAAAGGATATGCTCGATATCCCGCCTCTGCAGAGGGATTATAGGATTGATTGATTGATTGATTGCAAACAAACTCAGGATGCATGATGCACTACCCTGGGGCGCAAGTCTTTGCATCTGAGATCAAACACATTGCTAACATCTATAACAGATAGCTTACGTTATTTATACCCCCACCTTAAGGTGGTTGATATGAGTTATTGATATCAAGCATGTTAAGGTAGAAAGAAAACACACAAGGGAATACTAAATTTCACAAAGTCTATGCCCCCCAGAGGTGACATGTACTTTATGATCACCAAATATTCCCATAAACACATCCCTACAAGAAACATGTTAGTATCTACGAAATCATGATAAACAACAACAATGCATATGATTAACCACACAAAGAGCCAAGGTTATACAATGAATTTAGAGTTCAAGGATAATTGTAGGGCTATATCACGAAGCTTGCTGAATCAAGTACCTCCAAGACTAGATTCAAAGGCAAACAAACGTGCATAGAGCAGCAGTATTATTAAGGTTTGTACATGCGATAGAAACATCGTCAAATTCACTATGTGGAAAGCACGAGTGCTTCCACTAGCCAAGCATCAAATAAGATATACAACCCCATCATCATATTAGGAACTAAGTCCATTTTTTGATTTCTCTCGAAAGGGACACTAGGTCCACATCAATATAAATGTATGTCGTCATCCGCACACTAGATGGGAACACTAGAGGAACGGAAACAATAAATAAGAGAGGAGAAACACGTGTCTTAGGGACAGTCATGTAGGAGGGTGCCCCCAAGTCACCAACCATAATGCTATATCTGCAAGACACAACACAACAATAAAATCAGAGAGAGGCAATATAGAAGAATGATGATACAAATAGAAGAAGGTCACAACAGAGGTGGTCTCCTGGTATCTCGAACCTTACGGGAGAATCCAAGGTCATTCTAGGAGGCCTAAACAACACATAACACATCACGGGGGAAGCACATCATGAGAGAGATAAAGGGTTAGAGATAGCTACCTGTAGGGTCTTCATATTATATCTTGGAGCTTTCAAACCTCTTGGAGAGGTACTCGATCATGTTTAATGCAAAATTTGAGTGGTTCTTATGAAAGTCTTGTCTGTTATCATATGATGCTTGTTCATTAAATCCTTGTTTAAATGAGACTTTTTGTTTCTTGTGAGGGGGAGAACCACTATTATTTCTGACTATTGATTGTTGTCTTGCTCTTTTCTGATTTTTAGTGAGTTTTCATTGTTGAATCTTTTTAGAACAGTAACGGGAGTCATCTTGTACCATCTTACTCATTTGTATCGGTCATTGTTCTTGCTTTTCAAATGCATTTTGATTATCTCCCAATCCATACAAGGATAACGGAGGAGGAACCTCAGCATAAATTCCATTTCTTCGTGGACGAGGTGGATTATTCATTTATTTCTTGTCAACTTCAATCATACCCACGATACTATCATAGTCCAAGTAATCATCCTCATCTACCTCCACTAAATCTTGTTTCACCATATTATTTTTGGTATGCTTAGGAAAATGATTAGTGAAGATTAGAAAATTCTAATTTGGTGGAGCAACCGACTTATTTCCATTATCATTCACACCTAATACCTAGATGACATTTGAATCAATAAGGTCCTGTATCTCATGTTTAAGACACATACATCGTTCAATGTCATGTCCTTGTGTTCGATGATAATGACAAAAGGCATTAGTATCGAAGTGAGGTCCTTGTTTACTAGGATCAACATGCTTGATTGGGGGAAGCTTCATAATATTATTACTCACAGCTTGATTCATTATGGAATGATAGGACTCAAATATTGGAGTAAACTTTCTTAGTTGATATGATGTTTTCTTTGGATTATTTATAGCAGACACATTTGTATTTGGTCCATTGATCTTGATGAAACCCCTATTATTGTTCCTCTTAAAATTGTTTTGCGGTGATCCACCCATGGATTGACCACCTTGAGCTGATGAGTTTTTATTTTCATACTGACTAGACGAAAGTTGATACTCATGAAGGGTTGTGCATAAATGTTGAAAGGAGTTATACTTCATCAAGAGGATCTTATCAAGAATATTAGGTTGTAGATTTGTAATAAATATCTTTTGAACATCGTCATCTTTCATCTAATACTGAATCTGTGCATAAAGTCCTTAATACCGACTAATGAATTCAGTCAACTTTGCTTTGGGACCTTGTTTGCATTGAACCAAGTCAATAAGGGTAACTTGAGGTCCAATATTTACTTGAAAATTTTGTAAAAATTGATCAATCAACTGTGAAAAAGAGTGTATTGAATTTGGAGGCAAAGGGCAAAACCATTCTAAAGCAGTGTCTTTGAGAGATCGTGGGAAATGTTTTGCTAACAGATCCTCTTCAAAACAGAAATCACTACACATAGCTGTGAATGCTGCCACATGGATATTAGGATCTCCTTTTCCACCATATTTTTCAAAGCGAGGAGTCTCAAACCTCTCAGGTATAGATTTTCTCAAGATTGCATAGGATAACGGATTATGGGCATGATATGTTGGTAGACTAGGCTTCGAAGAATTTGTCAAATTTGTTACCTTTTGTTGCAAAGCAGTCATGCCCTGTAAAAGTTGGTTTAGGATGGCATCATTAGGAGATGTGGTGTGTTGTGAGGAATTAGAACCAAGGTGAGGAGCCGATTGAGCTTGAGATACAATAGGTGGAGGTTGAGAATATGTTAATGGTGGTTGACCATAATGATAGGTGGAAGATGGTTGCGAGTATGTAATAGGTATCTAGAAATGAGTGGAATAGATAGGTGGTTGAGAACCATTATGCATAGAGGAGGTCCCTTTAGGAACCAAATTTTGATAATTAAATCCTACAGATTTGTAATTAGTGTCATTAGATACTCCAATACCAGTGGTAGCATTATTACAAGCGTTTGCATTAGTTGTTAAGATCGTTGATGTAAAAGTGGATATTCCTGTATTTGGTATAGGTATGGAAACTTGAGTATGAGATGGTGATAAAGTGTTATTTATCATTTACGCACATTTACTTACCAGCATGATATTGGTTTAAACAATATGTGCTAGACCATGAAGTGCATTAACACCATCTTGTTCTTCTTTTATATGTTCTCTTATATTATGAATTGTAGGGACAACTTCTTCAGCTATTCTCTCATTTTCCATAAATGATTGATATTCAGCTAGTTCCTTATCCATTTTTTCTATTTTCTCATCAAATACATATCTTGTTGCCTCAATAGTGTTATCAACATCATGAAAATTTTGTTCTTCCATTGAGGTTGGAGGATGTATAATATCTTGCACAATTTGAGTTTCTCCCTTTGTTAAGAAGGTGTCCAAAGTACCAACTTCTTCAAGAGCACTAGATCCCATTAATATTTTACTACTTCTCAAAGGGATATTGTTTTTAGGACAGCGTATCATAAAGGTTATACAAAATCATACAACACCCAACGCAAAAACTAAGAGAACAAATCCTAGGAGAAGGATATGATTGACGGCCAAAATGCTTGGTTTTTTTGTACTCTTTTCAATGCCAATGAATGAAACAAAGGATGTTGTAAGGATTTCAGTCAAGGGCAGAAAGTTATATGTCTGATATCAGTCCAAAATAGTAATATAATCACTCTCAACACACTCTTGATGCAAATCTAAGATAATGCCAAGTCAAAATATAGTGAAAATATGTCAAAATAGGCACTTTTTCACCAAAATTCAATGCAAAAGATCATAACAAAGGGTGTTGTGAGGAAAATGATGATGGAAAAAAAATAATATCAGTAATAACAACCACTTTGTCTCTAAATACCCAGTACAACACACTTTTAGTGCTATTTTTCAAAATAGCACTAAAATGGGCTATTTTTCACGATTTTTCAATTCCAAGACCTAGCAAAAGGAGTGTTGTAAAGAATTTTAGGAGGTATAGAAAATAATATCAATAATATCAGTCACCTCAATCCATAAAATTAATCGCAACATGCTTGGAATGCACACTAGGTCAAACCCTAGGGCAAAAATAGCCTAAATGTGTAGTTTTTCACCAAATTTTCACTACAAGAGCCCAATAAAGGGTGTTGTGAAGATTTTTATGAGGGGAAGTAAATTTTTACCCTGATAACATAAAAATAATGCCAAAATACCTTTCACAACACACCTATGGTGCAATTTTAGAAACTCGATAAGGCCAATTTTAGTGAAACATTGTTGTTTTTAAAGCCGTAGGTTTGAGATCTTGAGATAAAATTCTATGTGAATGATTTGAAGTGTGATTTATGATGAAAATTACTTATTCTCTGATATTAAAATGATTTTCAAGCCTTTAACATGCAAAATGTCCATGCAAATTTAATGAAAAATGTATCAAAACTGCTAGTTTTTGTTGAAATTTTCTATGCAAAATTGCAATTATTTTAAATCTAAATGCAAATTTACACTAAAATGCAAGACTACAGCCAAATTTTAATTTTAATGAGCCTCTAAAATTAGTAGAAAAATATGATAAAAGATTTTGCCTACTAACCCTAGATTTTGGAATTACTAGGTTATATAAATATATTAAAATTTCCACAAAACCCTAGCAATTAAATGATAAAAATGTAAAGAAAAATTTTAAATTTTTGTATTTTTCTATAGTTTATATCAGATCTGATGAAAAAATCATGAATTAGGGAAATTTAGAAAGAATTGATGCAATTTAGTAAGCCAAACAATGCATTTTTTTTGTATTTTCCCAATTTTTCAATTTTTTTGATTTTTTCTCAATGCACTAAAATGAATGACCAAATGAATGAATGAAATCAATCCAAATCTGAAGACAAACACTCAGCAAGTTGCAATTTAATTCCAAAAACACAAGTTCACCAAAATGTTTAGTAGAAAATTAGATTTGTCAATGTTTTAATGTTTAGATGTTTAAATTCGCCTCTCCACTATACATTGAAGGATCTAGGGTAGAGTGGCAAGCACTATCATACCATAGGTCACTTGTAGATGTAGGGAAACTTGGATTAGGGAATTTAATTATTAATTTTCCTTCTCTTATGCCCAATTAACCATTAAAACTCTAATTATGCAAATGCGACAACAAATTGACGAAAGACAGAAAAAGCTCTTGCAGACAGGAGTAAAATACCAAATCACAGAATACCTATTTTCGAGGTTCCGAACCGGAATAGTCAGAGACACTGGAGTGGGTACCCAAGTCCAAGGTGCCAATTTCTTTAGGGGATCTGGACCTCCTTCTGACACTAATCAACCCTGTAGCTTCTATTTTTAGAGATCTATTTGTAAAGCACACTAGAGTGAGCACCTAAGTCTTGGAAGTGCTCCTATGTCTTGCTTTTCTTCATATCCTGAATCCCTGATGTCTGCCAATCTTTCATGTAACTCCACTTTTCCCAAATGTGACACCTGTAACTTGTAATCACAAGACTTGGTTTGGGGGTTGTGGTGTTTAGAGGCTTGCCTCAGTCAAGCCCTAGAGGACACTTAAGTCTCTGAACATCGTTGTTAGATAAAGAGTGCATGCCCTTGTGAGGTAGAGACAAAAACCAAAGGAATCAATGATGAAAACACAATATTATGTCACCTTGTAGTGAATCTCTCATGGAGGAAGATGCCCTTCATGCCATGAGGAAATTGATGCTCAAATCTACAAATATCAACACACAAAACATACAAGTCTGCTCTTGCAACACAATAGAAAGCCTTGAATCACCTTGAGAACATAATAGATTGCTAGTAATCATCTACTTGAAAATCTAGTTTTACACATGAATGCCTAAGCATGCTTATATATGCAACTACAAGCACTCCCACCAAGATTTTAAAAATCAAAACTTACTGTGTCAGCAAAAGGACCAAATAAACGGTCGTAAACCAACACCCAAAAATTAGGGCAGGACTAGGGCGCGGGTGCCCAAGTCCTCCCCCCTATTTTGGGTAGGGTATAGCTCAAGGGGTCCACCTAAGTCTAATTTACCATGGAACCCAGGTCTCATTCCATTATGGTGCAGGAGCACCTAACACAAGGTGGCCTCCATGAGGCATTTAAAATCATGTTTTGTTTAGGAAATCATGTTTGCGTTGTAATAAGGTCTATTCGACCAATGCGTGTCATTTTTGTTTGTATCTAGACCTAGAATAAACTTTGTAAGTCCCAAGTACTCAGTTTGCATTTGTCAAACTGTTAGTGGTTAGAGGTTTGGTCTCCTAGCCACTTGGAATCAATTAGTTTTCTCCCAACCACTTGGAATCAGTCTCCCAGCCACTTGGAATGGGTTGATGTTCCTCGGGGCAAGATTATAAACCCTAGAGAAATGAATCAAACGCATATATATTAGATATTGTAATTAGATCGAAGAGGAGATTAAATGTAATTGTGCGAATGTAATTGTGCATTGTGTTAAGGAGAAATTGAACTTTTTTATTCTGGGTCGTCATTTCGTTTTCCATTCTCTGTAATTAGAAATTGCATAGCTGTAGATTCCCTTTCCTTCCTATACTTCTGTTATTGCAAAATGTTGATGTGAAGCATTCCACTAATGAGATTTCTATTGAAATCAGTGGAATGGCTTTGTTGTACCATATTCCTTTGTTTCCTATTTTGTTTTCCTGTTCGGTGGTGCAAAGGACCAAATTAGAGTATGCCTAGTAGGCGGCCTAGCATCTCCATGTGCTAGGGTTTGGATTGGAGGAGTTGGAGTTGTTATCGGTGAGACAGAGGCCATTGAAAAAGCATTCCTTGCTCAGAGCGACAAGGATAGTCTGGCCAAAGGGAGGTTCGAGTCGCTGAATGGAAGTCGCGGCCTAAGATTCAGATCGAGGTGACAAAGCACATCGGCCAGAAGTTGTGCATGCTTGCCGACGAGTAGGGTCTCACCGAAGATAACACATATCGGCATATCAGGAGAACAAACAAGGAGTTTGCTGATGATCTAGGTCTTGCCAATGAGTGTGGTTCGAAGGTATATTGAGAATGTATGTTGAGAAAGCATGTGGGGAATGTATATTGAGAATGTATCTTTCATTGGATACAAATGGTGACCGGTCGTAACGGTGAATCAGGGTATAGAAACTTTAGTCCACTGGTAATAGCAAGTCACGCCAAGCATATACTAAGTTGGTGTATCAGTGTATCAGCAACAAGTTGTAAGTGTCCGCCGATGGTAAAGGTCACAGCGATGAGAGTATGGCAACGGTTGAACTGACTGTCAGTCTAGGTGAAGAGGGAGTAAGTCTTACCGACTTAGCCTTCCCATCATATTGGTATCAGAGCTTGCGAAAGGCCTGGACGGAGGTGTTGTGTATTTGTTTTCTATCACTAAGAAGGTAGATGAAGAGTTACTCATGCCATCAAGTTGCGAGAAGGAATAGGATTCCTGTAGTGTGTGGGTAGACGATGATGAGGATTGTCAAGACCATTCACCAATAGAGGTTTGGCTAGAAGATGGTACAGAGTGAGGCCACTGCGAGAGAGAGAGTGGTAGTGCATCTCCAGGATCTGCTGTTGGACAAGAGGAATGGATCTGTGAAGCAACGTGTAGGATGGACAGTGGATTAAGCATTGTGTTGTAGTCGAATTGACAATTTGCAAAAGTGTTGGCATTATCTGTGAATGTTTATGTCAGATAGAGAAAGTGAAGGAGAGGCTAGCGATATGCCTCCAAAGGGGATGACTATCGAAGTGGTCAAGAAATTCAAGGAGATGGAGGAGATGATCAAGAGTGGAATCAAGGAAGCACTCCAGGCCAAGTTGAAGACACTGAAGATAGGAAAAAGGATAGAGGAAGATTCAGATGAAGAAGAAGAGAAAGAGGAAGAAGCAGAAGAACAAGAAGAGGCAAAGATACCGGCTGAACAAAAGCAATTTCTGGAAGCCATCAAGGCAATTGGCAAGGACTCTTTAGAGGCTCGGATAGATGTCCCCATGTTTAGTGGGAAGATGAATGCTGATGAAGTCATGGAATGGATTGAGGCTCTGAATAACTACTTTGAATACAAGGAAGTTCCTGAAAGTAAGAGAGCTAAGTTTGCAAAAACTAAACTCAAAGGTGTTGCCCTTACATGGTGGAATTACACCCAAGGAGAAAGGGTAAAGAATGGGAAGAATATGATCTCTTCATGGAGCAGAATGCTGGAGAAGATCAAGTTCCATTTCCTTCCATCTGACTACAAGGTGCAGATTTATAGGAAAATGCAGAACCTTAAGCAAATAGATATGGATGTGGCTACTTACACTGAGGAGTTTCACAAATACACTCTTCGTTGTGGGTACATGGAGGATGAAAAATCCAAGGTACCAAGGTATTTAAATGGTCTAAGGATCAATATTCAAGATGAAATAAGTTTTTTTACCCCTGAAACCATGGAAAAATGCTTTCAAGTAGCATTAAGAGCTGAAGAGAAGCTGAAGAGGAAAGGTGAGTAGCAAAGTAAAGGAAGAGGTGACAAAAATTTTAGAGGTAGTTTTGGAGGAAGAAGTCCTAACCAGAGGCTTAGTGGTGAGTCTAGCCAAGAAGAGCAAGTTGGAGACTCAAGTAGCAAAGGAGGCTACCGAGGCAGAAAACCAAATGAAAGAGGTGGGACAAATGGATCAGACAGAGGATCCAAGTTCTCCAACATGAGATGTTATAATTGCAATCAGATAGGGCACCCAGCTTATAAGTGTCCAGAGAAGGCCTCAACTTCTCATGGCAATGAGAGAAGAACCATATTGACTCAAGAGGATGCAAGGAGTGTGACATCTCCTGAAGTGAATTTGACATCAGAGGTGGGAGAAAATCTGATGATCAAGATGACACTGCTCAAAGAACCAGTGAAGATTGAACCATCACAAAGGAGAGCACTTTCCAGGATCAATTGCAAAAGCAAAGGTAAAATATGCAAGGTAGTCATAGATTCTGGTTCAATAGATAATATGGTGTCTAGGGAAATGGTGGATAAATTAAACATAGAAAGGATTCCTCATCAAACTCCTTACAGAGCATCTTGGGTAAGTGATAGTCAATCACTTTTGGTAAGTAAACAAGCATATGTTGATTTGTAGATTGGAGAATATAAGGAGAGAATTTTATGTGACATTTTGCCCATGGAGTGTTGTCACCTACTTTTAAGTAGGCCATGGTAATTTGATAGGCAAGCATTATATGATAGATATGCTAACACATACACCATCAAGAAGGATGGATAGATTTTTGTGATGACACCTTTGCACAAGGATACTAAAGCATAGAAGGCAGCCAAGATCATTTTGGTGGGTAAGAAAGAGTTTGTGAAGATCAATGAAGAAGAGACAAGGCAAGTGGAGGATACCTCAAGGAGTGGGGTTGCCAAAGATCACAGTTTGAAGGTGATTTCAGTTTTGAATGATGGAGATCAGATGGTAATGTCTGAGATGGATCAGAAGAAGGTCAAATAGCAGGTCTGCAAGCAGCCACAAGTTGATTGGAAAGAAAGAGATGTTATCATAGTAGGGACCATTGTTTGTCCTCTAGAGCCAACAAAAGTTGACAGACAATCATATTCTACCATAGCAGCAGTACAAGTAGCATCGACCAAGATTTTGAATGAAGATGTTCAGGTAGTTATGATAGTAAGCAATCATGGTGTACAACATCCAAGTTTGGTTGCAAGCACTCACTCATGGCAAGGTGTGAGTAGAGCCTACAATGGTAGGCATGAATTTTTGATTCCATGGAAGCAAGTTGCAGTCCAGAGGTCATGGGGAAGGCCCGATGCAGCAAAGGATGATGGTGGTGCAAGACACAGACTCAACTCATGGGACATGAGTTCTTTTCTAGGTGGGGTGTATGGTGCAGGAGCACCTAACACAAGGTGGCCTCCATTAGGCATTTAAATTCATGTTTTGTTTAGGAAATCATGTTTGCATTGTAATAAGGTCTATTTGACCAATGCATGTCATTTTTGTTTGTATATAGACCTAGAACAAACTTTGTAAGTCCCAAGTACTTAGTTTGCATTTGTCAAATTATTAGTGGTTAGATGGTTGGTCTCCCAGCCGCTTGGAATGGGTTGATGTTCCTTGGGGCAAGCTTATAAACCCCAAAGAAATGAATCAAAGGCATATAGATTAGATATTGTAATCAGATCGAAGAGGAGATTGAATGTAATTGTGTGAATGTAATCGTGCATTGTGTTAAGGAGAAATCAAACTTTTTTTTCTGGGTCGTCATTTCATTTTCCATTCTCTATAATTACAAATTGCATAGTTGTAGATTCCCTTTCCTTCCTGTACTTCTGTTGTTGCAAAATGTTGATGTGAAGCATTCCACTGATAAGATTTCTGTCGAAATCAATGGAATGGCTTCGTTGTACCATATTCATTTGTTTCCTATTTTGTTTTCCTATTCGGCGATGCAAAGGACCAAATTAGAGTGTGCCCAGTAGGTGGCCTAGCATCTCCATGTGCTAGGGTTTGGATTGGAGGAGTTGGAGTTGTTATTGGTGAGACAGAGGCCATCGGAAAAGCATTCCTTTCTCAACACAACGAGGATAGTCTGGCCAAAGGGAGGTTCGAGCCGCTGAATGGAAGTCGCGGCCTAAGATTCAGATCATAGTGACAAAGCACATTAGCCAGAAGTTGTGTGTGCTTGCCGACGAGTAGGGTCTCACCGAAGATAACACATATCGACATATCGAGAGAACAAAGAAGGAGTTCACCGATGATCTAGGTCTATCTGAGGAGTGTGGTTCAAAGGTATATTGAGAATGTATGTTGAGAAAGCATGTGGGGAATGTATATTGAGAATGTATCTTTCGTCGAATACAAATGGTGACTGGTCGTAACAATGAATCAGGGTAGAGAAACTTTAGTCCACCGGTAATAGCAAGTCACGCTAAGCATATACTAAGTTGGTGTATCAGTGTATCGACAACAGGTTGTAAGTGTCCACCGATGGTAAAGGTCACAACGATGAGAGTTTGGCGACGGTTGAACTGACTATCAACCCAAGCGAAGAGGAAGTAAGTCTTACCTACTGAGCCTCCCCATCACATCGGGATGCCAAAATATGAACTAATATGTCCTAAATGCATACTAAAGACTCGAGAGATAAACCTTATGAGGGAAAAGCCCCCAAGGGGACATTTTCTGACATTACATAACTATGTATGCATACAAAATGATTAATGAACTCACTCTTAATAAGATCTAGGGTGATAAAAAACTCATATTTGAAAGAATAAGGATGCAAAAGTGCAAGAAATGATGGGTTCACCAAAATGTTAAGGAGAAAAGAGTGATCTAGCCTAAGGAGTTAAACTAGGTCCTGATTAACAAAGGCAACAAATTAGATCCAACCAGGTGCTAAAATAGGTGTAAAATGCTAGTGTACACTTTTTACTCCATAATAGTTGTAGCACTATTACTTGGTTGTGTAGTAGTGGTGAGAATAGTAAAAGTATAAGTAGGAATAGGGAGTGTTGGTATGGGTGCCGACACTTGAGTCCCTTATTGATTAGAAGAAGTGACATTGGTGATGATTTCAATGTAACTAGATGTAGATAGAATGTTGTTATACACTATATGAGAAAGGCCAAGACTTCCAATCCTTCTTGACCTTCGAGCAAAAGACTTCTTAGACTCCTAACAACAGGGACGACCTCTTCAGCTATGTGTTCCAAGCTTACAAATTGTTAGAAATTAGCCAACTCCTTGTCTAATCTCTAAATTTGAGCTTCAAGAACATGAGCCACAAGGTCATCAATGTTGATGGATTCATGGAAGTTTGATGCTTCAGGAAGATGCAAAGTAGGGACATCAGGAAGAAGTGTTCGACCTTCTTGTGTGATAAGACTGGGAACTTGGGGTTACGATGTATTGGTATCATTGTTATGAAAAGCATTAGAACCCATAATTCGAAGACTTCTTCACACAAGAATTTTAGAATTGGGGCATCAGGTCACAAAGCTCATAAAGTGTCTACAAGCTTTGGTAACATACAAGATGCACCACTAGAAGAAATGAATGACGAAGCAAAAGAAGGATTTGAGTTTTTGTTTTAGTGAAGCAATGTTTTGTTCAAATGTAAATAAACATAATGCACATAATATATCCTTGATCAAATTCAATTCTATTCAAATCCACTTAGATATGAATAATGCTAATGCTTAAATCAAACCCAAATTTCAATATTTTTTTTAAAATGCAACAACTCAAAATCGTTCCTAATTTCAAATTTCAATGCAAGATGAAAATTGTAATGATGTAGGACAATGCAAAATTAGTTTTGGAATGCAAATGACAGCAGAAAAATCTGAAATTAAATATCAATCACAAATCCTAGATTCCAACATTAACTAGGTTTTCACAAAATGTAACTTTTATGACAATTTCTAGCAATGAAAAGGATTCAAATGCACAATGTAACACTATGAAATGATTAACTACTATAATATCAATCAGATTTGATATAAAAAATTAGAAATTTAACTCATAATATGATGATATACCCTTATGAGATGCAAACAAATTGACAAATGTGTTTTTTTTCTAAATCTAGAATGATTTTTTCTCTTTTCCAAATTTCAAATGCAAGGATTCAAGAATGTTTTTGTTATGGAGTAAAAAGTTTCCCTATACCTTTTTACCTACTAGTTTAGCTCCCAGTCCCATGTTTACGCTTTACAAGCTTAATACTTATCTCGGAGCAATTTCCCCCAAAACCCATGTCAAATGGGACCTAGGGGCCTATCCTAAACCTTAATCAAGACCAAATTAGGGCCTTGGGACTTGGCGCATGTGCCCAAGTCTAGCCTAATTTGTCAGGATGAAAATTTAAATGTGTCGACTTGGGCCCTTTCAAAAAGTTTCCCTCTATCGGCCTTTTCAATTTAAATTATGAATGTTAGTGGGAAATCATATATAAGTGAGTTTATGAGTTCATTTTATACCTAGATGGATAATGTGAACTTGTGATATTGAGAAAAGAGATTTCAAGGCCTTCATTATGTTTCGGAGCAAAATTGTGATGTTATTGTCTTTGTTTGTTGCAGATTTGGCTTCATCAATCCATCTCCTCATGATTTGAAGGATCTTCATCTCCATGAGGGCTTCACCTCTAAGGTGACATTAATTTGTGTTTCAATCATTTCATTTCATCATTGGATTTGGCCTCTACCCTCCTTGGGCATGCACTCTATCTAACAACGGTGTTGGAAGACTTAAATGTCCTTCCGGGGCTTGACCGAGGCAAGATCCTAAACACCACAACCCCCAACCCCCTTTCTTTGTGATTGCAGGTTATAGGTATGGGAGTTGGAAAAGTACAAGTGTACAGAAGCAGTTTGAAGGATAAGGATTTGGGATCTAGAAGAAACTTGTTGATATTCCTCCCTCTTGGACTAGGACACCCGCCCCATAGTCCTCCCAATAGGCTTGATCCTGAACTCAGGAGATGGATACAATCTAACACATCTCTTTGCTCCAAATCTATAGAAAATCTACCCTATTGGACTTGGGCACCTGCCCCATAGTCCATAAAGTTTCCATTTTTGAAAACTCAACTTCTAGTATGTTTCTGATTATCCCTAAGTATCTTTCTATACGGTTTCCTGTAGCATTCTATCTGTTTGTACCTGATTGCACTATAATTAGGGTTTGAGGCTTATTTGATCTAGGGTTTGATAAATATATCAATCTAATCTATCTTTTTATATCATTCCTAAGAACATAAACCTATCATTGAGTCCTCATTCATCTATAGTGACTTGGCTTAGTTTTTGTCCTCGAATGTTATTGTGAAAGGAGGGTTTGATTTGATATACTTAAACATCATTTCCCATCTTCCCACTTTTCATACATAACATTTTGGTGAACCTATAACAATGAGAATTTTGTATCTTTATGAGTATTGTAATCAGTCTATGCATTCATTGATATCATATTTACTATCTTGCATTGGAAAAGTTTGCATACATTTGAAAAAATTGAAAAAACAAACATTCTAGGCTTGCATTAAGGCATAGTTTTGCATAATTTTTCTTGCATATGATAAAAAGATTCAATTTTATAATATTTGCATCAAATCTGATCCTTATCACAATAATTCATCATTAATTCATATCAAATCTTACATTTGAAGGTTCCATTTGCTAGGGGTTTGCTTAAAAAGTTGCATTTTTCATATAACCTAGTGATTCTAAAAGATAGGGTTAGTAGCCAAAATCTTGTTTCAGATTTTTTTGCTCCTTTAAACACTCATTGAAATCTGATTTTGAGTTGTAGTGTTGCTTCATTGTGCATCCATGCATTGAAATTTCAAATTTTACAATTGCATATTGTGTATTTCAACAAACATAAATACTTTACTCCTTTTGGTTGTTCTATTAGTTTGTGCATTGAGTGTTGTAGGCCTTTGCATGTGTTGTATAAGCCACTGCCCTAATACAAACATCCTTGTGAGGATAAGTCATAGATTAATGGGTTCTAGTGCTTTGAATAGCACTGATATGCAAGCATCGGAAACTCCATTGAACACTTACTTTACAAAGGGTGAATCATAATATTTGCAAGATATCATAACTAGCACCACAATGGAAGAACAAACATTTCATGATTCTAAAGATGCAATTGATGTGATAACACATATACCTGATGATCAAATCCACAAACTTGATAGAGAACTAACTGATTTTCAAGCATTTGTGGAAAAAGAAAGGATAGCTAAAGAAGTTGTACCTATTGTTCATAGTCTTAAAGAGTTATTAAAATAAGGACAAGATGATGTTAACATGCTTCGTGGAATATCTCACATAGTGGATAACAACATAATGACAATGAATGATTGCTCAAAAATCATTAACAATGTGTCATCATTGAATCATACATAGATATCGACAACCAACTACTAAAATGTCCACTTTCACATCATCAATCCTCACTACTAATGCACAAGCTTGTAGTAATGCTACCACTAGCATGGGAATATCTAATGGCATTAATTCATAGAATTACAAGATTGTGGGATTTAATTATCAAAACCTAGCATCTAAGGTGTCTTCCTGTATGAATAACCATTCTCAACCACCTCTCCATTCCACCTATTCTTAACCACCTTTCACTTACAATTGCTCTCAACCACCTTTCATTACCACTCGCAACCAATCACCTCTAAATTTCATGACTACATCTTCTAATTCTTCTAACCCCCAAACCACATCATTAGGTGATGCCCTCTTAAACCAACTCTTACAAAGTATGACCTCCTTACAACAGAAAGTGACAAATTTGACCAATGCTTCTTCTCAACCTAATATACCAACATACCATGCTCGTAGTCCTTTATCTTTTAAAATCCTAAGAGTTTAAATGTCTGATAAGTTGGAGACTCCCCTCTTTGAAAAATATAGTGGTAAAGGTGATCCTCTTACTCATGTGACAACATTCACAGCTATGTGTAGTGATTTCTTCTTCAAAGAGGACTTGTTAGAAAAAATCTTTCCGCGATCCCTCAAAGATATTGCTTTGGAATGGTTTTTCTCATTACCTTTGAATTCAATACACTCTTTCTCACAGCTTGTTGATCAATTCTTGCAACATTTCCAAGTAAATATTGGACCTTTGGTCTCATTGATTGATTTAGTTCATTGTAAACAAGGTCTAAAAGAAAAGTTAACTGAATTTATCAATTGATATCAAGCTCTTTTCGCATAGATACAATATCTTATTACATATGAGGATATTCAGAATATATTCATTACAAATCTACAACCTAACATCGGTGATAAAATCCTCTTGATGAAGTATATCTCTTTTCAACGTCTATGCACAACTCTTTGTGATTACCAACTTTCGTCTAGTTAGTATGAGAATCAAACCTCATCAGCTCAGGTTGGTCAATCCACAGCTGGAACATATCAAAACAACTTTAAGAGGAATAACAAGAGTTAATCAAGATCAATTCACAACATTCAAACAATTTTCAATCACAAGTGTCTGCTATCAATAATCCTAAACAGGCACCATTTTAATTCAGGCAACAACAAAGATAGTTTAATCCATTATCTGACTCTCTTCAATCAATTATGAATCAAGTAGTAAGCACCAATCTCTTGAGGATTCCTCCTATTAAACCATTTGATAGAAATAGGATACAAGGACCCTCATTTGATGCTAATACCTTTTGTCAGTATCACCGCTCGATAAGACATGACACTGAATGATGTATGCGTCTTAAAAATGAAGTTCAAGAACTCATCGGTTCTAATATAATATAGGTAACTGGTGTGAATGACAATGGAAATAAGTTGATTGCTCCTCCGAATTAGAATTTATAGATCTATACAAATCCTTTTCCTAAGCATAATGACAACAATATGGTAGATCAAAATACAAGAGAGTAAGAAGATGACTACCTTGACTATGATGAAATAATTGGCATGATAGAAGTGGATAAGTGGATGATTGATAAGTCATCTCATCCATGTGGGAAAGGTATCTATGCTAAGGTTCCTCCACCATTATCCCTTCAAGGATCGGGAGACAACCAGAAAGTACTAGATATGCAAATTGAGCAACCTCGACAGGATAACATTAAGCAAGAAAAAGTTGTCATGATGGAAAGTATCCCATTTCATCGCGAAAGACTCCATCAAGAAAATCATAATAAGAAATAAAAGGATTTAGAAAGAACAAGGTTATTGTCATCAGTGGGAAATAGCAATGATTCCCCTCTCATAAGCAACAAAAGATTTTAAACATATAGGGTCTTGAGAAACAAGCACTGCATAACCGTTCTAGAAATAAGCATCACTCAGGTATAAACTGCTCACACTTTTTACCACACTTGATGGAGCACCTTTCTAATATGCTCACAAGCAGGAACTCCTCTTAGATATATATGCTATGATATTATTTCATGTTGTGTTCCCCCATGTGCTAAGTGTTGTTTAGGTCTCCTTGGATAACCCTTGATACTCTTGTAAGGTCAAGGATATCAAGAGACCGCCCTTGTTGTGACCATTCTTCTATTTGTTTCTACATTCTTCTATATTTTCTCTCCTCTTTTTATTGTTGTGTGTTGTGCCTTCGAAGCATAGCATTGTGGAAGATGTCTTGGGGGCATCCTCCTACATGGTGTTCCTAAGGCACTTGGTTCTCCTCTCTTATTTTTATTGTTTACATTCTTCAGTGATCCTACTTCGTCGGCAGATGATGAAAACAAACAAATACTGATAAGGATCATGTGTCCCTTCAGCAAGTAAGCAAAAATGGACCTAGTCCATATGTGAAGATGGTGTTGATATATATATATATATATATATATATCTGACGCTTGACTAGTAGAATCACTCTGTGTGATATATCGTATTGTCATATCTCTTGTAACAAACATTTGCAATAATCTCAATCTACTTTTACATGCTTTTGATGGTTTTGTATCTCACCTTGTTATTACACTCAGTTCTAAGATATCTACAGTATAAGCCCAACGGCTATACTCGGTTCCGAACCCGTAAGTGTAGCCTTGGTCCTTGATGTGATCTAATACATGATTTATGTTAGAACACAAGCAATCTACTGAGAGGGGGGTCAATTAGTAGATCAATAAAACTTAAAACTTCAAGCCTCTAGAATGCAGATCAAATTAACTTTCAATACAATAACATCAACAACAATAAAACATTCACACATGAACACCATATATACATGAAAAACCCAATATGGGAAAAACCATGGTGAGAAAATGCTGCTAGGATCTACCGTCCTAATCCAACCTCACAAATGAAACCTTGATTACAATATTTAAGAGCACTAACTCTAAGGAGTCACCAAACTCCTGATTTAAGAGCACCAACTCTAAGGAGACTACAATCCCCTAATCTAAGCACCAACTCAGTCCACATGAGGCACCAACCTCACTGAATCCTTACATGTTCAAATATGTAGCCATTTGGTTCTTCATAAACCTCAAATGCACCTTTTCAATTCATACACAGTCTTCTCGTCTCACTCTGCTCACCTAGACTCTTTCTGCACTGAATTCCTCTCACACATAATCTCTACACATAGAACTCTACACACACACATACATTCTACACACCCTTTATTGTAACAATCGCTTTTATATATATAATTGTCTCTTCAAATTCATCCATCTGCATGCTTGCACTCTAGTCCTTCTGCACTTCTTCTTTTTGCATGTATTTGTGCTTTTTGCATGTCCGCACTCCACTCTAGCTTTTCTACAATTCTGCTTTTTTGCATGTCTAGAAAATTAATTCTGCATGTAGATTTACACATGCAATAAATTTGCTTTTTTGCTTTTACAGACATTACTCTATTAATATCTTTGTGCATGCAAAAAAACCAATTTTTTTGCTTTGCTATTATCATCATCACAATGCAAACTGTTAATCTTTATCTATAAATAAAACATCTAGTTTTCATGCCAGAAATATTCATTTAAAAAATATTTTATTATTTTTTAAATCTCCTCTTCTATCGGCAATTTTGTCATTTCTCAAAACTTGTGCTTTTAATCCTTTATCAGAAAACTTTACCTTTTTTGAGCTTTTGCCTCTATCACCTTTATCAGCAAAAGTTATCTTTTAAGAACTTTTGACTTCTAGCCCTTTATCGACAAATATCACCTTTTCTAAACTTTGGTGCTTGTCTCTTTTATCAACGAAAAGCTCATTCTCTGAACTATTCTTCTCTACCAAGTTTTCCCTTCTATCAGAAAAGTTTCTAACTTACAAACTTTGCAATCAACTCCTTTTGCCTCTATTGGAAAAGTCTCCAAACCACGAACCTTCCTTTATGTTATGTCAAAAAAAGTAACCTTGGCAGCTTTTTCCTCTTAAGGTTTATCTCTCGGGTCCTTTAGAACGCATTTAGAGCATCTTGCATGATTTTAATGACTCCTGATGAGAAAACCCTGAAGTTTCATGGCAAATGAGACTCAGGGGATGCACTTAACATAAATCCTGCTTGAAATAAGGGGGAGGACTTAGGTGCCCGTGCCTTAGTCCTACCCTATTTTAGGTTAGGAGCAATTTCAAAGTGTCGGTTTATGACCATTATTTAGATCCTATGCTAACACGGTAAGTTTGAATTACGAAATTCTTAGCGGGAATGTTTGTAGTTGCATATATAAGCATGATTAGGTTATCATTTATATAAACTAGATGGACATTAGATGGATATTGCAAACTTGTGGCTTATGTAAAAGTGATTCAAAGGCTTTCATTGTGTTGTAGAGCAGAATTTGTGTTGTTCTTGTGTTTGTATTTGCAAATTTGTCATCCATCTCCTCATGGCATGAAGAGCATCTTCCTTCCATGAGATCTTCACTACAAGGTGACATCAATTATGTTTTCTATCATTTATCATTTGGATTTTGCCTCTATCCTGCAAGGATATGCACTCTTTATCTGACAATGGTGTTCAGAAGACTTGAATGTCTCTTCGGGGCTTGACTAAGGCAAGCCTCTAAACACCACAACCCCCAACCCACTTTTTTGTGATTGTGGGTTACAGGTTGTGAAAGCTAAAGAAGTGGAGTTGCAGGAGAGTAGTGCAGACTGTTGGAATTGTAGATCAGAGAAGAAAACATGGACCTGGACTCAGGCACCTGCTCATTAGTCCTCGGGATCCCACAATAGTGAAATCTTTGGAACAACAGAACTATGTTGCAGACAACATTTCTAAATCCTGACAAAAACTGAGGCACTGGACTAGGGCACCTGTACATTAGTCCTTGACTTTTCCACACACCAAACTTTGAAATCTGGTATGCATTTGGTTGTCATTTGATATCTCTGTGTGCGATCATTTTTCGTAATTTGTCTGTTTATTTATGAATTTTTGAAATTAGGGTTTTGAGCATGATTGAGCTTAATTAAACAAAAAAATCACACAATTCCAATCTTCCCCTATGTTCCAAGTGATAGGATATCTGTAGTAGAGTTCTCTACTTAGCTGAATGTCCTTGAATGTTTAGTGGTGAAAGGAGGATCAACACAAACCATTAAAATCTATTTATCTTCACTTTTAACCCTAAACATTTTGGTGAACCCATGTTTTTGGAATTTCTTGCATATTTCTGAGTGTTGTACTTCAGATTTAAATTCATTTCATTGTTCATCTTATTGCATTTGAAAAATTACAAAAAAAAAATTTGAAAATTTTGAAAAAAAATTGGGATTTTTAGCTTGCATTTTCAAATAATTTGAATTAGTTGACATTTAATTTCAATAAATTTCTGTCATTATCATCAAATATGATTTAATATAAAGAAATCTTTCATTCATCATTCATTTACATTGCATTTTCATGCTTAAATTGTTAAAAATTGCTTGAAATTGTGCATTTTTCCATATAACCTAGTTTTGCATTAGCTAGGGTTTGTAGTCAAAATCTTGTTTCAGATTTTACTACCATTTTTAAAAACTCATTAGGACTGATTGCTAACTGTAGTGTTGCATCATAATGGTTTGCTTGCAAAATTTCATGCCTAGGGTTTGAAAACCTTGCTTTTTTCACTAGATTTGGCCTTATCGTCTCTCTAGATTTGCATCATAGGCATGTTGTAAAGGATTTTTCTAAACTAATTGGTTGTTATTAGGGTTATTATCTTCTTCCCCTCCTCAAATTCTTTACAAAACCCTTTTTATTGGGCCTTTGCATTTAGATTTGGTGAAAAATTGCATATTTTGGTTATATTTTCACTAGGGTTTGACTTAGATTTGCACTCCAAGTGTGTTGTAATAGATTTTATAGCTTTAGGTGATTGATATTACTATTATAATCTACTGTACCTCCTAAAATTATTTACAACACCCTTTTCATTGAGTCTTTGCATTTAAAATTAGTGAAAAATTGCATATTTTAGTGTATTTTCACTAGATTTTGACTTGTCATCACTCTAGGTTTGCATCAAAAGTGTGTTGTAAAAGATATTGTTTCTTTATTGGACTGATATTAGACATATTACTTGCTTCCCCTAATCAATTTCCTTACAACACCTTTTCTTTCACTTATTTGCATTGAAATTTTTTAAAAAATCAAGCATTTTAGGCCATTTTCACACATAGTTTTGCACTTGTCTTTTGCATAACTTTTGAAAAGATTTTAAAATCTGATCTTACATTGATTTGAATACATATACACATGTCTTCTAATTGTAACAATAACAATAAGTTCCCTCCTAGGCCTTACATGAAAAGAAAGGTCCCCGAACTTGAAATTATGTTTACACCTCATGATAGAACAATTGGAGACACAGAAGGACCCCTTTATATCACTGTGAAGATAATGGGAAATCTTGTGGATGGAACACTTATTGATCCTAATTGTATGGCTAATGTGGCAATGGAAGAGTTCCTCTATTCACATGGATTGATGCAAGGCTTTTATGACCCTTCGGATATGATGATTAAGACACATAAGGGAGACTTTATAAACACTTCTGGGAAGATATCTTTATTAGTTACTGTATTTGAGAAATTTGTAGAATAATTGTTTGATGTTGTCCCCGTTTATGATCTTTTTCGCATAAAACTAGGTCACCCATGGTTAAAGGCTATGAAAGTTGTCCCTTCAACAATTTATAACTGTATTAAATTTCCTTTGAATGGACAAGTGCATACTATTCCTCACAATAAGTATAAACCTTTGGTTACAAGACAACACTTTACACTTGATTACTTTTGCGAATGATCTGAAGTGGAATTGGAGCCACAGACATATTTTAACTTCTTGAGCTATAGAAACTACAAAACAAAACTATTACATCAAGTGGTTGGTCCTTCTATGCAAGAAACAACAAGAGACAAACAACCCGCATTTAAAGAGAATCCTAGACTAAAAGGAAATGGACCCTATGCTGAGATTCCTCCCCCGCCATCCTTACAAGGATCGGGAGTTAGTCATCGACAGAAAAAAAATTCCACCTAGACAAATGAGATTCGATCCTAGTGCTTCCTCCTCTAAAACACAAAAAGCTATGGAAGAGCAAAACACTATCTTACAAGAGATAAGTGGTAAGACAAAAAGAAAATAGACAAGCAAGAGAAAGGAGGAGGAGATGACAAGCTTTTTCCCAATGAAACATATCTCAACAAGAAAACATCTCACCAAATATTGAATCAAACCAAGAAAATATTAAGAATGGATAACTTGAAGCAAAGAATAAGAGTTGAGCTATGGTACCTTATGTCCCACTTTCCTCTAACATTTGGGAGTGGGAAGATGATGATGATTTTCTCGATGACAACCCTTAGTTTGGTTGTCCCTATAGGTAAGTATTTCTAACCCTTTACCTCTCATGTTGTGTTTCCCCTGTGATGTGTTATGTGTTGTTCAGGCCTCCTGGGATGACCCTTGATTCTCTTGTAAGGTCCAAGATACCAGGAGACTGCCTTTGTTGTGACCTTCTATTTGTATCATCATTCTTCTATATTGCTTCTCCTCTATTTTCATTGTTGTGTGTTGTGTCTTATGGACATAGCATTGCAGTTGGTGACTTAGGGGGACCCTCCTACGTGATTGTCCCTAAGGCACTTGTTTCTCCTCTCTTGATTTATTTTTTCCCTTCCTCTAGTGTTTCTATCTAGCGGGTGGATGACGAAAAACATATTATACTAATACGGACCTAGTGTCCCTTCAACGAGAAATCAAAAAATGGACCAAGTCCATACATGATGATGGGGTTGATATATATTATCCAACACTTGGCTATTAAAATCACTCTGTGTGATCTTGATGTTGTCTTATCACACTTACAAACCATAAGAATACTGTCGCTTCGTGCACTTTGTTTGTCTTTGAATCTCGCCTTGGTTACACTCAGTTTTGAGATTTCTACGATATAGCCCCACGATTATACTCAGTCTCTGAATCTGTAGTATAACCTTGGTTGTTTGTGTGAATGATCATATAAATTGTTGTTTTTATCATGATTATATGGACTCTAACACTTTTCTTGTAGGAATGTGTTTGTGGGAACATTTGGCAATCGTAAAGTACATTTCACCTCTAAGGGGCATGGGCTTTGTGAGAGCTTGTGTTCCCTTGTGTGTTTTCTAACTACCTTAATGTGCTTGATATTTGTACACGATATCAACCACCTTAAGGTGGAGGCATATATAAGGTAAGCTATCTATTTTAAATGCTAGTAAAGTGTGTTTATTCTCAGGTGCAGTTTAAAGACTGGTAGCGATGAGTCCCTCCTACACTTTGAGATTTGTTTGAAATCTATTTGCAATCACTTAAGCCATCTACGGAGGCGGGATATCGTGCATATCCTTTTATCTTAAGCCCTCTGCAGAGGTGGGGATGGTATATTTCTCATGGAGAGTACACATCCTGTCATTTTCAAAAGTCCTTTACGGAGGCAGGGAGCGGATCTGTGACTATCCTAACCCTTAAGTGTGTCTTCAGAAATTATTGTGGTGAAGCACAATCATGGGTGTGTGCTGAGATGGTGATGAACCTAGAAACAGGAACACTCCATCGCTTGTCTATCATGTTTTCTCTGTGTCTTCCATGTGTGTGTGTATGGCGTGTTTGTTCCCAAGCATAGTCTTAAAGACCAGTGGTGATGAGTCCCTCCTATGCTTTGGGATTTGTATGGCATGCTTGTTTTGTATGGCATGTTTGTTCTCAAGTGCAGTCTTAAAGACTGGTGGTGATGAGTCCCTCCTACACTCTAAGATTTGTTTGGCATGCGTGTTTCCCCATATGCAATTTAAAGATCAATGGCAATGAGTCCCTCTTGCATTATGGGTTGTGTGTTTACTTTCCTTGTACTTGCATCTGCATTTCATATATGAGAAAAATAAAAAAGAAAATCATCACTGTATTCACTGCATTCACTGTATTCACTATGTTTTGCATGTCATTAATACTGTCTTCTTTGTGTTTTGCATGACTATAACTATCTTCTTTGTGTTTTGTGTGCCTGTTACTGTCTTCTTTGTGATTGGTGTGTCTTCTCCGTGCTTTGCGTGTTTGTTGTGTTCATTGACCATACTTTAATGCATGTATTGGCCTTGCATTTATACATACATTAAAGTGGGGGCTAAATATTATGTCAGAAAAAGTAACCTTGGGGGATTTTTCCTCTTAAGGTTTAGCTCCTAGGTCCTTTAGAATGCATTTAGAGCATCTTGCATGATATTAATGACTCGCGATGAGAAAACCCTGAAGTTTCATGGCAAATGGGACTTAGGCGATGCACTTAACATAAATCCTGCCTAAAATAGGGGGAGGACTTGGGCGCCCATGCCCTAGTCTTGCCCTATTTTAGGTCAAGACCAATTTCAAAGTGTCAGTTTATGACCGTTATTTAGGTCCTATGCCGACATGGTAAGTTTGAATTACAAAATTCTTAGCGGGAATGTTTGTAGTTACATATATAAGCATGATTAGGTTATCATTTGTAAACTAGATGGACATTAGATGGATATTGCAAACTTGTGGATTATGTAAAAGTGATTCAAAGGC
Organism: Cunninghamia lanceolata; assembly: GCA_027924645.1. Classification (NCBI taxonomy): domain Eukaryota; kingdom Viridiplantae; phylum Streptophyta; class Pinopsida; order Cupressales; family Cupressaceae; genus Cunninghamia; species Cunninghamia lanceolata. The sequence continues at coordinate 24,518,104 of BSBN01000047.1, forward strand.
TTTCATTGTGTTGCAGAGTAGAATTTGTGTTGTTCTTGTGTTTGTATTTGTAGATTTGGCATCCATCTCCTCATGGCATGAAGAGCATCTTCCTTCCATGAGATCTTCACTACAAGGTGATATCAATTGTGTTTTCTATCATTTATCATTTGGATTTTGCCTCTATCTTGCAAGGATACTCACTCTTTATTTGACAACGGTGTTCAGAAGACTTGAATGTCTCTCCGGGGATTAACTGAGGCAAGCCTCTAAACACCACAACCCCCAACCCACTTTTCTGTGATTGCAAGTTACAGGTTGTGAAAGAAAAAGAAGTGGAGTTGCAGGAGAGTAGTGCAGACTGTCAGAATTGCAAATTAGAGAAGAAAACATGGACCTGGACTCGGGCGCCCTCTCATTAGTCTTTCGGATCCCACAATAGTGAAATCTTTGGAACATCAGGACTATGTTGCAGACAACATTTCTAGATCCCAACAAAAATTGAGGCACTAGACTAGGGTGCCCGCTCATTAGTCCCCAAAATTTTCACACACCAAACTTTGAAATCTGGTACGCATTTGGTTGTCATTTGATATCTCTATACATGCGCTCATTTTCTGCAATTTGTTTGTTTATTTACGAATTTATGAAATTAGGGTTTTGAGCATAATTGGGCTTAATTGAACAACAAAATCACACAATTCTAATCTTCCCCTATGTTCCAAGTGACAAGAGATCTATAGTAGAGTTCTCTACTCAGTTGAATGTCCTTGAATGTTTAGTGGTGAAAGGAGGATTGAAACACAAACCATTAAAATCCATTTATCTTCACTTTTAACCCTAAACACTTTCAACTCCTTTTTCCTTAACTGTCTTCAAAAACTCTTTAGTCGGCGAAATAAAAAAACCTTGAACCTTTGACTTTGAGAGCCTCTATCACCTTGTTAGTGAATCAACAAAATGCTGAACTTTCAAACTAGCTTCACAAAACTAATTTTTTCCCGACTAAGTCTTTTGAACTGTCTTTTCAAACTCTTCCTTCTGTGCTCCCTTCATTTGTCGGTGAATCAGCCAAAAACATAACTGATGAACTTAAACTTTAACTTGTTTTTCTTTCTACTAAGTCTTCAACCAGAGCGCTTCCTCTCTTCTGTCGGCGAATTGGCCAAATCAGAACTGACAAATCTACCAGTTTTCAAACTTATCTTTTTGCCTACTAAGGACAAAACTAATGCCTTAGAGTCTTTTTCTTCCCTTCTGCCTTAGAACATTTTTCTTCTATGCACTTCTCCTCTGCCAGAGACACACTAACAAACTCCTTTGACATCCAACTTTGACATCGATGACAATATATCAACAATTTATGCATAGCTTCTATGATTTGATTTGATTGTTATCTTCGAGTAAGAAGTTCTAACCTTATCTCTTGTTGATTATCTTAGAAATTGATATCAATATGTTTTTGGGAACATTTGGCGATTGTGGCACATGTCACCTTTGGGGGCATGGGCTTTGCGAGAGCTCTTGTTCCCTTGCGTGTTTTCACTCTACCTTAATGTGCTTGATACCAGCAAGTGGCATCAACCACCTTAAGGTGGGGGCATATATAATGGTATCTGTCTGATTATTTTTACATTGACAAAGCATGCTTGAAAGCCCTCATTGTGAGGTGGGATGGTGTATCTCTTGAGCTAGTGCATGTCCTTTTAAAAAGAAAGCAAAAAACCCTCATCAAGAGGCATGATGATGTATCTCTTGAGCTAGTGCGTATCCTTTTATACAACCTTCTACGGAAGGTGGGATGGTGTATCTCTTGAGCTAGTGCACATCCTTTTATACAAAGTCCTATGCGGAGGCAGGGTTGGATCTTGAGTCATCCACCCTTAAGTGTGTCTTTAGCGGTTGTGGTAGCATAGCTCAACCACCAAGTGTGCTTGGCGTGTTTTAGATGGTGGGACTTAGCAATATGATCCTTCCCATCGCTCGTATTTGTCGTGTATAAGACATATAGTGTGTTGATGACATACTATACGACACTCTTGTATTCCATGTGTCTTCCTTATGTGTTTTTTGTGGCTTCCCCTGAGTGTGGTCTAAAGGTGCGTAGCGATGAGCTCCCTCTACATTTAGGTTTCTATTTGGCGTGTCTTCCCCTTGGTGTGGTCTAAAGGTGCATAGTGATGAGCTCCCTCCAAACTTTGGGTTTTATTTTGCATGTTTTTGGTGGTCTAAAGGAGTGTAGCGGTGAACTCCCTCTGCCCCCTAGTTTAGGATTTGTTTTAGTTGAGTAAATCAATGTATACTCCGTGCATTGTGTGACTGTTCTCATGTCTTCTTCGTGTATTGCATGTTTCCACTATATTCACCATGTTTTGAGAGCTTCTTACTATCTTCCTTGTGTCTTGCATGTCTTTCATGTATTTTCTAGTGCTTACCTAAGATTGGGGGCTAGAAATAGTCCTCCAACCTTTGGGTATGCCTTAGCTCTATGTGCTTAGCGTGTTTGATGTGCTTCGACCATACTTTAATGCATGTATGGTATCATAAGATCATACATACATTAAAGTGGGAACTAAATGTTATGGAGTAAAAAGTTTCCCTATGCCTTTTTACCTCCTAGTTTAGCTCCTAGGTCCCCGTGTTTACACTGTACAAGCTTAATACTTATCCCGGAGCAATTTCCCCCGAAACCCATGTCAAATGGGACCTAGGGGCCTGTCCTAAACCTTAATCAAGACCAATTTAGGGCCTTGGGACTTGGGCGCCCATGCCCAAGTCCAGCGTAATTTGCTGGGATGAAAATTGAAATGTGTTGGCTTGGGCCCTTTCAAAAAGTTTCTCTCTGTTGGCCTTCTCAATTTAAATTATGAATGTTAGCGAGAAAGCATTTATAAGTGAGTTTATGACTTCATTTTACACCTAGATGGATAAAGCGAACTTGTGATATTGAGCAAAGAGATTTCAAGGCCTTCATTGTGCTTCAGAGTAGAATTGTGTTGTTATTGTGTTTGTGTTATTGTAAATTTGGCTTCATTAATCCATCTCCTCATGATTTGAAGGATCTTCATCTCCGTGAGGGCTTCACCTCTAAGGTGACATCAATTTGTGTTTCAATCATTTCATTTCATCATTGGATTTGACCTTTGCTCTCCTTGGGCACTCACTCTATCTAACAATGATGTTGGAAGACTTAAATGTCCTTCTAGGGCTTGACCGAGGCAAGCTCCTAAACACCACAACCCCTAACCCCCTTTTTTTGTGATTGCAAGTTACAGGTGCAGGAGTTGGAAAAGTACATGTGTAGAGAAGCAAATTTAAGGATAAGGATTCAGGATCTAGAAGAAACTTGCTGATATTCCTCCCTCCTAGACTAGGGCACCTGCCCTGTAGTCCTGATAGGCTTGACCCTGAACTTAGGAGCTGGATATAGTTTGACACATCTCTCTACTCCGGATCTATAAAAAATCTGCCCTATTGGACTTGGGCACCCATCCCGCAGTCTGTAAAGTTTCCATTTCTAAAAACTCAACTTCTGGTATGTTTCTGATTATCCCTAAGTATCATGTATGATTTCCTATAACATTCTGTCTGTTTGTACCCGATTGCACTATAATTAGGGTTTAAGGCTTATTTGATCTAGGGTTTGATAAATATCTCAATCTAATCTATCTTTCCATATCATTCCTAAGCACATAAACCTATAGCTGAGTCCTCATTCATTTGTAGTGACTTGGCTCAGTTTTTGTCCTCAAATGTTATTGTGAAAGAAGGGTTTGATTTGATATACTTAAACATCATTTCCCATCTTCCCATTTTTCATACATAATAGTTTTAAACACCAAGAGTGACAAGGTACAGAAAAGGCAAATGTTTTAAACAAACTAACAATGCAACAAGATCTAAAACATCTCAAATCTATAAACCCTAGGTTCAAAACTAGTTAGATTTTCTAGAAATGTAAGGTTTTTACAAACCCTAGTCTTTGAAACTATGCAAATTTCAATTATATATGTATGCAAAATAATTAATGAACTCAATCCCAATCAGATCTAAGGTAGTAAACAACTTAGATTTGAAAGAAGAAGGATGCAAAAGTGCAAGACAAGTCGGGTTCACCAAAATGTTTAGTGGAAAAGAGTGATCTAGCCTAGGAGTAAAACTAGGTCAAACCCTCTTCTACAAACATTAGGGCACAAACTGAGCTTGGATTCTACCCAAGGAGAGCCAAACTACATGGGTTGTACCATTTTGTTGTATAGACAAGAGTCAACCAAATTCAACCAAGATCAAGCAAGCAAGCCAGGGCAAATGACCAAACCCTAAATGACAAAGATCAAACTATAACTAACTATCAGAGACAGATCTCATAAAACCAAAAGCACATTAGAGATCAAGGAGTGATTTAGAACCTGGATCTGAAAGCAGAAATGCCAAAGACCAGGGCGCTTGGGTGCCCTAGACCTTAATCAAGGTTTTCCATAATCTTAAGATATCACCAGACCTATACCAGCCTACTCTATCTTCTTCCTGGAAATTATCTTCAAAAACCTATTTCTCTGACCTACACACAAGAAAGGAGGAAAAGGTTGTGCTATGTGTAAGGGATTGCCTTAGTCAAACCTTGTGTTGGTGTTTCCACCTCCACTACATCAATGATTAGATCCAAGAGCATGTGCCCTAGGAGGGCAGAGCCCAGATCTGCAATATATGATAGAAATATGAATGAAAATGATGATGATTGCCACAAGATGTGAAGCCCTAATTGATGAAGATGATTTAAGATCTTTCACCAACAAGGAGAGTGATGGAGAAGGCTTGAAACTTCCTTCAAGACCTGCAAATACACTTCAATAACGCTCACAAGTAGATAGCACCTCCAAGCATGAAGAATACTTTATCATAGAACACAAAAGCATAAGATCATTTCTCCTTATAACAAGCTAGTGATCATCAAAGTGTAAAATGGATTACAAAACTCCTTTATATATGCATTCCCGCTCACCAATGACGAATACAACCAGATGACATCGACATATACAAACTAGGGAAGTGTTCTAAGTTGACACCACAAGAGAGGGGCTAAAGATCCCAACTAGGACTAGGGCGCTCGGGTGCCCTGGGCCTTTAGCCCCATAAACTCTGCGGAGTGTCAAATGTAATGGGCTTAGTCTAGTCCTAAGTCTACTTTGTCGGGTTTATTCATTAGGATCAAGATTTTATTGTTTTATGCTAAAAAAGGTGTTAAAATAGGTCTTGATCAACAAAGGCAACAAATTAGGTCCAACCAGGTGCTAAACTAAGTGTAAAATGCTCGTGTACGCATTTTATGACGTAACACAAAGTTTATAATATAGATTTATTTTTATAAGCAATTATTTTCTATACACAACCTCTTAGGACAACCTTCGGGAATTCTTCAATTGTAAATATAGTACATATACCATCTAAGAAGATAGACCCCCTAGTTTGAGATTGTAAATGTAGCATGTTATAACTAGTGAGTTGCTTGATAAGGGATACCCTGATTTGTTGAGTAGAGTGCATGCTTTCATTGCATCAGATTTACTGGTTAATAATGGAGTTAGACATTTTTGGTGTCATTGCCAGGGATGGTGCCAAGTTTTAGAATTTTTTGGTTTCAAATACTTTTCCTGCTTTCCTAGTATACAAATTCCCTTTTCAACATCTAGGATTATTAGACATCAAATCAAATATCGAATTATCAACTAACATTGTGCAAGAAGGAGATTATTAGCTTGGACACCAGTGCATGCGACAAAGGAGAGGTCCCTTATGGAGACTTCTTCCAGTGAACACACATGATCATATCCTTGCAAGGTCCATTATTTTATATGGACCCCATGATGATATCCTTTGAGTGTAAATATTTACTTTACATGCATGTTTGTGAGTGCTACATACTTTGAGATACATGATCATTTTAGGATTCACATGCACCTCAATGTAGGGGCGAAATGTAATGGTGAAATTTGCATACTCGTGCCATTTCCCATTTAGTTTTGTGACTTTTTTGAGGGGAGTGCTTTGATACATAGACACATCGACAAGTGATGTAATCTTATGCAAAGTCAAATCCCTTGTCATATGTTTTCCACCTACCATTTACACATCTTTTTGTACACCTATCACTTATCTCCTTTCCAATATTCACACACCCTTATACATTCACTCTATCTACTCATTTATTACTCTTGTGCTCACACTAATCATGCACACACTATCCACTATGATATAGACCCCTTTTTTGTTCTAAGACTAGTTTGTAATTGCGGGTCATTCTCGTAGTTGCAGAATCACCTCACCCTACTTCAAATTTTTTAATTTAAATTTGATTGACTTCTTACCTTTACCTTTCTCACCTAGGTTGACTAAACACAAGTTTGTGTTATACGTTGCTATGCTTTTGCATTTAAATGCATTCATTATAATAATCTCTTTGAATATGAAAAACTAGGTGTTCAATCATTCTAGAGAGCAATTAACAACAACACATTTCAATTTGGTGCAATAAAAAGAGTAAAGAATTTGCATCTTAGATGCTTGTCTACTATTTTTGATATTGTTCAATATTGCTAGTCACCAATTTTTTTAGAAAAGGTAGAGTAGGAGATTGTGTACCAAGGGAAGTTGTAAAACAAAACTCTACAAATTGTTAGGAGGAATTTGGAGCAAAGGAACAAATTTGTAGCTGTGAATCTATCCCAGACTTGCAAACTAATCCCTTGATAAGGCATAGATCTAGCATATAATTCTAGGCAATTATACTATTATAGAGAGAAACATTGTTTCCAAAGTTTAACAACATATAAATCCCATATCAAGTGTTCAATCATTCTAGAGAGCAATTAACAACACCACATTTCAATTTGGTGCAATAAAAAGAGTAAAGAATTTGCATCTTAGGTGCTTGTCTACTATTTTTGATATTGTTCAATATTGCTAGTCACCAATTTTTTTAGAAAAGGTCTAGAAGATTGTGTACCAAGGGAAGGTGTAAAACAAAACTCTACAAATTATTAGGAGGAATTTGGAGCAAAGGAACAAATCTTAGTTGTGAATCTATCTAGACTTGCAAACTTATCCCTTGACAAGGCATAGAATTTTAGGAAAATATACTATTATAGAGAGAGACACTATTTCCAAAGTTTAACAACATATAAATCCCATATCCTTATCCATTTTCATTGTTTACCATGTTAAAATAATTATTTTTACTTATATTTATTAACTGTTACAAATTATCAAAATATCAATACTTCAAAATAGTTATTTACGAAACTAATTTACACTTATTTACACCTAATCTTTATTTCCCTTCACAAATTGGTGTCTTGCCTGGCACAAACCAAAAAAAACTACCACCACTAACTTTAATATATTAAAAAAATAAAAAGTTATTGATCAATAATTTGTCCCCCTAAGCCCGTACAATTTCCAAGGCTAATGGTGTGTAAACGTTCCCTAAGGTACCTACTCATTACCCCACATTCCACTTCATACCCAAATTATTAATAATTCAGGGTTTCGGCACCTCAAATAATTTTCCTTCCTATTTCTCTAACCAATGAAAAACCGCCATAAAGTAAGTCCGGATAATCGAACGGTCAATATAAAAGCCAGTCCTTACCGGCTCTCCCGGTCACCGCGTATCCGTGTGGACACCCTTACCCATGCAACCCAAATTACCCAGCCATGTGAAAACGACCGTTGCCAAGGAAAAGCCTGTAATACAAATTTACTGCGATTAATGCCTGCTTACTTACCACGTGTAATGAATTACTTTAATTGTTGTTTTTAATGGTGTATTTAAGATTACATTAATGTTAACAACAGTAAAATTTATTTAGAAAACTTCAATTTTTTATTTTCCGGTTATTTGAGGTCTTCACTGAACGCCAAAGTAGTTATGCTAGAAACAGCAGGCGGTAAAAAATTTGACTCATTCATTCAATGGAGTTAGCTTACAAACATCCAATTTTGTCATCGTCATGGGTTTTGGGCTCTTAAGGATAAGTGTATACACATTACATATGTACCTATATCCTCCATTAACAATACTGTAGTTAAGCCGGCTTGGGATTGACTCATCATTCATTTATTACTGCATTCACTCAACATTCCCATGCACATCGTCGTACTGAACTCAAAATAGAAATTGAAGAAAATAAGTAAATAAGGGAACAATTCACATTTTCCATCTCCACCTAAGTGGAAAATTAAAAGAAAAGACAGAAGTTTGGTAAGGATTTCGAAACCAAATTTTTTGTCTCGAAACCCAATTTTCTGTTGGGTGTGGGTAGGCGTGTTTCGTGAGATGTGAATATCGATAAGGATTTAAAAGGCTTCGAGTTTGAATGGGAATGTGGAGAAATGGTAGTGATTGAAATTGTGTTGCAGGCCTGAAAGAGATCTGTTGCTGTTGGGGGTGTGGGATTTGGAGATTTTGAATAAATTGGCTGGACTGCATTGAGGAGCTTTTTTTGTGTGTTGGTGGTAGTTCTGCAATCAAATCCCCGACATGTATTTTTATTTTGCGTCTATATTTTGAAGGAGTTATGAAGTTTGTTTAAGATTCATTTACTGGGTGTTGAAGCAGTCAGTCCTAATCCGAGCTTGTGTCTTTAAGAGGTGTGAGAGAAGCTTTTTCGGACATTTGATATAGTGGGTATTGAAACGGTCAATCTTTATCCAACTTTTTGTTTAAGATTTTGGGAGAGGGAGATAGTACTATTCTTGTGAATCGACTAAGTCGGTGTGAAACAATATTTCCTGATATGACATGGAGGCCTAAATTGTTTAGGTTTGAGGCTTGAGCAGACTTAAGTGGGTGTGTTATAACCAGGCAATCCCAATTTGAGCTGGGCTTTGAGACATTGGAAGACCTAAGGTTTTTGTCTTGGATTCATCCGGCAGGTATTTGGAGCAGATAATCTTGAGATCTCGGAAGGCCTAAATTCTCTGGTTTGATATATTCGTCTTGTATGAAGGAAGCTGTCAACCCCGATTCACTTGAGCTGGATTTCGTTCTTTTGGAAGGCCCAAGAAACTTTTCATGATTCAGTAAGCAGGTAATTGAAACAGAGGATCTTAATGTTGGTTGGTGTCTGAGATCCAGGAAGGCCAAAACAATTTGGTTTGGATTTGATTCATTGGGTTCTGAAGCATCGTATCCTCAAATTGGTTTCTGTGGTTTTGGTAGAAGCAGTGCATCCTCATGTTGGTTCCTGAGATTTTTGTAGATGAAGTAACAGTTTGTTTTGGGTTGATAATAAGGCGGGTTTAGAGGTACTGCCTAACTGGAATGTGATGCTTTGGATTCCTTGAAGGAATGCAGTCGTTATCATTGCAAGTTCCGATTTTGACTTTTGAGGTTTTCACAGTAAAATTTGGGTTGCTTCAATAATGCAGCTGATCTAGGAACAAGTCCCAATCTCTGACTTTTTCATTGATTAAACTGGAGTCAATCCGAGGACGGGTTTATTTTTCTTCTTTGGAAATAACACAAAAGCTCGAAACTTGAAAGTGTCTGCTTGGGTTTTAAAGCCTGCAGAAATCAATGCAATAGCTTTGACTATTTCAGTTGCATGGAAGTGTTTTCTTCATGAAGGATTTTCTCTGAGAGGAGTCCCCCTTTTATTCAAATGATGTGAGCTATTTGAATTACATCGCAGGGAATGCATGTTCTCTTTGCTTAAATCTCAGTGCATTGATGATTCAGAGGCTGGATGGTCGGAGGGAGTATTGTTTAAGTTGACCCCTAAGTCTATTGGCATAACAAGATTAGGGCAGTGGAGGTAACACATTGGAATTCTTTATGGCAGAACCCAGATATTTTCTGGGTTGGAGGAGAACATTACAGGATAGGAAATGGGATCATGTTATATGGAGTTATCCTCTGATGGGCTTGGGCAGGAGCTCTGATGGACTATTTTGGGCCAAATTTGCTTTTTTTATAACAATTTTCATGATATCCTTTGTGGGCTCATATGGTTCAACCAGGCCTTATGAATCCATATTAGCAGCCTCTTTGAATAGTACAAATTCTCGCATATCAGTTGACAATATTCTTCAGGACTATGCTTTCAGCGCATTCAATTTCACTCACCATAAAACAGCTATTATCTACGAGGGCACAGTACCTGCAAACCTATCTGGTATTAAAGTTGATGGAGTTCGTCTCAGAAGTGGCAGCTTGAGGAGGCGTGGATATCTCTATAATGAATTTGCTCTGCCCACAGGCATTGTGGTGAGTCCATATGTAGAAAGACTAGTTCTTGTTTATCAAAACTTCCAGAATTTGTCTTCTGTGTATTATAGTACACCTGAATTTCAGTTAGTAGCACCAGTTTTAGGTCTCTTAGCATATGATGCTTCCGATCTAAATGCTACCAATCCTCAAGAACTCAGCTTTGTTGCAACCGAAAATCGCATTACAATTAGGTTCAGTAATGTGTCCTCCACAAAAGGATTGACCCCCAGGTGCATCTTCTATAATTTGAATGGGACAGTGAGCCTTAGCAATATGAGTTCTCCAAATGTTTGTTCTACTAATTCCCAAGGCCATTTTTCTTTGGTGATAGAATCTCTTGCCCCTGCCCCTTCTCCTTCGCCCATTTCACTGCCGCCATCCCCATCTGGTTTTGTTCCACCGCCTAAAAGATCAGCGCCTAGTCCTGAGACTCCGAGTTCTGGTGCAATGCCCCCAACTGGAAAAACATCGCAAACATGGAAAATTGCTGTTGGATCGTCAATTGGTGGGGTAGCTGCTGTTGTTCTGGTAGGCATCCTCTGTTTTGGGTTTCTCAAGTACAGGGAAAAGTCACAGATTGAGCATATGGAACTTCAAGCAGAGCAAGCAGAGGCACTACAAACTTCCACGGTTGGAGGGACCAGGACTCTAATAGCAGGTGGCACTAGAACACAGCCTATGCTGGAGGATGAATACATTGCTTAGAATGTAGCCATTGGTTTCAGGATGAAAATCACAGGGATGGTTAAGAGTTTTGATGCAGCCAGAGTTTTGCAGACATAAATTGAATGGCTTATTATCTGGCCATCGTTGTGATGACTTGTCCTGTTTAATCCTCCATTTTGTGCTTTTTTTGGGGTGCATCATGGAATTCCATCTCTGGTGTTCATATCTTTAAGATCCATTGATCTTCTTTATTAAGGATTATTTCAAGACAAAAGTGCATCAAGTCATTTCTTCAATTCTGTTGCAGCTTTCAGGTGGTACTTCCTATTGGGAATGATGCTTATCAGGGAAGTGAGTATTAGTTTACCTTTGATGGCTTTTTGTCATGATCTCAGGGATCCCTACATCGGTATTGTATGAGAAGTGTTTGGTATTCTTTTGTTCCGATTTGTATAGAAATGAGTCTTAAATTCCATTGAAATTCATTTATATTCTTTCCTTGTACCCTTTTTGGAAAGGCGTTTCCAGCACCATTTGTGACCTATGGAGACAGTCCTTGATCTCTCTTGTTGTGTACCTTCTTGCCTTTGATGCTGGGCATAGATGTCAAATCAGCTGACTTATTGTAGCAAACTTCAAAATCATTTCACATCTGTGCTTCAGCTTGTAAACTGCTTCAATGGGATTGTATTTTCAATTATTTTAAAATAAATATCAAAGCCATAAATGTTTGGAGCTGTTGAGCTTTTTGCATCTCTTCCATTACATTGACACATAATGAGGCAACATCTGAATATATTTAACTTACCAAACAGATAATTCATGTACCAATGACCGTGCTTGTATGGACATTTTGAGCTTTAAGCCCTTTGGCATCTGCATCTTTTATGTTGGATGATACAATTTGTGATGTTTTCTATTTTACCATGACAGCAACTCTAGCACAAATGCACCAATACAACGATTTAACCTGGTGTATATGATGAGATAGATTGATTTTCTTAGTTTAACTAGTTTCACACAATGTTTGGATTTTTTTTCAACTCAGATCAAAGGTTCTAATTTCTAATTGCCTGCTTTATGCCAGCCAACACAATTGTGTGAGGCTGAGGCTAATAGAAAGTTAGAGTCCATTTAACTAAGGTAGTTTCAGGTTTTGATGAAGGCTGAGAATCTAATTCAAAGATAGAGTCCATTAAACCTGAATCACTCTAGGTTCGAAAATATGTTACAAATCTTGGATACTCTTCGGATGGTTTAGGCATTAGTATTGTCATTTGTTGCTAGGGTCCATTACAAAATACAATCTTTTGTACGGTATACTTATTGTATTGGAAGGTGATAGACAAAATGATTATTCTTTAATGTGAGTGCTGCTGTAGAAGTTGATTTAATTCTCATGTGGCTTGTTTTCTGAACCAGATAGAAATACATGTTGGATTCACTTTACTAATATTAGATGCGTGAACTCACATGCATGATAGTTGGATGAAGTAGTAAGAAAACAGGCATATAGCAGTGCTTGCCCTATTTGTTCACAAACAAATGCTTTGTGCTTAGTCCCATGTTTCCATTGATTATGAATGTGAGAATCCTGCAGTCAAATTAAAACATGTAGTTTGGATTCAACAGGTACAAAAGGATGAATGCTAGAACAAATAGCACAAGAACCCACAATTTATTAATCACACGTGATAATTTGACTGCATTTTTACGTAGGTCAAGAATGTAGCATCCTACAATGTTTCAGTTCATTCCTGAACTTGGTCATAAGGCGAAAACCCAGGAAGTACAAAATTACATGTAAGGAAATAGAAAGATATCCTACTCTTGTGATCTTCCATAAAGGGGTCTCACACACCAAATCGGTGTTTGGCTTGGGCATGACCTTAAAATAAAACCTAATATTTGAATCCAACTTTAACCAATCCTATCTTGTCATGGCCAGAATGTTTTCTCTTAACAAAGAAATGTATATGTATGTGCTAACGCATGTAGACATATAGAGGAACTAGAAGCAGCCATTATCCACGGTAGCCAATTATAACAGGGCTTGGAAAACCCAGATGCAATTGGATTGCTACATAGTTTGTTAGCTCACTCTAGTTTTGATAGTTGAGTCTTGTTCCAGGGTGCAGATACACAATTTTTTGCTGCCAGACACTTTCATGAAAATTTCTTTGCCTCTCTTTACAATTACTTTGGAAACCTACTTTGTTCCAAGTTTTTATTTCTTGTTGGTAAGCTTATGCTGCTTAGGTAAAGTTGTCTGTTATTCTTGCAAGTCTGTCTTGGGTGGCTTACGTCGGATAATGCTTAATAGCCTGTGCAGAATAAAAAAGGTTCCATGATGTTTTGTGAAAAAGCATGCTAGAACATGAAGAAAAACTACTGGGGAGCCAAAGTTCTTATATGGGAAAAGAGAAAAGCTCATGCAATATACTAAAAATTTCGCAAATCAATTTATTCTTGGACTAAAACCCTAAATGTCACAAAATAACATCTATCCACAATAATATTCCTTATGTTAAAAAAAGCTTGTTGGGAAATTCAAATAACTCCAAAATTCCTAATAAACAAGGAAGTTGTGAACAAATAGACGCAGCACCAAAACAATGTTTTTCAACAACTGATGCAGATTATTTTGTGACTCTGTTCTGCGGTGAAAACTTTTAGCTGCTGCCACTATAGACAGTGAACAATAAAAATTAAAACCAGTAGAAAATAAACAGATTTCCAACAAAAACAAACAACAAACATGAAACAAACAAATCTTTTCATTTCTGGGCTGAATTATAACAAATATTCTCTTTCCCCAGTCCAGACTTCCCCAGCAACCCTATTAACTACCTGTGGCAGGGACATTTCACCTATAAGCATACATTCTACTATTAAAAAACCCCCCTATCTAAAATGGGGAAACCCTATTAATTACCTGTAGCAGGTAGATTTCCCAAAAATAGAAAACAGGAAAAATCCTGTTTTCAAAATTAACGGGAAAGTGGGAAATATTCAGCATTAATTTGTCTGTTATACATATCTGCCCCATCTTTTAAATTTTTTAACCTCTTGGTTCAGAGGAATAGGATTTGTAAACTTCATGAGTTTCTTTTCAGTGACACAGGTGTTGTTAGAGTCAGGTAATCCGTGCTATTTTACCAAATACATTTTATAATTCTTGGACCTTTTAACAGCAACCTTAGTGTCTACTACCTTTTCTATCTGCTTCCCCTTTTCCCTCGGCAAATGTCTGGCCCATTCTCCCAGCATGTTTTCATCTTGAATTTCTCACAATCTGCATGATAGGGATAAGGATCTGCGACATTATATATAGGACTGATGTTGAATTTTCCTGGTAAGTCTATTAAATAGGCATTCTCATTAATTTGTTTTAGTATCCTACAAGGGCCAATTTTCTTCGGCTTGCCTTGAGGAAGTATTTCTTTATGCATGTAAACCATGACTTGTTCACCCAATTGATAGACCTTTTCTCTCTGATGCAAATCGGCATTTCTTCTATACTGCTCATTGGTTATTTGCAGCTTTTGCCTAACCTGTTGTTGCACGTCTTGTATTTGCATCACAAAGTCCACCGCATCTTGGCTAATCCATCTTCCTTAGGAAGATCAATTACATCAACTACTCCCCTAGGATTGTTTCCAAACACAATCTGATACTAAAACTGATGTAGATTACTCTATTCTGCAGTAAAAACTTTTGCCACCATAGACAGTGAGCAATAAAAACTAAAAACAGCAGAAAATAAACAAATTTCTACCCAAAAAAAAAAGAAACATATGTATTCATTTCTGGCTAAAATATGGCATATATTCTGCCTACTTTGTCTTACAATGTCTTTCCCCAGCCCAGACTTCTCCTCCAGCAACCCACCATTGGTAATAAACAAAAAACCACTATCTAAAATGGGCAAATCCTATTAATTACCTACAACAGTTACATTTCCCAAAAATAGAAGACACCAAAAAAAATCCTATTTTTAAAACTGACAGGAAAGTGGGAAATATTCAGCATTACCTTAGTCCGTTATACATCAATAACTCTTAAAACAAAACTCTTGTCATTATGGAGAAGCCCAAATCACATATTTTGGCAATACAAGCTTTTCTGAGGAAGCACAATGCATTGAAGCAAGAACATTCATACATCCAACTGCCAAGAACAACTCCAAATTTTCAAAATTTCTTGCGTAGAGTGTTTGCTCCTAGAACAAACCTTAAATCTTCTCGACATTGTCTGCCTTACAGTAGCCTATATGAATACTCTTAACACTGGCCATTGCAGATGATGCTTGTGTGAGATATTAACGAATCAGTTTATAACATGAAAGAAAACTCACTGACTCATGATGCACCTGCTGGGCCTAGAGCAGATACTAATATACAGTATTGCAATCTTAAATATAGTAGAAGCATACTTGGATCTTGAGTAGTAGTTGATTTGTAGTTCGCTAAAACAAAAGATTTCAAGTTAACCCTAGTACATATGGATCTAAGCATTTGTAATAAAGAATAAGTCAACTGAAAATCAGCTTTATCACTCCAATGAATCTCTCATCTTGACAAAATAGCCTTTTGTTGATATTGGGCGTTATTAACAAATGGGTGGCTGTGTTCCCAGTTACAGTCCTTAATGAGGAACTATTCTTAATATTATCTGCATAAGGTTCGTGCTTGGAAGGCCTTCTAACAATCCAGACTGACTGTTAGGTTGTCAACAGCGAAACTGATTATGGAGTAAACCATTTACAGAATTTGGGAAGGGATAAAACAGAGATGCGATAAGGGCTGTTTCTGTTGAAAATTTTTCAAGGTTATATCCTCTTGATTTTGGCTGCGGTTCAGTGAGCTTGGAAGACCTTCTAAGAATCCAAATTCAATGATAGGTTGTCAGCTGCAAAAACTTATTATGGGGTAAACTATTACAGAATTTGGGAAAGGATAAAACAGAGAAATGCAATAAGGGTTGTTTCTGTTGAAAACATTTGAAGGTTACATCCGCAATTTTTGCTGAGGTTCAACAAGTCTCTGTCTGACTGATCTCAACACTTTATGGAGGTTTATTGTGTTTTCTGTGATGGATGATATAAGTTATAGGATAGTAAATTGGTCATTTAACTGAGTATTTACAGGTGCCTTCTCATTATGGCAATAATATGCAGGCTAGAAAACATGATAATGGTCTCTTTTCAATTTCCATTAGGCATGTAAATGTCATTTCATTTTTATACTATGAAGTATGTAAAGCTGTAGGGTTCCAGAATAGGATTGTTATGTTGTGTTAGACTGTTAAAATCAGAAACTGTGGATGAGTGGTACCACAAGGAATTCAAAATAATAATTATGTAAATGATATATATATATATATACGGAAAGAAATTTATTTCAGTTTTAAGCTCACTTTGTATGAAGTTTTAGTACATTCATAATAAACAACTCAAAATGTACAATAGTAACCAAGCTTTAAGAGTAGCAGAGTAGAAACTTGTTTATTTCTCCTCAATTTCCTTTTCTAAGTAGATTTTAGAGGTTTGTTTTGATTTTATTAAATGGTCTCTGCAATAGAGTTGAAGTTTTCATGCCAAAGAGATTCAGGCATCCTTTCGAAAATTCTTAATCATTGACTTTGAGACGATTCCTCCTTTTTGAGAAGGCACATACTTAATAATGGTTATTACTTTAACACCACAGTCTACTATGTATATTTCACTATGCATTCAGTTTGTTGCTTATAACATAATTATTTTCAGCCATAGGTGGTTCTAGGGGAAGCTTTTCAATTCCAGGGGCAAGCTAACAGTTCAAAACCATCACCATAAGAACTAACTTTGTCAAACTACCCACTTAATGGCTAAGTAATTAGATCCAGGTTTATAAAGATTTGTTGTAACTCAGGCAATATCTTCCTTTTATGTGTTGTTCCTGCCCTCCAAATGTTACGTGGAGATTGCCCAAGCTAAATAAAGAACAAAGGATGATGGAATTGGGAGAATCACCCCTTTCCAATTCAAGATAAATTATTAATTCAGGGAGACCAGCTAGATTGGTTTTCTCTAAGGCTTCGGCAAAATGGATTGTTCAGTGCTCCTTGCAACATTTTGGCTTCAAACCACCTTGATAAGGCTAGTCTTTTTTGATTCTTGGGCTGTTTTCCCTTTGTTTGTAGTGGTCAGCTCCTTGTTTGTGGTGCTGACTCTTTGCTGATGATTAGCAGTCTTTTTATTGTGTGCTCCTTGTTGCTTATTGACATTGGTTGGGCTTTAATGGTTTATTTTCAAAAACCCTACCTTTACCCTAATAAAAAAAAGGTTTAAGTTATAAGACTTTGACAAGTTCAATAAAGAGAGGCATTTACAACCTCCTTTGAGCATATTAACGTTTAGATTTCAGAGAAGTTGTAGGCTTGATATATTGTGTTAACAAAAAGGAGGGGTAAAAATTTATTAATACAAGAAGAAGTACAAAGCAAGGGAATTACATAGCCCTATCAAGCTCCACCAAGTGATCCAACTGTTGAGACAGATCCGGGGGTAAACAACCTTGGTCCGCAAATTCCAATCATGAATATGTTTAGAAGCCCATTTAGCCAAACAATCAGCAACACCATTCCATTCTCTAGGAATATGAGTAAAAGTAACAAACTCTAAAGAATCACAAAGGTTAAGAATTTGAGCAACAATCAAAGCCAAATGCCAGCTGACATCATCTAAATGCCGCCTATTCAACAAGTTCACCACAACCTGGGAATCAGACTCACATATGATCCTTCGCCAACCCAATTGACTTCCACACTCCACAGTTGTTAAAATAGCCTGAGCCTCCATAAGATTATTAGTATGAAGACCCTTATAAACAGAAAAGATAAACTGAACATCTCCAGAGCTATCTCGACCAACACCATCAATTCTAGCATGACCAGGATTTTCTCGAGAAGAGCCATCCATGTTGATTTTTAAGACACCCTGAGGAGGAGGAGACCATCTCCCCTCCCTATTCACCTTTGGGGTAGGATGTCTACATCTGTTCCGCATGAGTTGACATTGCTGAGGCGGAAGATGAAGATGATTACAACAACCAACATCACAAGGATCCACTGATGCTGGAAGATCACACTTAGCCACAACAGTTTCTCCCAAAGAATGCAAAATTTTCCACCACAAGCGAGGGGCCACCACCATCTCCTCTTGAAAAATCTGTCGATTTCTTTCCAACCAAAGGTTCCAGATAATAAAGGATGGGCCAATAGCCCAAGCCACCTGAAGAAAGGAAGTAGAAACAGGAGCCCTACCCCACCGATCCACAAAATCAGCGAGCGAGGAAACATGCCAACAGGGCTTATTCCACACCCTCCACCAAAAATGCCAAATCTCCCTAGCATAGGAACATTGATAGAAGAGATGAGAGACACTCTCCTCATAGTTACGACACAAAATACACATAGAAGGGCCTTGGAAACCACGCTTACACAAATTATCCCAAGTGAGACACCGATTTTGAGCAACTAACCACATGAAGAAAGTGCACTTGGGCCACGACAACTTGTGCCAAACATGCTTCCACCAAGGGACCTCATTATCCCCAAACAACTGCCTACCAAGCTTCTTATAACCAGCAGACACAGAGTACTTCCTGGTCAAATCAGAACCATCCCAAGCCAAGACATTAGGTCCCCTTAAAGAATTACAAGCATGGGAAGCCAGAAGCTGAGCAAGCTCACGCCTATCTTCCTCAGACCCTCCAGGTGGCCACTCAGAAGGAAGCTTCCAATGAAAGCTTACAGCCAATCCACAATGATGTGCAAACTTATAATGCTAAATGGTATCCTAACCAACCGCAGAAAAAACATCAGAAAGTGACTGGAGGTGAGGAAGACCAGAGAGAATAGGTGGGTGACCATCCCAAGAATCTAACCAAAAAAGACCCTGTGACCCCGAATGACAAATCCAAAAAAGCGCACGCTTAATCAACTGAGCCCCACCTTTCAAAGTATTCCAAATCATAGAACCACTCCCCTCCAGAGGATAGTGAGGAACCTCAAAAGAAGCAACACCCCTAAGATATTTATGGTTGAGAATACGGGCCCATAACTGATGCTGATTAGTACACCAACGCCAATAAAGCTTAGCAGCAAGAACTTTCCCATTCAAAATAGCAGAGCGTAAACCAAGATCACCCTCCTGCTTTGGTCTACACACATAATCCCACTTAACAAGGCTCCACTTAGTAGACAGCAAGTTACCACTCCAAAGAAATTGACATGAGAGGGCATCAAATTCCCTAAGGAAATACAAAGGGGCCACTTGAACAAAGCATCTGTAGATAGGAAGGGCCTGGATAACTGACTTGAGAAGAGTCACTCTAGCAGCTGTAGACAACCACCGATGAGTCCAATGAGTAACCTTCCACCTTAGCTTGTCAAGCAACATCTGCCACGAGAAGCTAGGCTGACGTCCAATAGCAAGAGGAATACCCAAATAGACAAAGGGAAGAGATCCAATTTGAAACCGCAAAATAGCTACAATCCGCCTTTGGATAGCCTGAGGTGTATTAAAAAAGAAAATAGAAGACTTTTCCTCATTGACTTTCTGACCCGAAGCAGCAAGGTAGATATCCAAATCTTGCCTAAAGGATCCAGCTTCTCAGATACGAGCCAACCCCATAAGAGAAGTATCATCCACAAACTGGAGATGAGAAATCGTTGGCAAACCCAAGCTCCACTGCCAACCATGAATCAGGCCTTGAGAAACCCAAAATTTAAGAAACTGACTCAGCCCCTCTGCCATAATAATAAACAGATAAGGAGAGAGCGGGTCCCCCTGACGAAGGCCCCTAGTAGCACCAAAAGGCTCTGAAGGTTCACCATTCACAATAACCAAAAAAGAGGAGGAAGTCACACAACTCAAAATCCAACTTACCCAATCCGAAGAAAAACCAAAGGCCAACATAATCTTCTGAAGAAAACTCCATTTAACTCTATCATAAGCTTTGGTCATATCCAACTTGATGAACATAGACTACTCCGAAGAGGTCGCCATGGAATGTATGACCTCAGAGGCTACCACCACCCCATCCAGAATTTGCCGACCCACCACAAAGCCTCCTTGCTCTTTAGAAATGACAACGGACAGGCAAGGTTTAAGCCTCTCAGCAATCAATTTCGTGATAATCTTATACACCACATTACAGAGCGCAATAGGTCTAAAGAATTCAAGCCTATTAGCACCTTCTTTTTTAGGAATGAGAACCAGAAAAGTAGCATTCAGGGCTCGTAGCATCTGCTTACTATGAAGAGACTGCCGGACAACCTCCAACAAATCCAGTTTCACAATATCCCAAAACTCCTGGAAAAATTCAACTGGAAAACCATTAGGGCCAGGAGCTTTCCCCTTATTCATCCCAAACACAACCTCCTCCACTTCAGCCAGGGAAATCGGACGAGTAAGTGAAGCATTCAAATCATTAGAAATCAAAGAAGGAATGCAAGCAAGGACCATATTCTCATCAGCCTCAGCAAGAGGTGAGTCTTCAGTAAACAGAGCAGAATAAAACTGACGAGCCTCTCTAGACAAAGCCTGTTGCGAAGAAATCGAAAGACCCTCAGAGTTAACAAGAGAAGAGATATAACACTTATTCCAACGAGCTTGCACAGAATGATGGAAGAAAGCAGTATTCCTGTCGCCCTCTTGAAGCTAGTCAATCCTTGCCTTTTGTTTCCAAAAAACTCCTCTTGGAGCTCCCACTCTTCCACCAATTTCAGAGCCTGGGACTCAGCATGTCCCAGAGCCTCTGAAAATTCCAAATCACGAATTTGACGAGTAATACTAGCAAGATGAGCCTGCGCTTCTCTTTTCTTGGCCCAAAGATTGCCAAAACATGACCTATTCCATTGCTTAAGATGATACTTGATATGTTGCAGCTTCTTAACAAGACAATACATAGCTGTACCATACGCAGGGGCCCCATCCCGCCACCACTGGGCAACAAGGTCATACAAGGACGGATCTCGAAGCCACATAAGCTAAAATTTGAAAGGAGGATTCTTTGGAGTAGGAAAAGAAGAAGCAAAAAACTTGATTGGCCAATGATCAGAGCCACACCAATCAAGAATCTCAGAACAAGTGACCATGCTACCGCCTATCCAAAAACTAGAAACAAGAAATCTATCCAGCCACTCAGATATCGCTTCTGGCCCACTCCTTCTATTATTCCAACTGAAAATTCCATTAGAGGGTTTAACATCAACAAGAGCAAGAGAATCCACATTTGCCTGAAAAAGATCTGAAGCAGGACCAAGCCTAGGCAACCCCCCTCTTTTCTCCTCCAAACACAACACATAATTGAAATCACCAGCTAAGATCCAAGGAAGAAAAGGAGCACAAGACCAAACAAACCTGATATGGGCCCAAAACTGGATTTTACCATGGATGTCAATTTGAGCATAAATATTACTGACCAAAATAGTCTCCCCAGATTCCAAAACCGAAGCCACCATAGAAATAGAGGAATGACTAGAAATCCACCAGCGAGGAACAACCTTTCGTGGATCCCAGAAAAGAGCTAGACCTCCAGAGTTTCCCCTAGAACCAATACACTGACATTGACCAGAAGACCAAATATGGGGAGCATACTGAAGCATGAAGTCCACCCGAAGCTTAGTCTCCTGAATGCAAAAGAAATCCGAAGAATGAACCACAATCAAATCTTGAATAGCCTTTTGATGGGGGGTGCTATTCAACCCCCTTGCATTCCATGAAAGAATAATCATGAGGAAGGTGGAGAGAAGAGGGCATCAATGGTCTTAATCGACCCAGATTCCACCAACAAATCCCTAGTGGACTTAATCTTGTCCACATCCTTTTTACGACCAGCTTTAGAGAAATTATCAAGATGATCCCTCTTAAGAGGGCGTTGCAGCACCCCTAGAACATGAGATAATCCTCGTGCCTTACTAGCAGGCAACACCTCCTTAGCGAAATCTGCTAATACAATGTCATCCTGCGGATCGATAGAGGCATCAGGAAGCCCATAATTCCCCTGCTCCAAAGCCGGAGAAATATCCTCAACAACAATTGTTTGCTCAGCCCTGTATCCATACCAGTGGCCCCAGAAGGAAACTCAATAGGCATCCCCTCTTCCAAGGCCTGATTATCCAAGACCTCAAAACGATTGAAACCCTGATCGCTCTGTCTATCTTTATAGGCCCGTTTCTGTCCCCTTCCTTTAGCCCTCGGCTTAACAGGAATGAAGCCATCCTTATCGGTCCCACCCTCTGCCACAGGCGACTTGCCTTTATCCCCCTTCTCCATCGAAGGCCCTAATGAAGGAGGAGAAGAAACCCCTGGAGCTTTGGGTGCCCGGGGACATTGGCGCTGAAGGTGTCCATACTCATGACAAAAGCGACATCGAAAAGGAAGGGACTCATAGTCTAACCTTTGAACCCACAAAGCAGAGCCAAGACAAATTTCCAAAGAATCTGGCAATGGGTTATTTAAGTCAATTTCAACACAAATACGAGCAAAGGAAAAAACTTTTTTATCCAAAGTATTATGGGCGATGGCATCCAGCTTCCCCAGCAAAGCCGTAATCTGGAGCAAAATATCCTCCCTCCAAAACTCTAGTGGTAACCATGGAAGACGGACCCACACAGGAACCCGTGAAGGCAAATCCTCTGCCACATTAAATCCTCCATGCCGGGGCTTCATGAACAAGCCAACATGATTGTAAAAATATGACCCTCCCTCAAAAATGCGATTTCGATCCGAAATGCAAGAAAAATCAACCATGAAATAGCCATTCGTAGCCACCAAAATATCAAAATCACCCTCAACCTGCCAGGACCGACGAATCTAGGACTCCAAGGCTGAGAGAGGGATACAAATACCTAGGAACTTACAAATCAGAACATGTTGGCTCCAGTAAGATATGTCCTCTTGCACCGATTCAAGAGAGATAACCAGGACCAGATGATCGAGACTCCGTGACAAACAACCATTCACTTTCTTGAGCTTAGAGCTCTCACCCACAAAAGAGGAAGCCTCAGGCAAACCCTGAGATGACTTCACACCAGCAAAACCCATGTTTTTTGAAGCCCCCGCCATTCCACCACAACACCAAACCCTACACGTTGCCCTGACACCACTTCCAAACCTCCCCGCACCCTTCACCAAACCCACATCCACCCAACACCAAACCCTCCGTCAAATTTCAGCAGCAAGAGCTAAAATAGAGAAAAAGAAAAGCAGAAACCCCACCCCGAATGCACAGAAACGACCCCCAACAGAAAACAACCATCGAACAAAGGCAAAGAGCGTACATGCAAAAAGAAAAGCAGACATGCGCGTGCCCTCACAGGCAGCGCGCAACCTTCCCCTCGCACCGCTTGATATATTGTGTTAGTGGAAGCATAATCATTTATATTTGATTGTAATGGTGAAATTTACATACACATGCCATTTCCCATTTAGTTTTGTGTCCATTTTGAGGAATTGTCTTGATACATGTACATATAAACAAATGGCACAATCTTGTATGGAGTTGGGCTCATTCCCGTAGCCTTTATCTATCCCTATACACATATTCCCACACATTTAGCCCCTGCCTTAGCCCTACATGCACATACTCTGATACATTCACCTTAGTCTATTACATTTATTGCACTTACACATACACCTATCTTCATATAGTTGTTCTACATCTAGATCCAAATGTTTGCCCACCTAGGAGCATTTTTGTGGTTGTGGACTTGACACTTGCCTTTTCAAAATCCAAATTCAAAATTTAGCCCATTGCCCCTTTATTTTCCTACCCTGAGTCGACTAAGTACACATTTTGTGAAATTTGATGTTGTGTGCTAGTACTTAAAGGCATTTATTCACATTCATTTTAGACATTTGGCATTTACATGTCCTCTCTCATCCTTGAGCATTAGCAAAGCAATCAATAGCAACACATTTTGATTTGATGCACTAAAAGGAGTAACAAATTTGCATTCATCATTCTAGGTCCCTTGTCTACTATCTTTGAACTCTTGTACATATTTTTGAGGGTTGACCTAAGAGAACACATCTCCCTGTGACACAATGACAACCCTCTCTAGGTATTTTAAAATATTGCAAGCCCTTAGATATTAGGGAAGAGTAGAGCATATGAAGACCAACTAGGTGAATAGAAGAACAAATATATATATATATATATATATATATATATATATATATATATATATATATATATATTTGTACAAGGTTGAGTCCGAATATAGAGGACGAATCCATAGTCACAAACTTGACCCAAACTTGTGGACTTGATCCCAAATAGAGCATAAATTCAATACAAAATCGAAGCATTTCATTGACAAAGAGACCGCATTTCCAAACCAGAGGTAGAGCATATTCCAAAATCTTTATGAAAAGTCTACATTCTTTGAAAATAGAGCTAATTACCCATATCCAGTACATTTACTTTCCTAAAATAGATATTACAATAATGTAATTTATTAACCCTAATGTGTTGATTTGTGCTAAATTGATTGCATTTGCTTTAATTACCCTAGGTTGACCATAAGGAAAGTCTATTTTCCTTCACGTTTTTGGTGAGCCTGTATGATCTTACATGACCTAATTTTCTTCTAGGGTTTTCTTATCCATATTAAGGTTTTTTTAGGTTTGTGCTTTTTTGATGTTTACATCTCCTTTTCAAATTTGAAACTCTTTACATTTGTTTTTTCATTGCATTTGCATTGTTACATTTCTTTTTACTAGGATTTTCAAGTTTATTATAATATCTTTTCTACCCACTATTGGCATTCATATTAGGGTTTCACTTTTAGATTTGATATATTACTAATATTCGTAATTTTTTAATTTGAAATTGAACTTTTGAGCTTTATTTTCCTATATCTTTTGTTTATGCCACAAGTTACTCAAGATCCTAATCTTCCATTGCAAAGGAGTGGTCATCTAAACCCTAACATGGCTTAAAGCAATGAGAATGATGTCTATTATGATACCCATAATGATCTAACAATGAGGATTATGACCATGATGCTCATGTGAACAATCAAGAGTTTGCAAATAAATTGGTTAGTATGGCTAATGTAAAAAATCCTAAACAACTAGTAGATATGTTTCATGATGTGTTTGCCAACAAGCCTTTTGGATTAGACTTTACAAGAAGTTTATGCTAAGCTTACTTCATCTATTGTGACTAGTGCTTCTACTTCCACCCATACTTCTATCATAGATCCATTCTCTACCATTACCACTTCCACCACCAGCACTCATCCCCATAGTACCACTACTACTAGTCTCCCACCATTTCCTTTTCCACTTACCCTCCTCACCATGACTTAGCTCCTAATTATAGCCTCTTGAGATGACCATCATCCACATGATGTACCACATCTCCATACCTCTTTCATCTACCACTATTGAGCCTACCATTTCCCCACTTAGCCAAGCCACTTCCATACCCAACACTACATCCCACACACTAAATACCCTTAAGGACCTTACTTCCTCTATGACATTATCCCAAGCTATCACTTCATCCATGCCTCTTATTTCTCATATCTATGTCTACACACACCATAGTGCTCCCTAACCATCATTAGTCGCCATTCCTTCTCTACTCTAGATGCACTATTCCAAAAAATAGATCAAGTGGAAAAGAGAGTAGATGCAAAGCCAAATGGACAAGATAGTGATGAATTTATGAGTGTTAGACATATATTGCTATCTTTGATATTTTGACATATCCATTAACAATGGGTTTTGTGGCACCTCAATTTTCAATGTATGATGGACAATGTGTCTAATAATGAAAATTGCTTACTTTGTAATTCTTTTTATTATATTTCATTCTTCTTTTAGTCTCTTTCTATTTGTGTTATTGATCTATTTTGACCCCTTCTTCCTCTTTTCTAAGCCATGTTACCCTTTTCCCCTTTCCTATGTGATTCCTTTATAATTTAGTTTGTCTCTTTTCTTCTCTCTCTTCATCCTAGCTATTTCCCCTTCTTTCATGTTCCCCTTGCTCCTTCCTAACCACCTTTTTACTCTCTTTGACAAAATCATTTACTAAGATCCTATTTCCTAAGCTATATGCAAATCATCTCTTTTGTCCCTTAAAAATTTGCATCTCGTGGTTTGTTTTGACTCATAACCACCACCTTTAGATTGCCATCTTTTCTCGAGTTATCATTAGAAATTAGATGTCCTCAAGTTTCAAGACATTTTCACTGCCTTAGGCATATGGGGGGAGGTGAAGTCCTTTCATCTAATTATCACTAATATTAAATTCAATATTAATCTAATCATGATGCTCAAAGCCTACTACGTTTTCTCCCTGAATTCCCTCCAAAGATCATTAAAACAAGCCTTCTAATATCTCATTTTAACATAAAAACAAAAACGTTTTCACTTAAAAGCTATTTTTCTTGAAGGAGTGAGACCACATTAGTGGTTAATATATTGAAACGATAAGTTAACTTTTGTATCAAAGTCTACAATCATTTTTTGAGCCCCATGATAGTTTCTACAACAAATCTCTTCAATTTGCTTAACAATTTCCTATGATTTTGCACTAGTTTAGATAGGTTTTCAATTGGTTTTGGTTAGATATATCTCAATTTCCCTCCTAATCTGCATTCTCTCTCTTTTTCACCCCTCATCAACTATTTTCTCCATCCTTCATATCTATTTTGTCTTTCTTTTCCATCTGCCCCTTCCCCTTGCTTGCTTTTAAGTCGTAGAAAGCCATTGTTTAGGTTTTTCCTTCATTTTCCTTTCATAACTCATCATTCCTTTACCAGATTAGTGTTTTTAATTTCCCATCTAAGTTGTCCTTAGACCCAAATCAATTTGATTTCTTTGTGTTTTCATTTGGTGCATCTTGTTTATCTCCCACTCCCTCATTCTCCTTTAAAACCCTAGGTAGCATAGTCTAGGTTTTCCCTTGGTTTTCCCTTGAAATTACATCAACCCTTCTCCAAATTAGTGTTTTCTCCTTCTTACTTTAGAAATATTTCCATCCATTACATCCTTCTTTAATTTTGTGTCCATTTGCACAACTTTTTCCATCTCCCAACTTCATCTTTTCTAAGCTTTCCTCCCTTGTTTCTATTTTACATTACACTTTATGATTTTTCTTGTCTATGCTATGAATTAATTAGTTTTCTTGGGACTTTTATGTTAGTATTTTATCATTGTCATATGATATGTGAATGTGTGCTTAAAATCTCACAAGGGGGCTAAGTAAGGCAAACTCCATGTTAACCATTTTGTTTTGTAGGGTTTCCTCTTTGAAATTGACATTTTCAAGTCAAATATAGAGAAATCTATAAGGAATCTTGAAGAGTGCCAAAATGAAAGTGTGTTGGAAATGATGAAAAATTTGGACACAACCTTACCAAATGACCAAGTCCTTGAGGTAGAATTGTTGAATGCACAGGCAGGGGGGGGTGAATCAGTTGTAACTTAAAACTTCAAAACCCTCACACACATTCAGATCCACATTAATTCAATTAATCCCTTAAACTGTTAAGATGATTAAGCATGAAAACAAATAACAAAAACAGAATCAAAGCAACATCAAACACAAGAGAACACCAAATTTATGTGGAAAACCCAAGAAGGGAAAAATCGCAGTGAGGATTAGCTCACAATATAAAGTAATATCAACACCGAAATACAATAGGCTCACTGCCAAAAGGCTCATTGCCAGAGGGCTCACTGCCTAAAGGAAAGAAAGACTCACTACCAGAATAGAAAAGAAGATAGAGAAGATTTTGACAAGGAGAAAACTATCTCAATGCAACAGAGAAGTCCACCACAATGCCATCATCACCTTCGTAGTCATACTGAAGAATTGTAGACACCTTTTGCTCACTACAAGAATAGAAAAGAAGATAGAGAAGATTGTTACAAGGAGAAAACTATCTCAATGCAATAGAGAAGTCCACCACAATGCCATCATCACCTTCGTAGTCATACTAAAGAATTGTAGACACCTTCTACTCACTGCATCCAGTAATCTAACACATGAAAGCTTGTACTGCACTACACAATCTACTACAATGTCATTCACATCTCATACATCACATGCACACTCATTCACCATCCTTCGACACTTATTTATACCATCTTCAACCTTGAAAACATTCTCCAAGGTCAGCAATACACCTTCACCATGTAAATTCAAATTAGGTCAGAACTAAAACATTGGGTGGAAAGGAATGAAGGCGAACCACAACACACCTTAGTTTGGACCTAAATCCATCCATAGGCACCACACCATGCTTCCACAAATATTGAAGCAACTCCGTAATTAGTGTAAACACCCAAGGTTGGCCAAACCAGTGTTAACACCATAAACAATTATGTACACACTTCCTTAAATCAAAGATGACTTGTGGACCACACACCATGCTTAAACACGATCTAGAGTATTCCAAAAACATCTTGGAGTCCAACAAATTCCTCCACAACAACTTTCACCCACCGAACAAACTTATCCTATTTACCCAATATGCTCAAATGTCTCTATTATGCACTATAACTCAATAAATCAACTTGCGGAGCACCAAATCATGAATAATTTCATCTGAAGATGGATATGAACCTTGTAAGCACACTTCCAAAACTACAAGACCTAAAACCACTCTGTGGAGAAATGCAAAGAAAAAACATTTCTCTCAAACATCTCTGCAATACACAGTTCACACACTGGTGAACACATATTCCTCTGCACGTCGATCCAGCACGCCAAATTCTGAATGTAGGACCTCTGAACACCTCTAATCAACATATCCAAAATGCATAAATAGATCTTCAATATAAAGGAAATGCGGAGCAAAACCAGAACACTACTCTGCAACACAAAACATCTTTACAACACACTATTTCCTTTATTATTCAAAATTTCTCAAAATCACTTGGAAACCAAACACCAGAAGCATGTCATCAATATTTTCAACACTTCTCCATCATCAAAGACAGCATCCACTCAACACCAACTTTCTGACACTCTTGCATATTCCTTTGCTCATATAGTTGACACCAATGACAACACAATCTTGTTGACATCAATGACAACACTGATTGCACATACTTGCAACAATCTCCCCCTTTGTCATTGATGGCAACACATGATGTGAAAAACCATCAATAGAACAACATCCTTAGTATCAACTCTTTTCCTCTCTCTTTCTCTCCCCCTCAACTTACTACTCTCTTCTTGACAACTGACTCTTTCCTTTTTCACATTGTTCTCTCTCCCCTTTTGACATCAATGGCAAAGGGCTACACATTTCTCTCTCACTTTCCTCTTTTGACATTACTCACACTTGTACCTACTCACAACTGCTTTGCAACATCTTTTCTTTTACTACTCTGCATACTCCCCCTTAGAAACAACCTGCATTAGTACTTACTCCCCCTAACTGCAACAACCAACATGATCTCTACCTACTCCCGCTAAGAAGTAGCCTCCAACATCAGTCTAGAATAAAGAATGAATCTTGAAATCCACTAGACTGATACATCTCCTTATACATCTAGTTCAAAGAAGGAGGGGCAATAACCCCCAACTTCTCTTGGAGATACTCAAAAGTATCCTTAGGAAGATCCTTAGTGAATATATCAGCAACCTGATCCTTTGTAGGCACATACTCAAGATTCACTTCATTCTCTACAACCTTCTCTCTCAGAAAGTGATACCGGATTGAGATATGTTTTGTCCTTGAGTGCATCACAAGATTCTTTAAAATGTTAATAGCACTTGTATTATCACAGAAGATAGGAATAGGTTCATCATATACAACTCTGATATCCTTCAAGGTTTGCCTCATCCACAACACTTGTGTGCAACAAGATGCTACTGCAATGTATTCTACCTCTGCAGTAGACAAAGATACTGAATCCTACTTCTTACTTAGCCATGCAACCACTCTACCTCCAAGAAAGAATGCACCACCACTTATACTTTTCCTATCATCTACACAACCAACCCAATCTACATCTGTATAAGAACTTAGAGCAAAGTCAGCATCCTTTGGATACCATAGGCCATGATCTAGAGTGTCCTTTAAATATATGAATATCCTCTTCACTACTGCAACATGTGACTATCTAGGATCTTCTTGAAATCTAGCCACAAGACAAACTGCATGCATAATATCTAGTCTAGTAGCAGCTAGATATAGCAATCCTCCAATCATTGATCTATACTTGCTCTAATCAGCCTTAGGAGTTTCATCATTCTTGCTCAGCTTGCAACCATTGACCATAGGGGTACATACTAGTTCAAAATCTTCCATTCCAAACTTTTTTAACATCTCCTTGACATACTTTGATTGTGAAATGAAAATACCTTTATCTCTCTGATTGATCTGTAACCCAAGGAAGAAGTTCATTTCCCCACACATTGACATTTCAAATTCTTTATGCATTTCATCTACAAAACTCTTACACATACCTTCATTTCCACCAAAGATTATATCATCCACATATACTTCCCCAATTAGAATTTGATCTCCTACTTTGATGTACAAATTACTATCTGTGGTACCTTTATTGAATCCTTGCTGTAATAAGTACATGTCTAACCTTGCATACCAAGCCCCAGGGGCTTGCTTCAATCCATATAGTGCCTTCTTTAATCTACAAACCATATCCGGTTTATTTGATAACTTAAATCCATCCAGCTGTTCTATGTATACTTCTTCCAGTTCACCATTCAAGAAAGCAGACTTCACATCCATTTGATGTACTTTGAAATCCTTATGTGTAGAAAATGTCAAAAACATCCTAATGGCCTCCAATCTTGCCACTAGAGCATATGTTTCCTCATAGTCTATTCCTTCTACTTGTGAGTAGCCTTTACACACAAGCCTTGCCTTGTTTCTTATCACTTCTCCATTCTCATTCAGTTTGTTCTGGAATACCCACTTAGTTCCAATCACATTTTTGTTTGCTGGTATTGGGACAAATTCCCAAGTTTGATTCTTTTCAATTTGCATTAGTTCTTCTTCCATAGCCTTAATCCAATACTCATCCTTGCATGCTTCAATCACTATTTTGGGTTCAAATTTAGAAAGTAAACATAGATTTACCTGTTCTTCAACAACTTTCCTTCTTGTCAGCACACCTTTGCTCTTATCACCAATGATCTGTTCTTCATAATGATGCTTCTACACATACTTGGGAGTTTTAGGAGTCATTTTCTAGAGCTTCTTCCTCTTCAATCTGCACTTCCTTTTCCTTAGCATTTTCTTCTTCTTTGCAAGAAGACTCATCTGATTCATATTCATTTACTTCTAAATTCTTCTGTAGATCTTCATCAACTTTGACATTTGCACTCTCAACAATCTTTCTCAGCCTCTTGTTGTAGCACCGGTAAGCTTTGCTTTTAGTGGAATTCCCAAGGAAGATACCTTCATTAGACCTTGCATCAAACTTTCATAGGTTGTATTCATCACTTCTAATATAGCATTTACTTCCAAACACTCTGAAGTATTTGACAGTAGGAATCCTTCCATACCATAACTCATAAGGAATCTTTGTACTGTTTGCTCTTGTCTGCACTTTGTTCAGTATATAAATAGCAGTATGAATTTCTTCTCTCCAGTAGACCTCTGGTAGATTTTCTTCTTTTATCATTGTCCTTGTAGCTTGTTGAACAATCTTATTCTTTCTTTCAACTACTCCATTCTGCTAAGGAGTCCTAGGGGTAGATAAATGCCTCTTTATTCCATGATTTTTACAAAACATGTTAAATTCATTGGAGGTGAACTCTCTACCTCTATCAGACCTCAAACATTTGATTCTCATATCCATTTCATTCTCAACCATGACTTTGAATGCTTTAAACTTATCTAGGGCTTCTAATTTTTCTTTGAGAAAAGTAACCCATGTCATTCTAGAATAATCATCAATTAGTAGCATGAAATACATGTCACCTTGAAAACTCCTTACTTTGGTAGGTCCACAAAGATCTGTATGCACCAATTCCAACAGTTTGGTAGAAGATTGATCCTTGACTTTGAAACTTCTTCTTGCTTGCTTTCCAACTTGACATTCCTTACAGATAGCATTGATAGGCTTTGTAATCTTTGGCAGATCTCTTACAACTTGAACTAAACTTATTCTTACTAGGCTATCAAAATTGATGTGACATAATCTTCTATGCCATAGCCAACTGTCACTTATTTGAGTCATGAAACAATAACCATCACCACCTTTGAGCTGATAAACATTTCCATCTATCCTCTTTCCAGCAGCTATCATAGTTCTAGAATCTTTTCTGATCTCACAGCCACCATCCTAAAACACAAGATTGTATCCTTTTCTACACATTTGTCCAACACTCAAGAGGTTATGTTTTAAACCCTTAACATAAAGAACATCATCAATATTATGCTTACCATAAAAAATGACTGAACCTTTTCCACATATCTTAGCAGATTTATCATCACCAAATCTAACTAGTCCTCCATCATATTTTTCAAGTTTAACAAACTTACTCTTATCACTAGTCATAAGATTTGAGCATCCATTGTCAATGGCCTAGTAGTTCTTTTCCTATCTAGTATGAAAAGCAAACATCAAAGTGCCTTCAGTATTAATACTTACTTTCGAAGCCCTTTCTTTCACACATTCCTCAAAGTTAGTAGAAACAACATCGTCTTTTAAAGCTATGAACATATATTCACTATCCTCATCATTTTCATAATTAGATTCATCATTAGATATACTTGCATCTTCTCTAACATAATAGCTTTTCTTAAACACCTTACTTTTGTTCTCCCTTTTTTGGCTTCTCAAAATTCTTTTTGGATATCTTGAAGCATAATAACCTATTTTGCCACAACTGAAACACTTGAAACAAAACTTACCACTGTACTTACCAATACCCTTTTTCATTATTCTCATAAAGTTAGCTTCCATATCATCAGGATCCTCCTGATCTGATTCCACAGTCTTCTCTGATTTACCAACCTTAAAAGTAGTTTCAACTTTTGCACTACTTGTACCAAATTCTCTCATTTCAAAAGTAGTTAAAGTACCATACAACTGATCTCTGGTAAATTGATCCAGATTTTGTAATTCTTCAATAGCAGAAACTTTATGACTATAAGATTTGGGAAGAGTTCTGAGTACCTTCTGTGTGAGCAGGAAAAATTAGGTTAACAAGATCAAGCATTACAAATCAAACCTAATCCTACCACCTTCAAAGAATCCATTTAAATGACACAAAATGAAAGCAAATCAAAGAAGAATGTCACATAGATTGTATTGATTCCTTGGTTGGAATGTGGATTGCTTCTCAATAGTGAACAACCATAGGTGTCAAAGCTGCCATGATGATAGATAATATGCTCAAAGTGCTTGATGGATGCTCAATGGATTCAATATGCATGAGATGATAATCTGGATGCCATCAAGATTGTGTGGGATGGATTTGGAATGAGGTGAGAGGGTGTTTAAAAAAAGTCTCTACTAAGATTGATCAACGGTGGAGAAAGAGTGGCTATGTGATGGTTGATATTATTCTAGAAGCATGGATTAATGTGTACAAGACATGTGTCCATAGAGAAAGCTTTTATTAAATGATTATAGTTGGGTTGTTGATAATGATAAGATTGTTTTTTCTTAAAATAGGATGCTTTTCTATTTTAAGGGTTGGATGATGTGGATGATTGATTTTAGAACCAATTAAATCATTTTTTTATATTTAATCTATGAACAAGGCCGACTTTTACACATAGAAGAAAGTGATAAGATAAATAAATGATAAGATAAAAAATAAATTAAATAAATAAATTCATTTAATTTATTTTTAAATGATAGAGGAAAGAGCTATTTTTAGAAAATTGGAAGCAAAGATATAAATTTATTTAATTTATGTGCATGATGAGAAGATAAATAAATAAAATATTAATTTTATTTATTTAAGAGGAATAATGAGATAATTAAATAATTAAAAATTATTTAATCATAGATAGAAAAGAGAAGAAAGTAGATAAAATTAAATAAATAAATAAATAAAATTTATTTAATTAATGATAGAAGTGGATGATTTAGAAGAAAATAGATGATTGATACAAGTGTGCTAGACAAAATTGACATATGAATAATGCGGCAAATTGACAAATGATATTTCAGGGTCAATTTTGGGTGTCTACATTTTGCCCCTCTTTGGGACAATGTCCATTAGGACATTTCAAAGAAGATATGATTGATGCTTGAGATAAACAAGCTATGCCCCAATGAAACTGGTGGGTGATTTCCCCTAAAGAGGAAATCTAGGCTATTGAGAAAAAAACTAGGTTGACTCGCGACTAGATGACAAAACAAACTCGATTGACATGAATAATTAGGGTTTGGGTGGGAGAACGTAGGATGGATAAGAAGAATTAGGGGTTTGGCTTAGAAGAAAAATTAGGGTTTGACTCCATAAATAAGCTTCAAGGGTTCATTTCAACTCATTAGTGCTATTTTCTTTGAGAATTCTACAGCTCTAGAGATTTAGAGTGCATCAGGACTTCTGAGAACTTCAGGATGGTGATTCCACACGTAGATCATCAAGTGGAGAGGGTGAGGACTTATAGACAACCAACTGGAGCTCCCACACTAGTATGTATTGAAAACTTCTTCTAAATGCATCATTAAGAGGGTCCAAAAGTATCATTAATTCATGCATGTGACCAAAGGCATACTAGGGTAGTGCATGCGCTTTTGAGTGACAAGAAGTTGCATTTGGCAATTTGCATCGCAGTTGAGCTCGGTTTGGTCACGTTTGGTAAAATAGGTCACATATGGTCAAAAAACTAGGTTAGGCATGTTGCAATGCACCTTTGGTGAAAAAGGTCACCTTTGATGAGCAGTGGCTCACCTTTGGCAATTTAGCTCGCAGATGAGCGATAGAGGATCACGTTTGGTTTTCTAAGTCACCTATGGCTGATAGTTGATCACCTACAATAGAAATGAGTCACTTTTGGTCAAAATATCAAACTTAAGGTTTTATTATTTTGCAAAATAAGCTCAGATTACGAAGTAATGCTTAGTCGAATTGGTGATTACAGAATGTATTGCCAGCGTTATTGTCGAGGGAGGTGCATCCAACAGATTTGGCATTAGCGAGTCATTTAGACGTAGAGAACTTGTTCTTAGAGATTGTAGGACTATGGCATGTAGCATGGATCACCCCTATATGGGTGCATCTTTCATTGATGACAATATTAGTAGAACGATGATACAGTGAGCACAATTATTTCTTGTTTCCGACTAGAGAGGCTACCATTACTTTAGAGGATGTGTGGCGTATATTGCAGATTTTGATTGATGGTGAGTGAGTAGATTACGATCTAGAGTGAGGTTCTGATGCATTGCGATGATTGTTCGGGACTCCTGACATAGGGGTTGAGGACCACGAGATACCCATTCAGACAATGAGGGGACATTGTGATAGACTATAGAGGTTAGTGGTGGCGATCATCCAGTTCCTGGTGCTGGATGGATGGGCTAGAGGATTCCCAGTAGGATGGACGACTGTTATGGAGGGATTGTTTGAGAGCTGGGATGATGATGCTGAGTAGTTATTATATGTACGATAGCCTAGGTATCTCTTTGGATGGAGCATATATGTGATTAAGAGATATTTACCAGAGAGGGTGCTTTGATAGTTCAGATTACCCTAGACCATACCAATTGGAGATGCTATATATGGGAGGACGTGATGGGAGATTCCTGCTTGGGGACCTAAGGTCATTGTAGAGACAACATTGGCAGATTTTGAGAGCTTACAACCAGTGGTATGGGATTGGATTTTAGGACTAACAGATCCTAGCACTACTCTAGAGTACGATGCTTATTGGCTATTACACATGCCTTCTTGATTGACCATTTCGGGAGAGGTAGGAGAGGTGGCGGTTCACAGGCTAGTTTTTGGGAGAGTGAGGGGACAGAGACAACCACCGAGGGTATAGGTGATTGTACAGGGATAGGATCCATAGGTGTAGGGACAACAGGAGGGGCCGGGATAGGCTCCTAGACAAGTTTAGGCTCAGCCACCACAGCAGTAGGTTGTGGCAGTGAGAGGTAGACGACGACGAGGAGATTAGGGAGAGACAATAGAGACTCGTTTGTGACGACAGTTGTAGAGGGAGATAGGTAGGAGGATGATGCTAGAGGCTCAGTACAAATGGTAGGGGATAGACATGGATAGAGACTTAGTCACTATTAGATAGGCTTGGGCATAGGTACAGGCTTACCTGGCATAGCCACATACACAACCAGTACTAGATGATGGAGTTGTAGCAAGGCTTACTGCACAGAGAGGGTGCAGAGGGCATAGAGATTGACAATAGAGCAGGATGCCACCATAGCTACATTGGATACTGATCAGGCTACCTTATACTTGGCTAGAGAGCTCACTCAGGTACATGATGAGTTGGGGACAGCTCAGGTAGAGATAGAGTATTATAGAGGTCTGTACCTTAGAGTAGTGCCTGTGGATCAGAGATAATTTTTAGACTAGATCGAGGGCTTCAGGTTCGAGGAGGATAGGGAGATCCAGCCCATCAGTTGGAGGCCCACCACTACAGCCAGGTGCAGGAGGATCTCAGGGTGGAGATTTGGGAGAGGCTTCCTCAGCGAGTGCCACCCACCTGAGACACCAGGGATAGTATGCTTGGTGGTTGTATCATATTGTATTATCATGTTGTATCATTTTGAGGCCTGTGAGCCTGATATATGTATTTTGATGGCTCTTGGATAGCTAACTTTGTATATATCAATTCATTTTGTACATGATGAGACACTTGTATATTGACTTGATGCTTATATATATGATGGATTTTGATGATATGTAAGATGTCATGATTATGGATGCACATGTTATGATATTTATATGTATGGATTTTTTATGTTTATGATGATTATGATATGCATATGGATATGATGAATATGATGAGTAAATATGATTATGCAATGATGATTATAAATGCATGCTTATAAAAACGTATGGATGATGGTTTTATGCAAATGAAATGTACAATGACCTTATGTTATGCAAATGATAATGATAAGGATATATGATAATGATGATGTAGAAGAATATATGTAATGATGTATGTCTAACACACTTGTTTTACAGGATGAAGATAATGAAGACAAAGATGATGATGAACAGAAGAAAGTAGGTGAAATTCAATTGACCAATCCTTGTGAGAGCTATAAGTTTTATTGCAGAGAATGAATGGATGGTGGATGGTAGATGCAACTTTTGACAACGGTTGCACACAAATTTAGAGATTTGCAATCCTTATGTTTGATATAACATATGAATATTATGCACCAAGGTATAGAAGACCAAGGTGTTGAGGCATCCAATGCATACAACATAATACAATCTTGTCTATCATATGAGGTCAAGATGTTGAGCCAACATACACAAGATATGAATATTAGTTGTTCCGAGATGGACTTTGACTCTGTAAGCAAAGGTTTGAACTTATTTCCACTAAACATAATGAAACCTTGTTGGTTATATGTATGGGAAATAGTCTTAACATAGAATAGTCTTAATGCATAAGAGACTGTTTAGCTCCTCAAATGCAAAAGATATTGATATGCAAGATGCTAATCCCAACATGTACAAGATACCATTAGGCATAGTAGGATAATAAGATCATCCCACAAACATAGCATACGAAAAACAAATGACCATGCCCCAGTCCATACTTTATCATGACATACCAAGATATGGGAGATCAAGGCAGTCTAGACTAGGTATTAGAAAGAGACAAAAGATAAATCAAAAAAATAACAATGACAAATCCATCATGTTCTTTTGCCAATATGTGGTTCTCATGGATAGATTGGATAGCGCCTTGATGTGAGGAAAGATATATCCTGTGGAAGGCTGAGATGTTGTATTGATATAGCAGATGTTGGCTAAAGGCATGCGGACAAATGTCTTTGGTTACCTCTGATTTGATAAGTGCTTGAGCTATCAAGACATTCATAGTTTGTTTTTCTACTTGAGTTAGTCAAAGAGAAGAATATGGAAGATAGAAGAGATGAGAATGGAAATGTAAGAATGAATCATCTATGCTTGTGTACTGGATACTTCCTTCATATTCCAGACTGTCTACATACCCTATATCCACGGGATCAAATCATAGTACGAGGATGATGAGACATGATGATATGTAGTTCTGGGTGTTTATTGATGATGTGGGAGATAGATGATAGAAGAATGTGAGATGGATGAAGATGATGATTGGAAGAAGGATGAAAGATGAAAGAGGTGTATCGCCCGTGCCTGAGTCTAGGTACTTCCTTCATATTCTAAACTGCCTACATACCCTATATCCACGGGATCAAGGCACTTAATGATAGAGATGAGATGTAGTTCTTATAAAGTTTTATTGATGATGAAGATGAAAGTGGATGGATTGATGGGATTGATTGGATGTTTGATAATATATGATGTTGATGAGATGCTTGACAATGATGCTTTAAGTATCCACTCCAAAGACTAAGCGCAAGCAAGTGCCCCTAGTATGGGATGAATTTATTATGAACAAACATGGTATTGCCCCTATCAAGCTGTAAACCAATGATTAATCATGTAAAGGGTAAAATTTGGATAGTTGAGTTCTTGGTAGTTTTGTGTGTGTATCATCCTTTCACCCTTTCATTCAAGGACCTAGGGTTGAGTTGCAATGTATTATCATACCCTAGGTCACTATGAGATGTAGGGAAACTTGGATTTTTATGATTAGATTGAAAATTTCCTTCTCTTATGCTCAATTGTACCTTAAAACCCTAATTATGTAAATACGACAGTAAACAAATGAATTATGAAAAATGCTTTTGCAGAAAGATGTAAAATATCAAATAACTATGCACCTATTTTTGGGGTTCAAAGGCAGAAAAGTCAAGGACTAAAGAGAGGGTGCCCAAGTCCAAGGTCCTACTTTTTGTCAAGATCCAGAAACAAGATCTGCAACCTGTATCTGCTGTATCAAAGATTTTCCCATTGCAGACCTTTGAGAACTAATGAGCGGGCACCCAAGTCCAGGTAGCTGTTTCTTTCACTGATCTACAATTCTGACACTTTGTTGTACCCTCCTACAACTTCACTTTGTCTGCAACTCCAACCTATAACCTGCAATCATGAAAACTTTGGGAGGGGGTTGTGGTGTTTAGAGGCTTGCCTCAGTCAAGCCCCGGAGAGACATTCAAACCTTCCGAACACCGTTGTCAGATAGAGAGTGCGTGCCTAGGGAGGTAGAGGCAAAAACTGAATGTTAAATGCTTACAAATAAAAATGATATCAACTTGTAGTGATGATCTCATGGGAGGAAGAAGCTCTTCATTCTATGAGGAGATGGATGCTCAAATTTGCAAACACAAATACATAGACAACACAAATCTGCTCTTGCAACACAATGAAAGCCTTGAATCACCTTTAGGATGCATACAATTCACAATAGCTATCTCTAGTTTACAAATGAATGCCTAAACATGCTTTTATATGCAACTACAAACATTCCTGCCAAGATTTCATAAATTCAAACTTACCGTGTCAGCCTAGGGACCAAATAACGGTCATAAACCGACACTAGAAATTGGGGCCTAACCCAAAATAGGGCAGGACTAGGGTGTGGGCGCCTAAGTCCTCCCCCCTATTTTGGGTAGGGTTAGGTTCAAGGGGTCCCCCTAGGCCCCATTTGTCATGATACCTAGGGTTCATTCCATCGGGATGTTGAATTATGATGTAAGATGTCCTAAATTCACACTAAAGACCCGGGAGCTAAACCTTTTGAGGGAAAAGCCCCCAAGGGGACATTTTTTGACATTACATTTAGCCCCCACTTTAATGTATGTATAAACACAAGGCCAATACATGCATTAAAGTATGGTCAACAAGCATAGCAAACATGCCAAGCACAGAGAAGACACACCAAGCACATTGAAGACAATGACAGGCACACAAAACATGGGGAAGACAGTTACAGTCACGCAAAACATAGAGAATACAGTAAATGCATAGAAGACACATTAATGCATGGAAGACAAGAATGATTTCTTTTCTTTTCTTTTTCTCATATATATGAAATGCAAATGCAAGTACAGGAAAGTAAACAAACCTCCCATAATATAGGATGCACTCATCGCCCAGGTCTTTAAATTGTATATGGGGCAACACACACACAAGACACACAAAACCTCTCAAAATGCAGGATGCACTCATCGTGCAGGTCTTTAAATTGTATATGGGGATACAAACATGCCAAACAAAGCAAGCACACTGAACACACACACTTTGAAGACATGGAGAAAACACGATAGACAAGCAATGGAGTGTCCTTGTTTCTAGGTTCAACACCATCTCAGGCATATTACAGGCACACACCGACGATTGGGCTTTGCCACAACAATCACCGAAGACACGCTTAAGGGTTGAATTAGTCACAGAACTGCTCCCTGTCTCCGTAGAGGACTTTTGAAAATGACAGGATGATGCAATTTGCTCTGAGAAATACACCATCCTCGCCTCTGTAAAGGGCTTAAGAAAAAGGATATGCTTGATATCCCACCTCCGCAGAGGGCTTACATGATTGATTGATTGCAAACAAACTCAGGATGCAAGATGCACTCATAGCGCAAGTCTTTAAACTGCACCTAAGGACAAACACATTTGCTAACATCTACAACAGACAACTTGCCTTATATATGCCCCTACCTTAAGGTGGTTGATATCATGCATCTATATCAAGCACGTTAAGGTAGGAAGAAAACACACAAGGGAACATAGACTTTTGTAAAGCCCATGCCCCTTGGAGGTGACATGTAGTTTACGATCACCAAATGTTCCCACAAACACATCCCTGCAAGAAACATGTTAGTGTCTACATAAAAAACAACAACATCAATGCATATGAAATCTGAGGTATGCAAGATTCAAGATAGACAAAGTGCACAGAGCAACAATATTATTATGATTTGTAAATGAGATAGAACACCATCAAAATCACTATGCGAAAAGCACGAGTGCTTCCACTAGCCAAGCATTGGATAAGATATACAACCCCATTGTCATATTAGGAACTAAGTCCAATTTTTGAATTCTCGCGAAAGGGACGCTAGGTCCGCATCAGTATAAGTGTTTTTATCATCTACCTACTAGATAGAAACACTAGATGAAGGGAAACAATAAATAAGAGAGGAGAAACAAGTGTCTTAGGAATAGTCACATATGAGGGTGCCCCCAAGTCACCAACCACAATGCTATGTCCGTAAGACACAACACACAACAATGAAATTAGAGAGAGAGGCAATATAGAAGAATGATGATACAAATAGGTCACAATAGAGGCAGTCTCCTGGTATCCCAAACCTTACAAGAGAATCAAGGGTCATCCTAGGAGGCCTAAACAACACATAACACATCACGGGGGAAGCACATCACGAGAGAGATAAAGGGTTAGAGATACTTACTTGTAGGGTCTTCGTATCAGATTTTGGGACTTGCGAACCTCTTGGAGAGGTACTCGATCATGTTGAGTGCAAAATTTGAGTGGTTCTTATGAAAGTCTTGTTTATTATCATATGATTCTTGTTTTGTAATTCCTTGTTGAAGTGAGACTTTTTGTTGCTTATGAGGGGGAGAACCACTATTATTTCCAACTGCTGACAGTCGTCTTACTCTTTTTCAATTTTTAGCAAGTTTTCGTTGTTGAATCTTTCTAACACAGTAACAAGAATTATCCTGTACCTTCTCACTTGTCTACATCAGTTGTTCTAGTTGTTTTTCTGGTATATTTTGATTATCTCCCAATCCATATAAGGATAACGGTGGAGGAACCTCGGCATAAAATCCTTGTCTTCATGGATGAGGTGGATTATCCACTTGCTTCTTATCCACTTCAATCATACCCACGATATTATCATAGTCTAAATAATCATCATCATCTACTTCCACTAAACCTTGTTCCATCATATTGGTATCAATATGTTTAGGGAATGGATTAGTAAAGATTTGTAAATTCTGATTCAACAGAGCAACTGATTTGTTTCCGTTATCATTCACACCTGATACCTAGATGATATTCAAATCAATGAGGTCTTGTATTTCATGTTTAAGATGCATACATCGTTCAGTATCATGTCCTTGTGTCTAATGAAAATGGCAAAGGAATTAACATCAAAGTAAGGTCCTTGTGCTTTACTAGGATCAATAGGCTTAATTAGGGGAAGCTTTAGAATGTTATTACTCATAGTTTGATTCATGATAGAATGATAAGACTCAGATATTAGAGTAAACTTTCTTGGTTGATATGATGTCTTCTTCAGATTTGTGATAGAAGACACATTAGAAAAGTTGTTTGTATTTAGTCCATTAATCTTGATAAAACTTCTATTATTGTTATTGTTTCTCTTAAAGTTGTTTTGTGATGATC
Source organism: Cunninghamia lanceolata (assembly GCA_027924645.1). Lineage (NCBI taxonomy): Eukaryota > Viridiplantae > Streptophyta > Pinopsida > Cupressales > Cupressaceae > Cunninghamia > Cunninghamia lanceolata. The sequence continues at coordinate 24,560,504 of BSBN01000047.1, forward strand.
CACCCATGTATTGACTAACTTGAGCCGATGAGTTTTGGTTTTCATACTGACTAGACGAAAGTTGGTAATCATGAAGGGCAGTGCATAAATGTTGAAAGGAGTTATCCTTCATCAATAGGATCTTATCATGGATATTAGGTTGTAGATTAGTGATAAACACCTTCTGAACATCCTCATCTTTCATCTGATATTGAATTTGTGTATACAAAGCTTAATAACAACTAATAAACTTAGTTAACTTCTCTTTCAGACCTTGCTTGTAATGAGCTAAATCAATCAAAGAGACTTGAGGTCCGATATTTGCTTGAAAATGTTGTAGAAATTGATCAATCAACTGCAAAAAGGAGTGTATTGAATTTGGAGGTAAAGAGCAAAACCATTCTCAAGTGGTATCTTTGAGAGATCGCGAGAAAAGTTTTGCCAACAAGTCCTCTTCAATGTAGAAATCGCTACACGTAGCTGTGAATGCTGCCACATGAGTATTAGGATCAGCTTTTGCACCATATTTTTCAAAGCGAGGGGTCTCAAACCTCTCAGGCATAGGAGTTCTTAGGATTGCATAGGAAAGGGGATTACGAGCATGATATGTTGGTATATTAGGTTACAAAGAGTTTGTCAAGTTTGTTACCTTTTGTTGTAAAGTGGTCATGCCCTGTAAAAGTTGGTTTAGGATGGCATCATTGGGAGATGTGGTTTGCTGTGAGGAATTGGAATCAAAGTGAGGAGGTGAATGAGCTTGAGATGTGATAGGTGGAGGCTGAGGATATGTCAACAGTGGTTGGACATATTGATAGGTGGAAGATGGTTGCGAGTAAGTAATAGGTGGATGGAAATGAGTGGAATAGATAGGTGGTTGAGAACAATTATGCAAGAAGAGCTCCCCTTAGAAACCAAATTTTGATAATAAAATCCCACAGCTTTGTAATTAGTGCCATTAGATACTCCAATACCAGTGGTAGCATTACTACAAGCATTCACATCAGTTGTTAAGATTGTGGATGTAAAAGTGGATATTCCCGTGGTCGGTATAAGTGCTGATACTTATGTATGAGATGGTGAGAAAGTGTTATTTATCACTTTTACACATTCAGTCATTGGCATGATATTAGTTTGTACAATATGTGCTAAACCATGGATTGCATTAACACCATCTTGTCCTTCTTTTATTAATTCTCTTACATGGTGAATCACAGGTACAACTTCTTCAGCTATCCTCTTAGTTTGCACATAGTCTTGGAATTCAGCTAGGTATTTGTCAAGTTTATTTATTTGTTCATCAGATATGTATCCTGTCATCTCAATAGTATCATCAACATCATGAAAAGTTTGCTCTTCCATTGTACTTGTGATAGGTGTAATATTTTGTAACATTTATGTCTCTCCTTTTGTAAAGAAGGCGTTCAATGTGCCAACTTCTTCAAGGGCACTAGATCCCATGTGTCTTATGCTTCTTATTAAAGGAATGTTTCTCTTAAGGCAGTGAGTTATTAAACTCATACAAATCTAGGATGACGACAAGTCAAAATATAGTGAAAATATGCTAAAATATACAATTTTTCACCAAATCTCAATGCAAAAGAGAATGACAAACGGTGTTGTGAGGAAAATGATGATGGACAAAAAATTATATCAGTAATAGTAGCCTCTTAATTCCAAAATATCCATCACTACATGATTTTAGTGCCACTGAAAGTCAAACCCTAGTGAAAATATAGCAAAAATAGGCAATTTTCATGGTTTTTCAATTCCAAGACCTAGAAAAAGGGGTGTTGTAAAGAATTTTAGGAGGTGTAAAAAATAATACTGATGATATCATTCACCTCAATCCATAAAATTTGTTACAACACTCTTGGAGTGCAAACTAAGCCAAACCCTAGGGCAAAAATAGCAAAAATGTGTAGTTTTTCACCAAATTTTCAATATAAGAGCCCGATAAAAAGGTGTTGTGAAGATTTTTAGGAGGGGAAGAAAATTATCACCATAATAACAACCAATTAGTGTAAAAATATCTTTCACAACATGCCTATGGTGCAAATTTAGAGAGTCGATAAGGCCAAATCTAGTGAAAATCAATGTTTTTGAAGCCCTAGGTTTGAGATCTTGACACAAAATGCTATATGAATGTTTTGAAATCTGATTTATGATGAAAATTAAATACACTCAGATCTGAAAATTATTTCCAAATCCTAACATGAAAAATGTAAGTGCAAATCTAATGAAAAATCAATGAAAATGCTAGTTTTTTTGTCGACTTTTTATATGCAAAAATGCAAATTTTTAAAATCTAAATACAAATTTGTTTCAAAATGCAATACTAAAGCCAAATACAAATTTGAATGAGTCTCTAAAATCAGTAGAAAAATCTGAAACAAGATTTTATCTACAAACCCTAGATTTTGAAATTACTAGGTTATATGCAAAATTAAAAAATTTCAACAAAACCCTCGCAATTTTATGATAAAAATGCAATACAAATTACTGATTTTTTTGTAATTTTTTGTAATTTAAATCACATCTAATGAAAAAATTAAATATTTGATGAAATTCAAATTTATTCATGCAACATGCAAACCCTAACATGTAATTTTTTTTCAATTTTTCCAATTTTTCATTTTTTTTGTAAATTTTCCAATGCGATAAGATGATTGATGATATGAATGAATGAAATCAATGAAAATCTGAAGCACAACACTTAGCAAGGTGAAAACAATTCCAATAACACGGGTTCATCAAAATGTAAAGGGTAAAATTTGGATAGTTGAGTTTTTGGTAGTTTTGTGTGCGTATCCTCCTTTCACCCTTTCATTCAAGGACCTAGGGTCGAGTTGCAATGTACTATCATTATGATTATATTGACAATTTCCTTCTCTTATGCTCAATTGTACCTTAAAACCCTAATTATGCAAATACGATAGTAAACGGATGAATTACGGAAAATACTTTTGCAGAAAGATGTAAAATATCAAATAACTATGCACCTGTTTTCAGGGTCCAAATGTGGAAAAGTCAGGGACTAAAGAGTGGGCACCCAAGTCCAAGGCCTTGCTTTTTGTCGAGATCCAGAAACAAGATCTGCAACTTGTATCTGCTGTATTAGAGATTTTCCCATTGTGGAACTTTGAGGACTGAGCGAGCGCCCAAGTCCAGGTAGCTGTTTCTTTTATTGATATACAATTCTGACACTCTGTTGTACCCTCCTATAACTTGCAATCATGAAAATTTTGGGAGGGGGTTGTGGTGTTTAGAGGCCTGCCTCAGTCAAGCCCCGGAGAGACATTCAAGCCTTTCGAACACCGTTGTCAGATAGAGAGTACGTGCCTAGGGAGGCAGAGGCAAAAACTAAATGATAAATGCTTACAAACACAAATGATATCACCTTGGAGTGAAGATCTCATGGGAGGAAGAAGATCTTCATTCCATGAGGAGATGGATGCTCAAATCTACAAACACAAACACATAGACAACACAAATCTGCTCTTACAACACAATGAAAGCCTTGAATCACCTTTCAGATGCATAAAGTTCACAATAGCCATCTCTAGTTTACAAATGAATGCCTAAACATGCTTTTATATGCAACTACAAACATTCCCACCAAGATTTCATAAATTCAAACTTACCATGACCGCCTAGGGACCAAATAACTGTCATAAACTGACACTAGAAATTTGGGCCTCACCCAAAATAGGGCAGGACTAGGGCACGGGCGCCCAAGTCCTCCCCCCCTATTTTGGGTAGGGTTAGGTTCAAGGGGTCCCCCTAGGCCCCATTTGTCATGATACCCAGGGTTCATTCCATCAAGATGTTGAATTATGATGTAAGATGTCCTAAATGCACACTAAAGACCCGAGAGCTAAACCTTTTGAGGGAAAAGCCCCCAAGGGGCCATTTTCTGACATTACAAATTAATTGATGGATTGATTGGATTGATAGTGTTGTCATTATGGGGAATAATATATCCCTAGATCAACACAAGGATGTGGGAACAATATATCGCATTGATGATGATGATTATTGATTGATTTGGTTTACAACATGACTAGGATCAAGACCAATGATGTGATTGGATAATTTGACAAATTGACTTGATTGATAGGGATTGACTTGCGTTTGGATCATTACTTGGATTGATTTGATTGAATGATTTGATTTGAATTAATAATTTGAATGGATGCTTGGATTTGGTGAATTCGATTGATGATTTGATTGATTTTATTAGATTGGATGGATATGATGGATTTTGATGATTGGATTTTTTGTGGGATATTTGATTTTGTTTTTTGGATTTTTGAATGTTTTGACTTTTGTATATTTTTGGATGTTTTGATTTTTTTTGGATTTTTGAAATGTTTTGGGATGGCATTTGATGACAATTTTGATAGCCTTTATGCTAGATACCAATGACAAGGGAAACCAATTCTAGGTGTAAGGAGATAGGATGAATGGACAAAAGGATGGGTGATAGTAAATGGGGTGGAAGGCTCATAATAGATGGATGGGATGGAAGACTCATGATAGATGGGTAGATAAGAGGATAGGCTTTGGAATGGAAAGCTCATGATATATATATGGATAAAAGGATAGGCTATAGTGGATGGATGTATGCCTCATAATGGAGCTAGGATGTGATCTCCAAAGGCTATGTCACATAGGAATAACATGCCCCATTCTAGGTAGTAGACTTAGGATTTTACATGACAAAGCCTATGATGAAATGATGACATGATGGATTGGTTTGGAAAGGATAAGGTATATCAAGAGATATCCAAAGCATTTTTCAACATGTTGCCCCTATGTCTTTATCAAGATCAAAAGGAGGAAGGGAGGATGGATGTACTCAATAGGATAGGTATGTGGGTGTAATGGCTAAGGATGGTAGAATAAGATAGGGTATGATGGTATGGAAATGGTATTATGGGATAGATAGAAAGGAAATGGTAGATTGGATGAGACAACGTGCCCCCAAGTGTAAGTGACATAGAAGATCAACCTACACATGATGCTCGTTTTCCAAGTTTTCATCATGGTACTTATCCAAGGTGCCACCAAGTGTGGTTTTCACCATTGGATGAAGGTATTTCTCTTTACTATTTTGATTTTTTTTGAAATACTTGGATGGGATAGGTGGGTATGGACGAGAGGGACTCAAGTGTCTAGTTCCATGAAAGGTGATAGTCCCATTAGAGAGTGATGTCATCGCATGGACCATGTCAAATGTCATTATGCTCATAGACATTGGTAAAGGATTGCATGAGAGGGAGATGGATTAAGTAGAGAGTGGATTATGATGTGGATTATGTAGGACTTATGCAAGGATGGGGGATAGTGGATTATGAGGTTTATGGTAGGTTCATACAAGGATGGGGGATAGTGGATTGTGAGGTTTATGGTAGTTTCATGCAAGGATGGATGGATGGGGGATAGTGGATTATGCATGGAAAGCTAGTGTATTATGATGTGGATTATGAATGAAAGGATAGGGGATAGTGGATTATGAATGGATGGATGGGGGAAAAGCATGGATAAAAAGCTTATGCAAAAGCATGGACCATAGGAATAAAAGGGGGAGGATATGTAGGATTGACATGATATATGGACGGATTGGATTGGTATGCCGAAGTGTGGTGGAATAAAAGGGAAGTATGACCAACGGTTGCACACACCGTGATAAACATTGAATCTTTTGATGGGAATGTGGTGTAGGAAGTAATGGCAATATTTCCTTAGGAGATGGATGACTTAATGATTTAGGTACCCACATAAACTTAGTATTTTTATGATTTTTGTTTTGCTTGTGGGATTTTTGGAATTTTTGGATGGGATGGGAATTTAGGATGGAAGGGGATGGTTGGGATTTTTGAGATGTGGATGCTTGGGATTATTGAGATGTGGATGCTTCATTTGATTTGCTTGATTTTTTCTTAGGGACCCAAACCATTTTTGTTTTGGACTTTTCTTGTGAAGGTATGGGTTTGGATAGATTTTTAGATGGATTTTTCATTGATCCTTTGTATTGATGTCTTAAGACATTAGGATTCTTAGGATTTTTGGCTTTATAGGTAGAGGCATCCAAATTTTTACTTTTGAATCCCATAGGTTTGGTGGAATGAGTGGAAGCTTCATGTTTAGACAATGTGTACATTTGTTGATCATGATTAGGAGTGTAAGGGAATTTATGGATGATAGGGATATTAGGAATTGGAAGTAGTGGAGGTAAAGTGGATGGTGGGATATTAGGAGTTGGAAGGAGTGGAGCTAAATTGGATGGTGGAAGATGTATGGTCACATGTGTTTGACATTTGTAGGATGGTGGATGTGGAATGGAAACATAAGTTTTGGGTGGATAAGAGGATTTGTGATGGAAGGTGGACTTAGGGTGTATTAAGGAATTACCAACATCTTTAGATTGTTTACCTTGACAATGCATGATTTGGAGGATACGATGGACAATGGGGTTAGATGTGGTTTGAACACTAGACTTGAGCTTATTATTGGATGGAGAAGGTGAAGTGGATAAAGGTTGTTGTTCCCTTAAGGAAGAATACTCATGGATGAAGGTGGATAGACCAATGGGATACGATGGTGGATTTGAAATAAGGTCGATAGTGGAAGAATCATTAGTATCTTGATCATGTTCATTTAGATACAAGCTATTGATTTGATCTTCTATGTTTTCTTGGGAGGCATGTGTATCATCATGACAAGTGGGTGTTTGCTTATTATGGATAGGGCTAGATGGACGATGGATTGGAGCAATTTGGATATTTTTCTCATGGATAGGTATAGCATCATGGATAAGATCAAAGTGCTCATGGATAGCTTCTTCATAGGTAATATCTTGATCATAAAGAAGGTATAGGTTATGGATGGGTTGAATGGAAAGGATTTGATCTTGATTAGAATAAGGGCTTGATGTTTCCACATGCTTAGGATTATGTTCTTGACATACCTCTTGGGTTGCTTGAATGGAAGTGGAAGGCTCTTGGATATGCTTGACATGTTCTTGAGGGTTATCGATATGAGGGCATGATGGGTCTTGACTTGGACTTATAGTTAGAGACTCTTCAATAGACTCTATGGGTTACAGATTACCTGATGGATTTGGAGGAATAGGATAGACTCAAGGAGAGGTGTTTGACGTGGAGATGGTCTATTCTATACTAGTAGCCATTGGATCACATCCATCATAAGTGTATGGGTGGATGGACAATATAATGCATGGATAATAAGTGTGGATGGTGTTTTAGGCTTAGGAGTAGGATTAGGTGGAGGGATAATGGGATTGGAAGGTGTTGTGGGCTTAGGATTAGGATTTTGATTGGATGGAGGGATGATGGGATTGTACATATTAGGATTTAGATTGGATGAAGGGATAATAGGATTGTATGGATTAGGATTTGGACTAGATGGGGGTGACACATGGGATTGGGATGATTTGGCATTCTTACTTATTCTATGTTGGTACACCTTGTAAATGATTGGGATAAATATGGGGCATTCATTTGTATTGTGGCCTTTGCTCCTATGGTATGTACAATAGTCATATTCATTGTAGGCACTTTCCTCACATGGTTTAACTTCAGGAAGTTCAATGACTTTACTTTTGAGCATCTCTTGTAAAACTATCTCAGCCACATCCTTTGGTGAAGGATTAGAGTAACATGGTGATGAAGGTAATGGAGGGCTTGATGGGTTAGAAGGTTGGTGGATCAATGGACTAGGATTAGGATCACATGGTGGTGTTGGGATAGGACTAGTAGGCTCATGGATTTGCATTTGAGTGGATGGTGATGGAGGGTACTCATAGGATACATAATCTAGATTGGTATCTCCCTTGTCAAAGGATATTAGGTCTTGTTGTAAAGGTGGGATTGGGCTTGTAGACACCCAAAATTGTCCCAAATTTGTCCATGTCTTGCAACACCTAGTTAAAAAAATATCACTTAGACATCATGTAACATTTTGTCCTAAATCCCACTCTTAATCCCACTAATCCATTAAGCTAATTAATTAAATAAATTTTATTTATTTAATTAAAATCCCATATTAATCCCATCCTTATCCCACTTAGCCAATTAATTAAATAAATTTTATTTAATTAATTAATTTCATATTCATAATCCCACTAAGCCAATTAATTAAATAAATTTTATTTATTTAATTAATTTCCACATCATATCCTAATCATCTTTCTAGTTAATTAAATAAATCTTATTTATTTAATTAATATCTAACTCATATCCCAACTAATTCAAATATTTTATTTGAATTAAGTCCTCACCTTTCACCACATTTTGATACTTGTCCATTTCTCAATTGAATCATGTGTTGTAGTACAACTTTCATTAAAATCCTTCACATGTACAACTAATGGGACCTAATTTTAGTATTTGTGTACACAATCACACATAAACTTATTAAATAAGAGTTTTTGTGTACACAATCATACATGAGCCCTATGCTTCTCCTTACACTTGTCAAATGACTACAACTCCCTTGAAGAGTGGGAATAACTAATCAATCCTAGCCGTCCACATCAATCATTTAGCTTTTTAATCTCAAACATCCATTTGAACCAAGCCTTTCCTATAAATCAATCCCCTCACAAGCCATTTGTAAAAAGGATGCATTGAGTTGCAGTATCCTTATGCTGCTGAAACATCATTAGAGCCTTTGCATCTATCATTATCATCTTCCATATATCATCTTAATCCTATGCAAATTTTATGCTTCTGAATTGTGAGCAACTAACATATCAAATCAATCAAACAATTCATCTTGCATCTTTGAGGTATTGAATGATTTGGGTTTAGGTTATGTATTTCATTGTTTGATCATTTCCATTTGCAAATCCAAATTTTTTGATATACATTTTGGTACGTCTAGTGGGACTCACGTCCTTGATTAACCTCATTGTTTGAGTTGTTTTTGTGAAGTTTAGATCTCTTGGAGCATCAATCTTTCATTTTTGCAAGCTTTTGTAACAAAAATTTGCATTTTTCTAACCCTAATTTGTTAAGATTTGGATAAAAATATATGTATATGATCTCTTAGCTCAAATATAACCTCACCATTGTGTCCGGGGGGCCATTTCTAGAAATTTTGAGTACAAATTTTTCTAGATTTCATGAAAAATGGAGCGTTTGGTGAAGAAAACAACAATTGGTTCGCAAAAATTCACCTCTGGTAATTTAACTCACTTTTGATCAAAAACCAGTCACCTCTGGTAGTACAGTTCACTTTTGACTAAAAACTAATCACTTATGGTAAAATTTGCATCGCTTTTGAACAACAGTATTTCACTTTTGGTAAAATTCAACTCGCTTTTGATCAAAAACTAATCGCCTCTGGTAAACTTGGTCACTTATGGTTAACATTTACATTTTGTCACCTGAAACTTTCCAGATCACTTTTCTTTTGGCCTTTTCTTAGTCACATATGAGCTATTACTTGCCACTTCCATCCATTTCTGCATCACTTCTGAGTACGTAGTGATCGCCTCTGCCATTTTTTGCGTCGCTTTTAAGCTGAACATAATCACTTTTAGATCTCTGAGTCACTTCCTGCAAATTAGGGCTTTTCCATTTATACCTACTTTTCACAATTTATGGTCACTTTTAAGCCCCAATCATTCACTTTTGGCTTTTATGCGTCATTTTTAAGCTGTAGTCGCTCGCATCTGGTCTTATCCGGGTCGCATCTGAGCTATAATGTATTGCCTGTAGACAAATTTAGATCACTTATAATCAATAGTTGGTTGCATCTGGTAACTGTAACTTGCTTTTGGTTGCTGTCATTGTGTATTTTGGCGTTTCTATCATAACTTTCACATACAGAGGCCAAATCGCTCAAACAAGGACTTGTTGGAAAGCTAAGAGGATGAACTACGCAGTGGAATAGGTTTTATCAGGGCATCTAAGGAGCTGGAGCAGCATTGACATCAACATCTACAACAATTTGGATAGTGAATTAACTAGGTGCAATCATTTCATCTCTTATCTTCTAATCTTGTTTGCAAACACATTTAGATTTTGGGCATAAAACAAACAACTTGTTTGCTATCACATCAAAAATTGGGCTAAAATGAACCATTGTCTTTCATCACACTTGGATTTGGGCTTTAAAACAAACAAGTGCTTGCATTGTCTTCCACACATTGAATTTCTAATATTAATGAACCCCATGCGAGTGTGACCAAGTAAATGTGTATGCTCTCTCCTTGTGTCCTAATATGAACTTGGAGATCAAAAATATTTACTTGTGTTGCTTTTGTTAAACCTTAGAGAGGCCTACCTTGGTGGGAAAAGAGGTACTCACCCCAAGGGAATGACCTCTAGCGGTACTTTCATCCGGTCCGCTATAAAAATTAGAGGATAAGGTGAAAGCCAAGTGTAACCGGTATTAGCGCTCACCATACAGTGCTAACTCGAAAGGAGGTGTACCTTTGTGTAAATTAAAACTCCTATTAGAGTTAGTTAAAGTCTTAAGTGGCTTGCTGGATGCTCATGGGGTGTCAGTCCCCCATATTTTCACTAGAACCTCCTTGTGATAGTGGCCTTGCCTTGACTAGGACTTGTTGAAGTGTCTTCATGTGCTTGCTTAACCATCATCACATTCTTCCAAACTAACAACTTGCTTATGTGTCTTGCATGAGTGATTCATGTGTGTATATGCATAATCATTTGTTGGAATATTGCCACATCAAGCTCTAAACACCAAAACACATAAAGACTAGTCATCCTACACATTCTTCCAATAACATTCAAACCCAATCACTTTCATCCCAAACATAGCCTAGTCATCATCCAAACCTTCATAGCCAAGTCATTCAAACCATCCTAAACTTCTCCTAGTCACATCCCTATCCTAGCCAAATCACTTCCGCCACATCATCCAAATCCCTAAACGAGTACTTGCTAAAAGGACTTAAGACAAACACTTGGGTGACAACATGTTTACACCAGAGGACCCAAAAATCAAATTCCAAAGATTCCTCCATAATCTTTATCAAGGATCACAACCCCTAAACCAAGATACCATTGAAACATTACAATTCTTCATCCAAAGATCTCAACCCCACGCAAACCAATCACCTCAACCGCAACACTTTGTAGCCCAAGTCCAACACCTTTTAGCCACTAGTCAAGCTCAACAAGTACATCAATCCTTAGCCACTCCATATCAACCTAATCCACTTATCCACCAAGTCAATGCCACATCAACCTATCAACCTCCACCTCAACATTATCCAATTCCTCATTCTTCCTCTGGTGAAAACCTGGTAAACAGGTGCCTTGGATAAGTACCATAGTGAAAACCTGGCAAATAGGCGCTATGTGTAGTGACCAGCTTCCATCATCTGCTTGGTTTGTTTGATCATCACTCTTCCTACTTTCACCATCCTATCCCACATAGTCCATATCATAATCCACATTTCATTGCAATAAATAGCCTTTCCATCTTCGCCTCTGTCAATGTTAGCTATCATACTTGAGACATTGTTGCGATAATCAAATCTTTTTGGCACCTTAGCATCTTGACCGCACACCTTCTCCATCGTCACTCCATAATAACCCTCATCCCGTACTAGAGGCATTTGTTGAATTCTTCTTTGGAAATGGATACCACTATCTCTAGCTCATAACACATCAAACACTTTAGCTCACAACATAAAAAACTTTCAACTTCAACCATAGCATTCATCTAACAACAAACGTGGCAAAACATTTTGCAACTAGGATTTATATCTTTCCAATCAATTCACACTCATCTGACGTCCAAAAATCACAAGACATCGCTAATGCAAACATTCAAGAAATCACGTCAGTCTTTCAACATCACTCACCAGCATAATAAGCAAGAACTACATCCCAGCTCTATCGTTAAAGCCTTGATCCCATGGATATAGGGTATGTAGGCAATCTAAGATGCGAAGGAAGTACTCTGATTCAGGCTAAGATGATATCCCCTTCTTTCATCATCCATCTTTTATCTTTCTTCTAATCATCCTTCAATCTTTTCATCACACATTTTTCTATCTTTCATCACTTACATCATCAATAAAACCCAGAACTACATATTCATCATGTCTCATCTTCATCGTAAATGTTCTTTGATCCTATGGATACAGGGTATGTAGGTAGTCTGGAATATGAAGGAAGTTTCCAGTACTCAAGCACAGATGATCCACCCCATCTTCTTCGTCTTCTTTCATCTTCCATCTTCTGCTCTTTGATTAGCTCAAGCAGGAAGCAAACTATGTGTATACTGAAAGCTCAAGCACTTTAACCAATCAAGAATAAGCCAAAAGCTATTTGTCTGCATGCCTTAAGCCAACATTTGCTTTAGCAGTTTATCAACATCTTTAGCCTTCAACAAGATGCAACTTTCCTCTTAACAAGGTGCTAGCTTAAATCCATCTAAGAGCACCTAAATTTGGCAAGAGAACGTGATGACTATTGTCACAAAGAATTGCACCCTACTTGGAGAGAGTCCAAGCATTCTATTGACACAATGGGAATGATCTCGAAGTGTGGGACCTTGCGAATTGAGATCAGACCTTCGGAGAAGGCTGACTTCCTAATTCTAAGCCTAACGCTTAGAGGGATATATCTAAACCTAGTGCTAATGTTACAGGGGAAAAGGGGTAGAAGGAAATATAAATAGAAAATAGGTGATATACCAGGTTGAATAAAAGAACCCTCATAGAACTGAGAAAATGCACAAAATGACTAGATACAACCAATAAACATACACAAATCAAGCTGATTTTAATAGAGGCAAGGAGCAAGAGATGATTAGAAGGAATTAAACATTCACAAACACATCATTCTTAGATCACACAGAGTCAAAATATCATGAAGAGGTAAAATAACCAGCATGTATTTAATTAGAAGGCAAGGTTACAATAGAGGAATGCTCTGTTTGGAATTAGAAGCGTAGATTACTAAATCTTCTAACCACTTTTACATCTCATGTTTATGAATATATAACATTTTGCATTTGACCTAAGTCAGTTACAATGAATTCTCCCTATGGGCTCTGTTAGAAATATCATCGCTAGAAGGGACGTCCACGTGCAAGAAGTTATGGAACAGAATATCTAGAACAGGGCAAGTGGAAGATATTTTGGACATTGAATGTGAGCAGCTCAATCATCTATCTTCAACAATGAATACATAAAATATATGAAGCATGGCAATTGAGAGATCGGATTTGTATTGATGGCAGATGGGACATATCGCCCCTTGACAAAATTTTTACAATACTTTAAATCTCTGACCCTTTGAATTCTCTGTATTTTCATTGATTCTGTGTTTAAGGGACCTATGCAAAACTTAATTTGGCCACTAAGACATCTTGTCGCCAAAACTGCACATGAAGATCTGCCAGCAAGACACAGAGCCCATACACATTGAAGAGTGAAGCCATCTACCATGAATCCACCTGCAAAGCCTACCAACTAGAATAAATGCGACAATAACACCCCCTGCATATGCCAAATTGGTCATTGAAACATCTAGTCGATCGAGCCTGCAGATTTGCATCAAATTCTGAAAGTGAAGATATCCTCCTCAAAGCCTGCCAGATGAAAGAGGAGGCAAAAACAAGCACATTTGCCTTTTGGAGCATGCAGAAATTCCTCAGGATGAAGGAGATATGGGTGGTCAAAGTTACGGTCAACTGCATCTTGCATCTGTATATTGTTTTACATCTGCATGTCTTTGAATCTACCTTTGTATATGCTTTTGTATGTGCAAATGTATATACAATGCAATTGCCAACATACAAAAGTGGGCCTTTACTTTTGTATCACCTTTTGCACCTGCCCTTGAATCGGCCCTTGGATTGGCCTTGACATGTGGCACTATCTGATTGGCTACTAAGCTAAACTTGGGACCCATCGCTGAACATTTACATCTTCCTTATCGGCCATCAGAAAGACCTCAAGCTGAGCCACCGATACACATTATCTCACCGAAAATCCTTTGTATCTCTTTGTACATCGCAATTGTACATAGGAGATACAATCTCATGTACATACAATAGGCAGACCTCAAAGGATTATCAACCAAAATGGAACTTTAGAACAAGTCTGACCTTGTATCTTTGCTTTTTTGCATATTGGCATATATATGCACTTCAACATACAACTGCGGACCCCAACTGAAGTTCGCCAAATTTAAATTCCCAGTCGGGTCCACATTGTATATCCTTGTTGTATCTAATTTTTGTATATGCAATTGTATATAGGATTATATATGGGATGATATAATCGTATATACATACAATAGGTGGACCCCAACCTTTTTATGAAGCAAATTGGAATTAACATCGGGTCCGGCCTTGTATCTTACCTTCTTGTATGTTGCACTTTTTTGACCTTGTACATGTGATATACAATTGCGGACCCCAATGGATTATCTGCCACATTCAATACCCCAGTCATGTCTGGATTGTATGTATTTCCTTTTGCATCATCTTTTTATATATCGCATATACAATGCAAATATACAAACAAAACTGCCTACAATCGCTTGTATATACAGACATTGTATCTGACTTTTGCATGTGACTTTGTACCCCACCTTGTATATGCAAATACATTAGACCATCGGGGATACTTTGGACTTGTCATACCAATAGGCCAAAGTCTCTCTGATGACCCTTTGTATATTCTTTTGTATATTTCCTTGCATCTTCCTTTGTATATGCTTTTACATCAGACTGTCGAAGAGACCTCAAACTGAGCCACCGATAAGACTTGTCTCACCGAAAATCCTTTGTATCTCTCTCTTGTATCTACCTTTGTATATGCACATGCATCGGCGAATGTATATGCAAATATACATACAAAAATGCATACAAAGATACATACAAAGAGACTAAGCATGAAACTGAGAAATCCCTGCGATGGAAGATACTTGAAGCTTAAGGATTTCTGGGTTTTTCTAGGTTTTTGGCAAGGATTCTCAAGGTGAGATTTTGGGAAATTTTACAAGGCACAACATGGGTTTTTTGAATAATTTAAGCTTTCCTCTTTCTATTTAGGCTTTCTTTGATAGAAGGAGGGAAACAGAATATTTTGGGGCTAGGCAAAATATGACAACAATGACAATATCTTTTGTTTTATCTTTTGTCCCTTTTCTATGCCTAATCAAGACTGCCTTGATCTATCTATATCTTGGTATGTTGCAATGAAGTAAGGAATGGGGCATGGTCATATTGCTTTCGTATGCCATGTTTGCGAGATGATCTTATTCTCTTCCTATGCGTATTGGTATCTTGTACGTGTTGGGATTAGCATCTTACATATCAATATCTCTAGCATCTGAGAAGCTAAATAGTCTCTTATGCACTTGAGACTATTCTATGTCAAGACTAGCTCCATACATATAACCAGCAAGCTATCACTATGTGTAGTGGAGATAAGCTCAAACCATTGCTTGTAGCGTCAAAGTCCATCTTGAAACACTAGCTATTATTCATATCTTGTGCATGTTGGCTCAATATTTTGACCTCATGCGTTTAGACAAGATTGTAGCATGCTAGTTGCGCATTGGATATCTTGACACCTTGGTCTTCTATACCCTGGTGCATAACATCCACATGCTATATCAAACATAAGGATTGCATTTATTTTTATTTTGAGCAATTACTTAGAAAGCTGTCCATCACATCATCTATTCATCCTATATAGCCCTCAACCAAGATCAATCATTTCCATTGTCCTTCATCCACATCTCGTATCATGCAAAACAAGTGTGTTAGACATATGTAAGTTCATCATATATCAACTCATGACCATCTATCTATATGCAAAGTCCATCCATATCATTACCATTTACATATTTGCATTATCATACCATTTGCATTCATAGCATTTGCATAAACATCCATACATAATCCATGAAAATACAAATACAACATGCATAACCATCATAATATCAATAGTGCATCCATTATAACATCATATTGATCAACAATACTCATACATGTGTCAATATACAAGAGTTTACATATACAAGCTGAGCCATAAAGAATGTATGTACAATCGACTCTAGGCCTCATCATGATACAACATAAACAAGGTAGCCCTAGTGACTACTAGCAGCTCCCTCGCCCTGACCACCACCACTAGGTCTTGACCTAGCCCCCTATCTCTAGGTGGCCCCATCCCTAAGGCTACTGATCGAGATCCACCTGATCTCCGTGACCCTGAAGCCCTTGACCTACTCTTGAAGCTAGGATGCCTTTGCTCTGCCAGCACAGCCCCATAGTATAAGCCTCTATAGTACTCAGCCTCACCTTGTACTCTCCACAGCTCTGCCTATACCTGTGTCAACTATGTGGCCAAGTACATCATAGCCCCATTTGTCCCTAGTGCAGTCACGACTCTATCTCATTCACTAGTCATCCCATGCAACTACTGCACAATCGTATCTCTCTCTACTCGCAGACCCTCTCTCTCTACTCTCATAGCCTATACCTACTATACCGCTGTATCTCACTCTAACCTCATCATCTGCTCACTCTGTCTAGATGCATCTCTCTCCCCTATCACCTTAGCCAATGCACCATCATCCTGTCCATCCCTAGCCTGTGCTCTCAACTGTAATTGAGCCTGGTATGTCCGAGCCTGAGCTCTCACATGCCGCAAGACAATCACTACCTAGTGTCTATCTATCTCCACCCTCCTCAATCTCATCTGTGCTTGCTACCTCCATCTCCTTTCCTCTCTAATCCACCTCTGCAGCTGTTGAATCCCAACATCATCACCCACCAATATCTGCCCCTGAGGCTGTACAAGTATCTGAGGTTGTCTTGGCATCTGTCCTTGCATCTGTATCCCTGGTGCTGCTAGTACAACAACCTATGCTGGTGGAGCCCATCATCGCCTCCTCCTGACTGGTCTCTCCATCCCTATCTCTCCAATCTCTCCAACCCTCGTCAGCCGTGTCAGTCTAGCTGTCACCCAGTATGCATCATAGTCTGGTAGAGTCCCTGGATCTGCAGGACCCTGTCCCCACTACCATCCAACTGGCTGTAGCCCATC
Source organism: Cunninghamia lanceolata (assembly GCA_027924645.1). NCBI lineage: Eukaryota > Viridiplantae > Streptophyta > Pinopsida > Cupressales > Cupressaceae > Cunninghamia > Cunninghamia lanceolata. The sequence continues at coordinate 24,577,560 of BSBN01000047.1, forward strand.
TCTCTCCGCCAAAGCTATCTCAACCAGAACCTCTAGCCCCCAATCAAATACCTCCTGCCGAGTCCTCCCAAAAATGGCATCCCCAACTGGTATTGCCTGTGGCACCCCGAACTATCTCAAAACCCTCTTTGGCAAATAGTGTTCTATAATGTATATGCCGCGTCCAAAAATATATCTCACCTGCCTAGCATAGACAAGCTCAGCATCCTCCTCATCCCATCTCTCACATCCCAGCCATGGCCTCCATACAAAGCTATCCACCTCATCCAATCTCCTCCATCAGTACACTACTCCTTGGCGCTGTTGGTATGTCAATGCTCCTCTATACATCCTAGTATAAGGCTCTCCTGCAGCTCTAGCCACCCATCCCTCTAGTCTCGTCATTGGGATATGCTCATAAGCCCACACATACAAAATTGTAACTCCTGCAGACATACTCACTCCAAACATATATGCACAATCATGCAGTAAATGATAGAGATGTCCAAGCACACACTCTGCCCATGCATATCTCATACCATAGGAGAATATCCCCTCCACCACTGTCCCCCAACCTATTGGAAAGCCTCTCGCTCATCTATCTCCCACTAGCCATTTGATGATAGCCACTACAGCTCGCTGCAACTGTCACATAGATCCTCCATCCTCACCATCGGGATCTTTGAGCCCTCTACTCCAATGTTAGGTGTCCTGAATAATCTCTTGAATGCAACTAGACCCATATCAGGACCATAATCAACTCGGTCCCTATTTATAGGAATCCGTAGAATCTAAAACACTTCCTCTAGTGTGATCATAGCCTCTCCTGTCAGCAATAAGAAAGAACTATGTGTTGCAAGCATGAGCCTAACCGATGTTGTCATTGATGTCAACATACTCCTATTGCATTGATGATAAGGATTGGATGAGTTGTATGCTGAGGATATTGAGAAAATTAGTTTTGATCAGGAATAGAGAAGAATAGTGAAGACAGTGAGCTAAAGATCCTAGCTAAGATGAAGATCAGAAGGTACGGTTCAAAGGGTTTGTAGATATGTGTCTTAAGATGATCCAGTAAAGATTTCAAAGCTCCGCATGATGATCTGAAGAAGTTGTGGCTGCACAAGTAAAACTGATTCCGACAGGTGTTCAGAGGTGACAGAGTGACACAGATAGGTCCAGTGAGATCCAGAATTGAAATATCCTGTTCTGTAGATTTGGTGGAGTGTTTAGGAAGTCCATGTGAAGTTACAATTCAAATGGTTCATGATCTGGAGGTCCACAAGCATCTATTCCATTGTGACAGTGATGATAGACTGTGTTCTTGAGGTTCCGGATGAAGGAGAGAAGGATTTTAGTAAGCAGATGTAGTGTGGATGTTCTTGGTGATTTAGGCTAACTTGTGGAGGTCTTTGGATCGTGTCTAGTTCATGTTGGTGGTCTGCATTGAAGTTTGAGCTTGCAACTGAAGGATTACTTCCGAACGATGGTGTTCTTCCTAAGTCTAGCTGACTGGATGAGTTACACATCCTGCAGATGATCTTGATGAGAATTGGCATGTTCTTAAATGAAGATTGAAGTCTCAGATCTGTGTGGCCAACAGTGTGTTAATCCGCGTCAAGTCTTTTTGTGATAAGTCATGTTGTACTTATGTATTTGCTCTGTAATGTTTGCCGACTTAGATGATCATTCCTAAGTCAATGTCTTGTATAAATAAGGAGTTATAAAGTCATTTCAAAGTGCATCTTGTGATGATGAGAGTGTTGTAGAGAGGAAGAGAGTGAAAGGCAGAGTAGAAGTATTGGGCTTAAATGGAACTAACTCAAGCATGGTGAAGATGCTATTTTCTAGTTCAAGTATGTGATACTATTTTGTAGACAGTATGTCTCTTGTAGGCAGTGAGCCTCTTATGAGCAGTGTGCTCGGGCAGTGAGCCCTAATTGGCATGTACCATTTTTTTCTTTCTATTCTTCTAATAGAGAATACTATCTTGGGTTAATCACCTTGTGGTTTTTCCCTTAATCGGGTTTTCCACGCCAAAATCTTGGTGCCTTATGTGTTAATGTGTTTCTGCTCTTGATGTAATGCATTATGTTTCATGATTGATTTTTAATTATGTTGCTGAATTATAAAGTGGATTTAAGTGTTTAATTGGAAGAAGGTTTTGGACAATTCATTCACCCCCCTCCTCAGTTGTCTACCCTGAATCTAACAATTGCTATCAGAGCTAAGTTCCTCTAAAAGAAGCTTAATCGCTTGAGGAGATCCAGGATGTCGTCCTACAAGAAGGATAGTCCAAAGTTTGATGGAACCAATTTTAATCTTTGGAAAAGTCGCATGCAATGTGACTTGCAATGTATGGGAATGCAGTACTGGACCATGGCTACAATGAAGTATACTCCCCCACAGAATGTACTGAAAACCACAACTGAAATCATAGATGCTGGAAACAATCTGCGGACTAAAGAAGCTCTTCTAAGTGCCTTGTCTGATTCAGAGATGACAAATGTTGTTGACCTACAAACCACTTTTGAGATTTGGGAAAAACTAGAACTTCTGCATGAAGGAGACAAGTATGTTAAATGTGCAAGGTTACAGAGTCTGAAAGGAAAATTCAAAAATCTGAAGATGAGAGAAGATGAAAATATCACTACTTTTATGCCAAAAGTAAATGAACTTGTTTGTGGCATTAGATGTGCTGGTGGAGTCTTGGATGAAGATGAAATTGTTGGCAAAGTTCTCAGATCGCTTCCTGCTTCTTACAAATACAAGGTTGCTGCCATTGAAGAATTCAGAGCCCATTCGAGTGTCACAAGAGCAAATTGGCTGCATTTGAATTGACCAAATTTGGAGATGCCCCCCCAAGACTGAATCTACATTCAAAGCCAGTGCCTCTGTAAAAGGTAAACAAAGGTTTGATCTGAGAGAGAACTCTTCAAGGAAACTATCATGGTATGAAAAAGCAAGAAAAGACCTGGAAGAAAAAGAAGCAGAAACTGCTCAACTCAAAGCCCTTATTGCAAAAAGACTGCCAAGAGGATCCGGTAAGTATGAAGGGAAATTGCCTTTTAAGTGTTTTAACTACAATAAGATTGGTCATTTTGCCTCAAAGTGTCCAGAAAGATTTTCAAGGCCAAATCCTAACAGATCAAGGTTCCAAAAGAATTGTTACTATGTTCATGAAGAGGATGATAATGAAGGAGTAACATATGATGAATCAGAGACATGAAACAAATCCAAAAGTGATTGGGTGTTTATTGCCATCAAAGAAGAAGATCCAATGTCCTTTGAATCTGTTAATCATAAATTTGTAGAAAGAGCTTTGGCTGCCCAAGTTGAAGATGATTGGGTCATTGACAGTGGATTCTCTCACCATATGACAGGCGACAAAAGTAAGTTCATAGATTTGGAAAGGTATGAAGGAGGAGTGGTAAAGTTTGGTGATAATTCTATTGGTAGAATCAGAGGTAGAGGAACTATTTCTTTTGATGGAAAGAACAAAACCGGTAATGTACTGTATGTTGAAGGATTGAAGCACAATCTTCTCAGTGTTGGACAGTTGGTGGACAAAGGCTATGATCTCTGATTCAAGAATGGAAAATGTAAGATCTTTGAAAGTTCTGGAACAAAGATTGCATCCAGTACTCAAACAAAAGGTAATATCTTCCATTTAGTTGGTACTGGTAAAAGTTGTCTATTTGTACAAATTAATCAGAGTTGGTTATGGCATAGGAGGATGTGTCATGTGAATTTTGATAATATCATCAAGATAAGCAACACTCAGGCTGTAAGAGATCTTCCAAAATTGGTAAAACCTACAAACAGTTTGTGCAAAGAATGTCAGTTGGGTAAACAAAGCAGAGTCTCATTCAAAAGCAAGGAACAATCTTCTACCAGATTATTAGACTTAGTTCATACTGATTTATGTGGTCCGACAAGAATCAAAAGTGTGCAAGGTGATAGATACTTCATGCTATTAATTGATGACTACTCATGAATGATGTGGGTTACTTTTCTGAAAGAAAAATCAGAAGCTCTTGAGAAATTCAAAATATTCAAGGCTATGGTAGAGAATGAAACCGGATTAAAATTAAAATGTTTGAGGTCTGATAGAGGTGGAGAATTCACATCCAGTGAGTTCATAGAATTTTGTGAGAAATATGGAATAAAGAGACAGTTGTCTGCTCCTAGGACTCCACAACAGAATGGAGTAGTGGAGAGAAAGAACCAAACCATCCAGGAAGCATCTAGGACCATGATGATGGAAGCAAATGTTCCTCAGATCTATTGGAGAGAAGCTGTGAGCACTGCAGTCTACACTCTCAATCAAGTTCAAATTAGAAGCAATACTAGTAAGACTCCTTATGAACTCTGGTTTGGCATCACTCCTACTATGAGGTATTTCAGAGTCTTTGGTAGCAAATGTTACATTAAAAGAGATGAAGATCTAGGCAAATTTGATGCTAGAAGTGATGAAGGAATATTCTTGGGTTATTCTACTCAAAGCAAAGCCTACCGATGTTATAACAAGAGACTGAGAAAGATTATAGAAAGTACAAATGTGAAGGTTGATGAAGGAATTGAAAGGCCATCAAGGTTTTATGAATATGATGAAGATGATCAGAATGATGTTTTGAATCAAGGAGTCCAAGTCCCCTCTGAAATTCAAATTCAAACTGATCCAGTAAATCAGGAAGAAGAGATAAGTTTAAATGAGCCTGTTGAAGAATCAGAAGTACTAGAAACTCCCAAAGTTTCTAGGTATGTAAGACTGAATCACTCTGAAGATTAGATCATAGGTGATAAAAGCAAAGGTGTACAAAAAAGAAAAAGGATTGCTCAATATTTAGAAGAGTACTGTCTGATTTCAAAAATTGAACCTAAGACAATGAATGAAGCTTGCAATAATGATAATTGGACTAAAGCAATGGAGGAAGAGCTAATGCAAATTGAGAAAAATCACACTTGGGATCTTGTTCCCAAACCTAGAAACAAGAATGTGATTGAAACCAAATGGGTCTTCCGAAACAAACTGAATGAAGTTGGTGAAGTAATTAGAAATAAAGCCAGATTGGTCTGCAAGGGTTACTCTCAAATAGGAGTTGATTTTGAAGAAACTTTTGCTTCGGTGGCAAGAATTGAAGCAGTCAGACTATTTCTTGCTTTTGCCTCCTTCAAGGACTTCAAAGTATATCAGATGGATGTCAAGTTTGCCTTTCTGAATGGAGACTTGGAAGAAGAAGTATACATTGAGCAACCAGATGGATTTCAATTGTCTGATCATGGTGATATGGTCTGCAAGTTGAAGAAAGCACTATATGGATTGAAGCAAGCCCCAAGAGCCTAGTATGAAAGATTAGATAAGCATCTTTTGAAGATTGGTTTCAACAAAGGTACTGCTAATAGTAATTTGTATTTCAAAATTGATCATGAAAATATCTTGATTGTTGAAGTGTTTGTTGATGATATCATTTTTGGAGGAAGAGATAGTATGTGTAAAACTTTTGCAAATCATATGAAAAGTGAATTTGAGATGTCCATGCTTGAAGAAATGAATTTCTTCCTGGGTCTACAAATCACTCAAACAAAGAAAGGAATATTCATTTCTCAGACCAAATATGTGAAAGAATTGTTGAAAAAATTTGGAATGGAAAATTCAAAACCAATGAGTACTCCCATGGCAACTGGATGTAAATTGAGTAGAGATGATGACTCTCCTAAGGCTGATCACAAAAAGTACAGGTCAATGATTGGAGGATTATTGTATCTCACTCAACCTAGACTTGACATTATGAATGTTGTTGGTCTTATTGCTAGATTCCAAGCTGATCCTAGAGAATCTCATGTCATGGCAATCAAGAGGATTTTTAGATATCTAAAAGGGATAGTTGAGTATGGATTGTAGTATCCTAGAGATCATGATTTTTCTCTTCATGCATATATAGATGCAAATTGGGCAGGAGATGTGGATGACTAGAAAAGTACCAGTGGTGGAGCATTCTTTTTAGGGAAGAGATTGGTTTCTTGGCTAAGCAAGAAACAAGAGGCAATATCTCTGTCCATAGCTGAAGTAGAATATATTGCAGCAATAGGTAGTTGCACTCAAGTTTTGTGGATGAAACAGATGCTATTAGACATCAGAGTGGAGTATGAGGAACCTATCACAATCTTCTGTGATAATTCAAGTGCAATAAATATTTCAAAAAATCTGATGTTGCATTCAAAGACCAAACATATATCCATCAATTTTCACTTTTTGAGAGAGCAAGTGAACAAGAATGAAGTCAGATTGGAGTTTGTGTCTTCCAAGGATCAGATTGCAGATATCTTTACTAAACCTCTACCTAAGGAATCTTTTGAGTATCTCAGGGAGAAGTTAGGGGTTATTACCCTTCCGGTAATGAACTAAGGTGCACTGATGTGCATCAGTCTAGTGGATATCATAGTCATATCTTGTGGTCTTGATTGATGATGGGGAGCTACTACTCAGGGGGAGTAGCTGGTATGATTATGAAATGGTGGAGTTGCAAGTATGTGCCCTTTGCCATTGATGTCAAAGGGGGAGAGAAGACATGTGAAAAACAAGTGGTTGCTGATCAAAAGGGGAGCAGTAAAGGAAGAGAAAATATGTGAATGGTTGTTGGTGATAGGGGGAGTTATGTCAGTAAAGGAAAGTTCTTGTCTTGATGGTTAAAATAGTTTTTCACATCATATGTTGCCATCAACAACAAAGGGGGAGATTGTTGAAAGTATGGGCCTAACCAGTGTTGTCATTGATGTCAACATACTCCTGTTGCATTGATGATAAGGATTAGATGAGCTGTATGCTAAGGATATTGAGAAAATTAGTTGTAATCAGGAACAGAGAAGAATAGTGAAAATAGTGAACTAAAGATCCTAGCAAAGATGGAGATCAGAAGGTGCGGTTCAAAGGGTTTGTAGATATGTGTCTTAAGATGATCTAGCAAAGATTTCAGAGGTTTGCATGATGATCTGAAGAAGTTGTGGTTGCTCAAGTAAAACTGGTTCTGGCAGGTGTTCAGAGGTGACAGAGTGACACAGATAGGTCCGGTGAGATCCAGAATTGCAATATCCTATTTTGTAGATTTGGTGGAGTGTTTAGGAAGTCCATGTGAAGTTACAACTCAAATGGTTCATGATCTGGAGGTCCGTAAGCATCTATTCCATTGTGACAGTGATGATAGACTGTGTTCTTGAGGTTCCAGATGAAGGAGAGAAGGATTTCAGTAAGCAGATGTAGTGTGGATGTTCTTGGTGATTCAGGCTAACTTGTGGACGTCTTTGGATCATGTCTAGTCCATGTTGGTGGTCCGCATTAAAGTTTGAGCTCGCAATTGAAGGATTACTTCCAGACGATGGTGTTCTTCCTAAGTCTGGATGATCGGATGAGTTACACATCCTGCAGATGATCTTGATGAGGATTTTCATGTTCCTAAATGAAGATTGAAGTCTCAGATCTGTGTGGCTGATAGTGTGTTAATCCACATCAAGTCTTTTTGTGATAAGTCATGTTGTACTTATGTATTTGCTCTGTAATGTTTTCTGACTTAGATGATCATTCATAAGTCGATGTCTTGTATAAATAAGGAGTTATAAAGTCATTTCAAAGTGTATCTTGTGATGATGAGAGTGTTGTAGCGAGGAAGAGAGTGAAAGGCAGAGTAGAAGTATTGGGCTTAAATGGAACTGATTCAAGCATGGTGAAGATGCTATTTTCCAGTTCAAGTATGTGATACTTACTATTTTATAGACAATGTGTCTCTTGTAGGCAGTGAGCCTCTTGTGAGCAGTGTGCTTGGGCAGTGAGCCCTAATTGGCATGTGCCATTTTGTTCTTTCTATTCTTCTAACAGAGAATACTATCTTGGGTTAATCACCCCATGGTTTTTCCCTTAACCAGGTTTTCCACGTCAAAATCTTGGTGTCTTATGTGTTGATGTGTTTCTGCTTGATTTAATGCATTATGTTTCATGATTGATTTATAATTATGCTGCTGAATTACAAAGTGGATTTAAGTGTTTAATTGGAAGAATGTTTTGGACAACTAATTCACCCCCCTCTCAGTTGTCTACCCTGAATCTAACACTATGCTTGCTCATCCATCGCTCCACCATCACCGTCATCAGTCCTCGATGTGCCTGCACTGGCTCCAATCTTGACACATGTTCTAACCTGAGGATTTCTAACACTAGCTGCTCCTCTGCATCTAGCAATCTCACCAATTGCAAATCCCTAGGATGTGGTTCCTGTGATAACAAAGGCGGTAGTATATCCTGCATCATGTCATTCATCATGTCAGTCCCTTGCGCTACTTAAATGCTATAATCCTATCCTTTTATCATCATCCTATCTTTTCCTCATCCTATCATACATCATCATCATCCCTATCGATTATCCATACCTTAGCTTCTTTGAAATGATGTTACTTGACATAAATCTTATCATCTCGAACATCATCTCAAAGAGGGGCAAAATGTAGACACCCAAAATTGTCCCAAATTTGTCCATGTCTTGCAACACCTAGTTAAAAAAACATCACTTAGACATCATGTAACATTTTGTCTTAAATCCCACTCTTAATCCCACTAATCCATTAAGCCAATTAATTAAATAAATTTTATTTATTTAATTAAAATCTCACATTAATCCCATTCTTATCCCACTTAGCCAATTAACTAAATAAATTTTATTTATTTAATTAATTTCATATTCATAATCCCACTAAGCCAATTAATTAAATAAATTTTATTTATTTAATTAATTTCCACATCATATCCCAATCCTATCCTAATCATTTTCCTAGTTAATTAAATACATCTTATTTATTTAATTAATATCCAACTCATATCCCAACTAATTCAAATATTTTATTTGAATTAAGTCCTCACCTTTCACCACATTTCGACACTTGTCCATTTCTTAATTGAATCATATGTTGTAGTACAAGTTTTATTTAAAATCCTTCACATGTACAACTAATGGGACCTAATTTTAGTATTTGTGTACACAATCACACATAAACTTATTAAATAAGAGTTTATGTGTACACAATCACACATGAGCCCTATGCTTCTCCTTGCACTTGTCAAATGACTACAACTCCCTTGAAGAGTGGGAATAACTAATCAATCCTAGCCATCCACATCAATCATTTAGCTTTTTAATCTCAACCATCCATTTGAACCAAGCCTTTTCTATAAATCAACCCCCTCACAAGCCATTTGTAAAAAGGAGGCATTGAGTTGGAGTATTCTTATGCTGTTGAAATCACATTAAAGCCTTTGTATCTATCATCATCATATTCCATCTATCAATCTTCCATTTATCATCTCAATCCTATGCAAATGTTATGCTGCCGAATTGTGAGCAACCAACGTATCAAATCAATCAAACAATTCATCTTGCATCTTTGAGGTATTGAATGATTTGGGTTTAGGTTATGCATTTCATTTTTTGATCCTTTCCATTTGCAAATCCAAATTTGATCATTTATTACTATCCTAGATTTTATCTACCATAAGTGGTTCATTTTTCCATCTGTGCTTATCTGCTGATCAAAAGTGATCTCTTTTACCATATGCGCTTATCTCTTGATCATATGTGACTAATTCTGCCTCTGCTATCACTGCTTGACCATATACGAGCCAAACTTCTACATGCACCTAACTTTAGCCTATCAGTGAGCCATATCTCATAAGCGAGCACTTTTTCTTTCTAAGCGAGCTTAACCTCTGCATGTGTTTACTGTTTTCCCATAAGCAACTTATTTATATCTATATGCTCATTTTACTTATACCATTGTCTAGCCGACTAAAAGCGACCTCATTTTTCTAAAAGTGACCAAGCCGCACCTAAAAGTGATCTAAACTACTATAAGTGACCTGTTTTCCTACACAAGCAACCTACTGCCTATCCTAAGACCTAGTTGCTTCTGGTGACGTGTGTGCATTTATGACACTTCTAGCCTATCCAAATCATGCTTTTAGCAAAATTTTTGATACATACCGGTACGTTTGATCCCTCTGGTCACCAATGTGTCCTCACTCGCTTGACACGATGATCTTTGCGTGGAATCACCATCCTGATAGCTCTCAAACTCTCATTGCACACCAACTCTAAGGAGCTCTAGATCTCTATAGCTTTCTGAGCACAAATGAGCCTATTTGCCCTTGTAGAACCTATTTATAGCCCTATCCCAAACCCTAATTCTTCTATGCCAAAGCCTATTTTCATCTACATCATCCCATTTGTTCCCACCCAAACCCTATTTTCTTCGTGTCAACCTTGTTTCTAGCCTTTCATCTATCGCAAGCCAACCCAACCCTTCCTGGTTAGCCTGGCTTACCTCTCAAGGGGGCATCACCTGCCAATTACATTGGGGCATAACCATGTGTATCGAACGAAATATCGTATCTTCTTTGACACAACGCTCTAACGAACATTGTATCAAAGAGGGGCAAAATGTAGACACCCAAAATTGACTCATTTTCATTAGCATTCAAACATCGCATTATCACATCATCTGCATTTGTCTAACACACTTGAGCAATATCCCTAACATATCTTTTTCTTCTATTAATTAAATAAATTTATATTTATTTAATTAATTCATTAGCTATTTCTTCTAAGCTATAATTAAACAATCTTCAATTATTTAATTATCTTCATTCTATCTATTTTTAATTAAATAAATCTTATTTATTTAATTAAAAATTCCTTTCATAAACCCACTTTCCAATTAATTAAATAAATTTTATTTATTTAATTAATTTATCTTATCATTTATCTCATGAGCCAACGTGTGTGCCCCTTTCATTTAAAAAATATAAGTGGTACTACATTCTTTTATTTAATATCTTTCACATGTAGTACTTTTTATGTACACAAGCACACATAAGCCCTATCTTCTCGCCACTCGTCATCTTCACATTCACCTATGTCTATCTTTCAATCTTAGCCATTCACATATCCACCGAATCTCCATTGTTGATTGATTTTATTTGAGTTCTATATAAAAACCGTCTCATTCCATACCTCAAATGATCCAGCATTCATATAGCGTCTACATTATCATCTTGAGCATATTGAGCATTTGAGCATCCATAGCATCCATTGAGCTTACTATCATTAGCATCCATCCATCATGGTAGATTTTATCTTCATAATTGTTCATTATTGAAGAAGCAATCCACATCATAAACAAGGAATCACATAATCTAGGCGATATGCTTGAATTACATACTTTTAGTTTCATTCAGATTAGATTCTTTGATGATGATAGGGTTAGGTTTTCATGGCTATGCTTGATCTTATTAACCTAATTTTTTACCTATCACAGGGATCATATGTTCTTGTTGTGTAGGCCATTGATAGTCTTGGTGATTAGGTGAAATGATGGGATATGTAGACAAAAGATCTTGGGGTTGGTATGAAGTTGAGGGAATTTGATCTTGTTGCCAAGGTGGACTTTGGCTCACATGTTCTTGTTGTGATGTGGGTGCATATGTTGATGTGGAATTGACATGGAAAAATGTGGGATAAGTTGATGTGGCATTAACTTGACATGTGGATGGATTAGATTGGTATGAAGTGGGATAAGTTGATGTGGAATTGATTTGACATGTAGATGGATTAGATTAGTATGAAGTGGATGGGTATGATACGTAAGATTGAGATGACATTGGTTGATAGTGAATGGATAGAGGATGATGTGCTTGTTGGGTTTGACAAGTGGCTATGAAGTGTTGGGCCTGGGCTATGAGGTGTTGTATTTGAGGTGATTGGCTTGTTTGAAGTTGTTGGATGATGACTTGGACCCTTTGTATCGTTTGTTGGTCAAGAGGTTGTAGAATTTGGTAAAGATTTTGAAGGAAGTCTTTGAATTTAGGTACTAGGTCTTCTAATGTTGGCATGTTTTAAGGCTTAGGACCCTTTTGACAAGTGCTTGACTACGATTTTGATGATGATGTTCAGGATTTGGCTAGAAATGTGATTTTGAACTGGATAGATGAAGACAATTTGTAAGTAACCAGGGGCGAGGCTGAATGTAACAAAGGTGATTGGAAATAACTCAAAGGTGACTGGAAATAAGTTAAAGGTGAGTATCTAATGATCAAAGGTGAGGTTGTACAGCTCAAAGGCGACTAGCTGCAACTCAAAGGTGATTTTGGATAGCTCAGAGGTGACTGTAAGATATTCAGAGGTAAATCAAGTCAACCAAGGATAATTTTCTATTGATCAAAGGCGACTGACTGCGGTTCAAAAGCGACTAACTATTGTTGAAAGGTAATTTTTTGTGATAGTGAATTATTCTTTTTTGGTAGTTTTTTGAGAAGAGAACAAATAGAAAAAGACACATAGACACACAAGACACTCACAAACATGTACAACATAGACTGGAAAAGATACTACTTGTTGAATCCCTACTTGGATTTCTCCAAATACTGAAATAAAGCAGACAACTAGAGTTGTTGGTGACATTAGCTCCCCCTTACACGGAACAAGCACACCAAATTCTCTTACCCTTCAGATTGTGTGAACCGAGTGAATTTCTGTCTCTACAATGAATAGTACATGTAGGGAAGCTTCGGAGGTTTGACCTCTTGTGTCAACAAGTAAAGGGATTTTGGCCTCTAAAAGAAATGCTTTCTAGTGAATATTTGGGGGACCGACACTTTACGTGTGTCCATCAAGCCACTTAAAGCTCTAACCAGTCTTACTAGGAGTTTCATATACACAAGGTATGCCTCCTTTCAAACTAGCACTATACAATAAGCGCTGATATAGGTTTAGACTTGGCTTTCACCTTATCCTATTTTATATAGTGGACTGAATGAAAGTACCGCTTGAGGTTGTTCCCTTGGGGTGAGTACCTCTTTTCCCACCAAGGTAGGCCTCTCTAAAGATAATAACAAGTACTCTTGTACCCAAGATCCATTTGATAGGCAAGAGGAGAGGATACTTTTATTATTAGCTTAGGGTTAAAAACATGCACAAGAAGCAAACAAAAAAGATAAAACAAACACAAGGTAAACAAGGTTCTTTTTAACACCAAAACCAAATGTTCCTAGATTAGTGAAAAATATGAGGAGTCTTTGATTGATCGATCTTGCAACAGATTTGTCAGTAGTTTTAGATCCACCTTTCTTCAAAAAATGATAAGATGTAGATGTGATCACCTGCTATACAAATGCGAGTCTGTATCGTGTAAATGTAATTGAGGATCTTGCAAAGGTGATTATCTATCAACTAGATTTACTCAAATGTCTATAACCCTGTAAAACCCTAATCAACCAGAGGCGACTTTTGGCAGACCAAAGGCGATTAGATGCAAACGAAAGGCGAGTTTCTACAGACCAAATGCAAGTTTCTGCATACCAAATGCAAGTTTCTACAGACCAAATGCTACTTTCTGTGAACCAAATGCTACTTTCTATGGACCAAATGCTACTTTCTGCTGACCAAATGCTACTTTTTACACCAAATGCTACACAGAGCTGTTCAAAGGAAATTTTCCATAGACCAAATGCAATTCAGAGCTGTACAAAGGCGGCGATCTACCGATCAAGTGTGATTCTCTATGCATCAAATGTGCTCTACGTACCTAGACTTTAAAACAACTTTTAAATGAAAAGACTAATCAAGGATGTGGGTTGCATCAGGCGTGCCAGAATGTGTGAGTAGAAAAAATCAAGTTAATAAGATCAAGCATTAAAAATCAAACCTAATCCTACCACCTTCAAAGAATCCATCTAAATGACACAAAATGAAAGAAAAACAAAGAACAATGTCACCTAGATTATATTGATTCCTTGGTTGGAATGTGGATTGCTTCTCAATAGTGAACAACCATAGTTGTCAAAGCTGACATGATGATAGATAATATGCTCAAAGTGCTTGATGAACGTTCAATCGATTCAATATGCATGAGATGATAATCTGGATGCTATCAAGATTGTGTGGGATAGATTTGGAATGAGGTGAGAGGGTGTTTATATAGCTCTCTACTAAGATTGATCAACAGTGGAGAAAGAGTGGCTATGTGAATGGTTGAGATTATTCTAGAAGCATGGATGAATGTGTACAAGACATGTGTCCATAGAGAAAGCTTTTATTAAATGATTGTAGTTGGGTTGTTGATAATGATAAGATTGATTTTCTTAAAATAGGATGCTTTTCTATTTTAAGGGTTGGATGATGTGGATGATTAATTTTAGAACCAATTAAATCATTTTTTGTATTTAATCTATGAACAAGGCCGACTTTTACACATAGAAGAAAGTGATAAGATAAATAAATAAATAAAATAAATAAATATATTTAATTTATTTTTAAATGATAGAGGAAAGAGCTATTTTTAGAAAATTGGAAGAAAAGATATAAATTAAATAAATTTATTTAATTTATGTGCATGATGAGAAGATAAATAAATAAAATATTAATTTTATTTATTTAAGAGGAATAATGAGATAAGTAAATAATTAAAAATTATTTAATTATAGATAGAAAAGAGAATAAAATAGATGAAATTAAATAAATAAATAAATATAATTTATTTAATTAATGATAGAAGTGGACAATTTAGAAGAAAATAGATGATTGATACAAGTGTGCTAGACAAAATTGGCATATGAATAATGCAACAAATTGACAAATGATATAAAGGGTCAATTTTGGGTGTACCTTCATTACCACTTCTTTCTCTTCCAATTCTCTACCAAGACCTCTAATGCTATTGACAACTTCATCCACCTTCTGCAAGTAGCTTGTGATGTTTTCATCTTCTGACATTCGCATGGTCTCAAACATGATCTTCAGATTCTGCATCTTAGCTTGCTTGACCTTATCATCTCCTTCATAAATACTTTTTAACTTTTTTCTAGATTTCATTACCAATTTTTAGATTCATGACTTTCACCAATTCAAAATTAGTAAGACCACTTAAAAGAGCATACCTTGCTTTACCATTGGTTTCATAGGCCTTGATCTCATTTGTAGTGCTCAGACCATTTTCAGGTATAGTGTATCTAGACTCAACAGACTTCCATATTTCATATCCAAGAGAAATCAAATAACCTTCCATCTTTATTTTCTAGAATGCATAGTTTGATCCATCAAGTAGGGGAACATCTTTCTTATGTGCCATCCCAGATCTACCTCAAGCGGTTAAGCTTTCTTCCAAGGAACCTCGCTCTGATACCAATTGTTGAATGCACAAGACAAATGAGGGGGGTGAATCAGTTGTAACTTAAAACTTTAGAGCCCTCACACACATTCATATCGACATTAATTCAATTAATCCCTTAAAATATTAAGATGATTAAGCATGAAACAAAATAACAGAAAGTTCTAAATCAAAGAAACATCAAACACAAGAGAACACCAGATTTACATGGAAAACCCAAGAAGGGAAAAACCATGGTGAGGATTAGCTCACAATATAAAGTAATATCAACATTGAAATACAATAGGGTCACTACCAAAAGGCTCACTGCCCAAAGGAAACAAAGTCTCACTGCCAGAATAGAAAAGAAGATAGAGAGGATTGTTACAAGGAGAAAACTATCTCAATGCAATAGAGAAGTCCACTACAGCGCCATCATCACCTTCGCAGTCATACTAAAGAATTGTAGACACCTTTTGCTCACTGCATCTAGTAATCTGACACATGAAAGCTTGTACTACACTACACACTCTACTACACTATCATTCACATCTCATACATCACACGCACACTCATTCATGATCCTTCGACACTTATATATACCATCTTCAACCTTGAAAATATTCTCCAAGGTCGGCAATACACCTTCACCATGTAAATTTAAATTAGGTCAAAACCAAAACATTCCCGCGGTGGAAAGGAATGAAGGTGGACCACAACACACCTTAGTTTGGACCTAAATCCATCCATACACGACACACCACGCTTCCACAAACATCAAAGCAACTCCATAATTAGTGTAAACACCCAAGGTTAGCCAAACCCGTGTTAACACAATAAACAATTATGTACATGCTTCCTTAAATCAAAGGTGACTCGTGGACCACACACCATGCTTGAACATGATCTAGAGTATTCCAAAAACATCCTAAAGTCCAACAAATTCCTCCACAACAACTTTCACCTGCCAAACAAACTTATCATGTTTACCCAGTATGCTCAAATGTCTGTGTCATGCACTGTAACTCAATATATCAACTTGTTGAGCACCAAATCATGAATAATTTCAACTGAAGATAGATATTGTGTATAGGAAAAATTGAGAGGTTGAATGATAAGATCAAAAAGTAATGATAATAACAACTCAATTACCCATAACATCAAAACGATCTATCTAAGCAATAACCAAATCAATGTATAAATAAAATTATGAACAAAGAAGCTATCACCTAGATTGTTTGGATCTCTTGGTCGAATGTGGATTGCTCTTCAAATTGCAAAACTATGTTTGCAACAAGTGGATGTAGATTGTGTTTGTACTCAAAGTGCTCAAGGGTGCACAATGATGCGATGTATGCTCAATGCGCTCTATGGATGCCTGAGAATAAATGATCAAAGAGGATTTGTTATGGAGATGAGGGGGGTTTATATAGATTTCAGACATGATCGATCAATGGATAAAATAAATCCATAGAATGGATGGTTGAGATAAATCAAATAACTCATGATGAATGTGCACACGACATGTGTCACTCCAAAAAGGTATTTTTATTAAGATAATTGCTTTCTGATAATTGACATGGAATAGACATGATAAAGATAGATTTGATTTCATAAATTAGAATACTTTTTTTTCTAATTTATGAGTTGATGATAAAAATAAGATAAATTAAAGCTAATTAACTTAACTTTAAATTTGCTTTTTGAAGTTCTAAAAATAAGACTGATTGTGCACATGAGTTAACATGATATTTTTAGAGGAATTGGAAGATAATTGATATTAAATAAATAAATTTATTTAATTGATTGTGCATGATTTGAAGATTATAAATAAAATATTTAATTTTATTTATTTTTAGAAGAGATGGAAGATTTAAATAAATTAAACAGCTAAATTGATTTAATTTATTTTGCATGATGAAAGATAAATAAAATATTTGATTATATTTTATTTTTAGAGATTGAGATAATTTAAATAAATTTGCATGATTTATTTAAATTTGGAAGAACAATTGGTTTAAATAAATAATTAAAATTATTTAATTATAGATAAGAGGATTTGGATGATAAATTAATTAAATAATTATTTTATTCAATTGACATGGATTTGATTTTTGAAAGAGGATAATTATTTAATTAAATAATAAAAATTATTAAATTTTGGAAGAATAAAGTTGATTGTGATTTAATTAATTAAATAAATAAAATTTATTCAATTAATGTCAAATTTAGGAGTTTTGGAAGAAATTGATGATTTTGATGAAATTAATTAAATAATTTGATTATTTAATTAACATTGAATGCAGGTGATTTGATAGATTTGATGAAAAATAAGTGATTCAAAGACATGGTCATTTTAGGGTGTCTACTTTTTGCCCCTCTTTGATGCAATGTAGTTTATAGCGTTGTTTTAAAGAAAACAATTGTTGAAGACATGATACAATTTTGATGCCCCAGTGTAGCTAGATGCCTCAGTGTAGCTGGCATAGGCTGCCCCCTCGAGATGAAAGACAAGGAAAGCGGCATAAGGACTAGGTTGATGCTCGATGAGAAGATTGTGTTTGAGTTGGATACAGACGAAGGCTTGACACGATGAAGAAAGAGTTTGCAGATATGAGTACAGTTTAGATTAGGGGTGGGAAGAAATTTAGGGTAGGGACACTATAAATAGGTCCCAAGGGGTTCCACACTCCTCATTTGTACACCTAGAGTTTACAAAAGTTAGAGCCATTTTCCTCTTTGCTTAGTTGAGAGCTCTTTGCTTAGAGTGGTTTGAGAGCTAGAAAACATGTCGATTCCTATGCATAAGCACTAGGAGGAGTGTGTGTGGACTTATGGGAGACCAGCGGGTGTGTTGGGATTGGCAAGTGATCGAAAACCTTGCTTGCGTTTTGAATTTTTTTAGGTTTTGCAAAGTTTTTGCCAAAGGTGCCGAGTTGGTGTAACTCAGTGCCTTTGGTACGCAATGTCTCGCCTTGGGTGAAAACTCAGTGCTTTTGGTTAAGTTATCCATGCCACCACACTGTTGGTTGACGTTGCAGTGCTCTTGGTAGCTCAACTAAGCGCTTCTAGCATAATAGTTCGGCGCTGTTGGTTTATGTAAGTTTAAAAACTTGGTGTGAATGTAAAGCAGTAAAGTGCCTGTGGTTTACCAGTTAAGCGCCTCTGGTGAAAACTAAGCACCTTTGTTTGTTTACGTCTAAGCACCTATGCGAGGCAACGAAGTGCGTTTGGTTGCACAGTGAAGCACCTTAGGAAAAATCTAGGTACTTTTGGTTTGAGGTGTAGTTTGGGCTAAGTTAAGTTTGGAAAATGTGTTCTGGAGGCTTAGACTAGAGTTGACTAGGTTAGACTTAGGGATTTGTGCCATGTGTTACTTAGGATCAGGTTGAGTTTGCAATGTGTTTAACAAGTGGCTATCATGGATGAAGGTCACCTTACCACCCTTGTACTCTTGAGAGAGACACTATCTAATTGTTGACTCCTAGAGATCATGGGATTATGGCATGTGGCTCACTTGATGCCTATCAGGGTGAATCTTGCAATGTTGACAGCGGTTGTTGAGAGATATCATAGTGAGACCTCCTCCTTCCACTTTCTGACATGAGAGGCTACATTGACTCTAGAGGATGTTCAACACATCCTACGGATTCTGATTTAGGGGGACATAGTGGATTATGACATAGAACGAGGAGAGGTAGGCCTACGAGAGGTGTTTATGACTAATGATCTAGGTGTGTAGGATCAAGAGATCCAGTGGGCTTGAGTGTGGAGACTTTGTGACTAGATACGATGGATTGTTGTTTCCCTAATTGGAGGTTTCTTATGTCCGGATAGGCACTCTAGAGGACTATCTATTGGATGGGACATAATGCTTTCAGGGATGTTTACTCACGGGATCAGATATGCATGTGGACCTTGTGTCCTTGGCCAGCTTTATCATGATTTGCATGATTGTGTTTATAGATATGGGAGTAACCTATCAGCAGGTGTCACATTGTTGCAGGTATGGGCCTAGGAGCATATCCCAGTGATTAGGCTGATCTCTTAGCATCACCGAGATCATGGTGATCCTTATGCATTTTTGTATGAGGGTGTTATGACACATTGGCAGATGGGTTTAGTGAGCTACTAGAGGCGATAGCTAGATGAGATGGATATATTTGTTTGGCGCCCATGGTTAGATTATGAGTCCTGGGATGATGACCATGAGGAGCTAGTTTATTGCAGGCAGCCAAGATATCTATTTGGTAGACACAATGATACGATTGAGAGATACCTTCTCGAGAGGGTATTGAGGTAGTTTGGTTTGCCGCAAGGATTTCTTGTAGGCAAGGCTATATATGCACGGACTAGGAGGGAGGTCGATGACTGGGGGCCAGAGATTACACTTGCTATAGCATTAGTAGATTTATAGGGACTTACCCCAATTATCGAAGATTGGATTATAGTGCTAGCCAACCTAGGCACACTACCAGCTTATGACACTTATTGGTAGACACACAGGCCAATTAGATTGACTTGACCTAGAGAGGTTGGAATAGTGCGGGAGGTGGAAGTTGTAGGAGTGGAGGCGAGGGCATAGAGAGAGGCTCGATAGCAGGCCATAGCACAGAGGTAGGCTGGGGGAGATGATGGAGATTAAGGAGATGTACCAATGGCTGAGGCTAGAGGATAGCAGGATGCACGGCTAGTAGAGACACCACTACAGTAGGCACAAAGACTACTACAGGAGGAGATAGCGAGGAAGACTCACTTGGAGCTATGGATGGTCTGAATGAGGAGAGATAGAGATGCAGCCCGGAGAGAGGCCAGACAGGTTGAGGCTCAGGCCCAACTACTTGTGCAGGCAGCAGTAGTGACATAGGCAACTTTAGTAGTGGCACAGGTACTGCCACCACCACTAGCAGATAATGGGCGTATTGCCCAGTTGACATTAGAGCTAGATGCAATAGTACAGCTATGTTTGACTATAGAGGCTACCCTACAGAGGTTTAGGTGAGAGAGAGACGATGCACGTCAAGCAGTGGGTGCAGATTAGCTGACATTATTTAGCAAGCTCACCCAAGTTCAGGGAGAGCTATTCACAGTGGGTAGTGTGGCCAAGTATTGCAGAGGTCTCTATTTTGGCACGGTACCGACAGATTAGTGAGAGCCTAGCTTTTGAGAGCAGAGTAGGTCAGGGGCCTCCTTATCGTGCAAGACGGGAAGATCAGTTTCATTAGTTAGGGGACCATTTGTGCATCTAGGTGGAGGAGGACTAGTAGGGGGACCTTCACCGAGTATAGGTGGAGGACATGGATCATAGCAGGCAGGCAGCTCTACCCACTAGCTTACACTAGAGCATGTATATTTATATATGTTGTATCAGTTTTGTATCATGATGGACATTGCATAGTTTGATTGATACCTACGTGCATCTGATGTATATTTTGTGGGCTTTTGATAGCCATGATGTATTTATTGATGTATATTTGGATGTATACATATGGACTATTGATGTAGATGGACTTTTGTATTTTGATGACCTTCACATGATGATATATGATGACATATTATGCTCACTTCTGTTGATGCTTTTGTGTATGCATTTCTTTATGACATGGATGTGATGACCTGTATTTATGATTATGGATTTATGTGATGATATATATGATGATGATATTACATGATGACATAGATGCTATGACATATGATGACATGATGATAATGATATGATATACGATATCTAACATGTGGTTTTTACAGATATGCATCAGATGGTGATGGAGATAAAAGAAAGGAGATAGAAGAGGACATGATAGAAAAGATTGTTGATCAATCTTTTACTTGAAAATCTATATAATGACATGGATAAATGGATGGTTAAATGGATGAGCTTGTTGCAACGGTTTCACAAATGTTTATAACGAGCAATCCTTATTTTGATATAGCACATGGATAGTGATGCAGTCAAGGTAGGAGGGTCCAGTGAGGGACTGTCCAACCTTGCATCCTTTTCCAAACAACACCATGATCATAATAGATATGCAATAGAAGATCACAGCTAAACCATAGAAAGATAAAAGATATTCATGAACATATAACACAAGATGTATCCTGGGAAAACCCTAACAGGGAAAAACCCAGCCTTCAAAGCTCATTCTTCATATATTATACTTCAAATCAAATTACACATGCCTCAAGGGATTTATAGATGCTAGGCCACAACCTAGGAATTACAAAAGATTCATAAAACATTATTATTTCAAGATTTCTTTCTTCTACAACTCAATTCTTTGCTCTGCAACTCATTCTGCTTCCTACTTTGCCTTCTACTTTGTTCTGCTACTCCTCTGGATCAAAATAACTTCAGGTCTTGCTTCATATCTTCGTGCTATCAATCACCTCCTCACTGCTACTTTGTAACAATCATTATCCTTCATTTATATCCTCCACAAGCCTTCGGATCATCATCAAGTCAGCCTAATTGCAATGGCTAGTTAGGGTAATGTGTACATAAAATAGGTCGGGCCTAAACATAAGGCACTGCTCCACAATTGCATAGAACTTCATGTGGATCACCATTAAAGGTCGGCCAAGTCCTAAAATTCATTGAACAATGCTCCTTTTTGCTCCGCAAGTCACAGATTTGCAAGCTGATTTAGACTCCATCGAACACAATCGGCTATGTTATGCAAAAATAGTCAATCTTCCGGTAGCAATAACTCTCCAGAATCAAAGCCAAATGATATAAATTATTGATATGTTATAACTGACTATGTCTAGATGTTAATTCCAAATCCACAACCTCTAATATTCAAATGCCAGAATTCTCCAAGGTCTCTCTCTTTGCAATCTGCAACTTCACTGTCAACTGTCTCCATTGTTTAGAATGCTTTCGGATGCTCCTGCATCAGACTCTTGGGGTTATTTGAAAAGTGACACTCTTCACTTTCATTGGTATTATGTCAAATTTAATGTGATCCCTTAGGATAGGTTCAGCAGTCTATTTTCAGGTAATTACAACTACCTCAAGGTCGGTGGTCTGTTCAAGTCCACCCTGCGAAACTACCTCCGGTTCTTCTAGGTTCAACGTTCTACTTGCAAGCCTTGCACTGCCTCAATGATTGGTAGTCTATGCAAGTCTTCTCCGCAAGTTGTCTCAAGATCAATCTCTGCTTCAATCAACTAAGAGTCAATAAATACATACTTGCATCCTTCAGAACAATCAGTAACTTTCTTTTAATACAGTCAACATAGTCCTGAATTTCTCTGCACACATTCTGATCTTTGATTTCAGAGACAATTTCCTTTGCACTCATTAGGGTCTCATAGTTTCTTCTCTATATATACTTCTCCTATACTATTCTCTGTTTCTTTATCCATGTTTCCTTTACTCCGGTACACAAACTTTCTTCTCCGGTAGAATATCTTGTCATTTCCTTTCTCTGCTAAGTTTCACACTTGTTTATACACACTTTCTCTATACTTCCTTCTCAGATGTTTAGTCTACAACACAATTCTGTTTAAGATCAATGCTTCACCTTCTTTCAGTTTCTTTATTATACTCAATGATTCAAAAGGTTCTTCTTCTTCCTCTGCATAAACTATCTCTGTATCATTCTCTTCTGGTTCTTCTGTCAAACTTGGTGATTCCAATGGTTCTTCTTCTTTTGCACAAATCATCTCTATATCAACAGGCTTTTCATCCTTTGTACAAACTAACTCTATGCTAGTAGGCTCTTTTTCCTCTGCACAAACTATCTCTGAATTAGCTTCTTTGGCGATAGGTTCTTGATGACATTCACTGCTTGATTCTTTTCTCCTCCAAACTTGAAAATAGGTTCTTCTAAATGGTCTTTTATCAAATCCACTTCCATTTCTTCTGTATCCTTCACTGTGATAAGAATTGTGACTCCTATCATTTCTCCCTCTGTAGTTTGAATTTCTACTCTTGTTCTATTCTATTGGAAACAAGGCAAATAACTGAGAGGGGGGGTGAATCAGTTATCTCTATTATCTTAACTTTCTTTTCTTCTTTTATAATTTGTGTATCATCAAAACATATATGCATATATAATCATGAGAGCAGAAATAAAATCAACACACATAGCACAAGGATTTTTACGTGGAAAACCCTGTTAAGGGAAAAACCATGGGGTGACTAACCCAAGATTGTATTCTCTGTTAAAAGAATAAGAAGTACAAAATGACACTTGCCAATTAGGGCTCACTGCCTAAGCACACTGCTCACAAGAGGCACACTGCCTACAAGAGACTCACTGACTACAAAACTTACAAAAGGTAACTAGTTGTTTGAACTGATGAGAGACATCTACAAATGCTAGAGTTCAGTTTTGGTTAGGCACAATATATTGATCTGATGTACTTCATTCTTCCTCTTCTCTAGTGCTACTACTCTATCACATACCGGACTTGTATTGCTGCTTCCTCACTTATCTCTGCCTTTCTTCGCACGTAATTTTTATCACATCTGTACTCACACACTTCTTCATACTAGAATTCATCTGGTATATATATCCGCACTAAGGATTTCAACAACTTTCTAGTCGGCAACTAGAATACTCAAGATATTTACAAATTATTGATCTATCAGCTGAATCCATCCTTGATTTGTGATGCGTATCAAAAACATAGGCATTGAAGTCATCAATCATGTTGGCCAACAATGTATGATCCCTCAAATAGCTTGATCAACATCAATTACTCATCCGGATTGAAGTCTGATACTCTGTCAGTTAGTTCTTCCTCAGTCTGCTCTGCCTGTCTGGAACCCAACACTCAAATGCTCATATCTTTTCCATGTTTTATCACCGGAGGCTCAATCTCTGGAATATAGTAGTCATGATACTCCTCTTGACTTTTCCAAGTCTGTAACTTGCTGAGTTACACCATCTGAGAGATCCAGACCTGATTGTTGGACCTTGTTGCATGCTCTGTTCTTGTTCACCAGACCAAAATAGTCTTCAATCTGACTTCCAGTATAGGCATACTATGTGCTGTGGATGTGTGGGATAGACTTTGTTGCCATCAATGACAACACTCATGAAGCCACACAGTGTCTCTTGCCAACAATCTCCCCCTTTAGCATTGATGGCAACACTTAGTAAAACATGACTAAGTGTTGCAACAAACTCCCCCTTGGCTGATGCTCTGTCTTATGCACTATTTTACCAGAGCTCCCCCTTAGCTGGATTCCACATTTTTCACTACTCCTCACTCCCCCTTTGACATCAATGGAAAAGGGTAGAATCTGCACACCAAAATTTGTAAAAAATTACCTATACATGGCTGCATAAGTATATATACATGTTATACTCACATATACTTAAGTACATCCGCAAAAGTGTCCTTTAACTGTACAAACTCTGTGGCCCAGCTTTGCTTCATCCTATAAAAAATGGAGATGTGACCACTCAACAAAAATGCATATGCTTTCGCCCTTCTTAGATCTGTCAGATCACTAGTCCAGGCTGTGGTCTGAGCATATGTTAAGGCCTCATGCCTTGCCTCTAACTTAGGGATAATTATCCCTTTGAGTTCACTCATCTTGTTTATTATATTCTTCTTTTCTTTGTCCAGCCTCTTTATTTCATTTATAATGACGATGGCCTGGCATTCTTGATTCATTAAGGATGTAGTGAGGGGATCAAAATTTTGAGATAAACTTGATAGTTTACTTTCTTGCTCTTTCACCTTCTTTTCAATATCCTCTGTCACTTTAGACCAAGATAGACAAAATTTGTACATGTCCCCATCATCTTTAAGAGCATTTTCAAGGCTCTTCATCCTAATATCTAGGGTCATCCTATCATTAGCAATGAGTCCCTGTACTTCAGTGAATCGTTTTCCCAAAAACTCTTTTTGGACCTTTTCTTCTGCCAATTTCTCTAAAGAATCAAAATGAGTGCTAACAGAGTTTACCAGAGATTTCAAATTATCGGATGGAGAGGCCAAAGGATCCTTTTGAAAAGATGGCAGGATCTTCTCCAGCATACTGGATGCAATCTCTAACATCTCACAGTCTTCCATGTGAGACTTCAGAAGTTTTTCTTTGGCCTTAGCTTGAGCAAAAGATACTATTTTCATTGTCTGGATAGGAGAGAGAGAATCAAAATTTAGTGGTCCTTGAAATAGCTAAGGTTCATCTATCTCCATCATCTCTTTGTTCAAGAAATTATTTACTGCCTCTATAGTGTCTCTTGCTAGAGATTGAGTCTTCTTTTCTTTTAGAATCTCAGAATTGTCATCAAAGGTCTTCTCTATTCGTTCTTCTTCTTTTCCCTTTACCTCCTCTTCTTGACCCACTTTTTCTTCTTTTCTTCCTTCTCCTTCAATTTCAAAATCTGAAATGTCTGCAGTGGGATCCAGAGGAGAGATGTTACCTGTATTTACTGCTTCATGAACTTCCTCTTCCGGAATAGAGGAATCCATGTCCTTAGTCTTCTCTTCACTTATCTCTTTTGACCTTTCTACATTTTTATTAGAAGATTCTTCATTGGCAGCATTTAATCCTTCAACATCCATGGTGGAAGGTTCTTCATCTGTTTCCTCTACAATTGGAAGATTGAATCTTTTGAAGGCATTCTAGAGGATGTCTTTTGTCTCTCTTGCTACTTGGTCAGTTTCTCCGAGCATAAGTTTATTCATTCTTGCTTTGCTCCGAAATTCATCCTTACAGTCCTTAAAGATCATGTTCATTTGCTTTGGAGTAATCAAAGGATAGAGCTAAATTGCTATCTGTTCTCAGATCTCTAAGTCTTTTGCCTTTGCATTCTCTTTTCTAAGTTTAAGTACCTTCTCTAGACTTTTGGGAATTAATGAAATAATTTCAATGAATGCTTTATTATAAATATTCAGGTATCTGACTGTAGCTTCTTCCAAGATGCTTTTGTCAGTATCACTATATTCATCATAGAATTCTATTACTGGTTGCAGATTCCCATCCATAGTGACTGCCTTGATGATATCATCAATGGAAAGAGTGGGCTTTTCAACAAATTCTTCTGCCTTTTCTTCTTTGTTTTTATCGGTAGAGGATTCCCTGGATGTTTTCTTCTTCATTTTCTTAACTTCCTCATCAGACTCTGTTTCTTCATCATCCTTGTGACTTGTGTAAGACCTTGTGGCTTTTGTTTTTGTTCTCTTTTCTCCTTTTCTGGATGTCTTGACTTCCAGTTTGGTGGCTCTTGAGCTCTTAGGAGTGGCAGGTATAGAGCTCTTGGAGGATCTAGTCTGTGAGGAGGCTTGTACCGAAACACTTCCTTTCTCAGCTTCTTGTTTCTCTTTCTCAGCTCTTTCAACTTTCTCTCTATTTGCATCTACTACCTCCTTTGATATGCCATATCTTTTGACAATTTGCTCAACTTCCCTTCTAACTTTCCTCTTAATCTCTGGTTGTCTTAGCTCAACATGTATTTTTATACTTAACTCTTGAAAGGTTCCAAACCTTTCTGCCTTAGGGTCCTTAGGCTGACTTAACACATGTTGAATATGCAACTCTAAGATTTTCTCATCGACCTCGTATCCCATTGGCATTATCCATACTATTCTGGGCTCAACTATCTCCATTAGGTATTGATCAGTATCTACCATAAAACACACTATATCCTTGTATTTCTCAACTATGGATTAAGGTATCCTCTCTCTGGCTTGCATCATACTTTGGAAGTTCTTAAAGTAACCCCAGAGTGCTATGCTTTTATCTTTAGCATCACCAAGTCCATACATATAGTCCCTAATCTGTATTGCAACCAGTTTGTCATTTTGCCAAACCCAACCACTTGATCTGGGCAG
Organism: Cunninghamia lanceolata; assembly: GCA_027924645.1. Lineage (NCBI taxonomy): Eukaryota > Viridiplantae > Streptophyta > Pinopsida > Cupressales > Cupressaceae > Cunninghamia > Cunninghamia lanceolata. The sequence goes on from BSBN01000047.1 coordinate 24,604,521, forward strand.
CTCATTCATGTAGTAGAAGAATAGACACAGTATTAAACAACCATACTTGAATGAGTTCTTCTTATCCTTCTTGATCTTCTGCAGGTTTTCTAATAGTTGGTTTAAAAGAAGATCACATAGGTCATAATCTGCATTTTCCCTCAACATTTGATATGCTACATATATTGTAGTCCTAGACACAAAATTCTTCCTGCTAGAATGATAGATTTTATACCCAATTATCATTGAGGCAAATTTGACATCTGGATCTATGATGTCATCTATGGTCATTGCTCTGTTGTCAAACTTAGATTTGGTAGCTTCAGTTATTGTCTGGTTCTTGACAGATTTGAGTGCAGGTAACCCACTGGATGAGTGTAGTCCAGTTACTACCCTAATGGCATCTTTTGTTATCTTAAAGGGCTTCATTAACCACATGAAATTATCATGCATTCTACTAAGGACATACCGGACCCAATCATCTTCTACAAAATAGGGAAAGTTGATGCAATGTCTGAAGTGCTTATCCCGGAGGGCCTTGTATTGAGGTTTGAGTTCAAAAATTTCATCTATTAACTATTTATGATAGATGTCCATCCACTTAGATTCTCCAAATTCCTCAATGTTAGCATGGATGTAGACCCTAACATCTTCTACGTGTAATACCCCATGTAGAATGCTAGAAAAAGTGCCTAAAGGATCAACTTCTAGGGATTTGTAGGGGTGTTTCTTAAATTTTGGGTGCAGCCTATCAGTGATCTTAACAACCATTGGAGTAGCCATTTTGCAAAAGATTCAGAGAGAGATTTTTAGAATTGTAGTAACTTTTTACGCTTTAGGGTTCGAAATAAGAGACATAACAAATCGCTGGTTGAATTGGATTTTTTAGTTGATTTTTGAGAGAGTTGTAAAAACTTGATGCAGAGCTCTTCTTTTCTTCTTCTCGAATGCAAATGTGCAAATGATGAGTGATAGAACCCTTTTATTCTTTCTCAAACCCTAATTTCCTTTTGCAATAAATGTATAACTTAAGTTATCTAGTTGCCCTGTTCTGAGAGAGATCTTTTTGAATCACTGTGTTGCACTTAGAATCATTTTCAATGAGGATTGACAATGTATCTTCTTTTCTCCAATCATGCCATGGATTCGCAGATCAAAGTATATCAATTCTGAATCATACCGGATCTGTCTGTGAAAATCTTGCTTTACCGGATGGTTGTCAAACCAGATCAATCTTGGATGATTAAACTCATGCAAAACTCCATGCGGATCTTCATATTTTTACCGAGGGTTATTTAGATATTTTTCTAAGAACCCTTTAATCCACAACATTCCATGTGCCAAATTTAGGCACCAATTGACTGGCTGGGGGAATTTATTTTTCTTTGTGACTCCCCCTGAACCAGAGCTCATCTGTTTAGTTTCCGAAAGGAGTATCAGCACCAGATTGCGGTGTGGATCCTTCCCCAACATTTTCTGTACTCTTCTTCACCTAAATCTTGCGCATCTCCCTTTGAACTTAATCTGCATTCACTTTGTCTTTTCCCTTATCTTGTTTTCTGATTATGATGTACTAGACCCTTTTTATCCTGATTTTTACTTCTTCAGAATTTGGCAATATGACCAGATCTATTGCAATTATAACAAAAAATATTTCTTTGCATATTTGACTGATATCCTCTTGATCTGCATTGATTAGCCATATGTCCCATTCTATTGCATGTAAAGTAACTACCATTGAATGAATTGTTTATTTGCATATTTTTGCATTCATGAGATTTGTGACCATACCTTTTGCAGTTGAAACATTGTCTAGAGAAGGATGGATTAGTCTGATTCATTCTCCTTCTGTACTGAGTTGCTTTATGACCAAAATTGTTGCAATTGAAGTAGTATCCATTGAAGGATGGATATCTTTGAGCATTTGGTTGCCTTACCGGAGGTCTTCTAGGCCAGTTTCTTTAATTTCCTAATCCAAAGTTCTTCTGATCGGATCCAGAGCTTTCACCTTTCTCATATCCCAAGCCACGCTTATCATCTACCCTCTTTTGGCTTTCAAGAACTTCAAGTTGAGCTGAGCTTATCTTGAATTTCTATTTGTATTCATTTGCTATTTGAAGATCTTGTTTAAGAGTGTCTATCTGATTCTCAAGTTGTTCTCCATTATCTCTAGCTTCTTCAAGATCAGATTCAAGATGGCTAATTATTTTGTCCATTTTGTGGCAGTCCTCTGTCTTCTCCTTGAGGGATTGTTTTAGATTATCTTCAATTTTCCTTTTCTCTTCAATTTCTTGGGTGATTCTCATAACCCCTGATTCCATCTCATGCCTTACCATAATGACCTCTTTTGATAGCTTCTCACATAGCTTGTTTTTCTCATTCAGATCTTCATTAGTATCATTGGCTTCACTCTAACTTGCTAATTTTTGAAGTAGTTCCTTTCTCTTTTTCATAGAGATACTCAGTTTTTCTTTTAGCTCATTTATGAAATCATTAGCTTGTTTGAGTCTTTCTCTCAAGTTTTTGACTTCAGAGTGAGATTGTTCAAGATCATCTAGGGCAGACTGAAGTTGTTCCTTCATACCATACATATCCATTGAGATTCCCAGATCTTCCTCAAGCTATTAGGCTCTGTTTAGAGGAACTTAGCTCTGATACCAAATGTTGGAAACAAGGTAGATAACTGAGAGGGGGGGTGAATCAGTTATCTCTATTATCTTAACTTTCTTTTCTTCTTTTATAATTTGTGTAGCATCAAAACATATAAGCATATATAATCATGAGAATAGAAATAAAATCAACACACATAACACAAGGATTTTTATGTGGAAAACCTTGTTAAGGGAAAAACTATGGGGTGACTAACCCAAGATTGTATTCTCTATTAAAAGAATAAGAAGTACAAAATAGCACTTGCCAATTAGGGCTCACTGCCTGAGAACACTGCTCACAAGAGGCACACTACCTACTAGAGACTCACTATCTACAGAACTTACAGAAGGTAACCAGGTGTTTGAACTGATGAGAGGCATCTACAAATGCTAGAGTTCAGTTCTGATTAGACACAATATATTGATCTAATGCACTTCATTCTTCCTCTACTCTAGTGCTACTACTCTGTCACATATCAGACTTGTATTGCTGCTTCCTCACTTATCTCTGCCTTTCTTTGCACTTAATTTTTATCGCATCTGTACTCACACACTTCTTTATACTGGAATTCATCTAGTATATATATCCGCACCAAGGATTTCAACAACTTTCTAGTTGGCAACCAGAATACTCAAGATATTTACAAATTATTGATCTGTCAGCTGAATCCATGCTTGATTTGTGATGTGTATCAGAAACATAGGCATTGAAGCCATCAATCATGTTGGCCAACAATGTATGATCCCTCAAATAGCTTCATCAACATCAATTACTCATCCAGATTGAAGTCTGATACTCTGCCGGTCAGTTCTTCCTTAGTCTGCTCTGCCTATCTGGAACCCAACACTCAGATGCTCATATCTTTTCCATGTTTTATCACCGAAGGCTCAATCTCTGGAATATAGTAGTCATGATACTCCTCTTGACTTGTCCAGGTCTACAACTTTCTTGAGTTACACCATCTGAGAGATCCAGACCTGATTGTCAGACCTTGTTGCATGCTCTATTCTTGTTCACCGGACCAAAACAGTCTTCAATCTGACTTCCGGTATAGGCATACTATGTGTTGCGGATGTGTGGGATAGACTTTGTTTCCATTAATGACAACACTTATGAAGCCACACAGTGTCTCTTGCCAACATGCTCTGCATAAGGTCTTCTATCTCTGCAACCTAATCCAACATATGAATACTTCAGTTTATACCTCCCTCTGAACATACCAATAGCATTTCTCCATTCCTATCCATCAATCCATCCATAATCTTTCTGTATGCAACTTGTCATAGATTTTCTCCTTCCCATTCTATTCCAACACATCTTTTCAGAATGATTCCTTAATCCACAAAACTTACAAGGGTAAAGATCCTGACACAACTCCTCATGTCCATGTCTATTACAATGTGAACAATACGTACCTCTTCTTCCCTGATTTGATTTTTTGAATTTGCCATAACATCATTACCTTTGTCATATCCAAGGCCTTCACTTCTTGATCTAATTATTGGTTCAATAGGTTCTGTAATTCCTTGCTGATGCTTTCCCAATCCTTGTCCTTCATATCCCATTCTTTACATGATTTTGAAACCAATACCATCACCGACAACTCTACGTTCTGCCACACTATCATCTTTAATTTCACTTTCTAAAGGAACTTCTGCATCATCACACAAATCATTAGTATCACAAGAAACATCACAAAATTTAGGTTTAGATCTCAAACTTTCATTCTCCTTTCTGCATTCTACTATTGACTCCAACTGATCTTTCTGCTCTTTGAATTCTGATATTTCACTTTTCTACAAACTATTCTCCTTCTTCAATTCTTCCAAACTACATTCTAGATCTCTGTTCCTCTATTCAACCTTATAAAATAACTTAAATCCTTCTTCTAGTTCTACTAATCTCTTTTCAACATCCTCAAAGAATTTCAGCTCTACTTCTAGGTCTTCATTTCTGCTCTTTACGTCTTTTAGTTCTTCTTCAAGGTCATCAAACTTGTCCACTCCTAGATCTTTCATCTTCTCTAACATTCTGCATTATACTTCCAGATCTTGCATAGTTCATCTTTCAAAATATCCTTTTCGCACATTAGAGTTTCATTTTATTTCTTCATCCTCTTTCCAATCTTCCCCATTATAACAAATCAAATAAACAACTTAATTTGAAAAGCTTACCAAATATTCCTTTCCTTGATCTTCTTTAGCGATGACACTCATTACTCCTAGGGTTTCACCCAACACTTTATCAGATTCACCACATCTAATAGATTTGCAACCAGCCCAGTGGATTCAAAACTAGCTTTTATACCACTTGATGTAGTCAAGGTAGGAGGATCTGATGAGGGACTGTCCAACCTTGCAACCTTATCCGAACAACACCATGATCATAATAGATATGCAACGGAAGCTCACATCTAAACCACAAAAAGATAAAAGATATTCATGAACACATAACACAAGATGTATCCTGGGAAAACCCTAACAGGGAAAAACCCATCCTTCAAAGCTCATTCTTCATATATTATACTTCAAATCAAATTACACATGCCTCAAGGGCTTTATAGATGCTAGGCCATAGCCCAGGGATTAAAAAAAGATTCATACAACAATATTATTTAAAGATTTCTTTCTTCTACAACTCAATTCTCTGCTCTACAACTCATTCTGCTTCCTGCTCTGCCTTCTACTCTATTCTGCTACTCCTCTGGATCAAAACAACTTCAGATCTCGCTTCATATCTTCATGCTATTGATCACCTCCTCACTGCTACTTTGTAACAAATCATTATCCTTCATTTATATCCTCCACAAGCCTTTGGATCATCATCAAGTCAGCCTAATTGTAATGGCTAGTTAGGGTAATGTGTGCACAAAATAGGTGGGGCCTAAACATAAGGCACTGCTCCACAATTGCATAGAACTTCGTGCATATCACCATTGAAGGTTGGCTAAGTCATAAAATTCATCGAACAATGCTCCTTTTTGCTCTGCAAGTCACGAATTTTCTCTGCAAGATGATTTAGATTCCATTGCACACAGTTGGCTCTAATCTACAAAAACAATCAATCTTCCGGTAGCGATAAATCATCAGAATCGAAGCCAAATGATCTGAATTATTGATATGTTATAACTAACTATGTCTAGATGTTAATTCCAGATCTACAGTCTCTAATATTCAAATGCCAGAACTCTCCAAGGTCGCTCTCTTTGCAATCTGCAACTTCACTGTCAACTGTCTCCATTGTTTTGAATGCTTCTGGATGCTCCTGCATTAGATAGTTTTCAACCAAGGTATCAAAGACCAAGGTGCTATGATATCCTAGTGCAAGGATGTTGACTTTGCAAGCAAGCAGTTTGAACATAGATCCCTTAGAAATAATATAACCTTGTTGGATATGTGAATGAGCCATAGTCTTGAACATATAATAAACTTTAATACATTAATATAAAAAGTAAATTAATATGTAAGATGCTAGGTTGTAACACACACACAAGAGAAATATGCTACTAAGAAAGATACTAAAGATCATTCCTCAAACACGGCACACAAAAGAAATTACTATGCCCCAATACGTACTGCATCGTAACATACCAAGATATAGATAAATCAAGGTAGTCTTGAATAGGTAATGGGAAAGGAACAGATTGACTGACTTACAAAGTAAACATACAACCAACATATTCTCTTGCCAAAGAGGTTGCTAAAGATAGATTGGATTGGTTGGGTAGAAAATAGCCTTATTGTAGGAATGATATATCTATTAAAGGGTGTTGATCTATTGAAAGTATAATGTCTGGTTTTAGGAAATGAAACATGTCGTGTAAGACGCCTGGTCTGGTTTCGACTATGGAACATCCTATATAAGAGAAGTGTGTTGATCTGTTGCTTGGTTGAAGCTGATTAATGTAGTAGATGTTAGCAATTCATATGTAGGACAGCAAATGGCTTTGCAAGTAGGTGTTTTTGCTTCAGGTTGTTTAAGGTCTTTTGCTTTGAAAGTATGCATTTGTTTGGTTGTTTTGCTACTCGAGTTAGTCAAGTTGAGGTGGATGGATTTTGATAAATGGAAGACTAGAAAGATAGAATGTCAATGGATTAAGATGGATGAATAATGATGAATCGTATGTGCCTGAGTACTAGATATATCCTTCATATTCTAGACTGCCTACATACCTTGTATCCACAGGATCAAGGCACATTACGATGAAAGATGGATATGATAATATGTAGTTTTGGGTGGAGTGATGAGTGGGTCAAAGTGTGTTTGAGCTTGGGTAGGTGAAATAATGACATCTTATGTACCTGAGTACTAGAAATTTTGTTCGTGTTCTAGACTGCCTACATACCCATATCCATGGGATCAAGGTACCTTAAGATTGAGATGATGATATGTAGTTCTAGTTTGTGTTTGATAACGTAGGATTGGATAAAGGGTTTTGGTTGTGGTGAGATGGTTGAGGGATTAGTTTTATGTGTTTTTGTTTTTGAATGTGTATTTGTTTTTGATTTGAGATGGCTTGAAGGATGAAGTGTTTTTGTTTTTGTTGTTTGCAATGTTTGTGAACCATGAACAAGGATCCATTCCTAGACCCAGGTTAAGGAAAGGGTTGCCCCCATTCTAGTAGAGGTGTTGTTATGGTTGACTAACATAGGATAACGATTGGTGATAGGAAGACAGATAATTTGACATGGTTCACTGACATAGGATAACTTGACATGGATAACTTTTGACATGGATAACGTTTGGACATAGATTAAGACATGGGATAATGATGATGGCTGAACTAACATAGAAAAGTTACTGATTGACATGGGATAAGTGACATTGACAAATTTCCAAGCTATTCTAGATAAGGAAATGGAAATGCAAAAAGTTCAATGGTTTTATTATGGATTGATGGATGAAGTTCATTATGAAATGGACATGGAATGAACAAGACTCGATAGATGATGGATGCTGACTCTACACATAGTGCCTATTTGCCAGGTTTTCACTATCGTAATTATTCAAGGTGCATGTTTACCATGTTTTCACTAGAGGATGGATTATTTTTTGTTTTATTTTCTTGATTTTTTTTTGACATGGATACTCTGAGGATCAAGCATAGAACTTCTTGAGATGAACATTGTTGAGTGGCTCATCTAGAGGAATGTATTCAGGTGTTACTAAAGTATAAGCTCCTGATCCATATGCTACTATGATAACAAAGGGTCCTAACCAATTAGGTTTGCACTTGCCCTTCTTTTCTTGATCTGCTTGGTTTCTCAAATTTTCCTTGAGGACAAGATCGCCCACTTGAAACTGTCTTTCTTTGATCTTCATGTTATAGTTGTGCCAAAGGCTATTTTGATAGACATGGAGATGATTAAGTGCGACAAGGCACCTCTCATCTAATAGTTCTAGCTCAGCTAATCTAAAAGTCTGATACTCCTCTCCATCAATCAAGTGCTGCATGGATACTCTGAGGGATGGGATCTCGACCTCTATAGGTAGAATGGCTTTAGAGCCATAGACCAAGGCATAGGGTGTTGCACCAATTGGTGTTCTGATATTAGTGCAATAGGCCCATAGGGAGGGATTGAGTTGTAGATGCCAATCACGACCAGCTTCATTAACCATTTTCTTAAGGATTTTGAGAATGGTTTTGTTGGAAGCCTTGGCTTGGCCATTACTCTATGGATAGTAGGGAGTGGAAAAGTGATGTTGGATATTGTATTGGGTGCACAAGGCGCGAACATCTTGATTCTTGAATGGTCTCCCATTATCAGTGATAATGTCTTGGGGGATACCTACCAGTAAATGAGGTAGTTAAGGATAAACTCGACTATTTGCTTGCTAGTGATATAAGTCATGGGAATGACTTCTACCCACTTCATGAAGTACTTTGTGGCAGTAATGATAAATTTATGGTCATTAGATGAGGATGGATGGATTTGTCCTACGAGGTCGAGACCCCATTATGAAAAAGGCCATGGAGTTGTCACAAGTTGTAGTTCATGAGCTGGTGCATGAATCGAATCTCCATGCTGCTAGCATTGTAGACACTTCTTAGCAAACTACATAGCATCTTGTTCTATAGTAGGCCAATAATACCCTATGCGGAGTATCTTCTTAGTGAGATTAGGATCAGTAGAATGTGCACCACAGACACCTTCATGTATGTCTCATAAGGTGGCATCAGTTTCATCCATGTTAAGACATCATAAGGGGATACCATCGAGACTCTGACGATATAGTGTATCATCTAGAATGGTGTAATAGGAGGATCGATGGTGACTCAGAAGTTTGGATTATGCCTAGCTTCTCTAGCTCTGCAACTTCTATTCTACAAGTTAATGCTTCAGATGAACTCATTAAGAAATAATTAACTTTGGCTTTTGGTATGAGTTCATTACCTTGAGGATCTCATTTGAGAGGGAGATCACATGTCAGGTTCCTTTGTTGCTTTTTCAAGTCTTTTGTGAGAACTGTGGTAGCAAAGGTACTTTTAATTTTGGCAAGAGATTCTTGACCTGCATGCATTTGTTTGGCTAACCAAACAACATTAACAGGTTTCTTTTTCTTTTCCTTTTCTAACTTAGTTGTATAAGTTAGATCTTGATAAAACCTTGGAAGCTGATACCTATTCTGAATTATAATAAAATCAGAATTAATGGTGAAAGGTTCCCATTGTCGAATAGCTTTGCTTCCTATTACACCGTCATAACCATCTACCTCATATTGAACAAATGTCAGTGTATCCATAAAACCATCAAAACCAATTTGAATAGGAACTTCACAAATTGCAGAACTTTCACCTTTTTCAGAATTACCAAAAGTGATGCTCATGGTTCCTTCTATCCAGGCATCTCTAGGAAATGCATTGTATCTAGCAATATTAAAATCTGCTCCTGTATCAATGAGGAATGCCAAAGGATAAGCCATTATACCTGGAAAGTGTATTGTTAGGATAACACCTGGACATGCAGTAGTTTTCATGGTCCGCTTGTAGGCTTTCATCTGACGGCTGCTAGAACCTTCTTCGAAAGTGATTTCTAGTTCTTCCTCAACAGCTTGATGGATGAGAGGACTATAAGGCTTTTCTTCACAATACAGCTGTTCTTCCCTTATTGATCCTTGTAAGGGTAACTATATAGTTCCAGCTGAATTAAACTGGTTAACAAACTTATCGAGCTCAGGAGATTTTTCCATTTCTTCTATGAGGTAGAAATTCTCTTCATCATCTATTTCAGAGATTTCGGCCTGAGATTGTGTTATAACCTTTGCAAGAAAGGCTTTGCAGATTCTTCTCCATAACCTTCTAGCCATATTGCCAGGTGCAGGGGTTTCACTGATGGTTCTTTGAGCAGGAGGACTTGGTGGCCATGGTTCTCTTCTCTGTAGAGGCTTATAGCCATGTTGTTCTGGAATTTCAGCTGTTGAGATGGAAAGACCATATTAAAGCACATCACAATCTAATTTAACTTCACTTCTGACCTTTTGCAGAAGTTCTCTCTGTTGTTCTAAAGACTCCTGCTGAGCAAGTATTTGACATTCAAATAGATCTTATGAATATTATTATTTCTTACACTCAGGAACAATACATTCATCATATTCAATGCGCGTTGGTAATAATACAGACATATATGCATAAAGAAGAGCTTAAAAGCTTTTACAATACTATAAACTTGTTTACATCAGATTTTCTGATTCACTTAGATCAGCTTAAAGCTACAAAGTGAAGAGCATACTCTTCTTGACAAACTCCTAACAGACTCGAGACTTAGACTCTTTCTTTCTAAGACTTCACTCGCCTAGAATTCCTTGATTTACAAGGTGGCCTAGCCTTCCTTATATAGGATGTTGAGGCTGATCTTTTAACCTTGTTACAAGAATTGCAATATGAAATCCATTAATAAAAAATGGACACGTAACAACTCCTTTTTTGAAGAGTTACCCATATGAAGATAAGCATCTTCTAGTGGGTCCCAATATGAGGTAGATGGTTATGATGGTGTAATAGGAAGCAAAGCTATTCAACAATGGGAACCTTTCACCATTGATTCTAATTTTATTATAATTTAGAATAGGTATCATCTTCCAAGGCTTTATCAAGATCTAACTTATACAACTAAGTTAGAAAAGGAAAAGAAAAAGAAACTTGTTAATGCTGTTTGGTTAGCCAAACAAATGGATACAGGTCAAGAATCTCTTGCCAAGATTAAAAGTGCCTTTGCTGCCACAGTTCTCACAAAAGACTTGAAAAAGCAACAAAGGAACCTGACATGTGATCTCCCTCTCAAATGAGATCCTCAAGGTAATGAACTCATACCAAAAGCCAAAGCTAATTATTTCTTAATGAGTTCATCTGAAGCATTAACTTGTAGAATAGAAGTTGCAGAGCTAGAGAAGCTAGGCATAATCCAAACTTCTGAGTCACCATTCTCGTGTCATACAATGTATGTTCCAAAAGTTGATGAGAATGGTAAGGAATTACCTGAAAAATGACTAGTCATAAATTATAAGCCGTTAAATGATTGTCTTGTTGACAATAGACATCTTCTTCCCAGTAAGGATCATATTTAGTAAACTATTCAAGGTAGTCATGTTTATTCCAAATTTGATCTCACAAAAGGGTTTTGGCAAATTGGTCTCAAAAGTGCTGACTTTTACAAAATAGCATTTTCAGTACCACAAGGCCTCTATGAATGGATAGTCCTTCCATTCGGTATCAAAACTGCTTCCTCCATTTTTCAACAACAAATGGATGCAGGTCAAGAATCTCTTGCTAAGATTAAAAGTGCCTTTGCTACCATAGTTCTTACAAAAGACTTGAAAAAGCAACAAAGGAACCTGACATGTGATCTCCATCTCAAACAAGATCCTCAAGGTAATGAACTCATACCAAAAGCCAAAGCTAATTATTTCTTAATGAGTTCATCTGAAGCATTAACTTGTAGAAGATTCCATAACCCAGGAATCTGCAACTATATAGTCTGAACTACATCAAGAGTCCACAACTATTTAGTCTGTGGTACAAACAGTAAGACAACAACATGTTGGGTTACAAATAACTCAAAGGGAAATGTACCATGTTTGAGGTATTCATAGATATCTTCATACCATGGGGAATAGGGATTAACAAGTTTGCAGATGATTTCAGTAGTTGGAACATTGACGACTGGTATCAATAATTGCTCGATCAAGAATTCACATTTTTGTGTGTTTATAGGCATGTCTATAAGTGACCCCACAGAGGCGATATAATCTACAACTTTGTTATTCTCTCCTAGAATTTGCTCAAATGTGATGTTAGAAAAGTGTAGTTTGTAGGCATCCACTAGTTGTTTGTAGAGGACCAGCTTTTCATCTTTTGTTTGGTACTCATCAGTGACTTGCCGAATGACTAATTGTGAGTCTCCATATACCTATAGTTCTTTGATATCCTATTGGACTGCTGTATTGAGACCTATGAGGAGTGTTTCATACTTGGCTATGTCGTTGGTGCAAGGAAATGCAAGCTGATATGAATTCAATGGGATATAGTCATTTTGAGGCGTGATAAAAAGGATGCCGACCCCTGATCCATGCTGTGTGTAGGAACCATCAAAATACAACTTCCACATTACTAAGGTAGAAAGATTGAAGAGATTTTCATCCAAAAAGTTAGATACCATAGGATGTACATCTGTCATAGGTGCTTCTACTAGTTGATCTGCTAGGGCTTGTCCCTTGATTTCTTTACAATCCACATACTCAATGTCAAACTCACTAAGGATCATGGCCCATTTAGCTAGTCTGCCTATGAGAGATGCTTTTGCTAGGAGATACTTTAATGGATCAATTTTGGCTATTAGATTTGAGTGTTGGTTTAGCATGTAATGCCACAACTTTTGGGAAGTGAACACTAAGGCTAAACAAGCTCTTTCCATAGGTGAATAATTGAGTTCATAACCCACCAAGGTTTGACTGATATAATAGATAGCATGCTCTTTTCTTGACTCATCATGTTGTGCTAGAAGAGATCCTAGGGCTACATTTGTAGTTGAGATGTACAAGATCAAAGGTCTATCGACGAATGGTGGTACCAAGATAGGAGGTATAGCTAGATATTCTTTGAACTAAACAAATGTTGGTTGATACTTATCGTCCCATCAAAATGAGACATCCTTTTAGAGAAAGTGTTGAAATGGTTGACATTTTTCTGCGAGCTGTGAGATAAATCACCCAATGGATTGTAACCTTCCTTGAAGGCTCCATAATACTTTTAAATTATTCAGTGGAGGTATCTCTACTATAGCCTTGACTTTTGCTAGGTCTACTTCAATGCCTCTGTGAGATACAATGTATCCCAATAGTTTTCCCAAGGTTACTCCGAAGACACACTTCTTTGGATTGAGTCTTACTTGATATTTTTTGAGTCTGTCAAATATTTGTCCTAGAACCTATATATGATCTACCCTAGAAGACTTTGCTAGTATATCATCAACATAGTCCTCCATGAATTGATGAAAAAGATTTTTTAATATCACTATCATTTCTCTTTGATAGGTTGCCCCTGCATTCTTTAGACCAAATGGCATGACGCACCAACAATAGGTACCCCAAAGACAAGTGAAAGCTATTTTATGTTGATCTTCTTCAGCTATTATTATCTGATTGTAGCTGGAAAATCCATCCATTAGAGAAAGCATTTCATGACTAGCAGTCAAGTCCACTATGAGATCAATGTTTGGCAATGGAAAATCATCTTTGGGACATGCTTTGTTGAGATCTCTGAAGTCAGAACACATGCAGATGCCCCCATTTGGTTTAGCCATAGGCACAATGTTTGAGACCCATTCTAGATAATCAATAGGCTTGGTAAACTTTGCATCTAGCAATTTCTGTATTTCAACTTTCACCAAGAGAGTGATTTGTGGGTGCATCTTTCTTAGTTTCTGTTTCACTGGTTTAGCTTTTGGATCAACCGTGAGATAGTGAACTACAAGAAAAGGGTCCAACCCTGGCATATCAACATAGGTCCATACAAAATTGATAGTTCTCTGTAAGTAGAAGTTGGTAAGATTCTTGTGCTCTTGTTCTGATAATGATGTTGCAAGGAATGTGGTCTTAGGATTTTGCTCTGTGCCAAGATTTATCTATGTAGAATCTTCCACTAGGAGAGCTGATTTCTCTTGATATTTAGATGGTAGGGGAAGGCCAAATCCTCCATCCTCAGGTGCCATAGTTGGCTTTTCACCTTTTGATGCATCCTTTGTTTTTACTATTTTGTGATTGGGAGGTGCCACAGTGTGGTTTTCACCTAGAGATATTTCTTTATTTTTACTTTTGCGATTGGAGGATTTGGCATTCTCACCAAAATAAGTAGTTTGCTCTAGTTCCATTACAAAACCAGCTTTGTGATCACCAAAAGGGATACCATCCTAGAGTCCCATGAACTCAGCAATAGGTTTGTCATTCTAAAAAACATCTAGAATGGGGGACCCTTGTTGTTCCCAATTGATAAGTTTAGGGTAGACACGTGTTACAATCTGGGTGTTTGTGGTTGATGTTAAGGATATGGGTGATAGCATAAATATGGAGGATTCAGTGAATAAGTCAGTCATATGGAGGTAAGAGTCATCGATGATATCCTCTTTCGATGTCAAATTTGCGAGAGAAGTTTGTGCCACCTTGTCGAGAATACCCTCGATGTCCAAGGTGCGTGGTGTTGGTGTGAACACATAATTCACACATGTTAAGTTGACTTAGTGAGTCTTCTAGATGTTTAGTTGAGTCTAGTTGTGTGTTGAGGTGTTGATAGTTGGAGTGAGTTGTCTTATCCTCCACATGTGCAATTAGTTATCATCCTCTAATTAACACATGTTGTAGGAATATCTCCACTTTCCACTCCACCTTTCTAGCTCTCACCTTGCCTTTATAAACAAGGCTCACTCATTGTATTTCATACAGCTTCATATGATCTTTGTATAGATTCTTTGCTCCATTGTTTTAGCATATTCTTCTCTTTTATCTTTGTGTGGAAGGTTGTCTTGATTGCAGGTGATCCTGGCTTGCTAAGTCACATTGACTCTTACATGGTATCAGAGCCTGATCTGCAATTTCCTTCCCTCATTGGAGAGGTTTTGCTAGGAGCTGTGTTTTAGGAGCATCTTGGAGTGAATCCAACATCACAGTTGCGATCAGGAGGCTCAAATCTGTATAGATCAACTTTTCAATTGCTAAATTTCATCATCAGAAAAAAAAGGCAAAATTTTTTTGCCCTTGGTCCCTTGACAAAATCCATACGGCCGACACCATCTCTGTGCAGTCTGCAGATGCAAGTGCACTAGATTGTGTCATCCATCGGTCAAGTTGCTTCAGTATTGTCCATGGGTACTAGCCAAATACATTGGTGTCAACAGCTTGTTTAATGCCAACTCATTGGTCTTCAATCCGCCTTAAGCAGTTCATACATTCCGCCACATGACAACAATAAACGGTGATCCTGTTGGCATCTTTGCCTTTAGCAGATATTTTTTTACAGTTGGCAGTCATAAACCTCCAACTTTCAGTGACTAGTCAATGGCATTTATTTTTCTTAGGCTGGGTCGACAGTTTAGTCGACACTTTGGCAACTTCTAGATCCGCATGTTCTGGTATTCTCCCTATTAGTCAGCTCACACCAGACATCTCACTGAGTGGTCATTTTTATTGGATAGTCAAAGTTATCCTTGGTAGTCATAAAGTCGACGTTGGCACCAAAACTCGTCAGTTGTTTCTGTGGTGAAATACATCAAATCTAGTGGTCCTTGCTAGCAACAGTCAATTTTCAATAGTTGGCAACCAAACATCGTCGACCAAATCCTCTCCCATCGGCGGTCACATTGGATCTCCTTCATCGATAGTTTTACAGTGACCAAACATCCACAGGCATTTTGTTTTATTCTGCAAGTTTAATCCTCGGCTCCCTGAGATCTTAACCGATGATCACATCATGTTTCGGCGGATTCCACCAACCTTTTGGCTAGCGTTTGGTGGTCTGTAGTTCAAAACCCTTGGATCTTTGGCCGGAAGTTACATCCAGTAGTCTTCTATACCTGGCGCTGACCCTCCATATTTTCTGCCTTAGCATTCAATGGTTTTGTCTAAGAAGTTGACATTCAATCATTGATCGGTGGTCTATTCAACAGTCAATGTTTTCTAAGTGACTGACAGTTTTGTGGTATGCCAGGTATTTTCAATACCTGTCAGTTGTTCTTATCACTCATTCAGCTGCATATAACCAACAATTGTTAGCGACAGATCCATCGACAGTTCTTTGGACTCATCAGTAGTTTCTATCGGTGGTTTATGTAGTGTTTCATGGCGGCCTGCAACATATTTCCCTAGCGGTCAAGCATTACAAGTATCGGTGGTGGTTTACCATTTTGGCGGCCCTTTCTTTGTCATCGGTAGTTTGTGTCTCATGCCTAGAAAACTTCTATACTCATTGATTGCTCTTCGACCGTCCATTGGGACCCTTTTGGCTCGGTCCCCGCCGGCCTATATGTAGGTCAGCCCCACCAAATATAAAAGTCAACTTCTAAAGCAAGGCGGTTTTGTCTACCTACTAGCGGTTTCGATATTGAGATAGGTGGTTTTGTCCCAGACTGGTAGTTTTTTTGCTGAGATCGACATTTTTTTCCTAGCATGTTTTTTCTCAGACCAGAAGGTTTTCCAGCAGATAGAGAATATTCCACCAGGGGCCCTGTTTTGCAGCTCAAAGCCCTAAAATAGGGGTTTTTTTCTTTTTTGCATAACTTTTTCCCATGGTGTTGAAATTGGGAAAACAAGATATTGTTGGAAAGATGATAGAGAGCACTTTGAAGTGGTATTGGTCATTTTCACAGATTTTGCTATTTGCCAACATTTATTGTAGGTTGAAGACAGATCTTTTTTGGCTCCCGAGCTCATAATTTTTTGCCACGATCTCCAATTTTTATGATTCAAGCGGCATCGGAAAGGTATTAAGGAGCTCTTCAAAGCCATCCATGTACTTTTCTCAAATTTTTCTCTAGGTGCATTTTATTCAATTTGTTAATTTTTTTGGCATTTGTTTGATAACTTGGGCATTCTGATACTTGAGAAGGTGAAATTTATTTTGAGAGGATTTGTTTGCTATAATACATCATTGAGTGATTGTAATTCCACTCAGATCTTTTTTTTAAGAGATTTTGATTTTTTTTCCCAATTTTGGTCCCTTGAGGATAATTGTAAAATGAATTAAGTATAAAGTGCCACAAACAAATTGGGGGGCTCTCTTACATAGTAAAGGGGTCTTGTTGTCTTGTTGTCTTTCTTTTTCATCATGGATGTGCCTCAAATTCCACTTTTAACTCCATATAATTATCTTGAATGGAAGAAAAACATAGAGTATGTATTGTATAAACAAAAGTTACATAGAATAACTTTAGGCATAGATCTTGAACCCACAGGTGCTACTGAGAGAAGAAAATGGTTAGATAGAAGAGATGAGGCTTATGGCACACTTTGTCTTTCTATTTCTCCTGATCTGAGATTTCATGTTGAGTCTTGTACTACACCAAATGAGATATGGACAACATTAGACAATCTCTTTGGCAAGCAAGATAAAATAAGAAGGCTCAAATTAGAGAATGAGCTAATTGCACTTAATCCTCAAGATTTTGATCAAATCAAAGATGAACAATTGGTCTTGAGAAAGAAGATGAACAATTGATTCTCTCTATTCTTGCAAAATTGGGTCTTGTATATTCAGTTTATGTTTCTACCTTTTATGCTACAATGGATGCTTTTGGTAGTAAGTTTACTATGCCTTCACTTGAGGAGTTTGCTACATAACTCACAAGAGAACAAGCCAAGCTACTACACATGGGCACATTGAAGTCTCCTAGAAAATAGGATAAAAAATCCTAAGGCTTCACATAATAAGGGAAAGAAACAAAAGGATTCAAAGTGTAAGGAGAAAGAGAAAGAATCAAAGAAAACCCCCAACTCTTCTTCCAAAGAAGAGTCAAATAAGAAGAAGAAGCCAAAGTGTTCTTATTGTAAGAAATTGGGTCATGATGAAACTAAGTGTTATGAAAAATAATTTGAGGAGATGTCACAACTTCTTCAAAAACATAACATTGAGTATTCTCCATCAACAAAAATTTACTCAAGTCTTCTTCTTTGCCACCATCATCATCTACATCTACAGGGACAACAGGCATTGCACATGGGATAGATAAAGGAAAAAGATAGGCACTTTTTGCTTCTACAAGTCTACAGTCAGAGAGATGGCTTCTTGATTCTGGAGCTTCTCATCATATGGCATCTTCACATGGGATGTTCTCTTCATTTCAGTCATGTATTGCGCCACCTATTTTGATGGGTAACAATACATACATGCATGCAACTGGTAAAGGAACTATTGATGTTGGTCAAAATACATTCAACAATGTGTTGTGTGTACCTTCCTTGACAACCAATCTCCTTTCCATCTATTAGATTACTCATTGTGGTGCAGGGAAGATAGTTGAGTTCACTCCTGATTCTGTGATCATACGGGACTTGGAGAGCAGAGATATCATTGCTATTGGGATGGCTGATCATGCATCTCGCTTGTACACTTTCTCTGATTTTGTTTTTGATGATGATGTAGATCCATTGATTGATATTCACACTCATGCATCAAGTGTAAATCATGTTTACAAGGAGAATTTTGGTCACTTGAACCTTGGTGTTCTTGCATCTACTTCAGTTCCTGAGACAAGTTTTGAGCTTCCTCCTTCTCCTGCTTCTTCAGAGATTGGCATTGACATAGCTTCATCCACTTTAGTTGAGCAAGACATTCTTTGTCTTCTAGATATAGGTTTGTGGGATGAGTACTTGACAGGTATTGCAGACTTGTTTTGTGAGTCCTATCTTGATGACTTGGAGGACATCATTGATGACATTCATCTCCTCTTTGAAGGAGTTGATTCTTCTACTTTAGATGAGAAGGCATCATCTTCTCCTCTTCACTTGTCATAGTTTGGCATTGAGTTGGAGTATCTTGAGCATCATTCGGAGGATTTTTTCATCTTTGGAGATTGATGATCTTGAGTTTTTATCTTGTCTTGGATTGTCACATTCTTTGATTGGGCATGCAACACCTGATTATGTGGCATTGTTTGGTTGTGACATGTGGACACTTGAGAAGTTTTCAGAGACAACATACATCATGAGGCTTTTTCCCTCATACCTTGAGATGGAGTTTCTTCGACATCAGCCTTTGGACTTGTTTCTTCCTAAGGGGAAAAATGTTGTTTGCAAGCTTTGGATTCTCTTCAGCATTCATCTTCAGGCATGCACCATTGGCATTAGAGCTACTTCATTATGGGGGGGACTTATAGTCTCACACTTGCTCTCTGATGGGGGGTATTTGATTGTATATATGTGTTGGATGTAGTTCTTGGGGGATCTTGAGTCCTCCTTCCATCACATCTTTCATTTGTTTTCTATATTCTCACTTTTGGAGAGGAGTTTTATCCCATGAGGTTTTCTCCTTTTCTCCACTTGAGTGAGTTGTCTTATCCTCCACATGTGGAATTAGTTATCATTCTCTAATTAACACATGTTGTAGGAATATCTCCACTTTCCACTCCACCTTTCTAGCTCTCACCTTGCCTTTATAAGCAAGGCTCACTCATTGTATTTCATATAGCTTCATATGATCTTTGTATAGATTATTTGCTCCATTGTTTTAGCATATTCTTCTCTTTTATCTTTGGGTGGAAGGTTGTCTTGATTGTAGGTGATCCTGGATTGCTAAGTCACATTGACTCTTACACGTGGTACCTTCCTACCAAATCCTAACCCCTTCTTGTCTAACTTCTTCTTCACAATAATGGGTTCTATTTCACCTTGGTTATCCTTCCCAAGGCCACCTTTGCCTTTGTAGCCCATGTTGTTCACAATTCTTAGGCCATTGCCATATTGTTTGACTAGTATGGTGACTAGTTCTTTCTATTTGTAGAGCCAAGATGATATGTCTTCAATAGTTTCCTCTGCCAATAGTTTTCCCTCTTAGAATTGGGTTAGAGATGTTGGTAGGGGGGTAGCTACTTTCTTAGTCACTTTAGCTATGGGCGGTTGGCTGTAGGATTTAGGGGATAAGGGCATCCATCCTACACAACAAGATTTTGCGATATCATATTCTCCAAAGCCTATATCACGGATGTGAGCTTTGATTTTAGGAATAGGATGAGGATTAGGTTCAACTTCAGAGGCTTTTTTTTAGATTTTTAGAGTTGACATACAATGGGGATTCATGGGCTTTGTCATTATTTGGCACTTGGTTGCTATTCTTATAACTACCTTGCAAGATGCGACAGAATTCAAAGGGATTAGGGTCTCCTGGGATAGTGATCTCTGCACCCTTAAAGGGGAACTTGAGAGACTAATGGTATGTGGAGGGAACAACTTTCATGGCATGGATCCATGGGTGTCCTAAGATAATGTTATAAGGTAGCTCAATGTCAAGGACTTGGCATCTAGTTTTAAGCATGACAGGGCCTACTTGTATAGGCAAGTGGATAACACCTTCTGAACGACGTTCAACATCATCATACCCCTTGATTGTAATGGTTTGATCAATGTTGACATGATCCTCAGAGCATCCAAACTATTTAAGTAACTTGAGAGAACAGATATAGAGACCAGTACCACCATTTATAAGTATGCATTTGATCTGTTATTTATGGATGAAAACTTCAATGTGAAGGGCATCATTGTGACATGGATCATGGGATGGGAGGTCTTTTTTAGAAAAGACCACATTGTAAGGTGAGGCAATGTTACCTATTATAGATTGGAAATCCATGATCACTATGTTGTTAGGAACAAAAGACTATTGTAGGGCTTTTTCTAGCACAACTTTATGTGTGGATGATGACCGTATAAGGTCCAAAATAGAGATCTATGAAGGGGTTTTCCCGAGATGTTTGAAAAGATTGTAATCAGATTGGGTTGGGAGACTTGGTGTAGGCCCACGAAGGGTAACACGACCACGACAAGTTGTGACTACACAATCCATAGATTTGCCTTTAATAGTGAGGGTAGACACACGACTTTCTTCAAAATGACCTACAATAGAGTTGTAGGAAGTGGAGGCTTTGTTCACACCTTTACCTTTGTCAAGATTTTGACCTTGACCATGGTTAGGGAATGGATCTTTGTACATGTTGAGATCTTTGTTTGTGTTTTGATTAGGAGGTTCATCAAATTTGATTTCACCTCTATCAATAAAATTTTGAATCATGTGCTTGAGTTTCATGCATGATATGGTTCGGTGTCCTTTAGCCCTATGGTATTCACAATATTTGTTGTCTTTGTACCATGTGGGTTTCTAAGTAGGTTCACCATATGGGGGAGCGTTTGGTAACATGATGAGTCCATTGTTTATAAGTTTCTGTAGAACCGACTCTATAGGCTCTCCCAAGGGAGTGAACTTATGTTGTGGAGGGTAATCTTGGGGAGGCCATTCTTATTGATACTGTTGGTTTTGGTTTTGTTATTTTTGTTGTTGGTTTTGTTGAGGTGGAGGTTAGTTTTGTTTGGATGGAAGTTGAAGGGGTGTTGTAGTGTTTGGACATGTTTAGAATCCACCACACCATCATTGACCACGTTTTTGTTTTTGTTCCAAAATTTTGGCTTGTCGTTTGTTTGTTGTTGGGGACCATTGTCTTTGTCATCTTTGAAGATTTTGACCATGCCTTTAGCAATGAGGGCCTTTTCAATGTTGATGCCTTTATAGGTAGTTTCATCAAAGGTTGTAGCACTTAGTATTTGCAAATGGAAACCCAATTCTTGGTTAAGGTTCTGCACAAATATGTTAACAAGCTACTTTTTAGGTATTTTGAATGGGAATTTACTAGCCATGTGTCTCCATATTTGAAGGAAGGAGATGAGAGTTTCCCTATTTTTCTATTTGTTGTTGCATAGATCGGTCATAGAGACTTCATGTTCTATGTTGTATGAAAAATGGGTGGAAAATTTCTTCGCAAGCTTGTTAAAAGATTTGATACCCGTAGGTAGATGTGAGAACCATTCTATAGCTTGACCTCCAAGACTACAAGGAAAGAAGCACATGAGATATGTGTCATTATGTGCAACCTCAAAACAAGCGATATAAAATTCTCTAATGTGGTCTTTTGGATCTCCTCTTCCCTTGTATTTATCAAACTTGGGTATAGTGAAGTTGGGAGGAAAGGGAATCCTTTGCAATGACCGATCAAATGGATAAGGACAAACCTCCTCCAAGGAGAAGGTTTTCTTAGTATGACTAAATGTAAGATCGTCTTGTATGATTGGTTTGGATTAGGTTGGGTTTGGTTATTTTAGTTTTGCACATGTGGAGGTCGTGGTGGTGCTAGGTAAGAATGTAGGCTTTGTGATGGTTGTAGATAAGAGTTTTGTCCTTGGTATTGCGACGGTGGTGTGAAGAAAGAAATTTGTGGAGGAAAGCTAAAGTTTGTTGGGTTTGGTTGTGATGGTCGAGTATAGCCATAAGAAGTTTGGTTTTGAGAGTTTTGAAGGTTGAGATAGGTGTGGGTTACGTTGAAAGTGGAAGATCATTGTGGTGGAGGGACATAGGTAGATGGGTTTTGTGATGGTTGGGGTTGATTGAGATATGTGTTGAAAAGGTTTAATGTAGATGATCGTTGTGGCAGAGGGACATAGGTAGATGGGTTTTGTGATGGTTGTGGTTGGTTGAAATATGTGAGGCTAAGTGTGGAAGAATGTTGTGGTGGAGGGACATAGGTTGTGTTGATGTTTTGTGAATGTTGTGGTTGAATGACATTGTTTGGGTTAGTGTTACGGAGGGTTGTTGATGTTGGAGTTGGTGTTGGTTGAGACCCTTGTTGCATGGCTACATAAGTGTTTCCCAAATTTTAGTTTGGTGGGAAACTGTCTCATGATGGTGTAGCCAATATCCCACTTGCGATTTGTGTGGGCATTTGTGACATGTTAGGAGGTTGCTGTGTGTTTGATTTAGCTAGAGCGACCTGTCTAGCTAGTTCTTCTTGACAATGTAGAGTCTCTTGTTGGTGTTTGTAAATTTCCATAGGAGTCATAAGAGGTGATATGGGTCTTTCTACTATTGGATTTTGATAAAGAGGATTCTCATATTGTGCGACAAAAGGTTTAGTCGTTCTCCCTTGTGAGTTTTGTTCGGGTATGGGAGTTGTCACAGTTGACATAGTTTGGATAGCAGGTATAATGTCATGGGTTTTGTTTGGCTCTTTAAGATTGGACAGGTCAAAATCTTAGGGTAATTTGGCTCCTTGTTCTGCTAATAAGCAAAAGAAATGATCTTGGTTCTTACTAAGGATTTTGTCAAACGTGGCTATGGCTCTAGGATCTTGCATGATTACTTCAAGGTCTTGTTTATCTTCTTGAGAGGATTGACCTTCTTGAAAGTTTCGCTCTTCTTGAGATGGGACTTGAACCATGGTATAACTGGGTGTAGCAAAATCATGAGGCATGCTAGTAGTGAATTGAGTTACATCTACCAAAGGGATATTGCCTTCTTGAGGATTGGTTGGTTGGTCATGTTGTGGTCTGTTTTGAAAGTTGGTTGGTCTTTCCATTGGTGTTTTTGGAGTACCCTTTGGATTCATGTTGGATTGGCTTGGTTGAGGTGTATGAGGAGGTGATTTACGCTTCCTTGGGGCAACTTGTTTAGACTTCATAGATTGCTAGACTCTAGTGGTTACCATGGGATACACTAGGACAATTTGTTTTGAGCTGTTGCTAGGATTTTTGTTGAGATAGTTTGAAAAATAGTTTTTTGGACCAAAGGCGCTGGATTGTGCTGCAAAGGCACGGGACTATGTTACCAAAGGCATGGTATTGTGTTACCAAAAGTGCTGGACTATGCAGCTAGAGGTGCTAAACTGTTATACCAAAGGTGTTGGATTGTGCTACCAAAGGCTCGGTACTATATTACCAAAAGTGCTGAATGGGTGTCAGTAATTTTTATAAGGCAAATTTTGATAGATTTGGATTTGATTTTGATTGGATTTGCTTTGGCAAGAGAAAACACATCAAACAAAGTGGCAAAAAGGATAGACACAACAGATAGTGTATGTTCGAGGCTCACAAAAAAAACCCAATGTTTCCATGGGTATAAGACAATTGCAAACAATTTCAAGCACTTTTATCCCTAGAGACAAGCTTTCATTGCGATAGTTCAACCCCCAACTTGAAATCTTTGTCGATCAAATGTCATTCCATATAGGTGTCATACATTTGTATCTTTGCGAGAGATGATAGGTAGGGATATCTCACCCTCCCCTCGAAAAGCCACAAGTAGGTCACAAGTGCTTATGCTAGCCAAGGGAATACTATCTCTTCTTAAGGGAGGTAATGGTGAGTATCTTGGGGGTAAAACCAACTATGCCCTTGCACTGAAATTTATCGCAACATTCAGAGGTGAATAGGGTAGTCACTATCTAGAAGGTTCTTAGTTTCTTTGAGGGACCAATGCCTTATGAGCAATGTGACAAGCTACTAAAATCTTTAACCAATCCTACTAAGAGTATCAAACACTTTACACAATGTGAAATTGCTTTCACAAAGAGATAGTACACCTCTTTTTAATTTGGCACAAGTTAAGGCTGACGTCAGTTAGGACTTGGCTTTCACCTTATCCCTTTTATAGCAGTTCAAAGGAAAACTCCACTTAGGGTCGTCCCTTTTGGATGAAGTGCAATCCAAAAGCAGGCCCTTCTAAAGGAATAACTAAAAATTAAGATCAAGTACGTCAAAAAAAGGTTCAATTGTCCCGTTATAAGAAAAATAAGGCGCAACTAGATTAGACACACATACGTTTGTAGTTGTCAATTGTCCCTTAGGAAATTGAAGTGTTTGGCATTCATGTCCATTGTCCCTTAGAAATTTGAATTATTTTTTGCATTCATGTCCATTGTCCCTTAAGAAAGAAATATGTTCCTAAGACTTTAGATTGCAAAAGATGATTTGTTCAATTGTCCCTTAAGAAAGCAATATGTTTCTAAGACTTAGTGCGATAGATTTGGTAATTTAGCAAAAATATGTTTCTTCAAAGCTCATCCTGCATGAACATGTCAGAAAACCCCATTGACTCTGTTTGAGTGATAAGAAGCTACAAAAAGTTGATTAGTTCCACACAAATTTGATAGTTAGCAAAAATCAAAACAATTGACTAGAAGCACTTTACTATATTACCAAAGTGATGCAGAGAGCCAGCAGAAGCGAATGAAGATTTGACTATATCTTCCCTATCGGCAAGAGATCCTCCAGTGTTTCGCCGAAGTCAAGGATGTCTTCACTATCGGAAAGACATGAACTATCGGCCGCTCCTTATTCTTTTATCCCAATGGCCAAGTTCTCACCGATACTGTCGGGTACATCGGCCAGACTGATACTATCGGTATAACTTTCTTTTAGTTATCCGATATACAAACTCTTACCGATGTGCATTGCATTGAACTTAATCATCGGTAAGACCTCTTGCTTCGGCCAGACTTCTACTTAAACTCCCGATAATGACTCTCACACCGATATGTCTTCTACTATCGGCATGACCTTCACTCATCGGTGGGACTTCCAAGTCTTCTCCCGACGGTGCTTCCTCACGCCGATACTCTTTATCGGTGACACTCCGAGGATGTCTCACCGATCGGTGAAACCTTGTACCGTCGGCTAAGTGTATTTTCCTTAGCCCGATTTCGTTTCTCTCTCCGATGCGAACAATGATGGTATGTGTCTCTGACACTATACCAATCTTCGGTAAGACAGAGAGTATTTCACATCGATGTCAGTTTCATCGGTTAGACATAGTCTATCGGTGGTCCTTCAAAAAGCTATTCTGACACTTGATCTCACGCCGATAGACTCCCAACTGTTATGTGATGCCGAACTCGGATTCCTTTCGATAGAACAATGGAATTTGGCCATTTCATATATCAACCCTCAATCACTTGTATCAATCTGATCCCACATCAAAACTATCCAATTTCACTCTAATTTCCCAACTAGCCACATGACGATGTCTAGTCGAACTTGACTGAGTTCGCTGGCTTCCTGGGTAAGAATTCAACAACAACAAACGTGAAAAGTCTTTCCCCCATCACACTGATACTATACAGGGCTTCAGTGGATAGAGGAAAGGGCCTCCATGTATGAATCAAAACCCTACTCCTAGGTTACGAACCAGCCACTTTGGAACCGTGGGTTTTACACCGTCTGCACACTACAGAGTCACTATGGATTGACAGATAGCATTCGGTTAGGGTTCCATTTACAAAATCAGGATAAAGATATCAAATCACTAAGAACAACCAAGAAAATCAACACAGATCATACCCAAAACTCTCTTTATTCAGTTATCAAAAAGAACTTGTTGTAATACACACTTCTCTCCCCGCTCTGTGTGACATACAACCTGCCTCTAAAGAAGATGTAGAGACAGC
Organism: Cunninghamia lanceolata; assembly: GCA_027924645.1. Lineage (NCBI taxonomy): Eukaryota > Viridiplantae > Streptophyta > Pinopsida > Cupressales > Cupressaceae > Cunninghamia > Cunninghamia lanceolata. The sequence continues at coordinate 24,630,614 of BSBN01000047.1, forward strand.
AGTTATCCCCTCCAACCGTGCAAACTGATTTTCAAATCAGTTAGCCGTTGGTTTACCCTTCATACAAGCAAAACTACATGTGTGCCTTGCACAATTACATTCATGGGACCAAATTGACCCTTATTACAAAATGAAATGGCTTAAGAGCCTTATGAGAAAACAAAAGAAAAGATGACCCTACACTACAGAGAATGTGCTCCTGCACCATACTCCCCCTGCAGGAAAAACTCAAGTCCCTTGAGTTGCTAACTGCTGAAGTGTCTTCCCATGCTTTAGAATATCTGCTTCACTCATCCAAGTTGCCTCTGAATCAGGAAGATCCTGCCACTTGACCAAGTAGTCTTTGTATACACCCTTTCTTGTCTTCTTGACAATTTTGGAATCCAAAATGCATTCCAATTGCAAAGGCTTACTTGGAGGTAAATCTCTGATCCAGTCTTCATCTTCAATCACAGCATCTGAGCCATCTTCAGCATGTAATGGAGGTCTAAAAGGGAACAGGTCTGTAACATTGAAAATGGGAGAGATACCAAGGCCAGATGGTAATTCTATCTCATATGCATTTGGACCAAATTTATGCACTACCTTACAAGGTCCTATCTTCTTCATCAACAATTTGGTTGGTTGCCCCTTAGGTAATCTTTCCTTTCGGAGGTAGGCCATCACCAAATCTCCTACCTGGAAGTGTACCTCCCTTCGCTTCAGATCTGCCCTATCCTTGTACTTGGAGACAGTTTTCTCCAACTGAAGCTTGACCTGATCATGTACTGTTTTCATGGTAGTAGCAAAGTCTTCTCCTAGAGCACTCCTTTTATCCCATCCGTGGAGGTCTTTGAGTTCAAGTGGTCCTCTTGGGTAGAAACCATAAACTATTTCAAAAGGGCTTTTCCCAGTACTTCTGTTTCGTGAATCATTATAAGCATATTCAGCTTGACTGATCACTAAATCCCATGCCAATCCATGCTGTTTGGTAAGGCATCTCAAAAGGTTTCCCAAGGACCTATTAACAACCTCAGTCTGACCATCAGTCTGGGGATGGTAGGCTGATGAAAAAGACAACTGAGTGCCCAATTTTCTCCATAGGGTCCTCCAAAAATGACCAACAAATTTGGAGTCTCTATCAGTAACAATTGATAGGGGTAAACCATGAATTCTGACCACCTCTCTGAAAAAGAGACCAGCAATATGAGATGCATCATTTGTGCATTTGCATGGCACAAAATGAGCCATCTTACTGAATCTATCCACAATGACAAAAACACTGTCTACACCCCTTTCTATCCTAGGAAGACCAAGCACAAAGTCCATACTAATGCTTTCCCAAGGTCTGGTGGGAATGGGCAGTGGTTGGTACAAACCAGCATTAGAAGACATACCTTTGGCCTTTTGACATATGGTACAGCTTGCAACATATCTCCTTACATCTGTCTGTACCTTGGGCCAATAATAGAACCTGGTGACTTGTTCCAAAGTCTTGTCCAACCCAAAATGTCCTCCTAAGGCTCCATTGTGCTTCTCCTTGATGATATTGTCCCTCATTGAACATTTAGGAACACACAACAAACTACCTTTAAATAGGAGTCTGTCTTGCAACACAAAATCAGAATACTCACCATGAAAAGTGTTAGCCAAACTTGCACACACTTCATAGGCAGCCTTGAAATCTGCATCATCCTTGTACAACTCCTTCAGACATTCTAGATCCATATGTTCCATTTGTACTTCCTGTATGACCAGTATCCTTCTACTCAAAGCATCTGCCACTTTGTTGGCAACACCTTTCTTATGCTTAATAGTGAAGGTATAGGCCTGCAATTGTTCCATCCACTTGACGTGCCTATGATTCAACTTTTCTTGACTATTTAGGAAGCTAAGAGCATAGTTGTCAGTAAAAACAATGAACTCTTTTGGCAGTAAATAATGTCTCCATTTTTTCAGAGCTTGCACCATTGCATACAACTCTAGGTCATAGGTAGAATACCTCTGTTTGGCCTCATTCAACTTCTCTGAAAAGAATGCTACTGGATGTCCTTCCTGACTAAGAACAGCACCTATAGCCTGTTGGCTTGCATCACATTCCACAACAAATACTTTGTCAAAATCAGGGAGTACCAACGTAGGTAACTCGGCCACTTTCTGTTTCAACAGTTCAAAACTATCATCTGCTTGTTTTGTCCATTGAAATTTACACTTCACTCAACCCTTGATGGTATTGAGAATAGGAGCACTTATGTGACTGACCCCTTTAATGAACTTCCTGTAAAAAGTTGCCAAACCATGAAAACTTCTTACATCTCCTACTGTCTTAGGAGTAGGCCAATTGAGAATAGCCTCAACTTTTGTAGGATCCATTTTCAAACAGCCATTGGAAATCACAAATCCAAGATACACTAGTTCAGTTTTCATAAAATCACATTTATCCAAGTTGATCATCAACTTACTCTCATGCAGTTTCTTTAACACCTGTCCAAGATGCTTCACATGCTCTTCTTTGGTCCTGCTGAAAATCAATATGTCATCAAGATAAACAATAACAAATTTTCCAATAAATTCTACAAGTACCTCATTCATCAACCGCATGAATGTGCTTGGAGCATTACTGAGTCCAAATGGCATGACAAGCCACTCATAGAGACCTTCATTTGTTTTGAAGGTAGTCTTCCTTTCATCTCCCTGCCTTATTCTGATCTGGTGATATCCAGATTTCAAATCAATCTTGGAATAGTAACATGAACCACCAAGATAGTCCAACAGATCCTCAATTCTTGGCATAGGAAATCTATACCTTATGGTGATCTTATTGATAGCCCTTGAATCAGTGCATAATCTCCATTTGCCATCTTTCTTAGGAGCAAGTACACTACGGACTGCACATGGACTAAGACTTTTCCTAATCAAACCTTTCTCCAAAAGTTCTTGAATCTGTCTACCTACTTCTTCGTTCTGCTGTGGTGTCAACTTGTAGGCAGCTTTGTTGGGTAATGTGGCTCCAGGAATCAAGTCAATTTGATGACTTATGTCCCTCATAGGTGGTAAGGAGTTAGGAGTATCCTCTACCACAAGATCTTGGTACTTATCCAGTAATTGTTGCACTTCCAATGGAATCTCCTTCTACTGTTTGCTTTGCTGATTAGATACAGGCTTCATCATCAGTGCATACCCTTGGGTATCCTTCTCCTTCATGAGTTGTAGGAACTCTTTGCCACTCACTAACATGACACTGTTGTCATTTCTCTTCTCTCCAACCTGCTCTGGTAAGGGATCCATCTGAAACTTCTTACCATTCTTGGTGATCATATATGTATTCTTTTCACCATCATGCTGTGCCTTCACATCATACTGCCAAGGTTGTCCAAGAAGAAGGTGACAAGCATCCATAGGAATAATTTCACATAGCACCTTATCCCTATAATCACCTAGTTCAAACTCTACCCAAGTTTGTTCTTCCACCAAATAGTTTTGATTCTTATTCAACCAAGATATTTTGTGAGGATTAAGATGGGGTAATCTTTTCAGTTTACACTTTTCTACCATTTCAGTAGACACTACATTTTCAGTAGAACCTGAATCAACAATGATTTTACAGAGCTTACCATATGCTATTCCTTGGGTTCTGAAGAGATTCTTCCTTTGTGGGGGCTCCTGCTTCAATGGCATCTTCACGAGGGTCCTCTTAATCATCATATTCTCTCCTTCAAGCACTGGTGCAGCACTACCAATTGGTGAGTTTACACTTTGACAATCATCCTCCTGCAATAGTTGGTTCCTTCTCCCACCATCATGAGAGCTAGATGCCTTCTCAGGGCACTTACTTACAGTGTGGCCTACTTGATTGCAGTTGTAACATCTTCCAGTGAAGACTCCACATCCTCTGCCTACACCACCACCTCTTCCTCTGCCATTAGGTCTTCTCCAACCTCCGAAACCACCACCTTTTTGTTCTGTATCAAAACATGATTCTTGTTGACTTGAACTTTCACCTTTGTTTGGCTGTCCTCTGCCAAAATTACCTCTTCCTCTATTGTTCCTGCCACCTCTTCCTCTGTTATTTTGATCACCTTTCCTTTTCAGTTTATCCTCTGCCCTAGAGGCTAACTGAAAACATTCATCCACAGTCTTGGGAACCACCATACTGAACTCATCCTGTATATTGTGCCTTAGTCCATCCAAGTATCTGGCCACCATCTCTTTCTCTTCTTCTCTGTGATTGGCTCTCATGCTCAATCTGTGGAATTCTTCAGTGTATGTAGCCACGTCCATATCTTTATGCCTAAGATGATTAAACTTTCTGATAGTCTGCAGATCATAATCACATGGTAGAAATTTGGCTCTTAGCATGGCCACCATTCTGCTCCACTTGGTGATTGGACTCTTTCCAATCTTCTCCCTTTCACATTGAGTGTAGTTCCACCAAACCAATGCAGAACCTCTCAGTCTGGTCTTTGCAAACTTTACTTTCTTACTGTCACTATACTCTTTGAAGTCAAAGTAATTACTTATGGCTTCAATCCAGTCCACAAGAGTATCTCCATCCAGTTTCCCATTGAACGTGGGAACATCCATTTTCGGATCACCACTATCTCCATGACCCTTGAGTGCGTTCAGGAATGCCTTTTGATCAGCAGACATACCTTCTCCTTGAGGATTCTCCCCAGTTTCTCCTTCTTCGTCCTCTTCTAACTCAGAAGTGCTTCCATCCTTCTCTTTGGATCTTTCTTCCTTCAGTCTCTCTTCGAGCATTTCTTCCACCATCTTCTGGATGGCTGCTTTACTCATTGTCTTGGGAGGCATTGTGCTAGCCTCTGTTTCTATCTCCAATTCTTCATCTAACATACACGGCTGTGATTCAGAAACTTGGCTTTGATACCAATTTGATGCAGAGTGCCAGCAGAAGCGGATGAAGATTTGCTTATATCTTCCCTATCGGCAAGAGATGCTCCAGTGTTTCGCCGAAGTCAAGGATGTCTTCGCTATCGGAAAGACATGAACTATCGGCCGCTCCTTATTCTTTTATCCTGATGGCCAAGTTCTCACCGATACTGTCGGGTACATCAGCCAGACCGATACTATCGGTATAACTTTCTTTTAGTTATCCGATATACAAACTCTTACCGATGTGCATTGTGTTGAACTTAATCGTCGGTAAGACGTCTTGCTTCGGCCAGACTTCTACTTAAACTCCTGATAATGACTCTCACACTGATATGTCTTCTACTATCGGCATGACCTTCGCTCATCGGTGGGACTTCCAAGTCTTCTCCCGACGGTGCTTCCTCACGCTGATACTCTTTATCGGCGACACTCCGAGGATGTCTCACTGATCGGTGAAACCTTGTACCGTCGGCTAAGTGTATTTTCCTTAGCCTGATTTCATTTCTCTCGCCGATGCGAACAACGATGGTATGTGTCTCTGACACTATACCAATCTTTGGTAAGACAGAGAGTATTTCACACCGATGTCAGTTTCATCGGTTAGACATAGTCTATCGGTGGTCCTTCAAAAAGCTATTCCGACGCTTGATCTCACGCCGATAGACTCCCAACTGTTATGTGACGCCGAACTCGGATTCCTTTCGACAAAACAATGGAATTTGGCCGTTTCATATATCAACCCTCGATCACTTGTATCAATCTGATCCCACATCAAAACTATCCAATTTCACTCTGATTTCCTGACTAGCCACATGACGATGTCTAGTCGAACTTGACTGAGTTCGCTGGCTTCCTGGGTAAGAATTCAAAAACAACAAACATGAAAAGTCTTTCCGCCATCACACTGATACTATACAGGGCTTCAGTGGACAGAGGAAAGGGCCTCCATGTATGAATCAAAACCCTACTCCTAGGTTACGAACTAGCCACTGTGGAACCGTGGGTTTTACACCGTCTGTACACTACAGAGTCACTATGGATTGATAGATAGCATTCGGTTAGGGTTCCATTTACAAAATCAGGATAAAGATATCAAATCACTAAGAACAACCAAGAAAATCAACACAGATCATACCCAGAACTCTCTTTATTCAGTTATCAAAAAGAACTTGTTGTAATACACACTTCTCTCCCCGCTCTGTGTGACATACAACCTGCCTCTAAAGAAGATGTAGAGACAGCAGTTATCCCCTCCAACTGTACAAACTGATTTTCAAATTAGTTAGCCGTTGGTTTACCCTTCATACAAGCAAAACTACATGTGTGCCTTGCACAATTACATTCATGGGACCAAATTGACCCTTATTACAAAATGAAATGGCTTAAGAGCCTTATGAGAAAACAAAAGAAAAGATGACCCTGCACTACAGAGAATGTGCTCCTGCACCACAAAGGCACCTTACTGCATAACTGGAAGCACTTGATTGTGCTACTGAAGGCGTGCTGCTTTTGACCAAAGGCACTAGACTGTAATACTAGAAGCGTGTTACTATCTTACTAGAGGTGCATTACTATGCTGCAAAAGCGTGACACTATCCCAGATCTAAAAAACTTAGTATTTTGTCAAAAATCTAGACTTGAAAGATGATTTCATGATTCTAATATGCTCCGGAATGATTGATAAAGCTAAGATCACAATGGCAATGATGAAAATATGATATATTAGACCCTACAAATCATAAAAACCAATTAGAAACCCTGAGCAACCAAAGGCGCTGTACTGCTCTGCCATAAGTGCTAGATTGTGCCTCCAAAGGTGCTTTGATATCGCCCAAAGGCACTTTGTTGTGATACCACAAGTGCTTTACTAATATGCAAAGGTGTGATTCTCTATTCGTCTGTGTGTTTCTATAATATACTTAAAAAAAACAAAATTTCTAAAGAGAAATAGCAATTAGTGGGTCCCACCGGTTGTGCCAGAATGTGTATAGGAAAAATCAAGAGGTTGAATGATAAGATCAAAAGTAATGATAATAACAACTCAATTACCCATAACATCAAAAGATCTATCTAAGTAATAACCAAATCAATGAATACATCAAATTATGAACAAAGAAACTATCACCTAGATTGTTTGGATCTCTTGGTCGAATGTGGATTTCTCTTCAAATTGCGAAACCATGTTTGCAACAAGTGGATGTAGATTGTGTTTGTGCTCAAAGTGCTCAAGCGTGCTCAAAGTGCTCAAGCATGCTCAACAATGCGATGTATGCTTAATGTACTGTATGGATGCCTGAGAATAAATGATCGAAGAGGATTTGTTATGGAGATGAGGGGGGTTTATATAGATTTTAGACATGATCGATCAATGGATGAAATAAATCCATAGAATGGATGGTTGAGATAAATCAAATAACTCATGATAAATGTGCACACGACATGTGTCACTCCAAAAAAGTATTTTTATTAAGATAATTGTCATGGAACATACATGATAAAGATAGATTTGATTTCATAAATTAGAATTCTTTTTTCTAATTTATGAGTTGATAGAAATAAGAAAAATTAAAGCCAATTAACTTAACTTTAGATTTTCTTTTTGAAGTTCTAAAAATAAGACTGATTGTGCACATGAGTTAACATGATATTTTTAGAGGAATTGGAAGATAATTGATATTAAATAAATAAATTTATTTAATTAATTGTGCATGATTTGAAGATTATAATTGTTGCAAGTATGGTCCTAACTGGTGTTGTCATTGATGTCAACATACTCCTGTTGCATTGATGATAAGGATTGGATGAGTTGTATGCTGAGGATATTGAGAAAATTAGTCCTATTAGGAACAACGACAAATAGTGAAGACAGTAAGGTAAAGATCCCAGCTAAGATGAAGATCAGAGGATACACATCAAAAGGTTTGTAGATATGTGTCTTAAGATGATCCAGTAAAGATTTGAGAGATCCACATGAAGATTTGAAGATGTTATGGCCACTTGAGTAAAACTAGTTCTGATAGATGTTTAGAGGTGACAGAGTGACACAGATAGGTCCGGTGAGATCCAAAAATGCAATATCTTGTTCTGCGGATTTGGTGGAGTGTTTAGGAAGTTAATGTGAATTGACAACTCAATTGGTTTGTGGTCTAGAGGTCCACAAGCATCTATTCCAATATGACAGTGATGACAGACTATGTTCTTGAGGTTTCAAATGAAGGAGAAAAAGATTTCAGTAAGCAGAAGTAGTGTGGATGTTCTTGGTGATTTAGGAAAGCTTATGGAGGTCTTTGGATTGTGTCCAGTTTGTGTTGGTGGTCCGCATTGAAGATTGAGCTCATAATTGAAGAATTAATTCTGGATGATGATGTTCTTCCTAAGTCTGGCCGACCAGATGAGTTACACATCTTGTAGATGATCTTGAAGATGTTTTGTGATGCATGGCGTGTTCCTAAAAGAAGATTGAAGTTCTAGATCTATGTGGCTGACAGTGTGATGATCCGCATGAAGTCTTTTGTAATTAGTCAAGTTGTATTTTCTCTGTAAAGTGTATCAACTTGGATAATTATCCCTAAGTTGATGTCTTGTATAAATAAGTTGTGAAGTCATTTCAAAGGTATCTTGGTGAAGATGAGAGTGTGGTAGAGAGTAGAGAAGCAAAAGGCAGAGAAAAAGTATTGGGCTTAAATGGAACTGACTCAAGCATAGTGAAGATGCTATTCTTCAGTTCAAGTATGTAATATTTATCATTCTGTAGACAGTGTGTCTCATGTAGGCAGTGGGCCTCTTATGAGTAGTGTACATCAGAAGGTGAGCTATTCGATGACCCAATCAACAGTATGCATCTTCACCAGTTCTATACTTAAGAGAAACCTAATGTAAGGGGAAAAAATTCAAAAAATGAAAAAATAATCAGAAAAAATTTAAAAAAAAAGACCAAAAAAATGGAAATATAACAAAAAGATGATCCTTTGGCGAAAACCTAGCAAACAGGCACCTTAGATAGGTACCATGATGAAAACCTAGAAAACAGGTGTCATGTGTACTTTTAGCTTTCGTGCAAATTAAAACAAGTGGTGAAAGCCTGGTAAATAGGCGTTACTTGTGATAAACCACCTTCTCCATCTTTGGGAAACCAATCACTTTGTGTCTATTCTTCCTACCATCATTTCTCATCTGATCCATATCTGTTCCATAATAAAACATCTTGTGTAACCTAACGATAACCTATCATGGCTTGATACTCTCTCTTTTCATCACCTTATCAACTATGGTCTTATCCAGTATCCTATCTACAGTGTCAGCCTGGCATAGCGTCTGTCATTAGTATCATAGGGTCAACCTTGAACTACGTTGCCTCTACGTTGTCACGTAGGCAAGGCCATTTTCAATGCACCCTCAAGGCTCCACTTTCCCATCCATCCCATTTTTTGTCATCTATCCTCTAGTCCATCCATGATCCAAGTCCTTGAACTACGTTGCCTCTGCGTCATCATGTAGGCAAGGCCATTTAGCAATGAGCCCCTGAGGCACTAGGTCAGTCCCTTAGGGTCCGTTTCACCAATAAAGATTGTGGAAATCTTTCACTAGGCAAGCAAGTGCAAGCAAAACCCGCTTTCAAAACAGAAATTTTGACGTAACACCTCAACCTATCCAAGGCAAAGCAAGAAGATACCTAAAACACTCTCAATGATTATATCTAAATTATGGAAAGAAAAACACATTTAAATGCAAGAATATTTTGTGGTTGTGATTAGGTTAGGTTACAATGTCTTGATTTTTGTTATTCTATCTTTCTACGCTACTCGATGATGCCAAAATCTAGAGATGCTATGATGGGGGCATGATTATTTTCTATGTCTATTGTTTATGGATTAATCTTTAGTAATGTGATGACTTTTATCTAAAGACATGATCAACAAAAGATCATCGAGGACATCAAAGGTCTAACATGAAAGGGGGAAATCCTTGTTTGTTGATACACAAGAAATACTCAGGTCATCTCAGTTCAATTATACCTAGATGCTTGTATTAACTTGCTAAATCAAAACCCATGTAAGCAATACTCAAGTCATCTTGGTTCATTTATACCTAGATGCTTGTATTAACTTACAACATTCAAAAAAAGTACCAAAAAAATTGCCCAATGATGAAATAAGCACTTCAAATATACTTGCAATATCAAGATGGCAAAACCATTTCACATTCATATCATATCCATTTACATCCATATTCCATGCAATAAAATTCCTATGCAGCGTATCAATACAAATAAAAGCTTGTGAGTCCTTCTATCGAGTCATTTCTTCTATCAGTCAATCTTCTATCTATCATTGTGTCATTTCTGTGTCGAATGAGTACATTTGGACATAACAAAAACATAACTTAGGTTGCATATCATATCACATGAGATAGTCATTAACATGATTAAATCATTTGCATACATAATAAGTGCATTAGATCCTCCATATACATTTGCATCATAACATAGTGTCAACAGAAAAATAAAAAATATAGACAAGTACATGTAGATCATTGCATAACATTGCATAATCATATGGATAAATATTAGATCATCAGAAATCATCTAAGTTTGCATTAGATCATCATCATATCAGAGTCCTAGAATCATAAGCAAGCATCAGAGTGTCACAAACATAAATGTGCATCCATCAAGACATCACATAGCATCATATAGACATCATAAAAATGTGCATCACATATGAAACATCATAAGATAGAATGCATCCATGACATATCGCATAAACAACTACATGTAGAGATCATTAGCTGCATCATCATATAAATATCACATAAAAACGTGTCCAAATATACAAAATCAAAGTCCATCTCTAAGTCAAAATCATATAAAGTGTATACATCAAAAAAATAATGATACATGTCTTAATACAAAATGATATAGGTATATACATATCAGGCTATCTGAGCCATCAAAAAAGTGTATACATAAGCCAAGTCTGTACAAGTGTAGTGTAGGCTAGCCCTGCTGCCATGGGACATTGCTCCCAACACTGCCTTCTCCATCCCCTCCTCTGCTAGCCCCAGACTGCTGTGGGCCCATCATTGACCCACCTGACCATGATCCACCTGCCCTCTGAGGTGTGCCAGCCACTGACTAGCTCCTGAAGCTTGGTGCTCTCTGATCTGCTGGCACCTCCCCGTGGTACAATCCTCTATAGTGCTAGGTTTGCATTTGTACTCTGGAAAGCTCACCCTACATCTGTGCAATCTATGTCTATAGCTGGTGTACCTGGGCCTATCCCTGTTGCACCTGTGTAACCAAAAATGCAGTGGCCCCATTCATACCCAAGGTGGCTAGGGCCGCGTCTCTCTCAAGTCTCAAAGCCCACACCCTCGCATTTGTTACATCCTGCTCTGTCATGAGCCCTAATAAAACCCATGCATCAAACTCTCTCCAAGACTCTACTGCTCTGAGGTGTGCCTGAAGTTGTCTCACCTATCCCTACAGTGTAATCACGGCCTTCTACTGTAAGTCAAACTAAGGAACCTACATCTAAGGCACCTGCTGTGCCTTGCCCTATCCTTGTACTTGCTACTGGGGCATCTGCTGCTGACCTACCTGCTGTGGTGCCGGTATCTATACCTGTGGTGCAACCTATGGCTACACTACCTACTGCTATTGGGAAGGTCCCTCCCCAGCTTTCCTCCTCTATCTCTACCTCTCTCCTCCTCCCCCATCGCCTCCATCATCTCCATCTCCCCGTCCTCCTCTCCCCGTCCTCTATCTCCTCCTCCTGCTTGTACCATCCTCATCCTCTGAATCCTCCTCATTTAGGTGAGGAACCAACTCTCTAGGTCCTGAGTACCTCAGGAACAGATGAACTACTAACCACTCCTCATAATCAGGTGTCATCCCTGCATCTATGATCTCCCTCCTCATCAGCCAAGTGACATAAGGAGTCTATTGGAAATCTGCTAATGCCTCATCATATGATGCAACTGAGCCCCATCTGAACCTCTCTGCATGTGTCTTCGCAAATCAGGCCTACCCCTATGGCATGCCCTGTATCCTGCCAAACTGTCACCAAACCCTGCTCACTATCTGTCTCTCCAATATAAATCGAGTCCTACCAATGAGCCACTGAGTTTGAAAGCAATAGGTAAGATAGTCATCCTCATCATCCCAATGCTCGCACTCTAGATAAGGATGCCAGACAACTCTATCTACATTGTCTAGTGTGTGTCTCTAGTACTCAAGCTTTCCTAGCTTGTGCTGGGAAATCACACCTACATATCCATAGGTGTAAGGCTCACTCCTCTGCCTAGAAAAGACACATATCGGTCGAGTAATAGCAATAAGCTCCCATAGGCAAAACTGTAAAAGAGAAACACCTGCCAACAAGCTAGCACCCCTATGGTATACCACTTGATGCATATCATGGTACAAATGTGCCAAAACACAGACACCACATGCAAAATGGGTGCCCTCTATAATCATCCTCTCCATAACCTGACCCCAGCCAATCGGGAATCCATGTGACCTCTTATTGGGTAGACAACACCCCTGATCAATCCAGTCACTATCCCTGGGAAGTAGTCATAATAGTGATGAATATCCTACCAGGAGATAACCTATCCCTCCAGCTCTACGTCATCAAAGACTTGCCTACACTCCGCTAGTCCTACATCCCACTGCAGGTCATACTCTACAAGCTCGCCCTGTATCGGCAAGTGCATAATCCTATAAACATCCTCGAGAGTAATCACCATCTCACTGGTCAGCAGGTGAAAGGTCTCGTCCTCACTGTGGAATCGCTCCACAGTGGCAGTCAGCAAACTGAGGTTCACATGAACCTCAGGCATGAAACAAACATAGTCTAGTCCCATAGCACCTAGCACCTCTCGGTCAATCTCTGTAAGCATCTACCACTATAACAAAGGCAAGGGAAACTGCTCCCATGACATAAGTACATCCTGAATATCCTCCTGCAATCAAGCAAACCAACATGTCAACCAAATCTGCATAACTACTCAACACTATCTACATCATCATATCACTTCCTTAACATATCAAATTGATTAAAATAGCATACAACATCTCTTGCCTAGATTCCTGCAATCTCATAAATCGCTTATCGATTGACGCATCGAGCAAGATGCCAATCGAGTCAATTTTGTTAAGTAAACTGACTATCTAAAGCATATGCACTGAACTAGAAGGTATATGTGCCACTTCTAGCAAATGTGCCACCAAATTGACTAAATGCATAGTCCCATATCACAAGCGCAGCTTCGCGATGAATGCACTGTAACATGTCATCCATGCGCGACTTCTTAACACATGCACATCTTTCCACGCATGTGCAACTAGACAACATAAAAGTGAAGTCACATGACATATGTGCTATTCTATACCCTATGCGCAATTTTTCATATCGCATGCGCAGCCAATGGTCATGCACCGTTTCATATTGTAAATGCACTGAATCATATCATATGCGCGGTTTTGGAGCGCATATGCACCGTAACACAGATCAACGCATCTGTCTTACCTAAACTTTCCCTAGCATTTATTGCACTAATAAATGACCTTAGGTGAGTTTTTTCGAACTACATACCGGTGGTCCTGCGTCAGTTGGCCGATCAAACCGTTGGACTCTCTCAAAGCGATGCTCCTCGTGTGGAATATCCATATTTGTCTCAACTACTCTATGCTCCTATGCTCTCCTAAGCTCTCAAGAGACCAATCAACAAAAGCCAAGTGTGCAAATGACTTGTCTTGTGGACCTAGCTCCTATATATAGCAAGTGAACCCTAATTGGCTGTGTGGCAACTGCGACTAGTTCCCAAGTCAGTTTCTTCTTGTTTCTCCAAACCGTGACCTATTTTTCTTCATTCTAACCTATTTTTCACCTTCTTCATTGTGAAATTGTCCATCTCATGTCCCTTCTACCTTCTTCCTGTCCAATCTCCCGAGGGACATCCTATCATCGTAACCTGTACCAGGGGCAAACTGGGGCATGTATCGTTATCAGAAAAAATTCTTATTCTTTGAAGCAACGCTATAAACTACATTGCATCAAATAGGGGCAAAATGTATATGCCTGAAAATGACATGACTTTGCCTCAATAAATATTCTTAATATTTATTCCATTTAATTCCTCTATCAATAAACTAGTATATTTATATTTAAAAAAATATATCTACAGTACGCTAAAGATATCTTTCAATTTGTTGGCATTTATAAATTACTTACAGTTAGAATATTTGATATGCTCACATCAGTTAATTTAAAGAAACTATGATGTGAGACTTTTCATATTCTTCAAAACATATCTACAGTACATTGAGAGATATCTTTCAATTTGTTGGCATTTATAAATTACTTATAGGTAGAATATTTGATATGCTCACATCAGTTAATTTAAAGAAACTATGATGTGAGACTTGTCGTATTCTTCAAACATAATAAAGATTTCAATCCATAACTGCCCAAGTTTTTCTATTTTTCTATCCATTTGGCTTCCACGAATTTATTTATTTACACATTTTATGAATTTTGTTTACTTGGGAATCTGAATCTTTCAGCCCTTGTTGTGAGTGTAGAATGCCTCTGGGCGTAATAAACTAGTATATTTATATTTAAAAATATATATATACAGTACACCAAGAAACATTTTCCAATTTGTTGGAATTTATAAACTAGTATATTTATATTTAAAAAAATATATCTAAATTATGCCGAGAGATATCCTTCTCGAGGCACCGAGGCACCTATTTTTTTTTATCAATTTACTGTACTCACCTCAAATCCTACAATTTGATATGTTCATTCTACATGTGAAAAAAAATAAGAAGGCAATATAAATAGATTGAATGTGTGTCTTTTCATAGTCCATTCCGTAACATTTCTTTCTTTCATCTTAGTGCATAGTGATGGCTTCTATGAAACTGCCATCCAACTTTCTTTCCATCTAGCGTATATTTTTTCTAATTCCTTTCACCTTCTTTTTTTTAGTTTTTAAATTTGTGGAGTGACTATTTGGTTTTTTTAAAAAAGACTCTAGATTGGAATCTTATAAGTTTACATAGAAATTCTAGAATCTTTCAGCTCCCATTCGTGCTATGAATGTAGGAACACCTCTCAGCGTAATTACTTGCAGTTAGAATATTTGATATGCTCACATGAGTTAATTTAAAGAGACTATGCTGCAAGACTTTTCATATTCTTCAAACATAATAAAGATTTCACTCCATAACTGCCCAAGTTTTTCTATTTTTCTATCCATTTGGCTTCCACAAATTTATTTATTTTTTGTTTAACATGATAAATATTTCACTCCACAACTGTCCAAGTTTTTCTATTTTTCTATCCATTTAGCTTCCACAAATTTATTTATTTACACATTTTACGAATTTTCTTTACATGAGAATCTGAATCTTAATTGTTTATAGGAATATGAATCTTTCAGCCCTTGTTGTGAGTGTAGAACGCCTTTCGGTGTAATAAACAAATTTATTTATTCGATTCACATTCCTCTTAGTTAATTAAATATCAAAATATTTAATTACCTCTTCTAAAGTCAAAAGTATATAAATTCTTTATTTAATTTAATTCTTCCAAACAATTGAATAGTTCTTAATTATTTAATTAAGTCAAATTCATTCTTCCAATTTAAATAAATCGATCAAATTTATTTAAATTCTCTCAATCTCTAAAAATAAAATACAATCAAATATTTTATTTATTCTTCCAAATCATGCACAACAATTAAATAGATTCATTTATTTAATTTGCTTTCTTATCTTCTAAATATCTTCCAAATCTTCTAAAAATAAGTCTTCTTCTTCATCGCCAATAAGGGCATGGTTCAGTGGTTAAGTTACTCGGTTGTAGTGGCGGCCACTAGAGTTCAAACCCCTGTTGGGCCAATGAGCTTGCAGGCTTTATGCCTTCGCTGGGCCAACGAGCTCACGGGTTTGAAGTGTTCTTGCTAGGGGATAAGGTCCCCTGTGTTGTGGCCTCACCAGTTCATTGCTCTGGGCAAAAACATTCACGTGGAGCTGGAGGGTGTGTTGCACTAGCATCGCCAGTCACATTAAAAAGTTTACCAGGTGCATTTAAAAAAAAAAGTCTTCTTCTTCATGCACACAAAATTAAATAATTTATTATTTAATTTCTATCAAAATCATGCAAAAGCAAATCTCAAGTTGAGTTAACTGACTCAATCAATCTTGTTTTTATCAAAATCTCTTAAATTAGAAAAAAACATTCTAATTTATGAAAGCATATCTTATCTTTTTAAAAGAAAGTAGTTAACTCAAACAAAACAGTTTTTGTGTGACACTTGTCTTCTATCTATTTGTGCACATTCTCTCAACCATTCTATACCGTTGATCTTCTCATTCTTTCTATACCATTGATCTTCTCTTTCACAAGTCTATAAATAGAACCCTATTCTTCCATTTCATTCATCCAAGCTTTTAGTATCATTACTCTACAGAATTAACAGTGCGCTTTTGGCAACCAAATCCACCCATAGCTTGCGATCACCCTTTTATTGTATTGAAGGTCATCTTCTCTACAAGAAGTATCATAGCCATCTCTCCATCATCATCTTGAAAAACAAAGCAAGGAAGTACAGTTCTGAGGGCTTCAATATTCATAAAAAGATCGATTGAGACTAGGCGAACAATGGAAGCAACAAAGTAGCAAGGTTTGCATGGGTTGTTCTTTGTTATTTGAAATCTTTGTTACTTGCAATTTCTATTGAGATTATTGGTTTATTGATTGGGTTTGATAACTTTGACAATATTTATGGTAACACCTAGAGTAGACTAGACTTCACAATGTTTGCATTTGGCCTCTCTGATGGATGAAGTGGAAGGCTCTTGAAAGTGGAAGTAGTCCTCTAGATTCTCAGATGGTGAAACTTGCAAGATGGATGATGAAACTCTCCTCTCACTCTGGCAATGAAGTTCTTCTCTAGAAGTAGGATGATAGTGAACTAGATGAAGTGCAGTAGAACTTTCTTCATTCTGGTGATGACACCTTCTTTGGATGCAAGGTGAATCAACTTGATGATGTCTTGATCCTCTTCACTTCTGGAATATGTTCTTCATATGAAACTTCCATGCTTAGAAATACCTCTTCTTGGAAAACACATCCTCTGGATTCTCACACCTACAAGATGAAAATTGACAAGTCATAGTATTTGATAATGTCAAGTTCTTTTACCTTATGTGAGAAATTGAAAGCTATGCATTGAATTTCACAAAATATTAGCTAATAGATCATGAGGCAAGGAAAAGCATGATGAAATAGAACTTTGATTCTTCACCCTTCACTAAATTCACTTCTCTTATTGAAAAATTCTGCTCCTAATTCACCGCTCTGCTCTACAAATCTGCCCCCTTTTTAGTTTTGAATTGATATGAAAATGAAGATTTAATCCTCCTTTTATCGCTCTCATATTTTCCTCCTTATAGGGTCATTCTAGTTATGTAATTCCTTTTGTTTAAATTCATTTTTTCTTCCTAAGGCTGACCTACCTCTATGCTTGGCAGATTTATTATGCAAGATGAATTTCAAAATTTCCACTTGAGTGTGGAATTTGTGCCATTTGAGCACAATTTCCAGCCTACTAAGGAATTTTTCCTTAGTCTTTTTCTTTACCTTCAAACTTGTCTTTACTCCTTAGTATGGATTTTTTGGCGATTTTGAATGGTTTTTCAATGAATTTTCATGAATTTGATATGATCACAAGCACTTGGTTTTGGCGCATTTTCTATTAGCACTTGGAATTTGTGACCTTTTGGCACTTTTTCCATATGAGCTTGGATTTTGCGAATTTTGCATGACTTGATCTTTTGCCTTGCAAACATTCAAACTCCTTTGGCATGGATTTCTTAGATGGAAAATTGACTAAGTTCTGGGATTTCTCACTTTGGAGTATGTCAAGGATAACTCCAAGTTGCAATTTTCATCTCCCTTTGGATTTCACAATTTCAGGGTTCTTGAGGATTTCACAACTTTCATTCATCCTTGGACTTTTGGAGAAGTCATGATACTTCCTTGTCACATTTTTTTGATAAGTCAACAATTTTGCACTTTGGAGTATCTCATGTATTCATTCCTCCTCGCCCATTCTCCTAACTTGTGGATTTTGCAAGTAGCAAGTTCCTCCTTGAGCACAATTTTGGTAAGGTTATGGATTGTTTTCCTTGGCACCAATTTCAACCCCTTGAGGAATTTCACAAATTTTGTGGTAGCTTGGAATTTTGGATTTTCCTCATACCTTTGGAATTTGCAATTTTGAACATCTCCTAGATTGGTTCTTGTCGCACCTTTTGGCCTCCTCTGGAATTTCACAATTTTAAAGGAGTCAAGGAGAAATCCACTTCACAAGCTTGGAGGTGGTGAGGAATTTCGCAATTTGAAGGTTCCTGAGGATCTCACATTTTGCTCATACCCTTGGAATTTCATATTTTTTGGCAAGTTGAGGATAAATTCCTTAGGCCCAAACTCCTTATACCACTGGAAATTCCAATTTTTCAATACTTAGCCATTTTTTAGTACATGAACTCACGTATATTTCAAAATATATTTCCTATACTTTAAATATTTTGAAATATACTTTCAGGATGTTTGAGATAGGTCTTGGATCCATGAGATTTAACATGCAGATTCTAGATTTCTGAGGATCCACCAGATTTTAGACTTAGTCAGTTTTTAGGATTTCAGGACATCAGACTTAGTCAATTTCAAGATGAAGGCATATGGATTCCTCAGTTGAATATCCATCCCTTAGGAAATTTCTTCAATCACTTCCTGGATTTGAGCAAGAACCTGGTGAGACTTTGACAAATCAATACTACTAGACCTACAGACTCAAAGAAATCAAAACCTAAAACAAAAGAAAGACAGAAAGCGAGAAAAAGAGTGGGTCCCCATTTGCAATAGGGCAATGTGTGAAAACGTCACAACAGACAGTTTAGCATGATTTACCACCTTGGCACAATGACTTCAAAACATCTTGGTTTGCATTGCTTGAAGACAAGCAATCTTGAGGAGGGAGGACTTGTCATGTCCCCTTTCCAAAAATAGCACTTGCTATTTTTAGTAAGTTTCCCCTGTCTGAAAATAGTAAGTTAGACTACAAGGCAACTTGGAGGTAAAAGTAATTATTTAAAATAAATATTGAGTAAATCTGATTTATTGCTAAAATAACTTCTTGGAGCATGGGATTTGGAAGGAAAGTGGTTGAAAATAAGAGTTTTGCATTTATTAGGATTTGACATCTTGCATAAGTGGAGATATTGCAATTATTGAAATCTTATTTTTTAATATTATTTGGTGCAACTCCCAAAATATGGTGTTGGGGATTTTGGATGCCAAATATTGCCTCTCATGGAAATAAATAGGTGTAAGGTTGCAATATTAAGAATATTGTCAATTTTACAATCTTCTTGCAAAGCGGATGCTTTGTGTTTGCTTCAGTAGAGAGGGAAACCATTGGAGATGGAGCTTGTAGCCGGTGGACATGAGTTCCCAAAAATCTGAGGGTGGTGTTCATGGATTGCAATAGCGATCTCACCTCAGAGGTTGCATTTGAGCATAAAGGATTAGATAGTTTTAGAGGTTTTGTGTTTGTAGGGGATTTCAGTGCATTTTTGGAGTGTTTTAGGTGCAGTTTGTGGTGATGTTCGAGTTTGATGTTGTGTAAGGGTTTTATTGCTGTTAATGCTGCTGTAGATCATCATCCACAACACCTTGTTCAAGACATTCCAAGTGTGGATGTCATTCTGGGGGTTTGGAGGTTGCTGGGTGAATTTTACATGTGCATTTCAACATTATTTTATTGTTGTGTGTAGCTGACGTTGTAGATTTGATGCAGTAATTTTCTGCTATTGTAATTTATTTTATCAGACCTATATACATGTGATTTGCATCAAAAAATTCAATAAATTATTATTGGAGTGCTTTCATGCATTTTGGGGTTTCATTGGTTGTTGGTAGTGCTGTGCAGATTTGCAGTTTCAGTGAGTATTGGTGTAGAGATTCATTCTCAGTTTGGTATTTCAGATTGATGTAGGTGTTACTGCTATTGTGGGGATGTTCTTATTCATTTTCCTATGTTTTGGTTCAGATCCTGAGGTTGCATGTGTTATTCATGCTTTTTAGAGTAATTTGGCAGTGTTTTGGTGAGATGCACAAAGTGTATTTCAGCACAATTGAAATAGTTTGTTGTGGGTTTTGCTGAGAAGTGTTGTAGAAGTTGTTGCTGTTGTAAATCAGTGATGTAGGCCTGATTATATGTTATTTTTATCAGATTTCTATAATAACAAATATTTGGTGTGTTTGTGTGAATTTTGGGGTCATACAGTGAAGACTAGTTTAGCTAGTTTGGTTATTTGGATGCATATTCATGTTTAATTGGAAAAATCATTTTCAGATTGGGATTTTATAATAAAAATCAGATTGGGGACATTACATATGTGCTAGTATTTAGAGGCATTTATTAGCATTCATTTTAGACATTCAAAATTCACATGTCCTCCCTCATCCTAGACCATTAAAGGAACAATCAATAGCAACTCATTTGAGTTTGGTGTACTAAAAGGAGTGACAGGTTTGTATACATCATTCTAGGGCCCTTGCCTTCTGTCTTTGAAGTTTTATACACATTTCTTAGGGTTGACCTAGGAGAAACCTCTCCTTGCGACACAATGGTAGCCCTTTCTAGGTATTTTTAAATACTGCTAACCCTTAGATATTAGAAAAGAGCAAAGAAAATGAAGGCCAACTACGTGAGCAAAAGAATAGAGATATACATTCCTACAAGGTCGAGTCTAGATGTAGAAGATGAACTTGCATTGGTAAACTTGACCTAGACCTACGAACTTGATCCTAGAGAGAGTAGAAATTCAATATAAGACCTGTGGCATTTCAATAATAGAAATATTACATTTTCAAACCAAAGGTAGAGCATTTTCTAAGATCATCATCAAAGGTCTACATTCTTTAGTCATAGAGCCAAATACGCTTATCCAACACATTTACTTTCCTAAAATGACTCACAATAACCTAATTTATCAATGGTGTCATTGGTTAATCTAGGCTGTTTTGTGCTTAATTAGCCTTGGGTTTAAGCAAAGTCAGAATAATAAAGGACTGATGTGAATCAATCTATAAACGGGAATTATACCAATTCAAACAACTCTGGATTGCATAGAAAAAAATACTACGAGTATCAAGAACTTGAATGTTTATTATTACAAATATACACTCCACACGAGTAGATCATATAATCTTACGGCCTGATGTAGAGGACTCTATGCTGTCACACGTATCTATTGAGAAAGATCTAATGTGTAATATAAGAATCTTGTCAATAGGAAAGGAAAATGTTGAATCCAATTACTGCCTGCCCTTTTATGAAACGCAGATGTATAAAAACTTTTTAAAGTAGTGACTTGCAGCCATAGAACTCATTAGTCTCAGTTATATTAAAATCCACTGATCAAGTGTTTGGCGCAAAGGGACTGTTGTACTAGAGAAGAGCTTTTGAGAAAACTCTACAATTTTTCTTATCTTCTATATGTGATGTTTGTAAGAAAGGACTGTTGTAGCATTAGAAAAGAGCTTTTAGGAAAATTGTGTATTAGTTTTTGATCCGTGGGCACAATCTCCCCCAAAAGATTGTTTCTAATAATATGGACAACTGTGGAAGCTTTAATTCTTTTAAAAAGTACCACATATGTAACTCATACTATATGTGCTCCCATTAAAGATAAAACTGTTTTTAATGAACTATCTGTGATAAAGAACAAACATTCTTTGTCTTGTCCAAACCTTGAAGTTATTTTCAAATGTCGGATGGAATCTTGATTTGGCACCTCCTTAAAAGACAAAAAGTATGAAAATGATGATGGGTAATTTTTTTTTTCTTTTTTCTTTCTGGGTTTGTGATAGGGGCAACAGCAGATGTCCACTTCTTCGTAGAAACCATGCTCTGTAAACTTTGCAAATTGCACTGCATTGAAATGATGTTGAGTGCAATCATCCAATATATCTTATGCTCTCCAAAGAGAACAAAATTCCACTGTTCTTTTGGACTTGGACATTCCTTTAATAATCTACGAAAGCGCCCACCCAACTATCAGTCAAACATCTGTACAAAATTAAGCTCTATTATGTGAACTTGACTGTAAATGTACAATGCTTCAAAAAAGACAACAACAAAAAAAACTGGTTACGGATATTCATTGTTTAGGACAGAAGGTTGCACACTAATGACAGATAAGGTTCTTGCAGTGTTGTGTGTTCTCTAAGCTAGAGCCTAGGTAAAGTGAGGTACTTATTGGTGCAAATCCTTATTGTATGGGTTGGTATAGATACATTCCAAACCAGTGCTATATGAGTTTGTGGGTGTAGGGATATATATAAGTTCAACGAACTCCCAAACTTAGATATGTGGGCCCATTGGTGTGAGGAATTGAATGTGTGTTGTTAAACAAATAAGTATATTTGTAAATAATTGATAAGTGTGTATCAATATTTTGGATTTTAGTTGTGATTTATTATTAAGATGAAAGAAGAAAAATAGATAGATCATAGAATAAGTAACACATCAAAAATATATTTATTGAGAAATTAAGGGTGGAGGCTTAAATGACAATGTTAAATGATGAACCCTTGCTGCCTCTAGGCACTTGCTCTATTTTTGTTTCTCAATTTTAGCTCTAGTCTTTGTTTCTTAGCAGCCTTGTGTTGTTCTCTCTTATTCTATTTTTTTCTTGCTTTGTTCAATATTAAAAAGAAAATGATAAAACCATTATCAATAGAATGGATCAAGATACATACCACAAAGAAAAGAAACTGATGGCTCAGCATATAAAACTTTGGACAAGGGAGGAGATTTTTGGGAGGTAGAAATCTTGGAAAAGTTGGCTAAAAGATAGTGACAAGAATACAATTTTTTTCTAAAATGTGACTAGAGCCAAGAATAGTTTAAACAAAATTTCATTATTCACAACTGGTGATGGTAGACTTCTTGACAACTTGAAGGATATAAATATTTAGGCTACTGGCTTTTTTGAGGGACTTTTAAATAATCTAGAGGGATCAAATTTAAGGAATTAGGAGTTGTTGAGTGCAATAGCAAGACTAGTGTTATAGGATCAAAACAAAATGCTTGTGGTCCCCTTTTTGGAGGACAAAATCACATTAGCAACCACTCAATTACACCTAGACAAATCCCCTAGTCTAGATGTCTTCCTTGCAAGTTTCTTTCAAAGATGCTAGGGATTCATTAGAAAGGAGATTTGGGAGGCTGTGGAGGAGTCAAGAAAGGATAGAACGATGTTGAAGGATCTAAACAATACATTCATTGCTCTCATCCCCAAAAGGGGTGTATCTCTTCCTTTGCAAATTACTAGGTCCTATGTCCTTGTGTAATCTTGTGTCCAGATCATTTCTAAGACCATGGCTAATAGACTAAATCTTCTACTTTCTAATATCATTTATGAGGAGCAATGCAATTTTGTCTTGGAGAGATCAATTTTAGATGGCATTATTATAACACATAAAGTGCTTCATTCAATCCATATAACAAAAGAAAAAGGAATGAAATTGTCAAGCTTGATATTAGAAAAGCATATGATAGAGTAGATTGGTGGTTTCTGATGAAAATCATGGAAAATTTTCACTTTTGTAAGGATTGGATAAAATAGATCATTAGTTGTGTTTGTAGCCCCAAATTTTTGGTTATAATAAATATTAACCCCTTTGGTTTCTTTGGTTCCACTAGAGGTTTGAGACAAGGGGACCCAATCTCCCCCCTTCTCTTCATAAATTATGGCCAAAGCATTAGGAAGAGCTATCTAAGTAGTCTTCAATAGTAGATTGTGGAAAGGAATAAAAGTAACAAATGAAGTCAATGTAGTATTCCACTAGCACTTTGTAGATGACACCATCCTTTTTGGTGAGGCAAGTTTAAATGAGGCAGTGCATATGAAAAGTATCCTTAAAAATTATACACCAAGGCCTCTTGGTAGATCATAAATAGAGAAAAACATATATATTCTTCTTCAACTTGAGGCCATAAATTTAGATGTAAATCATTGGTTTCTTGTGGCACAAGGTTGGGATGCTTCCAACCAAGTACTTGGAGTTCCTCTATTCAAAGGGGAAAGTAGAGAAACATTATGGGAGAGTCTCATAAAAAAACTAGAAATCTAAAATGGCACCATGGAAGGGAAAGTGGCTCTCCTTTGTTGGGAAGATTTTAATGCTAAAATTTATGATCTTTGCTATCCCAATCTACCTTATGTCCTGTCTCAAAATTCCATCCAAAACCAACAATGATATGGATAAAATAATGAAAACATTCTTGTGGCAAGGTAATTCTAATTCCAAAAGATTTCTTGTTGTGAGTTGGGACATGGTGTGTTCCCAAAGGATAAAGGTAGCATAGGGTTGAGATAGAGTATATTGTAAAATAAAATGTTGGGGGCTAAACTCGTATGGGATCTCTTCATGAAACCCAACTTGATGTGATCCAAAATAATTCAAATTTTTTTTGGATTCCATTAATCCCTATCATATTCTAATGATTGTCAACCCTCCTAGGGGATGTCATCTCTAGAATTTTATGCTTCATGTAGAGACATTGTCACCTGCCACCTAACATGGGATGTAAAAAATGAATGCGAGGAAAACTGCTAGGAAGATTCATGGAATGGATATCCAAAACTTGTTGTGAGAGTGGAATTGGAAGAAGCAAAAGCCATTCTCACAAAGCTATGGGGTAACAAAGATAGAGACTACTTAATTTTAAATAGTACTATAGGTTTCAAAGATTGGTCATGGAAGGATACAAATGGACTTTGTATTCCAAGAGAACAACTATCCCTTATAGAGGAAGATTTGTCCAACTAATGTTTTTTTTTATCAAGGAGGAACATGATACACTTAAATGGTGTTGCTCAAAAACTAGGTGCTATACAATCAAACTAGGTTATGAGATGGTTGATGTTCACCATGTAAAAGTGATTGATGCTCATGCCTATGTTGGCATAAGAATTTCTTTCTCAAATCTAGTGCCTTTTCTTGCTCAATAACCCAAAAGAAAATCCTAACCACTGATAAATTTAAGGAACTTTTCTTTACAGGTCCCTCAAAGTGTTCCCTATGTGGCATATGGAGGAATCAATTTATCACCTATTAGACAGCTAGCCCTTCTTGATCAAATTTTGGCAATGGCTATGTGTGTTATTGGGATGATTTAGAGCATGACTAGAGCTTCTCTTTGCAGTTTCCATTTCTTGGCCCAACATTCAAAAAAATTGGTCTTTGCATGTATGTGGACAATCATCTCTTGTTTTCTCATTTGGGGATTTTGAAAAGAAGGAAATAGGAAAATCTTCTAAGGAAAATCTCTAGAGGTAGAGTGATTTTTTATTAGACTTTAAGTGGCTATTGTACAAGTGGTTCTTGGAAGGTTTCAAACTAGTCAACCAATACCAAGAGGCTCTCCTCTTGGGATAATGAGATTTAAAAAAAATGAAAGGGTTGAAATCCCCCTCTCCACCCACCATTCAAGAGTTGGGTATAGATAACTCTACATTTAACTCCTACATTGATATCAAATGGTCCCATACCCCTAAT
Organism: Cunninghamia lanceolata; assembly: GCA_027924645.1. Taxonomy (NCBI): domain Eukaryota; kingdom Viridiplantae; phylum Streptophyta; class Pinopsida; order Cupressales; family Cupressaceae; genus Cunninghamia; species Cunninghamia lanceolata. The sequence continues at coordinate 24,656,137 of BSBN01000047.1, forward strand.
GGTTGGATGAAGTTTAACCTTGATGTGTCTATCAGAGGCAACAACTTGGACTTTCATGTGCTAGATGAATAGTTTATGATGAGATGGGAAGGTTAATTTGTGCAACCTCAAAGAAGATAAAAAGGGATCAAACAATGAAGTAGTAGGAGCACTTCTCTTAGGCCTACAAATACACAAATAATATTATGTAATTTCTATACTTATATAAGGTGACTCAATGGTGATCATTATTATGATTTGGAAGAAAAGTATACCAAACTAGAAAATTATAAAAATTCTACAAAATATATGGCCTATCATGGACTCTTTTGTGGCATTTCCTTCCATGTGTATAGAGAAATTAACGAAGATGTATACTTCCTTTCTAATTATGCTATTGACAATAAAGATGAATTCATTTTACATAGTAAGGCCAAATCTTGGGACTCATTTGGGCCCAAGTTAAATCTCAAATCTTATCATCCCAAGTTGGAAAACTAAAGGTTGGTTGATCCATCATGAATACTTAATTATACTCATGATATTTATCCATAATCTTGTCTAGATAATAATGTATTTAAAATGTAGCACTTTTGGGTGGGAAATGTGTTGGGAAATTATAGAGTCAAGATATGATGTACTTGGAATAACTAATGCATTGAATCATAGACATGAGTGAGCAACTACTTAGTCTTTATGAGATACAACAAAAGACAATATATTTCTCCTCATAGTTTTGGTTGATAAATTTTCATAGAGAATATATGGATATCAATGTATGCCTCATTTCAAAATGGTGACAAATTACCTTCCTAGGAGCCATTACAAAAATTTTCTTTAGGAAAGAATTTAGAATGAAGACAAGAATTATTTTTCTTGTTAGCTAGTGAATTCTTATTGATGAATTTATGATGACTAATCATAAGTATAGGGTTAATACAAATATCACATTGATATTAATTAGCATCCTATTCAACTTGGGTGAAGAAAAGGAGATTAAATGTACTATGACATTGACACTCATCAAGAAACAATTGTTGGGCAGTGTAGATCACATCTTGCTTGACTTACTACTTGCGGTTGGTTTTCCTTTACAAAATGGTATCTTTCTAGTGAATTCTAGAGTTGCTATAGGACCTTGGCATCTATTTACCACCACCTCCAATAATAGGAACAAGTAGAGCTAAAAGAACACAAAGCCCTAGATCATTATAATGTCTAAAAAACATGGGACTTCATACCATTTCTAGAAGGAAGAAAGCCTATTAGATATAAATGGGTATTCAAAAATAAGACTAGTTCATATGGTGGTGTTGAAACGTACAAGGTGAGATTGGTTGCAAAAGAATATTCCTAGGTCAAGAGGGGATAGACTTTGGTGAGATTTTTTCTTCAATTGATAATATGACATCTATCAGGTTTTTTTTATTTGTAGAAACAACTTTTGATTTAGAAATAGAATAGATGGATGTGAATACAACATTCCTACATGGAGACTTGGTGGAAGAGATCTACATGACTACGTGGAGAGAGGTAAAGAAACATTGGTTTGTAGATTAGAAAAATATTGATATGGTATCAAATAGTCTCCTAAGATGTGGTACTAGAAATTTGATTCATTTATGTTGATCTTGGGATTTCTAAGGTACAAATCAAACAATTATGCTTATTATAAAATGGATGGTGATCAATTCCTTGTTGTCACATTGTATGCAGATGATATGTTATTTTTAGTAACACTAGAGATGTGCTTTATGATTTGAATTCTTAACTTTCAACATAGTTTGACAAGAAGGACTTGGGGGATACTAAGTATATCTTAGGTATGGAGATCAAAAGAGACAGAGCAAATAGAAAGTTTTTGTTGGGCTAAAGTATGTGAATTCTATGTTGGAGAGATTCAGCATGTCAATTTCTAGACAATTAAGTGTTCCTATATTGGTGGGGACTAAGTTATCTATAGAGTAGTGTCCATCTACACCTAGTGAGATGGAGGACATGGCTTGAGTGCTTTATGCTAGCGATATTATGAGTTTTATGTATGCTATAGTTTGTACAAGACCATACATTACCCAATTATTGGAAGTCCTTAGCCGATTCATGAATAATCCTGGATGAGATCATTCAAATTGTGGTGCAGGAGCACCTTGGCAAGATTTTGTCAAATTGAGAAAATTGGAGTAATGTCAAGTAGCCTTAGGGATCATAATGTGATGTGATGTTGTAATAAGGTCTATGTAAGACCAATCTTCATGTTTTGAGGTCACATTATAGTGGAGTTTTAAGTTTTGGTTAAGTTTAGTCATTCTATGTTGAGTAGTGTTAGTGGGCAGGCTATTTTTAACCTCTTTTTTGCCTTTGCCAAAAGAGAGTGGGAGTGATGGCTCATGCAAAAAATCAATAAAGGCATGAATATAGATGAAATAAATAAATTATGCCATGTTTTTTGTGAGTGGAGAGTATAGATGTGTGAGTGAAATCCAAGTTTAGAAAGTTCTTTTATGACTGTCTTTAAATCAGGCTGTTTCATGCCTACTTTTTAGGCATTTTCCACATTATGGAAGGTAGGTAACGAGAGATAAAAGGAAGAAATATTTTATTTATGGGGGATCAAAATTGTAGAGCATGGAGGATGAAGTTTAGTGAAGAAAATGATAATAAAATTTCCTGTTTCTACCTTTTGACTGTCTTTTTGCTGTTTCTCAGTCTGGTACGGGACCGTATAGTTGTGTCAAGTCTCCAAATGCATAAAATGTTTAAGGGAATGATTTTACCTTTGTTTTGAACCAATTTTGAAAGGATTTCATTGTGTAGGAGGCATTTGACAAACATTTTAGTAAAGATTGCTCAATTTCTTGTTATATTTCTGTTCTTTTTGTTGTTCCTTTGTACTATACTCGACCGTACAATACAGTCAAGGGAAAAAGTGCCTGAAACCTTGTAATAAATGGTCTATCATTTAATTTCAGTCCATTTGGAGTGTTTTTCATAGAAGTTTAAGCATTTTATTGTCAATTTTGTGAAAGTAGCCTTTAAACCCTAGTTTTGAGGGTTTTATCAAAAATGATGATTTTCTACTCTTTTCCACATGCAACATAATCAAATAATGGATGGAATAGGATTGTTTAGGTTAGTATTATACTGGGTTTTCATGACAGAAGCAGGGGATGTGGATAATGTGACTATTGCAGCAATGTAAACCTAATATCTTCGTGTATTAGGATTTGTGGGTTTGTTAGAGAGTTGTGTTGATGCATGAGAGACTTGAAATGAACCAAGAACCCTAAAACCTATTGATTCAAACTATTTTTCATCTCTTTGATGTTTTGGAGTAGGTTAGATAAGTTGGGAGTGAGATTTCACCATACTTGCTTTGAAAGGGGAGGCCTAATTAGCCCTTGGGACAACAGGAACAGTCCATTTTGACCCATTTGTTCCAAAGAACCCTAACTTGCATGCTAAATATTTGGTGTAATTCTATAGTGGGTATCTAAAAATCCATTTAGTTTTTGGGTTTGCTATGTACTCTGCAAGTTATGCCCCAAAAACACCTCAAATAGGGCTACAAGGAAATAGGTCTAGTTGTGAAGGAACCATTGGAAGGTCAAGTGGTTAGTTGGTTTGATGGGTTTTGTGAGTGTCTACTAGTCATACTAGTCTGGTCTAAGGTGGTTTAGAGGTTTGCCAAACCATCCTTGCAATCCAACCTTGAAATGACACAAGTACCTAGTTTCCAAGCCATGCATTATAGATGGAACAATCCACATTCTTGCATGATCAATCAAAGCTATATTGGAGTTGATTTGAAGATGTCCCCTACTCTGCATCAAGTTACAGTTAAGAGTGTCTTCAAAACTTTGTGAACTACCTCTGAGTACTCTATATGATATCATAGTGATTCTACAAGGGATTGACACTTAGTGAATAATCATGGATTCGTGGGTTCAAATTGGGTAGAATATGTTGACAATAAAAGATTCACTAGTGGATATGTGTTTGGTTTATTTAGTGGTGCTATTAGTATTCAAGCTTGATCACCTTGGGTCATAGGTGTTAGGGAAAATGTTTTTTGTTTTAATCATGATTGGAGTGGGAGATTGCATAGAAGGAGATCATTTTGTAGGAAAATGGAAAGCACACCAAGGATAGAGATTGATAGGTTTATTGTCACTAAATTTGAGTTATGGAAGCTCAAGATGGATGATATGCTTGTAGACAAAGATCTATGGGTTTATGTATCTAGATCCATACCTAATGCATTGTCACAAGCTGACTAGGATCTATTGGACAAAAGGTGAAGGGGATCATTAGAATTTGCATGGTAGATTCCATTTTTTTATGTACATGAAGAATATACACACAATCTCTTTGGAAGAAGTTGGGAGACTCGTACCAGGCTAAATCATTGATTAACAAACTTTTCTTGAGAAATGAGTTGTATACCTAAGAATTGATGATGGCGGTTTTGCAGCTGAGCATTTGAATGTGGTCAATATGATTATGATGTATTTAGACTCTATTGGAGTAAAAATGGAGGAGGATCATTGCATGACACTACTAGTAGTGTCACAGATTATGCTTTCTCATAATTTCACACTTTATTAGAACTCTATTTAGTGTCCACTCTCCTAGCATGTTTTAGGACCATTTCCAGCCTTGGCCTTACCCTCAACCCATGAGATGTTCCTATGCACTACTTTTACCCTTTCTGCTCATCATGTTCAAAAACATTAAAAGTGCCTAAATCTTGGCTCTACTCCAAGTTGAATATACCTTTAAAGAATTAGAATTGCAAAGACTCTAGTACTTAATGTGGACATCTGCGCCACACGTAGATATCTCGAAAGCCTCTATCATTCTTGCGATCATTTTTGGAAGTTGTCTTTTTACTTACACGGTTCATCTAGATTTTCTTGATACTTATTCATGCCTAAATGACTTCTTTCCTTTATTTTTCACCTTTTCCCTCACTATTTAAGAAAGTAGATTTGCCATTGAAAAGGATTGATTTATTTTCATAGTAAAGATCTACCAAAATAAATATCAATTTCCTTTCATAGAGAAGCTCTACCAAGATTGAGAGTCACCATTGCTACAATTTGTCTTCTCACCATCACCATACTCTAGCTATTGTTCACTCTCTTGCTCTATTGCATATATTGTTTGTTATTAATCATATTTATTTTACACATCTTGTCAAATCTTTCTTGTCACTTCTCATCACAATTCTAGATGCACTTAGACTTTAGAGCACACTATTTTATCAATCTATATCAATCTAGCAATCATTGAGGTGGAAACACCAAAATAGGGTTTGATTGAGGCAAACTCCTATACATATCAACCCTTTCTTATGTCTATGCATTTGCAAGTTCTATCTAGAATCTCAACGATAGGAGGAAGGATTCAAAAGATTGGCATGAGAGTTGAGATTATGAATCCATATAATACCTACATTGTATAGACTATGGCATAACGCGCAGACATCCCCATGAAGTGCTATAGTCTTGGACAGTGAAGTTACCCACCTAGTGCTAGGTTCCTTATCACTTTGTCTTTTCATTTTTGTACTTCATTTCTCAAAATTATATTTATTGTTATTCATTTTTGTTAGAACATAAAGTGGTTTTGTAGACATAGATTTTTTTTGGAACATTACTTAACAGGACCCTAATGTAATGTAAGTGGAAAGATCCCTTGATTGATATATTCAGTTGAGGAGTAGTTTTTCCTACATCACATTTTGGTGAACCTGACGCATTTAACTTAAAGCACCTACTTTTTCATTCAAATTTCTTTTATTTTCAAACTTTTTTGGGGTACTTCCCAAACCACAACCTTCGACAAGATCTGGTAATACCTTTATTAATCCTTTCCTTCTATCTTTCTAAATTAGCATGTTCTCTTCTCTTTTTACATCACTTTCCAATGTTTTTCAAAATATTCATGAAAGTGATGTTCCATTCAATGCATGTGATGGTGATTTATCTCTTCCTATGTCACTCTACTCTTTTGATCCCTCTCCTAAGATTCCCCCTACTTGTGAAGACATCTTGGTTCAAGATGATGAATCATTGAGAATTTTCTCAACATTAATTTACTTTCTTATCATTTCGATGCTTTTCCTTCTAGAGATGAAGCATCAGTAGATGAAGAACCTCACCTCACATCAGATCCTCCACAAATAGCTATTGAGCATACTTCTTCTATTTCTACATCATGCATTTTTGAAATAGATAATAATGTTAATTCAATTATTATTAATCAACTTATCCCACCCGAAAGGGGTTGTTGGGTAAGTGTATTAATGTTCAAAATCTTTCTTCTTCTTCTAAAATCATTGTGTATATGGCACCTGATCCACCCCACTTTCTTATCCTATGATCATTGTTCGAGGTATTCCTAAAAACCCTCAACATTTGAATCATTGGTTAAAAATTGCTAAGTCTATAACTCAAAATATGCATGTGGCTCCTCACTACCATGTAGTAGACCACATGTATAATACTCAATGAAACAAATAGGATAATCCTGTCACTATTTTCCTTCCTCCACCAAATCCTATTCTTCCACCACCTCCTTGTGCTTCTACAGAGAGTAATAAAGAGTATGATCTTGTTAAACAACTCTAGGATACACAAGCTAAGATCTCTCTATGGGACTTGATGCAAGTTTCACCTTCTTATCATAGTGCCCTCAAGTAGGCCTTGTAGAAGATATCTATCCAATATTATGTGAATCCCACGGATGTGACTGATATTCTTGAAGGTTTTCATTCTAACTCTCCTGATATCAATTTGTATTTATCTAAAATCCCTTCTATTGAAGTTCAAAAGTGAAATGACACTCTTATGATTATTGTAGCTATAAAATCAACTAGGATTAAGTGAATCCTTATTGATAGTGGTTCCAGTCTTAGCATCTATAGTTTAGATCTCCTTAATCATCTTGAAATTGATGCTTCTTCTATTTCTCCTACAAATCTATCCATCAAAGGTTTTGATAATGTGGCTCACCTAACTTTAGGCACTATCACATTGCCTATTATTGAGTTTCATGTGTTTCATGTCATGCAAGAGAATATTTTTTATAATCTTCTTCTCAATAGACCGTGGATTCATGCCATGGGTGTAGTTCCATCTACCCTTCATCAATCTCCTAAATTTATTTATAATGGTAAAGTACATAAGGTATATGCTTATCCGAACCCCTTTCAATACTCTCAACAACCTAAATTAGGTCATGAGAAGCCTTCTCTTTATTCTCTTCATAATTTTATACCTTCTACAATAAATTCTCAAACACCATCATCACCCCCTATTGATGATAATGTTACTTCCATATCTAATGCATGTCTCAGTGATTATTGGGGCTCCTTAGACTTCACCCCCATGTGCCTGTTGAATATAAGGTTGACTCTTGTCACTTTGACATCCACATGTTCAACAAGGATCTGCATTCTAGTATTAGAATCCATCCCTCTTCTCATGTAAATTTTGTTACTTCTTGTAAAGGGTAAGATTTAGATGTTTGGTTTTTGGTAGTTTTTGTGTATATCCTCCTTTCACCCTTTCATTCAAGGACCTATGGTCACATTGCAATGTACTATCCTACCCTAGGTCACTGTGAGATGTTGGGAAACTTAGATTTTTATGCTTTGATTGTCAATTTCCTTCTCTTATGCTCAATTATACTTTAATACCCTAATTATTCAAATACGATAGTAAATAGATGCATTTGTTAGAAATGAAAGCAACACTACTTCAATGGAAATATGATTCAAGATAAATTTTAGCAAACTTTAACTGTGTGTTATTAATGGAGATTGTAACAAAACATAAACCCACAATACAAAAATATACCAGAAGTAGAATGAAGCACATAACACAAGTGTTTAACGCGGAGAAAACACTTTCAGGTAAAAGACTCCACCAAGAAAAGAGGCCAAGTTGTATTATCTTCACAAAAGGAGATTACAAATATATTCACTTCCTCTATCCTTCAACCTTCGCTCCAGTAGAACCTGGGTACCTGTAAACTATTATATGCATCTCATCTACTATGCTATGGTTTTTATAGAATTTACACAACCTCAAGACATTAAATGACTTCTTACAAGCCCATAACACTTGTCAAGAGTCAACAATACAACCTTGGGCGTCCATAGCCAAGAATAGGCTCTTACGGAGCCATAAATGCTGTCATACATGCATTCTACACTTGGAAAAATGTTCCCATGTAAGATTGAACGACTTGGGGCCAAAAATAGCCACTTATAGCATCTTATGACACATCATATGCTATTATTAGTGTCATAGATTCCTATGACAATTTACAATTGTCATAGAATCTCTTACACCCTCTTACAGCATCTATGACGTGCGTCATAACACTAAAAATAGATTATTCCTCCACATGTGCTCCCCACTTTGACCAATTACCATTTACCATAGTAAATGACATCCCGTAACTACTGCCGGTAACTCTAGGACTTACCGTGGACAGTAAATAATTTTTACCACTACTGGTGAAACTTGTACATCCCTTATGGGTAATTACAAATAATAAATGGAATAATACAATAATGGGATTTACAAGGTTAATGGCACCTTATCCCAACATTCTCCCACTTGACATTATACATTGTAAATCAACCCATAGGAAATCAAATGAAAAATAATCAGGCACTAGAAACAAGGCCCATGGCCTCTCTGCACCACACAAACTTCTTTGTGCTCAGAGGCTTGGTTAATGAATCTAAACATTCTCTTAAGTGTCTATCTTCTTCAGCTCAATCTCTCCATTTGCAACCAACTCTCAAACAAAGTGATACTGAACATCAACATGCTTAGTCTGAGCATGATACATGAGATTCTTGGCCAAACAGATAGCACTTTGGCTATCACAACCAATCTAAATGATCCTGCAATCAAAACCAATACCTGTACATAGTCTCCTCAACCAAACTGCCTCCTTAGAGACATGAGTAGCAGCCATATACTCTACTTCTATAGTGGACAAAGCAACTGTGGGTTGCCTCTTACTCATCCAACTCACTGCACCTCCAAACAGAGTAAACACATAGCCACTAGTGGACCTTCGACTATCCAAGTCACCCACCCAATCTTAACATCCATGCAAGAACGCAGTCTTAACATCCATTTTCTCAATTTCTCAATCATAAGCTGCAGCAATGGATAAGAAAAATCTAATAGAAGTCAATTTAGCAACAGGAGAGAATATCTCACCAAAATCAACTCCCTCTCTCTGGGAGTAGCCCTTGGCTACCAATCTAGTCTTGTACTTCTCCAATGACCCGTCTGCTCTAAACTTCTTCTTGAAGACCCACTTACATCCTATGACCTTTCTTCCTTTGGGCAAATGAACAAGATCCCAGGTGTTATTAGAGTCCAAAGCCATCATCTCCTCCTGCATGGCTAGCTGCCAAGACTCACTATCATATGTAGAAATAGCTTCCCTGTAGGATCTAGGTTCATCGTTAGTACTTAATAAAGCATATACACGATGGAAATTTGGTGGGCTATACCTATCAACTAGATTTCGTTGTCTTGTGGATCTCCTCAAGGGTGGAGTAAGAGACTCTACTTGTTCTTTTGCATGATCATCTACACCAACTTCTTCTGTCACAACAGATTCATCTTCATTAGAACTACTTGAATCTTCTTCTTCTTCTTCACCCCCCAATCCATCATTCTGTTCTTCCTGATATGCATCTTGCTGCTCTAAATCAAAGTGCACCTTCTTTACCTTTTCTTCTTTTTCTTTTGGCTACTCAGGTTTAGAAATAGCTCTAAGTTCCTTGAAAATAACATCTCTAGAAAATATAATCTTGCGGGTTATTGGATTCCAAAGCTTATAACTTTTGACATTATCACCATATCTAATGAATGTACACTTTTCAGCATTTGGATCCAACTTAGATTGCTTTTCCTTAGGCACATGAACAAAAGCCTTACAACCAAAAACCCTTAAATGTGAAACAAAAGGTTTCTTACCTGTCCACACTTCATAAGGTGTCGAATCAAGAGCCTTACAAGGAGATCTGTTTATCAAGTAGCAAGCAGTACACACAACCTCTGCCCAAAAGTATTTATCCAACTATGCATCACTAAGCATACTTCTGGCCCTTTCCATAATTGTTTAGTTCATCCTTTCTGCAACACCATTCTGCTATGGTGTATACGGAGTTATCTTTTGTCTGATTATACCTGCATGCTTGCAAAAATCATCAAATTCTTTAGAGCAATATTCCCCTCCATTGTCAGATCTTAATATTTTTATCTTTAAACCTGATTGGTTCTCTACTAAGACTTTGAATTCCTTAAACTTAGTGAAAACTTTAGATTTATGCTTCATAAAATAAATCCATGTAAATATGGATACATCATCAATGAAGGTTACAAAATAATGAGATTTTCCAATAGATTCATTATCCACAAGTCCAAACACATCCATATGAATAATTTCTAATTTCTCTTTTGCTCTATTGCTTCCCGAAGGAAATGATTTTCCATTTTGTTTACCAAACACACAATGCTCACAGAAATCAAAGTGCTTATCAAAATAAGAGAAATTGTCCAACAATTCTTTATTCTTAATAGTTTTCAGTACATTATTACTTGTGTGGCCCAATCTGCGGTGCCACAACATACATGTATTTTTAGTAGTGGCCTCAGATACATAGGAGGCACTACAAACTATAGTGGATTCAAGCTTAAACAATTTTCTGAATCTCTTCCCTTTCGCTACCACCAAGTTCCCTCTCACCAATCTACAACCATGCTTGTCAAATGTCACATGCATTCCCAAATCATTCAACTTTGAAATTGAATCTAGATTTCTAGCTAATCCAGGAACATGCAAAACACTAGGGAGGGTTTTAATCCTCCCATCACTAAAACACAATAATACCTTTCCTTTCCCGACAATTGGATATGTAGAGTTGTCACCAAGGTAGATATTACCTCCATCATATTCTTCATATGTGTAGAACCATTCCTTATGCGGGGTCATATGAAATGAGCATCCTGAGTCAACCAACCAGTGATCATTAGAAACAAGATTACATGCAGAAAGTAAAACTTCTTCACCTGCATTCAAGGACTTATCCGAAGCACGCTCCCACTATTTCTTGGGATTTCTACACTCCTTCACATGTCCCCTTTTATCGCAGTTCCAACACTTAACTCTGTTCTTTTTACCAGGAGTCTTAGACCGGCCCTTGGACTTGTCCTTAGCCCCTTTCTGATCTCCTTTAGGTCCCCTTTCCTTAGACCTTCCCCTAACACTGAGAGCATCCCCTAAACTATCTGAACTCTTCTTCCTCAATTCCTATGATAGTAGCACTAAAACAAGAGCATCCAACTTCGGATCCGCAAGGTTAGTAGTGATAGCAAGGATAACATTCTCCCAAGACTCAGGTAAAGAAAAAAGAAGTAAGATACATTTATCTTCCTCACTAACCTCAACATCTACTGAATCAAGCTAACTCACTAACAAATTAAAAGAATTTAAATGCTTTGCAACTGATTCACCTTCTCACATTTTCATGGAAAACAATTTTCTTTTTAAATAAAGTTTATTTACCATACTCTTGGCTTGATAGATCTCACCCAACCATTTCCACAACTTGTGTGCAATCTCTTCCTTTGTGACATTCAATAGGACAAAGTTTGAAAGACACAAGTGGATGGTTCCCCGTACCTTCTTATCCAGTCTATCCCACTCATCTTGAGAGACATCATCAGGTCTCTTCTCTTTTTGGACAGCCAACCATTGGTTTCTTTCTTCCAACAAATCTTCTATTTTCAGCTTCCACAACTCATACCCCATTCCATTGAACTTCTCAATGTCCAAACGAGAGGTTGATGCAATGGTGGATGCAGCCATAATAACAACACAATATATGCAAAACAAACACAACCAAATCTCCCACTACAGCTACAGCTTCCACACTACCACCCAAGAGTCAAAGCTGGCTAGGCTCTGATACCAAATGTTAGAAATGAAAGCAACACTACTTCAATAGAAATCTGATTCGAGATAAATTTTAGCAAACTTTAACTGTGTGTTATTAATGGAGATTGTAACAAAACATAAACCCACAATACAAAAATATACCAGAAGTAGAATGAAGCACATAACACAAGTGTTTAATGTGGAGTAAACCCTTTTCGGTAAAAAATTCTACCAGGAAAAGAGGCCAAGTTGTATTATCTTCACAAAAGGAGATTACAAATACATTCACTTCCTCTGTCCTTCAACCTTCACTCCGGTAGAACCTGGTACCTGTAAACTGTTATATGCATCTCATCTACTATGCTATGGTTTTTATAGAATTTACACAACCTCAAGACATTAAATGACTTCTTACAAGCCCATAACACTTGTCAAGAGTCAACAATACAACCTTGGGCGTCCATAGCCAAGAATAGGCTTTTACGGGGTCAGAAATGCTGTCATACATGCATCCTACACTTGGAAAAATGTTCCCATGCAAGCTTGAACGACTTGGGGCCAAAAATAGCCACTTACAACATCTTATGATACGTCATATGCTATTATTAGTGTCATAGATTCTTCTGAGAACTTACAATTGTCATAGAATCTCTTACACCCTCTTACAACATCTGTGATGTGCGTCATAACACTAAAAATAGATTATTCCTCCACATGTGCTCCCCACTTTGACCAATTACCATTTACCATAGTAAATGACATCCTGTAACTACCGCTGGTAACTCTGGGACTTACCGTGCAGTAACTCCGTAATTATCGTGGACAATAAATAATTTTTACCACTGCCGGTGAAACTTGTACATCTCTTATGGGTAATTACAAATAATAAATAGAATAATACAATAATGGGATTTACAAGGTTAATGGCACCTTATCCCAACAAAATTACAGAAAATGCTACTATGGAGAGATGTAAAATGACAAATAACTGTGCACCTTTTTTTGGGGTTCCGAAGTGGAAAAGTTGGGGACTAAAGAGTGGGCGCCCAAGTCCAGTGCCCTACTTTTTGTCAAGATCTAGAAACTTAGTCTGCAACTTGTCACATAATTTAAACTTTTTTTCCTTTAATCCTCTTTTAAAACTTCTAATCAAATTAATGATATGAACATTAAAGCATGAATCAATAACACATGAGTAGAAACATAAGTAACACACTTGACACCAATATTTTTGACATAGAAACCCGGTTAAGGGAAAAACCATGGTGGGGGTTAACCCACAAAGATTATACTCTGTTAAAAGTATTACAAAGGAGAATGCACATGCATTTGGGCTCACTACCTAGAGCTCACTGCTCAATGAAGGCTCACTGCCTAGAGAAGGCTCACTGCCTAAAAAAAGAAGATTACAATGATATTGAACTGATAATTAGAATCTATCAATGCAAGGATTTAGTTCCCATTAAGCACAAAATACTGACTTGTTACACTTCATCTTCACTCTGCCTTTTTCATTGTTTTGCTCACATCTGAATCATAGATTTCTACTCTTTTCACACTTATTCCATAGTCTAATCACACACACACTGAAATCATTCAAATCCATCTGCTATATATATTTGCATCCTAATCTTCAACCACTTTTTAGTTAGCTTCAAGAACACTTAGAATTTTATTGGGAATTTTGCTCTGTCAGTTAAATCCATGTACACTTGTAACACAGACCAAAACTTGCACTCACAGATCATTAATCAGGTCGGCTACTATCACTGATCATCACAACTTGTCCAACCAACAACTTCCATACATCTAGAACCAAAATTAATTACAAGGTCAGCCTATTCTTCTGCTTGTTATGTCAAACTGTTAACCTGATACTTAGAAGCTAATAACTTTTGAATTCTTTATCATCAGAGGCCAAAATTCTAGATTTAGAATGTCTTGACAATGCTTATGACTACATCAGATCTGTAGCACATTATGACTTTCCATTGGAGAGATCCAGACCAATATACCAGACCCTGTCGCCTGCTCTATTCCTGACTACCCAGACTTAGATAAATTCTAATTCTGACTTTCGGTATGAACAAACTATATTATGCAGATGAGTGGAATGGTCTTAGTTGCCATCAATGACAACACCTATCATGAGAAGCAGTGTCTCTTGCCAACAATCTCTCCCTTTGGCATTGATGGCAACACTTAGTGAAAAATGACTAAGTGTCAAATGTAGCTCCCCCTTACTCTGTACACTTGTGCTTTCCACTATTTCAAAAGCTTACCCTTTGTTGGATTCCTCATTTTTCACTGTTGTTTACTCCCCCTTTGACATCAATGGCAAAGGGTGGGGTCCGCAAGCCAAAATTTTCAAAAATTCTATGTATAATGCCACACATGTACAACTAATCATTAAGTTCTATTCACATGAACTTGAGAATGTCTGCAAAACTATTTTTCAATTGCATGAGTTCAGAGGCTCAAGTTCCCTTCATTCCATCCAAAATTAAGATGTGTCCACTTACCAAAAATGCATATGCTTCTACCTTTGTCAGATTTGGAGGATTACCCGTCTGAAGTGTAGTCTAAGCTTCTGATAAGGCATTATACATGGCTTCTAACTTGGGGGCAATCAATCCCTAGAGCTCACACATTTTCTTCATAATATTACCTTTCTATTTAACGAGCCTTTTTTATCTCATCTATCAAGCTGAGTACTTGACATTCCTGGCTTATAGGTGAAACTGTTAGAGGATCAAAATTTTGAGACAAATTTGACAATTTCTGTTCTTGCTCCTTTATCTTTTTCTCAATATCCTTACTAACTTTGGGCCATGATGACAGAATTTGTACATATCACTTCCATCATTTAGAGTATTCTGCATACTCTTTATGCTAATACCAAGTATCATTCTATCTTTTCCTATCATGCTTTTTACTCACTAAATTTCTTATCCAAAAATTCTTTCTAAACTTTTGCCTTAGGAGACTTTTCAAAGGACTCAAAATGTGTACTTACAACATTCACAAGATTCTTCAGGTGACCGGAGGGGGAATCTAATGGACTCTTTTGGTAGGTTGGCAATAACTTCTCTAGTACTCCAGATGCTAGACTTATCAACTCATTGTTTTCTATGTGAGACTTGAGCATTTTCTCCCTTGCCTTGGCCTGTGTAAGTGATGATATCTTCAACATTTGGTCTAGAGAGAGAGTGTCCAAATTGATTGGTCCTTGTATCAGTTCCAGCTCATCTAACTCTAGCATCTCTTTGCTAAGAAAACTCTGCACTACATCCTCAGTGTCTCTTGCTACACTTGCTATTTTAGTTTCCTTCCCTTGTGCTTTGTCAGTGGCAACAACCAGAATGTCTTGCTCCAGTGCATTAGCACCATCTCCTTCTATTTTGTCTTTCTTTTCTTCTTCTTTCTCTTTCTCTGTGTTATCTGTAGTGGGACTCTTTCCTATGTCTTCACTACTTGCTATGTGTTTTAGAGGGATTTGTGTGGTAGTAATATTATCTTCTTTTCCAAATTGATTAGGTGGAGTTTGAAAATCTCCTACATCATCAGATTTTTCTACTATCTTTGTATCTTCTTTGTTTATTTGCTCCTCTTCTGGGATAGAGGGATCATCAACTTCAGTTTATTGTTCACTGATGTTTACTATTTCAACATCTGGGATTGATGAATCAATCCCATCATCTGTCTCCTCATAGGTTTGCTTCAGAGGATCTAGAGTATCACCTTGGCTATAATTTGCCTTTTCAATCTCTTCTTCTGGAGCTTCTTGTTCCAGAGCTAAAGGATTGTCTTCCTCAATTTGTTCCTCGAAAACAATATAGTATTTATTTTTATCTAAGGCCTTCCTTATAAGTTCCTCTATTTCCTTTGCAACTACCTCAGTTTCACCAAGCATTAGCTTATTCATCTGGACCTTGCTTCTGAATTTCTCCTTAACTTCCTTGAGGATTTTATCTTCTTCCCTTCTAGTCATTACTGGACATAGAGTGGAGAGGATATATTCTCTAAGTTCTAGATCTTTAGCCTTGGCTATTTCCTTCATCATCTCCAGAGTTTTCCTTAAACTTATAGGATGTTCTTGTAGAATTTCCAGTAGAGCTCTATTGAATTTATTCAAGTATATGATGGTGACATCTTCCAAAATTTTCTTATTTGCAGTCTCTTGCCTTTTACTTGTCTTTTTGCTTCTGGAGGGTTGGTTCTCATAGACTTTTGAAGTCTTGGCTTTCTTTGACTTCATCTCTTTAACTTCTTCATCTATTTCTATTTCCTCATCATCTTTTGAGCTCTTGTAGGTTCTTGTGGACTTGGGTTTCTTCCTCTTTCCTCCTTCACCGGATGGTGTGGCTTCTGGTATCTTAGTGGGAATAGACTTGGATTGTTCTGAGATAGTTGTAGAGCTTCTTGTTTTTCTTGAAGAGCTAGGTGGGGCTTCCAGAGTAGCTACTGACTCACTTTCCACTTTTTCCTCTGAAGTCTACTCAGTGCTTTTCTTCATCTTTTCAATCCTTTCTCTATTCTTTTTCACTGCTTCTTTTGTAATTCCAATGCTTTCTACATACATCTCCACTTGCTTCTGCACTTTTCTTTTTGTTTCCAACTATCTAAGTTCCACATGCAACTTTATACTTAGTTCCTTGTATGTTCCAAACCTTTCCACATAGGTGTCTTTAGGTTTGCTCAGAAGATGCTGACCATACATGTCTAGAACTCTCTCATCCACCTCATAACCCATTAGCATTATCCATATTGTTCTTGGTTCTACAACCTCCATCAGACATTGATTAGTGTCAACTATGAAACATATCTCATTCTCATACTTTTCTACAACTGACTTAGGGATTTTCTCTCTTGCATGCATCAAATTTTGGAAGTTTTTGAAGTAACCCCAAATAGCTATCTTTTAAGCTTGGGCATCACCAAGGATGAGTAGGTGATCTCTTATTTGCCATGCTACTAGCCTGTCAGTTGTCTAATGCATACTCAAAACTCCAGTCACTTCATTCATGAAATAGAAGAATAGATAGATAACTAGAGAACCATATTTGAAGGTATTTTTCTTATCTTTCTTTATTTTTCTTAGGTTCTCAATCAACTGACTTTGAAGCAACTCACATAGGTCATAATCAGCATTCTCCTTCAACATCTGATAGGCTGCATATATTGTAGTTCCAGAGACTAAGTTCTCCCTGCTAAAGTGGTAAATCTTGTACCCAATCACCATGGAGGCAAATTTAACATCCGGTTCTATAATATCATTGATGGTCATTGCCTTTTTGTCAAACTTGGCACCAATAGCATCAGTCATTGTCTGGTTTTTCATAGCTTTTAGCATGGGTAATCCACAAGTAGAATTTAACCCGGTTACTATCTTGATAACATCCTTTGTAATCTTGAATGGTTTCAATAGCCATATGATCTCATCATGTATTCGGCTCAAGATATATCAAACCCATTCAATCTCACCAAATGTCAAAAAGTTAATGACTTGCAGAAAATGTTTTCTTTCTAGGGCTTTATGTTCTGGTTTCAATTTGTAGCTATCATCTCTTAGGTGGTTGTTAAATAAATCCAAGAGTTTCATATTTCCGAATCCATCAATGCTATAGTGGATGTATGCCCTAATATCCTCAACATGTAATATGCCATATGGAACTCCAGAAAATGCACCTAACGGTTCAACTTCAACTGACTTGTATGGATGCTTCTTAAATATTGGTCAGGGCCTTTCATTTACATCAAGAACTAGAGGTGTAGCCATCTCAACAAATTTAGATTTAAAGCTTTACAGAGAAGCACCTTTTTCTTCTGCAAGGTTAGGGCTGATCAATTATTGGTTGAATTTGTTCTTTGTTCTTCAATCTCTGGATTTGCATCTTAGATGCTCTTCTACTTGTTTCCTTCGAATGCAAAGTGGTTCAAATGCATGATCGAGTGACCTTTTATCCCTTGCAAAACCTAATTTAGCATTGTAATAAGTGTGTTGCCCTAACTTCATCCAGTTACTCTCTTTCTTGAACAGTTCTTCATGAATTACTCCGCAAATTTCCATACCAACATTTTTACTTCTGAAAATCCTTTCAAAAGTTCTGAAACACTTCAAAATATCTTCTCTCATTGTGCCATATCCAAGCACCCACTTACTGACTGGGGAATTTTATGTTTAATGTAGCTCCCCCTAAGCTAAAGCTCCTAATTTAATTCCTGGAGGAATTGTCAACACTGGTTTCCAGTGCAGACCCAGTATTATTGTTCATAACACTTTTCTTAGCCCATGTCTTGCTCATTTCATTTTGGATCTCATTCACATCAATTTTGTCCTTGCCTTTGTCTTGCCTCTGTTCATCCAATTTTCTATTTTCTCAACCTCCTCTTCCATTATTCTTGCTTCTGCAGAATCTTGCAAAATGACCAGATCAGTTGCAATTGAAGCACACAACATTTCTTTGCCCATTTGATTGATTTCCTCTTGAGTTGCATTGATTGGCCATATGTCCAAATCTATTGCATGCAAAGAATTTACCATTGAAGGAATTTTCATTTCCTCTATTTGATGGGTTATTCATTGTCATACTTTTGCATTTATTGGATTTATGACCATACCTCTTACAATTGAAGCATTGCTTAGAGAAGGATGGATTATTTTGATATACTCTACTTCTGCATTGAGTGGCTTTATGACCAATATTATTGCACTTGAAGCAATTTTAATTGAAAGATGGATACCTGTGAGTATTGGGCTATCTTACCAGAGGTCTTCTAGGTCTGTTTCTCCCATTCCTTGGTTGAAAGTTTCTTTGTCTAGATCTAGAGCTTTCACCTTTATCGTATCCAAGACCATGCTTGTCATTAGCCTTTTTCTGACCCTCAAGTATTGCTTCAAGTTTAGTTGAACTTATCTTGAACTTTTCCTTGTATTCATTTGCAACTTCTAGGTCATGTCTGAGAATGACAATTTGCCTTTCAATATCTCTTTCATTGTCTTTGCTTTCTTGTAGATCAAACTTTAGATGGACAGCTATACTATCCAATCTGTAGCATTCATCAGTTCTTTCTTTTAGAGTTTGATTCAAGTCTTCTTCAGTCTTCTTCCTTTGCTTAATTTCTTTGGTTAGCCTCATTGCCCCAGATTCCATTTCAACTTTCAGAATAACAAATTCTTTTGATAGCTTCTCACACTCCTTTGTCTTTTCTTCCAAGGCTTCATTCATGCCATTTTCTTCAGTTAAATTGGATAACTGCAGAAGTAGCTCCTTTTTCCTTCCCATAGACTTTTTTATTTTTTCTTTTAATATTTCAATGGTATAATTAGCATCCTTGAGTTCATCTTTCAGATTAGATATTTCTGCTTTGGACTGATCAAGATCTTTTAGAGCCAACTAAAGTTGATCCTTGAGTGAACCCATTGAAAACTCCTTCCAAGATCTTTCCTCAAGCTGTTAGGTTTCTTTTAAGGAACTTTGCTTTGATACCAATTGTTAGAATTTGTCTAGACAACTGAGAGGGGGGTGAATCAATTGTCACATAATTTAAACTTTTCTGCATTTAATCCTCTTTTAAAACTTCTAATGAAATTAATGATATGAACATTAAAGCATGAATCAATAACACATGAGTAGAAACATAAGTAACACACTTGACACCAAGATTTTTGATGTGGAAACTTGGTTAAGGGAAAAACCATGGTGGGGGTTAACCCACAAAGATTATACTCTGTTAAAAGTATTACAAAGGAGAATACACATGCATTCGGGCTCACTGCCTATAGAAAGACGATTACAATGAGCTTAAACTGATAATTAGCATCTATCAATGCAAGGATTCAGTTTAGGTTAAGCACAAAATACTAACTTGATACACTTCATCTTCACTCTGCCTTTCTCACTATTCTGCTCACATCCAAATCATAGATTTCTACTCTTTTCATACTTATTCTATAGTTGCATCACACACACATCGAAATCATTCAAATCCATCTGCTATATATATCTGCATCCTGATCTTCAACCACTTTTTAGTTAGCTCCAAGAACACATAGAACTTTATTGGGAATTCTACTCTATCAGCTAAATCCATGTACACTTGTAATGCAGACCAAAACTTGCACTCAAAAATCATTAATCAAGTAGGTTACTATCACTGATCATCATAGCTTGTCCAACCAACAACTTCCATACATTAGGAACCAAGATCAATTACAAGGTTGGCCTATTCTTCTTTTGCCTGCTCTGTCAAACTATTAACTCGATACTCAGAAGCTAATAAATTTTGAATTCTTTATCATTGGAGGCCAAAATTCTAGATTTAGAATGTCTTGACAATGCTTATGACTACATCAGATCCGCAACACATTATTGTTAGACTTAGGGCACACAACTGAGAGGGGGGGTGAATCAGTTGTGCAATACTTTCTCCTATTTACACACTTAAATCTTCTTGGTGATTAGCAGTATATTAAACATGAAACATAATGCATTCAAATCAAAAGCAGAAACTCATCAACACATAAGACACCAAGATTTTGACATGGAAAACCTGGTTAAGGGAAAAACCACGGGGTGATTAACCCATGAATGTATTCTTTGTTAGAAGAATAGAAAGAACAAATGGTACATGCCAATTAGGGCTCACTACCCGAGCACACTGCTCATAAGAGGCTCACTGTCTACAAGAGACACACTGTCTACAAAGAAATAAGTATCACCTTCATGAACTGGAGAATAGCATCTTCACCATGCTTGAATCAGTTCCATTAAGCCCAATACTTCTGCTCTGCCTTTCACACTCCTCCTCGCTACCACACACTCATCACCACAAAAACACACTTTGGAATGACTTCACAATCCCTTATTTATACAAGACATCAACTTAGGAATAATCATCTAAGTCGGCAACCACCTATAAGAACATCCACAAGATGTGTAATACATCCAGTTGGCCAACCTCAAGAAGAACACCAACATCTGGTGGTTATTCTTCAAATACAAACTTTAACTTTAATGCAGACCACCAACATGAACTAGAACTGATCCACAGATCACCACAAGCTTTCCTAAATCACCAACAACATCCGCACTTCATCTGCTTACTAGAATCCTTCTCTCCTTCATCCGGAACCTCAAGAACACAGTCTGTCATCATTGTCACAAAGGCATAGGTTCTTCCAGACCTTCAAGCCACAAACCAATCTACTTGACACTTCACAAGGACATCCTCAACACTTCCTCAAATCTGTAGAATGGGATAATGCATTATCGGACCTCACTGGACCTATCTGTGTCACTCTGTCACCTCTGGACACCTACCGGAGCCGGTTCTACTTGAGCATTCATAACTTCTTCAGATCTTCATGTGGACCTCTGAAAACTTGACTAGATCATCTCAAGACTCATATATGTAAACCCTTTAAACCACATCCTCTTATCCTCAACCTATCTTGGACTTTTACCTTGTTGTCATCACTGTTCTTCACTGTTCCTGATTGAAACTAATTTTCTCAATATCCTCAGCACACAGCTCATCCAATCCTTCTCATTAATGCAACATGAGTATGTTGACATCAATGACAACACCGGTTAGACCCATACTTGCAACAATCTCCCCCTTTGTCATTGATGGCAACATATGATGTGAAAAACCATCAAGACAAGAACTTCTCCTTACTGTCACAACTCCCCCTATCAGCAAAAACCATTTACATGTCTTCTCTCCCTTTGCTGCTCCCCCTTTGATCATCAACCACTTTTTTTTCACATGTTTTCTCTCCCCCTTTGACATCAATGGCAAAGGGCTCATACTTGCAATTCCAACACTATAGAATCATACCTGCTGCTCCCCCTGAGTAGCAACACCCATCAATCCGGATCACAAGATATGACTATGATATCCACCGGACTGATGTACCTCAGTGCACCTTAGTTCATCACCGGAGGGGCAATAACCCCTAACTTCTCCCTGAGATACTCAAAAGAGTCCTTTGGTAGAGGTTTAATAAAGATATCTGCAATCTGATCCTTGGAGGGCACAAACTCTAGTCTGACTTTATTCTTGTTCACTTGCTCTTTCAAAAAGTGAAACTTGATAGATATATGCTTAGTCTTAGAATGTAGCACTAGATTCTTAGATATATTTATAGCACTTGAATTATCACAGAAGATTGTGATAGGCTCCTCATACTCTACTTTAATATCTCTTAGCATCTACTTCATCCATAAAACTTGAGTGCAACTACCTGCTACTGCAATGTATTCTGCTTCAGTTGTAGACAGGGATATTGCCTCTTGTTTCTTGCTTAGCTAAGAAACCAATCTCTTTCCTGAAAAGAATGCTCCACCACTGGTACTCTTCCGGTCATCCACATCTCCTACCCAATATGCATCTGTATATGCATGAAGAGAGAAATCATGGTCTCTAGGATACCACAAACCATACTCAACTGTTCCTTTTAGATACCTAAAAATCCTTTTGATTGCCATGACATGAGATTCTCTGGGATCAGCCTAGAATCTCACAACAAGACCAACAACTTGCATTATATTTGGTCTAGTTTGAGTGAGATACAACAATCCTCCAATCATTGATCTGTACTTTGTCTGGTCTGCCTTAGGAGAGTCATCATCTTTGCTCAACTTACATCCAGTTGCCATGGGAGTATTCATTGGCTTTGAATCTTCCATTCCAAATTTCCTCAACAATTCTTTCACATATTTGGTTTGAGAAATAAAGATTCCTTTCTTTGTTTGAGTAATTTGCAGACCCAAGAAGAAATTCATTTCACCAAGCATTAACATCTCAAACTCACTTTTCATTTGATTTGCAAAATTTTTACACATACTGTCTCTTCCTCCAAAGATGATATCATCAACAAATACTTCAACAATCAAGATGTTTTCATGATCAATTTTGAAATATAAGTTACTGTCAGTAGTACCTTTGTTGAAACCAATCTTCAAAAGATGTTTGTCCAATCTTTCATACCAGGCTCTTAGGGCTTGCTTTTGTCCATACAATGCCTTATTCAACTTGCAGACCATATCACCATGCTCAGATAATTGAAATCCATTCGGTTATTCAATGTACACTTCTTCTTCTAAGTCACCATTCAAGAAAGCAGACTTGACATCCATTTGATACACCTTGAAATCCTTGAAGGCAACAAATGCAAGAAATAATTTGACTGCTTCAATTCTTGTCACTGGAGCAAAAGTTTCTTCAAAATCAATTCCTTCTATTTGAGAGTAGCCCTTGCAGAACAATCTGGCTTTATTTCTAATTACTTCACCAACTTCATTTAGTTTGTTCCGGAAGACCCATTTGGTTCCAATCACATTCTTGTTTCTAGGTCTAGGAACAAGATCCCAAGTGTGATTTTTCTCAATTTGTATCAACTCTTCCACCATTGCTTTGGTCCAGTTTTCATCATTGCAGGCTTCATTTGTTGTCTTAGGTTCAATCTTTGAAATCAGACAATATTCATCTGAATTTTGAGCAATTTTCCTTCTAGTTTGCACACCTTTGCTTTTGTCACCTATGATCTAATCTTTAGAGTGGTTCAATCTTACATACCTTGGAACTTTGGGAGTTTCTTGCACTTCTGCTTCTTGATCAGGCTCATTCAGACCTATCTCTTCTTCCTGATTTACCGGATCAGTTTGAATCTGACTTTCAAAGGAGGATTGAACTCCTTGAACCAGAACACCATTCTGATCATCTTTATCATATTCATAAAACCTTGAGGGTTTCTCTATTCCCTCATCAACCTTCACAATTGTACTTTCTATCATTTTTCTTAGTCTCTTGTTATAACACGAGTATGCTTTGCTTTGAGTAGAGTAACCCAAGAATATTCCTTCATCACTTCTAGCATCAAACTTGCCTAGATATTCATCTCTTTTGATGTAACATTTGCTACCAAAGACTCTGAAATATCTTACAGTAGGAGTAATGCCAAACCAGAGTTCATAAGGAGTCTTACCGGTATTGCTTCTGATTTGGGCTCGATTGAGAGTATAGATTGCAGTGCTGACAGCTTCTCTCCAATAGATCTGAGGAACATTTGCTTCCATCATCATGGTCCTAGATGCTTCCTGGATGGTCCGGTTCTTTCTCTCCACTACTCCATTCTGTTGTGGAGTCCTAGGAGTAGACAACTGTCTCCTAATTCCATGTTTCTCATAGAACTCTATGAACTCACCGGATGTGATTTCTCCACCTCTATCAGACCTCAGACATTTCAACTTTAATCATGTTTCATTCTCTACCATAGCCTTGAATATTTTGAATTTCTCAAGAGCTTCTGATTTCTCCTTTAGAAAGGATACCCACATCATCCAGGAATAGTCATCAATTAGCAACATGAAGTATCTATCACCTTGAATACTCCTGGTTCTTGCCGGACCACAAAGATCAGTGTGAACTAAGTCCAATAATCTGGTAGAAGACAGTTCCTTGCTTTTGAATGTGACTCTGCTCAGCTTACCCAACTAACATTCCTTGCACAAGCTATTGGTAGGTTTCACCAATTTTGGAAGATCTCTTACAGCCTGAGTATTGCTTATCTTGATGATATTATCAAAATTCACATGACACATCCTTCTATGCCATAACCAACTCTGATCAACTTGAGCAAATAAGCAGCTTTTACCAGTACCAACCAAATGGAAGATATTACCTTTACTTTGAGTACCGGATGCAATCTCTGTTCCAAAACTTTGAAAGATTTTACATTTTCCATCCTTGAATTGGAGATCATAGCCTTTGTCCACCAATTGTCCAACACTAAGAAGATTGTGCTTCAAACCTTCAACATACAGTACATTACCAGTTTTGTTTCTTCCATCAAAAGAAACAGTTCCTCTTCCTCTGATTCTACCAGCAGAATTGTCACCAAACTTTACCACTCCTCCTTCATACCTTTCTAAATCTACAAACTTATTTTTGTCACCTGTC
The DNA here is from genome assembly GCA_027924645.1 of Cunninghamia lanceolata. NCBI lineage: Eukaryota > Viridiplantae > Streptophyta > Pinopsida > Cupressales > Cupressaceae > Cunninghamia > Cunninghamia lanceolata. Next base: position 24,681,061 of record BSBN01000047.1, read on the forward strand.
ATATGGTGAGAGCATCCACTGTTAATGACCCAATCATCCTTCTCTTCAATTTGGGCAGCCAGAGCTCTTTCCATAGTCTTAAGATTGATAGATACAGAGGACATTGGATATTCTTCCTTGATGGCAATGAACACCCATTCACTTCCATATTTGTTTCCTATCCCTGATTCATCATCTGTTACTCCTTCATTGTCATCATCTTCATGTACATAGTAACGGTTCTTTTGGAACCTTGGCTTGTTAGGATTTTGCCTTGAAAATCTTTCCAGACACCTTGAGGGAAAATGACCAATCTTATTATAGTTAAAACACTTAAAAGGTAATTTTCCTTCATACTTACCGGATCCTCTTGGCAGCCTCTTTACAATAAGGGCTTCAAGTTGAGCAGTTTCTACTTCTTCTTCTTCCAGATCTTTTCTTTCTTTTTCATACCATGACAATTTCCTTGAAGAATTCTCTCCTGGATCAAACCTTTTTTTACCTTTAATTGAGGCAGTAAATTTGAATGTTGATTCAGTCTTGGGGGGTCATCTCCAAACTCTATCATTTCAAATGCAGCCAATTTCCTAGCTAATTGATCTCTTGTGACATTTGTATGGGCTCTGAATTCTTCAATGGAAGCAGCCTTGATTTTGTAAGAAGCAGGAAGGGATCTGAGAATTTTACCAATAATCTCATTTTCATCCAAGACTCCACCAGCATTTCTAATTCCACAAACCAACTCATTCACTCTTGGCATAAAAGTGGTAATATTTTCATCATCTCTCATCTTCAGTTTTTCAAATTTCCCTTTTAGACTCTGTAACCTTGCACATTTAACATACTGGTCTCCTTCATGCAAAAGTTCCAGTTTATTCCAAATCTCAAAGGTAGTTGGTAGGTCAATAACATTTAAGAGCTCTGAGTCAAATAATGCGCTTAGAAGAGCCTCTTTGGTCCGTAGATTGTTTTCAGCATCTGTGATTTCATTTAGGGTTGTTGGACCACCCTGTGGAGGTACATATGGTTTTGTAACCATGGACCAGTATGCCATTCGCATACACTATAAGTGACATTTCATGCGACCTTTCCAAAGAGCAAAGTTGGTTCCATCAAACTTCAGACTATCCTTCTTGTAAGATGACATCCTGGATCTCCTCAAGCAGTTAAGCTCCTTTTAGAGGAACTTAGCTCTGATACCAATTGTTAGACTTAGGGCACACAATTGAGAGGGGGGGTGAATCAGTTGTGCAATACTTTCTCCTATTTACACACTTAAATCTTCTTGGTGATTAGCAATATATTAAACATGAAACATAATGCATTCAAATCAAAAGAAGAAACTCATCAACACATAAGACACCAAGATTTTGACGTGGAAAACCTGGTTAAGGAAAAAACCACGGGGTGATTAACCCATGAATGCATTCTCTGTTAGAAGAATAGAAAGAACAAATGGCACATGCCAATTAGGGCTCATTGCCTGAGCACACTGCTCACAAGAGGCTCACTGCCTACAAGAGACACACTGTCTACAAAGAAATAAGTATCACCTTCATGAACTGGAGAATAGCATCTTCACCATGCTTGAATAAGTTCCATTAAGCCCAATACTTCTGCTCTACCTTTCACACTCCTCCTCACTACCACACACTCATAACCACAAAAACACACTTTGGAATGACTTCACAATCCCTTATTTATACAAGACATTGACTTAGGAATAATCATCTAAGTCGGCAACCACCTATAAGAACATCCACAAGATGTGTAATACATCCAGTCGGCCAGTTTCAGAAAGAACACCAACATCTGGTGGTTATTCCTCAAATACGGACTTTAACTTCAATGCAGACCACCAACATGAACTGGAATTGATCCAAAGATCACCACAAGCTTTCCTAAATCACCAACAACATCCGCACTTCATCTGCTTACTAGAATCCTTCTCTCCTTCATCCAGAACCTCAAGAACACAGTCTGTCATCACTGTCACAAAGGAATAGGTTCTTCCAGACCTTCAAGCCACAAATCAATCTACTTGACACTTCACAAGGACATCCTCAACACTTCCTCAAATCCGTAGAATGGGATAATGCATTACCGGACCTCACCGGACCTATCCGTGTCACTCTGTCACCTCTGGACACCTGCCAGAGCCGGTTCTACTTGAGTGGTCATAACTTCTTCAGATCTTCATGTGGACTTTTGAAAACTTGATTGGATCATCTCAAGACTCATATATGCAAACCCTTTAAACTGTATCCTCTTATCCTCAACCTATCTTGGACTTTTACCTTGTTGTCATCACTGTTCTTCACTGTTCCTGATTGAAACTAAATTTTTCAATATCCTGAGCACACAGCTCATCCAATCCTTCTCATTAATGTAACATGAGTATGTTGACATCAATGAAAACACTGGTTAGATCCATACTTGCAACAATTATGACTTTCCACCAGAGAGATCCAGACCAAGATGCCGGACCCTGTCGCTTGCTCTGTTCCTGACTACTCGGAGTTAGATAAATTCTGATTCTAACTTCCGGTATGAACAAATTGTGTTATGCGGATGAGTGGAATGGTCTTAGTTGCCATCAATGACAACACCTATCATGCAAAGCAGTGTCTCTTGCCAACAATCCTTTCAAGTATCCTTTTCATGCTTATCTTTCTTTCTTATACTTTAGCATGCATATGCACATAGTGTCATAAGCCCACTAAAGTGGGTGATAAATGTAGTGTCGTAAATTGTGCTCGCTCATAATTTCACACTTTATTTGGAACTTTCTTTAGTTTCCACTCCCCTAGCATGTTTTAGGATCATTTCTAGCCTTGGCCTTACCCTCAACCCACAAGATGTGCCTATGCACTACTTTGACCCTTTCTGGTTATCATGTTAAAAAATTGTAAAAGTGCCTAAATCTTGGTTCTATCCCAAGTTGACTAGACATTTGAAGAATTAGAATTGCAAAGAGTAGTGCTTAGTGTGGATGTTTATGCCACACACAGATGTCCCTAAAGCCTATATTAGTTTTGTGATCATTTTTGGAAGTTATCTTTTTACTTGCATGATTCATTGAGATTTTTGATATACTTATCCATGCCCAAACGATTCCTTTCCCTCTCTATTTAAGAAAGTAGATTTGCCATTGCAAAGGATCAATTTATTTTCATATAGAAACTCTATTGAATAAAGATCAATTTCCTTTCTTAGAGAAGCTCTACCAAGATTGAGAGTCACCATTGTTGAAATTTATCTTCTCACCATCATCATACTCTATATATTGTTCACTCTCTTGCTCTATTGCATCTATTTTTTGTTATTAATCATTACAAATGTTAGAATAATCATATTTATTTTACATATCTTGTCAAATCTTACTTGTCATTGCTCGTCACAATTTTAGACACACATAGAATTTAGAGCACACACTATTTTATCAATCTATATCAATTTGGTTGTCGTTGAGGTGGAAACACTAAAACAAGGTTTGACTAAGGTGAACTCCTATGTACAACCCAACCCTTTCTTCTGTTTGTACATTTGTAAGTTCTGTATGGAATCTCAATGGTAGGAGGAAGAATTAAAAAGACTGGAATGAGAGATGAGATCATGAATCCATACAATACCTACACTATAAAGACTACAACGTAACACACAGACGTCCCTGCAGAGAGGTGTTGTCCTGGACAGTGAGGTTGTCTGCTTGGTGCTAGTTTCCTTATCACTTTGTCTTTTCATTTTTGTACTTTATTTCTCAAAATTTATTAACTGTTACTCATTTCTATTAGAACATAAACTAGTTCTGTAGACATAGATCTTATTTTAAACATTAGCTAATAGAACCCTAATGTAATTGTTATGTAGAAAAAGAGGGATTGTTGATTAGGTTGATAGTTTAATTAGTTCCTTCTTTCACTACATACATTCAAGGACATTAAACCAAGTTGAATCAAAAATTTTGCAAGAGGACTTAACTACAGGTTTGGTGTCACTTGGAATGATAAGGAAATTTGGAATTTGTTGATTGATTTATTAAGTCTTAGCCTGATTAAGCCAAAAACCCTAATTATGCAAAATTGTAAACAAATGGATGAATCCCAACAAATGCTCACATAGGAAGGCACTAAATACAGATTAGAAACATACCATGATTTGAATTTTGGAAAGCAGAAAATTCAGGGATGAAAGACCAGGCACCAATGTCCAAGGTAGTACTTTTTCTGAGGGCTTCGAGATGTTTTCTGCTATAGACTACAACCATTTCAGAGATTCCTGGCAATGTTGAATTGAGGGACAAAAGAGTGGGTACCCTTGTCCTTTTAGGGATATTTCCTATCATTTTCTTTAGATTTGGAATTGTCTTTCTCTGCTCTAACCTCCTGCAACTCCTCTCTGTAGAATTTGACACCTGCAACCTACAATCACAAGAGAGGGGTTGGAGGTTGTGGTGTTTAGGAGCTTTCCTTGGTCAAGCCTTCCAACATCATTGTTAGATAGAGAGTGTGTGTCCTTGGTGGACATAGGAAAAAGCAATGATATGATAAATGATTGAAAAATAAAGTAAATGTCACCTCGGAGGTGAAGCTCTCATGGGGAGATGAAGATCTTTCACACCATGAGGAGATGGATTGAAGAAGACAAATCTACAACAAACAAGCACAAACACAACACAATACTGCTCTACAACACAATGAAAGCCTTGAGTATCCTTAGCATAAGATCACAAGTTCACCTTATCCATCTAGTTGTAAAATGAAGTCCTAAACATGTTTATATATGCATTCCCGCTAAACATTTTTAATTTAAATTAACAAGGCCGACAAAGAAAACCCTTTTAACGGTCATAAGCTAACATTTAAGATTTGGGCCCTGACAAAATAGGGTAGGACAAGGGCATGTGAGCCCTTGTCTAGGCACCTATTTTAGGGTTGGATTAAGATCCAGAGTCTCCCCTAGGTCCCATTTGTCATGGGTTTCAGGGGATTTTTCTCTAGGATTCATTTCTAATATGCATGATTACATCTAAGGGACCCGGGAGCTAAACTTGGGAGGTAAAAGTCCTAGGGGGACATTTTACGACATAATAGTAATGTAAATGGAAATCTCCCTTGGTTTATATGTTCAATTGATGAGTAGTGTTTCATACATCACACTACTATGTTCTTTGCCAAAATTGTAGGATCGCTTGTTGATGGAAATCATGAGCACTACCTTGAAATCAAAATGGATGAGGTAGTGGCTACTCTACTCTTGGAGGAGATGCAAAAAAAAATTATGAATCTATTAAAAAGGCCCTAAGCATTTGTGTAATATTGAAGGAGAAAGACAAGAAGAGGTAAAAGAAGAAAGAATAGTCTAGATGAAAATCCCATGGGAGAACCAAATATCCTAGAAAGTCCAAGGATAAGTCTTGGAATTGTAGTAAGACCATGCACTTCCATATAGAATACAAAGAGGAGAAAAATAAAATGAAAATGATTCAAATGGTGACTCTAAAAAGTCTTCTTAAGATTATGGAGATGCCTTTGTCATATCCTTGGGAACTCATGCATTAAAAGGTGTGTGGTTGATACACTTTATGGCTTCCTTTCATATGATCTCTCATTAGGGATGGTTTTTAAAGTATGAATAATATGATGGTGTGAAGATCATGGTAAAGTTTGGATTTGATTCCCTAATGGGCAACTAAAGGGGATGAATGGTGTGTTTCACATCCCTAGTTTTGCATGGAACCTATTTTCAATTAGCAAACTCATGGATGTGGGCATGCATGGTATTTTCTCTTGCAGATGGTGTAAGATGTGAGGATTTATGGTGGTTTATAAGGGTGCTTGTGTGGGCACCTTGTTTTAGGTATATTCATGCATTTTCTAGTGTAATAGTTCTTTTGTACCTATAGTAAAGAGGTCCATAGAATTTGCATCTTCACCATAAAAACTAGCAACAAAGGGGAGTGTTTTGGATACTTCTGATGGTTGTGCTTTCTAGGTACCTAAGAAAGCTCTTTCTTTATACAACAAGTAACCTATAGAGAAAACATCGTTATGGTACTAAAGTATGTGTCATATAGGTGAGAAGGGTCTAAGGACCTTGAAAAATAAAAATATTGTTAAGGGGATGAATGATTGTACTCTTGAATTTGACTTTTGTGAACATTGTGTATATGAAAAATAGAACTGCATTTAATTTTACTCTAGTACCCATAAATCTTCTGGGGTATTGGACTTGATTCACCCAAATGTATTTAGTCTTATTAACATGCCTTTGATTTCTATGACTTTGTACTATGTATCTTTTATATATGGATTTTCTAGGACATGGGTGTATTTCCTTAGAAGTAAATCTAAACTCTTCAACTAGTTTAAGGAGTTTAAGGCTCTTGTGAAAAATAATACTAGTAGAAAGATTAAGGTTTTATGGACTGCAATGGTGGTCATTTTTTTTTTATAGGTTTTGATTGACTTTTTAAAGAGCACAAGATTGAGAGACCTAATACAACTCCATATACCATTTAGTAGAATGATGTTGTAGAGAGAATGAATAGGATGATAGAAAGGGCTAGGAGTATACTTAGTGGAGCAAGACTAGAATAGAATTTCTAGGTAGAAGCAGTTGCTATGTGTAACGTTAGAAAATGTCCCCTTGGGGGCTTTTCCCTCATAAGGTTTAGCTCCTAGGTCTCTAGCATGCATTTAGGACATTTTAGTTCATATTTTGGCATCCTGATGGAATGAGACCTAGATTCCATGGAAAATTGGACCTAGGTGGACCCCTTGAGCTGTACCCTACCCAAAAATAGGGGGAGGACTTGGGTGCCCACGCCCTAGTCCTGCCCTATTTTAGGGTAACCCTAATTTTTGGGTGTTAGTTTATGACCGTTATTTGGTTCTTTTACTGACACGGTAAAGTTTTAGTTTTAAAATCTTGGCGGGAATGCTTGTAGTTGCATATATAAGCATGATTAGGCATTCATTTGTAAACTAGATGATCACTAGCAAGTTATTGTGTTCTCAAGGTGATTCAAGTCTTTTATTGTGTTGCAAGAGTAGACTTGTGTGTTTTGTGTATTGATATTTGTAGATTTGAGCATAAATTTCCTCATGGCATGAAGAGCCTCTTCCTCCCATGAGAGCTTCACTACAAAGTGACATAATATTGTGTTTTCATCATTGATTCCTTTGGTTTTTGCCTCTGCCTCACAAGGGCATGCACTCTTTATCTGACAATGGTGTTCAGAGACTTAAGTGTCCTCTAGGGCTTGACTAAGGCAAGCCCCTAAACAACACAACCCCCAAACCAAGTCTTGTGATTGGAGGTTATAGGTGTCACATCTAGGAAAAATGGAGTTGTAGGAAGGATCGGCAGGCATCAAGGATTCAGAATCTCAAGGAAAGTCAGACACAAGAGCACATCTAGGACTTGGACGCTCGTTCTAGTGTCCTCCACAAACAAATCTATGAAAATAGAAGTTACAGGGCTGATCAGTGTCGCAAGGAGGTCTAGATTCTATGAAAAAGTAGGTACCTTGGACTTGGGCACCTACTCTAGTGTCCCTAACTATTCCACTTCAGAACTCCAAAAATAGGTATTCTGTGATTTGGTATTTTATGCCTGTCTGCAAGAGCTTTTTCCATCTTTCGTCAATTTGTTGTCGTATTTGCATAATTAGGGTTTTAATGGTTAATTGGACACAAGAGAAGGAAAATTAATAATTAAAATTCCTAATCCAAGTTTTCCTACATCTGCAAGTGACCTACGGTATGATAGTGCTCACCACTTGACCCTAGATCCTTGAATGTAAGGTGGAAAGGAGGATTTAAACATGTAAACACTAGAACATTAACAAATCCAATTTTCTCCTAAACATTTTGGTGAACCCATATTTTTTGACTTAAATTAAAACTTTTTGAGTGTTTATCTTTATATTTGGATTGATTTCATTCATTCATTTGGTCATTCATTTCATTGCATTAAGAAAAATTTTTAAAAAAATGAAAATTTTGAAAAATACAAAAAAATTGCATTGTTTGGCTTACTAAATTGCATCAATTCTTCCTAAATTTTTCTAATTTATGATTTTTGCATCATATCTGATATAAACTACAGAAAAATCTAAAAATTCAAAACATTGCCTTGCATTTTCATCATTTAATTGCTAGGGTTTTGTTGAAATTTTGACAATTTTATATAACTTAGTAATTCCAAAATCTAGGGTTAGTAGGAAAAATCTTTTATCATATTTTTCTACTGATTTTAGAGGCTCATTAAAATTTTTATTTGGCTTTAGTCTTGCATTTTAGTGTGAATTTGCATTTAGATTTAAAATATTTGTATTTTTACATAGAAAATTTCAACAAAAACTAGCAATTTTGATGCATTTTCATTAAATTTGCATGGGCATTTTGCATGTTAAGGCTTGAAAATAATTTTCATATCTGAAAATAAGTCAAATTCATAATAAATCAGACTTAAAAGAATTCACATAGCATTTTATCCCAAGATCTTAAACCTAGGGCTTCAAAAACAACAATTTTCACTAAAATCAACCTTATCGACTCTATAAACTTGCACCATAGGTGTGTTGTGAAAAGTATTTTGGAATTATTTTTCTTTTATCAAGGTAATAATTTGATTCCCCTCATAAAAATATTCATAACACCCTTTAATCAGGCTCTTGTAGTGAAAATTTTGCCAAAAAAAAAAAAACCACACATTTTGGCTATTTTGGCCCTAGGGTTTGACCTAGTTTGCACTCCAAGCATGTTGTGATCAATTTTATGGATTTAGGTGACTAATATTATTGATATTATTTTCTATACCTCCTAAAATTCCTTACAACACCCCTTTTGCTAGGCCTTGGAGTTGAAAAACTGTGAAAAATAACCTATTTTTGCTATACTGTCACTAGGGTTTAACCTCAAGTGGCGCTAAAAGCATGTTGTGTTGGATATTTTAGAACCAAGTGGCTTTTATTACTGATATTATTTTCTTCCCATCATAATTTTTATCACAACACCCTTTGTGATGCTCTTTTGCATTGAATTTTAGCAGAAAAAGTGTCTATTTTGACATATTTTCACTATATTTTTACTTGGCATTAGCTTGGATTTGCATCAAGAGTGTGTTGAGATTGATTATATTTCTGTTTTGGACTAATATTAGACATATAACTTGCTTCCTTTGACTGAAATCCTTACAGCATAGTTTGTGTTATTCATTTGCATTGAAAAGAGTACAAAAAATCAAGCATTTTGGTCGTCAATCATATCCTTCTCCTAGGATTTGTTCTCTTAGTTTGTGTGTTGTGTGTTGCATGCTTTTGTATAAGATTTATGACACACTATCCTAAAAATAATATCCCTTTGAGAAGTAAAATATTAATGGGATCTAGTGCTCTTGAAGAAGTTGGTACTTTGGACACCTTCTTTACCAAGGGAGAAACTCAAATTGTGCAAGATATTACACATCCTCCAACCTCAATGGAAGAATAAAATTTTCATGATGTTGATAAAACTATTGAGGCAACAGGATATGTATCTAATGAGAAAATAGAAAATTTGGATAAAGACCTAGCTGAATTTCAAATATTTATGGAAAATGGAAGAATAACTGAAGAAGTCATTCCTATAATTCATAATATAAGAGAATTGATAAAAGAAGGACAAGATGGTGTTAATGCACTTCATGGTCTAGCACATATTGCACAAACCAATATCATGCTAGTAACCAAATGTGCGCAAATGCTAAATAATACTTTATCACCATCTCATACTCAAGTTTCCATACCTAAACCAAATACAGGAATATCCACTTTTACATCAATGATCTTAACAACTAATGCAAACGCTTGTAGTAATGCTACCAATGGTATTGGAGTATCTAATGGCACTAATTACAAAGTTGTGGGCTTTAATTATCAGAATTTGATTCCTAAAGTGACCTCCCCTATGAATAATTGTTCTCAACCTCCTATCTATTCCACTCATTTCCAGCTACCTATTACATATTCACAACCATCTTCCACCTATCATTATGGCCAACCACCGTTAACATATTCTTAGCCTCTACATATTGTATCTCAAGCTCAATCACCTCCTCACCTTGGTTCCAATTCCTCACAACAAACCGTATCTCCCAATGATGCCATCCTAAACCAACTTTTATAGGGCATGATTGCTTTGCAACAAAAGGTAACAAATTTGACAAATTCTTGGTAGCCTAGTCTACCAACATATCATGCCCGTAATCCATTATCCTATGTAATTTTGAGAACTCCTATGCTTGAGAGGTTTGAGACTCCTCGCTTTGAAAAATATGGTGGAAAAGGTGATCCTAATATTCATGTGGCAGCATTCACAGCTATGTGCAGTGATTTTTATTTTGAAGAGGATTTGTTGGCAAAACTTTTTCCGTGATCTCTTAAAGATACTGATTTAGAATGGTTTTGCTCATTGCCTCTGAATTCAATACACTCCTTTTCATAGTTGATTGATCAATTTTTACAACATTTTCAAGTAAACATCAGACCCCAAGTCACTCTTAATGACTTGGTTCAATGCAAACAAGGTCCCAAAGAAAAGTTGACTGAATTCATTAGTTGGTATCAAGGACTTTATGCACAGATTTAGTATCAAATGAAGGATGAGGATGTTCAAAAGATATTTATTACAAATCTACAACCTAATATTCATGATAATATTCTCTTGATGAAATATAACTCCTTTCAACATTTATGCACCGTCCTTCGTGATTATCAACTTTCGTTTAGTCAGTATGAAAACCAAAACTCATTGGCTCAAGGTGGTCAATCCATGGCTGGATCATCACAAAACAATTTTAAGAGGAATGATAATAGGAGTTTCATCAAGATCAACAGACCAAATACGAATGTGTCTGCTATAAATAATCCAAAGAAACCATCGTATCAACCAATAAAGTTTACTCTGATATCTGAGTCCTATCATTCCATAATGAATCAAGCCATGAGTAATAACATTCTAAAGCTTCCCCCAATCAAGCCTATTGATCCTAGTAAACAAGGACCTTACTTTGATGCTAATGCCTTTTGTCATTATCATCAGACGCAAGGACATGACCTGAATGATGTATGCATCTTAAACATGAGATACATGACCTTATTAATTCAAATGCCATCCAGGTATTGGGTGTGAATGATAATGGAAATAAGTCAGTTGCTCTGCTGAATCAAAATTTACAAATCTTCACTAATCCTTTTCCTAAACATACCAAAATTAATATGGTGGAACAAGATTTAGTGGAAGCAGACGAGGATGATTACTTGGACTATGATAGTATCGTGGGTATGATTGAAGTCGACAAGGAACAAAAGGATAATACACCTCGTCGATGAAGAAATGGAATTTATGTTGAGGTTCCTCCTCCATTATCCTTACATGGATCGGGAGATAATCAAAATGCATCTGAAAGGAAAGAACAACAACCAATACAGATGAGTAAGATGTTTCAGGATGATTCCTATTACTATTCTAGAAAGATTAAACAACGAAAACTCGCTAAAAATTAGAAAAGAGCAAGACGGCAATCAATAGTGGGAAATAATAATGGCTTTTCCCCTCACAAGAAACAAAAAGTCTCATTTAAACAAAGATTTAATGAACAAGCATCATATGATAACAAACAAGACTTTCATAAGAACCAATCAAATTTTTCATTAAATATGATCGAATACCTCTCCAAGAGGTTCACGAGTTCTAACATATAATACGAAGACCCTACAGGTAAGTATCTCTAACCTTTATCTCTCTCGTGATGTGCTTCCCCCGTGATGTGTTTTGTGTTGTTTAAACCTCCTGGGATGACCTTAGATTCTCCCGTAAGGTTCAGGATACTAGGAGACCACCTTTGTTGTGACCTTCTTCTATTTGTATCATCATTCTTCAAAAATTTCTCTCTCTGATTTCATTGTTGTGTGTTGTGTCTTATGGACATAGCATTGTGGTTGGTGACCTGGGGCCACCCTCCTACGTGATTGTCCCTAAGACCCTTGTTTTCTCCTCTCTTATTTATTGTTTCCCTTCCTCTAGTGTTTCCACCTAGCGGGCGGATGACGACAAACATTTATACTAATGCAGACCTAGTGTCCCTTTCGAGAGCAATCAAAAAATGGACTTAGTTCCCAATATGACAATGGGGTTGTATATTTTATCCAACGCTTGGCTAGTGGAAGCACTCGTACTTTCCGCGTAGTGAATTTTATGATGTTTCTATTGCATTTACAAACCTTAACAATACTGCTGCTCTGTGCACCTTTGTTTGTTGTTGAATCTGGCCTTGGTGGTACTTGATTTAGAGAGCTTTGTGATATAGCCCCACGGTTATCCTCAAACTCTAAATTCATGGTATAACCTTGGCTCTTTGTGTGGTTAATCATATGCATTGATGTTGTTGTTTATCATGATCTTGTAGAAACTAACATGTTTCTTGCAGGGATGTGTTTGTGGGAACATTTGGCGATCGTAAAGTACATGTCACCTCTGGGGAGCATGGGCTTTGTGAAAATATGTGTTCCCTTGTGTGTTTTCTTCCTACCTTAACATGCTTGATATCGATAACTGATATCAACCACCTTAAGGTGGTGGCATAAATAAGGTAAGCTATCTGTTATAGATGTTAGCAATATGTTTGACCTCAGATGCAAAGACTTGCGCCCCACGGTAGTGCATCGTGCATCTTGGGTTTGTTTACAATCAATCAATCAATCATGTAAGCCCTCTGTGGATGCAGGATATCACATATATCCTTTTTTCTTAATCCCTCTACAGAGGTAGGGATGGTGTATTTCTCGGAGCAGATTGCATCATCCTATCATTTTCAAAAGTCCTCTACAGAGGCAGGGAGCGGTTCTGTGACTAACTCAACCCTTAAGCGTGTTTTCGATGATTGTTGTGGTGAAGTCCAATCGTTGGTGTGTGCCTGTAATGTGCCTGAGATGGTGTTGAGCCTAGAAATAGGGAACACACCATCGCTTGTCTGCCATGTTTTCTCCATGTCTTCAAGTGTGTGTGTTTTGGCATGCTTGTTTTGTATGGCGTGTTTGTTGCCCCAAATGTAGAGACCAATACCCTCAGGTAGTGCTTTCTAGATTTTTGGGAGGTTTTGCATGTCTTACGTGTGTGTTGCCCCATATATATAGAGACCTACGCCCTAGGGTAGTGCATCCTGTATTATGGGAAGTTTGTTTACTTTCCAGTACTTGCATTTGCATTTCATAAATATGATAAAAAGAAAAGAAAAGATATCATTTCTGTCTTCCATGCATTAATGTGTCTTCTATGCATTGATTGTCTTCTCCATGTTCTGCGTGACTATAATTGTCTTGTCCGTGTTTTGCATGCCTATTACTGTCTTCTATGTGATTGGCGTGTCTTCTCTATGCTTGGTGTGTTTGTTGTGTTTGTGACCTTATTTTAATGGATGTATTGGCCTTGCTTTTATACATACATTAAAGTAGGGGCTAAATGTAACATCAAAAAATGTCCCCTTGGGGGCTTTTGCCTCATAAGGTTTAGCTCCTGGGTCTTTAGCATGCATTTAGGACATTTTAGTTCATATTTTGGCATCCCGATGGAATGAGACCTAGGTTCCATGGTATATTGGACCTAGGTGGACCCCTTGAGTTGTACCCTACCCAAAAATAGGGGGGAGGACTTGGGTACCCACACCCTAGTCCTGCCTTATTTTGGGGCAGCCCTAATTTTTGGGTGTCAGTTTATGACCGTTATTTGGTTTTTTTGCTGACACGGTAAAGTTTAAATTTTAAAATCTTGGCAGGAATGCATGTAGTTGCATATATAAGCATGATTAGGCATTCATTTGTAAACTAGATGATTACTAGAAAGCTATTGTGTTCTCAAGGTGATTCAAGGCTTTCATTGTGTTGCAAGAGTAGACTTGTGTGTTTTGTGTGTTGATATTTTCAGATTTGAGCATAAATTTCCTCATGGCATGAAGAGCCTCTTCCTCCCATGATAGATTCACTACAAGGTGACATAATATTGTGTTTTCATCATTGATTCCTTTGGTTTTTGCCTCTGCCTCACAAGGGCGCACACTCTTTATCTGAGAATGGTGTTCAGAGACTTAAGTGTCCTCTGAGGCTTGACTGAGGCAAGCCTCTAAACACCACAACTCCCAAACCAAGTCTTGTGATTGCAGGTTATAGGTGTTGCATCTGGGAAAAGTGGAGTTGCAGGAAGGATTGGCAAGGATCAAGGATTCAGGATCTAAAGAAAAGTCAGACACAGGAGCACTTCTAGGACTTGGGCGCTCGCTCTAGTGTCCTCCGTAGATAGATCTCTGAAAATAGAAGTTACAGGGCTGATCAGTGTCGGAAGGAGGTTCAGATTCCATGAAAAAGTAGGTACCTTAGATTTGGGTGCCTGCTCCAGTGTCCTCGACTGTTCCGCTTCAAAACCCCGAAAATAGGTATTCTATGATTTGGTATTTTATGCCTGTCTGCAAGAGCTTTTTCTGTCTTTCATCAATTTGTTGTTGTATTTGCATGATTAGGGTTTTAATGGTTAATTGGACACAAGAGAAGGAAAATTAATAATTAAAATCCCTAATCCAAGTTTTCCTACATCTGCAAGTGACCTAGGGTATGATAGTGCTTGCCATTCGACCCTAGATCTTTGAATGTAAGGTGGAAAGGAGGATTTAAACATCTAAACACTAGAACATTAACAAATCCAATTTTCTCCTAAACACTATGGTTTGTTACTTGATTAATAGGTCTCTTATATTAGCTCTTATTGATAAGAGTCCTATGAAGGTATGGACAAGAAAAAAAACTCATTATAATATCTTAATGTTTTTTGGTTGTGAGGTGCTACGCCCTTAATATTGGTGTACATAGGGTTTTGAATAGTTAGCTTGTGGCTATATTAACTCCTAATTAAGTCATGTTATCATTATTATATTATTATTTAGTTAGGTAGGTCAGACTAGGTGTTATATAGGGGTGTGTCTATTCATCCTAAGCCTAATTAGGTATATATAGGAGGATATGAGTCTTATTTCATCAAAGATTGTGAAATGTGTTCTTGTTGGAGATATTTGGAGGTTTCCCCCTTGAAGTGGCCTGATATTATTAGTTATTATCAATTATTTGTAGAATATTTCATATCATCTTCTTTCATTGTGCAAGTTATTTCATTACAAGTGGTATCAGAGCATGATCTTGGCACCGTAGAGGCAAGATTTTTTCTCAACATTGGAGGGGATTTTGGGAAGAGCATAACTTTCCAATTTTAGTGACTTTTTAAATATTTTTAAAGGGTTTTTGAATACCATATTAAAGAAGCTACAGTCCATATTTCAGAGGAATTGGAGCACATTTGAGAGAATTATTACAGAATTATGATTTCTACATAATTTATTTGAGATCTACATATCTCTCAAATCCTACCGAATTGGAGCGTAATTTGTATTGGGTTTTTGAAGACATAATAGAGGAGCCTACAGTCCAAAGATTGGAGAAATGGAAGCAAAAATAAGTGATTTATTGCAAAATTAGGGTTTCCAACAAATTCACTCTCAAGGTAGCAAATTTGCTATATTTTTGGAGTTTTTTCTGGGTAAGTGGTATCTTGGCCCTAGTAAGTTACATTAAAAATTTCATAGAATTTAAATTTCATTTGTGTGATTTATTTCAAAAATATTAGTTTCCATCATGATGGGGTCTGCAACAAGAGGCAAAAAGAATGCTGCCACACCAGGGAAATCCTCTGATAAGGATGGGGAAACAATGGAGGATAGTAATCCCAGTGAGGAAATAAGTAAGGTAAAAGAAGAGGTTTCCTCAATTAAGAGGGATATGTGTGACCTAAGAGGAGATATATCAGATATTTGAAGCATGTTAAGTGCCTATATGAATGAACCAAGAAAGGAGTTCTCAAGCAACCAAGATGAAACCTTCAAGTCAGATAATAATGACACAAATTTTAATACTCCTATGGGATCTAAGAATTTTTTTCCAAAGGTGGATATGTGAAGTTTGATGGTAAGGATCATCTAACGTGGATAAACCAAAAGGAGAATTTTTTTGAAGTACATCAAATCCCATATGGACAAAAGGTCACGATGGCTTCCCTATATCTAGAACCAGACCAATTCATTTGGTATCATTGGCTTTGTACACATCAGAGGAAAAAGGGTCTCACCGTCTCATGGTCAATTTTTACAGAATAACTCCAAGCACAATATAGCAATAGTGTGACAGACAACTTCTTCAGCCAGCTTGCTAAACTTCAACAAGCAAGATCAGTTAAGGATTATATTCAACAATTCCAAAATCTTTCCTTAAGAGTGGATACAATTACAGAGGAGAACTTGAATTATTTATTCTTGGGTGGTCTCAAGGATCACATTCAACATGAGGTACGCATGTTTTGTCCAAATTCTATCTCTGAAGCAATGATTATGGCGAGATAAGTAGAGGAAATTTTTTTGGCTAATAGAAGGGAAGAATTGCCTAGTAACAAAGTTGACAAGGCTCTTGCATCATCATTCACTCATCCTATTAGGTTGACACCTCAACAATTGGAGAAGAAAAAGGCTAAAGGGTTATGTTTCAACTGTGATGGAAAATATCATAAAGGACATAAATGTGATGAGAAGAAGTTGTTCTATATTGAGGCTACCTATGATGAAGATAAGGATGAAGAAGATCTAGTGGTGGTGGTAGAGGACTCTAAAGATGTCCAACCAACTATCTCTTGTCATGCACTATCAGGTATTATAACCCACAAACACTCAAGGTACGGGGTTTCCTTAAAAAACAAATAGTCACAGTATTGATTGACTCGGGGAGTACACATAACTTCATCAACAAGCAACTAGCAACAAAGTTAAATTGTTTTGTCTACCCTACCACTGAATTCTAGGTTATGATTGCAGATGGTGGTATAGTCAATTATTCAGGGAAATGCCATAGTATTAAACTCACCATGGGAGACTACATGATAGATAGCCCTATGTTTTCTATACCCATGGCCGGAGTAGACATTATTTTGGGAGTTCAATGGCTTACTACCTTGGGCACAATTGAGATGAATTTCTAGGAACTATTCATGCACTTCTACTCTGGGGATAAAAATATGAGCTATGGGGTTTACGTGCAAAGTGTCCACAATCGGTAAGTGCACACCAAATGTCACTAAAAAAAGATGTGGATAAAGGTGTGGCTCAATTATTGTCAATGGAAGTGCAAAAGCCAAAGATTCCTACTTCACCTTTCAAGAAAGTAGTTACAGTTTCATATCACAAGAGGGAACCTGATTTGTATGGGCCTCATAAAGGTTCAACAAGGATTGACAACATCAACTTCAAATTGAGGTTACCTAAAAAAAAAATCATACAACCTTTCTACGATATCTCTATCTTGGAGAATGCTAGTAGACTCAAAAGTCCATCCATGACAATGTTACTAGATCTTGATGAAGGAAGAATCTTATTGGAACTAGAGTGCATTCTTCAAACATGCACGAAGAAGCTAAGGAATAGAACCCTCATTGAGTATCTCATCCAATGGAAGAATTTACCAGTTGAAGAGGCCACATGGGAGGACGAGGAGTTCATTCAGAAGAATCCATACTTGATTAGAATTGAGGACAATGCTTCTTTGAAGAGGGAGGGCATGCTATGCCCTTAATATTGGTGTACATAGGGTTATGAATAGTCATCTTGTGGCTATCTTAACTCCTAATTAAGTCATGTTGTCATTATTATATTATTATTTAGTTAGATAGGTCAGACTAGGTGTTATATAGGGGTGTGTCTATTCATCCTAAGCATAATTAGGTATATATAGGAGGATATGAGTCTTATTTCATCATAGATTGTGAAGTGTGTTCTCATTGGAGATATTTGGAGGTTGCCCCCTTGAAGTGGCCTGTTATTCTCAGTTATTATCAATTATTTGCAGAATATTTTTTATCATCTTCTTCCATTGTGCAAGTTATTTCATTACATGAGGAATATGCATGTGTGCCTGGGAAGAAGTGGTTAAAGTTGAAGAAAAAAATAGTGAATTATATCTTCATCAACTACGGTGTCAATGTGAAAGTGTACAAGCTTTGGCACCATGTGGCTGAAAACATTTTGTATAGTAGAAGCTTTATGTTTAGAGAGAATAAGCCTTCTTCCACAATGTTGTAGCCATAAGAGGGTGGGAAGAAAGATGTGGTTCAACTACCTCCAAAGACAAAAATTTGAACTAGAACCTTATGGAGGACTTGAAGAGGAGGAGAGCTTAGATAGTTTCAAAGAGGAGGTAAAACCTCCACCTTAGCTCTTGAAGAGATCCACTTGGTAGAGACAATAATAAGACATGTATACTTCTCTTGATTGGAGATGTGTTTTTGATATGATTATTAATACTAATGAACCTAGAACTATGAAGGAGGAAATGGATATGGGTGGTTTTGAGTCCAAGAGAGAAGATATGGATAAGGAGATCGGTGAATTGAAGAACAATGAAATATCAAACATGATACCATTGCTAGAAGAAATAAATTCTATTGGATGTAAATGGGTATTCAAAAAGAAGATTAGTTCATATGGTGGTATTGAAAAGTACAAGGTAATATTGGTTGCAAAAGGATATTTTGAGGTAAGACATTGTTGAGATTTTTCTCCAGTTGCTAAGCTGACATCTATCAAGTACCTATTATTTATAGAAACAACTTTTAATTTGGAGATAAAATAGATGGATGTGAACACATCAAATTCCCTTATGTTGACTTGGAGTAAAAGAATCTCTATATGACACAACTTGAGAACTACATTGAGAGAGTAAAAGGATGTTGGTTTGTAGATTAGAAAAATATTTTTGTGGTTTTAAATAGTCTCTTAAGATGTGGTACCATAAATTCAATTTGTTTATGTTGAGCTTGGAATTTTTAAGATCCTAATTGGATCGTTGTGTCTATTATAAATGGATGGTGATTGACTCCTTGTTATCACATTGTACATAGATGATATGTTTGTTTTTTGGTAATAGTAAGGATGTGATTTATGATTTAAAGTCTTATCTTTTAGCATATTTTGACATGAAGGACTTGGGCTCTATCAAGTATATCTTGGGTATGGGGCTTAGAAGAGATAGAGGAAACAAAAGGATTTGGTTGGGCCAAAGTAAGTATGTGAATCTTGTGTTGGAGGGATTCAACATGTCAATTTGCATGCCACTGAGTGTTCTTGTTTAGTAGGGATTCAGTTATCTACATAGTAGTGTCCATCTATACCTAGTGAGATAGAGGACATGGCTCAAGTGCTTTATGATAGTTCTATTGGGAATTTTATGTATGTTATGGTTTGTACAATATTATACATTGCCTAAGTAGTGGGAGTTAGACAATTCATGGCTAATTTTAGACAAGATCACTGGGATTTAGTTAAGAGAGTTTTCATAGTTTTGTAGGGTACATCTAAGTACTCTATTTATTATCATGGTAACTCTATAGTGGATCAAAAATCAATGGATACTCATGGATTTAGATTAGGTAGGGGATGTCAATAGTAGAAGATCCACTAGTGTGTATGTGTCCAATTTATTTGGTGGTGCTATTAGTTGGATGAATAAGTGGAAAGTTGTGGTTTCATTGTCCACTATAGAGGCTCAGTACATGGTAGCTACTCATGCTTGTCAGGAGGCCATCTAGCTTAAGATATCATGTTAAGATGTGAGGCTAAATTAGGGAGCTATTAGAGTTCTTTGTGACAATTAGAGTTCAATGTGTCTAGAAATGGACCCAACCTTTCATATGAGAACAAATCACATAAATGTCTAGTACCATTTTTTCATAACATGGTAGAGGATGGGATGGTGATGTTGTCAAAATTTGACACTTTGTAAATGCTATATATGCATTGACAAAGCCAATCAGGATAGAAAAATTTAGGTGGTGTAATAAGTCAATGGGCCTCAAGTGGCTCCTAGTATATAGTTGATAGTTTTCTCTTGCAAGGTGTTTGACAAGTGGAAGATTGTTAGGAAAGGTGCCTCAACCTTGCATCCTAGTTTTAAGAACAAAAACAAATGCTATTTTTTGGGCTATAGAACACACAAATATAATTTTTAGGGCTTTAGATGTTTATTTTGGCTTAAAAAAAATCAAAATGAACCTTATCAAAGAAAGTAGGTTATGATAACATGGATCTCTTTGAGATCTTCAATTTTTCAAAAATGGGCTCAATTGGATTCTTGAATTAAAAGTTATGGTCTCTATAAGTTGGGTCTCCCACATCAAAAATGTAAGAGTAACTATGATGCATAAGAGAGTTGTAAGAGGGAGATATACTTGTTGACCTATTTAGGAAATATGTTATGACATCTCATAAGACATCTTTAAATGAAGATAATGGAGCCAAAATGGAACACCCAAGTTCATGAGTGGATTATGATTATCTTATGATAGATATAAGAAATATGTTATTTTTAGCTTGTGGACTCATCTTGGGATTGGGCCATTGGATTTTGAGTAGGGATTTGGGTACCATATTTTGGGTAGTTTTATCTCATGATTTTATAATTACCATTTGATGATTTTATAAATTGCTTCTCCTATTTATTGGATGCTTGAGATTGAGGTTTAATAGTGGGTTTTGTAGGTACTATTATGCTACCAAAATTTCTCTAGATCTCTTATTGATGATACTCTTGTAAAGTCTTAGTCTCTGCAAGTGTAGTGTAACCATTTGATTACTGAATAATATGTTGATTTTCTTTAGAGTGGGACTTTTCTCCTAAAAGTGTTTTCCCCACATAAATCATTGTGTTATGATATATTGCTTTTGTGTTTATTTCCTTGTAGCTATATGATCAATTTATTTTTTGTACTCACCTCCTCTCATAGATTAGTGTAGAAAGCATATTCTTCACCTCTAGTTCCTTTCATCTATGATAAAGATGTTATTAATTACATGAAGAAGAATTAGTAGAAGTGGGGATTTTCTCCTGAAAGGGTTTTCCCCACGTAAATCATTGTGTTATGATATATTTCTTTTATGTTTATTTCCTTGTAACTATATTATCAATTCAATTTTTGCACACACCGCCTCTTGTAGATTAGTGTAGGAAGCATATTATTCACCTCTAGTTCCTTTCATCTATGAGAAATGTGTTTTCAATTATAGGAGGAAGAATTAGTAGAGGACCAACTTGAATTTGAAGATGTTTATTTTGCATCCTTATGTTGGAAAGTTCAAAGTTGCATTAGCAAGTACTCCTAAATACAAGATATTGATCAATGAAAGGGTTGTTCTTTAAAAGAATGTTGAGGTTGGTGATGTGAAGAGGGTCCATTCATAGAAAGAGCAACAAGAAGGAGAACAATAGGTGCATTAGGTTAGATGTAGACGTCAATATGCCAACTTTTTGATGATGTTTGTCTTATGGTACAAGGCAAAATGACATGTTTATAAGACAAAGGGTTCATCATCCCTTATTATTTGAATCACTATATCTTTTAAGGACCAAAATATTCCTATTAGGGGATGTGTGATCCACAAATGTAGGTCACGTTGTTGGACCAATATGGTCTTTCTTCCATCGATAGTCATTTGATGAAGTCTTATGTATTCTCTATGGGAATTCATCACTCTTTGTGAGTTTTATTGCAAAAGTGATTGTGATGATGTTTGAGGAGTACTTGAGATGGTATGAAACATCTATAGGAGTCTTTGAGATAAGATGTAGACCTTATAATGACCCAAAAAACCCATTTTAGCAATTTCATAGGTTTGCACATGAATTGAATTTTCCATCTACCATAGTGAATGTTCCCAAATTGTGGTGATCACTCTATCTACCATGGTGAATGCACAATCACCCCTAATAGAACCAATAATTTGTAGCATGTGGAATATGAAGGTTTTTTTGTTGTTGGTTTTCCAATTTGGCATGTGGTCTTCCATTCTTGATGCAGGGGACATTATGGGAGAGCCATAGGCTTCTTATCAATGTGGGTTAATTCTTTTTTGAACATTGGAAAGTTTAGAAAGAAACCTCATTGTCACCTTTTTGGTTCATTCTTCAATCACTATGGTGTAGAAGAGTAAGGTTTTAAATTTGTTGAGACTAAGTGTAGTTGTTTAGAGCTGGTTTAGATAATTGTTGAGCTTTGTATAATCCTTGAGGCATTGAACCACTCATAAAAGACTATGAAAGTGGCATGAGGAGTTTTAGTCACTCTTACAAGAATTTTTTCCCTATTTTATGGTTTCTCTCTAATTTAGAGTTTCTCTAGCTATAACATCTTATGTTTTAGTGTGTGAATTTCATTGCATCTTGTTTACCTTGTATACTCTCATTTCTATGTTGCAAGTCTAGAGAGCAAGAAAACATCGTATGATTAACTATCTGTTAGTGGTAGAATAATGATTTCTAGAGGTTGTTGAAAGATTTACTTCATCGATATCCATGGTTGACAACAATGAATGAGGGATATCCTCCCAATTTACATATTTCTATGTGAAAGTTGACATTTTACAGGAGATTTGATTGAAACTGACTCCACACATACCAATGTTCTAGATTTTCTCTCCATAACTTCCATTCCTTTCCTAGGTAAAACTTGAATGTGTGGTTTGACATAGAAACCACCAAAATAAAATTTAATCTTGGCCCCAAGCTGACTTAATCTCAACTAGTATCTCTCCACTGACTTAAAGACAAAACATTCAAAATTTTATACTAGAATGTTGTATAAATAGACAAAGCCTTCAATTATTTAATAATCTAAGAATTATAAAAAGGGTAGATTCAATCATCATGGTAAGAGCACATAACACATCATAGCATCAGTAGTGGCTATGTGTGTTGACTGTAATGCAATGTGAGATGCAACATGCATTAAGGTTTTAAATGAAATACATGTTTTGAATTTTTCCTTAAGAGTGTTTTAGTTCTTCAGAATTTTCTATAGGGTGCAATCAAATTAAGGAAAACACACATAGTGTGCTTGGAGCATATTAGCCTGCCTTGGCTGTGGATTTTGGTGCATTTTCTATTTGAAAGTGTCTCTAGTGGTGTTGGCCTAGAGCCAAACATGGTTTATTACATGCATCCCAGCAACACTGTTCCAAACTATTTGGTGACAAATCTACACCACCCTACACACCATGGTTTTGTGTTGCTTTAGTGTTCACCTAGGCAAAGTGTTCTACACATTTTTGAGATTCTTCGTTTCTTTATTAATTAAGAATACAACTTTTACTTATACAATTTGATTCTCTTTAGAAGTTAATCAAACAAAATCCCATTTCCATTCTTGTTTTTAAACAATAGCCAATGAGCCCACATCCATATTTTATTCTTCAATACAATGATACCAAGCAATACTTGTGTATAAATTGGCAACATCTAATGGGGCTTTAAATTGAACAATTCTAGTGTGGGTATATATTTTGGTTCAACACTAAAGTGGCTCAATTTTATGGTGTTAGGAATGCTAAAGATTCATTCCAAATAGTTTGGGATGAATCAATACCAGGGATTGTTTGCTGGTGGGTGGTAACCACTAGCCCAAGAGTGAGGACACCTATTATTCAAAGTGCCCTATACAATATCTAATTAACATGTATAGTCAGTCAGACCTTGATTGTAGGGACCAAAAAGATAAGGTGGAAGCTTTATATATACAGACACAAAAAGAAAAAGGTGTAGCGATTCACATGGGGTTTGATTTGATTCCTTTGGTGGGTCAATGCAATAATATTCTGAGTTTTTGGGTGGGGTAGTTGCAGGGTAAATCATTAGGTACATAGTTGCCATGATCAACAACTTTAAGCACAAGATATTTTATAAAATACACACCACACCCAATAGGTTTTGTAATTACCTTGACACTTTACTATATTGTATCTCCTATATATGAGGAGCTTGAGATGGAGGTTGTGTGTGAGAGTCTTATTGATGTTGAGTTGCCTCCGGATCTCTGGCTAGTTATACTCTTATGAAAGCTTGCTCTACAAGTATATTGTAATCTTTTTTATTCTTGAATAATATATTGGGCAGCTTCGGAGTGTGGGGTTTTACTCCCAAAAGGGTTTCCCCATGTAATTACAATGTTATCATATGATTTCTATTTATGTTTATTTCTGTAACTATTGTAAAGATCTAAAAAGTTATGCATATCTCTCCCCTCAAGATTAGTGTAGGAAGTTGTTATTCTACCTTAGCTTCCTTACACTCGCAAGCTAAGGCTCTGATATCTTGGACAACCTTGTCTCCTTCTTCTAAATCTAATAGTTTTCTCCCAAGATAAAGATCATTCACATTGGGACTTTGGGGTGAAGGGATAATATGCAATATCTCTTGATATTGAGCCTAATTTTAACTAATACACTTAGCACATCATACTCAAATAGGGGTTGGGCCTTGCTCTGTAGTTCAATTCTACTAGGGTTCCTTCCCTCAACAACTTGTACAACACTCATAGCTGGAGCACTCATAGATGGAGCATGGTGAGATGTTGGCTTAGCCTCCATCACATTCTCCTCTGGCACCGGGTTTTGGTCAACACTTGAGGCATAATCCTTAAATAATCCATATGATGTATTATCAATTCCATCATAGTGATAAGATCCTCAGTGGTATTGAATGCACCTTTGTATGAAGGATTTATTTCCATCCTTTTCTTCTCACATTTACCAATTCTCTCATAGTGTCTTCTTGTCATGGCAATCTCCTCTCTAGTTATACAATTTCTAATTAGATCCTCAAGGATGTTGAACTGGTGTACATAGCCTGACCTTCCCAATGAACTCCTTATTTGGTCAATAAAGTGCTCAAGATCACACCTTCTCTTCTTCTCTAACTTCATCCAGTATTCCATAAATTTTGATCCTAATTGATCAAGGCCTTCCTTGGCAGTGATTAGAAAGTTTGAAAATCTAAAAATAGAAGGAAAAAATGATCCCTTCTTGCTTTGTCTCAAATACATTTTGTCAACTTCATTTAATTACGACATTACCTCAAGGAAGGCTACTCTATCTAATACATAAAGAGGAAGCAAGTGTGGCTCAATCTCAGCCCCATAAACCTTGATAACCATGTACTCCCTATGGAAGAACTAAACTCCTTAATTGTTCTCCCAACCCTTCTCTAGCTCAAGCTATGTAGGTCTCCAAAATCTCATGAAAGTGGTAGACAACCTATTTCTCTCATGCCCAAGTAAAGGCAACACTTTCTACACAAAGTATCTTTAAAAAACATAATAATCAGATGTGGAGCAATGAGAATCCCATACGCAAGTTCTCATATGAATTAACATGCGAAAGTTGTCTAGTGTTGTAAGTGCCACTCTTAAGATAGGGTTGTTGAACACAAGGAATACTGAGAGGGGGGGTGAATTAGTATTCTATAAAACCATTCATTCACATATTCATTAAGCCATTTACCAAATTCAATAAAATGAAAGCAAGATAAACATAAGAAGAGCAGCTACAAAATCACAACACATGGACACCAAGATTTTATGTGGAAAACCCAAAGAGGGAAAAACCATGGTGAGTGTTAGCTCACAATATATTATGATATTAAAACTAGATTACAAAAGGCTCATTTCCTAAGGGCTCACTGCCATAGAGAAGAGAAGAAAGAGAAAGGGTGGCTCACTGCCAAGAGATGATTGCTACAAATGCATCTACAAAATGCTAGAATGCAGTTCCATTGCTAGCTCAATATATAGATTCAAAAGTCTTCATTAAATTTGCCCTATTTTTCTCCTATGCTTTACATATACTCTATTTTCTGCCCTTGCTATTCTTTTCTAATCACAAAATTGCCTCAGATTGCATATACATTGAATTCACACCTCACACAATCACACCACTCCAATACTGAAATCTATCAAGTATTTATATCTGCAACATGAATTATCCCAAAACTGGGTTGGCATGCAAAATATGAAACTTGTATACCAAAGTTGTATCTTGTCAGCTTGATCCTTTGTACAAACAACAATGCAAACCCATACAATCATTCAAGAATCTTCATATAGGTCTAGAACTATTATCTAACCACTTAGAGTAATGATCTAAACATTATCTCCTTACCATACATTGATCCAACTGTGTGTCGGCCTTATCCCAAAGTACACACTTAAACCTTATTGTCTATCATATAATAACTTCTATTGCAAACCACATGAAACTTCAAAATTCACATCAAAAATTCATTAGACATCACTAGTCATACCTTCATAACCATAGATCATAATATTCTTGTGTGGCGATATGCCAATCTCAGAACTGTTACCTCTGTCTTAGTTAAACACTGTCAAACTAACTACCAAAATTTGGAAGCTTGTAGATGATCTTCTGGTGGACTTTAGTTACTATAAATATGGAATTGGATGGCTATCATATGTGTTTACAATACCTTCAAATTACACATCGAGATAACCAATAATAGATGAATGCAGAGTGAATTACTCAAGTGTTCTACATTGTTCCTCACTGCACTGCTTAGAGACTTAGGCAATTTACAATATGACTTCCAAAGATTATTAAGAGATGAATACTAGAACATAACATCATAAAAGGATTGTGTACAACATACCAAAACTACATATCATGATCTTCAACTGTGGAGGAGTACCAATTGAATCACTATCACTGTCTTGGTAAACTGCCAACACTTAGTCAATTTTGGCTAAGTTAGTCTTTCTGGACCAAAAGGCTACACACTCTCAGGAATTGTTCTGAATCATGTCTGATTATTGCCATCAATGACAACATCAAGTCTCCAACATATCATTAGTGTCTCTTGACCAAGTTGTCAACAATCTCCCCCTTTGGCATTGATGGAAACACTTAGTAAAAAATTCTTATCTTCTCCCCCTTACTATGTACAGTCTATTTTTCTTCTTCCCTTAAGATGTTTGGCTATTTTCCACTAGATCTTCTTCTCCCCCTTTGACATCAATGGAAAAGGTGTATGTACAAGTAACAAAATTTTATTGCAAAACTATTGTACTTAGCCACATATGTACAGGTGTAATCAAAATCTTACTAACTAAAACGTGGAGAGGATGTATGAGTATATGACTTTCAATTGAGCTATCTCTCTATCCTATTTGGTCTTGGTATTGTTCAAAATTTGAATGTTTCCATTTACTTGAAAAGCCAACTCTTCTACCTTATCGACAGTTGTAGGCTCATCAGTTATTGCCTTTATCCTTACTACCTCTGCTTGTAGACCAATCATAGAATCAATCTTGAATTCTATTATTTCTCTTACTTGGCACATTTACTCTTGGTGGCCTTTTTCTTAATGTGCAGGTTGTTTATTTGTGCATGAATGTCTTCTATTTCAGACCTTTTGTTTGAGATGGAGTTAGTTACTGGGTCAAAGGTTTCAAAGATCTTTAACAATTTGAGCTCTAATTCATCTAATTTCTCCTTAAAATCTTTTGTTGACTTAGGCCAAGATAGACAAAACTTGTATATATCACTAGCATCCTTGATGGTAGTCTCTATATTCTTGATGCCATTATCTATAAAAATTGCATCTTTAGCTAACTTATCCTTTAGCTCAGCTAGCATCTTATCACTGATTTCGACTCTAACCTTAGTATCTGTCGCTATTTCAAAGGATTCAAAATGAGTACTTACAAAGTTTATGAGCCTTTTGAGTTTCTTAGATGGTCCAAGTGTTGTATCTTTCTGTAGTTCAGGCATCAATTTCTCCAATACATCAGATGCCTTATCAATGAGAACACTGTCTTGGACATAGGATTTCAAAAAAATTTCTTGAGCTTTAGCCTGTACAATTGATACTAGTTTCAACTTCTGAAAGGGAGACATTGAGTCCAGGTTGATTAGACCTTGTAGAAACTTAGGTGCATCCAAAACTTGTGTTCCTTATTGCTTCTTAAAAAATTCCTTGATAGTATTTACTAGATCCAGTGTGGCAGCAATGTCTCTTGCCATATTAGACACTTCTTCTTCTTGATTCTGCTCTGGTGGTTCTAGATCCATAGCCTTTTGTTTATCAATTTTTTATTCCGGAGGAGGGCTCTTCTCAACTTCATTTTCTTGATCATTAGCTTTCTTTTGCTCTGCAATCTTCTCCTTGTTTTCTTGATCATCAGTTTGCTGATTTGGAGGATGACTTGTCCTTGTTTGGTCCTTGTCAGCTTTGTCTTGACCATTAGTAACAGGGGCTTGATCAAATGTAAGAGTTTGATCATCTTCTTTCTCCTTTATCTCCTCATCAATTATGTCCAACCCTTGATCCAAGCTGACTTCTAGAATAGATGTGTCATCACCAACACTTGTATCTTCTTTATCATATATAGTTGGGATGTTAAGATTTTTTAGGATATCAAGTATTATTTGTTCTGTGTCCCTCAAAAATTTCTCTGTGTTCCCTAACATTAGAGTGTTGATCCTCTTTTTTATTTCAATTATATCTCCAAGGATCTTGAAGACTTTAGTTCTCTCCTCAGGAGTCACATTTGGACAAAATTTTAGCAATGTATTTTCTCTTACCTCCACATCTTTAGCCATTACTGCTTCCTTCTTGGCAGACATTATACTTGCAAGGTTGTCAGGGAGATATGTAATCACCTCAATAAGAGCTCTATTGTACATCTCCAAATATTTGATTACAGTAGTCTCAATGATGCCTTTGTCTGCATCATCATAATCATCATACAATTGAGCTATAGGCTTTAGATTTCCATCAACTATTATAGCCTTCAAGACATCCTCCAAATTTATTGTAGCTTCTCCTTTCTCAGTCTCAGTTTGTCTTGCCTTTTTGATTTTGCTCTTACTGGAGGGCTTCTCCTTTTTGCTTCCAGAGGCTTTAGTGGCCTTAACTTTCATTTTCTTCACTTCCTCATCTGACTCAGTCTCCTCATCATCAACTCCAATACTCACATACATTCTTTTCCCCTTGGTTTTCATTCATTTATGCACTTTTGTAGTAGTTTCCTTTGCAAGTGCTTCCACACTCACAGAAGGTGTGGGACTGAAG
Source organism: Cunninghamia lanceolata (assembly GCA_027924645.1). Classification (NCBI taxonomy): domain Eukaryota; kingdom Viridiplantae; phylum Streptophyta; class Pinopsida; order Cupressales; family Cupressaceae; genus Cunninghamia; species Cunninghamia lanceolata. The sequence goes on from BSBN01000047.1 coordinate 24,710,075, forward strand.
GATGTAGTAGTAGTTTGAGTAGAATTTGTACTTCTTATTCTTTTCCTTGTTATCACAGGCTCCTTCTCTTTCCTCTCAGACTCTTCCAGAGCCTTTTCAGGCTTACCTTGCTTCATTTTTTAGCTGCCCTAGCTGCTTCAACCCTTTCTCTTATTTTAGAAATCTCTTCTTTAGTAAGTTCTATGCTCTGGGCATATTCCTCTACCATTTTCTTCATCTTTTTCTGAGTTTATGGCTTTCTCAGTTCAACATGAAATTTTATAGATAACTCCTCATAAGTACCAAACCTTGCCTCATTGGTGTCCCTAGCTTTACTCAACATGAGCTCATCATAACCTCCAATATATTTTCAGCTACTTCATAACCCATTGGAAGGACCCAGAACATCCTAGGCTCAATAGACTCCATCATGCATTGATCTTTGTTTACAATAAAACATATATCATTCTTGTATTTCTCAACTATTTTCTTTGGTATTCTTTGCCTAGATTGTATTGTCTTTTGAAAATTCTTGAAGTAGCCCCACAGGGCTGCATTATGTGCATCTTGGCTTCCTATGCTATTCAAGTGGTTTCTAATTTGTATAGCAACTAGTTGACTACTAGACCAAATCAACTTTATTCCAGGTATTTCTTGCATGAAATAGAAAAATAAGCAAATGATCAATGTACCAAACTTGAAGGGATATTCATGCTCTTTTGCCTTCTTTAGATTTTCCATTAACTGTTGCTAGAGAAACTCACAAAGGTCATAATCCACATTCTTCTTAACCATCTCATAGGTGGTGTATATGGCAGTATCAGAGATAGAGTTCTCCCAGTTTGTGAAGTAGATCTTGTAATCGATCACCATGGATGCAAACCTAACTGTGTTGTCTTCAATGTCGTTAATTATCAATGCGCTTTTATCAAATTTAGCTCCAGTGGCCTCCATCACCATTTCATTCTTCACAGCCTTTAACATAGGAACCTTTTTGGTAGAGTTTAGTCCTATAATGACCCTTATAGCATCTTTTGTGATCATGAATGGTGTGTTAAGCCACATAAACTCATCATGAATTCTGCTCAATACATACCATACCCATTCATCTTCAGCAAATGTTGGGAAGTCTATGTATTGTAGGAATTTCTTTTCCTCTAGTGCCTTGTATTCTTCCTTTGAATTAAAATCATCATTGCTCAAGTGCTTTAGATATAGATCCAAAAACTTGTTGTCACCAAATTCTTCTATGGCAACATGAATGTAAGCCTTAATATCCTCCACATGCATTACGCCATATGGTACTCCTAAAAATGCACCATTAGGGTCGACTTCTGTAGATTTGAATGGATTTTTCTTGAATTTTGGTCATGGCCTCTCAGTGATATCAATAACTTGTAGTGTCACCATTTCTGCAAGAATTCAAACAATATCATGGTAGGGTTTCAAATTGTAAATACCTCTTTTGTCAAATTAGGGTTTTCTTTACTTGAAATCACTCTGACTTGCTTTGAATTACTGGAAATCATTGAAGTCACTTAGAATTCTTCTTCAGTTCTCCTTGGAGACTTGATAGCTTAAATGCAAAGTGATTAGTCTTTTGAATGCACCCTTATTTAACTCTTGTTATGCAAAAACCTAGTTGTCATAAATGTTGTTCTCAAAAAGCTGTCAAACACTTCACTGTTAAGCATAGTCAATCAAGATTGCTCCACAATCTGTTGCATTTGATATTTTTCTACCAATTTCTTCTTCAAGTGATTCATCACATAGATTCTCAACTCATATCCTTATGTTGGATCTTAGCAACAAATATCTGGCTAGGGGATTAAGATTTTCAATAAGAGCTCCCCTTGAGCCAGAGCTCCCAATTTACTTCCCAGAGGAAGTATTTGCACCAGAGACTAGTGTGGATCCATCTTTGACCTCATTTACATCCTTCTTAATCCATACCTTTCTCATTTCCTTCTTGATTTCTACAAGATCAACTTCATTCTTACCTTTATCTTCCCTCTACTATATTTTTCTCTTTTCTGTAGGATTGTCTTTTCACATTCTTTCTTCTGCAGAATTTTGTAATATGTCCAAGCTTATTACAAATGTAACAAACAACATTCCTCTGTCCTTGATTTCTTCCATTAACTAAATTCATTCTTGATATGCATTGGTTAGCCACATGCCCAAATCTATTGCATCTAAAACATTTTTCATTGAAGGATTGAGTATTCCTTACATTGTTGAAACCATTTCGTACTAGACTTCTGCATTCATTTGATCTATGATCAATTTTCTTGCAATTGAAACATTGACCAGAGAATGATGGAACATTTTGATTCATCCTACTCCTACACTAAGTAGCCTTATGACCAAACTTATTTGAATTAAAACAATAGCCATTAAAAGATGGGTACCTTTGAGAATTTGGTTGCCTGATCGGAGGTCTTCTAGGTCTATTTCTTTGATTCCAAACCTGGTTGCCCTTGAATCTCTTCATCTCAATCCTAACTTGTCCTGATTTAGAGCTTTCTCTTCTTTCAAATCTAGAACCTTGCTTGTCATTTGGACTTTTCTTGTTGTTAATCAATTCATCTAGCTTGGCAGAGCTTATTTTGAACTTTTCTTTATAGCTATTAGCTACTTCCAGATCAAATTTTAGAAACACAACATCTTTTGCCAACTTTTCACATTCTTCAGACTTGTCTTTCAAAACTTGATTTAAATGCTTCTCAATCTCTTCTTTCTCTTCAATCAACATTGATAAATCATTTAGAGTTTCATTTGCTTCTTTCAACTATTTACTTAGCTCTCTGCTTCTATCCTTTGATCTCTTAACTTGCTCTCTTAGATTTAGGATGCATTCATTAGCTTCTCTGACATTTTCCCTCAAATCTTGGATATCTACTTCATACTTATCAAGATCTTCAAGAGCCATTTTTAGTTCTTGATTACTGACATATGTGTAATCATCAATTGTGACACTGCCTGGAGTAGGATACCTTTTGGTTCCCATGTGTACACTTTACTAGATCTTCCTCAAGTTGTTAGGCTTATTCCAAGGTACCTTGCTCTGATACCAATTGTTGAACACAAGGAATACTAAAAGGTGGGGTGAATCGGTATTCTATAAAACCATTCATTCACATATTTGTTAAGCCATTTACCAAATTCAATAACATGAAAGCAAGATAAACATAAGAAGAGCAACCACAAAATCATAACACATAGACACTAGGATTTTACATGGAAACCCAAAGAGGGAAACATCATGGAGAGTGTTAACTCACAATATATTATGATATCAAAATTGGATTACAAAAGGCTCACTACCTGAGGGCTCACTGCCCAAGGACTCACTGTCCAAAGAAGTGTTCACTGCAATAGGCTCACTGCCAAGAGAGGACTATTACAAATGCATCTATAAAATGCTGGAACATAGTTCCATTGCTAGCTCAATATACAGATTCAAAAGTCTTCATTAAGTTTGCCCTGCTTTTTTGCTCTGCTTTACATATACTCTGTTTTTTACCCTTACTATTCTTTTCTTATCACAAAATTGCCTCAAGTCACATATACATAAAATTCACACCTCACTCACACAATCACACTACTCCAATATCAAAATCTATCAAGTATATCTATCCGTAACATGAATAATCCCAAAACTAGGTTGGCATGCAAAATATGAAACTTGTATACGAAAGTTGTACCTTGTTTGCTTGATCCTTTGCACAAACAACAATGTGAACCCATACAACCATTCAGTAATATTTATATAGGTCTGGACCTATTATCGGACCACTTAGAATAATGATCTAAACATTATCTCCTTACCACACATTGATCCAACTGTGTGTTAGCCTTATCCCAAAGTACACACTTAAGCCTTATTATCTTTCATATCATAACTTCTATTATGGACCACATGAAACTTCAAAATTCACATCAAACATTTATTAGACATCACCGGTCATATCTTCATAACCATAGATCATAATATTCTTGTGTGGCGATATGCCAATCTCAGAACTGTTACCTCTGTCTTAGTTAAACACTGTCAAACTGATTGCCAAAATTTGGAGGGTTGTAGATGATATTCTAGTGGACTTTAGATACTGTAAATCTAGAATTAGATGGCTATCATATGTGCTTACAACACCTTCAAGTTGCACATCAAGATAACCAATAGTAGAGGAATGCGAAGTGAATTACTCAAGTGTTTTGTACTTTTCCTCACTGCACTCCTCTTACCAGACTTAGGCAATTTACAATATGACTTTTGGAGATTGTCAAGACATATATACTTGAACATAACATCATTAAAGGATTGTGTACAACATACCAGAACTGCATATCATGATTTTCAACTACGGAGGAGTACCAATTGAATCACTATCACTATCTTGGTAAACTGGCAACACTTAGTCAATTTTGGCTAAGTTAGTCTTTCCAGACCAAAAGGCTACACACAACTTTGTCTCAGGAACTGTTCCAAATTATGTTTGATTGTTGCCATCAATGACAACATCACGTCTCCAACATATCATCAGTGTCTCTTGACCAAGCTACCAACAAGGGTGCCATTTATTATTCCCTTGGTATAATGGGATGACATTGTTATGTCATAAATTGTCCTCCTACATGGAACGGTAGAATTTCTCATAGTTTAGCTCCTCTCGTTTGGTGTCCTTTCAACCTAATTTATTTTAGACCTTCCTAAACCCTAATTGACTTATGTCTAACTAAAGAAATGCCATGTTTTGGGATAACTGATGATTGAATGTGAAAAAGAAAGTTTCAATTTGGGATTCCTAGACTGCCTTAAAGCAGACTTGATCAAGAAATTGAGGCTTCAACTTGGGTGATCGCGCCCTAGTCCTACCCTATTTCCTAGGGTTTTGAATTTTGGCGGGGTGTCGGCTCCCGTCATGCATTCCGAGATTCCATTTTTGAAATTTCATTTTTCACATGATGTCGACATCTTATTTCAAAATTTTAAATTCCTAAGGTTAGATATTTAAAGACATTTAAAAATCCTTTTATTACACATAATCTTTATGCAAGCTCTATGCCAAAACTCTACCAAATTTTCCATTGAAGATAAGAAACTTGTGGAAGCTCTTGAAGTTATTTGAATTTACTATCATGGAGACATTTGATGGAGATTAGGAATCAAGATCTTGAGACTATCTTGCTCTTCCTAGGGTTTGGAACAACCTTTTGTATGATTAGGAGAAGGGTTGAAGCCTCCAACATCGAGCTTGGAATTCCTCCATGGATATAGCTACCTCACCTTCTTGTTCATGCAAGTCTTCATTATTTTCATCTCCTTGAGGTGAAGTTTTGTTTGTTTCAATGAGTGAAGCAAAGTGTTGATCTTTCCTTGATGCTTGAGTCATCTAGGGTCTTATATTTTCTGCATACACATTTGTTAGAAGAACACACACATCTATAGATCTTTATCTTTGGCTATTGTTGAGGTAGGAATACCGAAAATGGGGATTGACTGAGGCAAGCTCCTATATAGCCACAACCTTCTTTCTCCTCCTTTTGCATGTGTAGGTTGAATTCGGCGAGATCCAATGGAAAGGAGAGACAGGAAGATGAGTATTGTAGACACAGTCATCACATAATTTTAGATTTTGGGATTGCAAAACTTTTAGGACATTACAAATCTCACCATAGACCAACTAGATATTTTATTTAGGATCCAGAAGCCTTTGAAGATTGTCAGATAGCTATTATAGAAGATCCTGATAGTTAGAAACTTTTGAGACTCCGTGACTAGCACCCTAGACCATCAGAGCCTTTGTTTCCATTTACATGTTCTCTGTACTATGTTTTCTCCATTTTTGTAATCATTTTATTTGCTTTTGTGTTGGAAATTCAATTATTACTGTCTGATTGGTAATTTAGGTTTTCATACTTAACAAATTATACTAGCTTGTGAAAACCTGATCAAAATATCCACATAGACATAATTAGCAGAAAAAGGGAACCTAGGAAATTAGTAGCTTATCCCTAAACTTACTCCTTACTTCCCTAATGTTTTAGTGTGTGAAAGTGTGGGACTTGAAATAACTATCTTGATTCCCCATTTTCAGACTAAACATTTTGGTGAACCCATGCTCTAAAAGAATTTGTATCCTTTTTAACATTAGATCTGAGTTTAGTTTTCTATCCTAAATCACATTTATATTGCAAGCCCTCTTGAGTGATTTCTTTATCCTTTCATTAAAAGAGTTTGAAATTACAACTTTGTGTTTTGCATAAATGCTATATTTCATTTTCATAAAGTTTATGCTATATCTTTTTACATTTAAGTCTTTGGTTAATTAGAACATGCTATAATGTTGGATTACTTTTTACAATAATTTCATAAGTATGATGAGCCATTTAGTTGTGATGACTTCAATATGTTAGATGAAGCCCTTGAGGACTTTATCTCGATTGAATATTCCACTACGAATCTTTAACCATTGTTGTTTCAAAGATTAGTAAATGTTATGGTCCTAAACCTCAAGAAGAACCTGTGAAACTGAAGATAGTGGTCAACTTGTGTTTAGATTTGGATCAACCACACTTTAAACCAATGCTCAATGTTAGAGGTCTTTCTCCTTCTTCTTGACCTCCTTATTACATTTATAACTATGCTAAACATATAACACATCGAAATTCACAACAACCTAGTAATACTATGGTTGCTCATACATATAACACTTAGAATAACAAAAAAAGAAAATAACAATAGAGAATTCTAATATCTTTACCAAATTCTCAACCTATGCTTCATCAAGCACCTTGCTTAACACATAAAGTTAGTCAAGAATATGATCTTGTTGAGCAGGTTCGAGCTACTCCTAAAATTTTTCTTTGGGAACCTATACAAACTTCACCTACATACCAAATGCTCCAAGAAGCTTTACAAAAGGTGATTGTGTGACTTTTTATCAAGCCAAATGATGTAGTACCTCTCTTAGATTGTATGCACTTGAAAAAAATAGACATTCTGTTTCAACAACATGAGTTGCCATCTCTTGAAGTTCAAAATCAGTACAATCCTTTGATTATATTCATTACAATAAATAAAAAACTCATTAAATGAGTTATGATTGATAATGGATCATCTCTTAATGTTTGTGGCATCAATTTATTACATAAAATTAAAGTTGATACATCTTTGATTAAGCCAGATAGGATAAGTATCCATGGCATTGGTAATGTGGGAAGACAATTCGTAGGCACTATAACTTTACCTATACAAGTTGGGCCTGTGACTTTATCTACCCTGATTCATGTCATGCCTGGTTCTTTATCTTACAACATGATTCTTGGTAGACCTTGGTGTTGTGCCTTGTACACACACCCCACTTCACAAATGGGGACCCCCTCTTTTCAAATTTTGGCTTAGAGTATTGATTTAGCTCATTTATTCCTAAAGTGTCAGAAAGGTGATCAAATTGCATATTTGTTGTGATAGAAGGATTAGATGTCACTAAGTCTTCCAAAAAACACTAAGTCAAGTGTTGGTCTTCATAGAAACTAAGTATGATATCCCTTTGCACTAAATCCATGGCCTACTGACTTTTGTGCTAGATCTTCATTCAACCGACTTTAGCGCTAGATTCATTATAAACTAACTTAGCACTGCAAAGGTGATCTTCTAACCAAGTTGGTGGACCCCAAATCTCATGTCAAATTTGAAGGTGCTTAAACCCATGCAAAGAGCTAAAAAGGTAAGAGTCTGATCTCGCACCAAAAACCATCATTACCAACTAGGTCAGTAAGACTCCAAAACCACGCTAGGTCTATAATGTCATTATTTTGCATAAACCCTAAAGAAAAACTCTACAGTGCATCGAGAACCCTATTGTACCCCCTACATTAATGACAATCAAGTAGGGGAATAAAAGTGGTTTTTAGCTCACATTTGAGCTCATTTCCATTGTGAAGATTGACTAAAAAGCTCTACAGCCAAATTGAAAAGAGAACCAACAACAAATTGCCAACGGATTCAAATGATAAGAGCAATATGACCTGCACATTTCTATCACTTCTTGTCTTTGCAACTAGGTAGGTGCCTTATTCTAGGCTTGGGGTTTTATTTCTTAAACTAGGGGTTTGTGTTTAAATTCAGAATGTGTTTCAATGAGAGGGTTTTACTTACCAATTTGGATTTAGTTTTTAAAATTTGTTTGATTAGATGGAAAACTGGACATTCTATTTTAGGAAACTCTTTCATTCAAAGAACCCTAGTGTAGAGTAAATCGAGCAGTTAAACTTCCAAAATTTGATCTTATGAAACCCTCGATTGTGTAAAATCAGAAATCCATTCATTAAAAATTCCAAATCCTTAGTGAAATTTCATGTTGGGTCTTTTGACACTAAAATTTCTCAATAGACCTAAAATGAATAAGCCAAATCATAAGTAGGTCAAACCCTATCTAAATTTTTGCTGATATCTAAAATATCATTCTATACTAGAAATCAAGCCTCCCGACTTAGTGCTAAAAGTGCCCTTAACTGACCTTAGGGAAATCAAGTCAGTTAGAAATAGCAAAAAATTCCACCAAGACCCAAACTTTGTTTATCACTAAAAGCTTAGTCAATTGACTTTGCGTGAGAACTTGCCTTTTCTGACTTTGGTCAGACACCACCCAAATCTCTACTAAGTCACTAGACCTAAAAATCTCTACCAATCACTAACCTGCATCTTGCATTGAATCTCCATCCCACTGCCCTACGTGGAAATGTCCCTCTACCTACTTTTAGTCAGTCATTGATAAAACCCACACAAGGTCCTACATCTCCAAAACATGTGCTGAACCCTACGCCCATCCCTAGCGCTGAAACATCACTCCACCGACTTGTGCCAAATTGACCACTGCCTGACATCCTAGATACAAAGGAGTCAGGCACCACCTAAACCCACACAAGGTCTGATAGACCTCAAAATCGCCCTGGGTTAGACCAAACCCAAATCAACACTTTTTTGTCAGACAGGTCTGAGACCTCCAAAAATCATGCAAAGTGCTTTTTATGATGTTTTTCTTCAATCTTTTCAAGTTAAAATGATTAGTTGAGGTAAAATGTATGATTAGAAGTGATTGTATCATGATTTACATGTTTTCATTTAAAATTTCAAGCATTTATTGCATGGTTAGTAGATTTCAAATGCTTTCTTATTTACTTATGCCATGTAATAGTTAGAGTAAATCATTTAAGTCTATAACTCTTTACTTCTGCATTTGAATTTCAAGGAGTTGGTAAGACAATCTTGACTTAGTAACTTAGGTAAATAAGTTAGTAACTCACTCAAACTAGACTTAGGATCAAAAACATTGAAGAAACCATGACTTATAAGGTCTAGTCATGTAGGTTAAATGACTGCAAGGGCTCAAACCATGAAGTACAAGTTTAAAGGCTTTCCACCTAAGATTAGAATCGTTTCTGGATGGAAAGACATAGGGAACACTAATCTAGGTCACATTGACTTAGAATATTTTAGAACTAGAACATTTGGACCCAATCCAACTCCAATGGCCAAGAAGATAAGGGACAGTGGAATTGCCGAAGCTGCTACCTTCCCAACTTCAGCTTAATGTGCAGAACTGATAGTGACTTGTGCCGATAGATATGATCCACTAACAAGGACTAGACAAACAACTAGTGGAGATGTATTAGAAGACTTAAGTCCACTATCATTAGCAGAGACCTTTGGTATTCCATGGTACCCAATGTTGACCATGCCAGATAAAGTAGGGACAAGATAAACATTCAAGAAGAATTTAGACATGTGTAAGAAACACATAAACAATCACTGGATGAAAACTAAGGGGTCAACCATCAACAAGCTTCCCCATACACTATACAGGAGTGACTTACATGATGGGATTGGAGACCTAGTGACTTTGCTTAGCAGAATATATGGACTAGCCACTGCATGAACCTTTGAAGGCTGGATGTTCATGATGACTGAAGAGATAATTAGTAAAGGAACCAAATTTCATTGGGCCCAAATATTGAGTGATAACATGCATGAGGTATTTGGAAATTTTACAGAAAAAAAGGTATTCAAATGGACATCCTATGTGGTATATTCATTGACCAGGAGGAATGAATATCCTAGGCTGTCTAACGTTGGAGAAGTTAGCAATGGTGAATACTAGATCAAGGTATATGAATGATATGATCAATTAGTGTTGTCCCAATCCCTCATTCATTATAAAGGGGTGAATGATGCTTTCACGATGTATATCACTAGATTGCTGCAAGGTACTACAGCCCTTAGGATATCCACTGAAGAAATAAATGAAGTCTTGTAATATGGTAGATGGTACATCTAGTTTTAGAAATTCACCTACTTGAGAATCCAAGGCTTCACTAGTCTACCATGTAGACTACCTCGTTACCCAACAGACAGGGTGATACTTTTGGAGCTATCAAGATAGCTGATCACTTGTGCAGAAAAACTAAAACACCTCCATAGAACAAATGTCAAGTTTCCAATTAGATTGGGTAGGGGTAACTATGCATGTGTCTCTCTTGGAGTAGCCGAGCATTCTGATAAGGAGCTGCAATTAATCAACCTTCATTTCTACACAAAGAGAGACCATTTTGATCCACAAAGAGTAATGGAGAGATATGTAAACAAAAGGCTATTTCATAAAATGCACTTAGAAGATTTTTGGGTAAGTTGTGTAGATGAATATGAAGTGTTGAAGAGAACTCACTTGATACTATCTCTTGGCTTCATAAGGAAATTCCATATAATAGAAGATCTAGACTAGCTGAATGATGATGAAGATGTAGTGCAAAAAGGATCCTGGGAGGCCTAATATCAACAACTAGTCCCTCTTCCTAATCGGGCCAATGCAGAGGAAAGTTCTTTGGATGTAGTAATGAAAGAACCCATAAGGTTGAGTAAAATATGGGTGAGGAATCAAGTTGTAGCATTGGAGATATAAGGAGTGCAACTTACTTGCACAACACTTGAATCTGAAAAAGAATCTAGAGATGAGGAAGACACACCCATAGAAGTGCTAGATGATGCAGAACAAACTCAAGAGCCACCCAGAAATTCTAATAGTGAAGAGCATGTACCCTTGCCAGAGAAGGGAAAGACAAAGAAGGTTGTTCCAAAGGCCCAAAAGAAAGATATGTCTCCTGCTACAAGGACAAGGGCATCCAAGAAGAAGAGCATGCCAAGTGGGCTAGGAGAAGAGTCTAAGACTAAAAAGAAAAAGGTTAAGACAACTGGCATTACTATAGAGGCCCAGACTGCTACAGCATCTGATAACATAAGCACTCCAGTGACCTCTTCACCTCCTACTACTCCAATCACCAGTCCTGCCCCACTTTCTCCTGCTGTCCCCATAATTCAAGAAGCTACCTCTATCTCTTCTCCACTAGTAGTCATAGCTTCCATGGTCTCATCTTCATTAATGACTGACTCAAGTAGCCCAATTGGCCCAGCTCCTTCTATCACTATCTCCTCATTCCCTCCTATTTCCACCATATCTATGCCTTCTATTTCCTCTACCTCACTTTCCCTACCACCTATTTCTTCCATTCTTACATCCTCTTTATCCATACCTTCTCCCTCAATTGCTTCACCAAATATCATTTCATCTATATTACCTACCTCTCCCATTCCACTTCCTTTGGGGTTCACTCCATTTGCTAATTTAACACATATTAATTTGTCTACGTTTGCTACACATTCATTGGTTTCACCTACCAATTCTTTGGCCCCTTCAAGTGTACAAGATTCACTTCCTTTGGTTGTCCCTACATTAACTAGGATTGAGAAGGTGTTGCAACAAATGGAATCACAAGAGAAAGAAGAAATAATAGAAATCACAGACAAACTTGTTCTTACACCTTCTACTGAGGTTGAAGTAATCAAAATTTAGGAAATCCCAGCTAGCAAAGAGACTGCAGAAATGGTTTTATAGATTGCCTAGCAGGCAGTAGCAAAAAATCTCCAAAACCTTGGGCATGATATAGATGAAAAGGAAGATAATCAGTTATCTAGGGAAGAAGAAGAAATTCATGATGAATCACTTGACAAGGAAGATGCCCATGATAACACTCTTGAAACTTCTTCCACTACACTAAATTGGCTCCAAAAGAGACTCATAGAGAAGGAACCTCAGGTGGAGGTAATGTAGTTGGATTTGGGTGCACTACTGGCTCAAGCAGAAAGGCCTAAGAGGCCCAAAAAGGAAAAGATACAATCTCAAATATACAAGGATGCATCAGGCTCAAGAATAGTAGAGGTTGTTATCCCTCCTATTGATATGAATAGAACAAAAGTTAGAGCTGAAGACTATATCGTCTCTACTATAAACTTGGGCTCAAGATCAAGAGAACAAAGAATTGATGAATTTAAAGGTTTTGTGTCTTAAAAAATGGAGCAGTTAGATAAAGATGAGATGACTAAGCAAAACTAAGGAAATAGAATGAAGAATTGAGAACCTGCATAAGGTCTCTGATGAGGCCATTGAATTTAGAGGGGGAACTAGAGTCAGCTCCTGCCCTGCCATCCAAAGAAGAGTTGGCCAAATTCGATGACATCAAAACATATTTTGTTGGAATGCAGGAATGATTTAATAAAGTATATGGTGATGGCTGTGGAACAATTAACTTTGCTGTCAGGTTGCCTAAGGACTTCAGATTGCTAAAAGAAGGATGGGATGAATTGTATGAGGAATGTGAGCCATATGAAGAATATTACTCTCATATGTTCTTGAGAGTACAAGCAATCAGGAAACTACCTGACCAGGTTTTGCTGTCAGAAAATATTCTTTCAGTAGAAAGGCTGCACAAATCTATGGAGTGGTATCAATAAATGGAATTGAAGAAGGAAATCCTAGACAAAGTCAAAGAATTGCATGGGGAGGCAAATGAACAAGTACTTTCTATAATTTGTGAAATAAATGATATTTTCAAAGAATGTTTGGATCCTAGTTTTGATGATATTTCTCCATTGGATGCGCAACATTGCAAAGATAAATTATACCAAGCTATTCATGGGGAGTCCATGTTGAATGTGGTAGAAAAATTGGAGAAAGTTAGTAGTCTTTGGGCTTCCTTCATCACATTTCAGAAGAACAAAAGAACAATAGAGGATGTGTACACTCAATACTACCAGGGCTGGGAAAATCTCAAATTTAGAGTAAATTATGTTAAAGATCCAGATCCCTCAGATATAAATCCAGCATTAGCAGCTAGGGTATCCTACGTCAACAAGAAAGTTGAAGAAGACAGGATAGACTTAGGAGAAGATGCATAATATGTTAAATTATTTGAAATAAAAAAAGTAGATCTTGTCACTTGTAAATAATGCTATATTTAGAAGGTCATGTGATGCTATTTTGTCTTTATTATGCTTTGAAAAGTAACTTTTCCCAATATATAACTTAATAGGTACTTAATTTGTCCAAATTCATTGTATTTAGGGGTCAGTTTTCATCCTTTTCCTACAAGACAAATTGTAATATGAGAATGCAAAATGTTTTTTCATAAATGTATCTAATGTTGTCAAATCTGGGTCATTGGTGTTGAGTTAATCTCCACCGTACATTCAAAAACTTAGTATGGCGCCTCTCCTATAAAAAGGGCCATCATTCTCTCATTTGTAAGTCTCTTGATGCTGAATTGTTGACACTCTGCCAAATTTCTAATTAATGCAAAGCAAGTTACTGCAGGATATCTGGGAATTTGTCTCTTATATTGTCAATTTGGTTTCATGGTTCACATCTTGATCTACATTAGTTAAATCATGTTTTTGCAATGTTATTGTTGTGTTAAGGTATTTGATGAACATTCAAGTCCATACTATTAGTTGCTTGTTGATTGTAAGTAGTTTGCATAGTTAGCCTAGGCTATTAAACTGAGCTTAGTTTAATTGCATTAGAGTAGTTATATCACACTAGTACTTGGGTATTTAATGAATGTGTGTAATCTAAAAAATTGGGAAATCCATAGAAGATAGCACTGTTGGTGCAGGAGCACCCTAGCAAGTACATGCCTCCATGAAATAATCTTAGGTTTTTGATTTACCATAGTGGATCTCATGTTATGATAAGGTCTAATAGACCATTTGTACTATCATTTGGTCAGTTTAGGTGGTCATTCTACTATATTTGTAAGTATTGTTAAATGTTGTTATGTAAAAATGCAAAAATGATGCAACCTTGGAAGGTGAAGAGTCTTGTGGCTCTTGGTTTGTTCCAAGATAGTAAGAAATTGAAGAGACAAATTGTAATGCCTTTAAAAAGGCCTTGTATACCTTTGTAAATTGGTGGGTGATTGAAGGAGTGAAAGTTTAATAAAGAAAACCATTGTTTTCTGCATATTTCTTCAGAAATTCGTTGTGTTTGGCTTGTGTATGACCCTGTATGGGAAGGAGTACATATTTAAATGGTTGTAAGTATTTGTTCCTTCAATCACCTTCCACTTGCAGTTGATCTCATGCATTTTAGTTTTGCTTTGAGTTAGATATTGTGGATTTGCTGAAAACAGTCTATAACCCTGTCCTAGGGTAACAGTTAGCAATTTGATGGAAGTTTCTTTGATATTTTATGGAAGGAAGAGCCCTCTAATGAATGAAGAGATGTATAAAGGTCTATGCTTTCGTATGACAAGGATTTAGTTCGAATGATCAAGGTTTGAATAAGATTTGATGATGCCTAGTGCTATTTACCTGAGTTTCAACTACGACAGTCACCAAATAAGACTGAAAGGTGCATATACTTAAAGTTTCCTGTCAAATAGTTGTAAATCTCTTGGAGTTCATAGAAGAAGAAGTCATTAATGTTATTAAGATTCTCATTGGACATTGGAAAACCACTGGTTGAGGTAATTTGGATCACTATCCTATGTTTGCTGTCGTAGACAACCTTTATTTCAGAAATGCTATTAATGGAATTTGTGTGCCTTGTGTTGGGTGGTCTGAACCCATTTGAAAACCTTTGAATATGTTGTATAATTTGAATGTCTCTAAGACCTTATTAGAGTTTGGTAAATTTCTTTTGTTGTGTATTTAAAGGGGCTAATGGTGACCAGTCTAATGAGACCTAAATAGGCCTATTCTGAGACAACAACAGTAATATTTGTGCACTATTTCCTAAAACAACCTATGTTGAATTCTTGACATGTTCATAATAAGGATAAAGGGTACTCCAAATGTCCATTACAGTCTGGAGGAGGGTTCTTTGATAGGAGTTGTGTTTGACAGTCTTTAGTGGCAGGGCTACAAGGAATAAGTCTTCCTAAACACTGTCATAATACAGTCATACTGTAGTTGTTGCTTACTGTCCTCAAAGGTGTAGAATATCGTTATTGGGTCAAAGACCATATTTTGATTATGTATTTGACAAACTTATGTAGGTTGTAGAGTGGGTGCCTTAGTTGCACATTAAAGATAGTCCATGAAGGAATAGCAAATGCATGAAGG
Organism: Cunninghamia lanceolata; assembly: GCA_027924645.1. NCBI lineage: Eukaryota > Viridiplantae > Streptophyta > Pinopsida > Cupressales > Cupressaceae > Cunninghamia > Cunninghamia lanceolata. The sequence goes on from BSBN01000047.1 coordinate 24,725,514, forward strand.
GACAGACCTTAAAAATTGTTTGTTTCCTATGGGATGTGAAGGCATTGTGAAACCTTGTGTGGGTCAGAGATGTTGAAAATCCAAATATGCTTGAGTAGAAGCCATTGCATGGTGAAGTTCTCTTGTGAACTTGAAACATCAAATAGATTGACACCTATTGTTGAGCAATATGCTAGTAAAGAGTTGATTTGCTCTTTTTCCTCTGCATCAGATTGGTATCAGAGCTAGCAGAAGCTCTAGGAGGAGATGTTATGTATTTAATTTCTGAGATGAAGAACTGAAGGAAAGATTGTGTTGGTGACCATTATTTTGCTTGCTAAGTTGTTTGGTTGCAGGTGCTTTGTCCATCTAGCTGCAGAAGGATGTTTTCTGAGGTTGTGTGTGTGGGCAAACAAGATGAGGTCTTTCATGACCATTCTCCAATGGAGATTAGGCTAGATAAGGGTGCATAGAGAAACCGCTAAGGAGAGAGTGGTAGGTACATCACCAGGATCTACTGTTGGGTGAGATGAATGGTTTGGTGAGTTGGTTTGTTGTGAAGCAGTGAGAGAGATGGATACCTGAAGAAACACTTAAGGTTGCAGCCTGAAGAGTACTCCACTGATGGGAGTAGGAGCCTGAAGAAGCTGTAAAGATGATGGTAGTTTGTTTGTTGGTTGGTTGGTCACCATTTCTATAGATTGGGAGATTGTAGCTGAGAAGATTGAAGATTGCGGACAGAGGAGAGATAGAAAAAGATTTTTGTTGCTGATACATTTCCAAGGGACTTGGAAATCTTTGTTGGTTGGTTGTATGGTGCAGGAGCACCCTAGCAAGTACATGCCTCCATGAAATAATCTTAGGTTTTTGATTTACCATAGTGGATCTCATGTTATGATAAGGTCTAATAGACCATTTTTAATGTCATTTGGTTAGTTTAGGTGGTCATGCTACTATATTTGTAAGTATTGTTAAATGTTGTTATGTAAAAATGTAAAAATGATGCAAACTTGGAAGGTGAAGAGTCTTGTGGCTCTTGGTTCATTCCAAGATAGTGAGAAACTGAAGAGACAAATTGTAATGCCTTTAAAAAGGCCTTGTATACCTTTGTAAATTGGTGGGTGATTGAAGGAGTGAAAGTTTAATAAAGAAAACCATTGTTTTCTGCATATTTCTTCAAAAATTCATTGTGTTTGGCCTGTGTACAGCCTTGCACGGGAAGGAGTGCATATTTAAATGGTTGTAAGTATTTTTTCCTTCAATCAACTTCCACTTGTAGTTGATCTCATGCATTTTAGTTTTTCTTTGAGTTAGATATTGTGGATTTGCTGAAAACTGTCTATAACCCTGTCCTAGGGTAACAGTCAGCAATTTGATGGAAGTTTCTTTGATATTTTATGGAAGGTGTTAGTGCCTGAATTGACTGACAGTTTTTGAGCAATTTTCATGCAGGCACCTTCCTTAAAGATGTTCTAAGTGTTGGACCCCCTCAGCATTTTTCAGCTGCAACATCATATTTTCCTGAGGAGGAGGTCATCATCATCATGTTTTCTGTTATCGCCGTGTTGCTTGCGAGGGTCATCATATTGTCTACCTGCATGATCTTTCGCTGGGGTGATATTTTAACATTGGGTGATCTTTGTTAAGATCATCCTGATGATGTTGCTGTAAAGTTCTAAGTGTGACCCGATTTTCATCGTGGTCATCATATTTTGGACGTCAGGATGATCTTAGTCAATATCATCCTGATGTTGTTGTATCACTTCATGTTCGTTGTTTTATCATCCTGATGATGCTGACGTCATTCTTACGTCAGGGTGATATCCGCTTTTCTGGCTGTCTGCATCATGATATTTCCGAAGGGAGATATCCGCCTGTCGGCTTCGTGCATTATCTAGTGGGGGTGATCTTTTCAAATATCTGGCATATTCATCTATCACCCCGATCTTACAGTGGAGCTACAGTGCAGCATGATATTTGTGCATCAGGATGATATTTCCAAATATCCGGTTATCTTCCGAATATCATCCTGATGCCAACATGTGGTGGTGATGTCATCAAGGTTTGGGGGGTCATATTTCTAACATTACTCATCTTATGAAGATCCCCCAATGTTGCGAATATGATGATGACGTCATCCGGATATGAGGAAGTGCGCAGTAGGCAGATATGCTGATGATGTCAGCAGGATATGACGGTGACGTCATCAGGATGTTCATCGGCCAGACATTTGGTATCGGCTTAGCAGGAGGATCTTCCTCCGATGGATCAGGTTGTGCCGATGAAGGCGATTATCATGCAGGTGATATTGCGATATGATGCTGACGTCAGGGTGATATTTCAAGCAACAGGATATCTTGCTGCTGGAGGATGATGATGATGAAGTCTTATACTAGTGTCGTCAGGAGCAAAAGCACTGACATCACATATGCTCATGACCTAGTATATAAAGTGTTAAAGAGGTTGCTGCGGGGTGCATGTGGGATAATTGATATCCTGCATATTTTCAAATATGATGATGATGAATCTCGGTGGGAAATGGTTGCGATGCAGAATTGACGTTTTCCCGAGGCCGCGGGTTGGTGCGCCATTAATGGCGAAGGTTGCAGAGGTATGGGCGGATCTGGTTCCCGATTGAAGGTGTACATCAGCAGACAGTGGCGCAGGGCTCGAGATTTCTTCCTGTCTCCTCTCCCACCTGCTGCATTGAATGTTTGAGCGCCATTTTTCTGATACTGTGTATCTGGCAGGATTTTTGGTCAACCATGTAATTAATTGTTGTGGTACACTACCTGGCTGTTATAAGCAGGAAGTGTTACTCATTTGTGGTTGTTGAAAACTGGACATTTTGGCTCTGTAATAAGATACAACTAGTTTTGGTTGCTCTGTGCAGCAAAACTTGTGAGTTTATGTATCTCCTGTTGTACGATTTGGCATGAATCCACTGATTTCATGGTTAATCTTATATGAGTAATGCTGTGTTTGCATGTGTTATGCTGATTCTGTCTCCAGTTTTGCATGTATCTTTCTTACTGCAATAGGGATGCCATAAGTATAGACAGCTTAACACTCTTTATTGGGAGATATCTGTAAGGCAGATATCATGTGTATCCCCCTGAAATCCAGTTTTAGCTATTCATGCTGATCATTCACAGGTGTATGTCTACCAACTCCAAGCCCTGGATAGGCACCAATCTAGCTCTGTGTTGAGGTTATACACTAGGTCTAGGTTTGCATCCAAACATCATTTCAAATCACTTCATCCTTCCATCTGTTAGTTGTAGGATTAGGAGTAGGAAACCCCTGCATACTCTCATACCCAACCAGACATCATGTCCAAGAATGTTGCCAACCTTGTGATCTATCATACAGATCTTGGTCCATACATGAGAGTATTCTGCCTGTTGTTGTCAAGTTAGATCTTTCTATCTTTGAGCTAGTCAAGGTTACATCTTGAGTTATAGGGATACCCCCCTTGGTGCGGCAGAACCAGAAGTGAAGGGGAGGAGCTCACGCAACCTCCTGTATTAGTTGGCTGAATCTGCCCGTGCATTAGAACTGGCAAACCCTAATGCTGATTCAGAAGAAAAACCAACAGGTCCTATTGTGGGTGGATCTCTGTAGTATCTCCAAGCTTGACCCAGTGTATGCAGATGAAAACAAAGTGTTTGACAAAGGGAGATACATGTTTTTCTTTTCTTGGTGGCCTTAGGCCATCAAGTGTGTTTGGTGATGCAGGTCGGTGCAGTATCATGACTCTGTGCCCAATGGATAAGGGACTGGTCTGCATCCCAGAGATCTGGGGTTCTCGCTGCAGTCTTGCACCTGCACGTCCCCAGACAGAGCCACTATTGGTGTCTGCATGAGCAGTCAGTTTTCAAGCATATAAACATGCAGGCACCTTCCCAAAAAATCCAAAAAATACTCCAAGTCTCTGGGCCTCCTCAGCATTTTTCAGCTGCATCATCATATTTTCTTCGAAGAGGAGGTCATCATCATCATGTTTTCTTCGATGGTGGTCAGCATCATCATGTTTTCTGTCGACCGGTTTTTCATCAGGATCATCATGTTTCAATATTGGGTGATGTTTGGATATCATCCCGATCCTGCTGATGAGCTACAATGTGTCTTAGTTTTCTTGCGGAGGGTGATCTTTCAAGTATCCGGTGATCTTCCAATTATCACCCTGCCCTTTTATGATGATGATGTTGCCCCGATCTTCCGAAGGGGTTATTTTCTGAGTTGTTTGACCTGACTTGTTTTTTCTTAAGGGTCGTCATCATCATCATCATGTTTCCAGGCATCACCCTGATGTTGCTTACGAGGGTCATCATATTTTCTGTCAGCATGATCTTTCGCTGGGGTGATATTTTAACATCGGGTGATCTTGGTTATGATCATCCTGATGATGTTGTTGAAGAGTTCTAAGTATGACCCGATATTCACCGGGGTCATCATATTTGAACGTCAGGATGATCTTAGTCAATATCATCCTGATGATGTTGTATCATTTCATGTTCGTTGTTTTATCATCCTGATGATGCTGACGTCATTCTTATGTCAGGGTGATATTTATTTCTCTGCCTATCTGCATCATGATATTTCCGAAGGAGGGGGTGATATTTTCATTTTTGAATATCACCCGGATGTATGTTTGTTCCAGCGTCATGATGATGCTGATATCAAGGAGATATCCTCCTGCCGGCTTCGTGCATTATCTAAGTGGGGGGTGATCTTTTCAAGCATCATCATATTCATCTATCGCCCCGATCTTATAGTGGAGCTACAGTGCAACCTGATATTTGTGTATCAGGATGATATTTCCAAATATCCGGTTATCTTCCGGATATCATCCTGATGTCGATATGATGATGACGTCATCAAGGTCCGGGGGGTCATATTTCTAACATTACTCATCTTATGAAGATCCCCCAATGTTGCGAATATGACGATGACATCATCCGGATATGAGGAGGTGCGCAGTGGGCGGATATGATGATGACGTCAGCAGGATATGATGATGACGTCATCAGGATGTTCATCGGCTAGACTTTTGGTATAGGCTCAGCAGGAGGATGTTCTTCCGGTGGATTAGGTTGTGCGGATGAAGGCGATTATCATGCAGGTTATATTGCGATATGATGCTGACGTCAGGGTGATATTTCAAGCGACAGGATATCATGCTGCTGAAGGATAATGATGATGAAGTCTTATACTAGTGTCGTCAGGAGCAAAAGCACTGACATCATATATGCTCGTGGCCTAGTATATAAAGTGTTAAAAAGATCACTGCGGGGTGCATGTGGGATAATTGATATCCTGCATATTTGAAATATTATGACGATGTATCTCGGCGGGAAATGGTTGCGATGCAGAATTGACATTTTCCTGAGGCCGCGGGTTGGTGCGCCTTTAATGGCGAAGGTTGCAGAGGTATGGGCGGACCTGGTACCTGATTGAAGATCTGGATCCCTAGGCGGCGGCACAAGGCTCGAGATTTCTTCCTGTCTCCTCTCCCACCTACTGCATTGAATGTTTGAGCGCCATTTTTCTGATACTATGTATCTGGCGAGATTTTTGGTCAACCATGTAATTAATTGCTATGGTACACTAGCTGGCTGTTATAAGCAGGAGGTGTTACTCATTTGTGGTTGTTGAAAACTAGACATTTTGGCTCTGTAATAAGATACAACTGGTTTTGGTTGCTCTGTGCAGAAAAACTTGTGAGTTTATGTATCTCCTGTTGTACGATTTGGCATGAATCCACTGATTTCATGGTTAATCTTATATGAGTAATGCAGTGTTTGCATGTGTTATGCTGATTCTGTCTCCAGTTTTGCATGTATCTTTCTTACTGCAATAGGGATGCCATAAGTATAGACAACTTAACACTCTTTATTGGGAGATATCTGTAAGGCAGATATCATGTGTATCCCCCTGAAATCTAGTTTTAGCTATTCATGCTGATCATTCACAGGTGTATGTCTACCGACTCCAAGCCCTGGATAGGCACCAGTCTAGCTCTGTGTTGAGGTTATACACCAGGTCCAGGTTTGCATCCAATCACCATTTCAAATCTCTTCATCTTTCCACCTGTTAGTTGTAGGAATAGGATTAGGAACCCCCTGCATGCTCTCATACCCAACTAGACATCATGTCCAAGAATGTTGCCAGCCTTGTGATCTATCATACAGATCTTGGTCCATACATGAGAGTATTCTGCCTGTTGTTGTCAAGTTAGATCTTTCTATCTTTGAGCTAGTCAAGGTTACATCTTGAGTTATAGGGATACCCCCCTTGGTGCGGCAGAACCAGAAGTGAAGGGGAGGAGCTCACGCAACCTCCTGTATTTAGTTGGCTGAATCTGCCTGTGCATTAGAAGTGGCAAACCCTAATGCTGATTCAGAAGTAAAACCAACAGAAGGAAGAGCCCTCTAATGAATGAAGAGATGTATAAAGGTCTATGCTTTTGTATGACAAGGATTTAGTTTGAATGATCAAGGTTTGAATAAGATTTGATGATGCCTAGTGCTGTTTCCCTGAGTTTCAACTGTGACAGTCACTAAATAAGATTGAAAGGTGCATATACTTAAAGTTTCCTATCAAATAGTTGTAAATCTCTTGGAGTTCATAGAAGAAGAAGTCATTAATGTTATTAAGATTCTCATTGGACATTGGAAAACCATTAGTTGAGGTAATTTGGATCACTGTCCTATGTTTGTTGTCGTGGACAACCTTTATTTTAGAAATGCTATTAATGGAATTTGTGTGCCTTTTGTTGGGTGGTCTGAACTCATTTGAAAACCTTTGAATATGATGTATAATTTGAATGTATCTAAGACCTTATTAGAGTTTGGTAAAGTTCTTTTGTTGTGTATTTAAAGGGGCTAATGGTGACCAGTCTAATGAGACCTAATTAGGCCTATTTTGAGACAGCAATAGTCATATTTGTGCACTATTTCCTAAAACAACCTATGTTGAATTCTTGATATGTTCATAATAAGGATAAAGGGTACTCCAAATGTCCATTATAGTCTAGAGGAGGGTTCTATGATAGGAGTTGTGTTTGACAGTCTTTAGTGGCAGGGCTACAAGGAATAAGTCTTCCTAAACACTGTCATAATACAGTCATACTGTAGTTGCTGCTTACTGTCCTCAAAGGTGCAGAATATCATTATTGTGTCAAGGACCATATGTTGATTATGTATTTGAAAAACTTGTGTAGGTTGTAGTGTGGGTGCCTTAGTTGCACATTAAAGATAGTCCATGAAGGAATAGCAAATGCATGAAGGGACAGACCTTGGAAATTGTTTGTTTCCTATGGGATGTGAAGGCATTGTGAGACCTTGTGTGGGTTAGAGATGTTGAAAATCCAAATATGCTTGAGTAGAAGCCATTGCATGGTGAAGTTCTCTTGTGAACTTGAAACATCAAATAGATTGACACCTATTGTTGAGCAATATGTTAGTAAAGAGTTGATTTGTTCTTTTTCCTCTACATCAACTGTTTTCTGCAGCACTGTAGCAAAGTTTTAGTTGGTAAAACAAAATATTGGTTTAAAATCTGAATGTTTGTCTACCTACAGTAATCTTTACTTTCTAAATGTCACTTAGGATCTCTCTCTAAACCCTACTTCCTTTTGTATTTTATTTATTAATCAGTTGTTAGATTTAGATTTCAGAAGTAATATACAAAGAGATATCAGCTAATCAGTCATAAGGGTTTGCATGTATCACTGTCTAAACTTGTCAAATCTGTTGCATTGCATGTAAGACCCCTTGTAGAAATAGCTAGTAAATCCAACTAAGTCATTCCAAGTAAGCTAAGACCTAGCTGTATTATCCTTGGAGTAGTCTTACCTAGGGTAAGATACTTTTCAAGAGGTGTGATCCCAGCAATCATACCTACATTGTCATGTACTAAAAACACCATCAAAAGAATTGGTGCTAGAAGGAGGGTCACCAAGCTAGAATCCCCTCCACACAATTAGCAAGTCTGGGGACTAGACAGAGACATACTGGGTCTAGCTCAGTTGGAGAAGAGCTGTTGTTTTTGATAGAATTTATAAAAGCTAGAAGAGATCAAGGAGTACCTAGAGCACCAACAACTCAATCAGCTCTAAGAAACCCTGTTGTCAATCCTCCCATCATGGCCTACTTTGCTACTAATAACTAGTCCCCATTCTAATCCAATAACTATCATGATATGCCTAAGAACCCTAACAAGTTCTACTCCAAATTTCACACAAATGATCCTGATGGGACTGCTGACGGGCACTTTAAATTTTTTGAAGGTAATATGTTCATGCACCAGATACAATATGAGGATGTGGTCTATAGATTGTTCCCCGATTCACTTCAAGATGAAGCCTACTACCGGTTTTCCAACCTTCCCACTACATCCATTAACTCATGGTGGAATTTAAAGAATGCATTTCTAGATCACTTTAGCATGCCCACTAGCCCAGTTGACCTGTATAGATCCTTCATGAAAATCTACAGAGCTGAAGGTGAGTTGATAAGTTACTTCAATAATTGATTCCAAAAGGCCTTCAACTGTTTATAGGCTCCTTATGCATAGGTCAGGCTGTAGCCTTGCCCATGTATTATGCAGCCTTGGACAGGATCACTTCCATGTTTGTAAGAAGAGCTAATCCGCCTCTTGCCTCCTTAGCCCAAGCATATACTAAGGCTGTCACAGTAAACACCCAGCTGGGGTAGACAACAACAAGCCCCTTAAACCACATGGGTCCTGTAGCAATGCCAAACCAAATACTGATGCAGATGAAAAGAACAACTCAACTTCATACTGGCATATTGCAAACAATAGGTTTCAATCTATTTGATGCTTCAAGTTCACAAGAGAACTTCACCATGCAATGGCTTCTACTCAAGCATATTTGGATTTTCAACATCTCTAACCCACATAAGTTTTCATAGTGCCTTTACATCCCTTAGGAATACTAATTCAATCAAAATAATCATTTACCAAGCTGTCTCATCATGCATGCAACTATCTCCTTCATGGACTGTCATAACACCTTGTAGCCCTGTTTTGAAGGAAAGTCACTCATAAATTTTACCCTAGAATCTTTCATAAGACTGTGATGGGTGTTTTGAGTACCCATTAAGGTTCTTTAAAACATATCAAGGAATCACCATTGGTCACTTTGAAAAGAATACCTCAAATCAGGACTGTCAGCGTGCTAACTAGGCCTATTAGGCTATAACTCACCAAGGGCTTATTGCAAATGGGTATACCATGACCCCCCACACCTTGCATGTGCTTGGGACACTTCACACAAGGTCTGTAAGTGCTCATTAAATCATCAAAATACCTTTCCAACTGATATTTTACCAAACCATACACCTATACCTCTTAACTGTTCTTGAAACTCTATTTTTCTAGACTATCACACAGAAATGCAGTCATAAACTTTGATTTTTCCCACATCCACCTTAGTTATTTGGTCTGAGACCTCAAGAACATGAAGGCAAATACTACCATAATCCTTTCCACCAAAGATTAGCAACATGCAATGGAGAAAAAAGGAAAAAACACAGTTATCTCATTCACTGTTTACCCTAACAGAGGGTTTGGACAGTTTTTACCAAATTCCCAATATCTACCACAAATCAAAATCAAAATGCATGAAATAAAATACAAGTGGAAGGTGATTGAGATAAATTTCATTTGAAATTAAAACTAAATGCCCTCCTACCCGTACTGGGCCGTACCATGCAAGAAGACAGTAAATTTCTAAAGAGAAATATAGAAAATAGTATCTCTTCTCATTCCTTGTTTAAATCCTCAATCACCCACATGTATAGAATGGTTACAAGGCCTTAATAAAGGCATTCCAACTTGTCTCTACAAATTCTAATGACCTTTGAACTGCCCAAAACTATCTTTTTAGTAACTTGACTATTTTTTTTCCAATTTTATATTGGCAACCTTTACATGGTTTGCAATATTTTTCATATTTGAGATTCCTAGTCTCCTAGACACAGAATAATGACTCAAAATAACCTTATTACAATGTTGAGCCATTAAAATTTAATCAAACTCCTAAAATTAGTCCATGAAGCATCAGTTTATGAAGGTGCTCCTGCACCAAATACCCATGATCAACCAAGCTTTGGCTAATCATACCCCTATGATGAATCCTATCCCTGCCTCTCCTGCAACACAAGCCTTAGTGGTCCATCCAGGAACCCATAGTAGAATTACCTCCAGTTCAAATGCCTTTTCTCCAGTCTACTGAAGCAACTAAGGCAAGAGATGATAGAGATGTCATTAGGGAGTTAGCAGAATAGATGAAGAAGCTCACTGCAGAAGTTAGTCACCTAAGAAATCAGAATGCTTATTTGCAGTAGAGAAATCAATATCAAAATCAAAACCATTATTAGAATCAGAATTTTCAGCGATAGAACTAGACTTGGAATTCTAGGCCTAACAATGGTGGAGTCTTGTCACCCTTGGAGAACCAAAATACTGATAATCGTCCTCCTAGTTGAGTGATGTTGGCTAAAGTAGCATTGTCCTCATGGTGTAGCTTACACAATACAAATGCTCATTCTAAATTAGACTATCCAGAATTCCAAATAGCATCTAGCATCTTATACTTGATAGTTATAGGTTTCCTTTCCAAGATGACAATCGGCTTGAAGAAGAGGAGTGTGAAGAAGTACATACTTATCAGTAATATAATAAGAGTCCATAAAACTTGAGAAGTAGTAAGCCCTGTTGGGAATTAAGGTGTCTCAATCTTGGTAATTCCTTGTATTTTTACATTGTATTTATTTATTATTTGCCTATTGTATTGATTGGATGCAAATCCTATGTTTTCATATTGTGGGTGTTAGCATGGTGATGTGTCATCCTACATGGCATATGACCACATGTATTTTTGTCCTCACATGAGGAGATAGGCATTCCACTTAGTGGTAGGAATATTTCACCATGTATTGGCATCTTGGATGTTGTGTAAGGGAATATTGACCGTAACGGTCATGACAAATTCCTATGACAAAGTTATAACATGTAAGAATCAGAAATAGGAGATTCTATGATAGGTGAAGACATGTGTTGAAGAGCATCTTGAAAAAGGCATCTTTGGGCACCCCAAGGTGGACTATGACATGTAAGAGAATATGCTATTTATGGCCTATGTATGATAGATTCTCTTACAGCTGTAAGTTATGACAGCTATGACAGATTCTATGATGGTTGTAAGAGTTGTAAAAGCATTTGTCATAGCCCATTTTGGAAATAGGTGACCTCTTTGGGATGGGGTGACCTGATAAGTGTCAGGAACATTCTACAATGTTGGACAAGTGTCCTTAGGTATGGGTTTTGGGTCATGAGGCCATGTTGGACTCCCATTCCAAGATAGAACCAAAATTACCTTGTATATTCTATATAAATAGGTACTTTGAGAGGTGATGTACTATAGGTTTTATAGGTACTGTTATGCTTCCAGATTATCTCCAGATACAAGTGTCGAAGACTCCTACAAAAGCATTGGCTTTGTGTTGTATTGTAACCTTCATTGTTTACATAATACATTTGAGTTGTATTTTGGGGTTTTTTACCTGTAAGGGTTTTCCCCACATATATCTTGTCTCTCTTCTTCTATCATACTTTCTTGTTTATGTGCTTGCTGCAATATCTCTATTAGTGGGTTTAACATTTCTAGAATTGTAAGGATAAAATTGAATTTGCACTCTCCTCCCCTTATTAAATTAGTTTTGGAAGCATTTTCCACACACCTAGCTTCCTTTCAGTTGGTATCAGAGCCTGGCCAGTTTTGGTTCTAGCTACTAGGTAGGGGTTTTTTGAGCTAATCTTAGGTTGAGTGGGAGTGTTGTGTAGAATATTCTGTATCTTGTTGCAACAAGGAGATGGCAACCACATTCGGAAGGTTAAATGTTGAGAAATTCAATGGAACTAATTTCAAGTTGTGGAAACTCAAGATGGAGGAATTACTTGTTGATTGCGACCTATGGGAAACCGTATCCAGTGTAAAACCTACAACAATGTCACAAGATGATTGGGACCTCCAAGATCAGAAGGCTAAGGGTCTCATAAGAATCTGTTTAGCTAACTCTGTCTTGTTGAATGTCCATGAGGAGAAGAGCACGAAAGATCTTTGGAAGAAGTTGGGTGGTGTTTATCAGGACAAGTCTTTGGTAAACAAAATTTTCCTGAAAAAGAAGGTGTTCACTCTAAAGATGGAAGACGGAGGATCTGTTGCAGACTACATGAATGCTTTCAACATGATCGTTGCACATTTGACATCTATGGGTGTGAAAATGGAGGAGGAGGATCATTGCGTGACCCTGTTTTGTTCTTTGCCAGATTCATGGGATCATCTTGTCATGGCTATCGAAAGCACCACTACCACCTTCAAGATGGAAGATGTGGTGTCCTCGCTGTTATCTGAAGAAATACAGAGGAAGACATCCAAATTAGTGAAAGAGGCTCTTGCGGTTTGTGGAAGACCCAAAGACAAAGGTAAGAAGAAAGACAAGAAAGCTAAGAAGGGTAGATCCAAATCTTGTGGGAGATCCAAATCTTCTGGAAAGTCCAAGGCTCTCTATTGGAACTGTGGCAAGTTTGGCCATTTCCAAAAGGAATGCAAAGAAGAGAAGAAAAAGAAAAAGAAATCATCCCCAGATTCAGATTTTGGCAAGTCACAAGATGATGGTGATGCCTTCATCGCAGCCCTGGTCACCCATGCATCTGATGATGTGTGGTTGATTGATTTTGGTGCATCATTCCACATGACCTTGCATCGAGACTAGTTCACGAAGTATGAAGAGTTTGATGGTGGAAGAGTGTACCTGGGTGACGACTCTCATTTGAAGATTATTGGTCATGGAAGAGTCTCAATCTGATTCCCTGATGGATGAGTGAAGGGGATCATTGGAGTTATGCACATTCTAGGCCTTGCAAGGAGCTTGCTTTCTTTAATTATGTTGAATGATGTAGGTGTGCAAATTGTCTTTTCGAAGGATGGTTGCAAGATGACTAGAGGATCTATGGTGCTTGCGAAGGGTACTTGGAGGGATACTCTATTATAGCTGGAGGCATGCACTAGACAGTGCAATACTTCTTCTAACTCAAAGAAACAAGCTGTAGTCACTTCATCCCCACCATCTGAACGAGCAGTGAAGAAATATGTTGTAACTAGTTCTGATGGTAGTGCACATGCTTTGGAAGCTAAGCTTCCTACTGAAAAGACTATGTTGTGGCATTTGAGATATGGCCACATTGGTGAGAAGGGTCTATGTACCCTAAAAAATAAAAACCTCATTGAGGGGTTAAATGATTGTAATCTTGAGTTTGACTTTTGTGAACATTGCATTTATGGAAAGCAAAACCGTATTCAGTTTTACTCTAGTTCTCACAAGTCTTCTCGTGTATTGGATCTTATTCATTTTGATGTGTTTGGTTGTATTAATGTTCCTTCAATTTTAAAATCTGTATATTTGTATCTTTCATAGATGATTACAGTAGAAGGACATGGGTTTATTTTATCAGAAGCAAGACTGAATTCTTTAGTTGGTTTAAGGAGTTTAAATCCTTTGCTGAAAATTAGACTAGTAAAAAGATTAAGTGTTTGAGAACTAACAATGGTGGTGAGTTTTGTTTAGCAGAGTTCAATAAGTTTGCAAAGATCAAGGGATTGAAAGGTATAAGACAAATCCATATACCCCCAACAAAATGGAGTTGCAGAGAGGATGAATATGAAACTAATGGAGAAGGCTAGGAGCATGCTTAGTGGAGCAAGCCTCGAACAAAATTTGTAGGCTGAAGCTATTGCAACTACTTTCTATTTGGTAAACAAATCTCCTACATCAGCTCTTGTTGGGAAAACACCTATGGAGGTGCGGTTTGGTAAGAAGAATTTAGTTAGACATCTTCATGTTTTTGGTTGTGAGGCATATGCACATGTGCCTAGGGAGAAACGGTCTACATTGGAGAACAAGGCTGTTAATTGTATTTTCATTGGCTATGGTGTCTGTGTGAAAGGATACAAGCTTTGGGATCCTATGGCTGAAAAAGTGTTGTATAGCAAAAGTGTTATCTTCAGAGAGCTAACACCTTCTTCCATTGTTCTACATCCAGAACAGACAGTAAAGATAGAGGATGCGGTTTAGTTTCCTTCTACCCTTGAGAAGACTAAATAGACAAACCCTGTGAGACCTGGCGATGAGGAGAGCTCTAGCAGCTCTAAAAGATTAGAAGAAGAAGTAGAACCTCAACCTTAGCCATTAAGGAGGTCTACATGAATGAGATAGCAACCTAATAGGTTAGGTTATTCATTACTTGATTCTAGTTGTGCTTTTGCTTTACTTACTAATATTGATGAGCCTAGAACTGTGAAAGAGGCTATGGGCATGAAAGATGTAGGTTCCTAGAAGGAGGCCATGGAAGATGAGATGGCTTCTTTGGAAAAGATCAAAACATGGGACTTGGTGGCTTTGCCTGATGGATGGAAACCCATTGGTTGCAAATGGGTTTTCAAGAAGAAATTCAGTGCAGATGGTAGTGTTGAAAAGTACAAAGCTAGATTGGTTGCGAAGGGGTATTCACAAGTGGAGGGAAGTGATTATGGTGAAATTTTCTCTTCCGTTGCAAAGATGACATCCATTTGATTTCTGTTGTCTCTTGCAGCTGCTTATGACATAGAGGTAGAATAGATGGATGTGAAAACAACTTTCCTTCATAGTGATTTGGAGGAAGAAATCTACATGTCACAGCCAGAGCATTACATAGAGAAAGGTAAAGAAAATTTGGTTTGCAAGCGTAAGAAGTCTTTGTATGGTTTGAAGCAGTCTCCTAGGATGTGGTACTTGAAGTTTGATACCTTTGTGTTTTTGATTAGCTATCTGAGATCAAAATCTAATCATTGTGTGTATTACAAGTTTGACAATGATCGCATTCTCATTATTGCATTGTATGTTGATGATATGTTGTTGATTGGGAATGGTAAGAATATGATTTCTGATTTGAAGTCTCAGTTGTCAGCACAATTTGAGATGAAAAATCTTGGGGCAGCCATTTATATTCTGGGAATAGAAATCAGAAGAGACAAAGAAAACTAAAAACATTGGTTAAGCCAGAGTAAGTATGTGAAGACCGTGTTTGGATAGGTTTAGCATGGCAGATTGTAGACCATTGTGTGTTCTTGTTTCATTGGGGGTAAAGTTATCTGTTAATGATTGTCCAAAATTTCTTAGTGAGGTGGAGGACATGAATAGAGTACCTTATGCTAGTGTTTTTGGCAGTTTGATGTATGCTATGGTCTCCATAAGACCAGACATTGCCCATGTAGTGGGAGTCCTTAGTCTATTTATGACTAATCCTGGATAGGTACATTGGGATGCAGTTAAGCGAGTGTTTTGATATTTAAGGGATACTTCTGAGTATTCCATTTTCTATCATGGAAATGCTACAGGACCTCCGCATTCAGTTTGTATTCATGGATTTGTGGATTCTGATTGGGCAGGTGACATTGACATCATGAGATCCACCAGTGCCTATGTGTTCACTATGTTTGGTGGTGCAATTAGTTGGATGAGTAAGTGACAACCTATGGTTTTTTTGTCCACTACTAAAGCCAAGTATATGGCTACAACTCATGCTTGCAAGGAAGCCATTTGTCTTAAGAGGTTGTGTTCAGATATTGGTGTTGATGCAGGTCAGATTATGATTAGTTGTGACAGTCAGAGTGTGATTTGCCTTGTGAAGAATCCAACTTTCCATGCCAGAACAAAGCATATTGATGTATAGTTTCACTTCGTGTGAGACATGGTAGAGGATGGGAAGGTAAATTTGGAGAAGGTAGATACTTTGAAGAATGTTGCAGATGCATTGACGAAACCAGTGGATACAGAGAAGTTTAGATGGTGTTCAGAGTCTATGGGCCTCTTGGCCTATAGCAATTACATCCTATTAATTCTATTAGCTCTTACAAGGTGTTTGACAAGTGGGAGAATGTTGGGAATTAAGGTGTCTCAACCCTAGTAATTCCTTGTATTTTTACATTGTATTTATTTATTATTTGCCTATTGTATTAATTGGATGTAAATTCTATGTTGTCATATTGTGGGAGTTGGCACAGTGATGTGTCATCCTACATGGCATATGACCACATGTATTTTTATCCTCACATGAGGAGATAGGCATCCCACTTAGTGGTAGGAATATTTTGCCATGTGTCAGCATCTTGGATGTTGTATAAGGAAATTTGACCGTAACGGTCATGACAGATTCCTATGACAAAGTTATGACATGTAAGAGTTGGAAATAGGAGATTCTATGACAGGTGAAGACATGTGTCGAAGAGCATCTTTGAAAAAGGCATCTTCGGGTGCCCCAAGGTGGACTATGACATGTTGTAAGAGAATATGCTATTTATAGCCTATGTATGATAGATTCTCTTACAACTGTAAGTTATGATACCTATGATAGATTCTATGATGGTTGTAAGAGTCGTAAGAGCATTTGTCATAGCCCATTTTGGAAATAGGCGACCTCTTTGGGATGGGGTGACTTGCCAAGTGCTAGGAACATTCTACAAGGTTGGACAAGTGTCCATAGGTGTGGGTTTTGGGCCATGAGGCCATGTTGGATGCCCATTCCAAGATAGAGCCAAAATTGCCTTGTATATTCTATATAAACAGGTGCTTTGAGGAGGTGATGTACTACAGGTTTTATAGGTACTGTTATGCTACCAGATCATCTCTAGATATGAGTGTCAAAGACTCTTGCAAGAGCATTGGCTCTGTGTTGTATTGTAACCTTCATTGTTTATGTAATACATTTGAGCTATGTTTTGGAGTGTGGGGTTTTTTACTCGTAAGGGCTTTCCCCACGTATATCTTGTGTCTCTCTTCTTCTGTCATACTTTCTTGTTTATGTGTTTGCTGCAATATCTCTATTAGTGGGTTTAGCATTGCTGTAATAGTAAGGATAAAATTGAGTTTGCACTCTCCTCCCCTTATTAGATTAGTGTTGGAAGCATTTTCTGCACACCTAGCTTCCTTTGAAGGCCAAGGGTCCTTTCACCACTTCAATCCCTCTGAACAACTATCAAATCCTGCCAGACCCAAAGGTTCCTAACAATCCTAAGCCTTCTAAGGCAACACCTCAGTCAATGCATCAAGGAAGTATAGCTGAAACTTCCCAAAGGTCTGAAATAGCAAAGATGGGACAATATGTTGCGGATGAGCTCAAGAAGATGAAAGTTAGCTTGCCTGTCTTTGAATTATTGAAAGTACTAGAAATTAGGACAGATTTCTTTTAGGACATGGGAGCAAGTACTAAGATAGATTCCTCCCAAAAGGAGTTTCTACCAATGGACAATTCAGATAAAGGAAAAGATAGAGTTCATGTGACAGACGCTGAGCAAAACCTCACATTATACAGGGATAAAAGGGAAATTCCTCCCTTTCTTTTGACTCTTAGAATATTCAGGAAGAACCTTCACAACTATTTAGTGGACTCAGGAGCCTCTATGAATGTGATGCCTTTATCAGTATGCAATGCACTGGGTCTCACTCTAGCAAAATCCTCTAGGAAAATCATGCAACTAGACAAAACTGAAGTGAACATAATGGGTGAACTAAACAGATTACACATGCAACTAGCCTCTGATCTTAGGGTGTAGTAATACATAGACATTCAAGTAGTAGATATCCTAGATCAGTATGGCATACTGCTAAGCAAAGATTGGTCTATGACTTTGAATGGTTATATGGGAACGAACTTTTCTCATATGTGGTTGCCATGGAAGGGACTGGCGAATCAGATCCGTATTGAAAGGGAGCCAAAAAGGAAGCATATGATCACAAAAAATAACCAAACCAATGAAATTTTGTTTTCAGAAGTGGACCTAGGAGTATATCCTCCCCATGTTGATTAGGCAGAGGAGATACTCATGCTAAACTGTAGAAAATTTTCTGATCCACCTCTTGCAGAATGTTGAGAAATCATAGAGGCATATGTGCAATTAGACCTAGGGTCTTCTTCTAATGATGACAAGCCCAGGATATTTGAAGGATTTTGAGATTTCATGGCTAAGTTCATAAGTGATCAATGGGCCGTTGGAAAGCAAATACAAATGGAATAATTGTTGTTGCCAAATTGGTGTTGTATTCGTGATGTATCTTATTCTGAATTTACATGTTTACTCTGTCAAGAAGTAGTAGAACAAGTACAAAAACATTTAAAGATCCCCATAGTCATAAAAGAAGATCAAGCTATTACAAAGAAGGCTGATCCAGAATATCAATTAGACAAGAGGCAACAAGTAAAATAGAATAACAACAATAAAGACTATCATCTTTAGATGTTAAGATTTGATGGATCTAGATGCAGGCAAGGATCTAAGGTAGGTTTTGAACTGATTAGCCCCACTGGGAGTTCATATCTGGCATCACACTGATTATAATTCCCTTGCATGAATAATGTAACAGAGTAGAAAGCTTTGGTGGAGGGATTGCTGATGGCCCTTCAGAAAAAGGTTAGAGTTATTCAAGTATTTGGTGATTCAGAATTGGTCGTTAGACAAGTGAGAAAGTAGTACTCATGCAATGACAAGAGGTTACATAGATATCAGAATTGTGTATGGGATTTAATTGAGTTCTTTGACGGCTTTAATATTTAGTTGATCCCACAAAGACAAAATCACGTTGCCGATGCCTTAGCACAAAAAACTAGTTCATTGGAATCAACATCTTTGCTAGGCTTGAAAATGTTCACCATAGAGTTTATCTCAACTCCCTCAATACCAGATAACATCACAAATTTTTAGGTCTTTGAGGATGATAAACACATAATCGACTTTCTCACTTCGTCAGATGTTTTCACTGCCCAGATAATAGATGAAGAAGAGATGGAATTTGCTGAAATGGACTTAGAAGGAGTTCTCAACTTGAAGACTAACACTATCCCCTAAGGAATGGTAGAATTGGAATGATTGTTTGATTCAGATAAGCTTGGAATCCAGAAGAAATAGGGAGAATCCCCTGGTGTATAATGGGAACCTTACAATTTGGGGACATCTGAAGAAGTCAAAAATGTGTTTATTAGAAAATCCAGCACAAAGGAAGAAAGGACATGTATTATTCACGCATTAAGGGATAATCATGAAGTCATAGCATGGAGTTATGAAGATCTCAAGATGTATGATACTTCAATCTTAACTCACACAATACCTCTCAAGCTGGGGGCAAAACCATTTAGACAAAGGCAGTGACCAGTCAATGCTTTACTGGAACCGCTAATTTTCAAAGAAGTACAAAAATTGTTGTCCACTAGAATTACATTTCCTATTAGACATTCCACCTGGGTGGAAAATTTGGTCTTGTTGTGAAAGAAATATGGAGAAATCAGGCTATGCGTCGACTTTAGAAATCTGAATAGGGCTTCGGAGAAAGATAATTACCCACTGCCATCATTGGACAAAGTGTTGCAAATAGTAAACAGTTCTCAAATGATGTCTTTTCTAGATGGTTATTCTGGCTACAACCAAGTGATGGTGGACTATGAGGATAGATTAAAGACATCTTTTCACATGCAAATGGGGAATCTATGCATACCGTAGGATGACCTTTAGATTAATTAATGCTGGTGCCACATTCCAACCCGCAATGGATATAGGTTTCAAGGGGATAGTTGGGAAATGCATCATCATTTATATGGATGATCTTACTATGTTTTCAAAGAAAAGAGAAGATCATGTGGCAGATTTGAGGAAAATTTTACAGTGATGTAAAGACTATGGGATCTCGCTCAATCCTAAAAAGTGTATTTTTGGAGTAATTGAAGGAAAATTGTTGGGACATGTAATTTCTGAGCAAGGCATATCATTTGATTCTGACTGGGTCCAAACAATCCTCAAGATACAACCCCCAGCTAGGAAGAAGGAGCTGAAATCATACTTCGGTAAGATCAATTTTGTCTGCAAATCTATTATTGGGTTCATTGAAATTGTTTGTCCATTGAACGCCATGTTGAAGCAAGATGCCAAGATAGAATGGACTCCAGAAGCTAAGGCTACATTCACTGAAATCAAACAAGCAATAGCTAACACCCCAGTGCTGGTAAGTCTTGACTACACATTACCATTTTGCATTTACTCCTTCACCTCAAATCATACTTATGCAGCAATGTTAACATGAAAAAGAGTTGTGGATGATGAAAGACCAATTGCTTTTATGAGTACTTCATTGAAAGATGTAGAAATGAGGTATCCAAATGTGGAGAAGAAAACATATGCCTTGGTCAAGGTAGTAAAAAAGTTTTGTCATTACATCTTGAGAAGTCGCGTGATTGCAATAGTACCAAATGTAGTAGTCAAAGCATTGTTAATGCAAAGTGAGTTGTGTGAATGAAGAGGTAAATGGGTCACCACTCTACAAGAGTTTGACATAGAAATATAGCCCATGAAGTTGGTACAAGGACAAGCATTGACAAAAACAATGGAAAAAGTTGGTCCAAGGTTAGTCTACTAGCAGTATATGTTAGAAGAAATCTCTAAAGACGAGTGGTATGGAGACATTGCGTTCTATCTCCTCAACCACCATTGCTCACCTTAGCTAAATTCAATTCAAAGAAGAGCACTCAGATTAAAAAGTAACAGTTTTATGATTAAGAGATCAGTGTTGTACAAGAAAAATCATGAGGGAATCTATCTGAGGTGCTTGGATAAAATAGAGGTAGCACAAGTTCTGACAAGTTTTCATGAGAAGTTTGGAATGGGCCATGGGTTAGCTCATTCAACTGCCAATCAGATTCTTTAGGCAGGGTATTACTGGCCCACTTTGTTCAAAGATACGTATTCACATGTGAGGACCTGTCATACATGTCAGACGGCTGCAACAAGAGAACAAAATGCTGCTATGCCTCTACAGCCTATCCTGGAGGTACGACCATTCACATAGTGGGGGCTTGACTTTATTGGTATGATCAACCCACCTTCCTCTATAGGCCACAAGTACATTCTGACCACTACTGATTACTATACTTGATGGCCTGAAGCTATACCATGCAAATAATGTACCACAGATGTAGTCATTGAATTTGTTGAAAAGTATATCATTACTAGGTTTGGCTATCCTTTCTCTTTGGTATGTGATAATGGCTCTGCATTTTCTTAATTACATTTTTCTAATTGGGCATTTGACTATGGGACTATTCTGAAATTTTCATCTAACTACTATGCTCAAGGGAACAGAGTGCCTGAATCAATGAATAAAAACTTGCTTGAGGTCATTAAGAAACTGTTGGACAAAAATCCCAGAGACTGGCATACTCAACTTAGGTTTACTTTATGGGCTAATAGGATCAGACACAAGGCTGCATTGGGAACATCACCTTATCACTTAGTTTATGGTACTGAGCCAATGGTTCCCATCCATTTGAGGATCCTTATGCTATAATTTATACAAGATTACCTTGAACCAGATGACCAGCTGTCATCCCACTTAGCCCAGTTGCTGTACCTAGAAGAAAAATGTGATGCTGCCATAGTAAACTTTGCCAAACATCAGGGTGTTGTGAAACAATGGTTCGACAAAAGGGCTAAGGTTAAAGACTTTCACATTTATGACTTAGTACTATACTGGGACAAAGGCCACGAGAAGAAAGGTGAACATGGTAAGTTCAACAAACTTTGGCTAGGCCCATATCAGATCTATGAGATCCTTGGTGATAACACGTATCGACTGAAGAGCCTTACTGGTGAGGAGCTCCCATTGCTTGTCAATGGGCAATTTTTGAAACACTACTTCCAGGCCTAGGAGGCATCTATGCCTTCTTTTAGTGAACATAGTTAGGTTGCTTGTTTTTTTTCAGTTAGGGTAGGTTGCTGTTAGATTAGTTATTGCTTTCCTACTTTTCTTTTTGTAGTTGTTAGGTGTTTTCGCTTAGTTTAGTTGTCCTTTTCTGCTTTGCTTTTACTCATTGCACTTGCTTTGCAGGGGTCTTTGTTTCCTAAATGTGGTGGCAGTTGTGCAGACCTATAGGTGGTCCTTTGTTGGGTAAGTAATTTGGAGTATTTATTTGAAAAGTTGAAGTTTCTGCTTAGGTCCTACCATGGGTTCCACTGTTACACCAGGGGGTATGATGTCTGTTCAAGGGAAATGAATCATTAGTCAATGCACTTGAAGTATTTTCTAACCATATATCTTTTTACACTATTAAATGATCCTAAAGTATCTAAGTGAGTCATGGTGATCTTACATTAAGTGAAAAATCTAAGGTCCACCTTTGCCGCCATCAGGAGTCCACACCCAGCTAGCTGAGTTATCAACGTAACTAGTGATATCAAAGGCATGTGTTGCAAGGGTAGTGGTATTGCATTGTACTCACCAAATCTAATCTTAATGAAATATCTAAAATATCAAAAGAAGATCAATGTAAAATCACAATCATGCACTATAACTCAGCTAGATGGACAATCAAGTAAACTCTACTAGGGCTATGGATGCCTAATCAATAGTAGGGCTCTACTCGAGTGGAATTCTGATACAAACCTGTCGGGGCTATAGATGCTTGCTGGTAGCATAGCAATGTCTAGGTAGTGTTGTGATGCTCACAACATGCCCCATTTTACTCCTTAGCAAAATGAGGACCCATGCTGTGGCTTTGCTTTTGCTTGTGTGTGGGTCTGTTGGGTGACAAAAGGGAAAAGAAAGTGAAAGTTGCAAACCTTGTTGAAAACAAAGAAAAATTGCATTAAGTACCAGAGCTGAATATAGGTGAATTCCTTGTCAAAAATAAGTGAGGGTTGCTTTTTGAACCATGTGAAAATTCCCTGTATATTGGAAGTTATGTATGTTTTTGGTAAAATGTACAATCAGGTTTGTATGCTGCATATACAAAGTCCTTTGTATGTCGGGTTGCATATACAAGGTCCTTTGTATACAAGGTCACTTGCATACAAAGTCCTTTGTATATCAGGTTGCATATACAAGGTTGTTTGCATATGCAAGGTCGTTGCATATATAAGTCGTAAAAATGGGTTGTCGAGTTTTCTAAGTCATTTTACTTGTATGCATTTGGCTAACGTTTCATTTCGGTACATACAAGGTGGACCCGACAGGGCTCAGAGTTTAAATGTATATTCGGTCAAGTTCATTGAAGGTATTTTATGTTTGTATGTTAGCAAAGGTGAAACATACCAAGTGGATATACAAGGCTTTATGCATAGCGCGGAATCGAAAGGATTATGAAGTAAAGTTTTAATGTTGTATGTTTCGGGACATACAAAGTGAAATATACAAAGTGGAACTCAAGAAAGATTAAAGTTTAGTTAAAGTGATGCATCATAACTCAATGTATATCGGAAGATGCATTGCACTTTATACATGCCGCAAAACTGAAGGAAGTATTAAAATTAGTTTTATTGTTGTATCATAGAGATACAAGGGAAAGTAGCATGGGTCCCATCGCTTGCATAGCGGACTTGCATAATTGCAATGTATATCTTCGATATACAAGCACGATATGCAAAGTGAAAAATGCAAGTTAAAGATACAATGCGGATTCAAAAAGAGAATTAAATATAGAAAAGTCTTTGTATGATTAAATGCTTGTATTTTTATGGCATACATATTCGATATACAAAAGAAATAAAGGCATCGGGCAGAAATGAGCGTTTGGCAGAAGTTTTTTCGATCGCCCTGATGAAGAAGGTTACACCTATGGAGAAGATACTCTAAACAACAAAAGGATTACATCAGCCAAAAAGATATGATTGGAATGAAATCTATTAATAGACCTAACTACGAAAGTTACACTGATAGTGAAATATACGAAACGCGGTATGCAAAGAAGAGGAAATACAAACAAAACATGGAAAAAGGTATGTATGCGGAATTAAACTAATGGTGAGGAAAGTTTGAAAATGCATGAACAATACAACTGAAGGCCAAATTAATGGCGCATTAATTGTTGTAATTAATGCCCATCTAACATTCTGACAAGGTATAAATTGGTGAAAGCAACGTGAATATTTTTTAATCCATTTTGTGCCTGTTGGCAGGTTTGCAGATATATACAAGGAGGAGCTTTAATGGCGATGACATCATAGAGTGGTGGTGGATCTTAGAGGAAGAGAAAGGAGTAAAGGCTTTCAATGAGAAGATATTTTGAGGTGGTTATGATTTCGAAGGGGCAAAATGACAGAAGATATTTTGAGATGATAAGGTTTCTAAAGGGCATCCTTACACTCAGTATGGGTATGCTGCTTAGAGATTTTTGACGGGATTTGTTTTCCACCGATTGATGCTGCACTTGAGATACAGACTATTGATTGACTAGGGTTTTGGAACCATATTAGGGATAATTAGATCTATATATTGAGCCCCTTTACTCTATAATAAGTAACACAGGGATTGGTAAAATAGAGCTGAAAGTTGTAATTTATCTTAGCATTTATGAGTAGAGGACAATTTAGTTTAGAATAGAAGGAGGTCGCCTGTGTCTATAATAAGGAATGCATTGAACATCTAGCTTCCTTACTATATTTGTAAAGCGTTGTAAATTTTTTGTAAGTTGATTAATGAAGCTAATAGTCATTCATACATTGTAAATCATATATGACTGTGTGTTTTGAATGCAAATGAATCTGGAATTCTACGTCTATATTCAGAGTGTCTTCTGGCTCTTCTTTGTATTTGACATAATATCTCTTAAAGCTTGCAATCTTGAATGTGTGTTCATGAAAATATTCAGGGCATTCACATTTAAAGGTTTAGTCTGTGGATTTAATCAGGTTTACTGTACTTCTTAAAATGTGCATAACAGAGCATTTAGATCCTATAGTAGAATGAAGTTTAATTTAGATTTCTCTAACTTTTCCCAAACCATTTGAAATACTTAGCTTAAACACAGAAATTTAAAGGAGATTGTCTGATATTTGAAGGAAACATGAACAATTGAGTTGATATTTGATAGTTTTCACAATATTTGAAAAGGAAAGCTTGTGTTAATACAAATCATACAGAGCTTTGTGATACAGTAACAAATTTATGCAAAGGAATGAAGGAAGTATTAATATTTGTGATATTTTGCATAATTTGAGCCCAGTGAATCATAAAACACCTTAAATCAAGTAAGGCCCCTTGCATATTACAACTTCACATTAACCTACTGAATTGTCCAATATGTCAAGACATGACCATACAAAAACTTGGGATTAAGTAATCTTCATTGATTTCTTCATATCTTTCAAGATAGTTAGGTTCATTTTTGTGAATTTTAACTTTTGTTATGAATGTGTAAAAACAATCATCAACAATTTTTGGCACTAGAAAGAGGGTTGATTGGAGTTAGGGTTTGTTCTAAGTAAAGCTGGCTCATAACAGTAACAGAGTGACTAGGTCTAGATCCAGGTCAGAAGATATATTTGTGCAATTACCTAATAAAATGCAAATTAAGAATCCTTTGGTTTGGAATCCTAGAATATCACATGCAGGAGGTTCATCTAGAATACCTCCTCGATCACCTTTTAGTATCCATAACCTTGTGAGTCCCGACAGTTCTTCATTTAGATCTTTGAATCTTGGTTCAGGTACTCGTAGAGGTCCCAGTCCTCCCAGGAATCCTATTCCACCTAGAAATCCAAGTATTCCCCAAGGTTCAGGTCAAGCACAAGTACCTGCAATGGCATATTTTAATGTCAACTCTCCCATACAGTTCACTGATTACCATGAGATGCCAAAAATCCTAAAACAATATGTCCTAAATATCAATTACATCAGGATCAAGAAGATCACATTAGAATATTCAAAGAGGCATGCTTTAGGGCCAGGTTAGAATATGAGGATATTGTGTGTAGGTTCTTTCCTTACACCTTCAATCAGCAGGCTTCTAACTAGTATGTTAACTTGCCCAATGGTTATATTTCTTCTTGGGCACTTATTGAAGAAACATTTTTGTCTAGATTTAGAGGACCAATTGATCCTTCCACCTTATATCACAAATTGGCTACAATTAAGAGAAGTGAAGGAGAGATGATTGATAATTTTAATGATAGATTTCAAAAAGCTTATTCTAGGTTTGTAGCTCCTTACACAGTAAATGCAGATACATTGTTAGCCATGTATTACATTGCCTTAGATCCATTAACTGCTATGTTCGTCAAAAGAAAGGTTGACATAGATACAATATCCAAAGCTTATAAGGAGGCAGCCTCAGTAAACCAAGAGATGAGGAAAACAACTTATAATCCATTTCCTAATGGAGGAAATCTTGGGATAAAAAATCAAACACAACCTTGGAATGGAGTCCCTACACATAATACTCCATTATTGAATCTAGTTCCTACATACACACCTGTGTATAATCCTGCCCCAATCCAGGCCATAGCCCCTTACACTGGTAACACTGCCAATAATAATTAGAGTAATGGTCAATCTTTCTTCCAACCTCCTCGGGATACATTTGTGGCAAAGGCACAAGAGGAAAGAGAAGAAATCAAAGAAATTACTGTACACTTGAGAAGATTGACTACTGAAATGACACAACTGAGAAATGAGAATTTCTATGGTAGAAACAACTAATGATGCAGTCAAAAACATAACCAAAGCTATAGTCAGAACTACAACCCAAACCATAACCAGAATCATAATTAGAATTATAACCAGGGTCAAAGTTCAAACCAAAACTAGAATTACAACCAGAATCAACACCACAATCCAGGACAACCAATGCAAAATAGAGGACCTGTGGTACATAACAGAGCCTGGGGTAACAACAATAGGAATCAAAATCAGCCAAGGCCACCTAAGACATGGAACACAGGGCCAAATAATGGCACTCTAGCTTCTCCATTTGAGAATTTAGATAATCAAGATACAAAACAAATAGCTGGAATCCAAATGGCTAGTACAACATTGAAGAATTGGTGCAGATTTCATAATACCAGTGCCCATGTTGAACTAGATTGTCCTCAGTTCCATTTAGTAGCCAGTATTTTAAATGTGGATGTACAGGCTCCCACTTCTGAGTTCTCATTCCCAAAGGTAATGAAGTAGTGCCCTCAAGATACGAGATTGCTTTAGTCTTATAGACTTTTACCTTTGCAACTAAAGAAGAAGAGGATCAATTATTAGAGGATGAACCTTATTTTTGTGAAAACCTATATCCTGAATTAGCCTTTGTACTAAATACATTTCAGTTTCCCTTTGAAGCTGAAAATGAAGTGTTATATGTAACAGAAGAGGTACAGGCTTTTCAACAGTCCAACAAAAATCACACCTACAATTTGAGAAATAACACTAGGCCAGGAGGTCCTTTCACTACTTCCACTCCTCCTAAAAATTTTAATACTCCCCCAGATTAGAATGCTAGTAATAATCCTACTATACTGAAAGCTAATAATCATGCAAATAATGGAACAGTAGCATAAAAGGTCCAAACTGGTAAAACAGAGAAAAGAAACAATGAGGTTGATGAGTTATTTATTTGAAGAGATAAAGAAAATTAAGGTCAGTATACCTTTGTGCAAATTATTGAAAAGTCCAGGGGTCAGAAATGCTTTCATAAAATCTTTGGATACATCTGTGACAGGTGAGGTTTCTATTGATATGAGTGTTCCTAGTAGAGATTCACAACCCAAGGAAAAGAGTACAAAAATTGAGCAGCCTTCCAACACTAATGTGGTAATGTATGCAGATAAGAAGGATGCTCCTCCTTTCTTGTTAACCATTAGAATGTTTGGAAAGAACATACATAATTGTATGGTAGATTCTGGTGCATTAGCCAATGTAATGCCTTTAGGAATATGCGAAACTTTAGGGCTGACTCTTACTAAATCTGCTAAGGTTGTTACACAGTTGGATAAAACTAAGGTTAATGTGATAGGAGAACTGATGCATATTCAAATGCAATTAGCCTCAGATCCTAGGGTGAGTCAGTTTATTGACATTCAGGTAGTAGATATACCTGTGAATTATGGGATGTTGTTGAGTAGAGACTGGTCTAAAACATTGAACGGATATATGGCCACTGATTTTTCACATATGTGGTTACCTTGGAGAGGTGTTCCAAATCAGATCAGGATAGAAGCTGAACCTAGGATGAAACACATGATTACAGAATACAATAGGACTAATGAGATATTGTATGCTTCTGTTGAACCTGGTGTTTATAGAATCACTGACAAGGGAGTAC
Source organism: Cunninghamia lanceolata (assembly GCA_027924645.1). NCBI lineage: Eukaryota > Viridiplantae > Streptophyta > Pinopsida > Cupressales > Cupressaceae > Cunninghamia > Cunninghamia lanceolata. Next base: position 24,753,687 of record BSBN01000047.1, read on the forward strand.
AAATTGAAGAAATCCTGATGTTAAATTTTAGAGAAAAACATGTCAGTAAGGAAACAGTGTTGTTCATTGAGTCTGATGGAAATTCTTCTGATGAAGAAAATAATGCAATAAATAGCTTCGGTCAGGTCATTAGATAGGAATGGAAAGGTGCATTAAACAAAATCTGCCAGTTTAGTGCAAGTTATGTAAAAGAATGTGTAGAGTCCATAATAAGCCACATTCTGAAGAGAATTGTGGAATGTGTAGAGATATTATAGAATACCAGTACATAAAATGCACAAAGGGAGTAGGAATACAAGAAGGAAAGGTTAATCCTAATCAACCAAAGAAATACTTCCAGAATAACATAGATGTGTTGATCCCAGATTTAAAAGAAGAAATAAAGGACAAGAGTATTTATCTTTCTGATTTACAAACTGAAAGTATAACTATGCAAGTAGGTCAAAATGAATTGCATGTGAATGAACAAGATAGCACCTCACATGTGATAGAAAAAGCAAAACATGCCAAAGTAAAGGGTCAAAAGAATAAAGATGGCATGTGGACACTAAAATGTGATGGATCTAAATCAAAACAGGGTGCAGGTGTAGGTGTGGAACTTATAGATCCTCATGGTAAGTCATATTTAGCAGCATATAGGCTACAATTTTCTTGTACTAACAATGTTGCAGAATATGAAGCTTTGATTTATGGACTTGTTTTGGCTCTCAAGAAAAAGGTAAAAATGATCAAGGTATTTTTAGATTCTGAGTTAGTGGTTAGGCAAGTAAGGAAATTGTATGCATGCAACTACAAAAAGATGATTTGTTACAGGCATAGGGTGTGGGATTTGATAAACTCATTTGATGCTTTCAACATAGAACACATCCCTAGAGAATTGAACCATAGACCAGATGCGTTAGCAATTGCTGCTAGCTCTTTAGAACCCTTAACACTATTAGGTTTAAAAAGATTTGCTGTGGAACTAGTAAATGTTCCCAGCATACCAGATAATGTTACTCATTTTTAGGTATTTGAAGGGAATCAACAAATTGTAGATTTTCTAATTTGTAATGAGGTCTTTGAAGCTCAAATTATTGATGAACTAGAAAGGCGTAATGTGTCTTGGGATGAAGAAGACATAATCAACTTGAAAAGCAATTTCTTACCTAAGGGGGTAATCAAGTTAGAACATATTTTTGACTTTGATGGGGTAGTAAGACAGAAAGATTTGCCCAAAACTGAGGGAGGTGAGTGTAATCCATGTAACCTTGGAACAAAGCAGAGTCCACAAAATGTACTTATTGGAAAGGCTTGCTCTAAAGAGTTGAGAAAAGAAATTGTGGATGTTCTAAAAGAGTACAAACATGTCATAGCATGGACGTATGAAGATCTAAAGACATGATACATCCATCATAACTCATGTGATACCCTTGAAACGTGATGTTAAACCATTTAGGCAGAAACAAAGGCCTGTGAATGCTATTTTAGAGCCTTTGATCTTTGAAGAAGTGAAAAAATTAATGTCTGCTAGAGTAATTTTTCCAGTCAGACATTCAACCTGGGTAGCTAATTTAGTACTTGTGAGAAAGAAAACTGGAGACATTAGGTTATGTGTAGATTTTGGAAATCTAAATAAGGCATCTGAAAAATATAATTATCCTCTGCCTCCAATAGATGAAGTGTTGCAAGCAGTGAATGGGGCTAAAATGATGTCTTTCTTGGATGGATTCTCAGGGTATAACCAGGTCTTAATAGATAAAGAGGATAGATTAAAGACCACTTTTACTTGTAAATGGGGAAATTATGCATACAGAAGAATGCCATTTGGTCTAATCAATGCAGGTGCCACTTTTTAGTGAGCCATGGACATTGCATTTTGTGGATTGTTAGGTAAGTGCATTGTTGTTTATATGGATGATTTAACTGTTTACTCTAAAGATGCATCCACTCATGCTGAAGATCTAAGACAAATACTTAAAAAATGTGAAAGGTACGAGATTTCCCTTAACCCAAAGAAATGTTCATTTGGCGTAACTGAAGGAAAATTATTAGGACATGTCATTTTTGAAAATGGATATCTATTGATCCTGATAGAATAGAAGGAATAAAGAAATTACAATTACCAAATAGTAATAAAGAACTAAAATCATTTTTTGGTAAGATTAATTTTGTCAGGAGGTCTATTATAGGGTTTGCAGAAATTGTGCAACCATTGAACACCATGCTAAAGAAGGATGCAAAGATAGAATGGACACTAGTAGCTAAAGCCGCATTTGAAGATATTAAGGAGGCCATTTATGATGCTTCTATGTTGACAAGTCCATATTATACAAAGCCATTTTACATTTATTCTTTTGCATCTTCACATTCAGTTGCAGCTGCTTTGACACAGAAGGGAGAAGACAATGAAGAAAAACCCATAGCCTTTATGAGTGCACCTCTGAAGGATGTACAACTTAAATATCTTGACATAGAGAGAAAGGTGTTTGCATCAATAAGAGTAGTGAAAAAGTTCAGACATTATATCTTACGTAGTCAGGTTAAAGCCATAGTACGAGATGCAGTTGTAAAGATGTTGCTAATGCAGAGTGAGCCTGGAGAGAAAAGAGCCAAGTGGATTACAACATTGTAGGAGTTTGATATGGAAATTATTCCAATGAAGTTAGTCAAAGGACAAGCACTAGTACAAACCATAGCAAACACAGATCCAAGTTTGGTAAAACAACAGTATGTGTTGAATTCTAGTAATGCATTAGGGTGGTATGATGATTTGAACACTTTTCTAATATCAGGCAAATATCCAAGTAAGATGAAATCTTCTCAAAGGAGAGATTTAAATATTAAAGCATAGAAGTACATGGTACAAGGAGGTCTTCTATTCAAGAAGAACCATGAAGGAATATATTTAAGATGTTTAAATAGAGTTGAAGCAGATAAGGTGTTGTCAGAATTGCACAACAAATATGGAACTGCTCATGGTTCTCATTTAGCTACAACGCATAAGATATTAAGAGTAGGATCCTATTGGGCTACAATGTTTAAGGATACAAAGAGTCACATTCAAACTTGCCACACCTGTCAAACTACAATAGACAAGGGAAGGAATCAGGCTAATCCATTACAACCAGTGATTGAGTCTAGATCATTTGCACAATGGGGCTTAGATTTCATTGGGGTCATAAATCCTCCATCATCTGTAGGACATAAGTTTATACTGACAGTAATTGACTACTGTACAAGGTGGACTGAAGCCACATGTTGCAAGTTCTCTACTACTGAGGTCATTATCAAGTTCCTTGAAGAAAACATCATAACTAGGTTTGGAACTCCATATTCGCTGGTATGTGACAATGGCCCTGCATTTTCTTCTCTAAAATTTTCTAAATGGGCATTTGAGTATGGGATAGTTTTAAAGTTTTCTTCAAATTATTATCCTCAGGGTAATGGGTTAGCTGAGTCAACAAACAAAATTTTATTGGATATAATCAAAAATCTAATTGAAAATAATCCTAGAGAGTGGAACACATTGTTGAAATATGTGCTGTGGGTAGATAGGACTAAGGTTAAGTTAGCCTTAGGCAATGCACCTTATCACTTAGTTTATGGGACTGATCCCATACTCCAGTGAATTTAAGAATACCAGTCTAGAAGTTTGCTAATAAATATTTAGGCTTTGATGATCATAGAGAGGCCAGAATAATACAAATGTTACAATTAGATGAGAAAAGAGATCAAGCCATTAAGAAATTCACCAAACATCAAGCAGTAGTCAAGAGATGGTTTGATAAAAGAGAAAGAGTCAAAACATTTAAGAATATCAAACTTAGTGGCCGTGCTGGGATAAAGCACATGAAAAGAAAGGGAATCATGAAAATTTTGACAAATTATGGTTAGGTCCATTATAGGTCACATAAATAATTGGAGACAATACATTCAGGCTCAAGACCTTGACTGGGGAAGATGTGCCATTACCAGTTAATTGCCAGCACTTGAAACATTACTTTCAGGCTTGAGGTGAGGGCAGTTAGTTTCTGTGTATCATAAAGTAAATAATGCATAGTTTTGGGTTGTTTTTTATTTTGGTTTGTTGCTTTGTTTCTATTGGTTGTTTGTACAATCTATTTGTTTTGTTTCCTTTGTTGTTTTCCTATGTACTGGGGTCTTTATTTTGATTTAGAGTATGTAGGAGCAGACTAACAATGACTGAAAACAATAGAAAATTTAGAACATTCAGGTTAATTATTTGAAATTTATGCATAACTTGTTGTGACTATCATGAATGTAGAAAGTTGTTTGACTTGTGAAATATTTTATTCAATAACTGTGGGTTGAGTATTCAAGGGAAGTTTCTCACAATGACACAACTAAAATCCTTGGGTTTGTTGAACATACCAGTGTAGATATTAGGTGAAAAATCAGAGGTCACCCTTGCTACCATTACAATTCTTAGCTTAATTTCAGCAAGTGATCATTCCTTGCATCATGAAGTTACAACTGTAATATCTTATGAAATCTCTATCAAATACAAAAAAAAATATATAAAATAATAAAATGGATTTGACTGAAAATCTAGATTAAGCCATTTAAGTAACTCTATTGGGGCTATAGATGCTTGCTGGCAGTGGGGCTCTACTTAGGAGAATTGTAATGATAACCTTGTCAGGGCTATGGACGCCTGCTGGCAGCAAGGCTCTATCTGGTTGGCTATGAGGGAATGACATCAACTATGTAGTCTAATATTAGTCACTGGTTTGTTTAACTGATTTTCAAGATGAGGATTATTAATCACATGCACCCACTTAAATTGAATTAGAAAATTCATGCACCTTATTGAATACATTAAGTCTCAAGTTGGATAATGATTTGCAGAAAAAGATAGTTGGAAGTTATGAATTTATTTCATTTAGTTTTCTTTAATGGTTTTAATTTGATTGTTTTGTTTGGTTGCTATTTGTTGTGATGCTCACAACACGCCCCATTTTACTCCTTAGCAAAATGAGGACCCCTCTTGTGGTTTTGCTTTTGCTTTTGTGTGTGGGTCTGTTGGGTGGCAAGAGGGAAAAGAGAGTGAAAGTTGCAAACCTTGTTGAAAACAAAGAAAAATTGCATTAAGTACCAGAGTTGAATATAGGTGAATTCCTTGTCAAAAATGAGTGAGGGTTGCTTTTTGAACCATGTGAAAATTCCCTATATTTTGCAAGTTATGTATGTTTTTGGTAAAATGTACAATCGGGTTTGTATTTTGCATATACAAAGTCCTTTGTATGTCGGGTTGCATATACAAGGTCCTTTGTATACAAGGTCGCTTGCATACAAAGTCCTTTGTATATCGGGTTGCATATACAAGGTTGTTTGCATATGCAAGGTCGTTGCGTATACAAGTCGCAAAAATGGGTTGTCGAGTTTTCTAAGTCATTTTACTTTTATTCATTTGGCCAACGTTTCATTTCGGTGCATACAAGGTGGAACCGATAGGGCTCAAATTTTAAATGTATATTCGGTCAAGTCCGTTGAAGGTATTTTATGTTTGTATGTTAGCAAAGGTGAAACATACCAAGTGGATATACAAGGATTTATGCATAGCATAGAACCAAAAGGATTATGAAGTAAAGTTTTATTGTTGTATGTTTCGGGCTTTGTATGTATGTTTCGGGACATACAAAGTGAAATATACAAAGCAAAACTCAAGAAAGATTAAAGTTTAGTTAAAGTGATGCATCATAACTCAATGTATATTGGAAGATGCATTGCACTTTATACATGTCGCAGAACCAAAGGAAGTATTAAAATTAGTTTTATTGTTGTATTGCGGAGATACAAGGGAAAGTAGCATGGGTCCCACCACTTGCATAGCGGACTTGCATAATTGCAATGTATATCTTCGATATACAAGTGCGATATGCAAAGAGAAAAATGCAAGTTAAAGATACAACATGGATGTGAAAATAAAATTAAATACAGAAAAGTCTTTGTATGATTAAATGCTTGTATGTTTATGGCATACATATTCGATATATAAAAGAAATAAAGGCATTAGGCAGAAATAAGCGATCGGCGGAAGTTCTTTTGATCGACCCGATGAAGAAGGTTATGCCGATGGAGAAGATACTCTAAACGATGAAAGGATTACATCGGCCAGAAAGATATGATCGGAATGAAATCTATTGATCAACCTGACTGCAAAAGTTATGTCGATAGTGAAATATACGAAACACGGTATGCAAAGTAGAGAAAATACAAACAAAACATGGAAAAAGGTATGTATGCAGAATTAAAGTAATGGTGAGGAAAGTTTGAAAATGCATGAACACTACAACTGAAGGTTGAATTAATGGTGCATTAATTACTATAATTAATGGTGCATTAATTGTTGTAATTAATGCCCATCTAACATTCTGACAAGGTATAAATTGGTGAAAGCAACGTGAATATTTTTTAATCCATTTTTGTGTCTATTGGCAGGTTTGTAGATATATACAAGGAAGAGATTTAATGGTGATGACATCACAGAGTGGCGGTGGATCATTGAGGAAGCGAAAGGAGTAAAGGCTTTCAATGAGAAGATATTTTGAGGTGGTTATGATTTCGAAGGGGAAAAATGACAGAAGATATTTTGAGGTGTTAGGGTTTCCAAAGGGCATCCTTACACTCAATATGGGTATGCTGCTTAGAGATTTTTGATGAGATTTGTTTTCCACCAATTGATGTTGTACTTGAGATACAGACCATTGATTGACTAGGGTTTTGGAACCATATTGGGGATAATCAGATCTATATATTGAGCCCCTTTACTCTGTAATAAGTAATACATGGATTTGTAAAATAGAGCTAAAAGTTGTAATTTATCTTAGCATTGATGAGTAGGACAATTTAGTTTAGAATAGAAGGAGGTCGCCTGTGTCTGCAATAAGGAATGCATGGAACATCTAGCTTCCTTACTGTATTTGTAAAGCATTGTAAATTTTTAGTAAGTTGATTAATGAATCTAAGAATCATTCATACATTGTAAATCATATATGACTATGTGTTTTGAATGCAAATGAATCTAGAATTCTGCGTCTATATTCAGAGTGTCTTCTGGCTCTTCTTTGTATTTGACATAATATCTCTTAAAGCTTGCAATCTTGAATGTGTGTTCATGAAAATAATCAAGGCATTCACATTTAAAGGTTTAGTCTATGGATTTAATCAGGTTTACTGTACTTCTTACAACGTGCATAACAAAGCATTTAGATCCTGTAGCAGAATGAAGGTTAATTTAGATTTCTCTAACTTTTCCCAAACCATTTGAAATACTTAGCTTAAACATAGAAATTTAAAGGAGATTATCTGATATTTGAAGGAACATGAACAACTGAGTTGATATTTGATACTTTTCATAATATTTGAAAAGGAAAGCTTGTGTTAATATAAGTCATATAGAGCTTTGTGATACAGTAACAAATTTATGCAAAGGAAGGAAGGAAATATTAATATTTGTGATATTTTGCATAATTTGAGCCCAGTGAATCATAAAACACCTTAAATCAAGTAAGCCCCCTTGCATATTACAGCTTCACATTAACCTATTGAATTGTCCAATAGGTCAAGCCCTGACCATATAGAAACTTGGGATTAAGTAATCTTCATTGATTTCTTCATATCTTTCAAGACAGTTAGGTTCATTTTTGTGAATTTTAACTTTTGTTATGAATGTGTAAAAACAATCATCAATAGGTAGTTCATGAGGTGTATACTAATCACGTAGCTTAATGTAAAGGATCTAAAATGAGCTTAGTCTCTTAAGGATGGGAATTAACGTAATTGCACACACTTAGGTTTTCAGGATATGGATGGTTGCACTTAGTTATTAAGTTCTACATCTTTGATAGGGTATCATGTTTTCTTGTTTAATATTTGAGAAACACAAAGGTTCTAGGTTTGGAACTAAAGTTTATCTTTGAAATGCTTCGAAGCATTTTCCCAGCAAAGTCACCATTTGTTGTGCCTTGCACACATGCCCCATTTCGCAAATGAGGACCCCCCTCTTTTGAAATTTTGGCTTAGAGTATCGGTTTAGCTCATTGATTCCTAAAGTGTCAAAAAGGTGATCAAATTGGATTTTTGCTGTGATAGAAGGATTAGATGTCACTAAATCTTCCAAAAAACACTAAGTCAAGTGTTGGTCTTCATAGAAACTAAGTTTGATATCCCTTTGCGCTAAATCCATGGCCTACTGACTTTTGCGCTAGATCTTCATTCAACCAACTTTAGTGCTAGATTCATTATCAATCGACTTAGGGATGAAATCACCGAACACTAACTTAGCACTGAAAGCTAATCTTCTGACCAAGTCGGTGGACCCCAAATCTCATGCCAAGTTCGAAGGTGCTTAAACCTGCGCAAAGCACTAAAACAGTAAGAGTCTAACCTTGCGCCAAAAACCACCATTACCAACTAGGTCGGTAAGACTCCAAAACCATGCTAGGTTTATAATGTCATTATTTCACACAAACCCTAAAGAAAAACTCTACAGTGCATCAAGAAACCTATCGTACCCCCTGCATTAATGATGATCAAGTAGGGGAATAAAAGTGGTTTTTAGCCCGCATTTGAGCCCATTTGTATTGTGAAGATCGATTAAAAAGATCTGCGGCTAGATTGAAAAGAGAACCAACAATGAATTGCCAACAGATTTAAATGATAAGAGCACTATGACCTGCACATTTCCATCACTTCTTGTCTTTGCAACTAGATAGGTGCCTTATTTCAGGATTGGGGTTTTATTTCTTAAACTAGGGGTTTGTATTTAAATTCAGAATGTATTTCAATGAGTGGGTTTTACTTGCCAATTTGGATTCAATTTTTAAAATTTGTTTGATTAGATAGCAAATTGGACATTCTATTTTAGGAAATCCTTTCATTCAAAGAACCCTAGTGTAGAGTAAATCGAGCGGTTGAACTTCCAAAATTTGATCTTATGAAACCCTTGATTGCGTAAAATCAGAAATCCATTCATTAAACATTCCAAATCCTTAGTGAAATTTCATGTTGGGTCTTTTGACGCTGAAATTTCTCAATAGACCTAAAATGAATAAGCTAAATCACAAGTAGGTCAAACCCTGTCCAAATTTCCACTGATATCTAAAAAATCATTCTGCGCTAGAAGTCAAGCCTCTCAACTTAGTGCTAAAAGTGCCCTTAACTGACCTTAGGGAAATGAAGTCAGTTAGAAACCTTGAAAAAATTCCACCAAGACCCAAACTTTGTTTAGCACTAAAAGCTTGGTCAACTGACTTCGCATGAGAACTCGCCTTTTCTGACATTGGTTGGATACCACCCAAATCTCTGTTAAGTCACTAGAACAAAAAATCTCTACTAGTCACTAACCCGTATCTTACACTGAATCTCCATCCCACCAACCTGCATGGAAATGTCCCTCTACCAAAGTTTAGTTGGTCACTTATAAAACCTGCGCTAGGTCCTACATCTCCAAAACACGCGCTGAACCATATGCCCATCCCTAGCACTAAAACTTCACTCCATCAACTTGCACCAAATTGACTCCCACTCGACTTCCAAGATACAAAGGAGTCAGGCACCACCTAAACCCATGCAAGGTCAGATAGACCTCAAAATTGCGCCAAGTCAGACCAAATCCAAATCAACACTTTTCTGTTAGACAGGTCTGAGACCACCAAAAACCATGCAAAGTGCTTTTTATGATGTTTTTCTTCAATCTTTTCAAGTTAAAATGATCAATTCAGGTAAAATGAATGATCAGAAGTGATTGTATCATGATTTACATGTTTTCATTTAAAATTTCAAGCATTTATTACATGGTCAGTGGATTTCAAATGCTTTCTTATTTACTTATGCCATGTAATAGGTAGAGTAAATCATTTAATTCTGTAAGTCTTGGTAAGAGAATCTTGACTTAGTAACTTAGGTAAATAAGTTAGTAACTCACTCAAACTAGACTTAGGATCAAAAACATCAAAGAAACCATGACTTATAAGGTCTAGTCATGTAGGTTAAATGACTACAAGGGCTCAAACCATGAAGTACGAGTTTAAAGGCATTCCACCTGAGACTAGAATCAATTTCGAATGGAAAGACATAGGGGACATTGATCTAGGTTACATTGACTTAGAGGATTTTAGAACCAAAACATTTGGACCCAATCCAACTCCAATGGCCAATAAGATAAGGGACAGTGGAATTACAAAAGTTGTTGCCTTCCCAACTCTAGCTCAATGTGCAGAACTGATAGTGGCCTATGTTGATAGATATGATCCACTAACAAGGACTATATGAACACCTATTGGAGAAGTATTAGAAGACTTAAGTCCACCATCATTAGTAGAGACCTTTGTTATTCCATGGTACCCAATGTTGACCATGCCAGATAAAGTAGGGGCAAGAGAAACATTCAAGAAGGATTTAGACACATGTAAGAAACACATAAACGATCATTGGATGAAAACTAAGAGGTCAACCATTATCAAGATTCCCCATACACTATACAGGAGTGACTTACATGATGGGATTGGAGACCTAGTGACTTTGCTCAGCAGAATATATGGACTAGCCACTGCATGAACCTTTGAAGACTGGATTTTCATGATGATTGAAGAGATAATTAGTAAAGGAACCAAATTTCACTGGGCCCAAATATTGAGTGATAACATGCATGAGGCATTTGGAAATTTTAGAGAAAAAAGGTATTTAGATGGACCTCCTATGTGGTATATTCATTGGCTAGGGGGAATTAATATCCTGGGCTATCTAAAATTGGAGAAGTTGGCAATGGTGAACATCGGGTCAAGGTATATGAATGCTATGATCAATTAGTGTTGTCCCAATCCCTTATTTATTATAAAAGGATGAATGATGATTTCACGATGTATATCACTAGATTGCTGCAAAGTACTATAGCCCTTAGAATATCCACTAAAGAAATGAATGAAGTCATGCAATATGGTAGATGGTACATCCAGTTTCAGAAATTCACCTACTTGAGAATCCAAGGCTTCACTGGTCTACCATATAGACTACCTCATTATCCAAAAGACAAGGTGATACTTTTGGAGTTGTCAAGACAACTGATCACTTGTGTAGAAAAACTAAAACACCTCCATAGAACAAATGTCAAGTTTCCAATTAGATTGGGTAGGGGTAACTATGCATGTGTCTCTCTCGGAATAGCCAAGCATTTTGATAAGGAACTGTAATTATTCAACCTTCATTTCTACACAAAGAGAGACCATTTTGATCCACAAAGAGTAATGGAGAGATATGTAAGCAAAATTCTATTTCATAAAATACATTAGAAGATTTTTGGGAAAATTGTGTAGATGACTACGAAGTGTTGAAGAGAATTCACTCGAAGCTGTCTCTTGGGTTCATAAGGAAATTCCATATAATATAAGCTCCATACTAGCTGAATGATGATGAAGATGTAGTGCAAAAAGGATCATGGGAGGCCCAATATCATCAACCAGTCCCTCTTCCTAATTGAGCCAATGCAGAGGAAAGTTCTTTAGATGCAGTAATGAACAAACCCATAGGGCTGAGTAAAATATGGGTGAGGAATCAAGTTGCAGCATTGGAGAGACAAGGAGTGCAACTTACTTACACATCACTTGAATCTGAAAAGGAATCTGGAGATGAGGAAGACACACCCATAGAAGTGTCAGATGATGTAGAACAAACTCAAGAGCCACCAAGAAATTTTAATAGTGAAGAGCATGTACCCTTGGCAGAGAAGGGAAAGACAAAGAAGGCTATTCCAAAGGCCCAAAAGAAAGATATGCCTCCTACTACAAGGACAAGAGCATCCAAGTGGGCCAGGAGAAGAGTCTAAGACTAAAAACCAAAAGGTTAAGACAATTGGAATAACTATAGAATCCTTGACTACTGCTACATCTGATAACATAACCACTTTGGTGACCTCTTCACCTCTTGCTGCTCCAATCACCAATGCTACCCCACTTGCTCCTATTGCCCCCACAATTCAACAAGCTACCTCTATCTCTTCTCCACTAGTAGTCACAACTTCCATGGTCTCATCTTCCTTAATGACTGACTCAAGTAGCCCCATTGGCCCCACTCCATCTATCACTGTCCCCTCATTCCCTCCTATTTCCACCATATCTATGCCTTCTATTTCCTCTACCTCACTTTCCACTTCCTTCTCCCTACCACCTATTTCTTCCATTCTTACATCCTCTTTATCCATACCTTCTCCCTCAATTGCTTCACCAATTATCATTTCCTATATATTACCTACCTCTCCCATTCCACTTTCTTTGGGGTTCACTCCATTTTCCAATTTAACACATGTTAATTTTTCTACATTTGCTGCACATTCATTAGCTTCAGCCACCAATTCTTTGGCCCCTTCAAGTGTACAAGATTCACTTTCTTTGGTTGTCCCTACATTAATTGGGATTGAGAAGGTGTTTCAACAAATTGAATCACAAGAGAAAGAAGAAACAACAAAAATCATACACAAACTTCTTCTTACACCTTCCACTGAGGTTGAAATAATCAAAATTCAAGAACGCCTAGCTGACAAAGAGACTGCAGAAATGGTTTTATAGATTACACAGTAGGCAGTAGAAGAAAATCTTTAGAACCTTGGGCATGATACAGATGAAAAGGAAGATAATCAGTTATCTAGGGAAGAAGAAGAAATTCATGATGAATCACTTGACAAGGAAGATGCCCATGAGAACACTCTTGAAACTTCTTCCACTACACCAAATTGGCTCCAACAGAGACTCATAGAGAAGGAACCTTAGGTGGAGGTAATGCAGTTGGATTTGGGAGAAGTATTAGCTCAAGAAGAAAGGTCTAAGAGGCCTAAAAAGGCAAAGATACAATCTTGAATATACAAGGATGCATCAGGCTCAAGAATAGCAGAGGTTGTTGTCCCTCCTGCTAATATGAACAGAACAAAAGTTAGAGCTAAAGACTATATCGTCTCTACTGTAAACTTGGGCCTGGGATGAAGAGAACAAAGAATTGATGCTAAGCTGTTTAAACAAAAGATTTGTAAAATGAATCCTAAGATTGTGTTACTAGTTAGGGCTGTGATAGAAAAGATTTTACAAGCTAGCTTTATCTACCCTATTGATTATTCACCTTGGATTTCAAATATAGTGGCTATTGCTAAACTCGTTGGTTGTATTCGGATGTGCACTGAATTTTGAGATTTGAATCTTGTGTCTTTGAAATATGATTCCCCCTTCCAAACATGTGATATGATTGTTGATTCAATAGCTAAACATGAACTACTTTCCTTCATGGATGAATATTTATGATATAATCAATTTTTTATAAACCCTCACGATCAATATAAAACAACTTTTATAACACCTTGGGGAACATTTTATTAGATAGTCATGTCATTTGGACTTAAGAATGCTAGAGCAACTTACCAACATGCTATGACTCTTATCTTTCACGATTACATGCATAGTATCTTAGAGGACTATGTCAATGACATCTTGGCAAAGTCTATCCATCGCCAAGATCATGCCATGACCCTCCAACAAATCTTTGAGCGAATAAAGAAATACAACATGCGATTAAATCCCTGTAAGTGCATTGATTATGTATAAACAACCTCATTCCTTTGATAAAACAAATAACCCTTTTTGCATTGCACAATCACCCTAGCCATGCAAATTTGTTTGTTTTTAGAAGCAATATTTATGTATTTTTAATAAAATGTTGTACAAATCATTATTTCCTAAATTGATTGAAATTAGCTATTAAATCTTGATATAATGGTATGTAGAGTTGAGTAATTGTGCAGGATTAATGCATGGCCTACGAGAGGAGTGGACTTCAAGAAGCTGAGGTCAAGTGCATCGGAAGTTGAGGGCACCAAAAATTTAGGCATGCATTGATTGGAGACTCTTTTAATTCTATTAATTTCTATTGGTTATCTGAGACTTTATGGCTCCACTCAGAGCCTTTTATATGTTTTTATTCCATAGAGACATCAGTAGTTGAAATCCTATTTTTCTATTATAAGAGTTTTTCAATGGCATTTAACCACCATCTGGAATATAGGATTTTGTAATAGTTCAGTTTTAGTTACTCAAAACATGGATATATATCATACTGCAGAAAGAATAATATCAATCTCTTTTTTTGGCAAATAATCAGGAGTTATGTTCTGTAATATTTTCATAAATACAAATAGTGTTATTCTGAATATTTCCTTTTGAGTTATGAAGATATGAATGGAGTTACTATGTTGTTGTGGAAACAATTGAATGTGATTTGAGTTAAAAGACGAATTTCTCCCAAGAGCTGGCCACTTGTAGGATTGTAGAATAGATAAGTATTTCTATTTTTGTGAATGTCATATTTAGAGTACTGTTATTTTATGTTTAGTTCTATTGTGTGTTCCTATAGGTTGTGATATTTAGGATATGAATTCTTGGAGCTCTGTTTGTTTAACATTTCCAGGGCATGTACTTTAGTTTCAAATTACTATTAACTGTTAGTTGAAAGTTTGAATGTGTGTGTAGTTATAGGATTAGTCATTGTTCAAGTTCATAGTCAAAATTGCATGTATGAATTTCTTGTATAGAGTTCAAATGCTTTCTAGTTTGATATGTTGTTTTAGCCTTTTTAAAGATTTAGGAAATTGTTTCTAGATGAGATATCCAAATGATATTCCCTATTGCATATAGCCTTGGACACTACCTAGTCAATAAACTGATATTTTTTAGCTAAAGTTTAAGGACCTCACGACAACTTGTCACTTTTTGGCACCATTGCCGGGGACATGATTCTTTTCTAAGTGTTATTAGGGAAATGCTTGGAGACCTCTTGTAGTAAATACCCAAAAATAATTACCAAACCTCTCTTTCTACATGGTTAGGAAATGAGGTCCACACATAAGATTTATACCAAGAACCCCCCAATAGTAATTCTAACCATAAGTAGGGAGGTAGAAGTCTCAGCTGACAAACTAAGTTATGAATTGATCAAGCAGGATCAACCTGAGACCTCCCAGAATATCTCAGAAGTCCAACCATTAGACCCAACCTTTGAAGAGGAGATCATTCAGCCAACAAACCTAGTCTTTGAAGAGGAGAACATTCCTTTTAACATCATGGATGATAACAACAATGACCCTTTCAATGGCCGAAGAGCAAACAATGGAGATGGAAGGGCAAACCAAGGAGATGGTGATAACCCAAGAAGGAGAGTATAGACATTTACTTATCCTATTGCTCTCAATGAAGAGGATGATGCACCCATGAAAAACATTTCACCCTCCATTTTACTAACTTTCAAAGGGTTATCCTCTGAAGATCCTGACTATTTCCTCTTCAAGTTCAAAGTCTTGTGTCAAACATATGACTAAAAGAATGATAACTAGAAACTTAAACTCTTTCCCTCCACTCTAAGAGATGCTGCAATGCGTTGGTTCATGGGGTTAGTTTCAGGGTCAATAACCACATGCGATGACATGAAACCTTCTTTTTTGACAAATACCAAAGTTACTGCATAGTTAGTGACATGAAAGAGGAATTGTTCAAACTAAGGCAAAAGGAAGAGGAGAGCTTGGAAGATTACCTTGATAAGTTTATCTTTCTAACCAAATGCTGTGGTGAAGAAGCCTTAAGTTCAGAAATTTTGAAGACTATATTTTTGAAAGGACTTGATGAGGATGCTAGGAGAAGCCTAGATTTAATGGGAAAGGGAGATGTGTCCCAACTTGAGCTCAATGATATTGTTGAGTTATGCCAGAATTTCTCCCGTACTTGAGGAGGTATCTATAAATCCAATCTTTTAAGAGGTTCAAATGAAATAGGTAAACTGCGAGAGGAAATAGCAAATATGAAAACTGTCATTCTTGTTCAGCTAAACACCACTTTGGATGGAATACAAGCTAAAACATGTAATCCTGAGACTCTATCCATCTATTACCCTAGGTGTCAGAACAAGCATCTGTTAAGAGAATGCCCTTTGGATAAAGCTGACAATTGCCAAATTTGTGACACAAGTCATGTCACCGATCAATGTGAGATCCTAAATGCAATCAAGAATTCTAAAAAAAGGTCATCTTACACTTAGGAGGAGATCAATTTTGTGGGTCAAAGACCTAGAGGGAATTTCTCCTATGGTCAAAACTCCAACCCTACATGGCAACCTCCAAACAATTGGAACAATACATAGTGGACAACTCCTTGGCCTTCAGTACCACCTGGTTGGGGATCTTACACACCTTGGGGACCACCTAAATGGATGAACCAAGCTTGAGAAAATCCTTCATGGTCAAACCAACCTCAACAACAATGGCACCCTCACAATCAACCTCCACAATGGACTGAACCACCAAATCAATTTTATTATGGTCCAAGACGAATGCCAAATTCATAATAGAACCTTATTTTAGCTCCCCAGAATCCTCAATAGAATAAACAAGTTAATCAACCACCACTACGAGTACAACCTATCCTTAATCCCAAGAACACACATCAAAATGCCCCAGTATATGTTGCTGATCAAGATAACATGGCAGGAGTTAATGCTATCTATTGTGGAAACCTACAGTTGAGGTCAGGAAAAACACTTAATCAATCCACCATTGTTGAAATCATAGAAGATCCAAATGAGGAACTTAACATACAACCAAAGACTTATTGTACCTTTAGAGCATGACCCTAGGAACAATCAAGAGAAGTTATCCCCAACACAATTTCAAGTAACTTCACCACCTACCATGGAATCGTGTCAAGAAGAAGTTGTCAAACGACCATCAAATACTCTAGAAAAATATTCTATGCTAAGAAAGAAAACTCAGAAACCCTTTCCAGAATGCCTCAGTCCTAGAAACTCTTCAAAAATGCCATTGTCTAATGAAACTTCTTTAATAAAAGAAATTAAATGACTCCAAATCAAGATTCCCTTGTTGTAGGCGATTAAAGAAATTCCTGAACTCAACCAACTAGTTAAACAATTGTGCATAAAAACACCAAGAAGAAAACCAAAATAGATTAATATGGTGCACATCAATGGATAGCTGACATTCTCACTAGAAAAACCTTAACCCCAAAATAAGGTGACCTAGGCAGTCCAATAATAACAATAACAATCAATGAGGTAGCAATACCTAATGCACTAGTGGACTTGGGAGCAGCCATTAATGTTATGATGGTGGATGTTATGAAAAACTAGGACTCACCAGTTTGCATCCCACAACTACCATATTGCAAATGACAAATCAATCCATAGCCATTCCCAAGGGTGTCCTGGAAAATGTCCTGTCAAGGTTGACGATTAGGAATATCCAGTAGATTTCCAAATCATCCAGTTCCCCACACCCAAGGATAGTTACCCAGCAATATTGGGCATGTTGTGGTTAGCTATAGTTGCAGCTAAGATTGACTACAAAGCAAGAGGAATGATCATTTCACATGGTCCCAATAGCAATCACTTAAGCCTATATCCCCCCGCTCAACCTGTTGAGCATAACCAAGTTTGGGTTGATGAATCAGATGAATTTGACAAACAAGAGAATCTAGCTTCACTTGCTATGGTAGTCATTAAACAACATGGTGAAGAGTTGGAAGATGAATTGGAAAACATCCAAGACCTTGCCTTAGACTCAGGTGATAAAGAGATCTCAGAAGTGGAAGAAATTTTAGGACATCCAATCCACATTGAAGACAATGAACATGATTACACCAACTTCACAGTGTTACCCTATCCCCTAGCTAATATCATTCTGAAAACATATCACTTCTTTGAAGATATTGCCAGACTCCATAGAACTATACCACATAGTTGTCCTCTCAACACCTTAACAAGAGAAGTTCATACTATCACCTCCAACTACCTTGGGACCAAGACTATCATGTTACTACCAGGAAAAACTTTCAATTTCAATAGCTGGTTGATAGAGTCAGATGAGCTCAAGTTGTTCGATGTTTTGATGAATAGGTCCAAAGATTTTTCTTGGGACCATACATACATGAGAGGAATTCACCCAACTGTTTGTACCCACCACATCTATACTGAGGATGTTAGACCTGTCCGTCAACCACAGTGAAGACTCAATCCTGCTCTCAAAGATATTGTCAAAATAGAAATTGAGAAAATTTTATAAGTAGGATTCATTTATCCTATCTCTGATAGAAAATGGGTTTCACCCTTGGTAGTAGTGCCAAAGAAAAATGAGAAATGGAGAGTGTGCATTGACTATCAAGAACTCAACAAAGCGACCTACAAAGATTACTTCCCACTACCCTTCATAGATCAAGTTCTGGATAATCTAGTAGGAAGGAAGTATTTTTCATTCCTGGATGGATTTAGTGGATATAACCAAATACAAGTGGCAGCAAAGGACTAGGACAAAACTACTTTCACCTGTCCTTGGGGAACATTCACATATCAAGTTGTTCCCTTTGGGCTCTGTATTGCTCCTGCCACATTCTAAAGAGTCGTTCTGGCTATCTTTGCTGAACTTGTAAATGATTGTGTAGAAGTCTATATGGATGACTTCACAGTCTATGGTTCCAATTTTGATGAAGGCCTCAAAAACTTGGATAGAGTATTGCAACGATGTGAAGATCATCAACTATCTCTAAGCCATGAGAAGTGTCTAATAATGGTAGAACAAGGTATAGTGCTGGGACATCATATCTCAGCTAAAGGGATAAAGGTTGACCCTAAGAAGATTGAAGTGATACAACAACTGGAAACCCCAAAGAATCAAATGGATGTCAAAATTTTCTTAGGACATGCTGGTTATTACCGAAGGTTCATAGAAAACTTTAGTAAGATTGCAGCTCCCATGTTCTCTCTTCTTCAGAAAGATGTGGATTTTTTCTGGACAGAAGAATGTCAAATATCTTTGACATTATTAAAGAAAAGATTGTCTTGGCCCTAGTCCTACAGGGACCTAATTGGAAACTCCCCTTCCATATTTATGTTGATGCTTCCAATGATGCTATTAGAGCAGTGTTAGGTCAAGAAGATGAGAACAAAGAAAAGTACACTATATATTTCATCAGTAAAAACTTGAGCCCCACTGGATAGAACTACACCACCACAAAGAAAGAATTTCTAGCAATAGTTCATGCAATAAATAAATTCTAACATTACATTATAGGATACAGAGTGACTGTGCTCACAGAGCATTCATCTATCAAATACTTGATGAAGAAACCCTCAATAAATGGGAGAATAATCAAATGGTTATTACTCTTCCAAGAATTCAATGTGACCATAATGGAGAAACCTAGGAAATTCAATGTAGTTGCAGACTTTCTATCCTAGATAAAATAAGATAATGGAGATTGTACTCTTGTACAGGAAACATTTCTAGATGAAAACTTATTCGCTGTCTCCATTAAAACACCCTGGTTTGCAGACATTGCCAATTACTTAGCCACCTCTGAGCTCCCACCAGAATTTACATCAAAACAAAAGAAACTCCTCATTCAAGAAAGCACTCAGTTCAAATGGATTAATGTCATGCTATTCCAATGTGGCCCTAACTTGGTCCTGCGATGTTGTGTCAGACTAGATGAAACATACAACATCCTAGAGCTTACCATGATGATCCATCTAGTGGGCACTACTCTGCCAAATGGACTTCCCATAAAATCTTAGGTATAGGATATTACTGGCCCTCTATGCAGAAGGATGTGAAGAACTATGTTCACCACTGTGATGAATTCCAATGAGTGGGAAGGCCCTCAGCATCCAACGAAATGTCTCTGTAGCCGCAAGGAGTTTTTGAACCATTTGAAAAGTGGGGTTTGGATTTCATCAGTCCTATAGATCCCCCTTCACAAGGAAAAGAATATATTTTGGTCTGTACACACTATCTGACCGAGTGGGTAGAAGTCCAGGCATTGAAAGTTGCTAGAGAAGAACAGGTGACTTCCTGTATAATAGGATTTTTCTTAGATTTGGAGCCCCTAAATCAATTGTCACAAATCAAGGACCCCAATTTATATCTAAAGTCATGTTAGCCTTTACTAATCATTTCCAGGTAAGCCATAAAAAGTCATCACCTTATCACCCACAAGAAAATGGTCAAGTAGAAGTCACTAATAGGGAGCTTGAAAATATCCTGACAAGAACAGTTTCATCAAGAAGAAGAGACTGGGCCAGAAAATTACCTGAAGTTGTTTGGGCCTACAAAACAACTTAGAAATCAACCACTGGTCTTACTCCTTATGAGTTAGTCTTTGGGAAGAAACCTCTTCTGCCCATTGAATTTCAACTTCAAACTCTAAGAACAACAATGGAGTTAGATTTAGACCTTGATCAGGCTCAAGTAGAGAGTCTTGCAACTTAGTGAATTAGATGAACTCTGCTTAGAAGCTATCCATCAAACTGAGCTAGTTCAACAACAATAAAAGGCCTGGCATGATAAACACATCAAAGAAAGAGAATTCCATGAGGGAGATTGGGCACTGCTATTTGATTCTTGATACAAAGACCAGAAAGGTAAAATGAGAACTTATTGGTTGGGTTCATATGAGAGTTTTGAAGTATTCCAAAATGGAGCAATGTAGTTCAAACCCATTGATGGTGATACTCTAACTCTCTTAGTCAATGGACATCAACTATGGATCTACCATAAACCTATCAACAAAGAGGAGTTTACTCGACTGGTAGAAATACAAGGAGAAACTCAATGTGTTCACTCTGCTTTGGTAGAGACAATATAATGAGTAGAATAATAAATTAAAAAAATAAAAATATAAAAAAATAAAAAATAAATAAAAAAATAATAAATATTTTTGAGTGTGTATATATAGATTTAGTAAACATTTATTCATATGTTCATCTTTGTACTTGTCTAAATTTTATCACTGTTTTGCAAGGCTTCATCTTTGAAGAGTACAAATTCTGGTGTATCTTCCAGTGATGCTCTAGAACTTGTTTGTTCGAATAGATCCATGTCCTCATCATATCCCAATATTCCAATGTATCTTTCAACAATGCTCTGAATCTTTGTTCCTTCATTCCAGATGCATCTTTCAGCGATGCTCCAAAACTTTGTTTTTGCATTCTGGTGGCATCTTTTAGCGATGCTCTAGAACTTTGTTCCTACATTCTAGATGCATCTTTCAATGATGCTCTAGAACTTTGTTCCTGCATTTTGGCTACATCTTTCAGCGATGCTTCAAAACATTGTTCCTTCATTCCGGCTGCATCTTTTAGTGATGCTCTAGAACTTTGTTCCTACATTCTGACTGCATCTTTTAGAGATGCTCTACAACTTTGTTCCTTCATTCCAACTGCATCTTTTAGAGATGCTCTAGAACTTTGTTCCTACATTTTGGTTGCATCTTTCAGCAATTCTCTAGAATGTTGTTCCTACATTCTAGCTGCATCTTTTAGTGATGTTCCAGAACTTTGTTCCTGCATTCTGGCTACATCTTTCAGCGATGCTCCAAAACTTTGTTCCTACATTCCAGCTGTATCTTTTAGTGATTCCCTAGAACTTTGTTCCTGCATTCTAGTTGCATCTTTTAGTGATGCTCCTTAAATTTGCTCCTGCATTCTGGCTGCATCTTTCAGTGATGCTCTGGAACCTTGTTCCTGCATTCCAGCTGCATCTTTCAGTGATGCTCTGCAAGCTTGTTCCTGTATTTTGGCTATATCTTTCAGCGATGCTCCAGAACTTTTTTCCTACATTCTAGGTGCATCTTTCAGTGATGCTTCGAAACTTTGTTCCTTCATTCCAGTTGCATCTTGCAGCAATGCTCCAGAATTTTGTTCATATCTTGTATATCTATTCCTTAGACATCTTCCTCCACCATTATGAGTTTGTGATTCCCTTTTATGTAAATGTTCCTACATCCTTAAAACACACCTATTGTCATCTCCATAATACACCATGTTAAGCCATTGTGAGTTTGTCATTCTGTTGTTCTATGGAGCCTAATCAGACTTGGAGGTTAAATTTTGCCCACTTTTATCAGAATGGTTTCCCCCCAAATTATTTAATGGGGGAGTGCAAGGGGGGCCAGACATAAAAAAACCCTATTTTTGTAAAGGCATCGGGAGTTATTTTTCTATTGACTGACATAAAAAAACCTTATTTTTGTAACTGACATAAGGCTTGATAAAATCAGCTAAGGGTTATGGTTTTTGTTGAAATTGTATTGTAGCATTTTGCAGTGGTATTAATTTGCAAGGATTGCTAGTTGTAATTAGTTTGATTTACTGGTTAATAATATTGGACTCTTTGTTGGTGGATGTAACTCAGGTTTGGGTGAACCACATTAAAACTTGTCTCACTATTATTATTTCAATGTATTTCCATTCCTATGTTTAATCTTTATTTGCACTTAATTGATATCTTCTGCTGACTAACCCTAACACATTCCCTACCATAATAAATAATATTATTATGAAAACCTATCATCATAGTAACTAAATACTTTCAGCCACCCCATTCTCATGTCATAATAAATTCATTCTGTCTTAATTAAATGATACCACCACCCAGGATGCTATTATATCAGTAGAAATAAACAACTTTCAAATCAATAATGGAATAGAAGGTACGTACATCTTTTATTTTAAATAGGTAATTTATTGTAAATAAAAATAGATGAATTGGCATGACCCCCCCTTTCTTTTCTAAATTTGGAAAAAACGTACGAACTATTTTTCACTGGAGAAGGTGGCAGCTCACTCACCCTATCCCATGCAATGTCATAATGAACTACTGAGAATCTAAGTGCCCTGAATTAATTATTGTCTTATTAACATTGTCAAAGTACAGGTGGCCTTAAAAACTATATATATTTTTTAATTTGCCTATCAATTACTTGAGTAGTTTTATCATTTTGGAGTGCCGCAATATTTTAGTAGTCACTTAGCAATATTACCAGTAAGAAATAGAATGGGAGGAGCCAAACACAAATCTGAGCTAGCTTCACCAGATAAATTGCTGGCACTAGAAAATATTTCAAAGCTATTTCAGAGGGTAAGAT
This sequence comes from Cunninghamia lanceolata, assembly GCA_027924645.1. Lineage (NCBI taxonomy): Eukaryota > Viridiplantae > Streptophyta > Pinopsida > Cupressales > Cupressaceae > Cunninghamia > Cunninghamia lanceolata. Next base: position 24,776,648 of record BSBN01000047.1, read on the forward strand.
GACTGGAATTTATGAAGAAATTTGAGGGACATCATGCACAGCTGGTCAAAGAATTTGTAGAAAATGTTTTAGATAGCAAGTCAATTGTGCACAAGAAGAAGTTCGAGGTGAGTCCCCGAATTATCTCTAATTTATCTAGTATTAAGAATGAAGGTGTTAACTTGTCATAAACCACAAATATTTCTTATTAGAAAATGATAGAACTTTTTGGACAGGAAGGGGAATCTCACCCATTGCTAGTTATAAATAGCTCAGCCTTGTGAAAAAGTAGCCTAGCAAAATGAAAATGTATCTCAACCATGTGATGATATAGCTCAAACCCTGGAAAGTAGTAAGCCCCTTGAGTCTGAGCAAGGAATTGACCTAGCTAAGGAACAACAAAAAGAAATAGGAGAAAAAGGACAAGAAGGAGCAAGTCAACAAATGCCCAATTATATTCTAATTGAAGAAGAAGAGGTTCATGAGTATGAGCCTGTAAAAAAAATTTCTCCCCCACAACAGCCATTGGACATTCGATAAATTGATATAGTGCCTGAGGTGAGACAATTGTCTCCTTTAGATAATGTTAGTGACATAGAACAAGGTCAACTAGAAGTGAATAATGAAGGACATATGTCTGGCAGTGAGGCAAAAATTTTTATTTTGCCCCTTTCTATAGATGCAGAAGATAACAAAAATGAGTATATGACACGAGAAATAGAGGAATTGAAAGCAAAGATTATGCAATTGAAAAATAAATTGCAATAGAATGAGAAATAGTTAAACAAACAACAACAGGAGATAGGAAAACAAACAGAACTTCTAGAATAGAAAGATCAAATCATTAAAGAGTGACAGTCCCAACTGCAACAAATTGAAGAAAAGATAAGAAATATTTGGCCAATCTATCTGAAAAGGATAAATAGATTAAGAATTTAACCTTCAATTTAGAGTAGTGTTTGGAAGCATTTGTAGAAGAACAAGGAAAACAAAAATTAGAATTGAATAGAGCCTTAAGTAGAACTATTGAATTAGAACATGATTTACAAGAAGTCAATGTCAAGCCAACTATGGAGTCAAAAGAGGCTTAAACTGAGCCAACTAAGATGGAGTGGTTTCAAGTCCACATTCCTCCCATGTTGACCAAATGGATGGAGAGATGCTATTTCCTAAGACAATCTGAGGCTGAAAATGCTAGACTTAAAAAGGAAATGGTATTATTAAAGGAATTTTATGATAGGTTGTATCAGGATAAAACAGATGCATGTAAAATTAGAGAACTATTATTGGCTTGTAGGAAACCATCCAGACTATACTCCATGTTCCTTAATGAGCAGCTATTGAGATGGAAGATCTTAATAATTTGTTGCAACTTTCCACATGACCCAGATGATCAACAGTTCCTAGAAGCATTTAAAGAGGCACCTCTTGTTCAAAAAAATTTGTTATGTGAATTTTTCATACACAATTTGTTTCTTGAAAAACATAATGATTTCTTTATCAACCTGTTTGTAGGAGAAGTTCAACTAAGGGCATTTATGTCCAACATACAAAATCAGATTCATTGGCAGGATAGAACTAGGGAGTATCTCCATGTAGAAAGGATTGTGGGATTACAAATGAGATACCCTAATCGGAAGTCTTTTGCTTTTAAAGCTCAGTTTTGAAGGGTTAAGAGTTATGCACATATGAGAGAAAAGTACAATGAAAGTATTAGGATATGTTTTGAAGACTTCAAAGTTAATGGACCACCATTGATTGACAGAGCTTGGAGTGCCTGTGAGGAAAGATATACCCCTCTACCTCTGTATTTGAAAAGGAGAGAAATGATTTCTCCTACCAACCTTAGATGGTCTTATAGAAGAGATGAGTCATTAACATAGATACTATAGTAGCTCAATAATAAGTGGGTAGGGATATGTTACAGGCCTCCACTACTTTTACAGCCACCCCCTATAATTTTAGTGGTTGCAGAGCAGGATCCTAGAGACTTACATACATGGTAGATGAGAATTAGATTGAACAAAGGCTTTTGAAATACCCTGACCATATTGACGAGGAAGCAAAAGAAATGTATGACCTCAGTTTAAAATTTGATGAATTAAATAGGAAAAGAGATGCATAAAGGCAGAGGATTCATCAGAGAGTAGGAGGACCTACTCAAGGCTAAGAAGGGGAGGATGATGAGGTATAAACAACCTCATTCCTTTGATAAAACAAATAACCCTTTTTGCAATGCCCAATCACCCTAGCCATGGCAATTTGTTTGTTTTTAAAAGCAATACTTATCTATTTTTAATGAAATGTTGTACAAATCTTTATTTCCTAAATTGATTGAAATTAGCTATTAAATGTTGATATAATGGTATGTAGAGTTGAGTAATTGTACAGGATTAATGCATAGCCTACGAGAGGAGTGGAATTCAAGTAGCTAAGGTCAAGTGCACCAGAAGTTGAGGGCACCAAAAATTTAGGTGTGCATTGATTGGAGATTCTTTTAATTCTGTTAATTTCTGTTGGTTATCTAAGACTTTATGGCTCCACTCAGAGCCTTTTATATGTTTTTATTCCATAAAGACATCAGTAGTTGAAATTTTGTTTTTTGTTATAAGACTTTTTCAATGGCATTTAACTGCCATCTGGAATATAGGATTTTGTAATAGTTCAATTTTAGTTAGTTTCTCAAAACATGGATATATATATCATACTATGGAAAGAATGATATCAATCTCTTTTTTTGGTGAATAATCGAGAGTTATGTTGTATAATATTTTCATGAATACAAATAGTGTTATTCTGGATATTTCCTTTTGAGTTATGAAGATATGAATGGAGTTACTATGTTGCTGTAGAAATAATTGAATGTGATCTGAGTTAAAATACGAATTTCTCCCAAGAGCTACCCACTCATAGGATTGTAGAGTAGATAAGTATTTATGTTTTCATGAATGTCTTGTTTAGAGTAGTGTTATTTTATGTTTAGTTCCATTGTGTGTGACTGCAGGTTGTGATATTTAGGATGTGAATTCTTAGAGCTTTGTTTGTTAAACATTTTTAGAGCATCTATTTTAGTTTCAAATTGCTGTTAACTGTTAGTTGAAAGTTTAAATGTGTGTGTGTAGTTGTAGGACTAGTCATTGTTCAAGTTCATAGTCAAAATTGCAGGTATGAATTTCTAGTATAGAGTTCAAATGCTTTCTAGTATAGAGTTCATATGCTTTCTAGTATAGAGTTGAAATGCTTTCTAGTATAGAGTTCAAATGCTTTCTAGTTTGATATGTTGTTTTAACCTTTTTAAAGATTTAGGAAATTGTTTCTAGATGAGATATCCAAATGATATTCCCTATTACATATAGCCTTGGACACTACTTGGTCGATAAACTGATATTTTTCAACTAAAGTGTTAGGACCTCACGACAGACTGTCATGCATCTTTGGCATAGACAGTGGAAAATTGTTGAGATTTATAGTTTCAAATCGTGGTATTGAAGTAGAGACGAAAAAGATTTATGTGATTGTTAACATGTCAGCACCTAAAAACATATCTCAACTTTGTAGTTTTCAAGGGAAGATACAGACCATTTGTTAATTTATCTCACAACTCACGTATATAACTCACCCTTTTACTTAACTACTAAAGAAGGAATCAAAATTTCAATGGAATTTAGAATGTTAGAAGACTTTTGAGGACTTAAAAAGTTATCTCACTAAACTTCCTATTTTACAACCTGCTATCGCTGATAAACATTTTATTCTTAATGCCTCAGCATCTAATAATGCACTTGCAACATTATTAGCACGATATAATATTGAAGGCAAGGAAGGTGTTGTATATTACATTAGTTGAACACTGCTCAATTATGAAGTGCTATATACTATCATTGAAAAATAATTCTCAGCTCTTGTCCTTGCAACACAAAAGCTTAGGCATTATCTTTTAAATGCTGAGATACACGTCATGGTAAAATTTGGTCCTTTTGAAACATTTATTTTCTAAAATAGATCTTTCAAGTCACCTTGCTAAATGGGTTATGTTGTTAACTGAATTTGATCTCAAATTTATATCTCAAAAAGTGATTAAAGGACAAGCGTTAACTGATCATTTAGATGAAGCACCTTCTCCCTTTGCTATACAAAATTAGGAGATATTTCCTGACGATCAAGTATTAAATATGGATAAAGATGACAAATGGGAATTATATTTTGATGGATCAAGATGTCGAACTGGCTCTCTTGTGTGTATTCCATTGAGAGACACTTTATGATCCTCATTCTCTCTCCATGTATGGACAGTCACAGGATCTGATAGACATCCTCTAGTGTGATAGTCATCTCCCCTATGGGCAGATGGAATGTAGTAGTATCCGCATTCCACCTCTCCATCAAAGCCATAAGCATACAAAAATGGAATCTAATCGTGGGCATGTCAAACACCCACTAGAGCCCTACAGCCTATAGGTAACCTCTCTCTACACCAGTCATGGTACCAATGTGATCTCGAAGAAGCAACATCAGGTGACCACTTGTATGCTCTCACATCTCAGGGACAACCTACATGACAAATAGTGAGAAGATGAATTAGTATATAGCATAAGATCATCATTTAGTATCTACAACAATGGTGTAGTCATGATTAGAAGGGCCTTAAAGAGAACAATCTAGACCATGCAGCTAGAGTAAACACAATAGAAACAACTCAAAGATCTAAAGCAAATGCAGATTTAGTCATTCAATATATCTTAGAATTCAAATACAAATTGGCTGGCAACATGCAGGCTCCCAATTAGGACTCACAAGCCTGATTACAGAATATCAGAATATACACAAGATATAGCTTTGAAGATCCGTCACAAAGAATTCAAAATATCAACTATGAATCAATCACTAACTACTTTCCTAGACATCTATTACATCAATATATATCATATCTAGATCATAAGATTACTCTGTGTCGGCCAAGGAAGATCACAAACTCCAATGAAGAGTTGTAACATGTGTACATAGATAGGTCAGACCTAAACATGAAGAACTCCTCCACAAATGAATGGAATGATATATAGATTTTAGGGAAGGTCAGACACAACCCAAACAACATTGAATGATATGTCCTTTAGTTCTACAGGTCGAGAAACACTCAACAAGTGTTCTCCTTTAGCTGATTGTCTAAGACTGTCATGATGCTCTGTTATGAGAAAACAATCGATCTTCTGATAGTGATATCTTTTCGATACCTAATCCAAATTCTCTAAAAATTGGATATGATGTGCCTGAGTGTGTCTAGATGCTATTTCCAACTCTACAAGGTCTAAAATGTGACTACAAAAGAATGTAGACCAAAATACAGAAACTTCTACTAATTGAATTGACTATACTAAATTGGAAACTGAAAAGAAACAAACTAAAATGCAAATATTTTTGGGTTGATGCAAGATTACTCTTGAATTAGGGATGCTCCTACATCAGACATCTGGGGTTATTGAAAAAGTGAGTTCCTCACTTTACTGGGGCTAGACGAAAACCAAGACAGTCCACCTTAGCCTGAGAAATTAAAGATGAGTCTTCTTTTGTTCTGCCTTTCCACTTAACGAAATATTCCTTGTATTGAATTCCTCTGGTGCTACGTCCAATTTTGTTGTTCCAAATGGCCTTAATCTACTCTGGTGCTTGTTGTGGTAACTGATTCTTCAAGTCTTCTTCAATGTTGTCACTAAACTCTGCTTCATGGTACTGATATAGGTCTACAATGTTGAAAATAGGTGAAATACCCAATGTCTTTGGTAGCTCCACTTCATATACATTTCTTGAATCAAATTTTCAAAGTATCCTACAAGGTCCAAACTTCTTCATCCTCAACTTGTTATATGTCCCAACTAGAAATCTTTCTTTTCTCAAATATACCATCACTTCATCTCCAACTGCAAATTCTTTATGTCTTTTCTTCTCATTTGCCTTCTCCTTGTACTTATTGTTCATCTCCTCCAAATGCTTCTTAACCTATTTATGCACTGTATCCATGTGTCCTGCAAATTCTTTTACTTCTACACTTCTCTTTTCTCCCATACTGATATCTCTCAACTCTGTTACTCCTCTAGGGTTTACTCTGGTAACAATCTCAAAAGGTGTTCTTCTAGTACTCCTATTTACTGAATTACTGTATGCAAACTCTGCTTGTGAAAGAATCAGATCCCAACTTCCTACCTTCTCTCCAACCAAACATCTCAACAAATTTCCCAAACTCCTATTCACTACCTCTGCCTGTCCATCAGTCTGTGGATGAAATCCTAAACTAAACTTCAAATCTATCTTCATCTTCCTCCAAAGTGTCTTCCAAAAGTATCCAAGAAATCATGTGTCTCTATCTGAAATTATGCTCTTAGGTAATCCATGCAATCTCACAATCTCCTTGAAAAATAGGTCAGCTACATGCACTGCATCGATTGTCTTCTTACAGGGTATGAAATGTGTCATCTTTGAAAATCTGTCCACGTCTACAAATATAGAATCATGTCCTCTTTGTGTCTTTAGCAATCCCATTACAAAATCCATACTTACGTCTTCCCAAGGTCTCTCTGGTACTCTCAAAGGTTTGTACAATCCAGTACTCTGACTACTTCCTTTTGTAACTTGACATACTCTACAACTCTACACAAATTTCCTAACATCCTTATGTATTTGAGGCCAAAAGTAATTTTCACTCATCAAAACCACTATTTTATCAATGCCAAAATGTCCTGCTAATCCACTATTGTGTTTCTCTTTGATCAAATTATCTCTCATTGAACTTTTAGGTGCACAACTAATTTCCTTTGAACAACATATCTTCCTAAATGAAATAGTCCAACCACTTAATCCTATCTATCACAACAGGTTCCTTACGTGCTTTCCAAGTTTCTACAAAATCAAGATCTTCTTCATACATGTCCTTCAATTCATCAAATCCTAGCATTTCAACTCTCATCTTTGTTAGCAAGTTCCTTCTCCTACTCAATGCATCTACAACTTTATTTGACTTTCTGCTCCTATGCTTCAACACAAAGTATAACTCTACATGAACTCTACCCATCTCATATGTCTCTGATTCAACTTTTCTTAATTGTTCAAATATTGCAAGCTTGATGCTCTGTATACAACACAAACTCCTTAGGCAAAAAATAATGTCTCCACTTCTTCAAGGATTGAATTATGGCATAGAACTCTTGATCATAAATTGAATATCTTCTCCTTGCGTCATTCAACTTCTCACTAAAATATGCTACAGGTCTACCTTCTTGACTTAACACTGCTCCTATTGCATTCCCACTTGCATCACAATCTACTTGAAATACCTTATTGAAACCCAATAATGCCGAAATAGGTTGCTCTGTCACTTTCTGCTTCAACAATTCAAAACTTGTATCTGCTCCTGATGTCCACTTAAAGTCTTTTCTGTCACCTCTCATTGTCTCTGTCATAGGGTTACAAACTAAACTAAAGTTTATGATGAACTTCTAGTAGAAACTAGCCAACCCATGGAATGATCTGACTTCTCCAATGCTCTACAGTGTAGGCCATTCAACAATTGCTCTCACTTTATTAGGGTCCATCTTCAATCCTTCTGTAGAAATCACAAATCCCAAGTATACCAATTCTTCCTTCATGAAACTACACTTCTTTATGTTTATCAACAATTTCTCTTCTCTCAATCTCTGCAATACTTGTCTCAGGTGCTGCAAATGTTCTTCTCTTGTCTTGCAGAAAATTAGAATATCATCCAAATATACAATCACAAACTTACCCAAGAATTTCTTCAAGACTTCATTCATTAATCTCATGAAAGTATTCGATGCATTTGTCAATCCAAAAGGCATCACTAACCACTCATACAATCCTTCATTTGTGTTGTCCTCAAAATTAGTTGTGCTCATTTTTTAGGATGACCCCTACGAAACTTGTCTGTTCATAGCCTACACTCTAAATTCACAAACTGAGGCAAGTTATCTCGGCCTCATGTGAAGTCATTTGATGCCTTGGAATGACTTATTACATTCTCCTCGATTGGTTTCTCAAGATTCATGAAATTGATTTAGGTCATAAGATTGTTGGTATATCAATTCTGACTATTTCAAGGTGTTAGTCATTTTTCTGAGTAACATACAAAGTCGGTCAAATTCGCTACTATTACATGTTTGTTTTGATCTTAAAGTTACATGCAGGGCTGATGGTTTTTTCCATCCATGCATTTTTTCCCTATTGAAGTTTGATTGTGTTCGGTTGGTCATTCTCGCCACTGATGCATATAGCACATTGATATGCATCATTGGTTGTTTCCACCATCCAAGAAGATCTTAGTGAAATCAAGTTAATTGTAGTGCCATTAATGGCACTCATACCATCATTAATACACTCTTTTAAACCTTTTTAAGGTGTAAATTCTTTTTGTTTTGTTTATTTTTATTTTTCAAACCTTCTAATCGACTAGTAAACCCTTCTTGAGATTGTTTGATCACGTCGACTATGGATTTGAGTGGATTTTGGGTTCCATGTTTGCATCTAGGGTTTTAGGTTGGCCTTTCTAGGTAAGCCCTTGTTTTCTATTTTTACTTTCATTTTCTTCCTAGGGTTTTTCTTGCCTGAAATGAAATGTATGTTTGTGTTGTTATTGTTGCATTTAAATTCTCATAGGAATCATTTTCCATTTGATCTTTCCTTTGTGAATTATTTCTAAACCCAAGATCCTGATATTTTTGGGTTATTGTTCATCTTCATTTTATTGAAGATTTTTGTCAAAAATTCATAAATCTAGTTTCTCCGTGTGTAAACGGATCTTAGTGCTTTTTGTAAACTTAGGTTTAGAACTCATTTTTATCTTGTGCGTCGTTAGTAGTTTTTGCCAATGATGCCTTATCTTCCATGAGTTTGTCGTTGAATGTGATGTCGGTGAAATCTACTGATCATACTTCGCATTAACCCTGAATGTAAGGGTGGAAACAATCACCACCCTCACATTCTTTTTCTTCGATTGCTAAAGTATATTGGTGGTTAAAGCCACCGCCAATACATATGCCTTAAAATTTGTTTTTACCCTGATGCAGGGGTAGCTAAAATTGCCGCCCCTACATAAACTTTAAATATCTATTACATGCTCAAGCAGTTAAAATCACCACTTCCATGTATATTAAGGTTTTTTCAAATGAGTGTGAGAGCAGTTATTTCAACAGACTGTACATATAAACCCAGTTCTTCCAATATGCTAAAGTGGGCATTTTTGCCGCTTGTACATAATGCAAATTGCAAATTTACTCACATGCAATGGCAGTCATTTTGACTGACCTTACATGCTAAATGTATTTTCCCCATATGTAGAAGCAGTCATTTTGACTGCCCATGCATATTTTCCTAAATTTTTCCTAACACAGAATTTTCACAAATTCATACCCATAGCCCACTTTCGCCTATTTTCTTGACTTATGGACTCTCAAGCCCTTCAATGCATGTTCTCCTATTCATGATCGTCAATTCACAGTAACCCTAATTTGCCCATTTTTCCCCTAACTATGAGATCATGACTTTTTTATAGTTTCATCAAACATCTGTGGTAGACGTCGTTTCTAGTTTTCTTCACAAAGCTGATGTTAGAGTCATCTCCATCAAAAGCTAAGATCATGAAGTATAAGTACCAAGGGGTTTTCCCCATGACTTCATTATAGTCTAATGTGGACGAGATAGGAGACACAGAGATTAGTCATGTGGACATGGCCAAGTTCATGGATAGAACAAAGCAGTCAAATCCTCCTTGATACATGTAGAAGATTATCAATAGTAACATTCATCTGGTTGCTTCTTTTCCTATCGCAGCACATAACCCAGAATTTGTTCTTCAAGTAGCAAGCCACTATAATAGGGATACCAGGACTATGATTCTCAAGGAAATGTAATCATGAGATTAGATGTAGAGTTTCTTGACAAAATCTTTATTTGTCCTCCTATTGAGAATGTTGGTGAAATAGATTTTGCTCAAGGGAAAAAAGATTATGATGCAGATGTTGAAGCTGCAAAGAAAGATATTAATAGTAAGTGGATGAAAACTCCTCAGAGCAACTTGTCTAGATGGCCTAAAGATCTCCCAAGAAGTGATTTTATCAAGGAGGTAAGTGATTTGATTTCACTGCTAAGTTGGATCAAAGATCTTCCTTCTTCATCTAGGTTTCATGAATGGATGTATACATATATTAAGGTGATTCTCAAGGGCCAACAAAATATTTTTTGGGGAGAACAGATCAGTAATGCTCTGAATGATCAACTAGTGAAAGTCAATACAACTTTTAAGTTTTATATGGCTTCATACCTAGTATATGTTGCTGCAAGTATGAGGAGTTTTCCAGGTCTAACTCAAGTCGGTGATCAGAGATTGGTTCCAGTCTATGAGTATTATCCACAAATTACTCTTAAGGGATCAATCCATCATTTCCGCAGAGTTAATGACACTTTCTTTTCAGTATTCATGTGTCTCTAGAATAATGAACTTGAGCAGAAGAGAGTGTCGGATGAGGTCTGGGAAGTGGTCAATTCTTTTGGCTATTTATTTTTATAGTTTCTAACTTTCACTTACCTAAGGGTGGGATACTATCCTGGATATCAGTATATGCTTCCACAGTATCCCTGTGATAGAACCATTCTCATGGAGCTATGTAGGCAGTTGATTGTTGTACACAATAAGCAGATGGAGCTAAAGAAATTAGGAATTAAGTTTCCTATGGAAATTGGCAGGTACTTTGTGCAATCAGCCACCAAGGCTAAGGCAGTTGAATTAGAAATGTAGCTGGTCACAATGAAATAGTTCAAGAAAAGGGATCATTTTGATTATAGAAGGGTACAAGAAAAGATCAAGAGAAAAGTAGTATTTCATGTTCCTATGGTTGAGGATATTTGGGTTGATATGAGAACCCAAAATGATATCAAGAAGTTGGATTATTGTAGACTCCATCTAAGCCAGATTGATGAACTGGGATTGGCTGATGTTCTAGAAGGTATGAAAGATGAAGGTAATGTTCTAGACCCTGGGTATGACATCAATAATGTTGAAGCCTCAGCTTTGCCAGAGGTCAAATGGTCGATGAAAGAGGAGACTTGTATTAGGAAGAGATTTCAACCTATACTGGCTAACACCAATATATGGTTTCAAAGCAAAGTTCTTAGTTTGAAAGAATTCCTCACTGGATCAGAGACAGAGACTCAAGAGCAGACCGGAAAGAAGGTAGAAAATAGGACAAAGAACAAAAGTGATGATCCTTCTTCTAAGGTGCACAAACCAAAAATTAAGTTTGTCTCAAAAGGAGGGAAGGCAAAATGGATTGAAGAAACTTCCACTGTTGTAGATTCATGTGCTGAACACGTAGATGTTGATAAAATGGAGGTTGAAAATAATGAGATGGAACAAAAAAATGTTGAGGAACCTGATAATACTGAGCAACTGGAAATGGGTGAAGAACCTGATGAGGAACATGACAAAGAACAAGAAAAAGAAAAGGATGTGGAACAAGAACAACTTGTTGGCTCACTAAAGTCTCCACATAAAGGACTTCCATCAGAGCCACAAGTTTCTACACCCTTACCTCATGTTTCTATTTTTGATAATCCTCCAATAGTTTCGAATGTTCCTGTTGTCATGATATCTTCTGATAATACTCCCCCCTCTATGAGAACAAGTTTTGGGACTATTTTTTATTCTTCTAGTTCTATTCCTAGTCTATCTTCTCCTTCTTTTGATATTGGGGAACAAACTGTTCTGGATCATTTACTTGATGGTTTAGAGAAAAATGTTGATACAGGTGCTATTTTCACAAACACTTCTCCTATTGTCACTATAATAGGTGTTAGTATGGATCCCGCTAAGTAGGTAGTTGATTCTTCCCCAAATATTAGTACACTAACACTACCTCCATGGTTGTCTACCTATACTCCCAAGAGGAAAAAGCAGGATATTTCACCAGATGATATTGACATTGAGAAATTACTGCCTATTAAACCAAAGACTTAGAAGAAGAAGCCTAAAACTATTTCTAGGCTAATTGATGAAGAAGGGGTCAGGTATGCATAAATTGCTAAAACACCAGATGATGCTACTACAGATACCTTTGATGTGAATGATTATATTGCCTCCAGAGTTGAGTTAGGTAAGCTGAATCATGAAGGTATCAAGGCAGATTTTCAAGCTACAACAAGCTCATTGCTTGTGAAATATGATGAGGTAAAAAAGGAAAAAGAGCAATACAAAGCAAAGGTAGAACAACTTGTTATTGTCCTTTAGAAGATAGTGAAATCATCATAGATCGTGGAACCCATGGCAGTTACTATAGAAGATCCTTTGATTCAAAAGTTTGAGAAAGTTCAAGCCAGAGGAAGAGTGGTTGGTGACACTGTGGAATAGTTGTTGGCACAAGGTAGAGTTCTCTTGAAGACCACAATGGAAAGAAAGGAAAAAATGGCAAGGGCAAAAGTTGAGCTAGATGATATTGTTGATTCACTTTCTCAAGAACTTCAAGATCAAGAGGATAGTTTAGAGGAATGGATTGAGATGAAGAAAATCAAGATAAAGAATTTGATTGCCATTGGTATCATTTCAAATTGAGAGTCTTATCTCAAGACTAAAGAATCCATTACCCATTGCATTAATGTGATAAGAGGTTTACTTGATGACTTGTGCCAAGTATGAGAAAATAGTGAAGACAGTGATGTCTCACTTCTACACAAGTTAGAGGAACTACCATGCACTCTAATAGGTGAGGATCATAAGTTTCTTTTAGCAGAGGAGATGATAGATGCTTTCGAGAAGATGGTTCAGCGAAAGTTTGAAGATGAAGTGCTTATGGTGGTCTCAATGGATAGCCTTTATGATCATCACTCAACCTTTGAAAATCTAAAGGATAATCTTGAAAAACATGAGAAAGTGATAAAGGCGGTCAAGGATACAGTTCTCAAGGCTCACACCATTTCAGATAATACAGTTAGGCCTGATGTATGTGAGATGGCAGTAGTGCGGACAATGTACCAAAACTTTCTGAAAAAGAATGATGGTGGCAGTTGAAGTTCTTTTTCATGCCTAAATTGATTTTCATTTTTGTATATGCAATTTGTATTTTGTTTTGGACATATTCACATGTATTTTCTCAAAATGTAATTACATGTGAGACAAAAGAAGTCACAAGTCAAATAGGACTCTTTTGTTGAATAAGTCAAAGTAGTTAGGTTTGTTCCTAAATTTTCTCAAGGCCTCTCCCTATAAATAAAGAGGGCCTCTATTGTAATTAGTATCTTTTATCTATTGCAAAGAAACTCTGCCAGATTGAATAACATATCAAGACTTTGAGCTTTTCATGTTTATCAAATTTTCAAGCAAATATCAATATAAGCAAGCAGTTTGAGTATCAAACTTTGAGTTGAATCATATTGTTTTATGATATCAGTGTTCTTATGTCATTGGTGTTATATTATATTTAATCACTTCTAGAATCGTGGAGTTTTATTGAAAATTGAGAGAAGTGTTCTTGTTCTGGTTAAATAGACTTTGTGCTATTTTCTCATTATGGTAGTTTGTGTTTACATTTGTGAGAATAGAATTGTTTATAGACTTTGTGCTGTAAACTGTTGTGTTCAATCTAGTTATATCGTATTGGATGAAAGTGGACACTATGGGCTACATTTGAATTCAACCAAGTTTATTTGTGGGAAATAGGTCGAGCAATAAAAGACTTTTTGTTTCTATGGTTTGTCTTAGTTCAGAAGTTATCAAATATCATTTATGTTGAAGTTATCATTTTGAAGAGAAAAACATCTATTCTGAAAAAAGAGAATAGGATGCAATGAAAATAGCCCAAGCATAGTTCTAGTTTATATAAGTGTTAAAAGTTGTTTATTAGAAATAATTCATCATCTAGAGGGAACCTTGCCTTGCTAAGAGGAGAGAATCTATCTCATCATAGCTGTGGCGATATAACCATTTTGCCGTTAGTTAGCTAAACGGCAAAATATTCACCCAACAATTTGTCTTAAAAGCAATCTTCCATTCATCTCCTTCTCTGATTCTGATATGATGGTATCCACTCTTCAAGTCTATCTTGGGGAAATATTTTTCTCCACTCAAATAATCCATGATATCACCTATCCTAGGTAAAGGAAATCTATTCTTAATTGTGATCTTGTTTATTGCTCTAGAGTCTGTACACATTCTCCATTCTCCATTCTCCATCCTTCTTTGGTGCTAGCACTGTAGGTATTGCACAAGGACTCAAACTTTTTCTGATCAAACCTTTCATCAACAACTCCTATATCTATCTATTCAATTCCTCATTCACTGTCGGTGTCATTCTATGTACTACTTTGTTAGGAAAACTAGCTCCAAGTATAAGATCCATGTGATGACTGATACTCCTTTCTTCAATTTGATTTACAGATTGAAATTCTTCACCATCACTCTCAATATCCAGTCTAGGGCTTAATCCTTTTCTTCTATCTTCTTCAACAGTATCTAGTCTAATTCTCATTTTTTTCATCATCTCCATCATCTCATCCATTCTACTAACCATTGTTCTAACAATAGGGATTCTCTTCAGTGGCATTCTTCCTAGGATCAAGTGTATCTGCCTCAAATTCAATGATTGGGCTACAAGGTGACAACTACCTCACAATTGGTGATCGGTTGCAACACAAGTAACCTGCGTCAGATTCAGTGATCTACTCACAGCAGGATCTTATGGAATTCCTTCACCAAATTCACTCAATTCACTCCCAAATATTCAAACTTTTGCTCTTATACCACTTGGTGTAGTCACGGTTAGGAGGGTCCTTAAAGAAAACAACCCAGACCATACAGCTAGAGTAAACACAATGGAAACAACTCAAAGATCTAAAGAAAATGTAGATTCAGTCATTCAATATATCTTAGAATTCAAATCCAAATTGGCCGGCAACATGCAGGCTCCCAATTAGGGCTCACATGCCTGATTAGAGAATATCAGAATATGCACAAGATATAGCTTTGAAGCTCCTTCACAAAGAATTCAAACTATCAACTATGAATCAATTGCTAATTACTTTCCTAGGCATCTATTACATCAATATATATCATCTTTGGATCATAAGATTCCTCCACGTCAACCAAGGAAGATCACAAACTCCAATGAAGAGCTATAACATGTCTACACGGATAGGTCAGACCTAAACATGAAGAACTCCTCTGCAAATGAGTGGAATGATATGCAGATTTTAGGGAAGGTCAGCCACAACCCAAACAACATTGAATGATATGTCCTTTAGATTTGCAGGTCAAGAAATGCTCTACAAGTCTTCTCCTTTAGCAGATTTTCTGAGACTATCAAGATGCTCTATTCTAAGAAAATAGTCGATCTTCCGATAGCGATATCTTTCCGGTACCAAATCCAAATGCTCCAAAAATTAGATATGATGTGCCTGAGTGTGTCTAGATGCTAAATCCAGCTTCGCAAGGTTTGAAATGTGACTGTAGTAGAATACAGACCAAAATATAGAAACTACTACTAATTGAATTGACTATACTAAATTGGAAACTGAAAAGAAACAATCTAAAATGCAAACAAACTGAAATGCAAATGTTTTTGGGTTGATGCAAGATTGCTCTTGAACAAGGAATGCTCCTGTATCAAACAATAATTAGTGCCCTGCCTCTGAGGCCCTTGTCCTTTTCAGACTTGGTAGACCTGGGCGCCCAAGTTAGACCTGGGTGCCCAAGTCAGACCTGGGCGCCCAAGTCAGACCTGGGCACCCTGGTGAGACACAAGTGCCCTGAGTGGACTTTGGCACCCCTGTTGGGGACCCTTGCCCAGAAAAGCCTATGCAAAACATAAAATGATAAAATCTAAAGGAAACAGAAAGAATTATGACATAAACAAGGATTAGGACCATACCTCAACCTTGAAGTGTCTCTCTACCACTCAGGCTCAGAGCATCTCCAGTCTTGTGATTTGGTATGGACATTAGGTCGGCATTGTTATTCTCTTCCTCCTCCTCCTCTCCTCTACACAATAACAAATAAAAATGAATAGTGAAAAGTGAAAACTCCCTTTTACATATAGTAAGTGGATGAGAATTCTTATCACTATCTAGGTGCAAAAGTAAATAGTTTTCATCAAAAGCCTCTATCTCGGGCTACCAGACTTGGATTTTTGCACCGTTTATTGTGTTGGAATCTTGGTTCCCCCCTCCATCTTACCTAATGTGTTGTGATTGGGTGTTTTTTGTCAAAACAACCCTCACAATGCATTTCTCATCAACTTTCCCTAAAATTGATGTGCATAGATATTCTCCTTTTCAGACTAAGAAAGTAGAAACAAAGGGGGGCATATATCTCCTTCTATTTCCCCCCTCACCATGTCTCATCATTTAACCCCTTAGCATTTATGACTGACTCATTTTGTGTGATGGTTGCAAGTTGATTTGATTTTTTATTCTCTAACAAGTGTTCCTTTGTAGGTTGCGGTTTCTAACTTTGTGGTCTTGTAGGATTACAAACTTGGGGGCTTCTTCCTCTTCTGTGACAACACTTTGGCATCCTCTACAATATCTTTTTGGGTATCCTTTTCATGATTGATGTATTTACTTTCCTTTAGTTGCATATGCATGTAGTGTCATATGGCCACTAAAGTGGGGGCTAAATGTTATGTTGGAAATTGTCCTCCTACATGGAATGATACAATTTCTCATAATTTAGCTCCTCTCCTTTGGTGTCCTTTCAACCTAGTTTATTTCAGACCTTCCTAAACCCTGATTGACCTATGTCTATTAGAAGAAATGTCATGTTTTAGGATAACTGAAGACTGAAGGTGAAAAAGAAAGTTTGGATTTGGGATTCCTAGACCCCCTTAAGGCAGACCTAATCAGGAAATTAGGGCTTGGACTTGGGTGCTCGGGCCCTAGTCCTACCATGTTTCCCAAGGTTTTGAATTTTGGTGGGGTGTCGGATCCCACCGTGCATTCTAGGATTTCGTTTTTAAAATTTCATTTTTCACGTGATGTCGACATCTTATTTCAAAATTTGAAATTCCTAAGGTTAGATATTTAAAGACATTTGAAAATCATTTTATTACACACAATCTTTATGCAAGCTCTATGCCAAAACTCTACCAAAATTGCCATTGAAGATCAGTAACTTGTGGAAGCTCTTGAAGTTATTTGAATTTGCTATCATGGGGACATTTGATGGAGATTAGGAATCAAGATCTTGAGACTATCTTGCTCTTCCTAGGGTTTGGAACAACCTTTCGTATGATTGGGAGAAGGGTTGAAGCCTCCAACATCGAGCTTGGAATTCCTCTATGGATACGACTGCCTTGCCTTCTTGTTCATGCAAGTCTTCATTGTTTTCATCTCCTTGAGGTGAAGTTGTGTTTGTTTCATTGAGTAAGGCAAATTTTTGATCTTTCCTTGATGTTTGAGTCATCTAGGGTCTTATATTTTCTGCATACACATTTTTTAGATGAACACACACATCTGTAGATCTTTATCTTTGGCTATTGTTGAGGTAGGAATACCAAAAATGGGGCTTGATTGAGGCAATTTCTATATAGACACAACCTTCTTTCTTCTCCTTTTACATGTGTAGGTTGAATTCAGTGAGATCCAATAGAAAGGAGTGACAGGAAGATGAGCATTACAGACACAGTCATCACAAAGTTTTAGATTTTGAGATTGCAAAACTTTTAGGACTTTACGAAGCACATCCTAGACCAAATGGATATTTTATTTAGGATCCAGAAGCCTCTAAATATTGTCAGATAGCTGTTATAGAAGATCCTGATAGTCAGAAACTTCTATGACTCCTTGACTAGCACCCTAGACTATCAGAGCCTCTATTTCTAGGTACATTTTCTCTGTACTGTGTTTTCTGCATTTCTATAATCATTTTATCTGTACTTGTGTCAAAAATTTAGTTATTACAGTTCGATTGGTAATTTAAGGTTTCATGCTTAACAAATAATACTAGCTTGTGAAAACCTGATGAAATGGTGCAGTCAAGGTTAGGAGGGTCCACAAAGTGAACTGTCTAGGTCGTGTAGCTAAAGTAAACACAACAGAAACAACTCATAGATCTAAAGCAAATCTAGATTAAGTCATTCAATATATCATAGAATTCAAATACATATTGGCTGGCAACATGTGGGCTTACAATTAGTGCTCACAAGCCTGATTTCATAGTTATAGAATATGCACACGATATAGCTTTGAAGTTCCTTCATGAGAAATTCAAACTATCAACTATCTCTATGTGATTCACTACTTTCCTAGGCATCTATTACATCAATTTATATCATCTCTAGAACATAAGATTCCTCTGCGTCAGCCAAGGAAGATCATAAATTCCAATGAAGAGCTATAACGTGTGTACATGGATAGGTCAAACCTAATCATGTAGAACTCCTCCGCAAATGAATGGAATGGTGTATGCATCTCAGGGAAGGTCAGCCACAAACCAAACAACATTGAATGATGTGTCATTTAGCTCCACAAGTCATGAGATGCTTTACAATTCTTCTCCTTTAGCTGATTGTTTAAGACTGTCAAGATGCTCTATTCTAAGAAAACAATCAATCTTCTAATAGCGATATCTTACCGGTACCTGATCCAAATGATCTGAGATTTGGATATGATATGCATGAATGTGTCTAGATGCTAAGTCCAGTTTTGAAATGCAACTACAGTAGAATGCAGACCAAAATATAGAAACTACTACTGACTAAACTGATTGTACCAAACTGGAAAATGAAAAGAAATTAATTGAAATGCAAATATTTTTGGTTGATGTAAGATTACTCTTGAACTAGGAATTCTCTTGTATCAAACATTCAAGGTTATTGAAAAAGTGAGTCCCTCACTTTGCTAGGGCTAGAGGGAAACTAAGATGGTCCATCTCAACTTGAGAAATCCAAGATGAGTCTTCTTCTGGTTTGTCTTTCCACTTCACAAGATATTCTTTGTATTGTCTTCCTTTGGTGTTGCATCCAACTTTACCATCCAAAATGTCTTCAATCTACTTTGATGCTTGTTGTGGTAACTATTTCTTTAGATCTTCTTAAATGTTGTCACTAAACTCTACTTCATGATACTGATAGAATTCTGCAATGTTGAAAATAGGTGATATACCTAATGTCTCTTGTAGCTCTACTTCATATGCATTTCCTGAATCAAATTTTTTGAGTATCCTACATGGTCAAAAATTCTTCATCTTCAACTTGTTATATGTCCCAACTCGAAATCTTTCTTTTCTCAAATACATCACTTCATCTCTAACTACAAATTCTTTATGTCTTCTCTTCTTATCTTCTTGTTCTTTGTAATTATTGTTCATCTTCTCTAAATGCTTCTTCACCTGATTATGCACTGTCTCCATGTGTCCTACAAATTCTTCTACTTCTATACTCCTCTTGTCTTCCATACTGATGTCCCTCAACTCTACTACTCCTCTAGGTTTAGCTCCTATCACAATCTCAAATGGTGTTATTCTAGTACTCCTATTTACTGGATTATTATATGCAAACTATGCTTGTGAAGGAATCAAATCCCAATTTCCTACCTTCTCTCCAACCAAACATCTCAACAAGTTTCCCAATTTCCTATTTACTACCTCTGTCTGTCCATTAGTCTGTGGGTGAAATGTTGAACTGAACTTCAAATCTATCCTCATCTTCTTCCAAAGTGTCTTCCAAAAGTATCCAAGAAATATTGTCTCTGTTTGAAATTATGCTCTTAAGTAATCCATGCAATCTCACAATCTCCTTGAAAAATAGGTCAGCCACATGAACTACATCAGTTGTCTTCTTACAAGGTATGAAATGTGCCATCTTTGAAAACCTGTCCACCACTACAAATATTGAATCGTGTCCTCTCTATGTCTTCAGCAATCCCATTATGAAATCCATACTTATGTCTTCCCAAGGTCTCTCCGATACTGTCAAAGGTTTATACAATCTAGTATTCTGACTACTTCCTTTTGCAACTTGACAAACTCTACAACTCTACACAAATTTCCTAACATCCTTATGTATCTGAGGCCAAAGTAGTTTTCACTTACCAAAGCTAATTGCTAATCCACCACTGTGTTTGCCCTTGATCAAATTTTCTCTCATTGAACTCCTAGGTATGCACAACTGGTTTCCTTTGAACAACATATCCTCTTTAATGAAATAATCCAATCACTTAGTCCTATCTGTCACAATAGGTTCCTTACATGCTTTCCAAGGTTCTATAAAATCAAGATCTTCTTCATACATATTCTTTAATTTCTCAAAACCTAACATTTCAACTCTCATCTCTGTCAACAAGTTCCTTCTCCTACTCAATGCATCTACAACTTTGTTTGATTTTCCACTCCTATGTTTCAATACAAAAGTATAACTCTCCATTAACTCTACCCATCTCATATGTCTCTGATTCAACTTTCCTTGACTATTTAGATACTACAAATCTTGATGATTAGTATACAACACAAACTCCTTAGGAAACAAGTAATGTCTCCACTTCTTCAAGGCTTGAATTATGGCATAGAACTCCTGATCATAAACTATATATCTTATCCTTGCATCATTCATCTTCTCACATAAATATGCTATAGGTCTACCTTCTTGACTCAACACTACTCCAATTGCATTTCCACTTGCATCACAATCTACTTGAAATCCTTATTGAAATCCAATAATGCCAACACAGGTTACTCTATCACTTTCTACTTCAATAGCTCAAAACTTTTATCTACTCTTAATGTCCACTTAAAGTCTTTTCTATCACCTCTTATTGTATCTGTCATAGGGTTACAAACTGAACTGAAATTTTTGATGAACTTTTGGTAGAAACTAGCTAATCCATGAAATGATCTGACTTCTCCAATGCTCTATAGTGTAGGCCATTCAACAATTGCTCTAACTTTCTTAGGGTCCATCTTCAAACCTTCTATAGAAATCACTAATCCTAAGTATACCAATTCTTCCTTCATGAAACTACACTTCTTGATGTTTATCAGCAATTTCTCCTCTCTCAGTCTCTACAATATTTGTCTCGAGTGCCACAAATGTTCTTCCTTTATCTTACTGAAAAATTAAAATATCAGCTAAATATACTATAACAAACTTACCCAAGAATTCCTTCAGAACATTCATCAAATTCATGAAAGTACTTGGTGCATTTGTCAATCCAAAAGGCATCACTAACCACTCATATAATCCTTCATTTGTCTTAAAAGCAGTCTTTCATTCATCTCACTCTCTGATACTAATCTGATGGTATCCACTCTTCAAGCCTATCTTTGTGAAATATTTTTCTCCACTCAAACAATCCATAATATCATCCATCCTAGGTAAAGGAGATCTATACTTAACTGTGATCTCAAGTTTATTGCTCTAGAGTTTGTACACATTCTCCATTCTCCATCTTTCTTTAGTGCTAACACTACAGGAACTACACAAGGACTCAAGCTTTCTCTAATCAAAACTTTCCTCAACAACTCATGTATCTATCTATTCAATTCTTCATTCACTATCGGTGTTATTCTGTGTGCTGCTTTGTTAGGAAAACTAACTCCAGGTATAAGATCCATGTGATGACTGATACTCCTAATTGGTGGCAATCCTTTAGGTACATTATTTGATATGATGTCTTCATACTTTGTTAGCAACTCAGTTATCTCCTTTGGTTGTGATTCTTCACTCTCCTTTTTCAATGTTTCAAGTTTCTTAGAGATCAAAGCATAACACATGTTCTCATGTCTGAAACCATCCAGAAATTTTCTCCCATCTACCAAATAGATTTTAGCATTCCCACATACTTTAGTCTTAGGATCATCTTCCAAAGGGATTAAAGTAATTCTCTTTCCATTTGATGTTATAGTATATGTATTCTTTCTTCCATCATGTATATCTTTTCTATCATACTGCCAAGGTCTACCCAACAATATATGACATACATCCATAGACATAATATCACACAATACTTCATCATGATAAGATCCAATATGAAATTTCACCAAAAAATTTTCACTCACCAATAC
Organism: Cunninghamia lanceolata; assembly: GCA_027924645.1. Taxonomy (NCBI): domain Eukaryota; kingdom Viridiplantae; phylum Streptophyta; class Pinopsida; order Cupressales; family Cupressaceae; genus Cunninghamia; species Cunninghamia lanceolata. The sequence continues at coordinate 24,798,672 of BSBN01000047.1, forward strand.
CTTATGATCATACTGAATCCATGCTATATGATAGGTTTTATGGTGTTTTAATCTTTCCAGCTTCAGCTTAGTCATCGTCTCTTCTGAAACTAGGTTATCTAAACTACCATTATCAATTACAACTTTACAACATTTACCTCCTGATTTGCATCTGGTTCTGAACAAACTTTTCCTCTGTGGTGGTTCCTCATTTGTCTATGTTTGAAATAGTGCTCTCCTCATGACAAGTGATCCTCCTTTCTCAAGTTTACCAACTGAACTAGGTGATCCAATAGGTTCTTCTTCCACATAGCTGCTCTTCCATTGTTCTCAGTTCTCTTGCTTGTACTCCCTTGATTACATTCAAATGCTCTATGTCCTTCACCTCCACACTTAAAATAGGTTCCTCTAAATGTTCTCTTATTAGGTCCTCTTCCTTCTCTTTTGTATCCTTCACTCTGGTATGGGCTAGGGTTTCCTCTGTGGTAGAAAGTTCTGTCATCTCTCCGGTATGCATTGTTATCTCTGTCCTCCTTGAATGTGTTCTCATGTTTGTTCTGCTCTGCATATGATCTCTCTCCTCTAGAAAATGTTCTACCTCTTTGAAATTTACCTCCTCTACCTCTCTATCTCTAATCATGCCTCTTGTTCAACTTTTCTTCAACTTTCAGGGCAAACTTATATGTTTCTTCCAATGTTGTCATCCTTACCAAACTCAGTTCTTCTTGAATGTTCAATCTCAATCCATTGATGTATCTAGACACTTTCTCCTTACTTGCTTCACTATGTCCTTTCCTTATAATCATCTTATGAAATTCTTCATTGTATTCCTTCATAGATTTCTCCTTTTGTCTCAGGTTTTGCAATCTCTTCAACAGTTCCAACTCATAGTCAACAGGTATAAACTGATTCTTTAATTTTGTCACCATTCTATCTGACTTTGTAATCTTTTCTTTTCCTCTTCTATTTCTATCCAACTGAACTTCTTTCCACCATATAGCAGCATGTCCTTTCAACTTGGTCTTTGCAAATTTCACCTTCTCCGGATCTTCAACTTCTTGATAATCAAAGTATTCTTCCATGTCATTTATCCTATCAATCAACTCTTCAGGATTCAAATTACCAATATAGTTCGGTACATTAACTCTATGTCTTTTTCCAATCTTTGAAATAGCTCACAACATCTTGACTTGATCTGATTATTCTTCTCCTTCATATCCCAGGGTTACTTCATTTTGATTAGCGGATTGAAATTCTTCATCGTCACTTTCAACATTAGGTTGAGGTGTAGTCCTCTTCTCCGATCTTCTTCGATAGGATTCAAGTGAGCTCGCATTGTTTTCATCATTTCCATAATCTCATCCATTCTTCCAGCCATTGTACCAAGAGTAGAGATTCTCCTTAGCGGTATTCTTCCTAGGATCAAGTGTAACTGCCTCAAATTTGGTGATCGGGCTACAGGGTGACAACTACCTCACAATCAATGATTAGTTGCAACACAATTAGTCTACCTCAGATTCGGCGATTTGTTCACAACAAGATCTTATGAAATTACTTTGCCAACTTTGCTCAATTCACTCCCAAAGATTCAAACTTTTGGTCTGATACCACTTGGTGTAGTCACAGTTAAGAGGGTCCACAATGTGAATTGTCCAGGTCGTACAGCTAGAGTAAACACAATGGAAACAACTCAAATATCTAAAGCAAATGCAGATTCAGTCATTTAGTATATCATAGAATTCAAATACAAATTGGTCGGAAACATGCAGGCTAACCATTAGGGCTCATAGGCCTGATTTCATAGTTACAGAATATGCACAAGCTATATCTTTGAAGTTCCTTCACGAGAAATACAAACTATCAACTATCTCTATGTGATTCATTACTTTCCTAGGCATCTATTACATTAATTTATATCATCTCTGAAACATAAGATTCCTCCAAGTTGGCCAAGGAAGATCACAAATTCCAATGAAGAGCTGTAATGTGTGTACATGGATAGGTCAGACCTAATCATGTAGAACTCCTCTACAAATGAATGGAATGGTGTGCAGATCTCAGGGAAGGTTGGCCATGAACCAAACAACATTGAATGATGTGTCATTTAGTTCCGCAAGTCATGAGATGCTCCACATGTCTTCTCCTTTAGCTGATTGTGTGAGACTGTCGAGATGCTTTGTTCTGAGAAAATAGTTGATCTTTTGATAGCGATATCTTACTGGTACCTTATCCAAATGATCTGAGATTTGGATATGATGTTGATGTAGCCAACAATATACACTCAATAAAATTGTGCCATTAATCATGCGAGAGCCAAAGATTTGGAACACTGGAAAAAAAAACTTCTATTCACCAACTCTACTACTACAATGAGAGAAAACTCTCTTATATCCAAGAAAACAACAAAACAAAAAAATTACCTTTTTTGGCAGATTTTGACAATTGTCAGATTTTGCCATTTTAGGTAATTTTACATTCATATCTTGAGAGTCCAATTTTTTCCCAAAAACTTCCTAAAACTAAGGTAGGACGAAAAGCCAACTAACATCCTAAATTCGAAACATGAGTTTCGAGTTGTTAAAAAAAGCAACTTTTAAAAACTAGGAAAAAACACTAAATTGCCATTTTGAGGGCCAAGATGAAAGTTTCAAGCCCCAAAAAAGTGCCAAGACGATATCCAATTGACTAGGGTGGGTTGGGAAACCATATACCACCTCATAACACATCCACTTGTAAAATTTCGTAGAAAACCCACATCCGAGTCAAAAGTTATGACCTTCGAAAGTCCTTGCATCATTCTCCTCTGGTTGAAAAGAATGTCTAGCACCTGCAAGTGAGTGTCTTTGAACTGCTGCCACTTGACTGGATCTAACCTCTACACTTCCCACTTTGTAATCCACATGCTATCTGTTGGTGGCAATCCTTCCCACTGTACTAAATACTTGTTGTAATGCCCTTGCCGAGTGTTGATAGTTGTCTTATTAAGAACCTGTGTAATCTTTTCCTTCTTATGAGGAATGTGGTGGTGCCATGCCACTTCTGGTTGACTATCTTCAGCATCATCCTCACCATGGAATGCGTATAAATAAAAAATATTAAACATAGGATAAATATCAAGATCATCTGGTAAATTGACCTCATATGCATTATCATTGATCTTCTTTGTAATTTTGCAAGGACCAATTTTCCTGTACTTCAACTTGAGGTATGTTCCAGTAGGAAACTGCTCTTTTATCAAATATACCATCACTAAGTCACCTTCATTGAATGTTTGATGTCACCTACTAGCACCCACTGTATTCTTGTATGTCTCATTACTGTCCTGTAACTTTTGTCTCACATCTTTCTGCAATTGTTGAAGGTGTTCTGCAAATGCTTCCCCATCATCACTAACCCTATCTTTCATTGGTAGTTGTACCAAATCTAGAACACCTTGAGGATTCCTTCCATGCATAATCTAGAAAGGGGACTTTCTCGTTGATCTGTTAATAGAACTATTATAGGCAAATTCGGCCTGGGGTAATGCCATGTCCCATTGTTTTGGCTTTTCTCCAACAATACACCTCAACAAATTTCCTAGACTCTGATTGACTACCTCTGTTTGCCCATCCATTTGAGGATGATAGGCACTACTAAACTGTAACTTGGTCCCCATGTTCTTCCATAAAGTCCTCTAGAAAATCTTGAGGAATTTAGTATCCCTATCAGAGGTAATAGTCTTTGGAACACCATGTAGTTGAACAACTTCTGAAAAAAATAACTCTGCTACCCTCATTGCATCATTAGTTTTCTTACAGGAAATAAAATGAACCACTTGGAGAACCTATCAAAAACTAAAAAATGGAGTCATTACCTTGTTGAGTATGTGGAAGTCCCAACACAAAGTCCATGCTCAAATCTATCCATGGTGTAGTTGGTACTGGTAATGGCATATACAACCCTAAATTTTGTGAATGTCCCTTAGCCACTTGGCAGATCCTACACCTTGTTACATACTTAGTTATATCCCTTTTCATCTTTGGCCAGTAATATTTATCTTTGTTAAGGCTATTGTCTTGTCCTTACTAAAATGTCCAGCCAACCCACTACTATGAAATTCTCTGATAATGTTTTCCCTCATAGAGCCAGCTGGTATGCATAGTTATTTTCCTTTAAATAGATACCCATCTTGCATAAAATATTCACCCCTAAAATGATCCAAGTTAGCAGATACTGATGCCTTCAATTGTTCCACAATCTCCCAAAAATCATCATCAGAGTCATACAAATTTTTGATGGCATCAAAACCAATCACCTCAGTTTCCATTGTGGTTAAAAGTGCAACACGCCTACTTAATGCATCTACAACCTGATTTTGTTTTCCAAACTTATGCTTCAACACAAAATTGTAACCCTGCAAGAAGGAGACCCACTTGGCATGCCTACTATTCAACTTTTTCTGTGTGTTCAAGTATCTCAGTTTAATATGATTTGTAAACAATACAAACTCCTGGGGAACTAGATAATGTCTCCAATGCCTCAATGCTTGAACAATTGCATAAAATTCCAAATCATAAGTAGAATAATTCTTGCTCACTTCATTTAGCTTTTCACTAAAGAAAGCTATAGGTTTTCCAGCTTGGCTAAGCACAACACCTATTCCCACATGGGAGGCATCACATTCTACTTCAAATACCTTATCAAAATTTGGCAATGCAAGTATAGGTGCTTCTGTTACCTTTTGCTTCAAGTACTTAAAGCTCTCCTCAGCATCCTTGGTCCATACAAACTCCCTTCCTTTGGTACAATCTGTTATAGGAGCTACAATACTACTGAAATTTTGAATGAACTTTTGATAGAAAGTGGCCAAGCCATGAAAACATTTTACCTTTGTGATGTTGCTTGGACTAGGCCATTCTAGAATTGCCCTGACCTTTTCTGGATCCATTCTGACACCATCTTTAGAAATGACAAAGCCTAAAAAAACCAAACTGTTCTATATGAACCTACACTTCTTCAAATTGGCATAGAGCTTCTCCTTCCTTAACACACCAAAGATGATCCTCAAGTGTTGTAGGTGCTCTTCTTTGCTATTACTAAATATCAAAATATCATCAAAATAAACTACCACAAACTTACCAATGTAAGGTTGTAGTATAGTGTTCATCAATCTCATAAATGTGCTAGGTGCATTTGATAACCCAAATGACATAACCATCCACTCATATAATCTGTCTCCGGTCTTAAAGGCTGTCTTCCACTCATCCCCTTCTCGGATCCGGATTTGGTGGTAGTCACTTCGTAGGTCGATCTTTCTGAAATATTTGGCCCCTGCAAGGACATCCATCATGTCCTCTATATGAGGTATAGGAAACTGATACTTGATGGTAATCTTATTAATTGCTCTGATATTAGTGCACATCCTCCATGATCCATCTTTTTTTGGGTTCAACAATGCAGGTACAACACATGGGCTCATGCTCTCTTTCACCACACCTTTACTTATGAGTTTTGTTACTTGCTTATTCATCTCTGCATGTTGTGTTGGGTTCATCCTATAAGCTGCTTGGTTGGGTAGAGTTGCTCCAGGAATCAAATCAATATGATGCTGAATATCTCTCTTTGGCGGTAGACCATCAAGCAATTCATCAGGCAAAACATCAACAAATTCTTTCAATAGCTCTACTACTTCTGGGGGAACTAAAATGTCTTCCTCTTCACCTTTTTTCACTACTAATTTGTAGCAACACCCTATCACCTTCATTTCTTTAACAAGATCTCTTTCAGACAACATGGTCTCACCTTTTCCTTCATCCTTGAGAGGCAATAAAATCACCTTAGAGCCATCTTTCCAAAAGGTGTATGTGTTTTTCTCTCCATCATGCATAACTTTTCTATCATACTGCCATGGCCTTCCCAATAACACATGACAGGAATCCATTGGGACAACATCACACCATATCTCATCCTGATAGATCTTCCCTATGCTAAACTTAATTAGGCATCTTTTATCAATAGTGACTTCATTTCCCTTTTTAAACCATGCAATGCAGTATGGATGAGGATGTTTTTCATAGTGTAAATTCAATTATCTCCATCAACCATAACTTGACATACCTTGCCACCCAAAGTGCATCTAGTTCTGAATATATTGGTTCAAAGCCATGAACCATCAGAGCTTTTGGCTTGTGTTTTCTCCTTCTCTATAATCACCATTGCTCTTCTCATCATAAGACTTTCTCCCACATCTGGTGGAACCTCTAGTTCTATCCGTTCCACTTCATGCTGCGTTTGAATCTGGTTCACCCTAGGTTGTCCTCCTTGATTTCTTTCTTGCATGCTATAATTTGAGCATTCAAATGCCCTATGACCTTCTTCTCCACATCTGAAACAAGTGAAAGGCCTTCTCTGGTTTTCCCATCCTCTACCGCCACCATAACCTCTACCTCTTTGAAACCCCCTTCCTCGTTCTTGATTCAAAGGATCTTGTCGAGTGTCTACTTGTTTTTCCAATCCATGAGATGACTTTCCCCTGCCGTAATTTGAACCTCCTCGAAATGGGGTTGATGTACCCCTTCTCCCTCCTCTATGCCTCTGATGGTGCTATTTTTTTTTAGCCTTTAGAGCCAATTGATAAGCCTCTTCCATACTGTTGAGTCGATGCATGCTCAATTCATCTTGAATAGAGAATTTTAGGCCATTCACATATCTAGCAGCCTTCTGTTCATCAGTTTCTTGATGCTCTATACGTATAGACAACGTATACAATTCATTTGTATAATCTTGCACAGAAGAGAGGTTCTGCTTTAAATTTTGAAACCTACGAAAAAGGGTTTGTGCATAATCTATGGGCAAAATTTTTTCTCTCAACTTCTTCTCCATCTTATTCCATGTCCTGATCTTATCCTTGCCTTTCATTGTTCGTTCCTTTTGAAGATGATCCCACCAAATCATTTCATGACCCTTTAATTTGGTGCATGCGAATTTCACCTTCTTTTCCTCTGTCATGGATTTCCATTCAAAAAAATTTCTCATGTCATTCAACCAATCTATCAACTCCTCTGGTTTAAGACTACCTGCATAATCTAAAACATCTACCTTGACCCCTTCATTTTTCCCTTCTAAGGCCTTGAGCATCCTCTCTTCAAAACTCATGCCTTCTTCATGTTCTGTATCTTGATCTGCACCTCCTCGACCTATCTCTTCATCAGATTCGTCTCCTCCTCTATCCAGTCTTTGGTTTTCCATCCATGTTGTAATTTCTACTACTTGCCTTTGTAGATTTTGCATTTCTCTATGCATTTGGGCAAGATCGCCTCTTCCTTTTCCTCTCCCAGCCATCTTCATGCTCTGATACCAAATGATGTAGCCAACAACATACACTCAATAAAATTGTGCCATTAATCATGTGAGAGCCAAAGATTTGGAACATTGGAAAAAAAAAACTTCTATTCACCAACTCTACTGCTACAATGAGAGTAAACTCTCTTATATCCAAGAAAACAAAAAAAAAAATTACCTTTTTTGGCAGATTTCGATAATTGTCAGATTTTGCCATTTTAGGTAATTTTACATTCATATCTTGAGAATCTAGTTTTTTCCCAAAAACTTCCTAAAACTAAGGTAGGACGAAAAACCAACTAACATCCTAAATTTGAAACATGAGTTTCGAGTTATTAAAAAAAACAACTTTTGAAAAACTAGGAAAAAAACACTAAATTGCCATTTTGAGGGCCAAGATGAAAGTTTCAAGCCTCAAAAAAGTGCCAAGATAAGGTCCAACTAACTAGGGTGGCTTGGGAAACCATATGCCACCTCATAATGCATCCACCTATAATATTTCGTAGAAAACCCACATCCGAAGCAAAAGTTATGACCTCCAGAAGTCCCTGCATTTGATGTGCATGAATGTGTCTAGATGCTAAGTCCAACTCCACAAGGTTTGAAATACAACTGTGGTAGAATGCAGACCAAAATATAGAAACTGCTACTAACCGAACTGACTATACTGAACTGGGAAATAAAAGAAACAAATTACAATGCAAATGTTTTTGGTTGATGCAAGATTGCTCTTGAACCAGGGATGCTCCTACATCATGAAAACATCCACACAGACATAATTAGTAGAAAAGGGGAACCTAGGAAATCAGTAGTTTATCCCTATTAAACTTACTCCTTACTTCCCTAATGTTTTAGTGTGTGAAAGTTTGGGACTTGAAAGAACTATGTTGATTCCCCATTTTCAAACTAAACAAACATAACATTAATTTTTGCTTCGGCACTAGAGAATTGCTCGAAAATGCCTTGAGAATCATAGTTTTGGTGACATATGAAATTTGCCACCTTCCCAATTAATGCACATACGTGCCCAGGTGCAGTTGTTTCCCTTTTACATAACTTTGAATTCATGTAATCGATCTTTGATTAAGATCAACTGTGTGCATAGTATCATGAGCTATTCAAATTGTGACAATGGGCATCAATTTTTTCCTCTAGCTTTGACACAATGATCCACCTACCCTAACAGTCTTCATGTGGCCCAATCAAGCTTCAACAATAGGGACCTGAATCATGGGCCCACTAAAATGACACACGTTCATCGCACATCACATCCTTGGGAATGAACACCTTTTTAAACTTGCGAATGAATGTTAGCCTCATGTACTCTAGCTCATAAAGAAAAGGTCTATTGGCAAGTCATCGCATACCATAGGCTCAAAAGTGGGCTCACTTTCAAAGATGTAATGCAAAGTATTGTAGCGATGTAATGAGGATTCACCATCTAGCATCAACAGCTACATAATGATGTTTGTCTTATGGTACAAGGCAAGATGGCATCTTTATAAGATGAAGGGTTCATCATCCCTTATTCTTTGAATCACTATAGCTTTTCAAGACCAAAAGCTTCCTACTAGGGGATGTTTGGTCCAAAAATGTAGGTCAAGTTGTTCAACCAATATGGTCTTTTTGTCATCGATAGTCATTTGGTGAAGTCTTATGTATTCTCTATGGGAATTTTATCACTTTTGGTGAGTTTTATTACAAAAGTGACTGTGATGATATTTGAGGAGTGTCTGGGATGGTATGAAACATCTCTAAGTGTCTTTGAGATAAGTTGTAGACCTTATAATGACACAAAAAATCATTTTAGCAATTTTATAAGTTTGTACATGAGATGAATTTTCCATCTACCATAGTGAATTCTCCCAAATTGTGGTGATCACTCTATCTACCATGGTGAATGCACAATCACCCCTAGTAGAACCAACAATTTCCCCAAAATATAGGTAGAATGTGGAATATGAAGGTTTTTTTATTGTTGTTGTTTGGTTTTCCAATTTGGCATGTGGTCTTCCATTCTTGATGTGGGGGACATTATGGGAGAGTCATACGCTTCTTGTCAATGCAGGTTAATACTTTTTTGAACATTGGAAAGGTTGGAAAAAAACCTCACTACCACCTTCTTTGGTTCATTCTTCCAACACTATGGTGTAGAATAGTAAGGTTTTTGAGTTGTTGAGACTAAGTGTAGTTATTTGGAGCTAGTTTAGATAATTGTTGAGCTTTGTACAATCCTTGAGGTATTGAACCACTCATAAAAGGCTAAGACATAGTAGCATGAGGAGTTTCACTAACTCTTACAAGAGTTTTCTCCCTATTTCAAGGTTTCTTTCTATTTTAGGGTTTCTCTAGCAATAAGGTCTTGTGTTTTAGTGTGTATGAATTCCATTGCATCTTGTTTACCTTGTATACTCTGATTAATACGTTGCAAGTCTAGAGAGCAAGCAAACATTGTATGATTAACCATTTGTTAGTGGTAGAACAATGTTTTTTGGAGGTTGTTGAAATATTTACTTTATCAATATCCATAGTTGACAACAATGCATGAGGGATATCCTCCCTATTTACGTATTTCTATGTGAAAGTTGACATTTTACGAGAGATTTGATTCAAACTGATTCCACACATACCGAGGACCTAGATTTGGTCTCCATAACCTCCATTCCTTTCCTGTACAAAACCCAAATGTGTGGATTTGACCCCCAAAGTATTAAAATAAAATTTAATCTTGGGCCCAAGCCCGTTTAATCCCAATTAGTTGCTACCCACCAACTTAAAAACAAAATATTCAAATTTTTATACTAAGATATTGTATAAAAAGACAAAACCCTAAATTATTTGATAATCTAAGAATTATAAAGAGGACACGATGCATCATCATGGTAAGAGCACATAGTACATCATAGCATCAATAGTGGTTATGTGCGTTGACTATATACGTTAAGGTTTTAAATGAAATACATGTTTTGAATTTTTCCTTAAGAGTATTTCAGTTCTTCTTCATGATTTTTTATGGGGAGCAATCAAATTAAGGCAAACACACCCAGTGTGCTTGGAGTGTATTAGGCTGCCTTGGGTGTGGATTTTGGTGAATTTTCTATGAGAAAGTGTCTTTGGTGGTGCTGACCCAGACCCAAATATGGTTTATTACGTGCACCCCAACAACACTGTTCCCAGCTGTTTGGCGACGAATATACGCCACCCTACACACCATGGTTTTGTGTTGCTTTAGTGATCACCTAGGCAAAGTGTGCTACACATTTTTGAGATTCTTCGTTTCTTTATTAATTAAGAATACAACTTTTACTTATACAATTCAGTTCTCTTTAGCATTTAATCAAACAAGATCCCATTTTCATTCTTGTTTTTAAACAAAAGCCAGTGAGCCCCCATCCATACTTTATTCTTCAAGACAAAGATACCAGGCAATACTTGTGTATAAATTGGCAACATCTAATGGGGCTTTAAATTGAACAATTCCAATGTGGGTATCTATTTTGGGTCAACACTAAAATGGCTCAAGTTTATGGTGTCAGGAACGCTGAAGGTTCATTCCAAACAGTTTGGGATGAATCAATACCAGGGATTGTTTGCTGGTGGGTGGGAACCACTGACCCAACAGTGAGGCCACCTGTTATTCAAAGTGCCCTATACAGTATTTAATTAACATGTACATTCAGTCAGACCTTGATTGCATGGACAGAAAAGATAAGGTGGAAGCTTTATATATACAGACACAAAAATAAAAAGGTGTAGCTGTTCACATGGAGTTTGATTTGATTCCTCTGGTGGGTCAATGCAATAATTTTCTATAAGTTGTTGGGCGGGGCAGTTGCAGGGTAAATCATTAGGTACCCAATTGTCATGATCATCAACTTTAAGCACAAGATATTTTATAAACCACAGACCACCACCCAATTGCCATACCCTAACTGTTTATGATTCCTCTTCTACTGACAAGCTGGCAGCAAGGGAAATATAGCTTTCTATGTTTCCTAAGAATAAATGGAGGGTCCCATGGACGGACAACTTTATATCATTCAAATGGATTGCAGGGTGGCAGCACTGAAAGTGTTAATCGGCAAATGCAGGAATATCATTTCAGAAATGGGCATTTGGTTGGATTTTTAATCGCTTGCAGGCTGTGCTGTTAATTTTTTCTAATCCAATTGCTGTGTATAATTATTGGTTTTCAGCTTTTGTCTTAAATTTGCTTCCCTTTTTTTGTAGGTAAATTAATTTCTTAACGTACAAACAAATTTTGTGTATGCGAGGCTGAATGCATAAAGTTTCTGTCATGGTCATTTGAAAACTGAGATCTACAGAGAATTGGATTCCGCAACAGTGTTTGAAGAATCATAAAAGATAAGATAATATAATGTAATATGATATGATACTTGATGGGGGTAATGTGTAGCTGTTCGATTTTCGAATCCTTTTAGAAATGCATACTAGATTATGATTGTTCTAAAAAGCTATGAAACTCTATTGATGGTGTAGGGTTGACAAGGAGAAATAAACAACCCTATCCTAATTTAAGAGAAGAATAAAAACCATTTTAGTTAGATAATTAAATGAATATTAAATATTTATAATTTATTTTAGATATTAGTGTTGTGATGATGTAGATAAATTAAATGTGTTAAAATAAATAAATGTTGTGGAAAATGAATACAATAATGAAAATATTTAGTTGAAAAAATATAACAAACGTTAACTATTGATTTGTCAATAATGCAGGAATATAAGTGAAGCTTAGAAACATGTTTTTGAAATTAGTGAATGATTGGTTTATCACTTTGGAATTGGATCACTTTTACAACTATAGACTCAATGCTACAACCGTGGATCTGATCTAACATGTGGATTTGATTTGTGCATGTGGATTGGATTTCTACTAATGTTAACAATGTTGAATTTAGTTTGCCTTGATGTTAGTTTGTTTTCACATAAAAATTGGTGCTTGTGCTTGTTGGTTTACACATGGTAAGGATAATAGCTTTCCTTGTGTTAAACTATGTAAGAATACTAAATAAATGACTAAACAAAAGATCAAGGATAATACTCTCAAACATGCAAAATACCCTAGATGTTTGTGCAATGTAGATATCGTAAAAAGATGCTCCTGATAATGCATGTACAAGTAATAAATGATATCTCTAGGATGGAAGGAATCTAGATGTCTTAATGGTGTAAAACAAACTAGGGCTACACCTTTAAAATACAACACCAAGAGTCATAAACAAAACACTTTCCCACCTCGAGATGGCACACAATAGTAATGAGGATAGGTCAAGTTGGCTCGATAAATAGAATTTGAATTTTAAAAATAAAGGAGTCATTTATGCAAGTGCACAAGTAATCGAGATCACTTTCATGACTACAGATATGATCTCAGACAAGAAAGAGGTAAATCTAAGGATTAGGACTGGTCCTTACAAAATAGTGTAGATAGAAACTTTTAAGGCTTAGGTTGTGTTTTTACTCCTAATTAAAATGCATCATTTGTACTCTTGTCTTTGCATAAAATTCACTCTAATAGAAATGGGTCTAAAACATAAGGGAAAGGGCATGCATATGCAATTTTCACCATTACAAGGGTTAAAAGATAATTACATAAAAAATATATGTAAATACAAGTTTGAAGTTATTTAGAGAATAAATGAATTTTTGGGGCTTATCGGACATGGCTCTTTTGTAACTATCACACTTCTATTACAAATTTTAAAAAATGGTTAAAATAAAAAGCGACAATTGTGGGGCTAGTAAGTTAAATGGATTTGATAGATGATTTTCTAAGAAGTTTTGGTGTTTCACCCTTATGAAAAATGTATATAATGCAATGTATACTACATGAACCATTCACGTTTCTATTAAATAAGTTATTACAAGGAGAAAATATGAAAATAACTTAAAATTTAGAGGCATGAAATTGTTTAATATTTTATGTATATGTGTTCAATATAGATGGTTTGGTATCTAGAAGATTGGTTAATCTGGATTCATTTCCTATCAAAACTTTTGGCAAGGTGAAATGGAGAAATTCACTATAATTTTTACTCCTTTTGTAAGATGAACCCATCCATTGTATCTAATATGTTGATTGAATACTTAAAAAGCCCTCTATAGCTTGCTCGTCCTACATGGGATCCACCCCGATGCTATTCAAAAACTTACAAAAGGTTTTTCCTTCTTTGCTTGCTAAATCTAGTCATGTGAAGGCCACTCTCAAACATGGCTCTTGGTTTGTCTATGCATCCCTTCTAGCTATCACACACTAGACATGAGACTTTGTAGTCTTTGAGGAGATATCAATTTGTGTCCTTGTTTGGGTGGTGTTTCCTAGGTTGCCTTTGCCGTATGAGAATTTCTTTCCAAAATAGCCACCTCACTAGGGAAAGCCATTTTTGTTGAGCTTGATAAAATTTTCTCATCTCAACCACAAAAGTGTGTCTATCTTGAAATTGATCTCTCAAATATCAAGTAAGGAAACCATTGACATTCATATTGGCCAAATATGACACCTACAACATATGCTTTACTTGAATGTTCCAAACACTTTCTTCCACTACCAATCCTTTGACCATAAGATTAGATACTAGTCGTTGGCTACTTCTTAGAACAAATTTGTTCCTCATTTGACTAGTAATGTTCGTAAATTGTAGAAAATAAGGAGGATTGGTTAACCATGGTTAGTTGCAAAATAACAAGAATACTAGCACTGGTACTACTCCACCTAAAAGCTTAGTTGGAAATGGTGGCCAACCACCAAAGTTTGAGTATGGTACAATGTTAAAACCTTATGACATAGGGAAAGCAGTTGTTTCCTCACTTTGTGATTTGTCTTGTGAGGTGAATAAGATAAAGTTTACTAGAATGTCGAAAGTGATTTCCATGTTATCTTCTCAACCAAAAATTATTACTCATTCTTCTTCCTCTAGGTAAAAGCACAAACTTGTTTCACACTTTATAAAGGAATCAGCCAACAACAAAAAATATTCTGAACTTCGACCACATAAAAGTGGTCTTTATGTTTTGAATTTTAAAATGATGTAAACTAATGAAATGTAGAACTTTTGATGAAGTTTATTCCTATAATTTTTTAGATTTTTAAAAAATAGTTTTCATTTTTTTTTATCAATTTAATAACAAATTTTGAAATGCTGAAAATTTCAAAAAAAAGTGACATTCACGTGACATCAAGAAACAAATTAAAATAGACAAGATGGCGTTCGTGTGCTCTGCAAGCTGAGCTAGGGCGATCGTGCCTAGCTCGTTCTCTGTGTGTTGCTCGCTTCTGCGTTGTGGGGGGGGTTTTTTGAAGCTTTCGGGGTGGTGGTGGTGGGTTTTTTTCTTTTCTGGAGGCCTTCTTGCTGCCGTTTGGGTGGCTTGTGGGTGGAAGGGTTTTGATCCTTCCCTTGGGGTTTTGTCTTTTTCCATTTCTTGCAAACGTGTCCTGGGGGTTTGCATGCCTGCTGGGGTTCTTGTTTTTTGCTATGCAGGGTGGGGAAACATCTGGGGCTAGCCCCAAATTGGATTTCCGATCAGTAATTGGTTCGAAGCCTCCAGCGCATGGAGTGAATGTTTTTGATAATACGCTGTTTTCTTCAGAAATGGAGATGAATGATCTAGGATCGGTTAGTGGTTCCTGAATAACAAAGATTAATGGGTGTTTGAAAAGATGCAAAGAGAGACCGAAGTTGATTATCCCGATGGAAATGCTTGCAGATGATATTGAATACTATTCAAGGCACTCTTTTTATTGCAAGTTCATGGGTTTGAGAGTCTCGCTGCAATTTTTGGAATCTTGGGCTCAGCGGACTTGGATGCCAGAGGGGGAGATGGAGATTAGGCTCCTTGCGAACAACTTTTTTATGGTCTCTTTTGATTGCATGGCAGATCGGAATAAAGTCTTCGAGGGCGGCCCCTATTTTTATAACCAGGTGGGTTTGTTTATCAAGCCATGGCATGCTGGCTTCAACCCGACTGAGGCACTACCAAGTCAGATCCCAGTTTGGGTTCGGTTGTCGTGGTTTCCAGTGGAGTGTTGGCGGGATGACGTGTTGCATTTGGTGGCTTCAATGCTCGGTAAACCTGTTGGGTCTTCACAACAGACGCAGTATAAAAAGGTAATGACTTTTGCTCGTATCTGTGTAGAAATTGATTTAAGCAAGCCACTACCAGATTCTATTGAAGTGAGTGCTGGATCATATACTTGGGTGCAACAACTAGATTACGAAACCCTACCTTTTCGGTGTCGTCTTTGTCATGAATATGGTCACTTACAGCGTAGGTGCCCTAGGGCTAAGCCTGTGGTGCCCCAACCTTCTCAGCCTTCTCGTAATCCACCTAGGGCTGATATTGGTAAGGAGCCTATTCCGGGTGATGGTAATGGAGATGATGGCTATGTCCCTGTCAAGGCTCGCAATAGGAATCGGGGCCAGAAGCGGACCTTGAGGGAGAGGCAGGTTGATGAGACTTTTAATAGGTTTGAGGTGTTGGATGATCTCAGCCAGGGGGAAGTGAATCCGGGGTTGCTGAACTTGGATCAGGGAACTTTGGGTACAGGACAGGATGGACCACCATTGGAGGCCATGCAGGTTGTGCAAGAGATTGGGGTTGGGGAGATGGATACGGATCAACAATTGATTGTCCAGACTGAACAAGAATCTTCTATTGGAGCTTCGAAGAGTGGTGGAGGTGGTTCCCCATTGCCCCTGAAAGGAGGCAAGAATGTGGGGAAGAGCTCTTTGGCCTCCCCTCTTTTGGGTATTCAGCAAATTGAACTGAAGAAAGGGATTAGTGACAGGACTTCCAAGTTGGGAAGGAAGAAGGATATGGAGAAGATTAAATTAACTGGGGAAACTTTGGTGGAGTCAGGGTCAGTCAAGACTCTAGATTCACATTTTTCATGCCCCCAAAAATGATTGTTCTCTCATGGAATGTAAGGGGCTTGAACAGTGGCCCTCGACAAAAAGCTGTTCATGATTTGGTTCAGAATCATTCTCCGGATGTTCTTTTTCTTCAGGAGACTAAATTATCTATAGATAATATGTTGGCCATGGCTCCTAAGTTGTGGAAATATGGTGAATGCTAGTGTATGGGGGCTCTTGGTGCTTCTGGAGGGGTGGCTTGTTTTTGGAACCCTCGGAAGATTTTCCCTCTCTGGTGGATGTCCTCTAGATCCTCTATATCCCTAGTCGCCTCTTGGTATGAGACTGGTGAGTGTATTCTCCTCTCTAATGTGTATGCTCCTGTTGAGTTTCTGGGTAAACAACTTCTTTGGTCCCATCTTCGTTTTGTTCGTAGCTTAGCTCCTTACCATCCGTGGGTTGTGGCTGGCGATTTTAATGCTATTGTGGAGTTGTCTGAGAAAAGAGGTGGTATTCCTAGGTTGGAGCCTTCTGCTCTGTTATTCAGAGATAGCATTTCTGAATTAAATCTTATTGATGTTCTGCCAAGTAATGGTTGCTTCACTTGGAATAATAGGCGAATTGGTGAGAGTTGTGTTGCCGAGAGGCTTGATCGATTCTTGGTTTCCTGTTATTGGGTTGGAGACTTATGGTCCACTCGATCTGAAATTCTTGATTGGAGAGGCTCTGATCATTGGCCTATTAAGCTTAGCATTAGCTCTGCTCAGAGGCCTCGTTCTCCCTCATTCAAGTTCCAGATTATGTGGTTACGAGATCCTACTCTTCATGAACTTGTGGCTGAGTGGTGGTGGATTGGTAGACCACCTTTTGGTACAGCAATGTACACATTCTCCAAGCTTCTTCAGTTTGTCAAATATCAGCTTAAAAGGTGGAATCGGCGATGTTTTGGTAATATCTTTCATGCTAAGGTTGCTGCCCAGGAGGAGTTGAATAATATTACGCAGTTGATTCGTGAGAATGGGGCCTCTGAGGATCTTCTAAGGGAGGAGGCTAAGACTTTGAAAGTGGTTGAGGAATTTGAATTGCGGGAAGAAATCTATTGGAAGCAAAAGGCCCGGGTTGAATGGTTACAGGAAGGTGATAAAAACACCGCCTTCTTCTTCAATTCTGTGAAGGACAGGAGGTATGGTAATTCCATTCCTTTTTTGGTGAATGATAGGGGTGAACGTCTTGCCTCGTTTCAGGAAATCTCTGCTGAGGCATCTCAGTATTTTGCTACTTTATTTAGGGAGGATTCTCGAGGGGGCTCTGTTGAGGAAGCATAGGTTCTTTCTTGTATTCCTCAGTTGGTCTCCAGGGAGGCGAATGAGTATCTGATGAAAGATATCTCTCTTGATGAGCTGGAGGGGATTGTGTTTCAGATGAAGAAGGGTAAAGCTCCTGGTCCCGATGGTTTCCCAATTGAATTTTTTCAGGAATTCTGGGATATCATAAAGTTGGATCTTCTGGCGGTTGTCCTTGAGTCCCAGAGGAATAAGCAGATGCTTCGTGCTCTGAATTCCACCTTCCTTGCTCTCATACCCAAGTGTGAAGGGGCTGATAGGTTATCTCAGTTTCGGCCTATCTCTCTTTGCAATGTGGCTTACAAAATCATTTCTAAGTTATTGGCTGAGAGATTGAAGAAGTGGCTTAAAGTGCTGATTTCAGAGGAACAGAGTGGATTTGTGGCGGGTCGACAGATTCTTGACGGGGTTGTCATTGCTACGGAGACCATCCACTCCATGGACAACTCCCATGAGAAGGCTATGTTCATTAAGCTAGATATGGCTAAGGCTTATGACAGGGTTAGATGGTCTTTTTTGCAGAAGATCCTTGTTTCTTTTGGCTTTGGTGAGGAGTGGATCCAATGGGTCATGAGCTGTGTCACGTCTATTTCCTTCTCAGTTTTGATAAATGGAGATCATTCTGACCTTTTTTGTGCCTCAAGGGGCTTGCGCCAAGGGGATCCACTTTCTCCGTATCTTTTTTTACTTCTTGTGGAAGGCCTTGGACATTTGTTGAAAAGAAGGGTGGAGCTTGGCACCATTCAGGGTTGGCGATGGGGTGGAGACTTGCCTCCGCAATCTCATTTACAGTTTGTTGATGATACTGCCTTGATGGGGATGGCTACTGTTAGGGAAGCTACTAACTTGAGGCAGGTGTTGGACATATATCTTGTTGCTTCAGGGCAATTGATTAATGAAGAGAAGTCATCCATATTCTTCTTCAATACGCCGACCCCCATTCAGAGAAGAATTGCTAATATCTTGAGGTTTCAGATAGGGGTTCTCCCTTTGACGTATCTGGGTTTCCCAATTTCTGTTCGCCCTCTTCCCAAGGGTTCTTGGCAGAATATTATTGATAAGCTCCGTGCAAAAGTTAATCATTGGACCCACAGATGGTTGTCTTTTGCAGGGCGGGTTCAGCTTCTCAAGTCGGTGGTGCAGGCTCTCCCTACCTACCGATGTATGCTTCAGGTGGCTCCAATGGGTTTTCTGAGGGAGTTGGATTCTCTTGCGAGGCAGTTCTTATGGGCGGGAAGTTTGTCATCCTCCAAGTGGAGCCTGGTCAGGTGGGATGTTGTGTGTACCCCAAAGCAATTTGGTGGTCTTGGTCTTCGACAGTCTGCGTTATCTGGAGTGGCTGTGGCTGCTAAGCTATTTTGGAGATGGTGTGTGGAACTGGATCAGCCATGGGCCAGGATATTATCTCATAAGTATTTCCCGGGGATTCCACGGTAGGATCTCCCTCGTTACCCTCTTGAGGGGAAAGGTTCAGTGATTTGGAATACTCTTCAAAAGGGTGCTAAGCTTATCAAGGAAGGTTTATTTTGGATTTGTAGATGGGGAACTGAAGCTCTCTTCTGGTCGGATTCTTGGGATGGATTCCCTCCACTTACTTCTCAGTTCCCCAACCTTCTTCCTTTGTGCCAAAGATTTCTCGAGGCTGGCTGGGCTAGGGTGAGTGACTTCAAGTCTGTTGCTTCTTTTGGTCAGTTGGAGGTAGCTCATTGGAAGGATCCCGCAGTGTGGCCAGATTTGGGACTTGTGGAAGATAGTGCTGAGCTTCACAAGATTCTTCATAGTAGGAGTTGTAGTTCTCTTCTGGAAGAGGATATTCTTGCTTGGACCCATAATCCTAAGGGGGTTTACTCTGTTGCTTCTGGTTATCAGGTGTTATTGGCTCAGAAGCTAATTGGGGTAGAGGTTCACTGGTGGAAAAGGGTGTGGAATAAACTCTCGTGGCCTAAATGCAATTGCTTTGTTTGGACTTTGGCTTGGAATAGGTGTTTGACTTGGGATAACATTCGTAAACGGGGATTTCAAGGACCTTGAATTTGTGTTTTGTGTGGGGGAGCAGAAGAGGATTCTTCGCATTTGTTCTTCCGGTGCCCCTTTGTTGTGCAGCTTTGGCATTGGTGGTGGGAGGTATGGAAGCTTCCTTGTATTCATGCGTGCTCTTTGGTTGAATTCTGGGATAGTATGGGAAGACCTCCTTCTATGGCTTCCTTTTTGCAGGAAGTTTGGTTCGTGGGTCCTACCTTTCTGCTTTGGCAGATTTGGCTAGAGCGGAACCGCCGAATTTTTCGTGATCAGAAGTTGGTGGGTCGGCAAGTTTGGCTGCGTATGCTAGGAATGGTGCAGGAGTCAGTTTCAGCTAAATGTGATTTGGTTTTCCCCTTGGAGAGAGGTGATGATGAGTTGGTGGCCAGACTGGGTCTTCAAGAAATTCATTCTTCTTTTGTCAGTTCCAGGAACTGTAGGCATGGAAAAAAGAGGGTTCAATGAGTTGGAAGGTGGTTGCTTCCTCCCAATGGTTTTTTAAAGATCAATACTGACGGTTCTTCTAGGGGCAATCCTGGGCCGGCTGGAATTGGTGGAGTTGGTAGGGACTCAGCTGGGTCGGTGATTTTTCTGTTCTCTATACATGAGGGGGTGAAGACTGTTAACTTCATGGAGGGTCTAGCAATTCTGCATGCTATTGAGAGGGCCCTTGCTTTGGGCTGGAGAAAAGTTATATGTGAAGCTGATTCACAGATTTTGATTAATCTCTTGAATGAGCGAAAGATATCTGATATTAATTGGCAGTTGGCTTCAGTGGTTCAGCGGATTCTTCAGGTTAGTTCTCGGTTGGAGGAGGCATCCTTTGTTCACATCCCAAGGGAGTGGAATTGAGTTGCCGACTGCTTGGCCAAATGGACCTCTGAGCATGATAGTGGTTGGAAAGTTGAGGATTGGGATCAGGTTAACCCTGAGCTGCATCTGGATTTAGATCGGTTCTTGGAGGAGGATAGGAGGATACATGAGGATAGTTGATGTTGTTTATGCTGTGGGGTTTTCACCTTGTAATGCTCTTTTCTAATTTTTTTTAAAATAGACTTCATTTCTCCCTAAATTTTTTTTCCAAATAGGTAACTTCAATAATTAGTGCATGGAAAAAAAAATCAAATTTTAAAGTATATTTTTCTCGTAATAACATTTTAAAGTCAAATTTGTCAGAAGTTTTCATAGGACATCAACTATTGTCTACTTTTTTAATGATTTTCAAAAAACAAATTATACCTCTTTGAAGAGGACTCTCTCATCTAGTGCACCATATACTTTTTTAAATTTTATAATATGTTTTACTATTTTTTTAAATTTGTAATCAGCGTCTTTTTTAACTTTAACAACCTACTTGCATTATTTTAAAAATAAAATATATTAAAACTAATCAAAATATGAAAAAAAAAATTACATATTTAGATTCACCACTCTGAGCTCTACAAAAGGGTATTTTTCTTTGTTACAGAAAATTCATTCTGATAGGAGAAATACCCTATTAAAGTCTAATGTTTCATATATTTGTGAAAAAAAGTGAGTTGGCTACCATGTAGGCAGCCAACTAGACATACTCGGCCAAGTTAGTTACAACTAACAAGCTTTTGGGTGTAACTTTATTGGGTTATTATCGGTCGGTACGTAGTCAACCAATAAAGTATCAGCCAGAAATAGTCTATATATACATTTTTTCTTTAAAAAAAATTCAACTCAAGAAAATGTGATTAAATAAATTTCAGCAAAGGAAGGCTTATTTGGACAAAAGAAGACTTATTTCAATAGAAGAATGTTTGTTTCATATCATGTTTTCTCTCTTTCACATCATATAAGTCTTTTATTATGATATATTTAAAATAGAGGCACCTCTTCTCTTCTCTACTTTTCATTAATTTGTCATGTGTGGGTTCCATCCCTTGTTACAAATTAGTATTTAACAAATGAAATCAATTATATAGTGTGATTTTATTTGTCACATCCTTGCATTTAAGGAATCATAGGTCTTCCCCTTTGTAATATTATCCTTTCATTGCTATATATACCTTTTCATAGGAGATATATCATGTTTTCTCTCTTTCACATCATATAAGTCTTTTATTATGATATATTTAAATTAGAAGCATCATGATATACCAAATATGCTTATGATACCAAATTTGATCATGATATGTTTGTAATTTGAATGTTTTCTTTACTTTTACTTTAACAAATGAACAATTTATAATTTAATGTTAGATATTTATGCAATATTAACTGTGCATTCATTGAAAGCACATGTGTGTACATTTGTATGTATGTGAATTTAAATTTGAGTGTAATTTGTGATGGGGAATCCAAGGACTAGATCGAGGAAGTATGATCGAACAAGAGAGAGGAAGATAAAAGTGGGTGAAGGAACATCTACTAAAGAACAACCCATGAAAAATATTGATGACCAAGGTGACGTACAGGTACAAGAACAAACTGAACCTAGTAATAGAAATTTTTTCTATGGTATGGAAAATCTGATGGAGATGGATGAGGATTCTCTTTTCAATAATATTTCATCTAAAGATATGTTACTGTTGGCAAGAGACACTATATGGATTCATGGTTGTTGTCATTGATGGCAACAAAGGTCATCCCACATATCCGCAAGTCATGATATGTCTCTACCGGAAGTCAGATTGAAGATTGTGGTGGTCCGGTGAACAAGAACAGAGCATGTGGCAAGGTCCGACAGATTGGTCCGGATCTCTCAGAGGAAGTGTCTTGGTGCAGTGCGGATCTGGGGAAGTCAAGAGGACTATCTTGAGTAGTATATTCCAAGGATTTAGCCTCCGGAGATGGACAAGGAAAAAGATATGAATAGTTGAGTACCGGATTCCTGAGAGACAGTGAAAACAGAGGAAGAACTGACTGACTGAGTATCAAACTACTTTCCGGATGTGTTACAGATGATGATAAAGGTTGCGGAGGCATGAATCATGTTTGGCCGACATAATTGATGATATCTACAAGTATATGCTTGATCCGCATTGCTTGGTGAGCAAGGATTCAGCCGACAGAACTAAGTTTGTAAGAAACTAGACTGTTCCGGATGCCGACTAGAAAGATGATGAAAGTACTTGTGCGGATATATATAGAGGATGGATTTAGTGGTAAAAGGTGTGAATGTATGTGAGGATATGCGAACAAGTCCAGAGTAGAGCAGAAGTAACAAGAAAGATCCGGTATGTGAAAGGACAGCAGACTAAAGAACAGAGGAAAGATGAAGTGCAGCAGATCAGTATACTGAACCTAACCGGAACTGAACTCCAGCATATGCAGATGCTTCCAATCAGTTCAAGACTGTGATTCTAATCACTTTGTAAGACAGTGTGTCTTCTTGTAGGCAGTGAGCCTCTTGTGAGCAGTGTGCTCGGGCAGTGAGCCCTTATTGGCAAGTGCCATTTTTGTAATTTCCTATTCTTCTAACAGAGAATAATTCTTGGGTTAATCACCCCGTGGTTTTCTCCCTTAACAGGGTTTCCACGTCAAAAATACTGTGTCATGTGTTTCTTATTTCATGGTTTATGTTTTGTGTTTGATTTTATGCTGCTTCAATTAAAAGGAAAGTTTAATAAGGGAAATAATTAGGATAACTGATTCACCCCCCCCCTCTCAGTTATCAACAATTGGTATCAGAGCCAAGTTCCTCCTAATAGAGCCTAACAGCTTGAGGAAGATCTGGGATTTCAAATGGATGCATATGGTTTAAGGGAGCAACTCAAGACTGCCCTTGAGGATCTTGAACAGTCAAATTCTGAAGTCAGTGAATTAAAGGAAAGACTCAAACAGGCTGATGAATTCATGAGAGAATTAAAAGACAAATTAAGTCTCTCTATGAAAAAGAGAAAGGAGCTGCTTCAACAGTTGGCAAGACAAAGTGAAGAAAGCAATACAAGTGAGGAATTGACTGAGCAAACCAAGTTATGTGAAAAGTTATCAAAAGAAGTCATTATGTTAAGACATGAAATGGAATCAGGAACTATAAAGTTTACTCAAGAGATTGAAGAAAAAAGAAAGGCTGAAGACAATCTAAGACAATCTCTTAAAGAAAAATCAGAAGAGTGCCACCAGATGGACAGGATTATCAGACACCTTGAATCTGATCTTGAAGATTCCAAAGATAATGAAGGAAAACTTGAGGATCAAATTGCCTCTCTCAAAAGAGACCTTCAAACAGCAAATGAATATAAAGAGAAATTCAAGATAAGTTCTGCTCAACTTGAAGTTCTTCTTGGAAGTCAAAAGAGGATAGATGACAAGTATGGCTTGGGATATGAGAAAGGAGAAAGCTCCGGATCCGGTCAGAAGAATCTTGGATCAGAAAATCCAAGGAGCAGGCCTAGAAGACCTCCGGTAAGACAGCCAAATGCTCAAAAATATCCATCCTTCAATGGATACTGCCACAGCTGCAACCATTTTGGTCACAAAGCTAATCAGTGCAGAATGAGAATGAATCAGATTAATTCATCCTTCTCTGGACAGTGCTTCAACTGCAAAAGGTATGGACACAAATCCCATGAATGCAGAATTATGCAAGTAAACAAATCATTCAAAGGTAGATGCTTTACATGCAATAGAGTAGGTCATATGGCTAATCAATGCAGATCAAGGGGATATCAGTTAAATATGCAAAGAAATGTTATTTGTCAAATCTGCAATAGGTCCGGTCATAATGCTAAAGTCTGCAGAAACAAGAATCAGGACAAAAGAGGTCCGGTGTATAATCAGAATCAAGACAAGGGTAAACAAAAGATGAATGCGGATGAAGTTAGGAATCAGATGAGCAAGATTTGGGTGAAGAAAAGCTCAGAGAATGTAGAGGTTGGATCCGCACCAGATTCTGGTGCTGATATTTCTTCCGGAAATTAAAAAGTGAGCTCAGGCTCAGGGGGAGACTCAAAGAAGATTCTGTTCCCCCAGCCAAACAAGTTGTGCCGGATGTGGCACAAGATGCGGATTAAAGGGTTTGTAGATATAAGTCCTGAGATGCTTCAGTCAAGTTTTCAGAGGTCCGCATGGAGTTATGAAGAAGCTGTGTTCGATTAAGTTAGACCTGTTCAGGGAGGTGCTCCGGTATGATAAAGGATTACAAAAAGGTCCGGAGAGATCCGGAAGTGCACGATCTTGTCTTGCGGATTGGACAGAGTGTTTGGGATGTTCTTGTAATATGTTACCTAGATTTATTCATGATTTAAAGATCCGGATGATATTCAGTGATCAGGACTAATCCGGGATACTCCAAGCTGTCCAGACATGGTAAACCGGAATAATGCAGGTGAAGCATTTATTGCAGACAGATATTAGGGTTTGCGGAGCAATATAAGGGATTTCTCAAAAGTTATCTGCTCATTCTACACTTGAGAAGAAGCGAATAGTGGAGCTCTGCAACAAGGTTCATCAAGCACACCAAGGATCTCCTGCCGAAGCTATTGCATAAAGAAATCAATCCAACCACTCCGTGCAAACCGAAGGCGCATAAGGTATTCTTCGTTTTTCATTGCCTCACTGCAAATCTTTGAAGAATGGCTACTCCAAACATAGTTAAGATCTCTGATAGACCTCGCCCATCATTCAAGAAACATCCCTACAAATCGTTGGAGGTAGATCCACTAGGAGCCTTCTCTAGTGTTCCCCACGGAGTCTTACATACTGAAGATATTAGGGTTTACATACACGCAAACATTGAGGAATTTGGGGAATTCAAATTAAGAGACCTCTATCACAAGCAACTGATAGACAATGCTTTTGAGCTCAAACCAGAGTATAAGGGTATCCAGAAGAAACAATTTGAGCAATTCATTCATTTCCCTAGCTTTGAAGAAGATGAATGGGTCCGGTATGTACTGAGCAGGATGCATGACAACTTCCTTTGGCTAGATAGACCCTGCAAGATCACAAAAGAAGCAATTAGAGCAGTAACTGGTCTATACTCTTCCGGGGGGGTACCTATCCTCAAATCTGTCAAGAACAACGTTGTAACTGAGGCCACCGGATCAAAATATGATAAGAGAGCAATGACCATTGAAGATATTTCGGATCCGGATATCAAATATGCATCAATGATCATAGGATACAAGATCTATCACTCCAGCAGGGAGAATTCTGTATCCGGAACTGCAATATACACAGCATATGAAATGCTAAGAAAGAATGCAGATTATGATCTTTGTGAACTACTACTAAGCCAATTGATGGAAAATGTACAGAAAATCAAGAAAGACAAGAAGAACTCCTTTAAGTATGGTACTCTCATTGTATGTCTCTTCTTTTACTTCATGAATGAGCTACCCGGAACAAGTGGATGGGTATGGCAGAATGACAAACCTGTTGCAGTCCAGATAAGAGACTATTTGCATGGACTTGGGGATGCAAAAGCGAGAAATACAGCTCTATGGGGATACTTCAAAAACTTTCAGAGCATGATGCAAGCAAGAGAGAGAATTCCCCAGTCACTCATTGAGAAATACAAGGACTCAGTATGTTTTATGGTTGACACTGATCAGTGCCTAATGGAGGCAGTGGAGCCAAGGACTGTCTGGATCATGCCCATGGGGTATGAAGTTGATGAACAGATAGTAGAGCTGCATGTTCAACACATGCTAAGTCAGCCCAAAGATCCTAAGGCAGAAAGGTTTGGAACCTTTGAGGAGCTGAGCGTGAAATTACATGTAGAACTCAGGGAACCTGAGATTAAGAGAAAAGTGAGAAAAGAAGTAGAGCACATTGCTCAAGGCCTTGGCATCTCAAAAGAGGCACTTGATGCCAGCCGGGAAAAGAGGAGAAAGGCTGAGGAAGAAGAGAAAAGCAAAGAAAGTGCTCCGGTTGGAGCTCCCACCCGGACCAGATCAACAAAGAAATCTGCTCCTTCCACAACCAAAAGCTCAAAACCGGAAGTCCAGGCATCCGGTAAAAGATCCAAGACAAAAGCATCAAGGGCTTATGAAAGCCAAAAGGATGAAGAGGAGACAGAATCAGATGAAGGAGTAAGAGAAGTAAAGAAACAGAAAAAGAAAGGATCCGGTAAGCCCTCCACAGGCCAAGACAAGGAGGAAATGGCAGAGGTAACTGTTGAAAAGCCCACTCTGTCACTAGAGAGCATAATCAAGTCGGTCACGGTGGATGGAAACCTTCAACCAATGACTGAATCCTATGATGACTTCAGTGAGGCAGACCAAAAGACTCTGCAGGAAGCCACAGTTAAATATCTGAACACATACAATAAGGCTTTCATTGAGATCATATCTCTCATTCCTAAAAGCCTAGAGAAGGAAATAGAAGTAAGAAAGAATAATGCGCATGCCAAAGATCTTGAGATCCGGGAGCAGATAGCTATTCAGCTATATCCTCAAATTGATCCCAAGACAATGAACATGATCTTCAAGGACTGCAGAGATGAGTTCAGAAGTAAAGCCAGGATGAATCAGCTCATGCTTGGTGAGACTGACAAAGTGGCACAAGAGACAGAAGAGATCCTCCGGAAGGCCTTCAAAAGGTTCAATCTTCCTGTTGTAGAGGACTTAGGTGCAGAAACAGCTGCTGACTTGGAATCCTCTGTTCCGGAAGAAGTGAGCCCTGAACAGACAAGTGAGGACTTGGGACCCTCTGCTCCAGAAGAAGTGACCCATGAACAAGCAAGCATCTCTCCTCCGGTTTCCCCTACAGTCTCCGGATCCAAAGAAGAAGAGCAATTGCAGGAGAAGGAAGCAGTGGTGACAGACAAAGAGGTTGACAGTTCTAAGACTGCAGAAGAAAAGAAACATCTGTCTCCGGCAAGAGACACTGCACAAACTGTTCAACAATTTTTGAGCAAAGAAACTCTAGAGATTGATGAACCGGAGCTTCTAAAAGGTCCATTTGATTTTGACTCTCTCTCTCCGGTACAAACAATGAAGATAGCTTCATTTGCAAATGCCAAGGCAAATGAAAAGCTCCTAAAGTCTCATATGGAGGACTGTGAGTTGATAGAGGCTGCTTCCGGAGTACTTGTAAAGATCATGCCATCAATCCAAATAGATCCGACTGCCTCCACTTCCGGTAATCTAAAAACCTTAGTCAGCAGTATTGATACACATTTTAATTCTCTAGAAAAATCAGCTGAAGACAAGGTCCGGAAGGAATTTTTGGATAAGAGATTTTCTGAAATATTAGAATTAATCTCTAAGGATAGGAAGATTGTAAGCATTGGAATAAAGAGCTTAGAAAATGCTCTTAAGGATGGCGGTGACATCTACAAATTTTGTATATCTTGGTCAAAGGCAACAACAGCAATTGACAAGAAAATAAAAGAAGAACAGGACAAGCTTCAAAGCTTATCTCAAAGTTTTGATCCTCTCTCTTCCTCTATAATAAATCAAGAATGTCAGACTATTGCAGTCTTGAATGAAATAAAGAATCTTGAGAAGGAGAGGAAGAACATTACCAACCGGATGGGAGAACTTAGAAGGATTATAGTCCCTAAGTTGGAAACGATGCATGAGGCCATCAGTGATGCCCAGACCACCGCCCATACAAAAGATCCGACAGATCTCAGGCGGGCAGAAGCTTTTGCATTTTTGCTGAGTGGTCACATTTCAATCCTGGACAGAATGAAGCTTAGTTGGGCTACTGAAATGGTTCAACTGCAGACATCCTTTGCAGACATTCTGCAGTATATGTGAGTATGTAAATATGCGGCTATATATAGAAAATTTTTGAAAATTTTGGTGTGCGGACCCTACCCTTTGCCATTGATGTCAAAGGGGGAGTGAGGAGCAGTGAAAAATGAGGAATCCAACTCAGGGGGAGTTCCGGAAATTGTATATAAAGACAGAGCATCAGCAAAGGGGGAGCATAGTGTAAACACTTAGTCATTTTTCACTAAGTGTTGCCATCAATGCCAAAGGGGGAGATTGTTGGCAAGAGACACTATATGGATTCATGGTTGTTGTCATTGATGGCAACAAAGGTCATCCCACATATCCGCAAGTCATGATATGTCTCTACCGGAAGTCAGATTGAAGATTGTGGTGGTCCGGTGAACAAGAACAGAGCATGTGGCAAGGTCCGACAGATTGGTCCGGATCTCTCAGAGGAAGTGTCTTGGTGCAGTGCGGATCTGGGGAAGTCAAGAGGACTATCTTGAGTAGTATATTCCAAGGATTTAGCCTCCGGAGATGGACAAGGAAAAAGATATGAATAGTTGAGTACCGGATTCCTGAGAGACAGTGAAAACAGAGGAAGAACTGACTGACTGAGTATCAAACTACTTTCCGGATGTGTTACAGATGATGATAAAGGTTGCGGAGGCATGAATCATGTTTGGCCGACATAATTGATGATATCTACAAGTATATGCTTGATCCGCATTGCTTGGTGAGCAAGGATTCAGCCGACAGAACTAAGTTTGTAAGAAACTAGACTGTTCCGGATGCCGACTAGAAAGATGATGAAAGTACTTGTGCGGATATATATAGAGGATGGATTTAGTGGTAAAAGGTGTGAATGTATGTGAGGATATGCGAACAAGTCCAAAGTAGAGCAGAAGTAACAAGAAAGATCCGGTATGTGAAAGGACAGCAGACTAAAGAACAGAGGAAAGATGAAGTGCAGCAGATCAGTATACTGAACCTAACCGGAACTGAACTCCAGCATATGCAGATGCTTCCAATCAGTTCAAGACTGTGATTCTAATCACTTTGTAAGACAGTGTGTCTTCTTGTAGGCAGTGAGCCTCTTGTGAGCAGTGTGCTCGGGCAGTGAGCCCTTATTGGCAAGTGCCATTTTTGTAATTTCCTATTCTTCTAACAGAGAATAATTCTTGGGTTAATCACCCCGTGGTTTTCTCCCTTAACAGGGTTTCCACGTCAAAAATACTGTGTCATGTGTTTCTTATTTCATGGTTTATGTTTTGTGTTTGATTTTATGCTGCTTCAATTAAAAGGAAAGTTTAATAAGGGAAATAATTAGGATAACTGATTCACCCCCCCCCTCTCAGTTATCAACAGTTACCTGAAAGCACAGTAAAATTACACTC
The DNA here is from genome assembly GCA_027924645.1 of Cunninghamia lanceolata. Lineage (NCBI taxonomy): Eukaryota > Viridiplantae > Streptophyta > Pinopsida > Cupressales > Cupressaceae > Cunninghamia > Cunninghamia lanceolata. The sequence continues at coordinate 24,828,242 of BSBN01000047.1, forward strand.
TAAAATAATATGGGATGAATATTTGAAGAAAAATCTCTAATTGGAAGAGCACAGTTAGTTGCAAAGTTATTTAGATGAAAAGAAATGACCCCTATTTTGGAGTTGTTAGGGGTTGACAATAGGAAAAAGTCATCAGGTTCATTAAAACAAACAATTGTTGAAAACTTACAAGAAGCATTGAATTGTATTGATAACAAGAGTCAGGCTAGTGATCCAACTGCTGCACGTAGAGCATTGATGACTATAATTTCTAGTAAGAAATTATCACATAGAAGAAAAGTTCAAGCAATTTCTGAATTACTAAATGTTTCTAGGAGAACTGTTCAAAGGTATATTGAAAAGAGAAATAGAATAGATGAAAAAATTGAGAAAAATTGAGTAATATCTGTAAGGTTCCCCAAAAAGATAGAATTTCAGAAGATGTAAAGAAATAGGTGGTTGAATATTGGACCAATCACTCTCGCGTTTCTTTCAATAGAAGGGATACTATAGAAATAATAGGTGAAGATGGTACAAAAATTTCTCATCCAAAACATTTTATAGATACAACACAAAGTGAACTTTTTGAAGCATTCAAGCAAGAATTTTTAAATGTGAAGATTTGTCAAAGGATGTTTGAGATACTACGACCATCATTTGTACGCATAAATAAAGTGCGTGAAACTTTTTGTCAAAATCATGTTGAATTTCATCTACATCTAAAATCATATAAAAAAGATATGACAGTAATTGATCGATATATAGGGCCATCCCTAGAAGCACAACACAATTTGTGAAGTCTCTTTTATGCAAAAAATCATAAGATTTAGATGAATTCAATGTCCAATGTATAAAAAATATATGTAATGATTGTGGAAATTTGAAGAATCTTAAATTACAAGTTGACAACATTGAAATGCAAGCTATTTGGAAGATATTTGAATATGAGACATACTTAATGAAGTTAGGAGTCGAGGCTAGAAAAATTGTTCTCAAAGAGAGTGGATTTCCTTACAATGAATTTATGAATAAATTTTACAATATCATATATCCACATATCCAACATTGTCATGGTGCAAGATGGCAAGCTAAGCAATTTCATGATTCAAAGAATTTCTTTCCACTAGGTTGTATTCTCTCTATTGTAGATTTATCTGAGAACTACACATTTAGTCCTCAAACTAAGATTTAAAGTCAATATTATCATTCAGAGCAAGTTGCAATCTTTGTGCAAGTTTTCTATAGACATGTTGAGTTTAAGGTAGATGGTATACAAAGTAGAAAAGATGATCGAATTATCATCAAAGAGGTTCACTTTTATATTAGTGATGATACGAGTCATGATAGAAGTTATGTAGCTCATTATATGAGAATGTTTTTTGAAGACTTGAGATGGCGTGGAATAAATCAAGAACAACACTGGATATGGTCTGATCGATGTGCTGGTAAGTACATTGTTTAGAGTTTAATTTTAAATTTTTATTTACTTTTAACTTCGAGACTTAAATTGTTCAATTACTTATAATATATTTAATATGTCAAGTTTTTTGAAGCTAATTTAGTTTGAGTGTAATTATGTAGTGCCCCTCCATTCTCACCATGGATGTGCAGGTAGTTGGCTCAGGATACTTTGAACCAATTGAATTGGTGGAGAATTTTGGAAGGGAATCTTCACTACGGTTGAAGGATGTATAAGTTTTTGCCTTCAAAGATGAGTCTGTAGAAGGCTTTCCAAACTCGCTTCCTTTGGGTAGCCACTTCAGTTGTTTTGACCTTACTGTTGCATTGACAACATTACCAGTTTGCTTCTTACAGGTATGAGGCCAAATTTGTGAGCCAAGACTTCATTTTGAATAATGGAAGTGTTATTTGCAATAAGAACCGTTTCTATAGTCATAGTTGGCACCTCTATAATAAGAATACGTTGAAAGACATTTGCCAATGAAGCATCAATGCCAACAATGTAAAACTTAATCTCCTCCTCATTTAAAGTATTAACTTCAATTTTTAAATTCTTGCAAATCCCTAAGGCATCAACTATTATCAACCCCAAAAGATGCATATGCTCCAGAGTATTGGATACCCTCTATATAGGAAGGAACATCTGCAACACAAACCACTTTGGTTCCTTGCATTTGAGATGAGAGAGCAAACTTGATGTTATAAAAAGAATATGGATGTTAGGAAACGAGTTCGCCTTCCACATACATGCATTTGAGATGGATAAAATTAAGAATGCAAATTATATCATTCATGCAATTAAAGATTAAGATCTTCAACATGGTCGACTTCATGAAAGAACTTATATTTGAATAGGCTTATCTTTGACCAATACATAAATATCATAATTAAGAAGACCAGCAATAAGATTAAAGGCAGCAACTAATAAGACAAAAAGGAAGCAATTAATTAGTTTCAAATGAAGCGCTTATGTTATGGAAGGATACGAATAAACAAAGAGTCACCTCCTTAGATGGCAGCCGACCCCATGAAGGATCACCACCTTTGGGTGAAAGGGTATGAAATGAAGCGTACAAAAAGATATATCAATCATACACCCAAGGGGGGCATTTTTGTGGGAAAGTTTCTAAAGTCTTTTCAACAAACTCATTTGATGGGTATCCCTGCAATCATTGCAAACCACCCGACCACATTTCTTTGAGGCAATTATTCGAATGGTTTAAACGCCTAGTTTATGCTTCCACATTTTACATTTACAACTGCTACGTTTGGTAGAAATCAACTTTCTATTATGCTTTGATGGTCGTCCATATCCTATTGCAATCTCTCATTTTGGGATGTGGGTAAGGAGGTGATGGTTGGCAGCAGTCGCAGAGTCTAGTTTTACATCTGCCGATTACAAGTAAGTTATTAAAACCTTCCTCTGTAACTTCGTTCTGGATATGCCTATTCTTTTTCACATTCTTCTCAACTTTCATTCTTAAATTGGAGGTCCTCTTATATTTTTCCTTCCGTGAGCATCTTAAATCTTCTTACGGCTTTTGATTATTCTATATTCTTGTGATAAATTTGTCAATTGGAATCAGCCAAGTATTAAAATTAGTCAAAGACTAATTGTCTTGTGGAATGATCATACTATAGCTACATTCACAAAGTTGATGATAGTTGGCTATCGAAAATAGATTGCTCCTTTTTTATTTAAAGGTGTGTTAAATATTGTAATAACCTGCCTTAGTAGAAACTGTAGATTGAACTTTTGAAGGTTAGAAATACTTCAGTTTATATTACTATTCTCATCCTAGTAATTGCTAATGTTAGCATTGGATTAAAGCTACAAACTTAGCATTACCAGATATTTAGTTAAGAGTCATATTTCAGCCTTTGTTTCATACTTGTTATTTATGCAAACATTTCATATATTAGGATTAGATATAAGGTTAAGGCTTAAGTAGTATCCTTATGACAAATGGTCTTACTTTTCTCTCTTAGAATGTTATTTATAGTATATTATGCTCTTGCAGAAATAAATCTCTTGATAAAGAATAATATATATATATATATATATAGAGAGAGAGACAGAGAGACATGTTAGATTAGACAATGGATTAATGACACTTCTTTCTTAGAATTAATTGGTATGGGACTACGTGGTAGGGAAAACTCTTTTAGTAGACTATAGAAGATAAATTACTTCTATCAATAATAAAATTGTTTTCCCAAATGTCGATCTTTCATTACAAGCCTCATCTTATACTGGCAATGTTTATCGACTGTATTGTGGTAGAAGTTTATGGAAGGCATCACCTTTAATGCTTAGCTGATCCATATAATTTGGTTGCTATACTTACCTGAGTCATATAATGTCGTTTGTATATACTTAGTTGCTTCAAATTTTGTTAGTATCTTAGAATCGAATGATACCTGGAATCAAGGTTGCATACGTTGCTCTATGGAGTCATCATACTCAGAAGTTTTATATAAGGTTTCATCTACATCATTAGTTGGAATCTAACCTTTCTGTTGATTATAGAGATTTCAATTATATAGTTTACATTGTTCTTGTATATGTATATTCTTAATAATATAAGATTTAGATAGTAATAAAATAGAAGAAAAGAATAACTTCTATATTGTCATATCTATGTTTCAAATAAGATATATAAATTGATTTTATTATGTTAAATGGTTATGTTATTGGTTTTTACCCTTGACTGAATCAGGTATGAAGGTCAATATGTTCTTTCTATTTTGTGGTTGTAGTATTTTGGTTGCACAAGTGGGTTGTGTTGAGAAGTAAGGTAGAGCGATCTTAAGTTCCTAAATATATCTAGATCAATATTAGAAACATTATGTAAGTTTTAATCAAACTTTAAAAGAAATGTATTGGGTGAGTGGAATATTTACTCAGTAAAGAGTATGAGTTGAAATAAATAGCTTATTTCTTGTTGAACTAGAATTTGATTTGGAATATAGTGTAATATCTTGGTTAGTTTTTGGTTATAAATCCAATACTTACTCTTTTACCACAAGTCTAAATGTCAATATGAAACCTTACTTGTAAAAACATTTGGAACTATTGGGAACTATGGAAGATAAGGCTCTCGTAAGTAAGAACATTCTTGATATTTATAGTCAAATAGTTTATTAAACAAGATCTAAGTATTGTGTGGAGTTAATATGGCATAATAGGTTTTACCTATATGTGAATACAATTTTGCTAATTATTAGATTTTATTTATGAATTAGTAAGAGTTATGTATGGTAAAGTGTTTTGATTTACACGTATTTGATAGTTTAGAATGGTGCCATGGTTATTTGGGATGTATTATAGTTTTGTAATATAGAATTAGTCGTCTTTATTTGAGCATATGTAAAGGGAGTTCTTTTATCAAATTCTAAGTGAGTAGATATTGCATGCAATAGTAAGGTGTTGTTAAGAGATTTATGCATTTGTTAATACATATATATAGTGAAATAGTACTATAAATTACTCTAGGGAGAAATTGAATATAAAATGATAATTTTATGGACTTTTTATTGAATTATTGTGATCTAAGTAACTATCTATGGAATATATGCTTTTATCCAAGGGAATGGTTGTAATGTTTATTAGTGCATATAGGGATTATTTATAAGATTTAATTGTTGCATGCACTTTTTAGACCTTGAATGATTTAGTCATCATATGGTGAATTTAATCTTAAGAATAATAGGGATGTGTATATTAATCAGTTTATTTACTCTAGAAAATATTATGAGATGAACTAGATCCATTGAGAGATATAGTATCTAAGTCAACCTTATGGTTGCAATACAAGTTATCTTGAACTACGATATCTTTGTGCTACGCGTACATAGGCAAGGCCATCATGGATAAGCCCCCAAGACATTAGGTCAACCCCTTAGGGCCTTAGGCTAGTATATAGTTCTCTTTTATATTTATTGATAATATTTGTGGAACTAATGTTCACTCTTAGATGCATAGATACAGGTCGGTAACTGAGTAGATTACTGGGACAAGGACTATGTTCTTCCAATATGCTAAGGATGACCTTTGTTTCTTATAATCTTCATTTATGAGTAGTGCAGTCGAGGAACCTTAGAGGGCCTAGATTTAGGTTATTATGTTATGATATTTTATTTCAAGGTTTAACTACGTTGTTTTTGAGTCAAACACATGACCCATATTTCATGAGTAGTGGTTCACATGAACCCATCTCTCATGTTAATGAATGGTCCAATTAGCACTCATTGCATCTAGGTGATGCTCACAGGGGTGAAGCATCAGGACTTCCCGGGAGGTCACCCATCCCAGTACTACTCTGACTTAAGTGCACTTAACCATGGAGTTTCCCCCAAGATCAAGCCCACTTAGCTTGCTACCCCATTTGCAAAACCTTCAGCAAGTGTTGTGCCTTATGAACCATTCATTATAGAGCCCCTTTAGCTCATTAATTGATAAGTAGGAGGTATTTTTCGTAGTGTGTCAAATTATGATATTTTATTTCAAGGTTTAATTGGGTAGTTTTTGAGTCAAACACATGAGCCATATTTCATGAGTAGTGGTTCACATGAACCCATCTCTCATGTTAATGAATGGTCCACTTAGTACTCATTGCATCTAGGTGATGCTCACAGGGGTGAAGCATCAGGACTTCATGGGAGGTCACCCATCCCAGTACTACTCTGACTCAAGCATGCTTAACCATGGAGTTTCCCCCAAGATCAAGCCCACTTAGCTTGCTACCCCATTTGTAAAACCTTCAGCAAGTGTTGTACCTTAAACTACACACAAAAACTATGTAGTTAAACCCTGAAATAAAATATCATAATTTGACACGCTGCGAAAAATACCTCCTACTTATCAATTGATGAGCTAAAGGGGCTATATAATGAATGGTTCATAAGGTACAACACTTGTTGAAGGTTTTGCAAATGGGGTAGCAAGCTAAGTGGGCTTGATCTTGGGGGAAACTCCATGGTTAAGCGCGCTTGAGTCGTAGTAGTACTGGGATGGGTGACCTCCCGGGAAGTCCCAATGCTTCACCCCTGTGAGCATCACCTAGATGCAATGACTGCTAAGTGGACCATTCATTAACATGAGAGATGGGTTCATGTGAACCACTACTCATGAAATATGGGTCATGTGTTTGACTCAAAAACTATGCAGTTAAACCCTGAAATAAAATATCATAATTTGACACACTGCAAAAAATACCTCCTACTTATTATGTTATGTTATACATTATGTTGTTATTTGCTTTAAAAAAATATATTCCATTAATTTGACCTAGTTTAGTGTTATCCTCTGGGGTTCTTGGTTGGGCGTTACACCTAGTATCAGAGCCCATGTTCACACACTGGGAGCTCTAGCATACTTCAATCTTCTATGTTTCATTGTGTTTGGCATGTGTGGTGTGAGATTGTTCTATTGTTTTTATAGTCTTGATCGCTTTCATGCCTTAGCATGACATTAGTGGGTTAAGTTACTTGACCTCATGCTTAGAAATTGTGGAGAAAATAGCCTCCTTGGCCTTACCTTACTCAATGGGGTCCTAAAGTGTTGACTGTTAGATTTAGGGCAGACAACTGAGAGGGGGGGTGAATCAGTTGTCCAAAACTTTTCTTCCAATTAAACACTTAAATCCACTTTGTAATTCAGTAGCATAATGATAAATCAATCATGAAAACATAATGCATTAAATCAAGAGTAGAAACATATTAACACACAGGACACCAAGATTTTGATGTGGAAAACCCGGTTAAGGGAAAAACCATAGGGTGATTAACCCAAGATTGTTTTCTCTATTAGAAGAATAGAAAGAACAAAATGGCACATGCCAATTAGGTCTCACTGCTCACAAGAGGCTCACTTCCTACAAGAGACACACTGTCTACAAATAATAAGTATCACATACATGAACTGGAGAATAGCATCTTCACCATGCTTGAATCAATTCCATTTAAGTGCAACACTTTGGCTCTGCCTTTCTCTCTCCTCCTCGCTACCACACTCAGATCTCCACAAGACACACTTTGAAATGACTTTACAATCCCTTATTTATACAAGACATCGACTTAGGAATAATCATCTAAGTCAACAAACATCTACAGGAACATCCGCAAGATGTGTAACTCATCCGGTCAGCCAGTCTCAGGAAGAACACCATCATCCAGAAGCTATTCTTCAAGTGCGAGCTCCAACTCCAATGCAAACCACCAACACGAACTAGAGATGATCCAAGGACCTTCACAAGATTGCCTGAATCACCAAAAACATCCACACTTCATTTTCTTACTGAAATCCTTCTCTCCTTCATCCGGAACCTCAAGAACATAGTCTGTCATCACTGTCACAAAGGAATAGATGCTTGTGGACCTTCAAACCATGAACCAATCAAGTTGACATTTCACAAAGACTTCCTCAACACTCCCTCAAATCTGTAGAACAGGATAATGCATTTCCAGATCTCACCGGACCTGTCTGTGTCACTCTGTCACCTCTAAACACCTGTCGGAACTGGTTTTACTGGAGTTGTTACAACTTCTTCAGATCTTCATGTAAACCTCTGAAATCTTTACTAGATCACCTTAAGACACATATCTGAAAACCCTTTAAACTGCATCATCTAATCCTCATCGTATCTTAGACTTTTACCTTACTGTCTTCACTATTCTTCACTGTTCTTGATTAGGACTAATTTTCTCAATATCTTCAGTACATAGCTCATCCAATCTTTATCATTAATGCAACATGAGTATGTTGACATCAATGACAACATCGGTTAGGACCATACTTGCAACAATCTCCCCCTTTGTCATTGATGGCAACATATGATGTGAAAAACTGTTATGACCATCAAGACAAGAACTTCTCCTTACTGTCACAACTTCCCCTATCAGCAACAACCATTCACATGTCTTCTCTTCCTTTCCTCCTCCCCCTTTGATCAGCAACCACTTATTTTTCACTTGTCTTCTCTCCCCCTTTGACTCCAACACTTCAGAATCATACCAACTGCTTCCCTTGAGTAGCAGTTCTCCATCATCAATCTGGATCACAATATATGATTGTGATATCCACTAGACTGATGCACATTAGTGTATCTTAGTTCATCACCGGAGGGGCAATAACCCCTAACTTCTCCTTGAGATACTCAAAAGAGTCCTTAGGTAGAGGTTTAGTAAAGATGTCTGCAATTTGATCCTTGGATGGCACAAACTCTAATCTAACTTCATTCTTGTTCACTTGTTCTCTCAAAAAGAGAAACTTGATGGATATATGTTTAGTCTTTGAATGCAACACCAGATTCTTAGATATATTTATTGCAATTGAATTATCACAGAAGATTGTGATAGGCTCCTCATACTCCACTCTTATGTCTCTTAGCATTTGCTTCATCTACAAAAACTGAGTGCAACTACCTACTGCTGCAATATATTCAGCTTCTGCAGTGGACAAAGATATTGCCTCTTGTTTCTTGCTCAGCCAAGAAACTAATCTCTTCCCCAAAAAGAATGCTCCACCACTGGTACTCTTCCGGTCATCCACATCTACTGCCCAATCCACATTTGTATATGCATGAAGAGAGAAATCATGATCTCTGGGATACCACAATCCATACTCAATTGTCCCTTTTAGATATCTAAAAATCCTCTTGATTGCCATGACATGAGATTCTCTAGGATCATCTTGAAATCTAGCAACAAGACCCACATCATTCATAATGTCAAGTCTAGTTTGAGTGAGATACAACAATCCTCCAATCATTGATCTATACATTTTCTGATCAGCCTTAAGAGTCATCATCTTTGCCCAATTTACATCTGGTTGCCATGGGAGTGTTCATTGGTTTTGAGTCTTCCACCCAAATTTCTTCAACAATTCTTTCACATATTTGGTCTGAGAAATGAAGATTCCTTTATTTGTGTGAGTGATTCGTAGACCCAAGAAGAAATTCATTTCCCCAAGCATGGACGTCTCAAATTCACTTTTCATTTGATTTGCAAAATTTTTACACATACTATCTCTTCCTCCAAAAATGATATCATCATCAAACACTTCAACAATCAAGATGTTTTCATGATCAAATTTGAAATACAAATTATTGTCAGTAGTACCTTTGTTGAAACCAATCTTCAAAAGATGCTTATCTAATCTTTCATACCAGGCTCTTAGGGCTTGCTTTAGTCCATACAGTGCTTTCTTCAACTTCCAGACCATATCACCATGATCAGACAATTGAAATCCATCCGGTTGCTCAATGAATACTTCTTCTTCCAAGTCACCATTCAAGAAGGCAGACTTGACATCCATCTAATATACTTTGAAGTCTTTGAAGGTAGAAAAAGCAAGAAATAATCTGACTACTTCAATTCTTGCCACTGGAACAAAAGTTTCTTCAAAATCAACTCCTATTTGAGAGTAACCCTTGCAGGACAATCTGGCTTTATTTCTGATTACTTCACCAACTTCATTTAGCTTGTTCTAGAAGACTCATTTTGTTCCAATCACATTCTTGTTTGTAGATCTGGGAACAAGATCCCAAGTGTGATTTTTCTCAATTTGCATCAGCTCTTCCTCCATTGCTTTAGTCCAGTTTTTATTATTGCAAGCTTCATTCACTGTCTTAGGTTCAATCTTTGAAATCAGACAATACTCATCTGAATCTTGAGCATTTCTCCTTCTTGTTTGTACACATTTGCTTTTATCACCTATAATCTGATCTTCAGAGTGGTTCAGTCTTACATACCTGGGAACTTTGGAAGTTTCTTGCACTTCTGATTCTTGATCAGCCTCATTGAAACTCATCTCTTCTTCCTGATTTACCAGATCAGTTTGAATCTGAATTATAGAAGGGGCTTGGGCTCCTTGAATCAGAACACCATTATGATCATCTTCATCATATTCATAAAACCTTGAGGGTTTTTCAATTCCTTCATCAACCTTCACATTTGTACTTTCTATAATCTTTCTTAGTCTCTTGTTATAACATCGATATGCTTTGCTTTGAGTAGAGTAACCTAAGAATATTCCTTCAACACTTCTAGCATCAAACTTGCCTAGATCTTCATCTCTTTTGATGTAACATTTGCTACCAAAGACTCTGAAATACCTTATAGTAGGAGTGATGCCAAACCAAAGTTCATAAGAAGTCCTACTGGTATTGCTTCTAATTTGAAATCAATTGAGAGTATAGACTGCAGTGCTGACAACTTCTCTCCAATAGATTTGAGGAACATTTGCTTTCATCATCATTGTTCTAGATGCTTCCTGGATGGTCTGGTTCTTTCTCTCCACTACTCCATTTTGCTGTGGAGTCCTAGGAATAGACAATTATCTCTTTATTCCATGTTTCTCATAGAATTCTATGAACTCATCGGATGTGAATTCTCTACCTCTATCAGACCTCAGACACTTTAATTTTAATCTGGTTTCATTCTCTACCATAGCCTTGAATATTTTGAATTTCTCAAGAGCTTCTGATTGCTCTTTCAGAAAAGTTACCCACATCATCTGGGAGTAGTCATCAATTAGTAACATGAAGTATCTATCACCTTGCACACTCTTGATTCTTGCCGAACCACATAGATCAGTATGAACTAAGTCTAATAATTTGGTAGAAGATTGTTCATTGCTTTTAAATGAGACTTTGCTTTGTTTTCCCAACTGACATTCTTTGCACAAACTATTTTTAGGTTTTACTAGTTTTGGAAGATCTCTTACTGCCTGAATATTGTTTATCTTGATGATATTATCAAAATTCACATGACACATTCTCCCATGCCATAGCCAACTCTGATCAATTTGCACTGTATACACCTAAAAATGACATGGTTCATCCTGAATAAATATTCTAAATATTTATTCCATTCTCCTATCAATTAAATAAATATTCTAAATTTATTTAATCAGTTCATTATCCTACAATTAAATAAAATCATTTTATTTAATTAAAATCCCAAAATCCTTCTAATGTCCTAAATCCTAAAATCCACCTCACAAAATCCACCTCATCAATCCACCTCACCATGTTGCACATATAATTAAATATTCTTAATATTTAATTAGCTAATATCCTCCATTTTCCAAAATAAATCTTAAAATCAATTATCCTTATTGAATATTTAATTCAATGTTCCCCACTCTCCTTCACAGGTTGAATATTTAATGCAATGTTCCCCACTCTCTTTCACAAATTGAATATTTTATTCAATGTTCCCCACTCCCCTTCACCAATTGAATATTTAATTCAATTGTCATAATCCACTGTCCTCCACTATTGAATATTTTATTCAATGTTCTCCACTCCCCTTCTCCAATTGAATATTTAATTCAATTGTCATAATCCACTGTCTTCCACTATTGAATATTTTATTCAATGTTCCCCACTCCCCTTCTCCAATTGAATATTTAATTCAATTGTCATAATCCACTATCCTCCACTATTGAATATTTTATTCAATGTTCCCCACTCCCCTCCTCCAATTGAATATTTAATTCAATTATCATAATCCACAATGAATAAAAGATTCACTTTTATTCCTAGCCATTGATCTTCATATATTCTCAACCATTGATCCTCATTCTTCCAAGTCTATAAAAGAAGCTTCATCCCTCTATTCTATTCATCCAGGTTATTTGTATTGTTACTCTGCAGGATTCTACCCACACTCCTCTAGCACTCCAATACTATTTGCTTGAGATCATCCTTTTGCTTTGAAGCTCTACTTCATAGAAATATCTATCAATGTAGCCATTTACTATTGACATCCTACAACACAGCTAAAAAAGTGCACTCATTAAGGGCCTACTTCATCAGCAAAGGACGATTGTAATAGGCAAACAACAGAAGCTCTGAAACAGTGAAGGTTTTCATTGTCATTCATTTGCTTCATCTCCTTCTGTCTTTCCTATTTTCTTCATTTTGTTGATGTTTGGGTTTGATATTGTACATTTGATTAATCTCACATTAACCCCAACACATTTTGGCACCCACCGTGGGGTCTTGCCCCTTTTTCTCATCATTCTCTGAGTGTTTTTGGAAGAAGGTTCCGTGCAGGTCACACACAGTCACGTACAAGTTACTTCGGCACATACGTTCATTTCTGCAGCACATATACCATCTGTTACAGCACTTCCATTCTTCCTGCGCATCTGAGCTATTTCGCTGCACTTTTGTTCTTTGTTACAGCGTTTTCGTTGTCATTGCGCATATGTTCATTTTTGATGTGCATATGTCCACTGTTACTGTAGATTCATAATTGCTGCGCATATATTCATTTACACAGCACATTTGAGTACTGTTGCTGCGCATTTGTTTATTTAGTGCTTTTGTGTATTATTGCTGCGCTTATATCCACTATTACTACACATCCATAATTACTACTCATATGTTCATTTAAACAGCACATTTGAGCAATGTTACTGCGCATCTGTCCATTCGGTGCATCTGTTTATTCTTGCGGCACTTTTACATACTATTGCGATGCATTTGTCTTTGATGTGCTTCTGTTGACTGTCTATGCGCATTCAGTCACTGAAGCTGCATCTTTGTAATAAGTATTGGTTTTAGTGCTTTTCTAGGAAAGTTTACTAAACGCTAACCTTTTCGTAGGTATTCTCTGGAGCTATTTTGCAGGATAGGCTTGGGCTTAGTTCCATATAGTTGCATCTAAATAGCTCACACTTCATTTTCTAAGGGATAGTAAAATTGATGTTCATTCAAATCCTCACCTAGCTCTAAATAGGAAAGAAGTAACTAGATCATTTGTTTCTTGCATTGCAACACTTTCGAAGTTATTGCTATCTGGGATTAAAACTAAACTCACCATTGATTTTGAGGTTAAAATTGAACTACTGCTATCTCGTTGGACCAGAACTTCAAAGTTAACTCTTTCGTGCTACAAGGATTAAAACTGAACTCACCATTGATTTTGAGGTTAAAATTGAACTATTGCTATCTCGTTGGACCAAAACTTCAAAGTTAACTATTTCGTGCTCCAAAGATTAAAACTGAACTCACCATTACTTTCTGAGGATAAAACTAAACCAAGGCTATCTTGCTAAGATCACTTCAAAGTTCTGAGCTTGATTAGATTAGCCCATTTAATTTTTCTACTTTTAAATAGGTTGGATTAATTAGTGTCTTATGTGCTTGACGAATGACAATAGGCTTATGCTCTCCCCTTACTAGGCGATCAAAGTGCCAGACTTGTCATTCTATCTGTTTAACCTTTAGGAGGGGCCTGCCCTTGGATGCACGCTTGTCCAAGTGGGAACGACCCTGAGTGGTAATAGGCTAAAGCCAAGTCCTACCGAGCCACTTAAAATAAATTGTGCTTGAGGTGAAAACTTCCTGCAATAAATGCTGCTATGTTATACCGACGGCCAACCTCCCCCAAAACCCTCAAAGGCGCAACCCTTTGAGGCTGGGAGACTCCATAACAGAGAGTAGTGCCACTGCATGTGTAACCACTTGAACGGTTGCCCACATTAAATACCTCTTGTTCTAGTGGCCAAAATCCCTTATAATCCATTTCTAGCCTAGGATCTTTGTGCTTGCTTTGGTTCAGTTTAGTCTAAAATAGAGTCGAAAAAACTACAAAAATAATGAAAAACCATAAAATATTCTATGTTTACTGTGTTTTCTTGCTATTAATTCATAAAATCAAATCAAGTGGGCCTTTTTCCAACTAGAAAAAATACCCAAAAAAATAGAAAAATCTAAAATTTTGCCCCAAAAAAATAGAGCTGTGCATATACCCATTTTTGCTGCGCATTTGTATCGACTTTCTGCGCATATGAGTAGACTTGCTGCGCATATACAGATTGTTGCTACGCATTTGTATTTCACCAGTGCTGCGCATATACTGTGACTTATGGTGCATATGTTCATTTCTGCTACGCATTTGTTTCTGCGCATACATGATAGTGAGCACATGCACTATTTTTGAGAAAATATTTTCACCTATTTGGAGCACCCATTTCAACCTAGCTTCACTTTTTGAGATCAGATTCAACCTTGCAGTCAATCTTCATTCCGTTTCACCCAAAGCGTCTCTCTCTCGTCAATCACCCATTCACCTTCTGTCAAAGTATAAGTCAATCTATTCCATACCGGTTCAACATAGGTCCTTCTTTTCATATCATTGGTGAATTCACGTAAGCCTAGTAGGTCGCAGTACCTTTGCTAGTAGTCTTGTTGAAACGACTAGTCCCTACATAGTAAGACAGGTACTGGCTATCCTTACTAGTGGCTATCGTCATGTGTCAACCATCTTACTTGAAGTCATTGAGTGAGAAAATCCTTTGTCCAAATCCTGCCCTAGGTATCCCATTCACAACAGCCTTAGTCGGCACCTTGCCGTAATTTCTAATCTTAGTCCACTCCATCCCACATCACCTTGCATGGTCTTTACTCGCTCCCAGTACAAAAAGCAAATAGAAATGGCCAGCTCGTCCAATCACATCTTTCCACCTCAGGATGGTGGTGAAGAAATTTCTCGTGAAGAATATGAAGTGCACATCCAAGATAGAAAATTCCAACACCTAATAGAGAAGGTGTTCCAAGAAGACCCTCATAAGTACTTCCATCATCTTGCTAGCCTTAGAATCAAACTCCCCACAAACTTTGATATAAATACAATCATGGAAACTGTAGACAATAATCATGAGAGGGGTACAAATGACACAGTCTCGCATGCAAATGATAGAGGAAAGAAACCCATGGATCAAAATGCTCCTATGGAAGAAATGTCAAAACAACTCGAGAACCTCACACAACAAATATCAGATCTTAAGACGGGTACAAATACCAAGAACTACTCCTTGGAAGACATAGCTCCTTATCCTTTTGACAAAAGTCTAGACATGAGACCATTCCCCTATAGGTTCGAGGTGCCAAAGTTTGATAAATATAAAGGGAAGGGGGACCCTAGAGATCATATCTGGGAATTCAATGTAGCATGTTTAGAAGTAGCTCACAACGAGACCTACTTGATGAGACTATTCCCAAGATCTTTAGGTGGTCAAGCTATGGAGTGGTTCTCACGTCTCCCACCTAGAATCAGAACTTTTGATGAAACTGTCAATAAATTTATAACGCACTTCTCTTACAACATCGAACATGAGGTATCAATGCTAGATCTCTGTAACACCAAGTAAAAGAGTGGTGAGTCATTCACCACCTTCTTACAATGATGGAGACAACTAGCTAGTAAATGTTCTTATGATATGCCTGAGAAGAAGCTATTAGAGATGTTTGTCCACAACCTAAACACTAATCTTACCTATCAAATTCAGATACAATGCCCTACATCATTCACAAAGGTCATTGAAATGGGCTTATTCATCGAAAAGGCTATGATCACTAAAGGAACTATCAAGCTATACAAAGACACACCTACTTCCAATTACACAACTTTGAGTAGTAGATGCCAAGGCGGTAGCTCCCAAGCAAAAACCCATTTTCACTCTCAAGGGAGTAACAAACAATGGTACACTCAACAAACCACCCTCAAGGGAGCCCAGACCTTGGTTTAGTTCAAATCCAAGGAGAAAATTCACACCATTAGGTGAGTCACAAGAGTCCGCACTAAGGAAGTTGTTGGCTAACAATGAAATTTCTCTATCGCCAACGAGTGATTACGAGCCCATAGTCAAACCTCCCTATTGGAAGGACACAGACTATTGTGAATATCATCGAGGAAGGGGGCATACAACTAACAACTACATCTGCCTCAAAAATGTCATACAAGATATACTAGATCAGAACCAGGGAGGGACTCAACGGCATACCTCCAATGAATCTCATGTGGCCTCCAGGGATCCACTTTTGAACCACAATAGGCCATATAACAACAACAACAATAATGGCCACAACAACAATGGCCACAACAACAATGGCCACAACAACAATAACAGTTACAATAACAACGACAACAACAATAATTGCAACCAGCCAAATCAGAACAATGGGACTAGTAATGCCAACTATGCAATTGTGCCATTTGACTACACCATAAACTACATTTCTGAGAAAATTCCACAAGTCAATGTCATCTCACCCAACCAACAACCAAGACCTAACAGAACTGGTTGTAGCATCATTACCCACAGTGGTAAAGTCACGCTCAATACCACCCCTCCAAGGTCGTCACCATTTCCATCTAATTTCCATCAGTACAATGTCATCGACCAGTTACAGAAAATCTAGCTCACATTTCTATATTGGAGCTATTGCATCTATCTCCTTCTCATAAGGAGATTCTTGAGAAAGCCTTAGTGGAAACCACTGTCCCCACTAATCTGGCCCAAGAAGAGTTCCAGACCATGGTAGGCAATCTGGCATCCTCCAACTCCATATCGTTTACTGAGCAAGATGACCTCTCTGTATCCCAACCTCATAACACCCCCTGCACATTGTCGCATTCATACACAAGCATCGCATCAAGAGGGTTCTCATTGATGGGGGTGCTAGTTTAAATATTTGCACATTAAAGCTAGTCCTCGCACTGGGGTTCTCCGAACAGGCAGTTGATCCAAGGAGGAAAATTACCATCAAAGCATACGACGAGGAAGAAAGAACCACAAAGGGAACAATTGTCCTACCCATTCAAGTGGGACCAGTAATAAAAGATGTGGTGTGTCAAGTCCTTGATCAGGAGCTCGCTTATAATATCCTACTAGGGAGACCATGGATTCACGCCATGAAGGCTGTCCCCTCAACCTACCATCAATGCATTAAGTTCCCGCACAATGGAAAGCAGGTCACCATTCAAGGCGATCCTGACCCCTACCAACACTGCAATTCTTTCCATGCAAAACCTAAATGTGTCATACCCAACAACAGAGCACACATTTCCCCTACCCCGCGATAGGACCATACTGCTGAAGCTTCCTTCTCAAAACCAAAAGAGTAAAAGATTACCATAAAAGAAACTGGGGTGGGAGAATATTCAATTGAACACAGTCTCAATCTTGCCAAGATACCTTTGTTTCCTAGATCTTTTGACAAACCCAAGCATTTTCCAAAGCCATCTGCTCCACCTGTAGCTCCTGCAACTCCCTTTGTAAAATGGGGGACCTTATCTGATGAAACAGAGGAGCGAAATCTCCTGCAATGGCTCTATACTGAGAAGAAAACACACCCCAAGATCTGCCTAGACTCCCAACAGAACTCTATGGGTGAGGTGAGACTATTTTGTACAGAATGGGGTATGAAGGACAAGGCCCCATTGGCCTCAGAAAAGAAGGAATCATTGAACCTATACAACCTTCTTCATCCTCATCGGCTAGAAACACAAATGGCCTAGGATACAAAGGCAAGGGTAAAGCCAAGGAAAATGCCTGTCTTGTAGAAATGATCCAAACACTCCAAGAAGACAGTAACACAGATTCCAATGAATATGAGTGGGATGAGCTAACAGAGCATTCCTACGACATCAAAGAGGTTGACACCATCCAAACTCTTAGCCCCTACCGGGAGGGACAAATGCAACTGAACAGACCACTAGAGTCTGATTTGCCCATCTCTGAGATTATGCCTTTCGAGGAAGGTTCAAATTCCATCGCAATAAACAACTTGGAGGAAAGTACCATCCCAAACACCACCCATTCCGGTACTCCTAGCATATCCATTCACACCATCAATGAATCAGGCCTATCCTCCAATTCCATCCCCCTTGTACATCCCAAGCTTGTTAACTGGGATCTGCGAGGAACTCCCCAACTAGACATGTTCCAAAACGATGATGCCTACATTGACTATATGAACCTCAAGGACCACCTACCCAAAGGAGATCATAAAGCTGGTTTCTCTATTGAACTTAATACCATGGCTTATTTTGGAGAGGGTGCCAAGCCTTCCATTCACAAAAATATCAAAATAAAAATGGGATCTGACAGTGAAAACCATTTTGTGGTAGTGTCAAATCCCAAAACAGTAAAAAGAAAAGATGCATCTAAAGGTGAAAACCCAACTGTGGCACCTGATGATGGAAGGCTTGAAACTCTCCTTGATGACATGTATCAGGAGAAGTCTTAGATTGTTGTGGAACCTACAGAGCCAGTCAACATTGGTACAGAGGAACAACCTAAAATCATTCATTTTGCTAAAGCTCTTACTCCACCAGAAAAGACCAGGTTTGTACTGTTCTTCAAGGAAAAGAGGGGCAGTTTCTCTTGGTCATATGCAGACATGCCAGGCCTAGACCCAAACTTGATTCTACACCATCTTCCGTTAGACCCAGGAGTAAAACTAGTGAAACAAAATCTTAGAAAGATGCATCCACACATAACACTATTGGTCAAAGAAGAACTCAAGAAATTACTGGATGTAGGGTTCATTAGAGCTATAGACTACCCAGAGTGGATATCCAACATTGTACTAGTGTCTAAACTAGATGGCCAAGTCTGACTATGCAATGATTTTAGAGACCTAAACAAAGCTTGCCGCAAGGATGATTTTCCATTGCCGAATATAGATATCATAGTCGACTTGACAGCAGGACATACCATGTTATCTCTCATGGATAGTTTCTTAGGGTATAATCAGATCAGGAAAGCACCAGAAGACTAGCACAAGATGGCCTTCACTTGTTCGTGGGGCACCTTTTGTTGGAACGTCATGCCATTTGGGCTAAAGAATGCAGGGGCCACATATCAACGGGCTATGACAACTATATTCCATGATATGATGCATGTAACAATGGAGGACTATGTCGATGATATCCTAGCAAAGTCACTCATAAGAGAATCACACCTGGATGTGTTAGAAAAAGTCTTTCAGAGATTAGACCAATTCAAAGTCAAGTTGAACCCAAAGAAATGTGTGTTTGGGGTCACTTCAGGCAAGCTACTAGGTTTCATCGTGTTAGCAAACGGAATAGAGATGGACCCCACAAAAGTCAAGGCTATCATGGACATGCCACCTCCTAAGACTCTTACGCAACTAAGATTGCTACAAGGCAAGCTACAAGCAATCCGTAGATTCATATCACAGCTGGCAGACAAGTGCCATCCATTCAGTCACCTCCTGCACAAGAACATTCCATTTAGATGGGATGAGAAATGCGAAGAAGCATTCAATAGGATAAAGGAGTACCTTATGAATCCACCCATTCTCATGCCTCCAATCCAAGGAAAACCTCTAATTCTCTACATATCTGCTACACCTACTGCTCTTGGAGCTCTTCTAGCGCAGCAAGATTACAAGAACAAGGAAAGAGTTGTATACTACATCAGTCGAACCTTAGTAGGATACGAATTGCAATACTCACAAGTGGAAAGATCATGTCTTGCGGTAGTTTTTGCTTCGCAAAAACTCTGACATTACATGCTAGCACATCTAGTAAAACTCATTGCAAAAATTGACCCATTGAAGTATCTCCTGAGCAAAGCAGCTCTCACAGGTCGCCTATCCAAATGGGTAATGCTCCTAAGTGAATATGACATTGAATATATACATAGAAAAGCTATCAAAGGGCAAGTCATTGCTGATCAGTTAGCAGAGGCACCACTACAGGACACCAATTTGACTTTCTAGATGAATCCTTATTCAACATCTCAACACATTCCTGGAAGCTCTACTTTGATGGGTCCTACACAAACCATGGATCGGGGGCTGGAATCTTGTTTGTAACTCCTCATGGAGACACTATTCCGAAGTCTTACCATTTGCTATTCCCATGCACCAACAACATAGTTGAATATGAAGCCCTGGTCATTAGTATCAAGATGGCAACCAAATGGAAAATTAGAGAGCTACATGTCTATGGTGATTCTCAACTAGTGATAAATCAGGTCAATAATGATTACCAAACCAAAGATGAAAAGTTTGTCCCTTACAAGTGAATGGTCGATGACTTTAAAGAATACTTTGTGATCATCTCTTTTGAGCAGATACCTTGAATTGAGAACAAAGTTGTAGATGCCATGGCAACCATTGCATCCCTTCTTGAGATTCCAGAGAATGAGTCATGGTATGAGTTCTTAGTAGAAACTATTCGACAGCCAGCTTATGATCTTCCAGAGAACCATACCATATGCCTTTTAGTTGGGTCTGATTCACCTTGGTACGGTAAGATTTATACTTACCTCAAGGACAACACCTTCCCACCTGACCTATCTTCAAACCAACGATGGACCTTTATACGCCAAACCTCTCGCTATACCATTATTGCTGATACCCTATACCGACATGGTTTAGATGGTACTTTACTTCGTTGTTTAGAATGAGAAGAATCCACAACCGCTTTGCAAGACGTACATGAAGGGATTTGTGGAACACACTCTAGTGGTCCTTCCTTGGCCAAGAAACTCATGCGCTTGGGTTATTACTAGCCGAACATGGAAATGGATTCATATCAGTTTGTCAAGAAGTGCAAGCAATGCCAAATACACGGGAACCTGATTCATGCACCTGCTCAAGAGTTGAGACCTTTAATGACACCCTAGCCCTTTTGCTAGTGGGGACTTGACCTTGTGGGAAAGATCCATCTGCCCTCATCCAACGGCCATAAATTCATCATAACCACCACTGAGTATTTCACAAAGTGGATTGAGGCCATTCCCATAACCACCGTCATAGGCAAACAAATTTCCTCTTTCATTCTGAATTACCTTATCTGCAGATATGGCATTCCTTCATCCATCATAATAGATAACAGAAGATTGTTCAAAAATTAGGATGTCCAGGAACTCTGTGAGCGATTCAAAATCCAACACCGCTTCTCCTCTCCATACTACCCCCAAGGTAACGGCCAAGCTAAGGCATCGAATAAAACCATTCTAAAAATCCTAAAGAAAACTGTCAATGATGCTGGGCCATGATTGGCACATCCAACTCAATCCCGCTCTGTGGGCCTACAGAACTAGTATACACACACCCACAAGTGCTACACCCTACGCCCTTGTCTATGGTTCAGAAGCCATCCTTCCCATTGAGGTTGAACTACCCTCTCTCAGGGTGTCGTTGAAAGGTCTTATATCAGACGAAGAATACAGAGTCTCCAGATTACAAGAACTAGAGCTACTGGAGAAAAGGAGACAGAAAGCCTTTGACCATCTCAAAGCATATCAACAAATGATGTCAAGAAGCTATAACCACAGAGTTCACCCAAGAATCTTCAAAGTTGGAGATCTAGTCCTTAAGGAAAATCCCCGCAATCAACAGGATAGAGAAAAGAAAGGAAAGTTCGAGCCTAATTGGGTTGGGCCATATGTGATTGTAGCTGCTTACGGATCAGGGGCATATTAGTTGGCCATATCAGAGGGTGAGTTGTTCGATGATCCAATCAACAGCATGCACCTTCTCCGGTTTTATACCTAGGAGAATCCCAGTGCAAGGGGGGCAAAAGCAAAAAAATCAAAAAATTAGAAAAGTACAAAAAAATTAAAAAAGAGAACAAAAGCAAAAAAATCAAAAAATTAGAAAAGTACAAAAAAATCGTCCTTTGGTGAAAACCTGGCAAATAGGCGCCATGGATAGGTATCATGATAAAAACCTAGCAAACAGGGGTCATGTTTACTTTCTAGCTTCTGGGGCAAATAAAAACAAGTGATGAAAACCTGGTAAATAGGCGTTACTTGTGATAAACCGCCTTCTCCATCTCTAAGAATAATACTTTGAGTCCAGTCTTTCTTCACTCACATCTCATCTGACCCATATCTATCCCATAATAAGCACCTGGTAGTTACCTATCATGGCTTGATGACTCTTCCTCTTTGTGGCCTTGTCAACCAAGGTTTTGTTCCATACCGTCTCTTCAGTGCGAGCCTAGCATAGTGTCTCTCGTTCATTTCCATGGTCTGGGTCCATGAACTACATTGCCTCTGCGTCATCACGTAGGTAAGGCCATTGTCCCAATGCGCCCTCGAGGCTTTCCATTGTCCCATCCGTCCCATATCTAGTCAGTCTATCCAGCTGAGTCCACCTCCACTCTCTCTCACCTGGGTCTTAGGCCCGTTAGGGTTTACCCTGAACTACGTTGCCTCTGCATCGTCACGTAGGCAAGGCCATTTAGCAATGCACCCCCGAGGCACTAGGTCAGTCCCTTAGGGTCCATCTCACCAATAAAGATTGCAAGAATCTCTTCTCACCAAGAAAGCAGGTACAAGCAGAACCCAAGCTCCAAGCAAGAACCCTGACTTTCCGTAGCTTAACCTATTCAAACGCAAAGCAAAGTACCCAAGGCCTTCTAAATGATTTTACTCAAATTACAGTAGGAAATGAACACATCTAAATGCAAGAATGTTTTGTGGATTGAAATCATGGTTAAGTTACAGTCTTGATTTTTGTTATCATGTCCTCCTATGCTACTCAAGGATGCCAAAAGCTAGAGATGCTATGATGGAGACATGATCATTTTCTTTGGTTGATATCTATGGATTACGCTTTAGTAATGTAACACCTTGTCTAAGGACATGATCAGCAAAAAGATCATCGAGGACATCAAAGGTCTAACATGAACGGGGGCAATCCTTGTTTGTTGAAATGCAAGAAGTACTCAGGTCATCTAGATTCAATTTTGACTAGATGCTTGTATCGGCTTGCTAGGGCAAAATCCATGTAAGCGGTACTCAGGTCATCTCAGTTTAATTATAGCTAGATGCTTGTATTCACTTACAACATTTTAGAAAAGGTACCAAAAATAAATTGCCCAATGATGAAATAAAGCACTCTAAAAGCAAAACATCCATCCTATATCCATATACACATCCATGCATACATATCCCATACAATCATTAGTACCCGAACTATGCAGAGTAACAATATTGAATGAAGTTTCCAAGTTTATCTATACCCCAGTCATTCTGTCAAACCCATTCTTCTATCTATCATCCTATCTTTCTTGTGTCGAGAGCGTACATTTGGACATCACAAAAAAAAACAAAGCATATAGGAGCATCCCATATCACAGTTTGAGTTAATCATGAACATGATTAAATTAGTAGCATACATAATACAATGCATTAGGTCATCCATATATCATTATCATATCGCATCAAATAGCAAAGAAATTCAAAACATAGCTAAGTGCATCATATACAAAGCTGCATCATCACATAGAAACTCATGTTGCATTTCCATACATTCAAAACATTAGATCATATAGACATCACATAGCATCATATCAAAAGCATCTCATATAACATCAGATAGAACCTCTAAGTCTACACATGCATCGCATCATACAATAGAAGTAGATCATCATCTCATAACATATGCAATAGATCATAAGGCTGCATCATCGTATATACAATCATAAAAAGATGTTCAAGTGTACAATATCATCATCCCTCTCTCTAAACCAAAATGTCATATACAATATACATCCAAAAGGATGGTGATACATGTCCCATAAAGTACAAAATCTAGTGCAAGTCTATCCCTGCTGCTATGAAACACCACTGCCAGCTCCTGACTGCTGAGGACCCATCACAGAAGCCCCTGACCATGATGGACCTGCTCTCTGAGTAGCCCCAGACTAACTCCTGAAGCTCCCAGCCCTCTGACTCGCTGACACTGCCCCATGGTATAAACCTCGGTAATACTATGCCTGTGACTGTGCTCGGGCAAGCTTCGCCTGCACCTGGGCCAACTGTGTCTGTAACTGGCCTACCTGTGCTTGTGCCTGCTGCACCTGCCCAACCAAAAAGGAGCTAGCTACATCTGTCCCTATGGCAGCCACGACCGTGTCCCGCTCTACACGAATGAGGCATACCTGTGCATCTGCCATGTCTCTCTCGCGGGTCAGACCAACTATCACTACTGCATTTGTCTCTCACCGGCCGTGGGCCCTCCTGAGCTATGCCTGCAACTCTCGCACCTATCCCCTCAGGATGGCTATGGCCCTCTCATGCACCTATGCTTGCACTAGCCCCTGTGCTGCCTCTGCCTGTCCTGGCCCCTGTGGCTGGGGCACCTGCTGCTGTGGTACCTGCTGGCGTGGCGGCATCTGCACCTACTGTTGGGCAACTTGTCCTGGCACTGCCTGCTCAGCCTAAGCTACCCTCCTCCACTGTCTTCGCCTCTCTCCACCCCCCCGTCCTCCTTGACCCCGTCCTCCTCTACCCCCCCTCCGCCCCCGTCCAACATGTCCCTCCTCCTCTGAATTGGCCTCATCAATATGAGGCACTAGCATGCCAGGTCCTGAGTATCTCGAGAAGGGGTGTGCCATCAGCCAATCCTCATAGTCCTATGTCACCTCGGCGTTAGCTATCTCTGTCCTCATATCCCATGCCATGTAGGGAGTCTACCAGAACTCTGCTAGGGCCTCCTCATATGAAGCCATCGGCCCCCATCAGACCCTCTCTGCATGTGTCCGCACAAACAGTGCCTGTGCCTATGGCATACCCTGTCACCTACCAAACTGTCTCAACACTCAGCCCACCATCTATCTCTCTAGTATATGCCGTGTCTGGCCTATCAACCACCTTGTCTGAAAGTAGTAGGGCAGCTCAATCCCTCGTTGTCCCAGGGCTCACAATCTAGATATGGTTTCCAGACGACCACATCTACACCATCCAATGTATGCCTCCAGTACTCCAACCTCCCCAGCTTGTACTGGGAAATAACTCCTGCATAGCCATAACTATATGGCTCTCCTCGCTGCCTTGCGAATACACATATCGGCCTCATCACTGCTATGTGCTCCCATAGCCAAAACTGTAGTAGTAGTACACCAGCCGATAGACTCGTGCTACGATGATACACCACCTGGTGCATGTCATGGTACAAGTGGGCTAGTACACAAACTCCCCATGCATATCGGGTACCCTCAGTCAGCATCCGCTCCATGATCCTGCCCTATCTAATGGGGAACCTATGTGATCTCCTGTCGAGGCATACAACGCCTCCGATCAATCCAGCCACGATCCCTAGGAAGTAGTCATAACAGTCATGTATCTCCTGCCACGAGATGACCTGTCCCACCAGCTCCGGGTTGTCAAACACTCGCCTACACTCGGCGAGTCCCGTATCCTACTGCACATCATACTCTACTAGCTCCCCAACAACGGGTAAGTGCAGTATCCTGTAGATGTCCTCTAATGTCACAGTCATCTTGCCAGTCAGAAAGTGGAAAGTCCCATCCTCACTATGGAATCTCTCCACGGCAGCTGTCAACAATCCATGGTTTGCCCGTACCTCAAGCATGAAGCACACGTAATCCAGACCCATGGCACCAAGTGCCTCTCTGTCGATCTCTATAAGCATGTACCTCTGCAATAGGGGCATAGGGAACGTCTCCCTAGACTGCAATGTCTCTCGTATATCCTCCTGCAAACACACAAAGCAAGGCATCAATCTAAAGCTGCATATACCATACTCAACATATCTACTGAACTATGTCAACTAAACTTAGCATTTCCAATTGATCAAAATAGCACACTACATCTCTTGGCTAGATTCTTGCAATCTCGGAGATAGCTCATCGATTTTCGCGTCAAATAGGATGCTAATCAAATCAATTTGGCTAAGTAATTTGCTCTCTAAAGCAAATGCGCCACTACAGGTGGTAAAAGCGCTGTTTCTCGACAGATGTGCCTCTAAAACTAGCATATGTGCCACCTAAACATAGATGCGCCGTTACATCTCACGTGTGTGTAGCAACACTCGACATATGCGCCGCCGTATCATGAAAGCACTACCAAATTACGCATATGCGCCGCTACATTCTACATATGTGCCACCTAAATACAAAAGCGCTGCCTAACTACAAAAGCGCTGCTAGAATGCACAGATGCACAGTTTTCACAGATGCGCGGCCAAATTATGCATATGCATTGCAAAATTATAAAAGCGCCGCTTCATGCGACATATGCGCTGTTCTACAGTACGGTGCATCTGTTTGACCTATTTTCTACATGCATTTATGACACCCTAATGTGACCCTAGGGAAAAATTTTTGAAGCACATATCGGGGGTCTTGCCTCTGCTGGCCGCCCAAATCGATGGACTCGCTCGAATTGATGCTCCTCATGTGGAATATCAGCTGCTCTGGCGGCCATGCTGCTCCTAGTTTGTTCTAAGCTCTCTATCTCCAATCCAGATCAAACAAGTGTACAAATGAATAATCTTGTGGACCCAGCTCCTATTTATAGCCTCCCAACCCTAATTCTGGCTAAGTGATGACTGTGACGACTTCCCTCACCTATTTTCCCTCCAGTTTTCTTCTCGTTTCCCTAAAACGCGTCCCTTTTCCTCCAAACTAACCTAACCCCTTCGTCTTCGTGAGATTATCCATCTCAAAATCTGTCACCCTTTCCCCGTCCAACCTCCCGAGGGGGCATCCTATTGTCATTAAACTTGTACCAGGAGAAAACTGGGGCATGTATCACTGTCAGACTATCGATTTCTTTGAAACAACGCTGTAAACAACATTGCATCAAATAGGGGCAAAATGTATATGCCTAAAAATGACACGATTCATCCTGAATAAATATTCTAAATATTTATTCCGTTCTTCTATCAATTAAATAAATATTCTAAATATATTTAATCGGTTCATTATCCTACAATTAAATAAAATCATTTTATTTAATTAAAATCCCAAAATCCTTCTAATGTCCTAAATCCTAAAATCCACCTCACAAAATTCACCTCATCAATCCACCTCATCTTTCCACCTCACCTCTTCCACCTCACCATGTTGCACATATAATTAAATATCCTTAATATTTAATTACCTAATATCCTCCATTTTCCAAAATAAATCTTAAAATCAATTATCCTCCACCAAATTGAATATTTAATTCAATGTTGCCCACTCTCCTTCACAAATTGAATATTTAATTCAATGTTCCCCACTCTCTTTCACAAATTGAATATTTTATTCAATGTTCCCCACTCCCCTTCTCCAATTGAATATTTAATTCAATTGTCATAATCCACTTTCCTCCACTATTGAATATTTTATTCAATGCTCCACACTCCCCTTCTCCAATTGAATATTTAATTCAATTGTCATAATCCATTGTCCTCCACTATTGAATATTTTATTCAATGTTCCCCACTCCCCTCCTCCAATTGAATATTTAATTCAATTGTCATAATCCACAATGAATAAAAGATTCACTTTTATTCCTAGCCATTGATCTTCATATCTTCTCTCAACCATTGATCCTTATTCTTCCAAGTCTATAAAAGAAGCTTCATCCCTCCATTCTATTCATCCAGGTTATTTGTATTATTACTTTACAGGATTCAACCCACACTCCTCTGGCACTCCAATACTATTTGCTTGAGATCATCCTTTTGCTTTGAAGCTCTACTTCATAGCAATATCTATCAATGTAGCCATTTACTATTGACATCCTACAACACAGCTAAAAGAGTGCACTCACTGAGGGCCTACTTCATTAGCAAAGGACGATTGTAATAGGCAAACAACAGAAGCTCTGAAACAATGAAGGTTTACATTGTCATTCATTTGCTTCATCTCCTTCTGTCTTTCTTGTTTTCTTCATTCTGTTGATGTTTGGGTTTGATATTGTACATTTGATTAATTTCACATTAACCCCAACACATGCACAAACAAACAATTTTTACCAGTACTAACTAAATTGAAGATATTACCTTTTGTTTGAGTACCAGATGCAATCTTTGTTCCGGAACTTTCAAAGATCTTGCATTTTCCATTCTTGAATCAGAGATCATAGCCTTTGTCCACCAACTGCCCAACACTAAGAAGATTGTGTTTCAATCCTTCAACATACAGTACATTACCGGTTTTGTTTCTTCCATCAAAAGAAATAGTTCCTCTACCTCTAATTCTACTAGCAGAATTATCAATCACCAAATTTTACCACTCCTTCTTCATACCTTTCCAAATCTATGAACTTATTTTTGTCACCTGTCATATGGTGAGAGCATCCACTGTTAATGACCCAATCATCATTTTCTTCAACTTGGGCAGCCAGAGCTCTTTCTACAACTTTATGATTGACAGATTCATAGGGCATTGGATCTTCTTCCTTGATGACAATAAACACCCAATCACTTCCAGATTGATTTCTTGTCTCTGATTCATCATCTATTACTCCTTCATTATCATCCTCTTCATGCACATAGTAGCAGTTTTTTTGGAACCTTGATCTATTAGGATTTCCTTGAAAATCTTTCCGGACATCTTGAGGCAAAATGACCAATCTTATTGTAGTTAAAACACTTAAAAGACAATTTTCCTTCATACTTACCGGATCCTCTTGGTAGTCTTTTTGCAATAAGGGCTTCAAGTTGAGCAGTTTCTGCTTCTCTTCTAGGTCTTTTCTTGCTTTTTCATACCATGATAGTTTCCTTGAAGAATTCTCTCTCAGATCAAACCTTTGTTTACCTTTTATAGAGGCACTGGCTTTGAATGTAGATTCAGTCTTGGGAGGGTCATCTCCAAACTTGGTCATTTCAAATGTAGCTAATTTACCAGCCAATTGATCTCTTGTGACAATTGTATGGTCTCTGAATTCTTCAATGGCAACAACCTTGATTTTATAAGAGGTAGGAAGGGATTTGAGAATTTTGCCAACAATCTCATCTTCATCCAAGACCCACCAGCGCATCTAATTCCACAAACAAGCTCATTTACTCTTGACATAAAAGTAGTGATATTTTCATCTTCTCTCATCTTCAGATTTTCAAATTTCCCTTTTAGACTCTGTAGTTTTGTACATTTGACATACTTGTCTTCTTCATACAGAAGTTCCAATTTTTTCCAAATCTCAAAAGTAGTTGGTAGGTCAACAACATTTGAAAGCTCTAAATCAAATAATGCACTTAGAAGAGCTTCTATAGTATGTAGATTGTTTTCAGCATCTGTGATTTCATTTGGGGCTTTCAGGCCACCCTGTGGAGGAGTATACTTTGTTGAATCCATGGTCCAGCACTGCATTCCCATACATTGCAATTAACATTTCATACGATTTTTCCAAAGATTA
The DNA here is from genome assembly GCA_027924645.1 of Cunninghamia lanceolata. NCBI lineage: Eukaryota > Viridiplantae > Streptophyta > Pinopsida > Cupressales > Cupressaceae > Cunninghamia > Cunninghamia lanceolata. The sequence goes on from BSBN01000047.1 coordinate 24,857,619, forward strand.
AAATTTGTTCCATCAAACTTCGGACTATATTTCTTGTAGGACGACATCCTGGATCTCCTCAAGCAGTTAAGCTCTTTTAGAGGAACTTGGCTCTGATACAAATTGTTAGATTTAGGGCAGACAACTGAGAGGGGGGGTGAATTAGTTGTCCAAAACTTTTCTTCCAATTAAACACTTAAATCCACTTTGTAATTCAGCAGCATAATGATAAATCAATCATGAAAACATAATGCATTAAATCAAGAGCAGAAACACATTAACGCACAGGACACCAAGATTTTGACGTGGAAAACCTGGTTAAGGGAAAAACCATGGGGTGATTAACCCAAGATTGTATTCTCTATTAGAAGAATAGAAAGAACAAAATGGCACATGCCAATTAGGGCTCACAAGAGGTTCACTACCTACAAGAGACACATTGTCTACAAATAATAAGTATCACATACATGAACTGGAGAATAGCATCTTCACCATGCTTGAATCACTTCCATTTAAGTCCAACACTTCTGCTCTGCCTTTCGCTGTCCTCCTTGCTACCACACTCACATCTCTACAAGACACACTTTGAAATGACTTTGCAATCCCTTATTTATACAAGACATCGACTTAGGAATAATCATCTAAGTCGGCAAATATCTATAAGAACATCCGCAGGATGTGTAACTCATCCGGTCAGCCAGTCTTAGGAAGAACACCATCATCTAGAAGCTATTCTTCAAGTGCAAGCTCCAACTCCAATGCGGACCACCAACATGAATTAGACATGATCCAAGGACCTTCACAAGATTTCCTGAATCACCAAAAACATCCACACTTCATCTGCTTACTCAAATCCTTCTCTCCTTCATCCAAAACCTCAAGAACACAGTCTGGCATCACTGTCACAAAGGAATAGATGCTTGCGGACCTTCAAACCATGAACCAATCAAGTTGACACTTCACAAAGACTTCCTCAACACTCCCTCAAATCCACAGAATAGGATAATGCATTTTCAGATCTCACCAGACTTGTCTGTGTCACTCTGTCACCTCTGAACACCTGCCGGAAACAATTTTACTTGAGTGGTTACAACTTCAGATCTTCATGCAAACCTCTAAAATCTTTACTGTATCACCTTAAGACATATATCTGAAAACCCTTTAAACCGCATCCTCTGATCCTCATCGTATCTTGGACTTTTGCCTTACTGTCTTCACTGTTCTTCATTGTTCCTGATTAGGACTAATTTTCTCAATATCCTCAGTACACAGCTCATCCAATCTTTATCATTAATGTAACATGAGTATGTTGACATCAATGACAACACCAGTTAGGCCCATACTTGCAACCATTGTGTTTGGCGTGTGTGGCGTGAGCTTGTTATATTGTTTTTTATAGTCTTGATTGCTTTCATTCCTTAGCATGGCATTAGTGGGTTAAGTTACAACCCCATGCTTAGAAATTGTGGAGGAAATAGCCTCCTTGGCCTTACCTTACTCAATGGGACTAAAGTTTTGACCTTGGTTGTGAGTCTCCCATGGTTAAGAGTGATCACTCTCCCATGTTATAAGATGGGGGTAGTAATGTTCTGCCTTATGTGTTTGTAGGTTGAAGGTAACTTGGGTTGCCTAATTACCCTTGCTTGGACATGCTCTTCTTGTGTCTTCCTTTATGTTACTAGTAAATGAGATGACCCTAATTAGTCATAAATTACTCTTGTAATTCTTTCTTGTATTATAGATGTAAAGGAGGAAAGTGTGTAGATGTTCACGGATGTGGATAGATTAGAATGAATGTTGCATGCTTTCTTCTAAGTGATGTATGGTTGCTGAAATTGGTGTGATGTGACCAAATTTTGTTTGTAACCTCTTATATTACTGCATTTATCATTCTTTAGTTGAAAATTAAAGTAATTGGTGCATTAATGGCACCTTAAACTTCGCCTTAGTAGAATTTGCATGTTGTATGATGAATATTGGATGGCATGTAATGTCTTGACTAGAGATGAAATCTATCTTTCTCTCTTCTTAGTTGTCAATAGTTGACAAGATGTTAGAATAATGGCATATGGATTTAATTAGAATGTTAAAATTCCAATAAGTAAAAGAGTTAGTGAGATAGGAGTGAAGAAGAACTTATGCTTGTTATGGTTGTGTGTTGAAAGTGATTATATGTTAATTAGTGCCTCCTTGTTTAATGAGCTTGAATGGGGATGGTAATTGCTTAGTGGATATACCTAGTTGATGAGATTTGATCTCCTCTATTGCATTGTGATTTTAATGAGATCATATAGGTGAAACACTTGTACTTTAATGCAAACTAAAAATAGTGAATGCTACAGTAATAATAATGTTTCTTTGAGTGAGCAACTGAATGCCATTGACATAGCCAAGGTTCCTTATGCTTATATGTATGGATGTGAATTTTGAGAAATGACTAGGAGTCCTCAACCAAACTCATCTATTTATGTTGCTAGTTCTCATTTTGTTGTGAATGAATGGTATTATTATGACTTGTGATATAATGTCACATGAAGTGTTATTATGAGAGATGAGATGTATATCATCATGTGAATATAGAAGTGAGTGTATTGATGACTATGAAGATGTCACTTATGTTTATGCACTAATGTAAAGATGGTAGTGATGATACTATACATGTTCATGCAATATTGTATTATGTTGAAAGCATTGCAATTGAATCTACGATGATTATGTCTTGATGCTTATAAGTGGAAATGGGTGTTAGGAATATTTGAATTTGGTATTTAAAATGAATGTAGTTTTAGAAATTATTACAAGGAGAGTGATTTAGTCCTCTCCTTTTGAGTTGTACCTAATAGGTAATGATATGATTTTGGAAAAGGGAGTCATATTGGTTATGGAAATAAATGTACTTATGGTATGCGATCTTTTGAAAGTAATGGAATTGAGTATGTAAATGTAACCCCCTATAAATGTGAGAAACCAGTAACTGTGCATTAGTTGAGTGTTGTGAATACCCATACTTGCTTTGTGTACCCATGGGATGGTGATACTAGGTACCCATCCATGTGGAATATGTTATATTTTAGGTGTGGGATTAACCATACCATTATGTGTGCGTGTATGTTTGTTACCTAATTGAAGGCCAACCCATGTGTGGTTAAAATTTATATATATATGAGAGTAACCAAAAGTTGGTTTCATAGATTCCCTTCTTTTGGTTCTCCATCCCCTCAGTTCGTGAAGGGGTAGTAGCAGCCACAAAGTTCCTTGGGCAGAGTGTGTAGCGTACGCATATTGCAGTGCAGAGTGGTCTTAACTCAACCAACCCTAAGGAAAGTACTCACTACTCCCCCTTATGATGGATCAAGGTACTTGATCCATATGTGCTAGCGTAATCCCCACAGTTCTTGAGCATATTGATGGTATTTCTTGGATGATCATCTACCTTCTCTCCATGAAAGGTATGATATGCCACATGAGTTGTCAATTAGGGGTTGGGGTCTAGGGTGAGAGGGACCTGCATGGACAACCCAACTGGAACTATGTGATGACATGTGTCACCATTTGGGGGTTGGGGTCTAGGGTGAAAGGGACCTGCGTGGACAACCCAAGTGAGACCATGTGCCCCATGTATATTTTGAGGTCCAGCATATGGAGGGAGGTTTGTTACCAATGTTGAGACAGCTTCTGTATCTACACATGTTTCGACATGATGTAATAGGTACGATGCCACACCCCACTGATGTTCTGACACATCACTGGTGATAATGTCGTGTTGGTGATGGTAGCGAGTTAGGCTCAAGGACACGATGCCATGTGCATAGACATGTGAAGGTGCACTAGGAGATTATGTTATGATGGCCTACTTGTGTGATGAGTGTAATGCGGCCTCGTACACTTGTAGAGGGATACTCATGTTTTCTTTTGATAGTGTTTGGTTCAGTTAGCATATGGGTATGTCCTAGCCATGTATACCTCTGGCTACAGTGAGTACCTACATGTGCCTTGTCCATGAGGTGTCTCTATGCGGGGTGTGTTCTGTGTGTGCCTACTTCCGTGGAGCCACAGACACACTTCCATGCGGCATACAACTAGTACGTGCCTTCTTTGGCTGGCATATGACCATGCTGCACTCAGACACGATGCAGGATGTGGTGAAGGTGTACATCCCATGTGGGTAGCCAAGGAGTGCGTGGGCCACTTGGCTACTCCATGCCGCGTGACGATGCGATGCAGGGTGTAGCCGAGGAGTACACTCTAAGCCATGTGGATGGCATGCTCACTCTGCACCACATGAGGGCTATTGTCATAGCCTGACATTGTTCCCTCCTTCCTCATTTGGTGGCTAGTATCTAGTCACGTAGTGTTGTACAGTGCAATTTTAAAGATTGTGGACTTTCTTTATGGTTGTTGATGATTTTCTATTGATTGTGATGGTTTAGCCACACCTTGTGATCTTATTTGCACGTAGCGCTCATGGTTACATTTGATTTAGTGTTGAAATTGTATGCATTTATTGCTTTATTGTTGAAATTAAATTTTTATTTGATCTTTCTTTATGACTTTGGTGGCTAAACTAGTTTATCCTTATTGTTTTTGATGTCGGCCATGTGTTGTATTGTGATTCCTCACCAATAACATATGAGGCAGACTTGGTGAGTGTATACGAGGAAGAAGACGTAGGGAACCATGAGGATGGGGGTATGTGAGGTTGTTATACATCTAGGACCCACTACCCACCTATGTGAGATGACTATCTCTTAGAGGCTAACCACCTTATACAACAAGAGAGAGGTCATTGTGGTCTTGTTTGGATGGTCTCATCTTGTGTGTGTGGCCTAATAGCCACAAGCCACTGAGTGTGAGGTGTGGATTATGTGAGATGGATATTAGCTCTTGGCTCATGGACTATGTATCATGGTTTACTATGATGCTTCCCGACGTCTAGATGGACCCTTGTGTGGCCTTGTGATGTGATTCCCTGTGATGTGCATTCATGTGTATAAGAAGAATGTATGTTAAATCCTGAATATAGTACTTATGAAATAATAAATTATGTTCCCATGCTTCTAAAAAGGTGTAAAATCATGATCTTTGTTAAATATGTTATGAGATTTAGGGAATAATGTGTATATCTTGATGGATATTTAATGAAGAATGTGTGCTTGGTGTGTATAATCATGTTATGTTTTATAGAAGTGTAGCATTTTGATGTATTGATTGATTAACAGTGTATTGGAAGAGGAATTGTAAGGGTAAAGAAAATGAAATGGTAATGAATTTGAAATTGAATATTTTATATGTTTCTATTATGAGAAATTCTACTAGTTAGGACTAAAAGGGTGCAAGGTTTTCTTTGTTCTGAAAGAAACTGATGGGTGTTAATACTAATATGTAAGGATTTTGAGTGATTTATAGACTATGGCATCATTTTGAAATGCAAGTCTTCATTGCATTATTATTGTGACATTGAAAACTAAAAGGATAGGTAATGTTTGAAATGAATTATATATCCTTGTGAGATGAATTATTTTCATAGGCAAAACTAATGTATATTATTTTGATGTAATGAATTAGCTTAGATGTTGGTAATAGAAATTTGAAGTACTAATGTGTTATGTTTCCACCCTACTTTGTGACTTCTAGGATGTAGTTCCCCTCCATTCTCACCATAGATGTGCAGGTAGTTGGCTCAGGATATGATGTAGCCAACAACATACACTCAATAGAATTGTGCTATTAATCAGAGCCAAAGATTTGAAATAACTGGAAAAAATAAAAGTCTTTTATTCACCAACTCTATTGCTACAATGAGAGAAAACTCTCTTATAACAAATAAAAACAAAAAAAACCAAAAAATTACCTTTTTGGGTAGATTTCGACAATTATCAGATTTTTCCATTTTAGGTAATTTCACGTGCATATCTTTGAGAGTCGAGTTTTTTCCCAAAAAAGTTCCTAAAACTAAGGTAGGATGAATTGCCAACTAACATCCTAAATTTGAAACATGAGTTTCAAGTTATTAACAAAAACAACTTTCAAAAAACTAGGAGAAAACACTATATTGCCATTTTGAGGGCCAAGATGAAAGTTTCAAGTCCTTAAAAGTGCCAAAATGGGGACCAACCCACTAGGGTCGGCTGGGAATCCACATGCCAGCTCATAATGCATCCACTTGTAAAATTTCAGCCGAAACAGACATCCGATTCAAAAGTTATGACCTTCGGAAGTCCCTGCATCAGGATACTTTGAACCAATTGAATTGTTGGAAAATTCTAGAAGGGAATCTTGACTATAGTTGAAGGATGTATAAGTTTTTTCCTTCAAAGATGAGTCTGTAGAAGGCTTTCCAAAATCACATCCTTTGGGTAGCCACTTCAGTTGTTCTGATCTTACTGTTGCATTGACAACATTACTAGTTTGCTTCTTACAGGTATGAGGCCTAACCTATGAGCCAAAACTTCATTTTGAATAATGGAAGTGTTATTTTCAATAAGAACCATTTCTATAGTCATAGTTGGCACCTCTATAATAAGAATACCTCGAAAGGCATTTGCCAAGGAAGCATCAATACCAACAATGTCAAACTGAATCTCCTCTTCATTTAAAGTCTTAACTTCAATTTTTAAATTCTTGCAAATCCCCAAGGCATCAACTATTATCAACCCCAAAACATGCATATGTTCCAAAGTATTGGATACCCTCTGTATAGGAAGGAGCATCTGCAACACAAACCACTCTGGCTCCTTGCATTCGAGATGAGCGAGCAAACTTGATTTTATAAAAAAGAATATGGATGTTAGGAAATGAGTTCACCTTCCACATACATGCATTCGAGACGGATAAAATTAAGAATGCCAATTATATCATTCATGCAATTAAAGATTAAGATCTTCAACATGGTCGACTTCATGAAAGAATTTATATTTGAATAGGCTTATCTTTGACCAATACATAAATATCATAATTAAGAAGACCAGCAATAAGATTAAAGGCAGCGACTAATAAGACAAAAAGGAAGCAATTAATTAGTTTCAAATGTAGCGCTTATGTTATGGAAGGATATGAATAAACGAAGAGTCACTTCCTTAGATGGCAGCCGGCCCCTTGAAGGATCACCACCTTTGGGTGAAAGGGTATGAAATGAAGCATACAAAAAGATATATCAATTATGCACCCAAGGGGGGGCATTTTTGTGGAAAGTTTCTAAAGTCTTTTCAACAAAATCATTTGGTGGGTATCCCTGCAATCATTGCAAACCCCCAAACCACATTTCTTTAAGGCAGTTATTCGAATGGTTTAAACACCTAGTCTATGCTTCCACATTTTACATTTGCAACTGCTATGTTTGGCAGAAATCAACTTTCTATTATGCTTTGATGGTTGTCCATATTGATGCAGAGGCATCCACACTAAAACCTCGACATACAGCATGTATGTCTACAACCCATCATCATCATCATATTTTTTGTTAACATTGTCAGCATCATCATATTTTCTCTTACTGACCGATATCCTCCTGCAGACAAACCTTCGACCTTTCGCCTGTTAGCAGCATCATCATATCCAGCTATCGGCAGCATCATCACATTCGGCAAGCGCAAACATCCTCCTGATGTTCACTGTTCACCTTACCGCCAAATGCTTTCTGCAGCATCATGATGTTCAACATCATGTTCATCAGCAGGATATAAAATATCCGGTTCCCTCCATATATCCTAATGACGACACTTCACGCACCTTTCCTTCGATGCTTACGTCACCCCGATATCTGACCTACTTAAACAAGTAGCATCAGGATATGACTTATCCGGTCATATTGAAACATCCTGATGATGATACTCAACTTTATACTGATGATGAATATTCCGCCGAATATCCTCCTCCCGATCCACTTAACTTCTCGATGCCTTATGCCGATACCAAAACACTTATGGTTAGTAGGATAAACCTTTATCGGGTGATATTTCAGAATGTCCTGATGACGATTATCCTGATGATGATGATGTCATATGCAGCTCCTCCAATATCCTGCTGTCAGCCAAACATAACATTATCGGCCCGCGATGGTTTTATCAACCCGATCTTCTACCTTATGCCGATACGCTCCTCCTCGGCAACACCTTACGATGATCACCCCAATGCACATTCACTTTATGCAATCGACTGCATCATGCTCATCTCCACCTACTCGGATGACGCCCGAAGTAACTGCAGGATATCCACAGAAATATCCTGATGATGCCGTTGTGATGGATTTCCCAACCTTAGCAAATTTTCAATCCGCCGAACCTCCTGAGGTGACCCGATCCGCTTCCTGGACAACTTTCCAGACTCTAACAACCAGCACGACCTAGCACATACCCATGCTAGGGTTCTCAACACATCTCGACGACGATCCTGCAAACATACATGCGAACAAACAGGAAATATAACCTAAACCCTAACCTATGGTACACAGCCATTCCATCGATTCGACGAATCAACCGGTGGAATGGATCAGCGAATCCATGTAACCACCAAAACAGCAAATAGATTACACAGTGGAATCCAAACAGAAAATTGACACAAACAGGATCTCTTTATTAATTTCAAAAGATGCAATTACAATACTCTGTCTCTCTCTCTGTCTCACTCTATCTCTCCTCTTCAATGCAATATCTAAAATCAACCGATCCTAATACATAAATAGGATTTCCTACGAGTACTACCACTCGATTCCCAGCGGCTGGGAGCTTCCAAGCAGCTGGGAGGATCCAACTGAACTAACAAACTAAATAGCTGTCCAAACAAACTACCTAAAAATAGTAAAGTATGGTCAACATGACCTTATTACATGCATTGGTCTTATAAGACCTTCTTGGAAACATTAACCAGACCTATAACAAACTAACTGCCTCATGGAGGCCAGCTGTCAGGTAGGTGCTCCTGCACCATACTCCCCAACAGAAAAGAACTCATGTCCCATGAGTTAGGTTGTGGAAGTCCTCCACCTTTACACTTTGCCTTTGCAGTGTCTTGACCTGTTCCAGCTTTGTCCTCTGCTGGCTCTCGGCTGCTCCAAGACTTCTGAACTGTAACTTGCTTTCTTGCAAGTAAATCCTCATGCCTGTCAATGTAGGCCCTTCTCTCACATACCTTGTGTTTGTCAGGTTGTCTGACCAGAACCTCTGTCTAAACTGCCTCTTGAACTTCTGCAATGTTCAACTCTGTCTTTCTTTCAACTTTTATAGGACAAACAATAGTCCCAACTATGACAACATCCTTGTCATTCCTCTCAACTGGTTGCTGTTTGTAAACCTATTTCTGAACCTGCTGCTGACCTCTGTCAGTCAAAACTGAAACTTTCTTCAACCCATTGTCCTTAACAACTTCTTTCCCTGCAGTGTCCTCAACTGCCTTTATGCCTGCTCCTATAGGCTTCTGCACAAACTCCTTCTTTCCCACTAAAATGATTTTGGCTGCCCCCTGTGCTGCAACATTTGCCTGCAATGGCATCAACATAATAGTCTTCCCATCTTTCTTGAGGGTGTAGGTATTAGCATACCCATCATACAGTACTCTCCTATCAAATTGCCATGGCCTACCCAATAGTAGGTGACAACATTCCATGGGCAAAATGTCACACAAAACTCTATCATGATATGCTCCAATCTGAAAATCCACATATGTCTGTTCATAGACAAAAAGTGATTGACTATCACTCACCCAAGATGCCTTGTAAGGGTGTTGATGTGGAATCCTTTCCAAATTTAGTTTATCCACCATTTCCTGAGATACCATGTTGTCTGTTGAACCAGTATCAATGACAACCTTACATACTTTACCTTTGCTCTTGCATGTGGTCTTGAAAAGAGCTCTTCTTTGCATCATATCCTTTGATGCCTACAAACTAATTCTCCTTAGCATCAATGCTTCTCCCTCCTCAGGATATCCATAACCGTCAGGAGCTCTATCTCCTTGATAAATGTTTGAACTTTGCACACTTTGCTCTACTTTCTCTTCTTGCACAAGTTGTACTCTCTTGTCATTCATTCTATCATTTCTGGATGATGAACCTTTGCTTTCTGGACATTTGAAAAATGGATGACCAAACTCACCACAGGTGTAACACTTTCCTGAAAATGTAGTAGAACCTCTACCACTTCCAAATCTGCCTCTATTACCTTTCCATCCACCTCTGAAATCAGACTGTCCCTGTCCTTTACCAGTGTCTTCTTGACCCTCATTGGTTTGCCTTGTTGTAGGGGCTAATCCTCTTCCCCTCATATTGCTGCCTCTTCCTCTCATGGACTTATCTTGTCTCCTATTCATCTTTTCTTCAATCCTGATTGCCATTTGGTAACAATCCTCCACACTCTTAGGGTTAGCTAAAACTAACTCATCCTGTATGTTCAATCTCAAACCAGCCAAGTACCTAGCCACCTTTTCTACCTCATTCTCATGATGACCAGATCTCATACTCAACTTATAAAACTCCTCAGTATATGCCTTCACATCCATTTCCTTCTGCCTTAAAAATTGCAGCTTCTTAAACATCTGAATTTCATAATCCTTGGGCAAGAATTTACCTTTGATCCTTGCTACCATTTTATCCCATGAAGTGATCTTTGACCTTCCTTGTTTCCTTCTCTCAGATTGTACATAATCCCACCATACCAAAGCATGACCTCCTAACTTGGTCTTTGCAATCTTTACCTTCTGATCCTCAGCAACATCTTCACATTCAAAGTGATTATCAAGTGCAGCAATCCAATCTAGTAACTCATCTTCATTCAAACTTCCATTATACTTGGAAACATCAACCTTTACCTTAGGTTTATCACTCTACACTGCCTTTAACAGTTTTGTAAATCTCTGGTCTTCAGCATCCAGATCTTTAGCTACCTCTTCATACTCTTCAACAGCATCTTCATCTTCTTCTGATTCACTGTCGTCCACTTCCCTCTTTTTGTTCTTCTCCAAGGCTACAAGCCTAGCTTGAAGTGCTTCAGCAAGCTCCTTCATCTTCCTCATCTCTCTGGCATGTTTTTCCTTCATCTCCTGCAATTCCCTTGCAGTACCATTACCTTTCGGAGGCATTTTGTCAACCTCTCACTTCTCTACCTCTGTCCTTTCAGTGACAGAATCAACACACAACAGCCCAGACCTTTTGCTGAGCTCTGATACCACTATGATGCAGAGGCATCCACACTAAAACCTCGACATACAGCATGTATGTCTACAACCCATCATCATCATCATATTTTCTGTTAACATTGTCAGCATCATCATATTTTCTCTTGCTGACCGATATCCTCCTGCAGACAAACCTTCGACCTTTCGCCTGTCAGCAGCATCATCATATCCGGCTATCGGCAGCATCATCACATTTGGCAAGCGCAAACATCCTCTTGATGTTCACTGTTCACCTTACCGCCAAACGCTTTCTGCAGCATCATGATGTTCAACATCATGTTCATCAGCAGGATATAAAATATCCGGTTCCCTCCATATATCCTGATGACGACACTTCACGCACCTTTCCTTCGATGCTTACATCACCCCGATATCCGACCTACTTAAACAAGCAGCATTAGGATATGACTTATCCGGTCATATTGAAACATCCTAATGATGATACTCAACTTTATACTGATGATGAATATTCCGCCGAATATCCTCCTCCCGATCCACTTAACTTCTTGATGCCTTATGCCGATACCAAAACACTTATGGTCAGCAGGATAAACCTTTATCGGGTGATATTTCGGAATGTCCTGATGACGATTATCCTGATGACGATGATGTCATATGCAGCTCCTCCAATATCCTGCTGTCGGCCAAACATAACATTATCAGCCCGCGATGGTTTTATCAACCCGATCTTCTACCTTATGCCGATACGCTCCTCCTCGGCAACACCTTGCGATGATCACCCCAATGCACATTCACTTTATGCAATCGACTACATCATGCTCATCTCCACCTACTCGGATGACGCCTGAAGTAACTGCAGGATATCCATAGAAATATCTTGATGATGCCGTTGCGATGGATTTCCCAACCTTAGCAAATTTTCAATCCACCGAACCTCCTGAGGTGACCCGATCCACTTCCTGGACAACTTTCCAGACTCTAACAACCAGGACGACCTAGCACATACCCATGCTAGGGTTCTCAACACATCTCGACGACGATCCTGCAAACATACATGCAAACAAACGGGAAATATAACCTAAACCCTAACCTATGGTACACAGCCATTCCACCGATTCAACGAATCAACCGGTGGAATGGATCAGCGAATCCATGTAACCACCAAAACAACAAATAGATTACACAGTGGAATCCAAACAGAAAATTGACACAAACATGATCTATTTATTGATTTCAAAAGATGCAATTACAATACTCTGTCTCTCTCTCTGTCTCACTCTGTCTCTCCTCTTCAATGCAATATCTAAAATCAACCGATCCTAATACATAAATAGGATTTCCTGCGAGTACTACCACTCGATTCCCAGCGGCTGGGAGCTTCCAACTGAACTAACAAACTAAACAGCTGTCCAAACAAACTACCTAAAAATAGTAAAGTATGGTCAACATGACCTTATTACATGCATTGGTCTTATAAGACCTTCTTGGAAACATTAACCAGACCTATAACAAACTAACTGCCTCATGGAGGCCAGCTGTCAGGTAGGTGCTCCTGCACCACATATCTTGTTGCAATCTCTCATTTTGGCATGTGGGCAAGGAGGTGCTGGTTGCCAGTGGTCGCAGAGTCTAGTTTTATATCTACTGATTACAAGTAAGTTACTAAAACTTTCCTCTGTAACTTCGTTCTGGATGTGCCTATTCTTTTTCACATTCTTCTCAGCTTTCATTCTTAAATTGGGTCCTCTTATATCTTTTCCTTCTGTGAGCATCTTAAATCTTCTTACGGCTTTAGATTATTCTGTATTCTTGTGATAAATTTGTTAATTGGAATCAGTCAAGTACTAAAAGTCTAGAAAAGAGTTATGTCAAAGATTAATTGTCTTGCAGGATGATCATACTAAAGCTACATTCACAAAGTTGATGATAGTTGGCTATTGAAAATAGATTGCTCCTTTTTTATTTAAAGGTGTGTTGAATATCGTAATAACCTACCTCAGTAGAAACTGCAGATTGAACTTTTGAAGGTTAGATATACTTCAGTTTACCTTACTATTCTCATCCTAGTAATTGCTAATGTTAGCATTGGATTAAAGCTACAAACTTAGCATTACCAGATATTTAGTTAAGAGTCATATTTCAGCCTTTGTTTCATACTTGTTATTTATGCAAACATTTCATATATTAGAATTAGATATAAGGTTATGGTTTAAGTAGTATCCTTATGACAAATAGTCTTACTTTTCTCTCTTAGAATGTTATTTATAGTATATTATGCTCTTGCAGAAATAAATCTCTTGATAAAGAATAACATTGATAGCTATCTATATATATTAGTCATGTTAGATTAGACAATGGATTAATGGCACTTCTTTCTTAGAATTAATTGGTATGGGAGTACGTGGTAGGGAAAAACCTTTTAGTAGACTATAGAAGATAAATTACTTCTATCAATAATAAAATTGTTTTCCCAAACGTCGATCTTTCATTACAAGCCTCATCTTATACTGGCAATGTTTAATGACTCTATTGTGGTATAAGTTTATGGAAGTCATCACCTTTAATGCTTAGCTGATTAATATAATGTGGTTTCTTTACTTACCTGAGTCATATAATGTCATTTGTATATACTTAGTCGCTTCAAATTTTGTTAGTATCTTAGAATCGAATGATACTTGGAATCAAGGTTGCATACATTGCTCTATGCAGTCATCATACTTAGAAGTTTTATAAAAGATTGCATCTACATCATTAGTTGGAATCTAACCTTTCTGATTATAGAGATTTCAGTTATATAGTTTACATTGTTCTTGTATATCTATATTCTTAATAATATAAGATTTAGATAGTAAGAAAATAAAATAAAATAACAACTCCTTTATTTCGTACATTGTCATATCTATGTTTCAAATAAGATATATAAATTGATTTTATTATGTTAAATGGCTATGTTATTGGTTTTTACCCTTGAATGATTCAGGTATGAAGGTCAATATGTTCTTTCTATTTTGTGGTTGTAGTATTTTGGTTGCACAATTGTGTTGTTGAGAAGTAAGGTAGAGTGATCTTAAGTTCCTAAATATATCTAGATCAATATTAGAAACATTATGTAAGTTTTAATCAAACTTTATAAGAAATGTATTAGGTGAGTGGAATATTTATTCAGTAAAGAGTATGAGTTGAAATAAATAGCTTATTTCTTGTTGAACTAGAATTTGATTTGGAATATAGTGTAATATCTTGGTTAGTTTTTGGGTATAAATACAATACTTACTCTTTTAGCACAAGTCTAATTCTCAATATGAAACCTTCCTTGTAAAAACCTTTAGCACTATTGGGATCTATGGAAGATAAGGCTCTCGTAAGTAAGAACATTCTTGATATTTATAGTCAAATAATTTATTATACAAGATCTAAGTATTGTGTGGAGTTAATATGGCATAATTAGTTTTACCTATATGTGAATGCAATTTTGCTAATTATTAGATTTTATTTATGAATTAGTAAGAGTTATGTATAGTAAAGTGTTTTGATTTACATGTATTTGACATTTTAGAATGGTGCCATGGTTATTTGGGATGTATTATAGTTTTGTAATATAGAATTAGTCGTCTTTATTTGAGCATATGTAAAGGGAGTTCTTTTATCAAATTCTAAGTGAGTAGATATTGCATGCAATAGTAAGGTGTTGTTAAGAGATTTATGCATTTGTTAATATATATATATAGTGAAATAGTACTATAAATTACTCTAGGGAGAAATTGAATATAAAATGATAATTTTATGGACTTTTTATTGAATTATTGTGATCTAAGTAACTATCTATGGAATATATGCTTTTATCCAAGGGAATGGTTGTAATGTTTATTAGTGCATATAGGGATTATTTATAAGATTTAATTGTTGCATGCACTTTTTAGACCTTGAATGATTTAGTCATCATATGGTGAATTTAATCTTAAAAATAATAGGGATGTGTATATTAATCAGTTTATTTACTCTAGAAAATATTATGTGATGAACTAGATCCATTGAGAGATATAGTATCTAAGTCAACCTTATGGTTGCAATACAGGTTATCTTGAACTACGATATCTTTGTGCTACGCGTACATAGGCAAGGCCATCATGGATGAGCCCCCAAGACATTAGGTCAGCCCCTTAGGGCCTTAGGCTAGTATATAGTTCTCTTTTATATTTATTGATAATATTATGTTATGATATTTTATTTCAAGGTTTAACTGCGTAGTTTTTGAGTCAAACACATGACCCATATTTCATGAGTAGTGGTTCACATGAACCCATCTCTCATGTTAATGAATGGTCCAATTAGCACTCATTGCATCTAGGTGATGCTCACAGGGGTGAAGCATCAGGACTTCCCGGGAGGTCACCCATCCCAGTACTACTCTGACTTAAGTGCACTTAACCATGGAGTTTCCCCCAAGATCAAGCCCACTTAGCTTGCTACCCCATTTGCAAAACCTTTAGCAAGTGTTGTGCCTTATGAACCATTCATTATAGAGCCCCTTTAGCTCATTAATTGATAAGTAGGAGGTATTTTTCATAGCGTGTCAAATTATGATATTTTATTTCAAGGTTTAATTGGGTAGTTTTTGAGTCAAACACATGAGCCATATTTCATGAGTAGTGGTTCACATGAACCCATCTCTCATGTTAATGAATGGTCCACTTAGTACTCATTGCATCTAGGTGATGCTCACAGGGGTGAAGCATCAGGACTTCCTGGGAGGTCACCCATCCCAGTACTACTCTGACTCAAGCACGCTTAACCATGGAGTTTCCCCCAAGATCAGGCCCACTTAGCTTGCTACCCCATTTGTAAAACCTTCAGCAAGTGTTGTACCTTAAACTACACACAAAAACTACGTAGTTAAACCCTGAAATAAAATATCATAATTTGACACGCTACGAAAAATACCTCCTACTTATCAATTGATGAGCTAAAGGGGCTATATAATGAATGGTTCATAAGGTACAACACTTGTTGAAGGTTTTGCAAATGGGGTAGCAAGCTAAGTGGGCTTGATCTTGGGGGAAACTCCATGGTTAAGCGCGCTTGAGTCGTAGTAGTACTGGGATGGGTGACCTCCCGGGAAGTCCCAATGCTTCACCCCTGTGAGCATCACCTAGATGCAATGACTGCTAAGTGGACCATTCATTAACATGAGAGATGGGTTCATGTGAACCACTACTCATGAAATATGGGTCATGTGTTTGACTCAAAAACTATGCAGTTAAACCCTGAAATAAAATATCATAATTTGACACACTGGAAAAAATACCTCCTACTTATTATGTTATGTTATACATTATGTTGTTATTTGCTTTAAAAAAATCTATTCCATTAATTTGACCTAGTTTAGTGTTATCCTCTGGGGTTCTTGGAATATGTTATCCTTAGCACAGTGGAATATATAAGAAATGTATTAGGTGAGTGGAAGATATTTCATGCTATAGTAAGGTGTTGTTAAGAGATTTATGTGTTTGTTAATATATATATATATAATACTATAAATTATTCTAGGGAGAAATTGAATATAAGATGATAATTTTATGGACTTTTTATTTAATTATTGCGATCTAAGTAATTATCTATGGAATATATGTTTTTATCCAAGGGAATGGTCATAATGTTTATTAGTGCCCATAGGGATTATTTATATGATTTAATTGTTGCATGCACTTTTTAGACCTTGAATGATTTAGTCATCATAGGGTGAATTTAATCTTCAGAATAATAGGGATGTGTATATTAATCAGTTTATTTGCTCTAGAAAATATTATGTGATGAACTAGATCCATTGAGAGATATAGAATCTAAGTCAACTTTATGGTTGCAAGACAAGTTATCCTAAACTATGATGTCTTTGTGCTATGCGTATGTATGTAAGGCCATCATGGATGAGCTCCCGAGACATTAGGTCGGCCCCTTAGGGCCTTAGGCTAGTATATAGTTCTCTTTTATGTTTATTGATAATCTTTGTGAAACCAATGTTCACGCTTAAATGCACAGATACAGGTCGGTAACTGAGTAGATTATTGGGACAAGGAATATGTTCTTCCACTGTGCTAAGGATGACCTTTGTTTCTTATAATCTTGATTTATGAGTAGTGCAGTTGAGGAACCTTAGAGGGCCTAGGTTTAGATTATTATGTTATGTTATACATTCTATTATTATTTTCTTTTTAAAAAAAATTATTCCATTAATTTGACCTAGTTTAGTGCCGTCCTCTGGGGTTCTTGGTTAGGTGTTACAAGTTATTTGTAATTTCATAAGACAATTTAAATTTTCAAAAGCTTTTTTTGGTTAAGCCATCAACATGCTAGATGCAACACCAAATTCTTGTGGAATTTTTATGAGAGTGGACATGGAAAAGGAGAGGACGATGGAGCAAGAGCATGTGTGAAGCATGCACTTTGTGAACATGAACTTGCAGGTAGTTCACGCCATATATATATATATATATATATGGAATTTAGAGATATTTTTAAAAAAATTAGATCTATATTTAAACTTTAAATTTTAAATTCTTAAATAAATGTTGAAAGTAATAAGTGACAAATTTTCCAACATGTGTACTTGTAGGTAATGCCATACAGAATGCAAATGAAATTATTGAATGGTGCAAAAGTCATTTTTTTGCTCGCGACTCAACATACAACACACGGTAAATTAATCACTTGGATGTTTACATAATTTACAGATATTGATCGATCAAATGCTATTAATTGTCAAACAATTAATGGTATTAGAAGAATGCATCAAATCATGACAACGAGAGGTAGCAAGCCTTATGTAATTAATGTGAGAGAAAAATCATATTTTTGTGTTGATTGCATCGAGGATAATGCAAATATTGTTCAATGTGAGAATATTAGAGATGGGTATGTTTCATGATGGGAAATGAAACAATTAATATCAATGCCTCTTTTTGAAGAAAATGATAATGTCGATATCTATGGTCCTCTATA
This sequence comes from Cunninghamia lanceolata, assembly GCA_027924645.1. NCBI lineage: Eukaryota > Viridiplantae > Streptophyta > Pinopsida > Cupressales > Cupressaceae > Cunninghamia > Cunninghamia lanceolata. The sequence continues at coordinate 24,875,721 of BSBN01000047.1, forward strand.
TTCAGCTGATTACGAATGTGTATCTAATTTAGTTGTTACAGGTATGTATTTAATTGATTAACTTAAAATTGATTTATATATTCTATGTACAAGTTTGATTCAAGCATGTTTATATATATTTTAATTTATATATATTAAAATAATATTTACAACTTTCATAAACTTTACATGGTGTGTGTACAGGAGATATTTTCATTGTTGTTGCAGATCTTGACAATGTGGAAGGTGTAGATTGCTATCTACTAAGATGTACATAAGAAAAAAGAAAATTGGTGGAATCGATGACAGATGGTGATGGACAAGAGTATCCCATTGGATCAGTCGTTATTGAAGGCACATACTATCAACAAATAAAGATAGATAGCCATGGTATTATATTTGTTGATTATATGCTAGGACAAAAGGTTCTATATTATAGTCACTTAGTTATAGCAACAAAAATAAATTTAGAAACTTTACCTGAAAGAGGACGTGCCAAACAAAAGTGGAGGTTGCCTATTGAAGATAATTAAAGATAGAGAGGATCTAGATTATGTGTACCAGGAGCTTTAAGTTGTTTTTTGGATATATATACATACATATGACTGGATATATGTATGTACTCAAACTTTTATAGATCTATCTAGATACCTATATTGATTGGACATGTGACATGATTTAGAATGGGTTGTTTTCAAAGGATTGGTCATTTATTTCTGTCTAATTGTATTTAAATTTATTCCATGTGGAATTCATAATGTACATGTTAGATCATATATATGCTTTCAATACAAAACCTAGTGACTTTAGATCATATATTTTGCCTTTAAAATTTCCTTTTAAAAATCAATATCACTCATACCTAAATACTGACAAAACTTAAATCGAATCATCATCTTCTGCCTCATTCTCAGTAATGTTGAAATAGTGTAGCATTGAAATAGTGTAGCTCATATACATTACGATCCTTATTAGAAGCTATCACTCATAGCCAATCCTTGACATTATCCTTATTGGAATGTATAGGCATGTTGTGATTCCTTTTCTTTCATTTAGAGTATCAACCATGATTTTCTATGTATGACATTTATAAGAGAATTGCAATAGCTAACTCTTTATAGTTTAAAAAATTAGTATCACTCATACCTAAATACTGACAAAACTTAAATCTAATCTTCATCTTCTACCTCATTCTCAGTAATGTTGAAATAGTGTAGCTCATATACATTGCAATCCTTATTGGAAGCTATCACTTGCAGCCAATCTCTGACATTATCCTTATTGGAATGTATAGGAATGTTGTAATTTCTTTTCTTTCATTTAGAGTAGCAACCATGATTTTCTATGTATGACATTTATAAGAGAATTGCAGTAGCTAACTCTTTATAGTTTAAAAAATCAGTATCACTCATACCTAAATACTGACAAAACTTATATCTAATCTTCATCTTCTTCCTCATTCTCAGCAATGTTGAAATAGCGTAGCTCGTATACATTGCGATCCTTATTGGAAGCTATCACTTGCAGACAATCCTTGATATTATCCTTATTGGAATGTATCTAGGTATGTTGTAATTTCTTTTCTTTCATTTAGAGTAGCAACCATGATTTGGTATGTTACTTACGTGTATCAATTTGTGAATTATTCAAGTGTATGGGTTCTCTAAACAGTGGGGCACTTAGAATTTTGGAATTGAGTTCAAGAGAGAAGCTAAGTGCAATTTATACTATTTGTATGTGTTGAAAGTGATTCATATGAATTTAGATTATTGTTATTAGTATGATAGTGATATTTAAGGATATTGATTGTTATTTTCATCTAGGTTTTTCTCTTGGTATGTGGATAGGAGACTTGTGTGTTCAAGTCTGGTGATTTTCTTTTAAGTAGCCCGATGAACATTTATGTTGGTTTTATGAGGTTGTATGAAATTTGTTTATTTAAACTTTTGAAGGGTCATATTGGATGATGCATTATTGGCATAAATTTGTTATATAGACTTGAACAATCTTTTGAAAGTTATATTATAAGTCATTATAAACCAAAAAAAAAAACTCATGTTATAGATTGTTCAAGTCTATATAACATACTTTTTTTTAGGTCACTTGCAAAACCTTTTGAGCATTTGAGCCCATTACAATAGTTATAACAAGTGATCAAGAGATCAAGATACTCAATCCTTAAAATTTTTAAGTAATTTAGAAAACTAAATCACCAGTGCCTCTAGGGTCACTAAACTAGCATCCCTACCTTAGCATCTAAACTCAATGATCTTGTATCTTTGACATTGTGTCTAACAAATCTAAGAATCTATTTATTTTATATTCTATTATAGGTCATGGAACTTTTTCCCATATACTAGCAGTAGTGCATTTACCCTAGGGTAGGTGAGCCCCTACCCTAGTACTAGCACAACTATTTTAAAATTAGAATTGTCAAGAACTTTATTGAAGTAGCTCCTAATTATCATGTTATACATTTTCTATAACACCATCTATCACCAAGGTCATTTGTACCCTCTACTTTCTAGTCTTCTAACTCTAGTCTTAATAAAAAAATTAATCATTTTTATCTCTCGAATTGTGTTTCGTAATATATGTTTTCTGCCACTCGCTCCTATGTGGTTCTATTAGATCAAGTCTAGGCTTATTTACACACTCATTTACACAATATTAAATTTCTTTGTTTGATCTAATTTTTCACACACCTTAAGAAAGAAGAAACTTTGTTTTTCTATCTTCCAACTACAGGGTTTATGCTAAACTATGGGCATCAAAAGGTATAAAAGATTTCAAAGATATATATGTAATAATGGTAAATTTATTACTGGGGATGATGTAGAATCTAGATATTCAATCCTTGACTCTTAGAATAGAATCTTTTATATTCTTTGTAAAGTTTTATACAATGTGAAATTTCCTATCAATGTAAGGTTCAATACTAAAATATTGGATGATATAAGATGGACTAGTGGATCATCCATATCCAAGTTGTCTCCTAAAAGGATATATCTTATGTTATCTAACAAAAAGGATATGTCTTATGTTATCTAACAAATATTTTATGTCACTTCATAGTATTTAACCAAGCACAATTCACAACTTTAAGTTTTAAAAATTATTTGATTAAAAAACTTACATGTTGACATTAGGAAAACAAATAATCACATTACTAATTTTTTTTAAAATTTTAATTGGCTGAAAGGTAGCATGAAAGGAACTAATAAGATAGACAATAGAATGCATATTTTTAGAAATAATTAGAATCAAAGTTAAAAAAGAAAATCTCATATAGGAATTACCTAGTCTACTTGCTAATTAGAAGGTAGAGATATAGATACTGTATTTTTTGCCAATAATTGAAATATATCAACCTTGATTTACAAAATAGAAGGTAGAGATATAAAAAGTGTCTTTTCACCAATAATTGAAACATATCAATCTTGACCTACCCATCTATTAATTAAAAAATCTGAAAAATTGACTATATATTAAAATTAATGTTAAGTCATAATATGATACCATAGAAACTTTGACTATAGTGATTAGTTGTGAATTGAAAGAGTTGGGAATTAAAAGTTGGTACTTGATAGTGATTAAAATTTAAGACAAATATATTTTGAACTTTATGATGCTTAAGATTAGGTTGTGCCTTTGATTTAGTGTGTTTATCCTTCATTTTATATACTTTATAAATTAAAACAATTTGATTAGTTAAGAATATTATTTTAAATTTTTTGAAAGAATTTTTATAATTTAGATTTTAAGTTAGAGACAATAATTAATTAATTGCATTTAAAAATTGAGTATTAATTTTTTTAATGGAGATGTGGTTTTAGAAAAAAATTGGGTTGGACATTAATTTTAGATCATTGTATAGGATTGTTTTCATAAATTAATTCAAAGTTTTCTTAAATTTTATCAGCCATATAAAAACATGTGACAAAACTATCAAATTCAATGTAGTGGATACATCCAATAAGCTCGACTATATATTATAAAAAACTATATATTTTAATTCACAAGATTCAATAGATATAAATTAAATTAAATTCACATTCCCAAATATTTTATAAAAACTATTCCTATCAATGACTAGGGTGTTGACGTCATTTCTCAATCATTAATAGTTCATCACATCTACAAGTAAATTTATATGCATCTACAAGTAAACATTTATACACATTTAAACTATTTAAGTTAAAACTTGATTTTATCCAAATTAAGACCCGTATATTCAAAGGAAAACATCCATATAGATCTATATAACTAAACATCTAAATATGCATATATACATATCATATATATAAAGTCTAAATAACATAAAGTCTAACTGCAACATGTAAACGCAACAACATAACATCAAGTCTAACTACAATATAACATGTAAACTCAATATAACATCAATTCTAACTATAATATAACATGTAAAATCAATATAACATCAAGTCTAACTGTAACATCACATGAGAGTTTGATCAAACATAACAAATAATATGAATACATCTAACTACACAACATCATGACTCCTGCCTCCTATGGGTGAATCGGGCCTCACTCAACCCAGGACTAGAATGATGAGCTGAGCCCTATACTAATCCCCGTCCTGAGCCCTGTCCTAAACCATGTGTATCTAATCACATCCATCTATGAACATCTGAGTGATGTGTAGATCCCGGAACATAAAAATTATCTCTATTAAATTAAATTTATATATATATTCAAAAATATGGAATCTCAAGTACACATGTTCAAATTTTAAATGTACAATTAAATACTAAATATCTCACATCCAACCTCAACTGCATCTATTGTCTACTACACATTGTCATGTCCTAGCACCTCTCTCATTAGTCCCTAATGTAAGTTTGATTAAATAAGAGTCAACACGTGCATGATGCACAAGACTAAATTTTATAAAATTAAAAAATATATAAATTATTTATTTAACAAATAAATTACACTAGAGATTTAACACAAAATTTAAAATGTATACCTCATCATCAGCAACCTCTGTAGCTCCATGGATGACCCTCCCAATCCCACTAAGCTTAGATGAATCGAAGGTCATCACAATGTTATCCTAAAAAAAAAGGCCATGGAATGATCTTGGTGAGTAAGGTGGCACAATACCAGCATCAGGTTGTGATGGAGTCTACTGTGAAGGCACTGTGTCAGTCATATGTGTAGCACATTAATCACTCTACTGACTGACAAATGTGGACATGGTCTTGAGAGGGATCCCATAACCTGAACTGACAAACTGATATACAGAAAGTAGATCATGTGCCAGACATGTACCCAATCTCCATAAAGCACTCTCTCTAGAAGTATGCGCCACATCACGTGGTGAAACTATGTTAGCACGTATGTAAGGATCATAACTGGTGAAAGTTGAATCAACTGATCTTGTCTTGTTGCATGGATGCAACATATATCTATCAACATGATTTGATGCCAAGCAGTCAATGTCACTGGCAATAGAACCTAAACTCTAAAAAATATGATGTCTCAATGATGTAACTGTCGCCTTAGCTAATTGTCCTAGATTCAATCTTTTGGGAAGACCAAAAGGTTGGGACCCACTAATACCCTCTTATTTTTAGGCAGATCCTAATTAGGACATCAGAATTTCTCTGAAAACCTCCCATAACCCTGTACCGCATATCAAGGGATAGATGTGAAATCAATATCAAGTCATAAATGAATAGCAACAAATAGTTGTTTGTAAAAAAATAATGGCAACTCATCATTATGTGGCCATCTACAATGTGCTACTAACCACTTAGGATATATAAGTGGTGCAGCAACAACATCTGTACACCTGGTAACAAAATAGCCCCAAACTTTGTCATGTACATGATAATGTGGAAACATACTATGCACCATATTCAAGAAATGACCCTATTAACTTTTGGCCATTTCACAGTCCCAGTAATAGTGCTAGCAAGTGACACATAAAAATCCTCAATACTCAAATCATCATAGGGATTATATGATTTGACTATGTCAATCATATGGGCAAACTCTACTCTAGTCCCCACCAACGTGTCTCTATTAGACAGGTTTGGTGTATTATGGATCATCTGATCTAAATATGTCAAATCATTATTGAGTCTATCAAGAGTGGCAACATATAACTCAATCCTAGTTACACTATGTGCATCACCACTATTATGCTCACTATTATGACCATCACTATGATGAGATGCCATGTTAGATGCCATGTATGTGCAAATTTCTACATTTTAAAAAAATTAACATACATTTAATTTATAAAATGAATTTATATGTATTCAATTTTTTACATTTAAAATCTAAGAATTCAATACACACGAACAATCTACACATTTAAATTAGTTACAAAACTATATAAACATTTAAAATTAAACACATTCAATCTAAACATTTATATAAAATCAAGACGTGTAACAAGGAGTATAAAACATGAAACAACCTATGTGTTCTTATTTATACTAAATTAGTTATTGTGGGTCACATACACCAAGGCAAGAAGGTTTCAAGTATGTGCACATATTTCAAATACATCTAGCCAAGTTTAGATTTTCAAACTAATAATGTAGTTAGATTGAATAGATCTTGAATAAAAATGCAAGTTTTATTGAAATAAATGTAAATACAAAACTCACTAATCTATTTCTATAATGGCAAATCTCTATCCTTTTGAATTGAAATACATTAAAGTTCAAATTTCCTATTTTCAACAAATAGATTTTTCCTATTGAAATGAATGTAAATTTGAGAAGACCAAGTAAATGTAAATGACTATATATTTTGGGTTTTCAATGGTTTTTGGATGGACAAAAGTGCAATCCTATCACACATATAATGTTGTTAGGAAAATGACAAAGTCAATTATTTCGGTTGGTCATCAATGAGTTTGGACGTAGGTGGCACTTATAATGGTGCTAACCACCTAACTAATTTTAGATTGTAGTAAGAATTGACAAGTGTTAATCATCTGTGAGATGAGTGTTATCACTTTTCTATAAATAGAATATGTATACATTGTACAAAGGGTTGGAAAATATTTGAAAGGTGTAATAGACTCCTCTCAATAATAAAAGTTTAGAAAATTGAGTTATTATCAAGTAATTTTGTGTTAATTTTTCATGCGCATCTTCTTTTTGAGAATTCAGTGTACAAGACTTGGTTTTATTTTAACACTCAAATTGTCACCATTTGTATTTGTTGAACACTTTAGGAAACACTTGTTTCTAGTTGCATATTTGCAACAACCGTTACTAGCATTGATTAGTTAATACGCAAGAGATATTCTAAATATTTTAATTATAATACATGGACATTTGACATGGGAAATGAATTAATAAAAAGAATTTGTATAATGTCATAGGAAATATGGCATCTATTAGTCTAAATCTTTCTTGTAAGATAAGATCTAGTAAATTGGACTACTCAAATAATGTTGCATGTTTGAACTATTTACTATTTTCTTTCTTGATACCTAACTTTGTACATAGGAGTAGGCACCAATCCTTAAGTTTTCTTTAACTACACACTCTACTTTTAAAATGAAAATCACATGGAGAGCAATTTATTTTAATTATTCTTTCACATTATGCATATTGGTACAAAAGGTTATTATTTTTTTCCATGCATCTTTCACCTTCTACTTGTGAACCTTTGGATTTATATTTTGTAACTAAGAGATCCCCTCATTATCTTGTTAATGGATAACACAATATGGACTATTGATAGTCAAATTGGGTTTTTATTTGTGTCTAAAAGGCTTATCTTATTTAGTAGATAGTTTTATGTAGATAAGTGAAAGGGTTGTGGTAGAATCACATGTAATAATATTTTGCTAAATATATGTTCATTGTTATCACAAGGAAGATGATCATTATGAAGTGTGTGGGTAAATGCCATAAATGTCTCTAATAGGAGAGGGTAAGCACCAACATACCCAATGGAGGGAAAAGATAAGAATGGTAAAAAAACACATCCATAAAGAGCACACTCGCATCCATATGACTAGACCTACTTTAGATGAATATTGAAGATAATTAAACAATCCTTCTTTTATTTTATCTCTAAATAAGCAATCATAAAGTTCTATCTCTAAAATATTAACCAACATCTTATAGTCAAAATTATATTTAAATTGTTAACATATGATTTATACCATTTATTAAGATTAAAGAATATTCTATGACTATTTTTGTATTTATGCAACAATAAAGCCACATTCATATTTTATACATTACTACATCTCATCTTAGTAATTCAAAATTTAGACATTACAATCCGTATAAACATCTAAATCTAATTTCTTGAAAATATTATCATGGTTACACTGATAGAGAACAAGACTAAAGAAAGTTTGAACAAATAGAGGTATTTGAATATTGGATGAAGACAAGATTTAAAGGGGACTTAAATTGATTTATATAGATTAGCTCACTTGAGTTGACTTGCAGATCTGAAGTAAAGCGTTTATCTATACCTGTTAGGTAGAATTCATGATTTGGGATAATGGATGATTTCTTCTTCTAAAGTTTAAAGTAACTATGGACATAGCTATTTTTGACTGAATTGTTCATTGTTATAAAAAGGGAAGTTGATGCTATTGTGTTCATTTTTTATTGCAGATTTGAGCTTTGAAGAAGATGATGTAGATGGCACTATTGTTGGGGTTTGAACAAGAATTATTGCTTCATAGGGATCAAAATCTGGTGGTATTGCTGAGGCTACTACCCCATCGGAAGCATTCCATGGAGCCACTTAGGTGCATGCATCTCATACAAAACTGGAAAGAAGACATTGTTAGCATTGATAGAAGGGTCTTTTGTAAAGGCATTGGAAGAAAACAATAGTGAATTGGGGTTATTAAAGTCTGCCTGTAGTAATGGCAGCTCAGGGACTTGAGACTAAAAGAGTGAGAATGCCATGGGCAGAAGGGGCAAAGTGGTAAGGTTATTGCTAAATTGGTGGCAGGGGAGTGGCAGAGGCAATGCAGAATAGGGTTTACCATGGAAATGAAGAAGAGAATAGATATGAAGATTTATTACACATTCCCAACATGCATACGAATCTCAGGACTTAAATTTGATAGTCGACCTTACCTGTCAAGCAATTTTCTTATGATAGTTATCTATTCAATGATGCCCTTCAAATACTATGACATGCCTTAATATAAGTAAATCATATAAAAATTAAATATATAAATTATCATAATCCTATATAAATTTTGATAGTTTGTCCAAAATCTTTCCTTTCATATGATAGTCATTTTAAAATTTCAATTGTATTTTACAACAAAAATACCTAAATATAGCTATACAACTATCAAATTTTGGCCATGCATATGATATTATGTGATTAGAGTTTATGCAAATCAAATGCAAGTTGATATAGTTTATATATCTGAATGCTGCATGTGGGTGTTGTGGAATAGTGGAGTACCTGGAGGTGGCAGTGCAGTGCAGTCAAATAACACTAGCTAGCTATTGTGGGCTCAGTATCTATAGTGGGGTCACTATCTGTCATGGGCTCCAGGTGGAACACTTGAAAACTGTATCATTTTGGGAAAAAATGACATTTTTGCCTTTTTTATTTTTATTTACTTTGGTTACGCCCAAAACCTAACTGGGCATAAACATACTACCCAATAAGGTTTCGCTAAGAAACGTACAACCACATAGGCGCCACATAGGTGTAATGTGGTTTTGGGCGTAACTAAACCAGGCATAAATAAATCATGCATAAATGATCTGCTCGAAATTATTTATTTAGCTGAAAGTGTGACACACTATTGTGCTTTTACCCCTCTCCTGTCGTAGTGGTTAAATTATTCTCTCAGAGGTTTTTTGGGCATTTGGAAGAGGGTGAGTATGTTCTAGATAAATGATGGCATAACTATCCAATCATTTGTATAGGTAGTTTCAATGTAGAAGAGATTTTATAAAACTATGTGACTCTTAACAAGATAGATAGTGAGGACATGACTCTTTACACTCTCATCAATGAATTTTGTATCCTATAATGTTCAAGGTTTGACAGATCTCACAAGAAAATATTATGTGTGGGAAACTAGACAAAGATTTCTAGGTTTTGACATTATGTTCTTACAACAAGTTAATATTTCTATCTTTTTTCTTTCCATTTTATGTCATGTCATATGGCTTTCCAAACATTTTTTGTGTAGAAATCATGAAGTGGGTCATAGTGGTGTTTTCATCTTTCTCTCTCCTAAGTGGCATCAACATTTAGTTGACTAGGGATGTTGCCCCACTAACAGAGCATTATGGGCTCTTTTCAACATTGATAACCATTCATTTGGAACTTAATTAATATTTATGCTTAATGATACTATTTAATAACCTCTTCTCTAGGGATGGATTATTGATTCAAATCCTATTTTCACTTGGATTCCATGTAGAGATTTTAATATGATTGAAATGACTTGTGATAGATGTGGTACTTTACCTAGGAGGTGGACAAATAGAAAAAAGATAGGCTTGATACTACATGCATAATAAATTAGGTCTCTTTGATCCCAATCTTGATTGCCATCATGATAATATGACATCGTACACATGGAGCAATCTCATAACTAGATCTAACATAGTTTACACATGGCTTGATAGAGCCATGTTGTCATCTTTGTCTTTTTTCTCTCTTGCTAGTTATTATTGCTTTCTATTAGAGCATTTTGTGGATGTTGTTCTTTTAGACCACTTCCCCATGTAATTATTCATTGAATGACATTTTTCTAAACCCAAGGCTAAGAAGACAATATTTTTCTTGAACACATCATTATTGACTCATGAAGCCACATTGGACCACATTCGATGTGTTTGGAACCTAAAGCCTAGGCCCATGCATTAGATATGCTAGATTCCTTCATGGAATGACACCATAAAACATACCTCTCACTTCCTTCATATTTATGAGCATCAATTGGCTTGTTTCTACTACCACTCCTACAAGGCTGCCACCTCAGAGCTCTACCAAGACACCATCACTTTGGAAGGTTAGCCCTTTGCTCCTACCCTATGTTTAGGGTGAAAATGTGGAAGCAAAATATGAGGTCTTAGGTCCCACACTTTCACTTGCACTAAAACATTAGAGAAGCAAATGACAAGTTTAGGGATAAACTACTAATTTATAATGTTCTCTATTCTTGTTAATTATGTTTATGTGACTGTTTGAATTTGGTTTTACAAGAGAATACCTTTCCCTAACCTTAAAACCCTAATTTTCAAATCAAACTATAATAACTCAATTTTGTTACTGATGGAAATGAAATGATTACAAAAATGTAGAGTAAACAGATCAGAGACAGTATACCCAAAAAATGAGGGGCAGGTGGACTAGGGCACTAGTGCTAGTGTCCCGAAAGTTTCTGAATGTCAAGATTTTATGGACTAGCTACTTTTCAATCTCCATAGGCTCCCAGATCCCAGAAAAATCATCCAATTGGACTAGGGCGCTAGTGCCAGTATATCAAAAGTCTTAGAATCTTGAAATCTGAATTTCATGATGACTACGTCTATAATATTTGTCTTCCTGTCGCTCCTTTCTACCAGATCTTGACAAATATAACCTACACATACAAAAGGAGGAGAAAGATGGTTGCAACTATATAGGACCTTGCCTCAGTCAAGCCCCATTTTTAGTATTCCTACCTCAACAATAGCTAAAGATAAAGATTTATAAAAGTGTGTGCAAGCCTAATGAAGTGTATGCAAAAAAATCAAACCCTAGATGTCTCAATCAAGGGAAGATCAATGACTTACTTTAACGTAATGAACAAACACAACATCACCTCAAGGAGATGAAAGCAATGAAGACTTGCATGAACAAGAAGGCAAATTAGTAATGTCTGTAGAGGATCTCCAAACTCAATGGTGGAGGCTTCAACCCTTCTCCCGATCATGCAAAAGGTGTACAAACCCTAGGAAGAGAAAGATAGTCTCAAGATCTTCATTCCTAATCTTCATCCATTATGTCCATGAAAGTAAATTCAAATAACTTCAAGAGCTTCAACAAATCACTGATCTTCAATGGCAATTTTGGCAGAGTTTTGGCATAGATTTTGTATAAAGATTGTGTCTGTTAAAATGATTTTCAAATGTCTTTAAATATCTAACCTTAGGAATTTTAAATTTCAAAATAAGATATTGATATCGCGTGAAAAAAAAAATTGAAAATAGAATCTTGAAATGCATGACAAAAATTCAAGACCCTAGGAAATATGGTAGGATAAGGGTGCTAGGGCCCAAGTCCAAGCCCCAATTTCCCACTCAGGACTGCCTCAAGGAGGCTAGGGGACCCCAAATTCAAGTTTACCTTTCACCTTCAGTCTTCAGTTACTCCAAAATATGACATTCTTCCGGTTAGACATAAGTTAGTCAGGGTTCAATAAAGTCTAAAATAAACTAGGTTAAAAGGTCACCAAAGGAGAGGAGCTAAACTATGGGAAATTGTACCATTCCATACATGACAATTTCTAACATAACATTTAGCCCCGACTTTAGTGTCCATATGACACTGCGTGCATATGCAACTATAGGAAAGTAAATGTACATCAATAATGAAAAGGATACCCAAAAGGATACTGTAGATGATGCCGAAGTGTTGTCGCAAGAGATGAAGAAGCCCCCAAGTCTGTAATCTTGCAAGACCACAAAGTTAGGAACTGCAACCTACAAAGGAACACTTGTCAAAAAATCAAAACCAACTCAACCCACAACCACCACCAATAAGTTAGTTCATAAATACTAAGGGGGTTGAGTGATGAGACATGATGAGGGAGGAAGTTGAGGGAGATATATGCCCCCACTTGTTTTTGTTTGCTTAGTCTAAAAAGGAGAAACAAGGAGATATATACACGCATCGATTTTGAGGGAACTTGATGAGAAACATGTTGTGAGGGTTGTTTGGATAAACAACACCCAAGAACAAGACATTGGGTAAGATACAGAGAGGAACCAAGATTCCAATGCAACAATTGGAGTGAAAATCTGAGTTTGATAGATCAAGATAGAAGCTTAAGAGTGAAAAAGGTCAATTTTACACATAGATAGTGAGAGGAATTCTCATCCACTTACTATATGTAAAGGGAGTTTTCACTTTTCCCTATTCATTTTTACTTTTCATTGTGTAGAAGAGAGAAGAAGGAGAGAGAGATCAATGATGCTGACCCGACGTCCATACCAGCTTCCGTGACTGGAGATGCTTCGAGCTCGAGTGGCAAAGAGATGGTTTGAGGCTAAGGTAGGGTCTCAATCCTTGCTTGTGCTATCATTCATTCCACTTTGTTGAGATTTTAATTATTTTTTGTGCCAATTAGGACAATCATGCACAAGGGTCCTCAACTGGGGTGCCCATGTCCAATCAAGGCGCCTAGGTCCTCCTAGGGTGCCCTAGTCCATCTGGAGTACCCAAGTTTGACTTGGGTGCCCAAGTCCACCTGGGGCACTCAAGTCTAGAAAGCATAAGGGACCTAAGGTCAAGGCATTGACTGTTGTAGCAAATACTTAGTTCCATTTTCATGTGGTTCACTGATTCATTCTCTCATTATTTGTCTTGCAGGTCATTCTGGTGATGCAAGAGCATACAGGTAGTTGCTTGATGTTGCTACTTCATGATCACATCAACAACATGACTAATGTGGAGAGAGATCAATTATAGGCAGTGGGTCTTTGGTGGGTATTCGACATGCCCACAATTAGGTTTCTCTCTAGTATGCTAATGGCACTAGTGGAGAGGAGGAATGTAGATACTTCTACATTCCATCTACCTCAAAGGGAGATGATCATTACATTGGAGAATGTCTACAGGGTCTTGCGCCTGCCTATACATGGAGAGATAGTGAGGGTCATAGAGCATCACTCAGTAGCGTATACACAGGAGAGCCATATATACTATCTAGGCCACACAATCACTCAGGAAGAGCATGGGCACATATAGCTTCTGTTACTAGAGCAGGATGCACTAACATCCCTCTAATTCAAAAGATTATGATTGTCACAGTAGCATTAGCAGCCACACTAGATGGATGAGGCATTCACCTTCATGGGGGCCTTGTTCATACTATCAGGGCTATGGAGGAGCATCAGATAATCTACGTGTGGGGGTACAGTATACTTGCACACCTCTACTGCAACTTGGGATAGTATTCCCATTATGAGGCATAGGGCTTGATGTGTTGCACATTACTTCAAATCTGGGCTTTTGAGCACATCAGATGCATGTGACCTACATGCTCTCCTATAGAGCCAACATTCACCTATCCATAGGTCCACGCCTATCCTCTTATCAGATGGTGGAGACATGGTGATCTACTATACTGGAGGATTGTGTTTGATAGATTGCATCCCAATGATATCATCTAGAGACCATATGGCTACTATATAGTGTGGTTGGGTCAGTGGAGACAGTTAGCGAGGATGTAGAGGGATTGGCTGATGGCTAATCACCTCGATCACTTTGTTTCATGGTTCTACTTTGAATGGGTAGTGCGATAGTTCAGATGTTGATAGGATGTACCCATGATGTGTCCAAGATATGTGCACTCTGTGCACAATACAGTTAGGGTGAACAATGCCCAAAGATTGACATTAGCATAGGTGGCAATGAGTGATGATGATGGTATAGAGAATGTAGAGTTGATATCTGATGTAGATGATGTCAGAGTTACCTGAGCATATGAGATCTAGTGGCAGATAGTACGACCCACTCCTATCTATCTACATGGTCACCTTATAGGTGATCCTCGACCTTGGACTGGTCATGGGAGTGACATAGGGATAGAGGATGACATGAGTGACTTCATAGGATACTATGATTTGGATGATGATGAGGATGATGATGAGGAGGAGGAGGAGATCACATCATGGTACATCTTCAGGGTGAGACTGAGATGAGATCAGTAAGAGGTAGACAATGATGAGGAAACTAAGTCTCAATCACAGTTGAGAGCTTGTGGTCCAGCCCCTGCAGATGTGAGGAGATTGAGCTGACCTGAGCGAGTGGAGACTAGTAGTCATATTCCCCTATCTATAGAGGTGGCTACAAACCTAGTCATACCTCTAGCTATCTGAGATCCATCTTGGCAAGATGGAGATCCAGGTAGGATGCTTGGTATGTTGAGATGTAGTTATTTGTGATTATTTGTTTATGATGTCTATATGAGGTACTGATATCTATTTTGTTTTCTTTTTGCAGTTGGATAGACACATGGCATGAATAGGCGGGTCCCATCATAGCAAAGATAGTTCCAACAGATGTGACCGAGAAGCGGTGTGGGTGGGATACTCACCATAGCCATTTGTAGGGCGACATGCATATATCTTTATTCCTTTCATGAGATACAAGTTATCAATGGAGTCTATTCTAGATCAGACTATTTAGAGGGTTGAGCATGCAAAGGTGGGGCTCCAGATGCTATGAGATTAGGTAGCAGCTATACATGTACCTAAGAGAGATCCTATCACTAGCAAGATCTTACTTCCTGAGTTACGCCAAGCAAGAGCTGATAGAAACAAGGCTTAGACAGAGAGAAACCAGTATCAATAGATGTATATGGATCTACAGGGTGAGGTGCTAGGACATAGAGGGGAGATCAGGAGGTTACGATTGTGGAGTGTCTCTTGGAGTCATTTGTGATCCATAGCCACACATGGTCAAGCCTCTATCACATGCACACCACAAGGTCTTGAGGACACAAGTGATAGGGGATCAGCTATGTGATGTATATTATTTACTACAACATCATATTTCGATATACGGGATAGTCGACTTGGATCTATAGGTAAACTAATGTGTATATATATATGAGATGTTTTCTTATTTCTATGTCTAGTGTTGTCTAATCTATCACTTGTGATTTATGTAAAATGCAACTAGTGATAAATGTTAAATGCTTATGAGGAAATGTGATTAATGCAAATGTGATACTAAACAATTCTTTACAGAACATATAGTAAAAGCACAATGATTAATAAATTTCACACATAGCTGATATTCTATGCTATACTAAAGTTAATACAAAAGTGATCTTAATAAAGTATGTTTTACAAGATACCACACTGATTAACTAAAAGAGATTTCTATGTTAAATGAATTAAGACAAAATTATCATACCTTGTCAAAATTGAAGCTAAACTAACAATAAGTATTTCTTTTTAAAGTATCCTCTAACATTAATCTTAAGCATAAAATTTCTTGAGGTGTGCTACATTAATAGGTTCTTTAAGCGACGTACCTTGTTCATCGGCTAGCTTATACACTCCTGATCCAAAAGCTTCAATAACGACATACGGTCTAAGCCAATTATGGCTAAACTTTCCTTTTTCTCTAGGAGGTGCATTCACATTGCGTTGATTATCATAAAGTACCAAGTCTCCGATGTCGAATGAGCAATGTATAACATGCTCATTGTACGATCATTGTATACTCTTTTGAAATACCTTAAGATGCTCAAGAGCATTGATACATTGCTCATCCAACATTTCAAGTTGTTGTAATCTCTTTTCTCTTTCCATGTCATTGTCAATAACATCTCACAAGGATTATATGGGGTAGTTCCAATAGCTGTACGAATGATTGTTGTATAAGCCCATAACGTGTAGGATAATTGAATATGCCAGTCTTTCTGATGTTTGTTAATAGTTTTGCATAAAACTTGTCCTATAACCTTATTTGAAGCTTTTTCTTGACCATTTTATTGAGGATAATAAGGTGTAGATAAGCGATGTTGAATGTGACATTTTTCTATAAATTTCTTCACTTCCTTGTTCTTGAATGGCGTGCCAGTGTTGGAGACCAAAGAGGAAGGTATACCAAATGAAGAGATTATGTTATCTTGTAGGAAACAACAATTTACATTGGTAGTCATGGATCATAAAGGTACAACTTCGACCCACTTTGTGAAGTAATTTGTAGAAGTGATAATAAATGTATGTCCTTTAGAGGAGAGTGGAGAGATTTTACCAATTAGATCCAAGCCCCAAATAGAAAACAGCTAAGGTGATACTTGGGCACGGAGTTCCTGGGCAAGTGCTCAGATTAAATGTTGATGTTTTTGACATTGTAGATACTTCTTGACATAAGCAAAGGAATCTTGTTCCATGTGGTGGTAATAATATCCCATAAATATTAATTTTTGTACCAATGATTTTCCTCCCAAATGCCCTCCACAAGCATTGGATTGAGCTTGTTCTAAAGCTATCAGAATCTCTAAATTACTAAGACATCAGAGAAGGTGATGCAGAGCATCTAGGATAGCAGTAGCATGATCATAACTTCACATGCAAAGATCTCTCAAGACAGTGTTCAACACCATCTCCAACTTACTCTTGACACACACACACAATGAAGGAGGACTCCAAAACACCTTTCAATATTCCCAACTCCATCTAACATCACTTCAACTCCTCTACATAGGACAGCAGGACAGCAAACTTCACTATGCTCTTCATAGGCTTTCATAATCTCACTGCTCCATTAGGGAGATAGTCACAACATCCTTCTAGGATGATCTTTCTTGGGACAAACCCAAACTCATTCAATCAGCCAACCCAACAACATGGCACACACTTCTAATGCCTTCATTGGCAACTCAAAAACATGATGAACAAAAACTATTACCTTCTTGTTGTTGTCCTTCTCTAGTCTGCTAACACAAGACTTCTGCAGAGTCCTTCACATGGAGTCATGTCCTCCTGCCTCCAAGTTTAATGTCAAGATCCCAAATTCTCTTAAAATGGTAGACCATTCAATGTTCTAACCAATCAAAACATGAAAGAGTGAAAACTATCTTGTAGCTTGTTGTTGTACGGCCTGTAGCAACACTCTTCTCTAAGAAAAATAGAAATTTCAGAAAACAGTCCCATATCAAATGACTACAACTTGCTTCTAATTCACTATCATAAGCCCAAACTGATACCAAGTGGGAGTTACTTCATCAAACTCTATTTCCAAACATTCTTGGTTTTATGACAGTGCCATACTATTGAATGGTACGGACTGTTTCAATGTGCAAATTCAGAAAACAGTCACCACAAGCAGTTTTGGGAAAACCTAAATATCTCTACCTTTATCTACTATCAAGACTTCAAACCAATTGCATTTGAGAGTCCTCTCCCCCTTCTACACATGGAACATGAATTGAGGCCATGATTGTTCCGTACATGTATGGAAAACTGTAGAAAATAATGATTTTCTTAAGCTGTGACAGCAGGTTTCAAAGCAGATTACAGTTTTACACCCATATCATTCTTTCCATGCAATATCAAGATACCAAACTTGCCTTAAAAGATAGTTAACTCATCCACCTTCATTTCCAAACATTCAACCTTTCATGACAGAGCCATACAATATAGTAGTACGAGCTTCCAAAACAAAAAAAAATAGGAAAAGGCAGCAAAACAATGGTCTTTTTGTATTTTTTTTGAGTTCCTCTGAATATATCTTTTACAATGAACCTTCCTTGGCTTAAAATAAGCCTCATTACTTACATGAGGTCATTTGGGGGTCCAAGAAACTGCCCCACCATCGATTTCTTTCTTGAGTTTTAACTGCAACCTTTGAAACTATTTTTAGAAACTATCTTTTTCTTTTTTTTGGGATAGCAAAGACTATTTTTTCTATGTTTAAATGATGCACTCTCACTTTGGTAACCTTTGGATAAGGTTCAAACCTTCCTCTTAACCCTTGACATGCCTTAAAAGGCGTACAACATGGAAAACTTAAAATGACTACCTATGACAAACATTAAAACATAAATGACTAACCTATAACTGCCTTTTGACACAAGACTGTCCTCTACAACATGGAATAGATTCTTTTAGACATTTGGACATAGTCCAATTACAAACATTGCATTAGCCTTATTATAACATGTAAATGGTCTCCAAGATCTCATTAAACAAAACAAAACAACTTGAACTTTAACCACAATTTAGACATCTAGGTGCTCCTACACCGTACTCCCCAGCATGATGAAAACTCTTGTCCCAAGAGTTGTGGGACCTACTCCAAACATTCTTCCATCTCTGACTAGGAAACATGAACTCTCCCAGAGTTATCTTTTTCCTTCTCCAACCTGCATGGCTCCTGTAAATAGTGTTAGAAACATAAAACCTGTTGTGGTGTCCTTGCCTAGGACCTTATTGCTGCAATGCTTCAGCTCTTTTCAATTGGAGGCTCTGATTCATTCCTCCCTGCACCTTTTGTTGTTTGCCTACCTTCTTTTGGCTCCTTATAGGACACTCAATGTCCCCTACCTTAACATAACTCAAGTCCCAAGCCTGCTGCTCTGTAGGACTGTCATCCACCTTCTTGTGTTGCATTTATGTCTGCTGTGTGCTATCATCCTGAACCTGCACATTCAACTTCAATTTCTTTCCAAAGCAAATTGTAACCTGTTCCTTCTTCTCCTCACAAGGTAAAGGAATCAATTTGAACTTCTTACCATCTTTGTGCACTACATAGGTATTAGTATACCCATCATGAATAGTCCTTCTCAAATACTGCCATGGTCTGCCCAAGATTACATACCCACATGTCATAGGAATAACATCACATAAAACAGAGTCCTGATATGGACCAATTGTGAAGTCAACATAAGCCTTCTTAGTGACTAGTACCTACTACTCTTGACTTACCCAAGTGACATGGTAAGGACTGGGATGATCAAAAGTCTTCAACCCCAACTTATTCACCATTTCCCAAGAAACTAAGTTATCATGAGAACCTGAATCTACAATCAACTTGCATATCTTGCCATGGCTCAAACAATTAGTTCTGAAAATAGATACCTGTGGTGGTTGCTGCATCTTGCCTCTTTCCACCATGAGCATCTCTCCATCCATCATTGGAGAGGCTGATGACATTTCTAGTTCTTCTGGCTTCTCCTCCTCTTGTGCCAAGTGAACCCTTGTATCCTTTCTTTTGTCAACACCATCCTTCTTAGGACAGTTGAAAGATGTGTGTCCCACCTCATTGCAGTGATAACATCTGCCTGTGAACACTCCTCTTCCTAATCCAAATCTACCTCCACTTCTATATCCACCTCTCTATTCTGTAGACAACTCCTTACCCTTCTCATTGTTGTTTTGAACTTCATTAATAGGTTTGCCCCTACCTCTATTTCCTCTTCCATAACCTCCTTGCCTTCCTTGCTTCCTCTTCACTCTCTCTTTAGCCCTGATGGCTAACTGAAAATACTCTCCAAGTGATTTTGGTACTGACAAATCAATCTCATCCTACAAGTTATACCTATGCCCATTAAGGTATCTTGCCACTTTCTCTTCTTCATCTTCTAATCCACCTCTAATACTAAGCTTATGAAATTGCTCAGTATAGGACATAACATCCATGTCCTTCTGCTTTAGATTCTGCCTCATCTTCTTTGTCTGAATGGAGTAATCAGATGGAAGAAACTGATCCTTCATCATGTCCTTCATCCTACTCCAAGAAGTGATTTTTGATGCACCTCTAGCCATTCTCTCTGTCTGCACACTACTCCACCAAGTAAGTGTTGTTCCTCTTAGTTTTGTCTTTACAAACTTGATCTTCTTTTCATCACTCATCTCCTCATACTCAAAAAAATTTTCTAGGGCATCTATCCACCCTAACACCTCTTCACTATCCATCTTCCCCTGATAGATAGGTAACTCTATGTTTGCCTTTGTTCCACTTCCTTGGACTGCCTTCAGCAATCTTACAAACTTCTCTTCTTCAGCATCTAACTCATCTTTAGGAGGATTCTCATCAACATCCTCATCTCCTTCTGAATCATCTTGTTCATCCTTTCTTGGATTCTTCTCTAATGCTTCCAATCTTGCCAAGATTGTTGCATTCTCCCTTCTTACTTGCCTCAGTTCTCTATCTCTGGCAGCATCCTGTTCTCTTCTGTCCCTTAGCTCTTTCTCTCTTGCCTCTAAGGCTTCTCTCAGCTCAGCATTCTCTCTTGCCATCTGGTTCTTTGGATGCATCTTTACAAACTCTCACAAACCTTATCTTCTTCACAAGATCCACAACACCTTCAAGGATCTACTAGCTAGCTCTGATACCAAAAATGATGTAGAGCATCTAGGATAGCAGTAGCATGATCATAACTTCACATGCAAAGATCTCTCAAGACAGCCTTCAACACCATCTCCAACTTACTCTTGACACACACACATAATGAAGGAGGACTCTAAAACACCTTCCAAGATTCCCAACTCCATCTAACATCACTTCAACCCCTCTACACAGGACTGCAGGACATCAAACTTCACTATGCTCTTCATAGGCTTTCATAATCTCACTGCTCCATTAGGGAGATAGTCACAACATCCTTCTACGATGATCTTTCTTGGGACAAACCCAAACTCATTCAATCAACCAACCCAACAACATGGCACACACTTCTAATGCCTTCATTGGCAACTCAAAAACATGATGAACAAAAACTATTACCTTCTTGTTGCTGTCCTTCTCTAGTCTGCTAACACAAGACTTCTATAGAGTCCTTCACATGGAGTCCTATCCTCCTGCCTCCAAGTTTAATGTCTGTTGGTGTGAACATATCATTCACACATGTTAAGTTGACTTAGTGAGTCTTCTAGATGTCTAGGTGTTTCTAGTTGTGTGTTGAGTTGTTGATAGTTGGAGTTAGTTGTCTTATCCTCCACATGTGCAATTAGTTATCATCCTCTAATTGGCACATGTTGGAATATCTCCACCTTTCACTACACCCTTCTAGCTCTCACCTTGCCTTTATAAGCAAGGCTCTCTCATTGTATTTCATACAGATTGATATGACAATCTAATACAGTTGCTCCATTGTTTTAGCATCTTGTCTTGTCATCTTTGTGTGGAAGGTTGTCTTGATTGCAGGTGATCCTGGCTTGATGAGTCACATTGACTCTTACATGGTATCAGAGCTTTGACTACAATTTCCTTCCCTCACTGGAAAGGTTCTACTTGGAGCAGTGTCATAGGAGTGTCCTAGAGCAAATCTGACATCACAGTTGTGATCAGGAGGCCCAAATCTGTATAGATCAGTTGTTCATTCGCTGAATTTTGTCATCACAAATTTGGGCAAAATTTTTTGCCCTTGGCAAAAATTTCGTACAACTGTACCCTGTACCATCAGTTGTCTTAGTCTGTGGCATAGTCAGATTTGGATGTGGCGTCATTGGGTAGAAAATCTTGCATTTGTCCTTCGAGTAAAAGTTTTTACCTAGTTTAATTGTTTTTCTGCGGACATTGTCTAAAATATTTTTGTTTTAGCAAAAAAAAAGATTTTCTTAAAGCGATAGGATACTGTCAGTACCCTGCACTATCTACAGAGTACAGCACGGCCTCTGGGTCATCGTGGTAGGGACGAGCACAGTTGGCAAGGTCCATAGATCCAATGGGCACGGGACCCTTAGTTTAGGCTTCGGCCTTTATATTGTTTCAATAACAGATCCAAATTCCCCGTCGACAGTCTCAGTCGGCAATCAAAATCCATTTGTCAGAGCTTTAATCACCGGTTGAGGTCCACTCCACCGGAGGGAGTCTAAAACCCTTGGAGCCACCATTTAATTCTCTGCGGATAGTCAAAGCCTCTCGGTAGTCTCTACAGTCTTCCCGCCCAACCAGGAGTTTCCAACCATCAGACTCTGTAACGGCCAAGCACACAGTCGACATCAATAGTCGATATTTCTTTCAACCGTCGACTAGCATTTGTTTACACGGTGGCTACACTTCATTTCCAGAGGTCTATATTCTTCTATCATCCAGCGGTCTTAGATCCGCCATTGGCAGATTCCTTCTATTCTCAGTGGGCGTTTAACAGATCGCTTCAAGTTTTAAAACTGCAGTGGGCACAATACTTCCCACAAGTTGGTAGTTTAGATCTGGTAGTGGCAGTTTTGTCGGGGTCTTCAAGCATTGACCAGGAGGAGTCTTTCCAGCAGTCCTTTCTCGGTGGATCTCATATTTCCGACCATCCTTCGGTGAATATTCTTTGTTTTTCAGCAGACATTGGTGAGTCTTCTAGCAACTGGCTTTTGATCATCAGCGGTCAAATTCATTTCTTCTGGTGTTTGTTTGCAAGTAGCAGTTTAATAAACCTGCCAGCCCTTCAAAACTCACAGTTCGGCATCTCCAACTTTGGCGGCCCTCTTCACAACCGACAGAAACTTTTCTAAGCTCGTCGGTTTTACTTCGGTGGCTTACCACAGTCCGGTGGGAGCCTTTTTGGCTTGGGCCCCACCGGCCATCGTATGGGCTTTAGTCCCACTTAAAACTTTTTTAATCGCCCTCAAATTTTTTTTATATAGTTTTTTTTAGCAAAAAAAAATTATTATCTCTGCAACGGGTCTTTCTCCATCAAGGCGGTTTTGTCAGAAAAGACTAGTTGTTTTGCCCTATCCCAGGCAGTTTTCCGTACACAACCTGTCGATTTCCTTCTTGCAGGGTAGTTTTTTCACCCTACAGGGCTGTTTTTTTCTCAGACTGTGGTCTAGAGCATAATCTTCCCAGAGAAGGAATATTCTGTTGCCAGGGGGCTTGTTTCGCCCTTAAAGCCTAAAGTAGGGCTTTTTTCATTTTTGTACAACTTTTGCCAACGAAGGTGAAATTGGGCAAATTATATATCAACAAAAAGCTGACAGAGAGCACTTCGCAATGGTATCAGTCATTTTCTCTAATTTTGCTGTTTGATGGCATTTATTGCAGGTCGAAGACAAATCTTCCTTTTTAGCTCCTGACCTCATAACTTTTTGCCACAAACTCCAATTTTTGCGATTCTTGCAGCAATGGAAAGGTGATCAAGAGCTCTACACAACCATCCATGCACTTTTCTCAATTTTTTCCCTAGGTTCATTTAATTTCATTTGTCAATTTTTTGGCATTTGATTGATAACTTGGGCATTTTCATACTTGAGGAGGTGAAATTTGTTTTGAGAGGATTTGTTTGCTGTAATACATCATTGTGAGTGACTATAATCTCACTTGGATCTCTTTTTTAAGAGATTTTGTTGTTTTTCCCGATCTTGGTCCTTTGAGGACAATTGTAAATCACACTAAGTATAAAGTGCCACAACAAATTGGGAGGGCTCTCTTACATAGTAAAGGGGTGTTGTTGTGTTGTTGTCTTGCTTTTTCATCATGGATGTGCCTCAATTTCCACTTTTAACTCCATATAATTATATTGAATGGAAGAAAAACATGGAGTTTGTGTTGTATAAACAAAAGTTACATAGAATAACTTTAGGCACAGATCCTGAACCCACAGGTGCTACTGAAAGAAGAAAATGGTTAGACAGAAGAGATGAGGCTTTTGGCACAATTTGTCTTGCTATTTCTCTAGATTTGAGATTTCATGTTGAGTATTGTACTACACCAAATGAGATATGGACAACACTAGACAATCTATTTGGTAAGCAAGATAAAATAAGAAGGTTCAAATTGGAAAATGAGCTAATTGCACTTAATCCTCAAGACTTTGATCAAATTGAAGACTTCTTCACCAAGTTTAAGTCTCTCAGGTTGCAACTCAAACAAAGTGGTCTTGAGAAAGAAGATGAACAATTGATTCTATCCATTCTTGCAAAATTGGGTCCTGCATATTCAGTTTATGTTTCTACCTTTTATGCTACAATGGATGCCTTTGGTACTAAGTTTACCATGCCTTCACTTGAGGAGTTTGCTGTACAACTCACAAGAGAACAAGCCAAGCTACTACACATGGGCACATTGAAGTCACCTAGAAAACAGGCTCTAGTTGCAACACAAAGCACAAAAGATCCTAAGGCTTCACATAGTGAGGAAAAGAAACATAAGGATTCCCAGTCTAATAAGCAAGAGAAAGAATCAAAGAAAACCCCTAACTCTTCTTCCAAAGAGGAGTCAAATAAGAAGAAGAAGCCAAAGTGTTCTTATTGCAAGAAATTGGGTCATGATGAAACTAAGTGTTATGAGAAAAAGTTTGAGGAGATGTCACAACTTCTTCAAAAACATAACATTGAGTATTCTCCATCAACAACAGTTTTACCCAAGTCTTCTTCTTCACCACAATCATCATCTACATCTATAGGAATAACAAGATTTGCTAATTGGTTAGACAAGGGAAAAGGACAGGCACTCTTTGCATCAACAAGTCTACAGTCAGAGAGATGGCTTCTCAATTCTGGAGCTTCTCATCATATGGCATCTTCATAGGGGATGTTCTCTTCATTTCAGTCATGTACTTCGCCACCTATTTTGATGCGTAACAAGACATACATGCATGCAAGTGGTAAAGGAACAATTGATGTTGGTGACTCGTGTACATTCAACAATGTGTTGTGTGTACCTTCATTGACAACCAATCTCCTTTCCATCTACCAAATTACTCATTGTGGTGCAGGGAAGACAGTTGAGTTCACTCCTGATTCTGTGATCATTCGAGACTTGGAGAGTAAAGACATCCTTGCAGTTGGGATGGCTGATCATGCATCTTGCTTGTACACTTTCTCCCATTTTGTTTCTGATGATGATGTAGATCCATTGGTTGACATTCACACTCATGCAGCAAGTATGAATCATATTTCTAGGGAGAAGTTTGGTCACTTGAACCTTGGTGTTCTTGCATCTACTTCAGTTCCTGAGGCTAGTTTTGAGCTTCCTCCTTCCCCTGCTTCTTCAGAGATTGGCATTGAGATGTCTTCATCTACTTCAGTTGAGCAGGATATTGTTTGTCTTCCAGACACAGGTTTGTGGGATGAGTACTTGACAGGTATTGCAGCTTTGTTTCATGAGTCCTCTCTTGATGACTTGGAGGACATCATTGATGATATTCATCTCCTCTTTGAAGGAGTTGAATCTTCTACTTCGGATGAGCAGGCACCTTGTCCTCTTCACTTGTCACAGTTTGGCACTGAGTTGGAGAATCTTGAGCATCATTTGGAGGATACTTTGTCTTTGGAGATTGATGATCTTGCATTTTCATCTTGTCTTGGATTGTCACATACAACACCTAATTATGTGGCATCTTTTGGTTATGACATATGGACACTTGAGCAGTTTTTAGAGACATCATATATCATGAGGCTTTTTCCCTCATACCTTGAGATGGAGTTTCTTTGACATCAGCCTTTGGACTTGTTTCTTCCTAAGGGGAAGAATGTTGTTTGAAGGCTTTGGATTCTCTTCAGCATTCTTCTTCGGGCATTCACCATCAGCACAGGAGCTACTTCATTGTGGGGGGGACTTATAGTCTCACATTTGCTCTCCTATGGGGGGGTAATTGATTGTATATATGTGTTGGATATATTCCTTGTGGGGTCATGAGTCCTCCATCCATCACATCTTTCATTTGTTTTTTGCATTCTCACTTTTGGAGAGGAGTTTTGTCCCATGAGGTTTTCTTCTTTTCTCCACTTGAGATTTGTTGTACGTGGGTACCTAACATGGCCTAGTAGCCGGGACCCATCCATCATTGCATCTTGTTTTAGTCAACTACTCCCTCAGTTGCACTTAAGGGGGGGTGTTGGTGTGAACATATCATTCACACATGTTAAGTTGACTTAGTGAGTCTTCTAGATGTCTAGGTGTTTCTAGTTGTGTGTTGAGTTGTTGATAGTTGGAGTTAGTTGTCTTATCCTCCACATGTGCAATTAGTTATCATCCTCTAATTGGCACATGTTGTTGGAATATCTCCACCTTTCACTCCACCCTTCTAGCTCTCACCTTGCCTTTATAAGCAAGGCTCTCTCATTGTATTTCATACAGATTGATATGATAATCTAATATAGTTTCTCCATTGTTTTAGCATCTTCTCTTGTCATCTTTGTGTGGAAGGTTGTCTTGATTGCAGGTGATCCTAGATTGTTGAGTCACATTTACTCTTACAATGTCAAAATCCCAAATTCTCTTAAAATGGTAGACCATTCAATGTTCTAACCAATCAAAACATGAAAGAGTGAAAACTATGTTGTACCTTGCTGTTGTACGGCCTGTAGCAGCACTCTTCTCTATGAAAAATAGAAATTTTAGAAAATAGTCCCATATCAAATGACTACAACTTGCTTCTAATTCAATATCATAAGCCCAAATTGATACCAAGTGGGAGTTACTTCATCAAACTCTATTTCCAAACATTCTTGGTTTTATGACAGTACCGTACTATTGAATGGTACGGACTGTTTCAATGTGCAAATTCAGAAAATAGTCACCACAAGCAGTTTTGGGAAAACCTAAATATCTCTACCTTTATCTACTATCAAGACTTCAAACCAATTTCATTTGAGAGTCATCTCCCCCTTCTACACATGCAACATGAATTGAGGCCATGACTATTCTATACATGTATGACAAACTGTAGAAAACAGTGATTTTCTTAAACTGTGACAGCAGGTTTCAAAGCAGATTACAGTTTTACACCCATATCATTCTTTCCATGCAATGTCAAGATACCAAAATTTCTTTAAAAGATAGTTAACTCATCGACCTTCATTTCTAAACATTCAACCTTTCATGATAGAGGCGTACAATACAGTAGTACGGGCTTCCAAAACAGGAAAAAAATAGGAAAAGGCAGCAAAACAATGGTCTTTTTGTATTTTTTTTAAGTTCCTTTGAATATATCTTTTACAATGAATCTTCCTTGGCTTAAAATAAGCCTCATTATTTGCATGAGGTCATTTGGGGGTCCAAGAAACTACCCCACCATTGATTTCTTTCTTGAGTTTTAACTGCAGCCTTTGAAACTGTTTTTAGAAACTATCTTTTTCTTTTTTTTTTGGACAGCAAAGACTATTTTTTCTATGTTTAAATGATGCACTCTCACTTTGGTAACCTTTGGATAAGGTTCAAACCTTCCTCTTAACCCTTGGCATGCCTTAAAAGGCTTACAACATGGAAAACTTAAAATGACTACCTATGACAAACATTAAAACATAAATGACTAACCTATAACTGCCTTTTGACACAAGACTGTCCTCTACAACATGGAATAGATTCTTTCAGACATTTGGACATAGTCTAATTACAAACATGGCATTAGCCTTATTATAACATGTAAATGGTCTCCAAGACCTCATTAAACAAAACAAAACAACTTGAACTTTAACCACAATTTAGACATCTAGGTGCTCCTACACCAGAAGGATACCATTATAACCTCATCTATATAATACATTAGATAGTATGAAATAGCACATTGCAAGTTTGCATAGGTGAACTCGGGCATTCTTAGACATTGAATTAGGGATTGTTCTATCGTGCAAATAATTGTATATATGGGAGAACCATTCATCATAGTTTATATCATAGCAAAAATCAAGACTTGCAACTACAACATCTTCTATGACTGGTGTTTTAAGATTATGGATAAGAAAAGTAAATGCATCAGGAGAATCATCAGGTGATATACGGGAAGTTGCACTTGCCATTGCATCTGCATGTCGATTGTTTTTTCTTGGAATAGTGTTAATTGAAAAAGATTAAAAATGCTTTAATAAAGGCAAAGCAAAATCATGATATTGGGACAATTTATCTTGTTTAGCTTGATATGATCCATTTATTTGTCTTACAATTAGTTGTGAATCACCATATATAGTGAGGTTTTTTATGTTTAAAGCCAAGGTGACATGAAGTCCTCCAGTAAGAGCTTCATACTCAACAATGTTGTTTGTGCATGAGAAGCTTAGGTGGTAAGACATAGGAATCGACTTACCTATAGGGGGTACTAGTATGACACCAGCACTGGAGCCGATTCGACATCTTGATCCATCAAAATACAATTCCCATTTATCTTCTATATCAATAGCTAAGATTTGATTGTCAAGGAATGTCTCTTGATTTTATATAGAAAAAGGAAAGGGTGCCTCAGTGATGCAGGAGCATCCCTAGTTCAAGTGTAATCTTGCATCAACCAAAAACATTTGCATTTTAGTTTGTTTGCATTTCAGTTCTTTCATTTTCCAGTTCAGTCAGAAGCAGTTTCAGCTTGTGGTTTGGTTTTGGTATTTCACATCTTGCATATTTGGACATAGCATCTACATTCATTCATCTACATCATATCAATAATTTAGAGCATTGGATTAGTTACTGGAAAGATATCACTCCCAGAAGTTGATTGTTTTCTTAGTGCAGAGCATTGTAGAAGTTCCTGATAATCAGCTGAAGGAGAAGGCTTGCGGATCATCCCTTGACTTGCGGATCTCAATGATACACCATTCAATGTCCTTTGGTTCATGGCTGACCTTCCTTGAGGGTCTGCACATTGTTCCATTAATTTGAGGAAGTGTTCTATACATTTAGGTCTGCCCTATCTGTGAACACGTTATAGCTCTTCATGGGATTTTGTGAACTTCCTTAGTTGACACAAAGGAATCTATTGGTTTAGAGATGATATATAAATATGTAATAGATCCTTCGGAAAGGAGTTATCAAGTTGATCATATAGGGATAGCTGATAATTTAGATTTTGTGTGAAGGACGCTTCAAAGCTTTATCTTGTGCATGTATGTAATCAGGCCTTTGACCCCATAGTGTAAGCCCGTATGTTGCCAGCCAAATTGTATTTGAATTCTTTGATATATTAAAGGGCTAAATCTACATTTTTTCCATTTCCTTGAGTTGTTTCCATTGTGTTTACTTTTGATACATGGTCTGGATAGTTCATTCTGTTAACCCTCCTACCATGACTACACCAAGTGGTATCAAAGTGAAAATTTGATTCTTTGGAGCAAATTAGAGAAAGGGATTCTGTAAGATCTTGTTGTGAACTGATCGCCAATCTGAGGTAGGTTACTTGTGTACAATCGATCACCGAACCTGAGGCAGTTTGCACTTGATCCTAGGAAGATGCCGTCGCAAAGAGTTCCTCCTATCGGTACAATGACTAATAGAATGGATGAGATGATGGAATTGATGAGAACAATGCAAATTCATTTGGATTTTGTTGAAGAAGATAGGAAAAGAGGATTAACGTTGAGACCAAATGTTGAAAGTGATGATGAGGGAGAATTTCAATCTACTGAAGAAACTGGTGAAACCTTAGAAGGTGATGAAGAAGATGAATCAAATCAGATAAAGATGTTGCAAGCTATCTGGAAAATAGGAAAGAGACCTAGAGTTGATGTGCCAAATGATGTAGAGGAAAAGATCAGATTCTCTTCAAGATGCATATTTCAAAACAAAATGTTTCAAGTCCAAACTTGTCATACACCAAGGTCCTCAACATAGCATAAAATTTGGGCTCTTACCTTTCCTGACCTGATCAAGGCCACAACTGTGTTTTTTTTCTGTTCATCTAAGAACATTCAATTAACCAAAACAACTAACCATTAAGGTTTGGCATTTCATCTTATTACCAATCCTTCATAAATCCCTTGTTTCATAGCACAAAAACTTAAAAAAAATTAGAAATTTACTTTTTTTGACCATAACTTTCAAACCCGATCTGATTTCCAACATCTGAAACCTGTTTTGAGTACCCATTAAGGCATTTTAAAATATATCCAGAAATCAATGTAGGTTACTTTGGAAGGAACCATCCAAAATAGGACTGTCGCTGTGCCAAATAGGCTTAATTGGCTTTGTATGCATAGGGTCTTATTGAAAGTAGGCACTCCAAGACTGCTCTCACCTTGCATGTGCTTGGAACACTTCATACCAGGTTTGTACATGATCATTGATCCATGAAAATTCCATTCCCATCAACACTTTACCATACCCAACACTTATACCTCTTCACTGTCCTTAAAAAACACTGTTTTCTGGACTGTCACAGAAAACAGTCATAAAAACTTGATTTCTTTCACCCCAATCTTAGAGATTTGGTCAGGGGCCTCTAGAACTTGAAGGCACACATCACCACAGTCCTTTTCGCCAAGAAACTTGCAACATGCAATGGATAAATTAGAAGAAACATAGGGTTTTCATGTCACTATTTACCCTAACAGGGTTTTTGGTAGCCTTACACAAAAAATGCAATAACTTCCTTAAAACAAAACCAAAATACATGCAACCAAATGCAAATGGAAGGTGATAGATAGATCTTTCATGAAATACTAGTTAGAAACATACTTCAATCTGTATAGATTCGTACAAAGCAAGAAGACAGCAATTTTCTGAAGAAAACACAGAAAAGCATTATTTTTTTTCTATTTCATTTAAAATCTCCAATCACCTTCGAGGTATTTTGATGATACAAGGCCTTAATAAAGGCATTTCAACATGTCTCTCCAGTTTCCACTTCCTTCCAATGACCAAGACACAAAAATAACCTTTCAAATTTCCAAAGCTGTCTTTTTAGTAACTATTTTAGAAACTGACTTCTTCCACCGGTTGTTTTGGTTTAATCTTGCTATTTGTAACATTTGGATTAATCTTGGACAAACTTCCAAACCCAAGACATGCCTTAAAAGGCTTGCAACATGATGGGATTAAATGACTACCAAAGACAAACATTAAAAATAAATGACTAACCTATAACTACAAGACTGTCCTACCTAGGACTACTAACATAACCATAGAAAACTCTAGTTATTTGGACATAGTCCATTACAAACATGGTTTCCAAGCCTCATTACATCATTGAATATGGTCTTAAGGACCTCATTAAGCAAATCAAACATCTTGAAGATCAAGTAAACCCTGATGTGAAGGTGCTCCTGCACCATACTCCTCAACATGAAGAAAACTCTTGTCCCAAGAGTTGTGTGGTCTGCTTCAAATGACTTTTGCCTCTTTATGTCTTCAACCCTGACTTGATGCTTCCTCTGCTTCCTCTTTACCTTCCAACTATGACTCCTATTAATGGAGTTTGACTGGCTACCTCTAAGGTGCATCAGAAGTCCACTCCTTCCTGCTACAACAACACTCCTGTCCCTCACCTGGGAGTCCTCTCTTGCCTCTCTCCCCAAGACTTTTGGCGACAACCAATGGACCATCTCCTCTGGCCCTCTTGACAGACCTTCCTGTCTGCCTATAGTAGTGAGTGAACTTGCACCTGCAACCAAACAACTTACCAACATAACATATTCTTCAGTTCTTCACCTGCCTTCTCAGTGACAGGAACAAATACAACATCTCCTCCCAGAGCTTTTGCTAGCTCTGATACCAATTTGATGCAGAGGAAAATATCAGATTCACTTCAAGATGCATATTTCAAAACAAAATGTTTCAAGTCCAAACTTGTCATACACCAAGGTCCTCAACATAGCATAAAATTTGGGCTCTTACCTTTCTTGACCTGATCAAGGCCACAACTGTGTTTTTTTTTTGTTCATCTAAGAACATTCATATAACCAAAACAACTAACCATTAAGGTCTGCCCTTTCATCTTATTACCAATCCTTCATAAATCCCTTGTTTCATAGCACAAAAACTTTAAAAAAATTAGAAATTTACTATTTTTTGACCATAACTTTCAAACCTGACCTGATTTCCAACATCTAAAACCTGTTTTGAGTACCCATTAAGGCATTTTAAAACATATCCAGAAATCAATGTAGGTTACTTTGGAAGGAACCATCCAAAATAGGACTGTTGCTATGCCAAATAGGCTTAATTGGCTTTGTATGCATAGGGTCTTATTGAAAGTAGGCACTCCAAGACTGCACTCACCTTGCATGTGCTTGGAACACTTCATACCAGGTCTACACATGCTCATTAATCCATGAAAAGTCCATTCCCATCAACACTTTACCATACCCAACACTTATACCTCTTCACTGTCCTTAAAAAACACTGTTTTCTGGACTGTCAGAGAAAACAGTCATAAAAACTTGATTTCCTTCACCCCAATCTTAGAGATTTGGTCAGGGGCCTCTAGAACTTGAAGGCACACATCAGCATAGTCCTTTTCACCAAGGAACTTGCAACATGCAATGGATAAATTAGAAGAAACACAGGGTTTTCATGTCACTGTTTACCCTAACAGGGTTTTTGGCAGCATTACACAAAAAATGCAATAACTTCCTTAAAACAAAACCAAAATACATGCAACCAAATGTAAATGGAAGGTGATAGATAGACCTTTCATGAAAAACTAGTTAGAAATGTACTCTAGTCCGTACAGATCCATACAAAGCAAGAAGACAATAATTTTCTGAAGAAAACACAGAAAAGCATTATTTTTTTTCTATTTCATTTAAAATCTCCAATCACCTCCAAGGTATTTTGATGATACAAGGCCTTAATAAAGGAATTTCAACATGTCTCTCCAGTTTCCACTTCCTTCCAATGACCAAGACATAAAAATAACCTTTCAAATTCCTAAAGCTGTCTTTTTAGTAATTGTTTTAGAAACTGACTTCTTCCACTGGTTGTTTTGGTTTAATCTTGCTATTTGTAACATTTGGATTAATCTTGGACAAACTTCCAAACCCAAGACATGCCTTAAAAGGCTTGCAACATGATGGGATTAAATGACTACCAAAGACAAACATTAAAAATAAATGACTAACCTATAACTACAAGACTATCCTACCTAGGACTACTAACATAACCATAGAAAACTCTAGTTATTGGGACATAGTCCATTACAAACATGGCTTCCAAGCCTCATTACATCATTGAATATGGTCTCAAGGACCTCATTAAACAAATCAAACATCTTGAAGATCAAGTAAACCCTGATGTGAAGGTGCTCCTGCACCAC
The DNA here is from genome assembly GCA_027924645.1 of Cunninghamia lanceolata. Taxonomy (NCBI): domain Eukaryota; kingdom Viridiplantae; phylum Streptophyta; class Pinopsida; order Cupressales; family Cupressaceae; genus Cunninghamia; species Cunninghamia lanceolata. The sequence continues at coordinate 24,909,322 of BSBN01000047.1, forward strand.
CGAACTATACTGGTAAGTTGAATCCTAAAGAATTGATTGACTGGATAAACGATATGGAAGAATACTTTGAATATGAGGAGATTGAAGATCTAGAGAAGGTGAAATTTGCAAAGAAAAGTTGAAGGTACATGCTGCTATATGGTGGAAAGAAGTTCAGCTAGAAAGAAATAGAAGAGGAAAAGAAAAGATTACAAAGTGGGACCGAATGGTGACAATGTTGAAGAATTAGTTTATACTTGCTGACTATGAGTTGGAGCTATTGAAAAGATTGCAAAACTTAAGACAAAAGGAGAAATTTGTGAAGGAGTACACTGAAGAATTTCATAAAATGATCATAAGGATAGGACATAGTGAAGCAAACAAGGAGAAAGTGGCAAGATACATCAATGGACTGAGATTGAACATTCAAGAAAAACTAAGTTTGGTAAGGATGGCATCTTTGGAAGAAGCATATCAGTTTGCCCAGAAAGTTGAAGAGAAGATGAATAAGAAACATGATCACAGACAAAGAGGCAGAGGAGGTAAATATCAGAGAGGTCAAACATTTTCTAGATATGATAGATCATTTGTGGAGCAGAACAAGTTTGATAGCCTAGTTAGCAAGGATGACAGAAATGACAGTGCTTACAGGAGAGATGATAAGAATTTTTACCGAAGAGGAAACCCTAGTGCATACTGAAATGAAGGATATAGAAGAGAAGGAAGAGGATTTGAGAAGAGGACATTTAGAGGTACTTGTTTCAAGTGTCAAGGTGAAGGACATATAGCATTTGAATGTAATCAGGATTGTACAAGTAAGAGGACAGAAAATAGTGGAAGAGTAGCCTATGTTGAAGAAGAACCTGTTGAATAACCCAGCTCTATTAGTAAACCTGAGAAAGGAGAATCATTGGTGATGAGGAGAGAACTATTTCAAATAGAAACAAATAAGGAACCATCATAGAGGAAAAGTCTATTCAGAACTAGATCCAAATCTGGAGGTAAGTGTTGTAAAGTTGTATTTGATAGTAGTAGTTCAGATAACCTAGTTTCAAAAGAAATGGTGACTAAGCTGAAGTTGAAAAGATTGAAACACCCTAAGCCCTATCAGATAGCATGGATTCAAGACGATCACAAGGTACTGTTAAGTGAACAATGTTTGGTGAAATTTCATATTGGATCATATCATGATGAAGTCTTGTGTGATATTATGCCTATGGATGTTTGTCATATCTTGTTGGGTAGACCTTGGCAATATGATAGAAAAGCTATACATGATGGGAGAAAGAACACATATACTATAATAGTAAATGGGAAAAGAATTACTTTGATTCCTTTGGAAGATGAAACTAAATATGTAGTACATGAGAATGCTAGAATCTGTTTGGTAGATGGAAAGAATTTTTTTGATGGTTTGAAATAGGAAAGTATGTGTTATGCATTGATTCCTAAAATACCTGAATTAGTGAAGAAAGAAACTGAACCAGAGGAGATAAGAGAGTTGCTGACAGAGTATGAAGACATCATATCAGGTAATATACATGAAGGATTACCACCTATAAGGAGTATCAGTCATCACATGGATCTTATACCAAGAGCAAGTTTGCCTAACAAAGCAAGACACCAGATGACACCAATTGAGAATAAAGAACTAAATAGACAGATACAAGAGTTGTTGAGAAAAGGGTTGAGTAGAGAAAGTTTTAGTCCTTATGCAGTACCTGCAGTGCTTACATCGAAGAAGGATGGAGAATGGAGAATGTGTACTGATTCCAGAGCAATAAACAAGATCACAGTCAAGTATAGATTTCCTTTACCTAGGATGGATGATATCATGGATTGTTTGAGTGGAGAAAAATATTTCACAAAGATAGATTTAAAAAGTGGATACCATCATATCAGAATCAAAGAAGGTGATGAATGGAAGACTACTTTTAAGATGAATGAAGGATTGTATGAGTGGTTGGTGATGCCCTTTGGACTGACAAATGCATCGAGTACTTTCATGAGGTTGATGAATGAAGTCTTGAAGAAATTCTTGGGTAGGTTTGTGATTGTATACTTGGATGATATTCTAATTTTTAGTAAGACACAAGAAGAACATTTGTGGCATATTAGACAAGTTTTACACAGACTAAGAGAAGAGAAATTGCTGATAAACATCACGAAGTGTAGTTTCATGAAGGAAGAGTTGGTCTATTTAGGATTTGTGATTTTTTTGGAAGGACTAAAGATGGACCCTGAGAAAGTGAGAGCAATTGTTGAATGGCCTACACCAGAGAGTATTGGAGAGTTTAGATCATTTCATGGATTGGCTAGTTTCTACTAGAAGTTTGCTAGAAATTTTAGCTCAGTTTGTAACCCTATGACATAAGAAATGAGAGGTGATAGAAAATATTTCAAGTGGACATCTGGAGCAGATAAAAGTTTTGAACTATTGAAGAAGAAAGTGATAGAGCAACATGTTTTGGCATTACCAGATTTCAATTAGGTATTTCATGTTGATTGTGATGCTAGTGGAAATGTAATTGGAGCAATATTAAGTCAAGAAGGTAGACTTGTAGCATATTTCAGTGAAAAGTTGAATGATGCAAGGAAAAGATATTTAGTTTATGATCAAGAGTTATATGCCATAATTCAAGCCTTGAAGAAGTGGAGACATTACTTGTTGCCTAAGGAGTTTGTGTTGTATACAGATCATCAAGCTTTGCAATATTTGAATAGTCAAGGTAAGTTGAATCAGAGACATGTGAGATGGGTAGAGTTCATGCAGAGTTATAATTTTGTGTTGAAGCATAGGAGTGGAAAATCAAACAAAGTTGTTGATGCCTTGAGTAGAAGAAGAAACTTGTTGACAGAGATGAGAATTGAAGTGTTGGGTTTTGATGAATTGAAGAATATGTATGAGGGAGACACTGATTTTGCAAAACCTTGGAGAGTATGTAAGGAACATATTGTGACAGATAGGAGTAAGTGGTTGGACTATTTCATTCAAGAAGATATGTTGTTCAAAGGAAGTCATTTGTGCATACTTAAAAGTTCAATGAGGGATAATTTGATCAAGGAAAAATAGAGTGGTGGATTGGCAGGACACTTTGGCATTGACAAGACAGTGGCTTTGGTAAGTAAAAATTACTTTTGGCCTTAGATACATAAGGATGTTCGGAGATTTGTGTAGAGTTGTAGGGTTTGTCAAGTTACAAAAGGGAGTAGTCAGAACACTGGATTGTATAAACCTTTGACAGTACCGGAGAGACCTTGGGAAGACATAAGCATGGATTTTGTGATGGGATTGCCTAAGACACAGAGAGGACATGATTCAATATTTGTAGTGGTTGACAAATTTTCAAAGATGGCTCATTTCATACCTTGTAAGAAGACAACTGATGCAGTGCATGTAGCTAACCTATTTTTCAAGGAGATTGTGAGATTGCATTGATTACCTAAGAGTATAGTTTTAGACAGAGATACAAAGTTTGTTGGATACTTCTGGAAGACACTTTAGAAGAAGATGAAGACAGATTTGAAGTTCAATTCTATTTTTCATCCATAGATAGATGGACAGATAGAGGTAGTGATAGGAGTTTGGGAAACTTGTTGAGATGTTTGGTTGGAGACAAAGCTGGAAGTTGGGATTTGATTCTTTCACAAGTAGAGTTTGCATACAATAATTCAGTAAATAGGAGTACCAGAAGAACACCTTTTGAGATTGTTACCGGAGTGAATCCTAGAGGAGTTGCAGAACTAAGAGATATCAGCACAAAAGAAAAAAGGAGTGCAGAAGTAGAAGAATTTGCAAACCATATGAAGACAGTGCATAATCAAGTAAAGAAACATTTGGAGGATATGAACAGTAAGTACAAAGAGAAGGCATAAGAAATTTGAAGTGCGAGATAAAGTAATAGTGTACTTGAGAAAAGAAAGATTTCTAGTTGGGACTTATAACAAGTTGAAGATGAAAAATTTTGGACCTTGTAAGTTACTCAGGAAATTTGATTCAAGAAATGGATATGAAGTAGAACTACCGGAGAGACTAGGTATTTCACCTATTTTCAACATTGTAGATCTTTATCAGTATCATGAAGTAGATTTCAATGACAACATGGAAGAAGACTTGAAGAAGAAGTTACCACAACAAGCACCAGAAAAGATAGAAGACATTTTAGATAGTAGAGTTAGACGTAGCACTAGAGGAAGACAATACAAAGAATACCTTGTGAAGTGGAAAGGCAGACTAGAAGAAGATTCATCATGGATTTCTCAGGCTGAGGTGGACCATCTTGGTTCTCCCCTAGCCCCAGCAAAGTGAGGGACTCACTTTTTCAATAACCCCAGATGTCTGATGCAGGAGCATCCCTGGTTCAAGAGTAATCTTGCATCAACCAAAAACATTTGCATTTCAGTTCTTTCATTTTCCAATTCAGTCAGAAGTCATTTCAGCTTGTGGTCTAGTTTTAGCATTTCACATCTTGCAGATCTAGATGTAGCATCTACATTCATTCATCTACATCATATCAATAATTCATAGCATTTGGATCAGTTACCGAAAAGATATCGCTTTCAGAAGTTGACTATTTTCTCAGTGCAGAGCATTCTAGCAACTCCTGATAATCAGTTGAAGGAGAAGGCTTGTGGATCATCCTGTAGATTAGAAATGTAAATAGGGTGAAAATACCAAATAAAGTGCAATAAACACAAAGTTATACCTTACAAGCAAATCCAATCCCATCAAGGGAGGAAGGAGCCTTTGCACCCAAAACAAACTCTTTGACAAAGATTACCTTAGACAATGGATTCCAATGTGAAATGCTTATTCAAATGATGCAACTCACTATCCTAGCTCAAGAGTGATTTTGACATTATGTCTTTGCATAGACTTGGCTTCCTCAAATGGCTTGGGAGAGGCTCTATTTATAGACTTTTGGAGGGGATTTTGATCTAAGGGTGGAGATTGGTTGGAAGGATCAATGGTGGAGGATGGAGATGATATGGAGGGCCTAGATCTAATCTAGGAGAATGGATGGCTATGAATAAAAGTGAATCTTTTATTAATTTGGGGAAGAGGAAATTATTAAATAAGTTATGGGGGGAAGATTATTCCCAAATAAAAGATTCATGGGGGGAATTAAAAATTTATTTGGGGGGAAGTAGAGGTATAGGTATGTGAAAAATGATTATTTATTGTGATGTGGGATTTTAGGTGGATTTATTCCAATTTCTTTATTTGGAGAATGTGGGAAAGTGGGTTAAACTAGGTTTAACCATCCAAATGAGGGGTTTAGGGTTAATTAAACATTGGTTTTATTTAATTAACCCTAGGGCTAGAATAAATGGGTTAAATTAATTAGTTAACATGATTTTAACTAATTAATTGAATTTAGTGGCAAAAGGGGAAAAATGATTTAGTAAATATTGCATATTTACTAAATTCATTTGGCTAAGTTTGAAACTATTGAATTAATAAAATTAATTCAATTATCTGGGATAAATTGATGAGAAATGGGGAAATGAAGTGATAATTAATTAAATAAAATTTAATTAATTGGTTTAGGAGGGAAATTGACATGATTAGGGGTATAGGGAGTCAGTTTGGTGGTTGAAACATTTTTAGGTGTCTACATTTGCCCCTCTTTGACATGGTGTCAGGTTGAAGAAAAATATGCCCCAGCTGCCAGGAAGGAATAAGATGGATGGGTGATGCCCCCTCGAGAGGTTGGTGGGAAAATAAAGTTTTTTTTTTAGTTGAGCTCTTGAAAGGATGTGATAGACGTGAAAGTTGGATAGGTGGTGGAAAAAGAAGGTGGCAAAAAGAAAAATGGAGAAAAAGGCAAAGATCTGCACCCTAGAGGAAAAAGAAAGGGTGGAAGGATGACATGGCCCACTACATTAGGCAAAGTGGGCCTTAAGAGTGTCACATTTGCACACTTTGACTCTAGAGAAGGAGCGAAGGAGATATGGCTGACTGCAACCCCCAGTTCCCGTGACTTCGACACATCTCTGAGTGGTTCCGAGAGTTTGGTCGGGCACCCGGCGCTAGACCCCCAGTAGGGCCTAACCCTGACTTTGTAATTTTCTCGTTTTATGTGCATTTTTTAGGGTTTTAGAAGTTGGGATTGGAGCACGTAGCACCAATGGCAAGGAAGATTGGTGCCATCCTCTGGATTGGCGCTATCCACTTGGGTAGAGTAGGGTGGGTATTTTCACCATTAGGTGGGAGTTTTAGCGCTATCTTCCAAATTAGCACTTTTTTATGGAAAAATAGATTTCTGGTGTTTTAACACCAAATGGGGGTCAAAGTGACAATAGCGCCATCCTAGGAAGTAGCGCCATGATGTATTTTAGCGCCACTATGTGTTTTAGCACAATGGTTTGTTTTAGCGCTATTGGGAGAATTGGCGCCATTAGGCTAATTAACGCCAAAATTAATAGTGACGCCATATGGTTAAATGGCGCGATGAATAGTGCGCAGTAGCGCTATTTTTTGGATTGGCGCAAAGAGGTATGCACACTGGTGCGATACTCTGTATTAGCGCTATTTAGAGAAAATTTTAGTGCTATTTTAAAAATGGCACAAGGGTTGTCTATTTGCATGCCATCTGATGCTGGCTTGTTAGACACGTAGAAGAAGAAGAAGGTTGATTTAGAAGAAGATAGGTTGATATCTAACCATAATGTTGTGTATGCAGGATACAGAGTGATTCATATTGCAATCATGAGAGCGATGAGTTCCCACTGTGATGGCCTTATTTGATGGTTTTGATGATGCTGCGAAGGCGCGGCTGGCGAGCTTGGGGCTTCTGACGGTGGCGTTGATGCCCATTTTGTGAGCTCATAGAGCTCTGATGACGGCCATGATGGAGTGATACCGTACTGAGACTTGCAGTTTTTTGCTACTGACAGGAGATATTACCATCACACTTGAGGATGTATATCACATCCTCAAGCTACCTATCCGAGGTCGACGTGTCAGATATGACATGAAGAGCAGGCGGAGGGCACTGGTCAGAGTGTTTGGTGTGGATCATCTTGTTCTCTCTCCGAATGAGAGGGAGATGGACTATGAGAGGACATTGGCTGCAGGTGCAGATCCATTTGCCTTATTCCTTTGCACATTGATTGGAGGTGTGGTGATGCCTGATAGGCACAGTAGGGGTTTTCCAGTTGGCTGGAGAGGGGTGATAGAGGGAATGGTGACACATGGGATTGTCTATGCCTGGGGGCCCATGATGCTAGCACAGTTGTATCATGAGATGTACACCGTCGCCTATCTACATGATAGAGCCTTATCTACTGGAGTTACTCTGCTACATGTATGGACTTGGGAGCACATTCCGGTCACTAGGCTAACATGTGGGTACTATCGACGGTAGTTTGAGGCCTTTGTGTTTCTATATCAAGATGTAGAGTACACATATACTGGTCAGGTACGATATTGGCGGAGGATGCTAGATGACGTGATTAGTGTGGTTTGGCAAGCATACATCGGTTGTGAGGAGTGGCCAGATAACGTTATTCATCTCCCATACACTTTTCAGCAGAGATATCTTATGGGTCGAGGAGACCGTTGTATAGAGATGTATCTACCCTCACGGGTTATGCGGCAGTTTGGTTTGGTGCAGGACACCCCTCAGCAGATGGCGATATACGCGCGGACCCCGCGAGATGCACCCTACTGGCCTGTAGCCCTACAGCCATAGGTCACCCTAGCAGATTTTGCAGCACTTCAACCAGTACAGTGGGATTGAAGGAGCACGGTGAGGGATGTAGGGACCATAGCTGCTTATGATATATGGTGGCATATGCATCAGCCTACCCGGTTGACGGATCCAGGAGAGGAGGTAGTAGGTTCAGGGGGTGATGACTCAGATGGTGGAGATGACCCTGATGGGGAGGATCGCGTGGAGGGAGAGGAGATCATTGAGGACTTCCTTGTGGAGGTTGGGGATGATGGAGAGGAGAGAGTGATTGGGAACGATGGCCAGCCGATAGATGTGCTGGTGGCAGTGGCAGCAGGATAGGGATAGGCGTAGTAGGTTCCTGCATAGCAGGTACAGGCAGAGCAAGTTCTTGCTCACCAGGTATAGGCGGAGCAGGTTCTTACACAGTAGGTACAGATTGGATCGGTACGACAGCTGAGAGTACCCCAGTGGCATAGGGGGTAGCCGAGAGTAGATGAGGGTGACCTACCTCCACCACAGGAGGGGCAGCGGTAGGTTGGTGGGCATGATGCAGAGGTCGGGACCTCAGGGACAGCTTTGGAGTCAGAGGCTGAGGGTGAGTGGCATTTGTCTCGTCAGAGGTGACGGGACGAGGAGGAGGAGATGGAGACCCTACAGGCACATGTGGCCAGTCTGGAGGAGGCAGAGGCTGAGGGTGAGAGGCATTCATCTCGTCGGAGGTGACAGGATGAGGAGGAGGAGATGGAGACCTTACGGGCACAGGTGGCTAGTCTAGAGGAGGCACTAGAGGGCTATGAGGCAGAGTTAGTGCAGTTGTGGGGTGCCTTGGGTTTATTAGATGGGGCAGATGGATAGGTGGTTGCATTGCAGGCACAGTTGGCCCAGGTGTAGGGTGATATAGGGGTGTTGACCAGGGAGCGAGATGCAACACTTGGCAGGGCACAACAGGCAAAGACTACATTGAGTAGTCTACAGGCTTCAGGTGGGGGACTGGCCCCAATTTTGGTAGGGATGCAGGCTCAGTTGTCTCAGGTGCAGACACAGACCTATCAGATGTAGACACAGTTGAGTCAGGCCCAGGGGGATTTTACAGAGGCCAGTAGGTGGATAGAGTATTACAGGGGGCTATATTATGCAGTCATGCTAGTAGAGCAGCGAGCATCGAGCTACAACTAGGTCAGCAGATCGGGAGCATCGAGATCTCATAGATTGAGATCTATTCAGTCTATTCAGCAGATGATGCCTCCTCCCTCATTCGTGCCCCAGCAGGTCCCTCAGGTGCAGGTACAGCCACCACCGTAGTCACAACCACTAACAGGGTCACAGGTTCAACCAGGATCAGAGTCTCCCACTCCATCAGAGAGGGGATCCTCTATGTGATAGCCCTTGGAGGCATTTTTGTATTAGGACATTTTATTTTTTTGTATACATATGTGAGCGATGTACACTTTTTGCAGTGATTTGATATGATGCGATGCTTTTTTGATGATTTATGATGCTATGATCATGATGATGCCTATGTGATGGATGCAGTATTTCTTTATGGATTTATATTCTATGGATGTGTTATGTTTATGCGATGATGTTTTTGATTTTATGGATGCATTTAGGATGGAAATGTATGTTTATGTATGAAAATAGGCATATGCAGCTAGATGTTTATTAAATGCACTTATCTGATGATGTAATGTGATTAAGTGGTTTATGAGATGATATGAAATGTGATGTATAATGTGCAACTAAATGTTTCTAGAATGAACTTAATTATTATGCAAACTTAAATGGATAAATGAGCCTAATTGATATACAACTAGATGAATCTAAATGACATGTATTTTAAAATGAATCTAATTGATATGCTAATTAAATGGTCTAAAATGAATCTAATGATATGCAATTTAAATGGTCTTAAAATGAATCTAAATGATATGCAAATTACGTGATTAAAATGATATGCAATTTTAAATGGATAAGATGCACCTAAGTGATATGTAATTAAGATGGATTAAAATGCACCTAGATGATATGCAATTAAGATGGCTTAAAATGAATCTAATGATTTAAAATGAATCTAATGATTTGAAATGAATCTAATGATATGCAATTAAATGATCATGGCATGTAGCTAAATGATATGCTAGATGCAGTTGAGGTGATAGGTGGTATGCAAACTAGGTGATAGGTGAGGTGGTCCAGTCCTGATACACATGATGTTCTTTGTGTTGACCTTGAGTGGTGAGGTTGTGGGAAAGGGGATTAGGTGGGGAGAAGATAGGGGTGTATGGATGGGTATGGGTAGGATTTGGGAGTGTCTAGAGATGGGGGGGAGGAGACGAGAGGGTTGTTAGGTCGTAAGACACCACGTCAGTTGAGGGGAGATTTATTTCAGTTTAGAAAGTGTTGAGTGGAAAGGCAGTGGGGGAATGGGATTAGTGAGGGGTTGGTTGGTGGGGGATGGGGAAAAATGATTATTAAATCTAGGCCGAGATGGGATAGTTGACTGAGTTATTAGGATGATAATTTTGAGCTAGTAACAGTAGTTGCACAAGATTACTTGAGAGCATTTCTTAGTTTAATGTAGCAATGTAGGATACAGTTCACAAAGGTATGAAATGACCTAGGTGATGATGTATACCCTACAATTGCATGGACTAGACCCACAAACAATAGGTTGATTTCATGCATGCCCAAGGTAGTATAATCTTGTCTAGTCGAGGAAGGGACTCATAGCGATGAGTGTGAATAATGCATAAAAGGTTTTAATGCTTGTATATACAAATAGGACACATCCTACTAGAACCGACCCAGACTTCAAGATATGAACACTATTCTTGGAGTAATGAAACCAACCCACAAGCACAACATGCAGAATCAATGACGATGTCTACTCCAGGTGCTATCCGCTACATACCAGGATATAATGAGATCAAGATAGCTTTGGAAATGACTTAGAGTGAGACAAAAAGATAAAAATCAATAAGCAAAAAGACCAACGAAATGATACAAATAGCCGTTGTGTGCTCTTGCCAAGAGACGTCATCATAGAATGATAGATTTTTGTCCGTTGTAGGAAAGATATATCCTAGGATGTAGGTCCATTGGTGTGGATTAGAGAATTTGTTGGAGGATGGGCAAAAGAACAGTTTGGCCATGTGTAGGATTATGGTTGGTATGTTAATTGATGATTTTTGCATTGGGGGACCTATCTGAAGTGTATGCATAGTTTTGTGTGTCATTTATGAGATCGAGAAAGCTCAGTAAATGTGGGACCATTCAATGGGGTGGATGGGTGCATCTTGGGTACCTAAGTACTGGAAACATCCTTCGTATTCCAAACTACCTACATACCCTGTGTCCACGGGATCAAGGTACTGTTAAGATGTAGGCGAAATGAATATGTAGTTCTAGCAAGACTTGATGATGTGGGATAGATTCGGGATGGGTTTGATGTGATGAAGATTGATACATGTTTGATGATCATGATGAGATGTGTTATTTTTGGGGTTTTCTGCATTTTCTATTGTTTTTGTATTTTTTGATTTTGCGATGTTTTTGGATTTTTTTAATTTTGTGATGTACAAAGGGAACTTACAAGGATCCTCATTCCATGAGTTGACCTTTGGATGGGATAGGATGGGTTGGACAATAGGACTTGATGTTTCAGAATTCCAAGCCATGGGATGTGTGAGATATGGAGTGATGTGACAGAAAGGGGATTTATTAGATGGTAGAACCAGCCACTATGCATGGTGCTTGAAACAGGTTTTCACCATGGTACTTATCCAAGGTGTCATCGAAGTGATTTTCACCAGTGGAAGTTTTTATTGCACTCTGATTTTTTCTTGATTTTCTGATTTTTTTGGTCTTTTTGATTTTGATTTTGATTTTTTTGATTTTTTGACTTGGGGTAATAGATGGGTTATGCATAGAATTTCTTGAGATGCAGGATATTCATCGGCTCATCTAGAGGTTGCCCCTCAGATGTTACAAGCTGATAGGCTCCTGACCAATAATCGGCCGTGATGACATAAGGTCCTAGCCAATTAGGTTCAAACTTTCTTTGTTTCGGACGCTCTTGCAGGTTCTTCTGATTTTCCATTAGGACAAGGTCACCTACCTCAAATTTTCTGGCTCTGATCTTTTTGTTGTAGCTTCATCTGAGGCGGTTTTGGTATGCTTGTAAGTGATTCAATGCATTCAAGCATTTCTCATCTAGTAGTTCTAATTGATCCAACCTTGCGACGTGGTAATCCTCATCAGACATAATGTTTTGCAGGGACACTCAGAGAGATGGGAGCTTGACCTCTATAGGTAAGATGGCTTCAGATCCAAATACTAGTGAGAATGGGGTGGCTCTTGTAGGAGTGTGGATGCTTGTATGGTAGGCCCATATGGCAGGGTTGAGTTGGAGGTGCCAATCATGTCTAGCTTCATTGACTATCTTTTTTAAGATGTGGAGGATGGTTTTATTAGACGCCTCTGCTTGACCATTTCCTTGAGGGTAATACGGTGTGGAGAAGTGGTGTTTGATGTCAAACTTTTCACACAAAGTGTGAACTTCTTGGTTTTTGAAGGGCTTTCCATTATCGGTGTCGATGGAATGGGGGATACCATATCGGCAGATGATATAGTGGAGGATGAATTTGGAGATTTGGATACCTGTGGTGAAGGTGAGTGGTATTGCTTCCACCCACTTTGTGAAGTATTTGGTAGCGGTGAAGTATGGGAGGATGTATTTTTCCTACGAGGTCGAGTCCCCACTGTGAGAAAGGCCATGGCGTTGCAATTGGTTGTAACTCCTGTACTGGTGTGTGGATGAGATCACCATGTTGTTGACATGGGAGGCATGTCTTGATAAACCTATGGGTGTTGCAGTCCATGGTTGGCCAATATTATCTAGTCTGGAGGATCTTTTTAGATAGGGTAGGTCCACTAGAATGCGCCCCATAGATACCTGTGTGTACCTCTTCCAAGGCTACCTTAGCTTCCCTAGAGTCTAACATTGTAGAAGTGTGCCGTCAAGACTCCTTTTGTATAGTGTGTCGCCGACAAGAATGAAATGGGAAGCTCGACGAATGAATGATTTTCGCTGGGAAGTGGATAGGTTAGGGGGAAGGATATTGTCATGAAGGTAAAGGTATGTTTCTTGGTACCACGGGGACAAGGGGCCAACAACTTCACACACTAGTTCTGATTGAGGAACATCGTATGCTAGGATAGGGAGTTCTTTGATCAGGAACTCGCATTTCTTGCTATCCTTCTGCATGTCTACTAGAGATCCGATAGTTGCCATAGCATCTGCTACTTTGTTATTGAGTCTTGGGATTTGCTTGAAGTCGATGTCGTCGAAGTAATCTTTGAAATCATCGACCATCTTTTTATAGGGAAGGAGCTTGTCGTCCTTGGTTTTGTATTCATTATTGACCTACCTGATGACTAGTTGAGAGTCACCCTACACCAGTAGCTTTTCAATTTTCCATTGGATGGCCATGCGAAGACCTGTGATGAGGGCCTCATACTCTGCTACATTGTTGGTGCATCAAAATGTGATCTTGAAGGATTTAGGGATTGTGTCACCTTGGGGGGTAATAAACAGGACACCTGCCCCTGAGCCTCTGTGAGTGTATGATCCATCAAAATACATTTTCCATGTGTCTGGGGCAAGAGTGATTGTTAGGATGGCCTCATTTGGAAAATCTGTAATTGTAGGATGTTCTACAGGGATAGGTGCTTCAGCCAGTTGATCTGCTATAACTTGTCCTTTGATGGCCTTTCTCTTAGTGTATTCTATATCAAACTCCGTGAGGATCATGACCCATTTAGCCATTCTGCCAGTAAGAGTAGCTCTATTTAAGAGGTACTTTAGTGGGTCAATCTTAGCAATGAGCTTGGTCTTGTGATTGAGCATGTAGTGTCTCAACTTTTGTGATGTAAAGACAAGGGCTAAACATGCTCGTTCAATTTGTGTATAATTGAGCTCATACGAGATCAAGGTGCGGCTAATATAGTAAATGGCTCTTTCCTTCCCCTGCTCATCATGTTGTGCTAACAAAGCCCTGATTGTTATGTCTGTCACGAAGATATACAAGAGGAGGGGCTCTCCTTGTCTTGGTGGAGTTAGAACAGGGGGATTAGCCAGATATTCTTTTAGTTGATCGAAGGCACTCTGACACTGATCGGTCTAGGTGAAAACCTTATCTTTCCTGAGGAGATGTTGGAATGGTTGACACTTATCAGCGAGTTGGGCGATGAACTGATGGATGGACTGTAGTTTCCCCTACTGGCTTCTTAGTTGTTTTAGTGTTTTTGGAGGTGGCATCTCAGTGATGGCCTTGACCTTTGCAGGATCAACTTCGATTCCTCTTCTCGAAACTATGTATCCCAGAAGTTTACCTGAGGTGATGCCAAAGACACACTTCTTCAGATTGAGACAAACATTAAATTGCTCTAGCCTGTCAAAGATCTTGGCTAGCACATCTAAGTGTTCTTCTCTAGTCTTGGATTTGCCTAGCAAATCGTCCACATGGTCTTCCATGACGTGGTGGAAGAGGTCATGGAAGATGACGGTCATGGGTCTTTGATATGTGGCTCTTGCATTTTTTAGGCCAAATGGCATTACCACCCAACAATATGTTCCCCATGGGCATATGAAGGCCATTTTGTGCTGATCCTCTTCGGCAATTTTTATCTGATTGTATCCTAAGAAACCATCCATGAGGGATAACATTTCATATCCTGCTGTGAGATCCACTATCATGTCGATGTTTGGTAGTGGGAAGTCATCTTTGGGGTAGGCCTTATTGAGATCCCTAAAATTGGTACAACAATGGATTCAGCCATCTGGTTTAGTAACTGGCACCAGATTTGAAACCCATTCAAGATAATTGATTGGGCAAATTAACCCAACATCTAGTAATTTCTTGAGCTCTGTTTCAACAAGGAGAGCGACGTGAGGATTCATTTTTCTGAGCTTCTATTTGACTGGTTTTGTGTCAGGGCATATTGCAAGGTGATGAACCACCAACGCGGGATCTAGCCCTGGCATGTCTGCATACGTCCACACAAAGTTGTGATTTCTACGTGTGAAAAAGGACAAGAAATTCTCCTATTCCTATATGCTGAGAGATTCTTCTCTGTATGTGATTTTTGGCTCCTCCTCTATTCCAAGGTTCATTTCCTGAGCTGGTTTGACCAAGATGGGTGACCTATCTGGATAGATTTTGTCTATCTCAGGGAGGCCCATGCTTCCATCTCCTGGCGCCTCATGGAGGTTTTCACTGGGAGATACATCTTTTATTTTTACTATTTTGGGATCTGATACTGCTGTGGAACAGTTTTCACCATCAGATCCATTTTTTCTTTTGGCATTTTTGTGACTGGAAGCAGGGGTTATCTCCCTAAAATAGGCATCTAGATGGAGTTCCATTATGTACCCTATGCGATGATCTCCCAAAGGGAAGTGATCTCTTGCCCCCATCATTTTAGCGATGGCCTCGTTGTTAGGTGCGATGTCGAAGACAGGAGGTCCCCGTTGGTCCCAATCGATGAGGTCGGGGTAGACTAGTGGCAAGTCATTGGAGGGTGAAGGGAGAGTGGTGACAAAATAAATGGTACAAATGGATGAGTCGAAGAAGTCAGCGAAATGGCTAAAGGAGTCTTGAAGGCCCGTTTTGTTAACATTGTCGATGTCTAAGGGGGCCGTAGCGACCTCAAATAAGATACACTCGCCTGTAGTGAGGATGCGTTGCGGTTGACCATACCCTAACCCTTGAGTATAGGGATTCTTTGTTGCTTGCAGTGGTTCCACGATTCCTTGTTCATGAAGGCCTATACCACCTTGTCCTTTATAGCCCATGCTTTTGACAATTTTAGAACCTTTGCTATAGATTTCTATGGGGATTGTGGGGGCGTCCTGCTTAGGCTCGTCATCTTTGTAAAGCCAAGATGAAATATCTTCAAGTACATCTTGATCCAGAAGGTATTTCTTCTCAAAGATGGGAGAGGGTTTGCACTTTATGATGACTGTATTGGTTGCCTCTGTTGTTGGGATGCCGAATGTTTTAGGATTGGGTAATGTGCCCACACAAAAAGTGCTGTGTAGGTCATATTCCCCACATCCCATGTCGGATAGTTTGATCTAGACCTCAGGTGGTGGAGTTGCTTGGGATGAAGTGGAAATAATGCTTGCAGGGTCGATATATGAGTTTGATGTTGTTGGCTTGGCTTCAGTGGTGGCTTTATTGTATGGGCAAAATGTCTGGTTGTGGCCTTCCAGAAAACTGCAGTACTGGAAGGGGTGAGGGTCGGCATAGATTGTGACTTCGGTGCCATTGTGGGGGAATTTGATGCATTGTTGGAAGGTGGATGGGATGGCTTGCATAGCATGAATCTAGGGTCTGCTGAGAAGGATATTATAGGGAAGGTCGAGATCAAGGACCTAACATTTAGTTTCCAATATTTTCTATCCTACTTGAATGGGAAGCTTGATAGTACCTTCGAATAGCCTCTCGGTGTCATCATATCCTTTGATCGTAATGCACTCGCTGGTGTCGACAACCACATCAGAGTACCCCAAGTGTTTTAGCAGTTTTAGAGTGCATATGTTGAGGCCAGAGCCACCATCTATTAAGACTTTTTTAATGGTGTGTTTGTGGATGTGGACTTCTATGTGTAGGGCGTCGTTGTGTATGTGGTCGGAGGCAGGTAGGTTCTTTTCTAAGAAGGTGAGATGATGTGGTACGACGATGTGTCCTACCATGGCTTGGAATTGAGTTACATTGAAGTCGGTAGGGACTTGTGTTTGCAAGAGCACTTGATCGAGGATGTCCTTATGAAGGGGGGATGTGCGGAGCAACTCGAGGATGGAGATTTGTGTAGGTGTCTTGCCTAGGTGTTTTAGGAGGTTATACTGGTGGGTAGGTGATGGATGTGTAATTGGATGACAAGGTAAGGCAGTTAATGTGGAAGCAGGCATTTGTTCAATAGGAGGGGCTATGCGGATGGATACGCGGCCACGGCAAGTTGTAATAGTGCAATCAAGTGCTTGTGCCTAAATAGTGACTGTGTTGACATGATGGGATGATGCTTCTATAAGTCCTATGATAGAGTCGTAGGACGTGGGTGGTGGGGTGATATTGTAGGTTTGGTTGGATGATGAAGCTTTGTTATGGTTAGGTAGGGGATCCTTGTAAGCTCCTAGATTAGCGTTTGGTGATGGGTGGGTGCTGTGATTGAGGCTGACTAAGTTCTGTTCTATAAGGTCTTGGATACAATGTTTTAGTTGCATATAGTGAGCTATTTTATGTCCCGCAACACGGTGGTAGTCACAGTAGTTGTTCTCATTATACCACACGGCTTTTAGTTTATTGTCTTGATGTGGGCGAACAGGCAGAAGTGTGACGAGACCTTGTTTAAGACATCTATCAAGGATGTCCTTGATGGGTTATGCTAAGGGTGTGAATGGTCAGCGAGGTTTGTGTGGTTTATTTGGCCCTCTTGGGTTATTTACATTTGTTGCATACGTATGTGTAGGTGTTTGGTTTTGGATATGTTGGACAGCCTTTACGTCCGTGACGCCGTCATTTAGATTGTTCTTGTTTTTCCCCCAATAGCGTGATTTGTCATTGGATTGTGTGTTAGTAGTGTTGTTTGTGTTGGGGGTGTTGTTATTAGATTTGTAGTAGTAGTAGTAGTTGTTGTTGTAGTTGGACTTATGGTCATATAGTTTGATGGAGCCCTTGGCAATTAGGGCTCGTTTGATGGTAGTGCCTTTGTCGATGACCTCTTTAAAGGTAGATGTACAAAGTATTTGTAGATGAAACCCTAATTCTTGATTGAGGTTGGCCATGAACATGGTGACGAGTTGTTTTTCAGGGATGGGCCATGGGAGTTTGCTTGCCAAGCCCCTCCAGCTTTGTAAGAAAGAAGTGAAAGCTTCTCCATTCTTTTGTTTGGTGTTGCAGAGGTCAGTCATAGACACCTCGTGTTCAAAGTTATAAGAGAAATGGTTTACAAACTTTTTTGTGAGCTCAGGGAATGTTTGAATCCCCGGTGGAAGATGGGCAAACCATTTAGCGGCTTGACCGCCAAGACTTCTTGGGAAGAGTCTCATGAGATATGTGTCATTATTAGAGACTTCTAGGCAAGAAATGTAGAACTCCCTAAGGTGGTCCCTAGGGTCTCCCTTTCACTTGTATTTGTCGAATTTAGGTGTCTCAAAGTTTTTGGGAAAAGGGGGCATGTACAATGTGTGATCAAATGGGTAGGGGAAAATATCCTCAAAGGAATAATGTTTGTGTTTTCCCCCAGTTCATATGTTCACTACCTGTTGGACTAAGTCTTGTACAATAGTGTTAATATCCTGTGGTTGTTGTATGTACGCCTGTTGGTTGGTGAGATGTTGGAAGTGGGGTGGGGTTTGATATTGGGGATTTTTTTGATATTGTGTAGTTGATGTTATGAGGTTATGTGGGATGGGTTGGATGTATTATATAGTGGTTGTGAGAACAACTATCACAAATATGCCATGGTGTTGGGATTGGGTGGAGGCACACTTGTGGATGTACTTGCTTGCGTAATGTTGCCTTGTATGCCCATGGTAATGTGTGGAATGGAAGGGTTTACCATTGTTGTAGTAGTGGATGTGGTGACGGGTTGTGACGTGGT
Source organism: Cunninghamia lanceolata (assembly GCA_027924645.1). NCBI lineage: Eukaryota > Viridiplantae > Streptophyta > Pinopsida > Cupressales > Cupressaceae > Cunninghamia > Cunninghamia lanceolata. The sequence continues at coordinate 24,927,645 of BSBN01000047.1, forward strand.
GGGGTTAGGGATATTGGTAGTAATGGTAGATGTGGTAGCGGTAGAGGTCATGTTGGTGGTAGATATGACAGGTGTGGACGTTTGAGAGATGATGGGCATTGTCATTTGAGAGCTAGTGGGTTGGGTTTTGGATGTGGATGCTTGGTTATTTGATGGGGTAGAGGCGATTGTCAAGGTGGATGGTTGTGATGATGTCGTGATGGGGGATAGTTGAGCACCTATTTTGAGAAGATAATCTAGAAATCTGTTTGGATCCGACCTTAGAACTTTGTCAAGCATGTCCATGTTATCGGCGTCTTGTGTGAAGGCTAAGACATCAAAATCATCCTAGAATACAAGGGGGATGTGTTGTGGTGGTGGTGGTGATGGTCGTAGTTGTTGTAAGTAATGGGAGGGATTGTCATAGGGACCATATGAGGGGATGTAAGGGTACATAGATTGGTTGAATGATTGGTTGATGGGTATGTTGTGATTGTTGGTATTAGGCATTCCTATGCCCGGGTATTGCTCTGCCATTTCTTGGATTTTCTTGTGTTGTGATCTGGTGATGGGCATGCAAGTGGATATGTTTGATTTTCAATGTGAGAATGAACTAGGGATGGGAACCTTAGAGGATTTGATAGATTATGTTGGACCCAAAGATGGATGTGATAGTGGGGTGAGGTAGAAGAGGTGATGCGGTGCATGTATTGCTAGAGGTTTCAATCAAAAGGTGATGTGGATGGTCGATATTGATTGTGCATAAATGTTGGACCAAAGATGACGTTTGTTTTATGAGGAGATTTTGTTTGATGTTTGATTCTTTGATGTGTGATATGGATGATTTTGGTAGTCAATCAAATTGAGCTTAGATAAGACCTAGATTTGTGGTTTGCACAAAAAGGGATTTCTTTCTTTGTTTGGGGTTGACTAATGACCTTACACAAAGAGGGATAATGATTTCACTTGGAAGGTAGACTATTGACTTTCCAAGTGAGGTATGATGTGTGTAGGATAAAATCTAGGTTGATTTTTTAGCTCAAAAGGATGACAAATTTTGATGATGTTTTGATTTGGGAGATTTTGGGGATTTTTGGAATGATTTTCTTATGACGAGGATTTTGATTTGGTCCAAAAGGTATGTAAAAAATCACTAAAGACAAGCGGATAGGAATTTGAATGGGTTTGATATAGCAAAGGGGTCCAACAATGGTGGTGATTAATCCTCTAAGGTCAAAAGAGAGGGTGTGATTTTGGAAAAAATTGGAAGAAAATGGATGGATTGTTGTCAGATTTTTGGAATGTGACTATGGATTATGACAGTCCAGATGGTGGGGATCACAACTAACTAGGTCTTTGTTTTAGGCCAGTCAATCTGGGAATAGCACCAATCCACGGGTGAAATGGCACCACAATCAGATAGATATGGTGCTGAAATAGGGCAGATAGATTTTGAAGACAAATTTGGATTTTCTTTGATAGGAATTTGATCAAATTGTTTTCAATGTCTCTTAGCAGGTTGTTTTGTGAATAATAAAAGCACATTTAACACACAATTAAGCACATGAATGCACAACAACCAACATTTTTGTTTTGTGAAATGACATGATTTTGTTTGAACAAGCACTTTTTACAACCTAAGGTGAGAATGTGACAGTATTTGTTGAATCCCCTAGCTACGCCTATTCAAAGCGGGTAGCTCCAGGATCTTGGTAGTACCGGCTCCTCCTTACAATTGCACACACTTCTCACGCATACCAAGATCTAGGTTTCTTATAAGGCTTGTCCCTCACCAAACCTTTAGATTATCCCTGCTACCTCAGCTAAGAACAACATGAATCAAGGCGGATTCAAGGGTTTCCCCTCTGTGTCAACAAATAGAAGGATTTTGGCTTGCTAAAACAAAGGTTTGTAGTAAGGGCATCCATTCAGGTGGTTATACGTGCAGCAGCACTACTCTTTGTTATGGAGTCTCCTAGCCTCCAAGGGTTATGCCTTGGAGGGTTTTGGGGGAGGTTAGCTGTCGGTATAACACAACAACACCTATCGCTTGAGACTTTCGTCCCAAACGGCTTATTTTATATAGCGGCTTGGAAGAGCTTGGCTTTAGCTTGATGCCGCTTGGGTCATTCCCACCTTTCAAAGCAGGGTGGCAGGCCCTCTAAGGATTACAAAAGTAATACAATCATAAAAATACTTTTGATCCCCAAGTTCACTCAAAGGTGCGAGGGGAGAGCATACGTATTCTAAATGATTGTATCACACTAAGCATGGTTCATTCTAGATCTTTTGGATTTAAATGGGGTGTGGTTTTTGTAAGTTTTGTGATGAGCTTTTGATTCCCAAGATCACCAAAATGGTGTGAGAGAAGAGCATATGCTCTTTCACGTTACAAACAAAAAGAGCACAAGACACTTCAAATAATTAAGATGATTTTCTTGGTTACATGCGTGAGAGATGCAAGTTGTTGTTCTTTTTAACCAAGATGCTTTATGCAAATTGTGATTGTTTTTAGAGCCCAAAATCAAAGTGTTTGATTGTTGTTTGTTGGCACACAAAGAGTAAATTTTAGAGCACCAAAGTAAATATTTGTTGGCACACACACTTCACACAAAGAGTTGTTTGTTTGTTTGATCAATTTTAAAACACCAAATTGAAGTGTTGTCTAACTAGGATGCCAAAAGAAAGGTTCATTTTTAAGTCCCACATGGAATGATGTTGTGCAAGAAAAACTAAAAGAACCCTGCAAATAGTTTGTTAGTATTTTGTAAAGGATGATAAGAACCTGCAAAACCCTTGTCAGCACCTACACAAACAGCAAGTCAATTTTTTTCTAAAAATAGGGCTAAAATAGGTATGTGAAAGCGCCACTGCAGGCAGAACAACCTGACTTACAAGAAATGGCGCTAATTAAACTTATGGCGCTAATGGAAGACTATGAAAGCAACAAAATACATGATAGGGCTAATATAACTTTTAGCACTAATAAAGCAGATGGAATGCGACGATCTGGACGATAGCAAGGATAGAGGTAAAGGAAGGTGCTACTGTGCAACCTTTTAGGGCATTTGGTTATCCTACAGATGGCACCGATCTGGGTGATGGTGCTAATACGACACTGAACACGTCCATCCTACAAAAGGTAATTTTTTCTACACAATGCAAGGGGTCAAATAGTAAAATTATGGTCTTGTTAGCCTTGTTAGTCAGAGTAAATGAAAAATGAGATGATAACAATGCTAAAGTGCCTTTTTAGACCCCTTGTAAAAATTTTGACATACCCCCCTTGCAACTTCAATATCTCTATGTAAACAGAGAGCAAAGTGAACATCAAATATAGCAAGAGGATCTTAAAAATAGAAAATGTGAGTGAGTGTGTAAGGAGGTGGGCTGCACAGAAATAGCGCCAAAATAGACAATGGCACTGAAACTAGGCAGTGATGGTGTCGCTGCGAGGGTATAATGGTGCTACACCTGCAAAACACACTTATCTCACACCCAAAACTCACAAAAACAAGTTATACTGGACCTTGTGGGTCCCACTGGGCATGCCAATGTAGATTAGAAATGCAAATAGGGTGAAAATACCAAACAAAGTGCAATAAACACAAAGTTATACCTTACAAGCAAATCCAATCCCATCAAGGGAGGAAGGAGCCTTTGCACCTAAAACAAACTCCTTGACAAAGATTACCCTAGACAATGGATTCCAATGTGAAATACTTATTCAAATGATGCAACTCACTATCCTAGCTCAAGAGTGATTTTGGCATTATGTCTTTGCATAGACTTGGCTTTCTCAAATGGCTTGGGAGAGGCTCTATTTATAGACTTTTGGAGGGGATTTTGATCCAAGGGTGGAGATTGGTTGGAAAGATCAATGGTGGAGGATGGAGATGATATGGAGGGCTTAGATCTGATCTAGGAGAATGGATGGCTATGAATAAAAGTGAATCTTTTATTAATTTGGGGAAGAGGAAATTATTAAATAAGTTATGGGGGGAAGATTATTCCCAAATAAAAGATTCATAGGGGGAAATGCAAATGAATTAAAAATTCATTTGGGGGGAAGTAGAGGTATAGGCATGGGAAAAATGATTATTTATTGTGATGTGGGATTTTAGGTAGATTTATTCCAATTTCTTTATTTGGAGAATGTGGGAAAGTGGGTTAAACTAGGTTTAACCATCCAAATGAGGGGTTTAGGGTTAATTAAACATTGGTTTTATTTAATTAACCATAGGGCTAGAATAAATGGGTTAAATTAATTAGTTAACATGATTTTAACTAATTAATTGAATTTAGTGGCAAAAGGGGAAAAATGATTTAGTAAATATTGCATATTTACTAAATTCATTTAGCTAAGTTTGAAACTATTGAATTAATAAAATTAATTCAATTGTCTGGGATAAACTGATGAGAAATAGGGAAATGAAGGGATAATTAATTAAATAAAATTTAATTAATTGGTTTAGGAGGGAAATTGACATGATTAGGGGTATCGGGAGTCAGTTTGGTGGTCGAGACATTTTAGGTGTCTACACATCCCTTGACTTGCAGATCTCAATGACACATCATTCAATGTCCTTTGGTTCATGGCCAACCTTCCCCGAGGGTCCACACTTTGTTCCATTCATTTGAGGAAGTGTTCTATGCATTTAGGTCCGCCCTATCTGTGAACATGTTACAACTCTTCATGGGAGTTTGTGACCTTCCTTAGTTGACACGAAGGAATCTATAGTCTAGAGATGATATATAAAGATGTAATAGATCCTTAGGAAATGAGTTATCAATTTGATGATATAGAGACAACTGATAATTTAGGTTTTGTATGAAGGGAGCTTCAAAGCTTTATCTTGTGCATGTATGTAATCAGGCCTTTGAGCCCATAGTGTAAGCTTGCATTTTGCTGGCTAGATTACATTTGAATTCTTTGATATATTGAAGGACTGAATCTACATTTGTTCCATTTCCTTGAGTTGTTTCTGTTGTGTTTACTCTTGCTGCATGGTCCAGACAGTTCATTCTGTGAACCCTCCTACCGTGACTGCACCACTTAGCTAAATGGTTATTGAGATATAAATTTGAGTTCAAATCCAGTTAACAACATAACCCATTTAGTAAGGTGATCAGAAAGATCTATTTTAGCAAATAGATGTTTCAAAGGGTTAAATTTTACTATTACATGTATCTCAGCATTTAGGAGATAATGCCTAAGATTAATGCTGAGATTTTGTGTTGTGAAGATAAGAGCTAAGCATTATTTCTCAATGACAGTATATTGCACTTCAAAATTGAGCAATGTTCAACTGATATAATATACAGTACATGCCTTGCCTTCAGTATTATGTTGTGCTAATAAAGCTACAAGGGCATTATTAGATATAGAAGTGTAAAGTATAAAATGTTTATCAGGAATGGTAGGTTGTAAAATAGGAGGTTTAGCGAGGTAACTTTTTAAGTCCTCAAAAGCCTTCTGACATTCTGAATTCCATTAAAATTTTGAATCCTTCTTCAATAATTGAGTAAAAGGGTGAGTCCTATCCATGAGTTGTGAAACAAATCGTCGAATGGCCTATATCTTCCCTTGTAAACTAAGAAGTTGGGATATGTTTTTAGGTGGTGGCGTGTTAACAATCGCGTAAATATTTTTCGTATCTACTTTCATACCATGGTTTGAAACTATGAATCCCAACAATTTTCCACTTTTGACACCAAATATGCACTTACAGGGATTTAATCACATGTTTTATTTCTTTATTTTCTCAAAGATTTGGTGAAGAGTCATGGTCTGATCTTGGCGGTGAATGGATTTCGCTAAGATGTCATCGACATAGTCCTCTAAGATATTATGCATGTAATCATGAAAGATAAGAGTCATGGTGCTTTGGCAAGTTACTCCAGCATTCTTAAGTCCAAATGACATGACTACCCAACAAAATGTACCCCAAAGTGTTATAAAAGAGGTTTTATATTGATCATGAGGGTTTATGAAAATTTGATTATATCCTGAAAATCTATCCATGAAGGAAAGTAATTCATGGTTGGCTATTGAATCAACAATCATATCCTTGTTAGGAAGTGGGAAATCATCTTTCAAGGATGCAAGGTTCAAATCTCTAAAATCAGTACACATGAGAATAACACCAGCTTGTAACAACCACTATAATCAAGATCCAAGGTGAATAGTCAATAGGGCAAATAAATCTAGCTTGTAACAACTTTTCTATTTCAACCTTAACAAGTAACATGATCTTAGAATTAATTTTATGAATGTTTTTTTTAAATGGCTTACCATCTGGTTTCAGTACAATATTATGTGTTACAATCTGAGGATCAATACTAGGCATATCTGAATAGTTCCAAGTAAACAATTCAGAGAATTCATGTAACAACTTTGTCATATCTTCTTTTTCTTCTTCACTTAAGCAATCACCTATAGGGATAACTTTTTTAGTGTTATCTTTCTTTATGAAAACATCAACAATCTTTCAATTAAGTAGAGTACTATGGTATGTTGAACACAGTGAATACTGAGAGTGGGGTGAATTAGTATTCTACAAAACCACTTCTTCACATGATCTATAATCCAATTACCAAATTCAATAGCATGAAAGAAGAATAAACATAAGAACAACAACCATAAAGTCAACACATAGACATAGATATTTTTGCGTGGAAAACCCAAATAGGGAAAAACCACGATGAGTGTTAGCTCACAATATATTATGATAATAATACTGAATTACACGAAGGCTCACTGCCTTAGGGCTCACTACTTGAGGACTCACTATCCAAGAAGTACTCACTGTCAAGAAGATAAACGATAAGATAGAAGAAGGATTGGCTCATTGCCAAGAGATGACTGCTATAAATGCATCTACCAAATGTTGAGGTGTAGTTTCATTTACAGCTCAGTATACAGATTCAAATGTCTTCATAATGTCTGCTTTGCTTCACATATGTTCTACTTTTCTGTCCTGACTATCTTTTTTTGGTCATAAGACTACCTTAGATCGCACACACATTAAATTTAGACACTTGTCACATATCTCTACTCCTCTAATGTCAAAATACATCAAGTATATATATTCGTATCAAGAATTATCTCACAATCAGGTCGGCGAGCCAAATCTGAAATGTGTATACAAATGTTATACCTTGTCGGCTTAAACTTGTGCACAAACAACAATGCGGACCCAAATGAACATAGAAAAGTCTTAATATAGGTCAGGACCAATCATTCCATCACTTAGATTGATTGTTCAAACAATATATCTTTTCTACATATAGATCTAACATACTTGTCGTCTTATCCCTTAAGTACCCAATTGACCAATTCAATTGTCACATCATAACTTCCACTGCTGACCATATGAGACTCTAAAAATCTTATCCAACTATAACTATGAAATTTGATTCAAAACCTATTGAGATATCAAAACAACTACAACAATCAAGTCAAGAAGATGAAATCAAAGACAATCTAATACATCAATAAAACAAAAACCAATTCATCTTAAGAAAACTCCATTGCTCTCCTCTTTTTTACCTTGGGAGAAATGGCTTGCATGATTAAGCTTTTCTCTTAGATTTCTTGTAGCACATTCACATGGAAATTTCAGCATAGTTTCATTGCATTATTCATGGTGGGATCCTTGGAAAAAGAAAAAAGAGGGGTTTAAATAGATTTTTGGTGGAAGAGGAATTGGGAAGGTTTCCATTTTGAAATGGAAGATCCTCTCAAGTTGAGTGATGTGGTTGGGGAAGGTTTTCATTATGAAGAGGAGATGGAGAGAAGATGGAAATGGAAATTCAAAAAGGAGAGAGAGAAAAGAGACAGATGGATATGATAAGTTATTTTAATTAATTAAAATAAAATTTTAATTAATTAGTGGCATGAATGATTAAATAAATAATAACTATTTATTTAATCATAGAAGAAAGGCGATAGATAATTTAATAAATAGTCCTATGTATTTATTTAATTATAAGTGGGATTAGGAGGAATGATTAAAAGATGAACAATTGAATAAATATTAAAAATTTATTTAATTTAGAAGAAAGATGCTAGAGCAATTTTTAGTGTCTACATTTTTCCCCTCTTTTCGACAATGTCCATTAGGATGTTGTTTCAAAGAAGATATGATACGCTGAGTAAATAGGCTATACGCCAGTGAAATTGGTGGATGATGCCCCCTCGGGAGGAAAACCAGGCTACCGGAAAAAGGTTGGGTTGACTCACGACAAGATGATAGAAGGATGAAATTGTGAAGGAGAAACTCTTGATAGGAAGAAGAAAGATAGGATAGAGGTGAAGGAAGAAGAAAAGGAAAGATGAGGAACAAGAAGAAAGTTAGTTTGATGAGAGATGGATGGATAGAGATAGATGAGCATGGATAGTGCTTGGTATTTTGTGCTTTTTTTTATCATCATAGAGCATTTATTTTGAAAGATAGATATTTGCATACTAGGTATGATGGACCATAGTAGCTTTGGTATCCATTGTTGGGACTGACGACTCTGCAAACACATCAAATGAAATGGACTGACAATGCCCCATTCTACTATTTGCCACCTACTAGGACATTGATCCTAGAGATTTTGAGTCCTTGTAGAAATGAGAGTTTAAGTTAAATCAAGATAAAAGACAAATATATGATAACACACACAAGCAAGCATGCATGCATAAATGATTCAAAAACAAAAAAGATATTGCCCCTGTCAAGCTATAAACCAGTGATTGATTGATCAAGGATTAATTGGATGGATGATGATAGTGTTGTCATTGTGGGGAATGATATATCCCTACAACAACACAAGGATGAGGGAAGGATATATCACATTGTTGATGATGATGATGATTGATTGATTGATGTGGTTTACAACAAGGGTAGGATCAAGATCATTGATTTGATTGGATAATTTGACAAGCTTGATTGACTTGATTGGTATGGATAAACGATGAATTTCAAATGGATCCTTGCTTGGAATGATTTGATAATAAGATTTATTGGAAGAAGTGATGGATTGAAGTGATGATTGAATTGAATTGATTTGAAAGATTAATTTGATTTGAAGAAGTAATATGATTTGAATAAAGTGATGATTGATTAGATTTTAGGTGTTTGATGATATGGGAGATAGATGATAGAAGAAATGAGAGATAGATGAAGATGATGATTGATGAAGATTAGAAGAATGATGAAAGAAAAAAGAGGAGTATCATTTGTGCCTAGGTCTAGGTACTTCCTTCGTATTCTAGACTGCCTACATACCCTATATCCACGGGATCAAGGCACTTAACTATAGGAATAAGATGTAGTTCTAATTTTGTGTTGATGATGATGGGATGAGTGATGAATATGATTGATGTGATTTGATGCAGTGATAATTGGATTTGATTTGATGATGTGATTGGATTTGTTTTAATGAATTGATGTGAAGAAGTGATTTGAGTGGTTTGATTGATTGAATTGGATTGATGTGATTGATTTGATAAGGATGACTGGGTGAAGTGATTGATTTGATTGATTTGAAGAAGTTATGAGATTGATTTGATTTTATTGCTTGTGTTCTTGTTGGATAATTGATTTTTTTGAATTTTTATAATATTTTGATTTTTTTGTATTTTTTAAGGACTTTTTATGATTTTTAAAAAAAATTTCAAGAGTTTTTATGATTTTTTATAATTTTTGAAATGTTTGATTTTTTTGGATTTTGTTAAATGTTTTGATTTTTTGGATTTTGTTAAATGTTTTGATTTTTTTGTATTTTTTTGGGACGTTTTATGATTTTTTGTAATTTTTTAGGACTTTTTATGAATTTTTTTTTGTTTTTAGAAATGTTTTGGGAATGTCAATGGATTTAGAATTTGTGCAGCTTTTTGTGCTAGATACTAATGACAAGGGAAAACCAAGTCTAGGTGCAAGGATGAATGTAGGATGGATAGATAAACGGATAGGCAATAGTGGAGTGGAAAGGATGTATGCGTAAGAGAGCAAGGATGTGATCTCCAAAGGCTATATCGCATAGGAATAACATACCCCATTCTAGGTGTAATACTTAGGGTTTTACATGGCAAGGCTTAGGATGATAGGATAGTGATAGGATTGGATGGAAAGGATGAGGTATATCAAGAGATATCCAAGGCATGTTTCAACATTTTGCCCCCAAACTTTATCAAGATCAAGATGAGGAAGGGAGGATGAATGGATGCAATGTGATAGGTATGTGTATGTGGATGGATAAGGACATGGTAAGAGAGGATATGATAGGATGGAAAATGATAAGTTGGAACATGATAGGAGGATGAGACAACATGCCCCCAAGTATAGGTGACAGAAGATCAATTAACACATGATGCTTGTTTGCCAAGTTTTCATCATGGTACTTATCCAAGGTGCCTATTTACTAGGTTTTCACCATTGGATGAAGGGCTTTCTCTTTACTTTTTTCATCTTTTTCTTGAATGGGATAGGGTGGATATGGACGAAAGGGACTCAAGTGTCTAGTGCCATGAAAGATGATAGTCCTAGTGGAGATAGGTGTCACATGGACCATGTCAAGTGTGCTCATAGATGTTGGTAGGGGATTACATGAAAGATGGATTAGGTAGATAGTGGATTATGCTATGGATTATGTATGCAAGATAGTGGATTATGATGTGGATTTATGGATTACTTATGTAATTATGGATGCAAGAGGATGGGTGAAAGGCTTATGCAAAAGCATGGACCATAAGGATATGCTGGGTGAGATATGTAGGATAGTGGATGAAGGAGGGGGAGATGGAGGTATGTGGAAAATTTGTGGGATGGAAGTGAATCATGACCAACGGTTGCACACACCATGGTAAACATTGAAGCTTTTGATGGGAAGGTGGTGTAGGAAGCAATGGAGATGTTTGCTTAGAAGATGGGTGATTTAGGCACTTTGGTACCCACATAGACTTAGTATTTTTATGATTTTTACTTGACTTGTGGGATGGAGGAATTGGATATGTTTGAATAGAATGGATGGAAGAGGAAAAAGTGGATGGTTGGGATTTTTGAGAGGTGGATGCCTCATTTGATTTGATGGTGTTTTGCTTAGGGACCCATACCAGTTTAGTTTTTGACTTTGCTTGTGGAGATATGGGTTTGGATAGCTTTTTAGATGGATTTTGCTTTGATTCTTTGCATTTGTACCCTAAGGTATTAGGACCCTTAGGATTTTTTCTTTATAGGTAGAGACATCCAAGTTTTTATTTTTGAATCCCATGGACATGGTGGAAGAAGAGGATGCTTCATGTTTAGACAATATGTGCATTTGTTGGTCATAATTGGGATTTTTAGAGGATTCATGGATGGATGGATAAGGGGATTGGATAATGGGTGTTAGGGTTAGCCAGCAGAAGATATCAATTAAATGCAAATAAAGATTAAATAGAGGAATGAAAATACATAGAAATAATAACAGCAAGAGACATTTTTTAACGTGGTTCACCCAAACTTGGGCTACATCCACCAACAGAGAGTCCAATATTATTATCCAGTAAATCAAACTGATTACAACCAGTAATCCCTGCAACTCAATACCACTGCAAATGCTACAATACAATACCAACAGAAACTCTAACCCTTAGCCTCTTTTATCAAGCCTTTTGTTGGTTACAAAAATAAGGTTTTTTATGTCGGCCAATGAAAAAATAACTCCCGGTACCTTTATCAGCAGCGCCCCTTGTGGGGGTTTGGGGACAGCACCCCCAAGATGGGGTCAAGGGGCAGCACCAATAAAAGTGGGGCAAATTTAACCTCCAATTCTGATTAGGCTCCATATAACAACAATGGGGATATCATGTGTTGGAAGTAGTGGAGGTAGATTTGATGGAGGGATGTTAGGAGTTGGATGTAACAGAGGTAAAGTGGATGGCAGATGGTGTATGGTCACATGATTTTAACATTTGTAGGAGGATGGAGGTGGAATAGTGACATATGTTCTGGGTATGTGATAGGATGTGTGATGGAAAGTGGTGGATTTAGGAGGAATGAAGGTGGTATCAACATCATTAGATTGCTTACCTTGGGGTGTGTATCCAATTCCATATGAGTGTGGGGGTTTTTTTACATGGATAGGCTCCAAAATATCCTATTCATGAAGGCCTAAGCCTTTGCCATGATAATTCATATTTTGGAACATGCGATTGACTATGGGACTATGTGTAGGTGGAACACTAGACATGAGTTCATTATGTGATGGAGAAGGTGAAGTGGAAGATAATGGTTGTTGTGTTCCTAAGGAAGAACATTCATGGAGGAAAGTGGATAGACAAATAGGATGTGATGCCTTTGAAATGGAGTTAATAGTGGATGATATAGAAGGATCATTAGGATTTTTATTGTCATTATGTTCATTAAGATCCAATTTATTGGTTTGATCTTCTATGTTCACTTAGGAGGCATGCATCTCATCAATGGAAATACATATTTGTAGATTATGGATGGGGCTAGGTGGAGGATTGATAGGAGCAATTTGTATATCCTACTCATGGATGGGTATGGGATTATGGATATGATCAAGGTGTTCATTGATTACTTCTTCATGGATGTCATCTTGATCATAGAAAAGATAAATGTTATGAATGGGGTGAATGGAAAGGATTTGATCTTGATTAGGACTAGGCCTTGATGTTTCCACATGCTTAGGATCATACTCTTGACATAACTCTTGTGGTTTCATGGAATTGGAAGGATCTTGCATGAGTTTAATGGGTTCTTAGTATTCATCCATAAGAGAGTATGATGAACTTTGACTTGGGCTCATGATAGGAGGCTCTTCAATAGGCTCGATGGCTTGTGAGTCACATGATGGAGTTTGAGGGCTAGGAAAGGTGTTGGAAGATTCTTTGATAGGCTCACAAGTGGGTGTTTGACATAGGGATGGTCTATTCCTTCCTAGTAGCCATTGGATCACATCCTTTGCAAGTGCATGTGTGGATGGATAGTATAATGGATGGATGATAAGGGTAGATGGTGTTGTAGGCTTATGAGTAAGAATAGGATTGGAGGGAGGAATAATGTGATAGGATGGATTAAGATTTGGATTGGATGGAGGGATAGTAAGCCCAGATGGATTGAGCTTTGGATTGGATGAAAGGATAGTAGGACTAGATGGGTTAGGACTAGGATCACATGGTGGTGCCAAGATAGGACTAGTAGGCTCATGTGTTAGCATGTGATTGGATTGTGGAGGTGACTCATAGGATGCATTGGCTAGGTTGGTATCTCCCTCATCAAAGGATATGAGGTATTTCTACAAGGGTGAACTTAAGGATACTTGATTTATGTACAAAGGGCCACTTAGACTTGAGTCAAAGGTTATTAGGTCTTGTAGCATAGGTGGACTTAAGTCTATTAGGTCTTGCTATAAAAGTGGACTTGGGCTCCCTTGATTTATGTACAAAGGACCACTTGAACTTGCATGTTCTTTTTGTAAGGATACTTGGTTGCCTTGTGAATGGGTTGGGTGATGTGTTGGAAGGTTAGAATGAGGAAGCAGATGATCTTGAGGTGGATATTGATAAGATGATATGGAATTGACATGGTATGTAGATAGATTAGGTTGGTATGAAGTTGGATAAGTTGATGGAACATTGACTTGATAGGTTGGTATGAAGTGGATGGGTATGACACATAGGATTGAGATGGCATTGGTTGATGGTGAATGGATAGAGGATAATGTGCTTGTTAAATTTGGGATTGTTGGTATTGGCTTATGGCTTGATGTTGTAGGAATTGTTGGTGTTGTGGTGGCATAGGTACTTGTTCGTTTCTATATAACCACTCAAGTGTATCAAGCATTCTTTTGGTGCCATAAGGATCATTCTCATAGGTCTTGTTTTGGAATTTCATATCCATGTTTAGAAGTGGTAGAATAGGATGTGAGGATGTGGAGTGATTAAGATGTGATTTGGATATCAAATGGATGAAGTTGATTGGGTAGTGATTAGGATGAAGTGATTGAATGTCTTGGAATGATGGCTTGGAATGATAATTTAATAATATAATTATGATTGGATGATGTGGCTTAGGATGTGTATTAGGATGCAATTTTTTGTGACAAGGATTTTGTTTTTGACAGTTTTTTTGGCAATTTTTGACAAGAAAACAAGATAGCAAACACTCACACACAAGACACACACAAACATGTACAATGTAGGCTAGAAAAGACAATATTTGTTGGATTCCCACTTGGATTTCTCCAACTGCACTTATTCAGAGTGGATAGCTTAGAAGTTTGGTACCACTGGCTCCCCCTTGCTCGGCACTCACTTCTCGAGTACACCAAACTTCAAATTCCTAAAGACCTATATATCTCCAAGAATTTGATATCTCTTCTTTGAACAACAAGAATGTGGGATAGCTTTAGAGGTCTGACCTCCTACAACAAACAAATAGAAGGATTTTGGCTACTACATAGAGGTTTTTAGTAAGGGCATTCATTCAAGTGGCCATGCATGTGGCGATTCACTCTGATTAGGAGGCCTCCCAGCCTACAGATGTTACACTCTATAGGTTTTAATGTACCACAAGGGTACTAAGGGAGACATTTGTTGGTATGACACATCAGCACCTGTTGTTTATGACTTTCATTACAAACACATTATTTATATAGTGGCTTGAATGAGTTTGGCTTTAGCTTGTTGCCACTTGGGTTGTTCCCTCTCACAATAGGAGCTAGGCCCTCTAGAGATAACAACAATTTCTCTTACACCCCAAGTCCATTGGATAGTTAGGGGGAGAGGATACGCTTGTTGTTAAATTAGGTTATAGACCTACACAACAAACAAACAAGAAAGATAAACAAACATGGAGCATGCAAGGTTTATTTTCAAACACTAATTCCAAATATGCCTAAATTAGTTATAAATGATAAGTCCTTGACTAATCAAACCTATAAAAATATTTGTCAGTAGTTATGATCTACCTTTCTTCGACAAAATGATAAGATGCTGCAATGCCAAGAAGAAACATGAACTTGCAAGCTAAAGATGATTAGGTCAAAATATGCAATCTATTAAAAATTTGAGATAGATGACTTGATACAGAAAAATAGATTGCATAAATAGAAAGTACACAAAATTCTATCCACTTTTTAAAAAATATTCGCTGAAAAATGATACATTTTTCTCAAGATATGCTCAATTGAAGTTTTAAAAGAAGCTAAAGTTTGACTGAGAAAATAACTAACAAAATGGTGAAATTACCTAATAACACCTACTCCACTATGAAGTTCATCAAATTAGCTTCCTGATGAGTCCTTTCAGGTGCAATTTCAAGTTCGTATGCTCCTGTTATGATAAAAAGAAAACAAATGCCCTTCTAGGGCATATAGAAGCAAAAGATAACCTTGATAGTTTGTCTTGACTGACAATGATTTAGCTCTCCCTGTTCACATGCACTGGTTATAGATGGTGGTCATAGTTATGTCTAGTGGCTTAGTTTAAGTGAGAACCTTGGTTATTCATATGAATGAGGGCTGAGGTGGAAGAAAAATAAAAAATGAAAGTAGGCTCGAGGGCTTACAGCCCCCTTGGCTCTTTGGTCACCGAAGTGACCACAACCAAAGGTAAGAGCTATGAGGAAGGAATTTCTATGGGAAAATTTGAAAGGTGACCCTCAAACTTCTATAGGTGACCAACTACTAAATCAATATCCTATGACGCACTGTCTAAAGCTATCGACCAACTGCTTAAGGCCTATGTTGGATGCTTATGGTTTAAAGCTTATGATCGGATCAATGGTTTTAAGATTTTGATAAGATTGCAAGGAAATTTCTTCTTAAGATTTTTGGACTATAGAAAATGCTCGGTGGAGGATTGAAGTCATTGACCATAGTGGTCAATGAGTTAGGGTGTCAACTGGATGGTTTGAAATGGGCGGAGGGGATGGAAACGATTGTGACAAAGGTACAACAAGGTGGTGACAAGGAGTTTAAATGCCAATGGAGACTGTGTTTTAACGCCACGTTGGGTGTATTAAGGGTTGTGACTAGGATTTAAAGATGATACAATGGGTTTACACAGATGGTGACTACTATAAAATGAGTGGTGGATATGGATCGGGTGGTGACAAGGCAGGTTTCAGTGGTGACCGGGAAGCTTAGGGTGGTGACCAGGTAGGAGAAGGGTTTCTAGTAGGGTTCAAAAACTAGGTAGAAATAGGGTTTCCAAGGCAATAACAAATTTAAACCTGGTTATTCCTGCAAGACAAATAAATATTAGAACTAGTGATAAAATCTTAGATTCAGTCCATACAATGGGTCCGTACGGTACATATCCATATTGTACAACCTACAAAATAAAATAAAAATCAATTTTTTAAAGAAATTTTATAGTCACAAAACATAGCCAAGTTTATAGTCAAAAATCATGGAAACAGCCTCTTGGACATAATGGTGCAGTCAGTTTTTGCCCAGGAGATCACTTGTAACAAATCACATGCAAAACTTACCAAACAAGGGTTAGAAAAATGCAAATTTTTACAAAAAAAACCTGCAAAAAATGATCAATAGAAGTGGATCCCACCGGGCATGCCAAAATGTAACTATGAAATTTGATTCAAAACCTATTGAGATATTAAAACAACTACAACAATCAAGTCAAGAAGATGAAATCAAAGACAATCTAAAACATCAATAGAACATAAACCAATTCATCTTAAGAAAACTCCATTTCTCTCCTCTCTTTTGCCTTGGGAGAAATGGCTTGCATGATGCATGATTAAGCTTTGCTCTCAAATTTCTTGTGCCACATTCACATTGAAATTTTGACATAGTTTCGTTGCATTATTTGTGGTGGGATCCTTAGAAAAGGCAAAAAGAGGGGTTTAAATAGATTTTTGGTGGAAGAGGAGTTGGGAAGGTTTCCATTTTGAAATGGAAGATCCTCTCAAGTTGTGATGTGGGTTGGGAAAGGTTTCCATTATGAAGAGAAGATGGAAATAGAAATGCCAAAAGGAGAGAGAGAAAAGAGAAAGATGGATATGATAAGTTATTTTAATTAATTAGTGGCATGAATGATTAAATAAATAATAACTATTTATTTAATCATAGAAGAAAGGGGTTAGATAATTAAATAAATAGTCCTATGTATTTATTTAATTATAAGTGGGATTAGGAGGAACAATTAAAAGATGAACAATTAAATAAATATTAAAAAATTATTTAATTTAGAATAAAGATGCTAGGGCAATTTTTAGTGTCTACACCAACATTCATCATTGACCTCTTAACATACCTTCAGAACTGCAAGACATAATAGTCCTTTATAGCAAAATGTAGATCTTGGAACTATTGCTTTGTTAGAGTGAAATATTGTTAAACTAGAAGCCAATACTGGAGAACTTGTAGAGTGTTGTTGTGTGGTTGCACAACATGCCCCATTTTTCCTTAGCAAAATAGGGACCCAACTTTTTTCTTCTACTCGTTCTTTGCTTTCCTACTTTGGGCGGTTTGGTAAAAGTCAGTTGAATAATAGTATATCACCCCTATGCATGCATGTGCCTCACAAGAGAAGGTCAAATGTCAAAGTCAAAATTTTCCATCATAAACCTCATAATTTGGAAGAGTGCAAAATTCTAAGTAGGTTTTCCTTTTGGATCACCCTGATATTCCTTAAGGATAAGAAGTTATGCCCAATCAAAGCTTGGTCAAACCTGATATTCCCAGAGGGTCACATTTTTTAATATCAGTCACATTCACTAAATGGCCCTGACATATGAAGATTGCTTGATATACGCATATACTTCAATATACAAATGTCAAAGTTAAATGCGAAAGAATACCTACCCGTCAAATACCCATGCATATTCCCAGATGGTCATATTTCCAAATATCTGTCATATTTTCGTAATATCCCTGACCTTCGCAAATATGACCATGACGTCATCTTGTTCTAATTTATAAAAGAACCTGATATGATGATGATGTCGTTAGTGTACCAGACATCCCCAAGGTCATATTTCCAAATATCTGTCATATTTCTCAATATGAGGATGACGTCATCTTAACCTGATACAAAGAGAATACGATTAATGATGATGTCATCGTGACTCGGACCCAAGAAGGTCATATTTTGAAACATCCCTGATCTTAACTAATATGACGATGATATCATTTCCTCGACCGATTTGAAAGCCTTATAAAAATGTTGACGTCATCCTCACATTCTCAAATAGGGTGATATTTTGTAGTGTTGAGTATCTGGATATTTCTAATACCCCTCATATTGACCCTTGAGACTTGAGATGCAGATATTTCTAGTTACCAATTAAACGATGCCATGTGGCACATCGACCTGATCATATTGATACAATGTGTTATCATGATTATTAACAAAGGTATAGTGACCCAAGTTTGGTCGTTGGTCAACAATGGACCATCCTCGTGATGGACGTCACCCTCATCTTCCGGATATCAGTCATATTTTCTAATATCCCTGATCTCTACGAATATCACTCCCCACATTAAATGTAGTTCCAACGGTAGGTCAAGACTTCAAAATTTCAAATGCGCGCCCACCACTTGTCAACATCTACAAATCTCATGTGTCGATCAATGGACATGAACAAAAGGATACTAAGCGCATCCTAATTCACCATGTTAATTGGTTAAAAGTGAAGATTTGGGTTTATTTTGAATTTACCATATGTTTAAGCAAAGAATTATAGAGCTTCGGTAAGATTAAAACATCATTGCAACTTGCAAACAAAACGAGATACGCATTCGAACGGAATGGAAAATGGTAATTGCAAGGTGATCGTGCTCATCCAGATATCACTTACACAATAAAAGGGAAGTGATTTTCAGATATGTAACGATAAAACCCTCTTTTGTCATTTATGGTGAATGAAGAGCTAAAAATGGTTTTAACAGAGTTAATTGATATGATGGTGCATAAAATAAATTAGAATGAAAGAATTTTCACCACAAAATGCATGTAAATCATTGACACCACTGCTGCACACAACACATTAGGGTAAGATATGCATGTTTTATTCCAGGATCCAATGGCAGCCAGAAAGAACCAGTTTGACACCGAATTTTTGAAACCTATGTACATGCAGCTAGAGGGAATAGTATTCAAATATGGGCAAATTAATGATACGCATCAAGGAAACACTGATCTTGATGCATGGACAACAAAATCAGAGAAAGGGAGTTGGAATCCCCTACTCATGAGCATATACAGTTCAAGAATGTGGAATGCTGGCAGATTTCCATATGCAATGGAAGCTATTGAACTAGTGGTAGAATGCACCCAAAATTACAATGTGAATACTAGAAGGGTAGAGAAGCATGGCAGAATCTATGTGGACTTTTCAACTGCAGGCATTACCTCAGCCTTCAATCTGCCGAAAGGACCTAATGTGGTTCGATTAAACCTGGGAAAATTAGAAAAGGAGTACAATAGCAAGGAGAAAGAAGCCAAAAGGGTCATCTATCAATGGAGGGCCAAGAATAGCACATATAAGGCCTTTGCCAAATTTCCTGTGCATCTCTTCAAATTTAATTTTGCTCCAGAGTATCAGTACATGATGGTAATGCTCAACTGGATGACAGGGAAACCAAATGTTGGATCCTTCAAGAATTAAATGTATGGTATTATTAGGATGGTAGAATGTTCTAATGACAAACCCCTATGGGCGAAGATCATAAGTGACAGCCTAGATGAGGGAATGAGGAAGCTAGGAGGAAAAATTAACATGTTCCTTATGACCTCCTATGTAGTATATGCATGTGCATTCAGAGGCACCTTTAATGGATTGCAAATAGTAGACAGGTTTGGAAGTAACCCTAGAGATGTGAACATTTGGGAATACTACCTACAATTGAAAAGAAGAGAGTCTCTCCAACATTATCAGAGAGTGAATGATTCATTCTCCATGCACATTATCAGGACCATGGAAGAAGACCGAGCAAAGAGACTGAGCGTAGAAGCTCAAGCTACTATAAACAAACATGGGGCTTGGTTCATCCAATTCCCCACATTTTCATACATAAGAATGGAAGGTTTCACTGGTCAACCTCTCATGTTGCTGAGATATCCCAATGACAAGGTCATCCTAATGGAGTTTTCCAAATAGATACTACCCTCAATGGAGGCTTATATTGAAAAGGGAAAGATACCTAATGCTTTGTTTCTAGTCATTATTGGATGGTATATGTGCCCTGATAGGGAGAGTGTGATGGATGTAATTAGAGGATTGAACTTGATGCACTTGCAACCCTTCTCACTATCTAGGCCATATGATCCCTATGGTAGGATGCCAACATTGCATAAGAAGCTTGTGCATCAGAAGCACATTGAATATTTCTGGGCTAACTATGATAACGAGGTAGAAGTAAGAAGGAGAGGCTACAAGAGGCTTACCTTGAATTAGATAGACACCTTAGATTGCATGCAAGTGCCTACTCAGTTACATGAAGATGATGGTTAGATCATGTCCCAAGCATATGAGGACAATAAGGTATACAATGAGACCATATCAGCTCCCGAGTGGAATTAGCTGAAGGAAACTTCCTTAGATCAGATAACTTAGAAGGTCATACAATTGACCAAGGATTGGGTAGAAGGTGAGATTGCCAAAATGAAAAATAGAGGAGTAGCCCTCATTATAAATAACAAAAGAAAGAGACAATAATTATTAGATGAGGAATATGATGATTTCCTCAAGGAAAAGAGGCAGTCAAAAGGATAAAATCAGCAAACTAAAAATAAGAAAGGAAGCCAAGTAGTTGGGGTGATGGTCATTCGACAACCCCAACCAAAAGAAGATGTAACTCCACATCAGTTACAACATCACCTCATACACTTGCAAAACTAAAGAAAGCTATTCTAAATCTCGCCCGTGTAATTGTAGAGGAGGAGGAAGAACCTTAGATAATGATCTCTTGATCAAGAAGAAAAGGAAGAAGTTTCAAGAGCCACCACAAAAGAAACAAACACCTATTATGAGGGGGGTTGTGGATAAAAATCCCATTCTA
Organism: Cunninghamia lanceolata; assembly: GCA_027924645.1. NCBI lineage: Eukaryota > Viridiplantae > Streptophyta > Pinopsida > Cupressales > Cupressaceae > Cunninghamia > Cunninghamia lanceolata. The sequence continues at coordinate 24,948,651 of BSBN01000047.1, forward strand.
TTGAGAGGAGTAGGTGGTGAAGGTATTTTGAAGAATTTACAACATGAAGTTCCCATCCCTGATATCATGCAATTCAAGTCTGAGAAGGTACAAGAACAAATGAAAGAGATGCATAGTACAAGAAAAGAGCCACCTTTTCCATTAGATGATATAGTAGACTTATCTAATTATGATGTAGTCAATGATGTTTCTACTCATTCTATGGAGACATTAGTGGAAAATACAAAGATAACCCTTCATGGTACTCTCATAGTTAAAAAGGAAGTCCATCAAGAGGTTGAAGTAGAGGAAATTGAAGAAGATAATGCTGAAGTGGTGGCAAAACAAATTGGATTAACAAACTTGGTTGATCAAGTCACCAACCCTACAGCAATAGACCTGACTTATTAGGGTGATGGGGATCAAGATAAAGGCAAAGATTTATCTCCAAAACAAGAAAAAGTAGAAGTCAATGTACATATGGAGGATGATATAGAGATGCCTGATAAGTATGATGATCAGGATAATGAGCCAACACTAGAAGAGGGAACAAATGAAAAGGAAATGGATAAAGTCCAAAACCTTGGAGAAATGGATACATCAAAAGATTGAAAACAAGGTCCTGAACAGAGTGATAAGCAACAAAAGGAAGAAGAAAATGTGAACAAGAATGATCAGGGTGATCATCTGAATAAATTAGATCAGAATGTTCAAAATCCTCATGAAGATCAAGCACAACAAGATACACAGGATCAAAATGTGAATGCATAACAAGAAACTCTTGCACAAGAAGAGATCCCTCATGAGGAAATTCAAGAGAATGAACAAAGGAAATAAATTTCTCCACCAAGGATGGAGCAGAATGTAGAGTCTCATGATGCTCACATTAAGCAAACTGACCAACAAGGGTCTACCGGTGACATACCATATTGGTTGCAACAGGAGATAAGCCTACCTTAGGTCAGTGATGTGCCTGAATTTGATGTTTCTACATTATTCTTAGCTGATATGATTAAGCCTAAGAGAAAGGCAAGACCCACATCTGCAATCAAGAGAGATCCTACCACAGGCAGGAGAACAACTTAGATAACTTTGCCAATAGTAGATAAGACAAAATGAGAGATAAGTATTGATGAATTTCATATAACTAATGTTGATCTAGGCTTTGCTACTAAGGAACAAGAGGGCCAAGAGGCCAAAGATATTATTGACTCCTTAATGAAAAGTGTGAAAAGGGAGAAGGACAAAAATAAAATGCACAAGTACATTTCCCAACTACATGTATTTATAAAAGGGTTAATTGACCCAAATCACATACTAATCAGTACAACTGCCCCCTTGACTATTATATCTCAAGAGGAGGTAATAGGGCTAGACATCATGAAGTATAAGGCTCATGTGGTGGATAATTAGTTTATTCTTTTAATTTCTGAAGCAAAAAAGGTGATAAAGACCTCCCTCACCAATTGGATCTTGCTCAGCACATTGAGGAGCAAAGTAGATAAGTTTCAGAAGGAGGTTGGATAGAGATCCATCAAAGTAGAAATACAGCCGGATGCTCTGGCTGAGATGAGGTGCATAGATATGAAGGTGCTCATATATAATAAGGTATTGGACAATAATACTACACAATTATTAAGCATATGGTATGAGGATACTAGGTTCTAGAGTGATATCATGAAAAGATGTAATGCCAAGCTTAGGGATATCAGTGTCAAATTGCATCATCTTATGGTTGAGGAGATAAATATCTTGGAAGCTCTTGAATACAATGCAGAAGGAAAGATAGAAAATCAAGATGTTGATTTTGTGATTGAGGCCTTTCAAAGTAATTTTATGCAAGCAATAGATGACCCTCTCCACCATTTGATAGAGGACATAGTTGATAAAACCATGAGGATGAAGGCCAAGGTGGAAGGATATAATGAGATGTTAAATAGCAGAAAAATCAAATGGTCTATACTACAGACACAATTCCATTCCCAAGAGCATGCTATAGTAAAAGGCAGAGTTCAAGATGGGGAGAGATTGAAAGAATAATACAGGCATATGAACCCATCAGGGGGATTATCAACACACATGTAGGATATGATCCCCACACTGATGAAGAAGATGAACAAGATTAAGAAGATGAAGAATATGAGGAAAGAGTAAGGATGCCTGATGACAGAGTCATATACATAGTAAGACAAAGAAGTGATCGAGCCCCACCAGATGGTTGCCAGCTGGCAACCTATGCCACATTTGACGTATGTTGACCAGGTCAAGGAAGATATGGACCATTGATTTAGATAGATAAATCAGGATCATTAGATCATTTGTAAGCTCCTCTCTTTGTCCTATAAAAGGAGATGGAGTGCACATTGTATATTATTCAAAAATTAATTGAGATTAGATTGCTGAAGCTTCTTAGGACTAATTCTCAAAGATGATTGTAGATATACATGTCTTTTGCATACTTAATGAAAGTGAAGATCTAGATTACATACAATCGTATACTTTGAGTAATCTATAGATGAATTCTTGGTTTGTACTTTGATTTGTTGCATCCCTTGGAGTGCATTTCATGTTGTACATGTCTTCATCTCTTTTCCATCGAAGTTTGCATCAACCATACTTAGTTGTGGAACAGTTTGGTGAACCTATGGTTTGATTTTCTTGCTTTCATGACAGTATCTAGAATGTATGTGGACCAATAGTTGAAGATTCATTCAATTTAGTAAAGATTAGAAAGCATTTAACACAATTTATTTAATTTCATTTAAATCATCACCACAATTGCAAATATATAGATAATCTCAGGCAAATACACAGAAATATGTAGATATCCCAAAGGAAACTAAATATTCATAGCATATTTGAGCTAATTAGCATGTGTATACACCTAAAAATGGCTCATGTCAAATTAAGTAAATATTTTAATAGTTATCTTAATTCTTATTCTTCTATCAATTAAATAAATATTCCAAATTTATTTATTTGATTCATATTTCTCCAAAAAATTAAATAAAATCATTTATTTAATTAAATCATCCAAATTCTTCTAAATTCCAAAGTCTTCAAATCCATAAATATCAAATCATTCTCTATATTTAAATAAATCCAAATATTTATTTAAATTGTCTATTTTCTCCAAAATTGAATTAATACCAAAAAATAATTCAATTAATCCATGTGCACATGTAATTAAATATTTTAATATTTAATTAGCTAATATCCCCTCACCCACATGGCCTATGTATCCTCCTATCAAATCAATTAACTCTTCAATCAATTCACTTAACTGATTAGTCTATTTTGTTAACTGGTTAGTCATCTCAGTTAACTCCTCAATCTATTATGTTAACTCCCATATCTCAAAATAGAGCAAGACACTTGTCCTCTCCCTATTCATGCACATCCTCTCAAATTTCCTCAACTGTTGATCTTCTTATTCATTCTACACCATTGATCTTCTTTCTCACAAATCTATACATACAACCCCTATTCTTCCATTTGAAGCATCCAAGCTTTTTATAAACTTATTTTGTAGGAATCACAACACGCCTTTGGCACAAATCACTCCATAGCTTGAGATCAATTGTCACACCATTATCACCATTATCATTGTATTGTGAAGATCCTCTTCATTGCAAAACCTATCAACAGCCATTCTCCATTGTCATCTTGGAAAAAAGCAAGGAAGTGGACCTTTAGAGGGCTCTATTCATACACAAGATCAATCCGAGATAGGAGACCAATGGAAGTCATGGGGTAGAAAGGTTTGCAAGGTATTGTGCTCTTTGTGTTTGATCTTATTTGCTTCAATTTCATTAGGTTATTAGATAATTAATTGTTTATGCTATTATTCCAATTTTTCTGATAACATTTCTGGCACCCACCATGGGGCCCTTGCCCCAATTTAACTTTAAAATTGAGTTTTTCTATGTTAGAATCCATACATAGGATGTTTCTATGCATCCGTCACATTCTTCTACACATCTACTCACTAATACTATGTGTTAGGTCTCAAAAATGTAGGTTGCTAATCCTAAGAGGATGCCAGGCTCTATGCTTAGATTCGCAACATTTTTGAACTTTTAGTTCCTACTACACCTAGGCGGGTGAACCTTTGAAATTTAAAGTAGATTGAATGTAAATATTTTGACTAAGTAAATGGATCTACCTATAGTGGCAAATGGTGTAGAATAGATGAAAGCTTGCAAATTAATTCTATATCTAATATCTGATGGATAGTTGGCATAAATTGTATAAGCAATATCAAGGTGAATCTTATGATTGTGCTTAACTAATAAAGGGGTTTTTAAATGATGAATTGAAATAAGACCAGTGCCTTGTTGGGTAATGTTGTGTGGTTACACAGCACGCCCCATTTTAACTTGGCAAAACAGGGACCCAACTTTTTGGCTTGGCTTGTGTTGTCTGCTTTCTGGTGGTTTGGTAAAAATGACTCAGGTGCATCATCATCATGAAGGTCAAGATGAGGTAGGTCATCATCATGAGGTCAGTTTGTCAAAGTTCATATTTTGTTTCTATGACCTCATATTTAGAAAGAGCTTGAAATTCCATGCAGGTTTGCCTTTTACATCACTAGAAAATGCATCCATATGTGGAAGTTATGCACAGTCAAAGTTTTGGTCAAACCTGATATTCGCAAGAGGATCATCATATTTTTATCCTCAGTCATGTTGTCAAGATCATCATGATCTTGGTCTATCACCCGATAAAAATCATGCAGTCGCAATATCCAGACGTTAATTTTGGGTGATAGTGTGTTTTACCCGTCAAATGGCCTTATGCTTTTCACAAGCATCATATTCCGAATATCACCCGACATTTCGTAATGTCCTCCTGCCGAGAAATATGACCTTTTGCAAATATCCTAATGACGTCATCCCGATCTGATAAACGAAGAAGCAAATATTAGGAGGACATCATCATCACATTTCCCTTCGGCAGGATATTTTCCAAAACATGATCCGGTTCGCGAATATGACGATGACGTCATGTTCTAAGTTTAACAAAAGCCCCAGATATCCTGATGACATCATCTAGACATTCGGAAGGGGGAGCATCATATTTCCAAAATATCATGTAGACGAAAGTTTTAAGTCTTGCCATCGGCCTGACTTTGTCTATCGGTCGGGCGCTTTTTAGTCTCCCCGATATGTTTGTCTACCCGATATGCTCATCGGCATATTTTATACTGTCGGCCCAACTTTGTTTTTTTATGCCGACAGTTGTTTGTCTTCCTGATGGAAAGGTTCATCGGCATAAGTTTTGATATCGGCCAAGTCAGGAAATCTCTCCCCGATAGTTGTTTTCTCACCGAAAAGGTGATCGACCTGACATATAGTGTCGGCCAAGTTCATAATTGTCTCGCCGATATATATATCCTCCACCCGATGAAGAGTTCCTCATCGGTATAACTTTCGCTATCGGCCTTATCTTGAGTTATCATGCCGATAGAACATGTCTTCCCGATGGAAGGACATCATCATGATTTTTGGCGTCGGTATAAGTTTAGCCGTCGGCCTAATGTAAAATTGTCATTCCGACAGTATGTGGTCACACCGAAATACATACATGCATCACATACAAAGGCAGACCCAAAATATTATGAAATGCGGTTAAATCGTTGTACATTTGCCAATGTATATTTTGTTGCGCCGGGTATACATGCCGAAATATACAAGGGCGGATTCGAAAGATTTTGAAAAGTGATTTAATCATTGTATATTTTGCGATGTATATGCACTATTTTGAACCCGATACACAAGGAAATAGGCGGGAAAATGAAGTGATGGATTTTTCAATCCATTTGAAGCCCGATAGCCTGATTTTCGGTCAACGATGGTTGACCAGTGTATTTTTTAGCCCTGTTTATGCATTTTTTGCATGGTTTTCACAGAATTTGAAACCCATTGCATATGTTTGAACATGGGGCTTGTTTTAATGTGAATTTTAACTTCATGCTGTGTTCCACATGATGATGAACTTAATGTTTGTCTGTTTATTTGCAGGAAGTCATGGTGCTATTAGAGCTGTTACTGAGCATTGTATGGTTGCACAAGGAGGCAACATGAACCAGAAGTGAGGAGGATATTGTCAAATATGCTGTTTGCCAGTTGGAGACCGAATCAAATCAAAGATACTGGAATATTCTGTGCCAGCTATACATTTGCCAACTGGCAAAGCACGTGCTATTCATCTGGACCATTGATTGTTCTGGGAGGATCCTGATCCTTGGATCATTGTAACTATTTTCTGGCATTTGCTCTATATAAGAGCCAGAGCTTGTCAAAAATAAAAAAGATACATTGGAACATCTGGCACATTAAGGCCAATTACTGTAGAATCAAATACGAGATCGGATTACTGAGACTAATGAAGACTGAATTGTTGAAATGTCAAGGTTCTTTCTTCAGATCACTGTAAATGTACCTGTTCTTGAGCATACTGAATGGATATGAAGTTTCAGATTACATCCTAATTGTAAATTTTACGTAATCTTCCTGTTGATTTCTGGATATGTACTGGGGAATGCTGTGTTCAACTAGAAGCGCTTTCATTTCATTACATGTTGTTGTCAACTTTTCCTTTGAAGATTTGCACTAGATCATGCGGATTTGTGGAATGTCCTGGTGAAGTATGATTCTAGTTTCCTTCTTTTCATTGCATGTATGGGAGCTTGTATGTGGATCAGTGATCTCAGTCAAGTAGTTTTGGGAATCTCATTCTTTAACCCTTTTCCTTTTTTTTTTTTTTCATAAATTCATCACCATAACTGCAAGTCATGACAAATAATAAGCAGAAATAGAGAGGTATGCTGAAATCCCGTAGGTAACTGAAAATCATTAGCATATTTGAGTTAAATGCATGTAGTATTGAAAATATCATGCAAAGAATTGCAAATAATGGTAGAAATCATGCAAATATCAGCCTGTAATTATTTGACTAAATTCACAGTGCAGAGGTAGAATTATTGGAGATTTATGCAGAGCAGACATATAGAGCAAGATATTTGGAGAAATAATGATGAACTTTGCAGAAATTACTGAAGAACGTAAGGCCCCTGAATGGAAAACAGCAACACACATCAACCACTGAGTAACATCAGTAGATTAAGACCTAATCAACGGAGACTTGGGATCATGAATTCTCTGAATTCATCGTATCTTTCAAGATGTGTAAAGGTTGTTGTGTAACTTTTATTCTATGTTTGTTTATGACTAACATCATCATCAACAGGTAAACAAAGTCAATTGGAAGACTAAGACTAGTAGCTTATAGTTGGCAGTAACCCTAACTATTTGGCACAATATTTTAGTTTATAACTTGTATAAACATGCAAGGAAATGACTGAAAAACTCTTCTTAATAATCTGACCAATATAATTAGATTTATTGTTATTCACTAGAAGGGAATTTAATCCTTTCTTGAAGGAACCAATTGAATGAAATATGCAAGAATAACAGATAATATTAAATTGGATACAGAATGGCAATCCTAATTATATGGTTCTTCTTAGTTATCCAAACTAACACTTCTAGGTTACTGTGACTGATCATAATGATTTTAATTCCTCTAATGGAGACCAATTAATCTAATCACACAACTACAACAAATGTGCACTAACAAATTAAATATATACTTGATATATTAATCTGAATAACAAGGAAATACTAAACTAGAGACAACCATACAATTGAGTAATTTAAACAAATAATTGATGCCAGAATAAAACCACAGAATCAAAGAACTTCAATTTACTTCTTCAATAATATACTTGTAACATTGTCTTTGAAAAAACATTGTAAACTTTATGTATTATATTCTACTGTTGATGTTAATTTAGCATCATATGTTCAACTTACATAGGAATACTTATGAAGAGACATAACTCTTCAAAGGAGTCTTTTGGGAATCAACATGATTAACATAATATAATAACAATGCTTAAGCTCTATTCAACCACAAGTATAGCTGAGCAATATGATCTAAGTACTCCTGGCTGTGATGTGAATCAGTAAATTCAATAGCATTTCGTGTGATCACATCCATCGTAACCATCTTCTCCAAATGCTTGCAGGCTTCCTCAGATGCAAAGTCTTTATCCTTAAGAGCTTCTAAGGCTTCATGCAATATCGCTTGATAGTCTCTGCTCCATTCCTCTTTGTTCTTTAATTCTTTATCGCTCTTGAACAACGTGGGCACTCCTGTTTTTGAGGCTTCAACACATTCTTTGGCATCGTTCTTAAGTTGGTCATAATACTTCTGATGCTGCTCGATCAATTATTTTGCACTGGAGGTACCTGTAATGTCAGAAGTATCTTTACTCTGTGTCTCATTTGATATCTCTTGCATCCTTTTGTCAAGCCTCTCATGCTCTTGGATTGCTTTATAATTTTGAGAATAATTATCCCAAAATTGGTTCAGCCAATGCATCATGTTGGTATGCCTGTTCTGGAGTACTGTAGCAAGTGTATCAATCTGGATTTGAGCAATCTGGTCAATAGACGGTGGTTGGGTACTTTGTGACCTTTCTCCCTAAGTTAATCTTTTTACTGACCCCCTGAAGGTGCTCTTAACAACATCTTTCAAATAGTCATTTTCTTTGGTTAATCTCTCACAACTCAGTTTGTATGCATCTCTTTCTATGATTAACATCTGAGCCTGTGCCTTATTCAATTTTACAACATTAATGCCAATGTCTACAGTGATCAAGGGGTCAGTCTCCCCTGCCTTCAAAGTCATGACATAGCCAAAAGTCTTCTCAGTGTCTATAATGGTTGTCTTCTTATGGAGAGGATACAGGGCCCATATCATTAATTAATTTTCATAGTTATTATATTTAGTGCCCATATACACTTCTGTGACACCTTCTAGAGTGAGCTTGTATTTATCATATGTGTTATGTAGAAAACTATCAAATACTAAAGCAGAATTCAAATCAAGACCAGGAAAGATCATCACCCATGCTTCTTTCAGCAGCTATCTACCCTTACTAGGGGTCATATCTTGCAATTCATTATCCACTGTTGTCTTCAACATATCAAGTAACTGTATTTCATTATTGGCAGATATATCATCAACTGACTCCCTGATTTCTTTCCCTTTGCATTTATATAAGAATGATTTGAATTCTTTAGAATGAATAAATTTATCATCTGAAATAAAAGAATCGTATGCTATTTGTCTTGGGTCTTCATCAGTAGACCCCTCCTCATCATGTGCTATACTAGGAGACTGATATTGTTGCATCTTTCCTTTGGACATTCTTGTTGTCTATTGATGTGGCTCCTCTTGTTCTGCAAGTTCTTCATCACCAGAAGATAACAACTCTACCTTTGCCAATTGTTTCCTCTTTTCATCTAAGTCCCTATTATATTTCTCAACCACTAGTTCAACTTCAATCTCTTCCAAATTCCTAATGACATCATCATGTGGATAGGGGACATGTGTGTACCCATTGAGGTTTTGTTTTCTCCAAGCAAGGTCAATAAAACCCTCAGGATTAAACCCTTTTCTTACCTTAGCACACCTCATATTGTAGTGCATTAGTTTATCTATAATGTGACGATAGCCCTCCTTGGATACCAAAGTGAAATCTCCAAAACATAGAGTACTAGTCATAAAAGACTATTTGTCATGGGAGCTCAAATCCATCACATTAGAACAATGCATTTTCCTAACTATTTCTAAGTAGGCAATTCTATTAGGAACAATCTTAGGCAATATAAAAGGAGTATCCTCAAAACCATAAACTCTGATCATGGTAGCATCTTCAAAACAATACCAGTCTCCCTAGTTGTGAGTAATAGTAGGAGGACCACCAAAATCTTTAGGTCTAAGAAACCTCTTTATTTCATTTGATAAAGAATGCTCACAGGGATGACTGAAATATCTATATATCACTTTCACACAGTATTCTTCAAATTGTACATAACTAGAATGGGCATATCTACTATCCCATATTCTGGTCCACATCTGCATGGGTGACTTTTGCCCCCTCTAGTCTACTGGAACAATTTTGAATTCATTTGGCCATAACCCCACTTCCTAGCCATAGTAGAGCACCATGTGCATGAGAAGTGAGCAATGCTCAAAGGAAACTAATGGGGCATTATTCTTTATTGCGGTCATGCTAGAATCAATTCTATTAAAAACATAGGCAGCATAATCAAACTGCCTGCCATTGTGGCACTGGATATCTATAGCTATGACCATTAGAGGAATTGTAATGAAATCAGGGACCTCTGATCCTAGGACCTGGCCCACAAAGTAGTATGTGTATTGTATGTAGGGTTCAAACAATGACACATGAAATGGAGGGCCATCATTCTCACTGAGAAGCACCATTTCTCCCTCTGCCCTAGGCCTGTGAATAGGCAATCTTCATCCATTCTCTAGTACTCTTTATCCAAATCCTCATAAACTATGGGGACAGTACATAAATCATCCAAGTCAAAAACTTCATAGATGCCATTCTTAGACAAGTGTATAATAGGCTCCCCTTGTGGGTTGCATATAGCCTTAAGACTTGGATTATACTGCTTAGCAAGAAGTTGGAGGAGTTCATCATTCAGAAACACATCAGGAATGACCAATTTACCCAAATTCAAATGCCATGGGTTTGACACCGGGAAAATCTTGATTCTTCTATTGTAGTGGAATTTAAACAATTCATAACCTTGAATTGGGGTCCAAACATTTCCTATGTATTTACACTTGTCTTCTAGTTTCTCTACTTCTACCCTAAGCTGTACACACCTTCGGGCTTTGGGAGTTGATCCAGGTAGTTGATCAATTAAATCTTGGTTTAATTTCCTCTCTTTTGTCTTCTCCTCAGGGGTTTTGTCAATTTTTTGTTTTTTAGGTTTACTGGTATCACCCTGTGGTTTTTTGCCCTTTCCTTTCCCCAGAGTTTCCATTTTAGTTTTGGACAGCAAATTCAAATTGTAAGCTACTGCACAGAAGTTAGTATATGGGTACCTGTTATCGGATGCTTTGATCAAATTCCTCTATTTTCTCCTCCAAGTCTCTACTTGCTTGCTTGCTTCAGATAATTCTTTCAAACTCAATTGTAATAATTTCGAATGGCATCTCAAAGGATTTCTTCATCATCTGTAATTAATTGTTCTAGTGTTTCAATTTTCTTGATCATTGTGAAATGTCACATCATCATAACTTCTCTCATCGGCATGATTTTTGTAATGTCACGACAACTTTAATATCTTTTTATGGCACAAACATTTTCTCATGAATCAATCACTATAACCCTTTAATGGTCTCCTCGACATCATATTTCATTTGTGAGTTTGTATCGGCAAGATATTTCAAAGGCTTACCCAATGTAGAAGTGGGCATTGTCATCATTGGCATGACTTTCTTCATCTCTATGTGAATAACATTCTTCTCTGATCTCCTAAGTGTCACCAATATGACTATTGATGAGAGTCTTGTCAATGAACATGGTCATCGTTGTCATTGGGATAAGATAAGCCATCAGGATAACTTATTTCAAGTTACCCAATCTTGGGTGTTTCCCTAATAGCTTCCTTTACATTCTTCATCAGAGATATCTTCACGACATGTCACCGACATCTTTATCACTATGACCATTGGTTAGGTAAGACATATAAACTTCATTCTGACTTTTTCAGCTTCACTGATGGTTCTTATCCTTCATACATATCGATGTGAGCTATGTCGAAACAATCCCTTTGGTCATCATGAAATCAATGTGTCAGAGACACTCTATTCCCTTTCTTTGATGTTTATTTCCTGCCAATGACCACTAGTTTCCTCTGTTCCATTGGAGGATCGGTGAGAGTCCTACACTCCTCCATCGGTATGACTTATACTGTTGGGAGGGTTTTCAGAGTATTCTCTGATAGTCTTGCCTTATACTGATCAGCGTGACCATGCGTTCTCTCTAATGAAAGGTCATCAATGCCACTTTCTCCATTAGTGTTTTCTAAAATATTCTCCCCGATCCTTATTCTCATGTCGATAGCCATTTCAACCAGTTTCACGTAGAGCATGGATTGGTATAACAAAAAGGGAGGTCTTGCCAAAGCTTAGGAATTTAAGCTCTTCATTATAGTGTAGTTTAGTGAGTGATACACTCACTTGTGGTGAAAGTTTGTGATTTTTATGGAATACACTAGTTATCATCATGATTTTGGGCATAATGTTTTCTGATTTGGTCAGATATGGGTGAGTAAGAATATAAGAAAATTTTAAATTTTCCTATCCCAACACTATGCATCTGTCAAAATATGCACATCTACTCACTAATACTACACATCTATCAAAATCTACACATCCACTCACTGTTACGGCGCATACATTCTCTATTACTGTGCATACATTCTCTATTACTGTGCATTCATTTCTACGCATATATTTTCTGTTATTGTGCATACATTCTCTATTATTGCACATCTATTTCTGTGCAGTCATTCACTGTATATGTGCATTTAATCTACTAGGGTTTTTAAGCTATTTCTCAAGAAATTTCTAATGCTAACATCATTTACAGGAATATTCTCTGATCCACCTTGTAGTTTAAGAGCTGGTCAGGCATATAGTTGCATGGTTAACTCTCATCTAGATCTAAATAGCAAAAGAAGTAATTGAGCCTTTCCATGCAAATCTCACTTAGATCTAAATAGGAGGGAAGTAATTGGTACTTGTTGCATCATAACTTGAACATAGTACCAACTAGGAGGATTAAAATTAAACAATTTCTCTCAAAATCTTTTTCAAATTTAACAAATCTTGTGTGCCTAATAGAGTAACTCATTTAGTTTTTCTCTTTTTAACTAGGAGGAAAGAACCGTGTTTTATGTGATTTTGGAATGATGATAGGACTATGCTCTCCCCTTAACTGGGTGACCAAAATGCTAGAATCATCATTTCGCATGTGTGACCTTTAGAGAGGCATACCCTTGGACTTCCTTCCAAGTGGGACAACCTTAAGTGATAACTGCTAAAGCCAAGTACCTCCAAGTCACTATAAATAAATTGTGTTTGTGATGAAAGTTGCAAGAGATAGGTGTTGTTGTACTACATCGACCAATGTTTCCCCCAAAACCCTATGGAGTGTAACCTTTGTAGGCTAGGAAGCCTTCTTATTGAAGCAAATGGCCACATGTGTAATCACTTGAATGGATACCTTGACTAAAATCCTTTTGTTATTATAAGCCAAAATCTCCTATTTGGTGACAGAAGAGGTGGAACCTCTAGAGCAGTCCAACGTCATACACTCATTTAGTGTAGAGACAGAAAAGTTCAACTCTTCGAAGGAGCTATAACTTGGTATGTGTGAGAAGTGAGTGCCGTGGAGGGGAGCCGGTGCTACCAATTTATTAGTTGTCTACCTTTATGCAAGTGGTTGGTGTAAAAACTAAGTTGGAACTCATTGAATATTGTCCTTGCTAACCTTAGGATTGTGCTTGCATTGTAGTAAAAAAAAATCAAACAATTATGAAAATATTCTTTGTGTGTGATGTGTCTTTCTTGCCATAATCAAAGAAACAAATAAAAAATAGCAACATTCAAACAAAGAACCCAAAAACATTGAAAAACATGCCTTTGCCAAGTCAAAATTAGTCAAAATCAAACAAAATAGCATAGATCTATGCATCTAATTCATCCTTTTATGCATTTGATTCACCCTGCTACGCATCTATTTTCTGTTGCGTTTTTACATAGTTCTGCTATGCATATGCTTTTTCACCATACCTGCACATACATTTCCTAAAGCTATGCATTCATACTCTATTCTGGCACATCTGCTTTTCCACTAGATATGCAGTTTTGTTTCCTGTTGTTGTGCATATACTCTCTGTTCCTGCACATCTATTCTTGTGCATCTGTCACAGTGAGTACTTCCGTACAGTTTGTCAAAAAAACCTACCTTTTTGAGCACCCATTTCAATCTTGTATCAATTTATGAGATCAAATTAATCGTACAGTCACTTCTCCCATTCATTTCTATAGCGTACCCTCTTTTCCATCAATCACCTCATCAAAATTTCACAAAAACTTCCCAAACAAATCAAACTATCAAAACCAGGTCGCTACAAGGCAATTTTTGGATCATATCAGATTCAAGCATCACTAGTAAGTCTCCACTAATAGGCTCTATCATCCTTCTATCTCAGAACTTCACTAGTTTGTTTTGGTGCAAAACTAGTCTCTACCAAATAATCAAATTTCAACCATCCTTATTTTTGGCTACTGTTTTGTATTGACCAACTTGTTTGAAACCATCGATCAAAGAAAACCCATGTTCAAAACTTATCACTACCAGTATCCCCTTCTACAACCACCAAACACATCTTACCAAAGCATCCAATTTCACCCCACTCCATTCCAAATCACATTGTATGGTACTAACTAGATCGTAGAAGCAAAAACAAATTGAAATGGCTGAAACCTTTGACAAAATTATCCCCTCCCCTATTGACAATAATGAGGAGATATCTCATGAGGACTTACAAGAACCTCTCCAAGATAGAAAATTTCAATGAATGATGGACAAAGTACTGTACCAAGACCCTAAAAATTCTTTCTCCACCTACCAACCCAAGGAGTTAAGCTCCCTATTGACTTTGATGTCACAACATTGAAAGAAACTGAAGAGGAAAGAATTCATGAAGACATCATGTTGGGACAGGAAAATTTAAAATTTTATTGTATTCTTACTCATCCATATCCAACCAAATCAGAAAAGATTATACCCAAAGTCATGATGATAATTGGTGTATTCCATAAAAATGACAAGCTTTCACCACAAGTGAGTGTATCACTCACTAAATTGCACTAGAATGAAGGGATTCAACTCCTAAGTTTCAGCAAGACATCCCTTTTGTTATACCAATCCATGCCCTACAAGCAACTCGTTGAAATAGCTATTGGCATAAGAATAAGCATCAGTGAGAAGATTTCAAGAATCACCAATGGAGAGAATGATACTGATGGCCTTTCGTCAGAGAGAGAGTTATCAGTCACACCAATCGGTATAAGATATTACTATCAGCGAATACTTTACAAGACTTCCCGATGATGTAGCTCATACTGATAACAAATTTTAGTAAGACTCTCACCGAGCATCTAGTGGAACGGAGAGAATTAGTGGTCATCGGCAGGAGATGAATATCAGAATGAAAAATCAAGGAGTTTTTGATACTCTAAAGTCTCACTGATCAAAGAGAAGTGCTTTGGCGTAGCTTACACCGATATGTATGAAGAATAAGGACTATCGATGAGATCAAATGAATCAGAATAAAACTTATAAGTCTAATCAAAGTGATACTCACAACGATGTCGGTGACATGTTGTGAAGGTCTCTCTGATAAGGAGTGTAAAGGGCTATCGGGGTGATAACCATGATCGGGTGACTTGAAGAAGGTTACTCTGATAACATATCTTACTCTGATAGCAATAAGGATTACACTCATCGATGAGACTCTCCCTGATAATCCTATCAGTGACACTTAGGAGATTAGGGAAGAAGTTTATTCACACAGTGATGAAGAAAGTCACGCTGATGGAAACCATGCCCACTTCCACATTGGGTAAGGCATGGAAATCTCTTGACGATACAATTTCACAAATGAAATATGACGTCAAGGAGACAATTGAAGGGTTACAGCGATTGATGTATGAACAAATGTTTGTGCCATAAGAAGATATTAAAATCATCCAGACATTATGAAAATCATGCCAATGAGAGAAGTTATGATGATGTGACATTTCACAACAATCAAGAAAATTGAATTGCTCAAATAATTAATTGCAGACAGCAAAGAAATCCTCTGAGATAACATTCGGAATCATTATAATTAAACTTGACAGAATTGTTTGAGAAAAGCCTACAGGTAGACACTTGAAGCGGAAAATAGGGGAATTTAATTAGAGCCACCGATATCAGGTACATACATACAAACTTCTGTGCTATAGCCTGTAATTTGAATTTTTTCTGTCAAGGATTGTAAATGGAGACTCTAGGGAAAGGAAAGGAAAGAAAATCACAAGGTGATACAAGTAAACCTAGAAATAGAAAATTGACAAAACCCCTGAAGAGAAAACAAAAGATAGAAAAATGAACCAAGACTTGATTGATTAACTACAAGGATCAACTCCCAAAGCCTGAAGGTCTGCACAACTTAGGGTAGAAGTGGAGAAGATAGAAGACAAGTGTAAATACCTTAGGAATATTTGGACCCCAATTAGAGGATATGAGCTTTTTAAATTCCATTACAATAGAAGAATTAGGAATTCTCTAGTGTCAAACCCATGGCATTTGAATTTGGGTAAATTAGTTGTTCCTGATGTATTTCTAAATGTTGAACTTCTCCAACTCCTTGCTAAATAGTATAACCCAAGTCTTAAGGCTATATGCAACCCACAAGAGGAGCCTATTATACACTTGTCAAAGAATGCCATCTGTGAAGTTTTTGACCTGGATGATTTATGTACTATCCCCATTGTTTATGAGGATCTGGAAAAGGAATACTAGAGAATGGATACTACTTACAATGGATGGAGGTTGCCTATTCACAGGCCTAGATCAGAGGGAGAATTGATGCCTCTCATTGAGGATGATGGCCCTCCTTTTCATGTATCAATATTTGAACCCTACATACAATACACCTATTACACTTTGGGCCAGGTCCTAGGATTAGAGGTCCCTAACTTTATGACAATTACTCTGATGGTCATAGCTATTGGCATTCAGTGCCACAACACCAGGCAGTTTGATTATGCTGCTTATATTTGTAATAGAATTGGCTCTGGTCTAGCTGTAATAAGGAAATCATTTGCCTTTCAACATTACTCACTTCTCATGCACATGGTGCTCTATTATGTCCATGAAGTGGGGTTATGGCCAAATGAGTTCAAGGTTGTTCTAGTAGACTACAAGGGATAGAAGTCACCTGTACAGATGTGGACTAGGATATGGGATAGTAGATATGCCCATTCAAGCTATGTGCTATTTGAGGAATACTGTGTCAAAGTGTTATATAGATATTTCAGTCATCCCTGTGAGTATTCAACTTCAAATGAAATAAAGAGGTTCCTTAGACCAAAATATTTTGGTGGTCCTCCTACTATTACTCACAACTGGGGAGACTGGTACTATTTTGGGATGCTACCATGGTTAGTGTGTATGGTTTTGAGGACACTCCATTTATCTTACCTAAGACTGTCCCAGACAGAATTACCTACCTAGAAATAGTTAGGCAAATGCATTGTTGTAATTTGATGCATCTGAGCTGCCATGATAAACAGTCTTTTATGCCTAGTACTTTGTGTTTTGGAGATTTCACTATGGTTTCCAAAGAAGGTTGTAATCTCATTTCGGATAAACTAATGCACTATAATATGAGGTGTGCTAAGATAAGAAAATGGTTTGATCCTAAAGGTTTTATTGACCTTGGTCGAAGGAAGAAAAACCTTAGTGGGTACACACTTGTCCCCTATCCACATGATGATGTCATCAAAAATTTGGAAGAGGCTGAGATGGAATTGGTGGTTGAAAAATATAACAGGGACTTAGATGAGAAAGGGAAATAGTTTGTAGAGATTGAGGTATTATCCTTCGGTGATGAAGAACCTACAGGGCAAGAGGAACCACAGCAACAGACAATAAAAATGTCCAAAAGAAAGATGCAACAATATCAACCTCTTATCATAGCACATGATGAGGGGGGGCCTATTGATGAAGACCCAAGACAAATAGCATATGATTCTCTTTATTTCTGATGATAAATTTATTCATTCTAAAGAATTCAAATCATTTTTATATAAGTGCAAGGGGAAGGAAATCAGAGAGTCAGTTGATAATGTCTCTGCCAATAATGAGGGACAATTACTTGATAGTTTGAAAGCAATAGTTGATAATGAATTGTAGGATATGACCTATAGTAAGGGTAGACAGTTGCTCAAAGAAGCAGGGGTAATGATCTTTCTTGGCCTTGATTTGAATTATGCTTTAGTATTTGATAGTTTTCTAAATAGTACAAATGATAGATATAAGCTCACTCTAGAAGGTATCAATGAAGTATATATGGGCACCAAATATAATAATGATGAAAATTCACTGATGATATGGGCCTTGTATCCACCCCACAAAAAGACAGCCATCATAGACACTGAGAAAACTTTTGGCCATGTCATGACTTTGAAGGCAGGGGAGACTGACCCCTTGATCACTACAGACATTAGCATCAATGTTGCAAAGATGAATAAGGCACATGCTCAGATGTTAATTAAGGAAAGAGATGCATACAAGCTGAGCTATGAGAGATTGACAAAAGAGAATGATTATTTGAAAGATGTTGTCAAGAGAACCTTCGGGGGATCAATAAAGAGACTAACCTAGGGTGAAATCTCACAAAGTGTCCAATCAGTATCCATAGATCAAGTAGCCCAAATCCAGATGGATACACTTGTCACAGTACTCCAGAATAGGCATATCAATATAATGCATTGGCTGAACCAATTTTGGGATAATTATTCTCAAAATTATAAGGTGATCCAAGAGTATGAAAGGCTTGAAAAAAGGCTACAGGAGAAATTAAGTGAGACACAGGGTAAAGATACTTCTAACATTGCAGGTGCCTCCAATGCAAAAGAGTTGATCGAGCAACATCAGAAGTATTATGACCAACTCAAGACTGATGCCAAAGAATGTGCTAAAGCTTCAAAAGTAGGAGTGCCCACATTGTTCAAAAGTGATATAGAATTAAAGAGTAAAGAAGAATGGAGAAGAGACTATCAACCAATATTACATGAAGCTTTAGAATCTCTTAATAACAAAGACTCTGCATTTGGGGAAGCCTGCAAGCATTTGGAGAGGATGGTTACGATGGATGTGATCACAAGAAATGCCATTGAATTCACTGATTCACATCACAACCAGGAGTACTTAGACCATATTTCTTAGTTATACTTGTGGTTGAATAGGGCCTAAGCATTGTAGTTTTATGGTTGCTATGTTAATCTTGTTAATTCCCAAAAGACTTCTTGAAGAGTTATGTCTCTTCACAAGCATTTCTATATAAGTTCAAACATTTGATACTGAATGATCATCAGCAGTAGAATATGTTACATATAATTTACAATGTTTCTCAAAGACCTATTGTGTGGTTACACAACATGCCTCATTTTGACTTAACAAAATAGGGACCCAACTTTTTGCTGCTTTGGCCTGTGTTGTTTTTCTGCTCTTCGGCGGTCTGGTAAAAGTAAGTCATGCAGGATGATCCTGCATAAGGGAGCTAGGTAAGTCATCATGATGAGGTCAGTTTGTCAAATTTAATATTTCATATCAATAACCTCATGGTTGGAAAGAGTACAAAATTTCATGCAGGTTTGCCTTTTGGATCACCTTGATATTCCTTAGGGAGTGAAAGTTATGGTGAGTCAAAATTTTGGTCAAACCTGATATTTCGAGGGGGAGTCATATTCGTTAACATCAGTCATCTTAAGTAAGATCACCCTGATCCAATTTTATCACTCAATAATCATTTGGTCTAATGCTCCAGATGTTAATTTTACATGGTAGTGACATGTACCTATCGAATAACTTCATATATTTTGTGGGGGTCATATTTTGAACATCACTCGATATTTGAAATATCACCTAATCTTTCAAATATCACCCTGTCACAAAATATCACCCCAGAGCTAATATCTTGATGATGTCATCCAATCCCGATGAACAAATAAAATCACCCTGATGATGACTTCATCATCCTTTTTACTTCGTGGAGGTATATTTCCAATAATCACCCTTTTACAATAACATGACGGTGATGTCATCCTGATCTTTCCAAAGGGGGGTTACTTTAGTTTAAGGGGGTCATAAAAAAAACATCACCCGACATTTTGAACATCCCCTGATTTTCAAAGCATGACCTGATGGTCTCAATATCACCCGATCCCATGACATCAGTTTTCCTCCTCAAGGCGGGTGGTCATATTACATAAAGGGGGTCATATTTTGAATATCACCTGATATTCCAAATATCACCTGATCTTCTAAAGATTAACCCCTCCCCCTGCCTCATAACATTTAATGCACATAAATGCAGTAGGTGGTTCCCGCCAATTGCGAATGCGATGCGTACACCTAGCAACATCTGTGGATTTTAGCCAGAAGATCAATGGTTATGATCAATTTAATCCGGTTTTGCCCTAATTGACCCAATAAATGAGTTTAAAAGTGAATTTCCAAGGTCATTATGCATTTACCTTGCGAAGAAACAAAGATTTATAGTTGCAGACCTTCAAACCCTCGTACGAGCTACCTCTAGACACATACAACTTGCAGCAGAACAGAACACGTGATTATCACCGGTATCTGAGCCTCTTTTCGGTAATCATTAGCCTAACCTAGGAGATAAGCATCATCAGGTAAGTAATTAAAAACCTTCCTGTTGTCATTTTCTGCATGTCCAGGTAGTATATTTTTCATGTGGTTTGAAATTGTAGATTATGCATAGCATGATGAAATGGTGATTAATAAGTATAATGTACATGATGCCATAAATATATAATACTGTTGTATGCATACATGTGAATCAAATGGCAAGACCAGTCATGTTCATTGCAGGAATCCATGGCAGACATCAGGAGGAACAAGTCTGAGTCTGAATTTCTTAAACCTATGTTTGCTCAGCCTGAGGGAGTACAATTCAAATATGGTGTCATCAGAGATACTCACCAGGGGAATACAGATTTGGTGGTATGGTCGTCCAAAATGCATAATGATAAAGAAAGCACCCTACTGGATGCCATTTTTGTATCAAGAATGTGGTATGCAGCTAGATTTCTTTATTCCATGGAAGCTCCAGAGTTGGTAATAGAATGTGCCAGAAACTACAACCCATAGACGAGGAGAGTAGAAAAACATGGCAGGGTTTATGCTGATTTGTCCATCAAAGGGATTGCAACTACTTTCAGTCTCCCACTTGGAAAGAAAGTAGTCAGTATGGATCTAAAGAAATTGGAAACTGAATATGAAAATAATAAGAAGATCGGAAGAAAGAGGATATATCAATGGAGGTCAAAGAATAGCCCTTACACTGCCTCTGCTAAATTACCAGTGCACATGTACAAATTTGACTTTGATGACGAATATCAATATATGATTGCCCTACTCAGTAGAATGATAGGCCAGCCTACTACTGGAAGTTTCAAGGACTAGATGTATGGGGTCATCATGATGTGCATTTATATAGATAACAAGCCATTATGGGCTAAAATCATCAGTGATGCCCTAGATATATAGATAATGAACTTAGGAGGCATGGAGTGTGCATTTTACATGACTTCATATGTTGTATATTCATGTGCTTATAAGGGTATATTTGATGCACTTACTACAGTTGGAAAGATTGGTGGCATTTTAAATGATGCCCATATATGGGACCATTACCCTCAGTTGTAGAGAACAAACTATCTCCCTGATTACAAATTAGTGAACGATGCATTCTCCATGCATCTAGTCAGAACAATGGAGGAGGATAGAACCAAAAGACTAAGCATGGAAGCTTAAGAAGTTGTATACAAGCATGGTGCCTAGTTTATTTAGTTTGCCACATTCTCTTACATCAGAGTAGAAGGCTTTGAAGGACAGCCATTGATGCTACCTAGGTACCCTACTGATGGGGTAGTCCTGATGAAATTCTTGAGACATGTATCAACTATATTGGATGCCTATAAAGAAAACAATAAGATTCCTCCAGTATTATTTCCAGTGACTATAGGGTGGTACATATGCCCTGATTCAGAAAACATAAAGAAGGCCATAGCTGGTCTGAACATGATGAACCTACAGCCATTTCCATTGGCCAGGTCATATGACTCCTATGGAAGAATGCAAAAGATCATGGGGAAGCACATTCATCAGAAACACTTAGAGGATTTTAGACAGACTGTGAGGATGAGGCTGAGATCAGAAGAAGAAAATATCAAAGACTCACCCTTAATTAGATCAAGACATTTGATTGTATTCCAGTGCTTACACAATTGAAGAAAGATAATGGCAAGACCATATCCAATGAATATGAAGAGAAAAAGGTGTATAATGACACCATTTCATCCCTTGACCTGATGCAACTTGAAGACATTTCATTAGATCAGTTTACAGGTGGGGTGCTGTAGTTGACCCAAGCATGGGTAAATGAACAAACCAATACATTGAAGAAGAAAGGTGTGGCCGTAATAGTAGATAATAAGAGGAAAAGGCAGGAGATTTCAGATGAAGAATATGTTGACTTTCTCGTTGAAAAGAGAAAATCTAATGGAGACAAGCTACCACCTCAGAAACAAAGCAAAGGACCCTCTAGAAAGAAGAAGAATGATAATGAACCTAAGGGGATAATAATTGAAAGAGTTAACATACCAGCTGAAGGTGCATCTACATTAGGGAAGGTGTCAACCTCATCTGCACAACCTTTAGTAGATGAACCAAGAACAAAAAGAATCCTAGGGCCAGCTGTGGAGACTACAGGAGTGCCAAATAAGGGCCAAACCTCATAGCAGAATTAGGAGGAGGATATCCTTATTGAGGAAGAGCCATTAAATAAAGAGCCTACAGAAAATGACACCATGAGGGTCACAAGAAAGAGGAAAGCACCCCTAGTGGCATCACCACCTAAAAGACAGAGAACATCTATGAAGGGTGAAATAAGACATGACCCTATAATATTAAGGGGAGCAGGTAGTGAAGTGTTTAGGAAAGAATTGAAACATGATGTGCCACTTCCTACCATCATTCAGTTTAAGATTGAGAGGGATGAAGAGCAAGCAAAAGAAACCACTATAATAGGTCAAAGCAGTTCTTTCTCACTAGAGGAGATTGTGGACTTATTAGATGATGAGGTGGTAGAAAACATAGCATCTCAGCAGATGGAGAACCTTGCTTCTAACACTCGCGTGACCCCACAAGGAACCCCATCAAAATAGATGGTGGTATTAGAAGAGTTGAAGCAAGTAGAGAAAGAGAAAGAGAATAGCCCAGAGAGGGCAGCCCAACAAATCAGGCTCGATAAATTAGTGGATCAGGTAACCATCCCTGCAGTGATAGACCTAACCTACAGAGAGGATGTAAGTCCTGAACATCAAGCAGGTGCACCTAAGAGAACACAAAATATTGAGGAATTCAAACAGAAAGAAGTGGAAAGCAATGCTTCAGATATGGGTTAGCAACAATAAGAAATACCAGCTAAACCCAAGACAGTAGAAGTCCAAGAAAAGGGCAGGATTGATAAAGATACATCAAGTGATGATGCCCCCCAGACTCAAGAAACCTCACGTGATAAAGAAACATCAAGTCATGATGACCTATAGACCCAGGAGGTAGATATATCAGGTGTGGAGCAGAATGTGACCCAAGATCAGGTAGACGCACCGAGTTTGAATACAATGATATCCATGGATGCAAATATGCCTCAAGATGAGGAGATTCCTAAAGTGGATAAGACACAAAAGGAGGGAGTAAAAGATCAAGTCCAGGACCAGCATGCAGATACACAACATGATCACCCTCCATAAGAAGAAGTTCCTCAACAAGAGGAAGTACCACAAGATCTCCCTCATGAAGAACATCATGAGGAATAAATAAGGAAATCACCCTCTTCCATCAAGAATATAGACAAATACAAGAGATCAGAGTGGACATGATCATGACAAACATGATGATGACGAACATCAAGGATCTGGAGACTTAATACCTTAATGGCTAGAGAAAGAGATAGGTATGGAATCAGGTTTTGAGATTCAGGAATTTGATAATTCAACATTATTTTTAGAAACCATCATGAAGCCAAAGAGGAAAGCCAGATTAACATCTACAATAAAAAGAGATCCTGCTACAGGCAGAAGGACCGCCCAGGTAGCACTTCCCATTGTTGAAAAAGAAAAAGGCAAGATCACCCTGGAAGAATTCCAGATTAGCACAATTGATTTGGGGTTTGCCAATGAAGACCAAGAAGGTCAGGAAGGGAAGGATATAATAGATTCTTTGACCTAAAGGGTGAAGAAAGAAAAGGAGAAGAATAAGTAGAATAAAGAGTACATTGCTCAGCTACATTCATACATAAAAGGGTTGATTAACCCTGACAATACAATATCAGATCAAGCAGTCCCATTGACTACAATTTCTCAAGGGGAAGTTAACAAATTAGACCTTATGAAGCATGAGTCAGTGATCATGAGGAAATGGATGTCATCAGCACTAACAGGAGCTAAAGAAGTAGTGAAAGCCTCTTTGTAGAGGTGGAATTCTTTGATTATCTCAAGGAGGAAAGTTGATAAATTGCAGACTGAGACCGGAAGAAGGTCATTTCAGTTAGAGAAAGACTTGAGTGCTTTGAGTGAAATAAAGAGGATTAATCCTCAAGTCCTAATAAACAATCAGGTGTTGGATAATAACATTGCCATCCTGGTAGATATTTGGTATAAAGATATCAGGTTTGAATGTGATGTATTGAAGAAGTGCAGTAATAAGTTAAGAGATATCAGTGTAAAATTGCATGACATGATGTCCTATGAAGCAAAAGGCCTGGAGGCTTTAGAGGGGAAAGTAGAAGGAAAAATTGAAAATCAAGATGCAGACTTTGCCATAAAAGATCTGCATGATAACTTCTAGCTGATGGCTGATGACCCTCTCAATCACCTGACAGAAGAAGCAATGAACAAGATCATGAGGATCAAGGTCAGGGTGGAGAACTACAATGAAACATTGAGCAATAGGAAGGGTAAATTGGAGACCCTCAGAGATAAGTTTCAATCCCACAAGCACGCCATCAATAAAGCCAAAACTCAAGATGGCGGGGAAGTTAAAAGAATAATAGAAGCATATGAAAATATCAGGACAATCATGTAGGTCCATATACAAGGTGATATCCATCAGGATGATTAAGACATAGAAAGTCATGATCATGATGATCATGATGATGAAGAAGAAGAACCTAAGGAGTAGATGAAGATGCGCTACAAGGGAAACATCTGCATCAAGTAGTTAGAGGAAAATAAGTTACCTAGATGGTTGCCAGCTGGCAACCTATGCCACAAGAGATAGTTGACCAAGTCAAAAAAGGAGTATGCACTGTAGATCTTAATCAATAGATCTTGATCATAGATCATTTGTAACCATTCCCTCACCTTATTCTATGAAAGGTGTAGGGATGCCTTGTTTTAAACATTCGAAGATTAATTGAAATTTGTTTGCTGAAATATCAGGGCCTATTTCAAAGTTATTGTAAACATACATGTTTTTGCATACTTAATGATAGAGAAGACCATTTTGATTACAAATCATTGTAAATCCTTAGTAGTTTGTGTTTGAATTCTTGATACATGCTTTGATTTGTTGCGTCCCTTGGAGTGCTCATCAGTCTGCATGTATTGTCTTCATTCATCATCCTTTGAAGTTTGCATCATCTATATCTAGCTGTGGAACATCCTGGTGAAAATATGGTTTAA
The DNA here is from genome assembly GCA_027924645.1 of Cunninghamia lanceolata. NCBI lineage: Eukaryota > Viridiplantae > Streptophyta > Pinopsida > Cupressales > Cupressaceae > Cunninghamia > Cunninghamia lanceolata. The sequence goes on from BSBN01000047.1 coordinate 24,974,142, forward strand.
TTTCTTCTCCTAATGATAGTATCAAGTGTGTATGTGGCTCAATAGCTAAAGATTCATCATAATTTGAAGTATTCTTTTACATTTCTTTTAATTTCAGAACAATCCACCATCACAACTGCAAATAATAGATAATCAGAAGTAAATTACATGAAATATGCAAACATCTCATAGATAATTGAAGATTCATAGCATATTTGAAGTTAAAACATGTACAATTGATAAAATATCATGCAAAGATTTGAGCATAGACACATCATTTGAAGAAATATACTGTGTAGAATAACCTTCTGTGTAGCATCTTTACAGAAACAAAATCTTACTGATAAGCAAACATAAGGCCCTTGAATGGAAACAACAACACACATCAACCACTAAGTAACGTCAGTTGACTAAGAACTAATCCATGAAGACTTGGGATCATGAATTCTTTGAATTCATAATATCTTTCAAGATGAGTAAAGGTTGATGTGTAACTTTTATTCTATGTTTGTTTATGACTAACATCATGATCAACAAGACCATGTTGCAAGTTTATTATCGAAGAAGTAAATTGAAGTTCTCTAATTCTATGGTTCTATTCTGGCATCAATTGTTTGTTAAGATTACTCAATTGTGTGGTTGTCTCCAGTTCAATATTTCCTTGTTATTCAAATTAATATATCAAGTATATAGTTAATTTGTCAATACACATTTGTTGTATCTACGTGATTGAATAAATTGGTTTCCATTAGAGGAATTAAAATCCTTTTGATAAATCATAGTAACCTGGAAGTGTTAGTTTGGATTAATAAGAAGAACCATATAATTAGGATTGCCATTCTATCTCCAAGTTAATATTATTTGTTATTCTTGCATATTTCATTCAATTGGTTCCTTCAAGAAAGGATTAAAGTACCTTCTGGTGAATAACAAGATATCTAATTATACTGGTTGGATTATTAAGAAGAGTTTGTCAGTCATTTCCTTGCACGTTTATACAAGTTATAAATTAAAGTATTGTGCCAAATAGTTAGAGTTATTGCCAACTATAAGCCACTAGTCTTAGTCTTCCATTTGACTCTGTTTACCCAACAAGGTACTGGTCTCATTTTAATTCATCACTTAAAACCCTTTTATTAGTTAAGCATAGTCATAGAATTCACCTTGATATTGCTTATACAATTTCTACCAACCATTCATCAAATATTAGATATAGAATTCATTATCAAGCTTTCATCTATCCTACACCATTTTCCACTATAGGTAGATCCATTTAATTAGTTAATACATTTACATTTAGTCTACTTTAATTCCCAAGGTTCACCCACCTAGGTGTAGTAGGACCTAAAGTGTAGGGAATCATCAAACCCTAAAGGTTAATTTTGTCGCGTTAGTTCAAAAACGTTGCAAATCTAAGCATAGAGCCTGGCATCCTCTTAGGATTGGCAACCTGCATTTTTGAGACCTAAAAAATTGGCGACTCTACTGGGGATATAAATAAAAAACATTAGTAACAAACCATTCCTTCTATAGAGTCATTTTAGAAACTTTAATTTGGTAACTCTGCTGGCAAGAAGAATCTAGAAAGATAAATTATAATATTTTCCTATTTACAAAATAGGTGGCGACTCTAAGAGACTGTTATAACAAAAAATTGATACCAAATGGATGGTAGGAGATCTAAAATGGAAGGCAAGAAATTGCAATCATCTCCACCAATTAGAAATAGCTCCAAGAGAAATGGAACATCAAACTATTCTCAATAGAATAATAACCATGAGGCTCAAGAAGATAATGCTGAGCAAACTATTGCAATTCACAATAAGTTTACACCTCTGCATGAATCAAATGAGAATCTCAATGAAGTAACTGATGATATATTGGAAAAATACAAACCAGATCCTCAAGAACAGCTTGAGTATGAAGCACAGGCCATGAGGGAAATAGATCAAAGGCAAGTTGAATATGATTTTAAAATCTCATTACATCAGGGAGAAGGGGTAAAAAATGGACTCTCAATTCATGAAATAAATGAAAGTCCAAAGCATCCAGGAGGTATGAATCAAGCACAGTATGATCTTCTTAGGCTCCAGGAAGAACTTTAAATGATCAAAATAGAGGAAATTAAGAGGTTGTTGCAATAAGAGATTCAACAGATAAAGAGTAGGGCTAAAACAAACCCCCCAAAATATGTACCTCCACATAGGGGAAACACTTCGAGGAATCCACATTTGAATAAACACCAAAATATAGGAGGTGTTTCAAATTCACAAGCATCTGGAAGTCATCAAAATACCATTCCTCAAAATCCTAGACCATCTCCCATACATAATACATCTCAACATATGGCTAATCCTTACCCACCCCTGGGATTACAATATTATAGACCACAAAATCCTTATATAAATCCGCACATAAACCAACAGCAGCAATATGCTTATCATCAGCCTCTAGGTGGATATAATTACTATCCTAATCCACCACCCATGAAGTTTCCACCTCAAAACCTCACAAACATATGTAGCCAATTTGATCTGACTGGGTGTCAGTTGTATCCCTAAACTATGGAGAGTAATTGGAGAAATGTAGTTCCCAAGTTTACTAGAAATAGTGCAATATCAGCTAAAGATCACATTAGAAGCTTCAATTCTTTCATGCAAGATATTGGTATGGACTAGGAAGATGTTAGAATGAGGTTATTCATGATGTCCCTGACTGAAGATGCAAGAGACTAGTTCAATAGCTTACTTGATGCCTCAATCAGTTCAATAACTAATTTTCATAATCAATTTAAGGAGTGGTATGGTAATCAGTATGCCCTTGAGTTTGCATTACATGAATTGATAAGTATCTAGAAATACCAAAATGAATCAATGTATGACTTCAATCTAAAATTTTCCAAATTACACAACAAAATACCACATGGATCCAAGCTGTCTGATCCAGCAACATTAAGCATTTATCTAAAAGCATTTGATCCCAAGACAGGGTATGAACTTAGAAACTAGTGCCCTGCAACCCTAGCTGAAGCACAAAAGGTGGAATTAACTATTGAGAACAATAGGAAAGCTGCAGGTATGGTTAGCAAGAGGGATAACCCTAGAAACCCTCAGAACCCAAGCATTTAGTATCTAAACAAGAAGGTCAGCATAGACATGAAAGGCCCAGGTTGCATGATATGCCATATAATATGAATTGGAAAGATGGGAGACCTATTGAAAATGACAGAAAGCAACATTATGGCAAAGATACCCCTGACCCTCTAAAAAGGAATGCAACACATATGGTAGAAGATAAACCTTGATGTCTAGTGTACAATTTACCACATTCACCTAAATATTGTGAGGTGGCTAAAATAGTGCATCAAGAAGAAATGTTATACAATTATAACAAAGACAATCACACTATAAACATGATGCAAGACACACCATGTTTGCTGACTGAAGACTATTCTTCTACAAAGGAAGAGGGATATGAGTATGATGTGGGAAACCATAGACATCATATCAATATGGAAGAACAAGAAGTGTTCTTAGATCAGGAGGATGGTTAAGAGGAACCTACCTATTATAACAATCAGCCATATGATAAATGGAGAAAGCCCACTAAAAATGAAAGAGAAGCTCTTACAATAGCTACAATAGCTCAAGCTAAAAATGCTTATAGCTTAAGGAATAGGACAATGAATGTTGAACAAGGAACACCTAGGAATGTATTTATAAAAAATCAGAACTACAAAAAGAATAATGCAAAGTCATCATTCAAAGAACTAGAAAAGGGTGATAAAAATAAAACAAAAGAAAAATCACAAAATCAAGAAAAGGAAAATACAAAGATAAAAAAGAATGATCAGACTATGGCCCATTCATTTGACATTGCTCATGCAATATCTCAAGTAAAAATATTAGTTCCTCTTCTAGAAATGATGAAGATAGACAAATATAGGAATATAGTAGTCAAACTGATTTCAGATATACCAAGTCAAAAACATAAAGGATCTGAAAATAGAACAAACAATGTTCACCAAGAAACATTCCAAATGTCTGAAGTATACCTAGGTGATACATTGACAAAGAATCCCTCACAGGTGGACCCTTTCTACACTACATTATTGATCAAAAATAGGATAGTGAGGAATTGCATGATTGATTCAGGTGTGGCCATTAATATCATGCCAATAGCAGTTATGAAGGAACTTGGAATGTGGGTTGACACTACATTTGGTAGGTGTTATGCAATGGATAATAGACCCATCCCAATTGTTGGTATTATGAGGGATGTGGAGATAAAACTTGCCTCATGCCCTGAAGCAACTTATAACATTGATATTACTATGGTTGACATCCCACCATATTATAGAATTCTTTTGTTGAGACAATGTGTAGCAATGATAGGAGGGAATGTCCAATTGGACTTATCATATGCCACAATACTAGTGGGAGATAAAGAAATCAAGCTATGCAGGGAGACAAGATATGAAAATATCATAGAATGCTTGGATCAACATCAAATAAATTTCTTTTGTGATACAAATTTGGGAACCTTCAAGGTTGAGAAAAATCAGCTAGAATTATAGAACACTGATCCAATACATATTGAGTCTAAAAAAGAAGAAAATGATGTGTGGAAGATGTACTTTGATGGTGCATGTAGCAAATTATGAAATGGAGCTGGAGTAGTATTTATTTCACCAAGAGATAAAATTTTCAAATACTCTTTTTTATTAACATTTGAATGCATAAACAATGTAGCAGAGTATGAAGCTTTGCTCATTGGTTTGAACATAGCCACCAAGCATAAGATAAAAAAGTTAGCTGTATATGGTGATTCTGAATTGGTTACTTCTCAAGTGAGAGAGAAATACCAGCCAAAAAACAAGAGGTTGAGACAGTACATGAACATATTATGGGATGATATTGAGTTATTTGATGCCTTTTCAATCAACTGGATTGGTAGGTCAAAAAATATTATGGTATATTTTCTAGTGAATATCGCATTGAAAAGAGATGATATCACATTAGTAGTTATTACATAAGTTGAATTTAAAACTAGACCCGCTATCCTAGATAATGTACATAACTAGGAAGTGTTTGACAATGACGCTGATATAATCAACTTCCTACATTGTGCTAATTATTATGAAAATCAAGAGATTGATTTCAATGCATTTGTAGAAGAACACGATGGGAAGGAAACCCTTTTTGGTCAAGAGATAGTCCAGTTGAGAACAAATAAAATACCTAAGGGACTTATAGCATTGGAAAAGGAATTTGATGGACATGGTAGATTTAAAATGAAAGACACACCAGTGATGTAGAATGACCTTGAAGAGATTAATTTGGGGACACAAGCAGCCCCAAAAAATGTGTATATTGGAAAAAATCTTAACCCAAAAATTAGAAGCAGAATCATCAACCTACTTAGGAAGTATAGACATGTGTTTGCCTGGTCATATGATGATTTAAAAGCATATAGAGAGGATCTATTTCAGCATGAAATACCACTAAAACCAGATGCTAAACTGTTCAGGCAAAAACAGAGGCCTATCAATCCTACATTAGCTCCTAAGATGCTAGAGGAACTTACAAAATTAAGAGATGGAGCTATCATTAAACCCATTAGGCATTCTTCTTGGGTTTCTAATTTGGTGCCTATCAAGAAAAAGAATGGTGATATTAGATTGTGTATGGACTTCAGGAATTTAAACAAATCTTCTCTTAAGGACAACTATCCCCTCCCTAATATGGAAGCAATATTACAAAAGGTTATCAAATGTGAACTGTTGTCAATGATGGATGGCTTCTTAGGATATAATCAGGTGAAGGTCAAAGAGTCAGAACAATTTAAGACTGCATTTACCACCCCATGGGGAACATATGTATATTTAAGGATGCCATTTGGAATCACCAATGCCAGAGCAACATTCCAAAGAGAAATGGATGTGGCATTTGCTGAATTGATTAACAAAATCATGATAGTATATCAGGATGATATGATAGTGTATTCAAAAAAGGCTAAAGATCATTGTGCACATTTGGAGAAAATTTTATCAAAGCTCTAGAATATGGGATTTCATTGAATCCCAAAAAGTGTCATTTCGCAGTGACAGAGGGGAAGTTGCTTGGTCACATAGTCTCAAAAGATGGAGTGAGAATAAATCTTGAGAGAGTAAAGGCAATTGACCAAGTTCCTATTCCTAAAAATGTGAAAGCCATACAGTCATTTTTTGGCGAAATTAACTTTGTCAGGAGGTTTATATCAAATTTTGTAGAAATAGTTAGTCCCATATCAAGGATATTGAAGAAAAACTTAGAAATAAAATGGACAACAGAAATAATAGAAGCATTTGCCACTATTAAGAGGGCAATCAAAGAAGCCCCTGTCCTAATATCCCCTAATTTCAGTAAACCATTCCAACTATTTTCATTTGCCTCTTATCATATAGTTGTAGTAGTATTATTCCAGAAAAATAATGAGGGACATGAACAACCCATCTCATTTTTCAGCAAATCTCTTCAAAATGTAGAGTTGAAATATGACATTGTTGAAAAACAAGCATATGCATTAGTGAAGGTGGTTAAAACTTTTAGGCCATACTTGGTGGGAGCTGAAATCATAGCATATGTGCCTAATGCTACAGTAAAAGATGTATTGGTCCAAACTGAAGTCACACATAGAAGATGTAGATGGATCAATAGAATTCAGGAGTTCAATATTGAAATCCAGATTACTAAACTAGTGAGAGGACAAGGTCTTGCTAGGTTGATGGCTGAAAGTAATCTTGAAGCTTCTCAGATATGTAGTGCTAATGATGTTGATAATACAAGTTCTAGAATTAAGCGTACTCCATGGTATACCGACATCATATATTATCTAAAGGACATGAAATGTCCTGAGGGGTATGATGATAATAAAAGAAGGACACTTAAATTGCAAGCCTCAAAATATGTATTTATTGATGGAGATCTTTACTGGAAGAATAGGGATGGTATTCTACTATTATGCCTAGATGAACATCAATCAAAACATATCATGAAAGAGTTACATGAGGGCACGTGTGGAGGTCATTTCTCGGCAAAGACTACAACCCACAAGATCTTAAGGGTTGGATACTGTTGGCCTAAAGTTTTTAATGATTCATATCATTACACTAGGAAATGTGAAGCGTGTCAGAAATTTTTAGGAAAGTCAAAATATCAGGGAGCATTGCCTTTGAAACCCATGTAGGTGGAGGCTCCATTCTATCAGTGGGGTATTGACTTCATAGGAGAAATTGCAGAGAAGTCAAGTGCTGGACACAAATAGATTTTAGTGGTGACAGATTACTTCACTAAATGGGTGGAAGCAATCCCAACCAAACAAGCAACAAGCAGGGTAGTGATTAACTTTCTAATGGAAAATATTATATTTAGATTTGGCACTCTAGTAAGGTTAATCATAGACAATGGAATGTGTTTCAGGTTTGATGAATTCAAAAATTTCTATAATACACATGGCATCACTGTGTCCTATGCTGCTCCATATCATCCACAAGCAAACAGGCAGGTAGAATCCAGCAACAAAAGCCTTCTAAAAATCATTAAAAGAATGTTGGATGGAAACAAGAAAGCTTGGGATTCAAAGTTAAGAATGGTTGTATGGGCTAATAGGATTACTATAAAAAGAGCAATTGGGAGATCTCCTTTTGAACTAGTATATGGAACACAGGCTAGAATACCATTAGAAAATCTCATGCCAGTTTACAAATTTATTCTTTAGGAAGATTTAAACATTCCTGAACCAATGGAGGAAAGATTAGAACATCTTGTAGAACTTGATGAAACAAGGAGACTAGCTCAAAAGAAGAATATTGAATTGCAATCACAAGTGAAATACCTCTTTGACAAAAAGGCCAAAGATAGGAAATTTGAGATGAATGACTTAGTGCTGATGTGGAATACTAGGTGCTAGGACAAAGGAAAGCATGGAAAGTTTTGTTATAACTAGCAAAGGAGGTGATGATTCTTACTATTTACAAAACATGTCCGGAGAAGAGCAGGAATTACCTGTGCATGGGTAATATCTAAAGCCTTTCTTTTCATAGAAAATCATACACAAAGAGAATTAAGTGTTGCCAGTACATGGACAACCCTTAAAATTCTCAAAATATTTTTATTTCATGCACAGTAGTTTAGGGAAATCAAAAGAGATTAGGGTCTGCCAGTACATGGATAGTCCTATGAATCTCTATATATAAATAAATAAATAAATATTTTCCATGTATAGCAGTATAGGATCATTCCCGTTCCCCATCGTCATCACTCCCATCCCCATTTCTCATATAATTTTGTGAAACCACAATCTCGAATAAATAAAACATATGGCCTACTTCCCCAAGAGATCTAAATTCTTGTTATACTCACAACGAGTATACATCCTAGACAGAGCCACTGTTGGGATAGGAAAATTTAAAATTTTCTTGTATTCTTACTCATCCATATCTAACCAAATCAGAAAACATTATGCCCAAAGTCATGATGATAACTGGTGTATTCCATAAAAATCACAAGCTTTCACCACAAGTGAGTGTATCACTCACTAAATTGCACTAGAATGAAGGGCTTCAACTCCTAAGTTTCGGCAAGACATCCCTTTTGTTATACTAGTCCATGCCCTACAAGGAACTTGTTGAAATAGCTATCGACATAAGAATAAGCTTCGGCAAGAAGATTTCAAGAATCACTGATGGAGAGAATGATACTGATGGCCTTTCATCAGAGAGAGTTATCATTCACGCCGATCGGTATAAGATATTACTATTTGCGAGTACTTTACAAGACCTCCCGATGATGTAGCTCATACCAATAAGAAATTTTGGTAAGACTCTCACTGAGCATCCAGTGGAACGAAGAGAATTAGTGGTCATTGGCAGGAGATGAATATTGGAAAGAAAAATCAAGGAGTTTCCAATACTCTAAAGTCTCACCGATCGAAGAGAAGTGCTTTGGCGTAGCTTACACTGATATGTATGAAGAATAAGGACTTTCAGTGAGATCAAATGAATCAAAATAAAACTTATAAGTCTGATCGAAGCGATACTCACAATGATGTCGGTGACATGTTGTGAAGGTCTCTCCGATAAGGAGTGTAAAGGGCTATCGGGGAGATAACCATGATCGGGTGACTTGAAGAAGGTTACTCTGATAACATATCTTACTCCAATAGTAATAAGGATTACACTCATCGATGAGACTCTCCCCAATAATCCTATTGGTGACACTTAGGAGATCAGGGAAGAAGGTTATTCCCACAGTGATGAAGAAAGTCACGGCGATGGCAACCATGTCCACTTCCACATCTGGTAAGGCATGGAAATTTCTTGCCAATACAATTTCACAAATGAAATATGACGTCAAGGAGACAATTGAAGGGTTACAATGATTGATCTATGAACAAATGTTCGCGCCATAAGAAGATATTAAAATCGCCCAAACATTATGAAAATCATGCCAATGAGAGAAGTTATGATGATGTGACATTTCACAATGATCAAGAAAATTGAATTGCTTGAACAATTAATTGTAGATGGCAAAGAAATCGTCTGAGATAACATTTGAAATCATTACAATCAAACTCAACAGACTTGTTTGAGAAAAGCCTACAGGTGGAGACTTGAAGCAGAAAATAGGGGAATTCGATCAGAACCACCGATATCAGGTACATACATACAAACCTCTGTGCTATAGCCTATAATTTGAATTTTTTTTGACAAGGATTGTAAATGGACACTCCAAGGAAAGGAAAGGGTAGAAAATCATAAGGCGATACAAGTAAACCTAAAAAATAGAAAATTGACAAAACCCCTCAAGAGAAAACAAAAGACAGAAAAATGAACCAAGACTTGACTGATCAACTACCAGGATCAACTCCCAAAGCCCGAAGGTCTGAACAACTTAGGGTAGAAGTGGAGAAGCTAGAAGAGAAGTGTAAATACCTCAGGAATATTTGGACCCCAATTAGAGGATATGAGCTTTTTAAATTCCATTACAATAGAAGAATTAGGAATTCTCTAGTGTCAAACCCATGACATTTGAATTTGGGTAAATTAGTTGTTCCTGATGTATTTCTAAATGTTGAACTTCTCCAACTCCTTGCTAAATAGTATAACCCAAGTCTTAAGGCTATATGCAACCCATAAGGGGAGCCTAATATATACTTGTCAAAGAATGCCATCTGTGAAGTTTTTGACCTGGATGATTTATGTACTGTCCCCATTGTTTATGAGGATCTGAAAAAGGAATACTGGAGAATGGATACTACTTACAATGGATGGAGGTTGCCTATTCACAGGCCCAGGCCAAAGGGAGAATTGATGCCTCTCAGTGAGGATGATGGCCCTCCTTTTCATGTATTAATATTTGAACCCTACATATAATACACCTATTACTCTATGGGCCAGGTCCTAGCATCAGAGGTCCCTGACTTTATGAGAATTCCTCTGATAGTCATAGATACTGATATTCAATGCCACAATGCTAGGCAATTTGATTATGTTGCTTATATTTGTAATAGAATTGACTCTGGTCTAGCTACAATAAGGAACAATGCCCCATCATTTGTCTTTCAACATTACTCACTTCTCATGCACATGGTGCTCTATTATGGCCAAGAAGTGGGGTTATGGCCAAATGAGTTCAAGGTTGTTCTAGTAGACCAGAAGGGGCAAAAGTCACCTGTATAGATGTGGACCAGAATATAGGATAGAAGATATGCCCATTCAAGCTATGTGTAATTTGAGGAATACTGTGTCAAAGTGTTACATAGATATTTCAGTCATCCCTATGAGTATTCAATTTCAAATGAAATAAAGAGGTTCCTTAGACCAAAAGATTTTGGTGGTCCTCCTACTGTTACTCACAACTGGGGAGACTGGTACTATTTTGAGGTGCTACCATGGTTAGAGTGTATGGTTTTGAGGACACTCCCTTTATCTTACCTAAGACTATCCCTGATAGAATTGCCTACCTAGAAATAGTTAGGAAAATGCATTGTTGTAATGTGATGCATCTAAGCTCCCATGATAAACAATCTTTTATGCCTAGTACTTTTTGTTTTGGAAATTTCACTATCGTTTCCAAGGAAGGTTATAATCTCATTTTGGATAAACTAATGCACTATAATATGAGGTGTGCTGAGATAAGAAAAGGGTTTAAGGTTTTATTGACCTTGCTTGGTGGAAGCAAAACCTCAGTGGGTACACACATGTCCCCTATCCACATGATGATGTCATCATAAATTTAGAAGAGGCTGCAATGGAATTTGTGGTTGAAAAATATAACAGAGACTTAGATGAGAGAAGGAAACAGCTTGCAAAGATTGAGGTATTATCCTCTGGTGATGAAGAACCTACAGGACAAGAGGAACCTGGTGTAGATCTACATACTCTCATCTCAAGTGGACTTGAGATTTCTTCTTCTAGGGAGTATGGTGCCAGAGCACCCCTTCAAAATGAAGATTAAGTCTAATTATAGTATGTTTGACTTCTTGATGTAATAAGGTCCATTGGACCAATTCTTATGGTTGTAGGTCAACCTAGGAGGATGTGTAGGTAGTTAGAAGTTTGTTATGCCAGTTGTCTTAGCTGTCTCCTCCCAGCTGCTTGGAAGCTCCCAGCCGCTGGGAATTGAGTTGGTAGTACTCACGAGGAGTTACTATTTATGCCTTAGATCAGTTGGTTTTAGACAGTAGATACAGTTGGTAGTTCATTAAGGTATTGTTTTTTTGGAGATTGAATAGAGTACTGTAACACAATGGGACTCTGAGATCTATATGCAATGCTGATTTGAAAGTAAGAGATCCCATTAGTTTCATTTGTCTGGTTTACAAGCTATCTATGTGTTGATTCTCTTATTGTAGGCAAAATGGATTCATTCAACCATTCCACTAGTTGATTCTCTGAATCAGTGGAATGGGCATGTATCATAGTTTAGTTTACATTTTTGTTTCTCTGCTTATGCATTTCATGTTTGTGGGATCAATTGTTAGCATGCTGTGAGTTATCCTAGCATCCTCATGTGCTAGGGTTTAGGAGGATAAATTCTAAGCTTGAATTGCTCAGGAAATGATCTGGCCCGATCGACATGCTTTCTATGTGAAATTGTGAAGTTCTGAGAGTTTTGTCAACATTTGACAGATATACAGCATTCGTATGTGACATTACAGACTATGTATATCGCATTTGCATCTATGCGCATATCACTATCCAAATCAGGTCTTGAAATTTAGGGAAAATGCCTGTTTGGAAGGCATCAGGGTAAAATAGTTGGGATATATATTTTTTGTATATATCATCTTCAGGATCATCATTTTGTGTGTATCTATCATCCGCATATCATTGTTGTATGCTGGAGCGTACATGTAGGTGAAGGTACAATCAAACGGGTCAACAGTGAGTCAGAGTCACATTTGCCAAAGGAAGGAGGAGGTGCATCTTTTATTTGAACATCAGGTAGTCAAAGTTTATCTTCATCAAGATATTTCATTATAACCCGATAATTTATATCATGCTACAGAGCACATGAATGAGTCTTATATCCGGGTGACGTCGACATCGGAGGAAGTAGTAGTGCATGTGACATCATCTTCATCAGGACATTCCCAAATATCACCCGATAAAGTTTTATCCTTCCGACAACAAGTGTTTTGGCATAGGCATAGGATATCAGGGTGATTAGTGCGAAGTGTTCACCGTCAGTTCATGTCTTGGTGATAGGAGATTAACACTAAGTGGATCATAGGAGGAATATTTGGTGGAATATTCATCATGTGCATAAAGTTGGGTATCATCATCAGGATGTGTCAATATGACCCGATAAGTTATATCCTGATGCTAGTTGTGTAAGTGGGTCGAATATCGGGGTGACGTAAGCATCAGAAGAGAGGTGCATGAGGTTGTCGTCGTCAAGATATATGGGAGGAACTTGATATTTTATATCCTGCTGATAAAAGATGCAAATGAAGCTGAACATCCTGATGCTGCAGATAGGGTTTGGTGGTAAGGTGAATAGTGATCACTAGGAGGATAATTGTGTTCACCGAATATGATGATGATGTTGGTAGGTGACAAGAGAGATATCTTGCCGATAGGAAATAGTATTAGCTATTTGGTGGGTTTAATGGGTTTTTCACCCTATTTGTAAGCTTTTGTTGTGTGGCTCTGCATTAGAACCATAGCAACAGACAATAAAAATGTTTAAAAGAAAGATGCAACAATATCAGCTTCCTGGCATAGCACATGATGAGGAGGGGCCTGCTGATGAAGACCTAAGACAAATAGCATATTATTCTTTTATTTCTGATGATAAATTTAATCATTCTAAAGAATTCAAATCATTTTTATATAAGTGTAATGGGAAGGAAATCAAAGAGTCATTTGATGATGTCTCTACCAATAATGAGAGACAATTACTTGATAGGTTGAAAGAAACAGTTGATAATGAATTATAAGATATGACCCCTAGTAAGGGTAGATAGCTGCTCAAAGAAGCAGGGGTAATGATCTTTCCTAGCCTTGATTTGAATTCTGCTTTAGTATTTGATAGTTTTCTAAATAATACAGATGATAGATACAAGCTCACTCCAGAAGGTGTCAATAAAGTATATATGGGCACCAAATATAATAATGATGAAAATTCACTGATGATATGGGCCCTATATCCTCCCCACAAAAAGATAACCATCATAGACACTGAGAAAACTTTTGGCCATGTCATGACTTTGAAGGCAGGGGAGACTGACCCCTTGATCACTGCAGACATTGGCATCAATGTTGCAAAGTTGAATAAGGCACAGGCTCATATGTTAATTAAGGAAAGAGATGCATACAAGCTGAGCTATGAGAGATTGACAAAAGAGAATGATTATTTAAAAGATGTTGTCAAGAGTACCTTCGAAGGATTAGTAAAGAGACCAACCCATGGTGAAAGCTCACAAAGTGTCCAATCAGTATCCATAGATCAAGTAGCCCAAATCCAGATGGATACACTTGTCACAGTACTCCAGAATAGGCATACCAATATGATGGATTGGCTAAACCAATTTTGGGATAATTATTCTCAAAATTATAAGGTGATCCAAGAGCATGAAAGGCTTGAAAAAAGGCTGCAGGAGAAATTAAGTGAGACACAGGGTAAAGATACTTCTAACATTAAAGCTGTCTCCAATGTAAAAGAGTTGATTGAGGAACATTAGAAGTATTATGACCAACTCAAGACTGATGCCAAAGAATGTATTGAAGCTTCAAAAGTAGGAGTGCCCACATTGTTCAAAAGTGATATAGAATTAAACAGCAAAGAAGAATGGAGTAGAGACTGTCAAGCTATATTACATGAAGCTTTAGAATCTCTTAAGAACAAAGACTCTACATCTGGAGAAATCTGTAAGCATTTGGAGTGGATGGTTGCAATGGATGTGATCACAAGGAATGCCATTGAATTCACTAATTCACATCGCAACAGGAGTACTTAGGCCATATTACTCAGTTATACTTGTGGTTGAATAGGGCCTAAGCATTGTAGTTTTATGGTTGTTATGTTAATCTTGTTAATTCCCAAAAGACTTCTTGAAGAGTTATGTCTCTTCACAAGCATTTCTATATAAGTTCAAACATTTGATGCTAAATGATCATCAGTAGTAGAATATAATACATATAATTTACAATGTTTCTCAAAGACCATGTTGCAAGTTTATTATCGAAGAAGTAAATTGAAGTTCTCTAATTCTGTGGCTCTATTCTAGCATTAATTGTTTGTTAAGATTACTCAATTGCGTGGTTGTCTCCAGTTCAATATTTCCTTGATATTCAAATTAATATATCAAGTATATAGTTAATTTGTTAATGCACATTTGTTGTATCTACGTGATTGAATAAATTGGTTTCCATTAGAGGAATTAAAATCCTTCTGATAAATCACAGTAACCTAGAAGTGTTAGTTTGGATTACTAAGAAGAACCATATAATTAGGATTGCCATTCTGTCTCCAAGTTAATATTATCTGTTATTCTTGCATATTTCATTCAATTGGTTCCTTCAAGATAGGATTAAAGTACCTTCTAGTGAATAACAAGATATCTGATTATATTGGTTGGATTATTAAGAAGAGTTTGTCAGTCATTTCCTTGCACGTTTATACATGTTATAAATTAAAGTATTGTGCCAAACAGTTAGAGTTACTGCCAACTATAAGACACTAGTCTTAGTCTTCCATTTGACTCTGTTTACCCAACAAGACACTGGTCTCATTTCAATTCATCACTTAAAACCCTTTTATTAGTTAAGTACAGTCATAGAATTCACCTTGATATTGCTTATATAATTTCTACCAACCATTCATCAGATATTAGATATAGAATTCATTATAAATCTTTCATCTATCCTACACCATTTGCCACTGTAGGTAGATCCATTTAATTAGTCAATACATTTACATTTAGTCTTCTTTAATTCCCAAGGTTCACTCGCCTAGGTGTAGCAGGACCTAAAGTGTAGGGAATCATCAAACCCTAAAGGTTGATTCCATCACGTTAGTTCAAAAATGTTGCAAATCTAAGCATAGAGCCTGGCATCCTCTTAGGATTGGCAACCTTCATTTTTGAGACCTAACACATCACATGTGAGGAAAGAAACCTTGGCATAGACAAAGGAAAGAAAACCACAAACTCAACCACATGTTTAGACATGTTGACAAAACAAGTTCAAACCCTACAACAACAATTAGTGGACCTCTAAACAGGGACGTCCACTAAACACTATTCATTGGAGGATATCTTGCCATATCCCTTCGATAAGAGCTTGAACATGATCCCCTTTCCCCTTAGATTTGAAATTTCAAAATTTGACAAGTATAGAGGAAAGGGTGACCCTAGATACCATATCAAAGAATTCAGCGCCGCATGTCTAGAGGTTGCTCACAATGAAACTTTTCTCATGAGACTCTTCCCTAGATCTCTAGGAGGGCAAGCCATGGAGTGGTTCTCTCGACTCCCCCTATGTATGCATACTTTTGATGAGTTAGTGAACAAATTTGTCACACATTTCTCATATAATATTGAACATGAGGTATCCATGCTTGACCTTTGCAACACAAAACAAAAGAGTGGTGAATCTTTCGCTGCTTTCTTACAAAGGTGAAGGCAACTTGCAAGAAAGTTCTCATATCATGCCCCTGAGAAATAGATGACAAAAATGTTTGTCCATAATCTCAATCCCAATCTAAGCTATCAAATTCAAATCTAATGCCCTACCTCATTCAGAAAAGTCATTGAGATGGGGTTATTCATCGAAAAAACTATGATCACGAAAGGACAAATAAAATTATTCAAAGGCACTCCTAATTCAAACTATACCATGGATAAGTCAAAATTCTGGACCAAAAAACAAGAACATTGTCAACAATGGAGTGGTTGATGATAAAGTAGTGGCTCCTAAGCAACCAATTTTAAATCATAAAGGAGCATCAAACAATGCCACACCGAGCAAAGCTTCATCAAATGAATCGAGACAACAATACAATTTTCCTCCTAGACAAAAATTTACACCACTAGGGGGGTCATATGAGTCTGCTTTAAGAAAGTGGCAAACAATGAGATCACCTTTCCCACCACAAGAGACTATGAACCTCAAGTCAAACCTTCTTGGTGTAAGGATATCAATTTTTGTGAGTACCATAGAGGCAAAGGCCATAAAACTAGTGACTGTATCTACTTGAAAAAAATTATACAAGACTTACTAGATCAAAATCATGTGGCACAAAAGATCATCCCTCTAACAAATCACATGTGGCATTTAAGGATCTGCTCCTTAACTATGACAGGTAGAACACTCATAACAACAACAATAACAACCGGCCAAGTCACAATAATAGGAACAATGATGTTAACTACATGAACGTGCCATTCAAATACATTGTTAATTGCATATCAGAGCATATCCCGTAAATCAATGTGCTCACGTTTAACAAAAAATCAAATTCCAACACCAAATATGATTGGAATATAACCACCCACAATGGGAAAGTCACCTTGCACACACTCCCTCCAAGATCACCATCCTCATCATCTACCCACCACAAGTACAATGTCATTGACCAACTACAAAAGACTCTGACCCATATATCCATATTAGAGTTGTTGCGTCTATTGCCATCCCACAAAGAGATTCTTGATAAAGCCCTACTAGAAACCACTGTGCCCACCAACTTGGCCCAAGAGAAATTTCAAGCCATGCTAGGTCATCTTACCTCACCTAACATCCTGTC
The DNA here is from genome assembly GCA_027924645.1 of Cunninghamia lanceolata. Taxonomy (NCBI): domain Eukaryota; kingdom Viridiplantae; phylum Streptophyta; class Pinopsida; order Cupressales; family Cupressaceae; genus Cunninghamia; species Cunninghamia lanceolata. The sequence continues at coordinate 24,991,415 of BSBN01000047.1, forward strand.
ATTCACTAAACAAGATGATCTATTAGTATCTCAACCCCATAACGTATCATTACATATTAAGGCCTTCATTAATAAACATCACATTAAAATGGTTCTCATTGATGGAGGAGCAGGTTTGAACATTTGCAACTTAAAGATAATCCTTGCATTGGGGTTTTCAGAGCATGCCATTGATCCCAAAAAGAAAATTACTATCAAGGCATACAATGAAGAGGAAAGGACTTCAAAAGACACCATTGTTTTACCTATCAGAGTGGGACCAGTAGTGGTATGCCAAGTGCTAGATATGGAGCTAGCATATAATATCATTCTTGGGTGACCTTGGATACATGCAATGAAAGCCGTACCATCAACTTACCATCAATGCATCAAGTTTCCCCACAATGGCCAGGAAATCACTATTCAAGGGGATTCCAATCTGTTCCAATATTGCAATTCCATCCAGTCTAAGCCTGAAGTTGTCATCCCCACCAACCATCCAGCTTCACCCTCTATAGCCAATGTTGACCCAAGCTCAATACCTTCTACATCAAAATCTACAAAACAAAAATTCAAGATCAAGGATAAAGGTGTAGGAGAATATTCCATTGAGCAAACCTTTTGTCTCACACCATTACCTCTTTCACCCAAATCCACCCATCCATTACCTCATTCATCTACCCATGCACCTATAAAGGATGTGATCCAAAGGCTACTAGCAAGGAGTCAACCATGTCACCAACCCATCCATAACCTATATCTTTTCTATGATCAAGATATTATCATTGATGAAGAACTTATACATGAGCACATTGATCACATCATGCTTAATCCTATCTATGATCAAGATCCTATCTATGGTCAAGAAAACCATGATGATCCTCTTAGCCAACTATATGCATTCCATGGTTACGAGCTTATTACCCCATCTATTCATAACTCCATAACCATCCATGCACAAGAAACCTCCATTACTCCTATCCATCCTCCACCTAGTCCTATCCATGATCCAACAACACACACTTTCCTTGATGAGACACTTGCCTCCCAAGTACACATAGATGATCAAACCAATAACTTGGATCCTACTGAGCATAATGATAATCAAGATCCACATAATCCACCACCATCCATTATCAACCATGTTGCAAATCCATTATCCTATCCCCTTGGTCTCACTACCTTCATCCATGAATGTTATTCCTTAGGAGACAAACAACCATTATCCACCACCTCACCTTCCCCATCAAATAATGAGCTTGCATCTATTATCCAAATCACCCATAATCCCATTGTCCACTGAATACTCCAAAATATGAACTATCAAGGTAAAGACTTAGGCCTTCATGAACAAGGTATTTTAGAGCCTATCCATGTCGAAGTCCCTCCACCCTCTTATGGCCTTGGTTATACTCCCCAAGAAAAATAATCTGATGATGTTGGTACTTCCTCCATGCCTTCTAAATCCACCACTTCCCATCGCAAACCCTATCATATTCCCAAAACATATGTCGCCATTCCACCTCCCTCATCCTATAAATGTCAAAAGCATGTGACCATACACCTTCCACCATCCACCTTACCTCCACTCCTTCCAAATCCTACTATCCTTCCATCCACTTTGCTTCCACTTCTCCCAACACCAAATTCATCCATCTACACATTTCCTCACATTTCAAATCATGACCGATAAATGCACATATTGTCTAAACATGAAGCTTCCGCTCATTCCACCAAACGTATGGGATTCAAAAATAAACATTGGGATGCCTCCTTTCATAAAGTCAAAAATACTAAGGGTTCTATTACCTTAGGAAATCAATCTGAAGGATCACAAAAAAACCCATCTCAAAATCTGTATACACCCACATACCTTAAGGCAAAAATGAAAAAGGTGTGGGTCCCCAAGCAATAAGTAATTACCTCAGAAGCTGCACAAAAGCTGCATATACCCAAGCCCATACCTTCACATGTAAAGTCTAAAAGAAAAATGGTTTGGGTACCTAAGTAAAAAGTCATCAAGTTAAATGAGGCATCCACCTCTCAAGAATCCCAACCATCCACTTTCTCCTTTTCCATCCAAAAATTCCATTCCATCCAAAAGTCTCAAATCCATCCATCCCACATGACAAGCAAAAATAAGAAAAATACTAAGTCTATGTGGGTCCCTAAATTCCCAAATCACTCATCCACTAAGTAAATGTTTCCATTGCTTCCTACACCACCTTCCCACCATAATCTTCAATGTTTATCATGGTATGTACAACCGTTAGTCATGGTTCCCTTCCATTCCACAACACTTCCACATACCTCCATCTCCCCTTCCTTCCAATATTATCCTACATACCTTCCCCATCCTATTCCTATGGTCCATGCTTTTGCATAAGGCTTCCCTCCATCCTTACATATGTCTTACATAATTTGCATTATAATCCACTATCGCACCTTCCATAATTTTCTATCTACCTACTTCGTCTTCTTTTCATGCGATCCTTACCAACATCTATGAGCATGGAGACATTTTACATGATCCATGTGATGACATGCATCTCTAATGGGACACTATCACCTTCATGGAACCAGACACTTGATTCCCTCTCATCCGTATTCCACCTATCCTATCCAAATAATCAAACAAAAAAAAAAGAAAAATCCTTTCATCCAATGGTGAAAACCTCGTAAATAGGCACCTTGGATAAGTACCATGATGAAAACCTAGAAAATAGGCATCATGTATAGGTTGATCTTCCATGTCATTTACCCTTGGGAGTGCATTATCTCATTGATGCTATCATTTTCCATCCTATCTTACCATACCCTCCTATCATCCTTATCCTACATATCCCTATCATATTGAGCCCATTCATCCTCCATTCCTCTTTTGATCTTGATAAAGATATGGGGGCAAAATATTGAAACATGCTTTAGAAAAACTCTTGATGTATCTTATCTTTTTCAAACCAATCCAATCCTATTACCCTCTTGTCATAAGTGTTGTCATGTCAATTCTTGAGTTATTCCTATGCGACATAGTCCTTGGAGATCACATCCTTTTTTTCTTATGCGTGCATCCATTCCATCCCTTATTACCCATCCTTTTATCCAACCGCAAATCCTACAAAACCCAATGCATGGGAATAAAAAAAACAAAGTTAGTAATAAACCGCGTCCTCCATCTTTGGGAAACCATCGCCTTTCATCCATTCTTCCTACCATTATCCATCATCTGATCATATCCATTTTGCAAAACCACCTAATGATAACCTATCATGGCTTGATACTCTATCACCATTGTCACCTTATTACCCAAGGTTTATCCACTACCCTATCCATAGTGTCATCATGTCATAGGGTTCATCGTAAGTATCTTATCCTCCCAAACTACGTTACCTCTACATCGTCATGTAGGCAAGGCCATCATTGATGGACCCCTGAGGCTACCCATCCATTCCATACCTTATCACCCATCCTCTGGTCCATCCGCATTCGCACCATTTCCCATCACCTAGGTCCTAGGTCTACAAGAGTCGCCACCCCAAACTACATTGTCTCTGTGCCGTCACGTAGGAACGGCCATCACTGATGGGCCCCTAAGGCACTAGGTCAATCCCTTAGGGCCCATTTCTTTGTGTCTATTGTCCATTCTTCCATAATAAATTGGTCCTTTACCTGACTGGGGGCAAATCCTCATCCTGGTTATGGAGTTGGATTCAGCAATGCCACATGTTCTACAAGGGCACCAATAAGGATTGTGATACCTTTCACTAGACACACATGCGCAATAAAGCCCACTAATTCCAAATAGAAATTTTGACACAAGACATCAACCTATCCTAAACAAAACAAACAAGGGCCTAAATACTCCAAATGATTTTATCTAAATTATGGCAAGAAGACACATCTAATGCAAGAAAAAATTGTTTTGATTGGTTGTGCCTTAAATTTTAACTTTTGTTATCATGTTTCCTACGCCACTCAAGGATGCCTAAAAACTAGAGATGCTATGATGGGGGCATGATTAATTTTATTTGTTTGCTGCTTGTGGATTTATCTTTAGTAATGTGAAGCCTTGTCTAAAGACATGATCAACATAAAGATCATCGAGGACATCAGAGGTCTAAACATGAAATAGGTGTAATCCTTGTCTATTGATATGTAAGAAATACTCAGGTCATCTTGGTTCAATTATACTTAGATGCTTGTATTAACTTGCTAAATCAAAATCCATGTAAGAAATACTCAGGTCATCTTGGTTTAATTATACCTAGATGCTTGTATTTTCTTACAACATGTTAAAAACACGAAATAAAACAAAAAAATTGCCTAATGATGAATTAGACACTTCAAAATACTTCCAATATCAAGATGATAAGAATCCATATCTATACTTACCTCGTTGCATTCTATTTCATTATAAGCATTTCATCATTATCAAAATTCCAAGTATCTCAAGATCTATGTTATCCCTCTATCCAAATCATTTCATCAATTTTTCAAATCACTTCTTCTAATCAATCTTTCATGAATCCTTCAACTCAAATCTTTAATCACTTCTTCCATCATCAAATCAATTCAATCAAATCAAGCAATGATCCTAGTGCAAGTCTATCCTTAATCCATATTGATCAAGTCAATCAATCTTGTCAAATTATCCAATTGCAATCAATGGTCTTTATCCTAACCTCGTCGTAAACCAGATCAATCAATTGTCATCATCAGTGCGATATATCTTTCTTGCATATTTGTGTTGATCTAGGGATATATCATTCCCCGCAATGAAAACCACATATTTGTGTTGATCTAGGGATATATCATTCCCCACAATGAAAAATGCTATCATCAAATCGTTATCGATTAATCATTGGTTTACAGCTAGATAGGGGCAATACCTTGTTTGTTCTTGTATCATTTGTACATACTTTCTTACTTGCTTGTGTGTGTTATCATTTTATCTTGCATAACATATCATTCAACTCTTTCATCCATCCCTTATCTTGCATCCTCCAATTTCTTAGCCATCATTTATCATTTTTTATCTCATTGTGAGATTGTCCACCACCCTATCAGTTTCTTCCCATCCAATCTCTTGAGGGGGCATCCTATCGTCAATAAACCTATACCAGGGGCAAACTGGGGCATGTATTAAATCACAGAAATTTTTATTCTTTTAAACAATGTGATAAAACACATTACATCAAAGAGGGGCAAAATGTATACACCTAAAAATGGCTCATGTCAAATTAAGTAAATATTTAATATTTATTTTAATTCTTATTCTTCTATCAATTAAATAAATATTCCAAATTTATTTATTTGATTCATATTTCTCCACAAAATTAAATAAAATCATTTATTTAATTAAATCATCCAAATTCTTCTAAATTCCAAAGTATTCAAATCCATAAATATCAAATCATTCTCTATATTTAAATAAATCCAAATATTTATTTAAATTGTCTATTTCCTCCAAAATTTAATTAATACCAAAAATAATTCAATTAATCCATGTGCACATGTAATTAAATATTTTAATATTTAATTAGCTAATATCCCCTCACCCACATGTCCTATTTATCCTCCTGTCAAATTAATTAGCTCTTCAATCAATTCACTTAACATATTAGTCTATTTTGTTAGCTGGTCAGTCATCTTAGTTAACTCCTTAATCTATTCTATTAACTCCCATATCTCATAATAGAGCAAGACACTTGTCCTCTCCCTATTGGTGCACATCCTCTCAAATTTCCTCAACCGTCAATCTTCTTATTCATTCTACACCATTGATCTTCTTTCTCACAAATCTATAAATACAACCCCTATTCTTTCATTTGAAGCATCCAAGCTTTTTATAAACTTACTTTGCAGGAATCACAGTACGCCTTTGGCACAAATCACTCCATAGCTTGAGATCAATTGTCACACCATTATCACCACTATCATTGTATTGTGAAGATCCTCTTCATTGCAAAACCTATCAATAGGCATTCTCCATTGTCATCTTGGAAAAAAGCAAGGAAGTGCACCTTCTGAGGGCTCTATTCATACACAAGATCAATTCGAGATAGGTGACCAATGGAAGTCACATAATAGAAAGGTTTGCAAGATATTGTGCTCTTTGTGTTTGATCTTATTTATTTCAATTTCATCAGGTTATTGGATAATTAATTGTTTATGCTATTATTCCCATTTTTCTAGTAACATGTATAATTGAAAATATCATGCAAACACATATAAATGTCAATAGTAATCATACAAATATTAGCTTGTAGGCACATTATTTAGATAAATTCATTGTGCAAAAGTGAAAATTAATCAATGACAGTTGATGTTTAGAAGAATTGATCAAAATTAGAAAATATCATCATCATCAGTTGAATGCAGTAGGATAAACCTTATTTGTGAATAAATTTACAGAAAGCAGGTGTAAAACCAGATGTTCAAACATCAGTTCTTGGTAGCAGAGCAACATAAGGCCCCTTGAATGGAAAATAACATATCACATCAACCTATGAGTAACATCAGATGATCATGACCTGATCAACAGAGACTTGGAGACATCAATCCATCCTAAATTGATCATACTTTTCAATATAATAAAGGTTTGTTGTATAAACTTTTATTCGTGTTATTTTGACTAAAAATCATCACCGACATAAAATTGGCACTAGAAGGAGGGCCTCTTCTCTTTTTCTACTTGAATTGGTCACCTACATCTAATTCCTACTTATGTACAAGGTGATCATGTCAAAGTTCATTAAATTTGGCTATGCTTTGGACATTTGTGCGAAGATTCACTTGTTTCAGATTATTTCAAGAGTATTGATCATAAATATTTCAATATAGTGCATGAATACTTTGATCTTTGCAGTCATTTGCTTGAAGTCTTCAAATATTAAGTTATTGTTTAGGTTTTTTTTGTAAATATCCTTTAGTGACTTGCCTTTGTGACCAAACATCTAGTCGTCCTAAGCTGTTAGAATCCTAGCTCACCGGCCTAATACCAAGTCCAGATCTAGTGGACTCTTTGAGGAATTGCCTATTCATGGACTCAAACCTCGTACTAATGATATTCATCATACTCTTGAGTCTAGTACATCAATATCTTCATCAAGACATACTGCAAGACCTCTAGTATCTCCACTTGTACCTCAGACACCTCTAGGATCACCAATTATACCTCAAGTGCAGCAAGCACAGTCACAATGTCATACTTTATTGTTGATTCACCCTTGACCTTTACTGCATATCATCCTTTTCCTAAGAATCCTGATAAAATTTGCCCTAAATATCATCCATATCAAGATGCAGATGATCATATCTAGACATTTAAGGAAACTTTCTTTAGAGAAAGGATTGAACATCAGGATGTGGTATGCAAATTGTTTCCATACTCCTTGGGAGAGGAAGCATACAATTGGTACGTCAGCCTTGCTCAAAGCTCAATATATTCATGGGCTACATTAGAAAAAAAATTCAAAGACAGGTTCAAGATACCTATAGATCTTGCAATGACTTATCACATTTTTTCTACAATCAAAAGAGCAGAAGGGGGACCTATCTCCAACTTCAATGCTAGATTCTAGAAGATGTACTCTAAGTTAGTAGCTCCATACAATGTAGGAGATGAGCCAGTCAGATTGATATATTACTCAGCCTTAGATCCCTCGACCTCCATGTTCATATGGAGAGCACATCTTGGTGTCACAACTCTGACAAGAGATTTTGAAGAGGCAATAAAAGTTAGTCAATAATTAATTCTTACTACAACACCTAACTTAACATATCCTACATATCCAACATATCATGCTCAACCATAGACCAATGGAGTCATGATGCCTCATGTTACAATGCCCGGTCCATTACAAGTACCTCCCCTTTGTATCATACCTGCTCCAAATGGGAATGGTCAGATGATACAGTATCCAGGACATGTCCAAACATCTTAGGATATAGGACAGAACAATAGCAATGGCTCTTCTTTCTTTAAACCTCAACAAGAAAATGTAGTAGCCAAAGTTCAGGAAGAGAAAGAAGATATCAAAGAGATATCTGCATAATTGAGAAAATTGACAACTGAGATTACACACTTGAGAGGTCAAAACTTTTATTCCCATCCAAACCAAAATAGAGGATATAACAATGATAGATCTGGATATCCTGACAGGGGATACAACAATGATAGGAACCTCAACAACAATAATAGCAATAACAATGTTGTACCTAGGCAACCTAGAGTATGGAATACTAGGCCAAACAATAGTTCTTTTCCATCACCTTTGGATAATTAGCCTCCTAATGAACTAAAGCAAACTACTAGAGTTAATTTAGTAGAGGCAACACTTACTAATTGGTGTAGAATACACAACACTAATGTACATGCTGAGCTAGATTGTCCTTAGTTCAAAATAGCAGCCACTATATTTTAGGCTGAAGTGTCTAACACCACAAGTGACTCTCCTTTCATTGAAGGGAATGAGATTGTTCCCTATGTATATGATTTTGCCCTTGTACTTGAGAGTTTTGTAAATCAGCCTCATCACCAAATAGCCTCAGCTCATGAAAACTACATATTAGCATGTGAAGAATATTCCATGGCATTTTCAACAAATTATGTGTTTCCCTTTGAGGATGAAAATGAACCATTGGTAGAACATGAAGAAGTTCATGCTTATCAGCAATAATATCAGGATAGGCACAATTATAACCTTAGGAGCAATCCTAACAGACCACCTAGTCCCTTGACCACATCCCTACCTCCCAATAACTTCAGCACTCCCCCAGATCCAAAAGCAAGAAATAATCCTGGTCCTCCCAAGGTTAGTACTCAATATTTTGCACCTCAAAATACAATATTGAAAGATAGTAATCAATATCTAGAATCAGAGAAGTTAGTCACATATTTAGCAGAGGAGATGAAAAGAGTTAAAATGAGCTTATCATTATCAGAATTGTTGAAAACACCAACCATCAAGAAAGATTTCATGAAATCCCTAGATGAGTTCACACCAAAAGATGATAATCATGTCCATAATCTAAGTTAGATCTTGAACAAAGATCATGTAGCAAAAGAAAACAATGTGAAACACAAAGTTCCAGCCACTGTTCAAATTGTTGAGACCTCACATATGACTCTTTATAGAGACAAAACTGAGTCACCCCCATTCCTTCTCACACTGAGGATATTTGGTAAGAACTTACACAACTACCTAGTAGACTTAGGTTCATCAACCAATGTGATACCCCTATCTATTTGCAATGCCATAGGATTACATCCAGCCAAGTCCCTCAAAAAGGTGACACAACTAGACAAAACTGAAGTAAGTGTAGTGGGAGAATTAACACATATCCACATGCAGTTAACATCAGATCCAAGGATTCATTATTACATTGACATCCAAGTGGTAGATATCCCTGATACTTATGGAATGTTACTCAGTAGGGATTGGTCAAAAACACTCAATGGTTACATGTCTACTGATTTTAGCCACATGTGGTTACCCTGGAAAGGGATTCCTAATCAGATTAGGATAGAAGCTAAAATGAAACACATGATCATCGAGTATAATAATACCAATGAGATATTATACATAGATGTTGAACTAGGGGTTTATACCATCAGACCTCAAACGGTCAGGATAGAGGAAGTTCTAATGTATAACACACATTCATAAAAATGCTCATCATGATAATAGAGTGATCATAGAATCTAATTATAGTTCAAGAGATGATGAAGAAGTAGATCATTTCAAAGACTTTGAATTGTACTTGTCCAGAGAAATGCAACGTTGCTAGGAACTAAACATATCTAATCAAGATATTTTAAATGAAGGATGGTGCAGGGTACATGCAACACCACATTCAAAGAAAACTTGTCAGGCTTGCCTAGATATGATGGAGTTGGAGCAATCTTATAGTGAGAGGGGATTATCTTTAGCTGAGGTAAGTAGTACACATAGTTATGATGATTTTGAATCTTGTTTGTCATCTGCAGATATAGAAGAAAGGACACATCAGGATGAAAGTTACAGTCACAACCCAGAAGAGATCCTAATGTATGATGAAGATACTTACAAAGATGAAAATAATATCATCCCTGGGGCTAACTGTCTAATTGAATCAGATTATGAAGTTTCAGATGAAGACAAGGAAAGAAACTTGACAAAGTTTGAAGAGTTTTTATCTAAGCAAATTAAAAGGCTTATATTACAGGAGATCCCTCCACATCACGCTTTAATTAAGGGATGGTGTAGATTACATGCAGCTCCACATTCAGAGATCACATTCTCATTATGATTGCATATACTAAATAAGAAAGAGCAACTTTATTCAAGGAATTAGTTATCTAGCAACAAGGATATCCTTAGAGATAAGAAGAAAGAGAGTGAAGTACAATTAGACACTAATAGTGATGATACCATGGATGTTAAAGGAAGAGGAGTATCAGGTTCACATCAGCCACTAAAAATGACAAATAATGAGTCACAAAAGCTAAAGTGGATATCAGGTGGTGCAACTGCCAAAGCTAAAAAGAAAAAAGAAGGCCCTGATAAGCCATTAATAGAAGACGAACCATGGATCCTTAGGTTTGATGGATCTAAGTCCAAACAAGGAGTTCAGGTAGGTGTAGACCTTATTGACCTAGCAGGAAAGTCATATTTAGCAGTATACAAATTGAAATTCCCATGCACCAATAATGTGATGGAATATGAAGCTTTAAATCATGGGTTACTGTTTGCTCTCAAGAAAAGAGTTAAGCTTTTACATGTCTATGGAGACTCAAAATTGGTAATAAGGCAAGTGAGAAGTATTTATGCTTGCAATTACAAGAAGTTGTCCAACTACATACATAGAGTTTGGGACTTGATAGAAGAATTTGATGCATTTAATATCACCCATGTCCCTAGAGAACAAAATCATAGAGCAGATGCCTTGGCACAAGCTACTAGCACCTTGGAACCTTTGTCCCTTTCTGGATTAAAGAGATTTTCAATTGAACTGATATTAGTGCCCTACATACTAGATAATACCATTAATCTTCAAGTGTTTGATGATGATCAACATATTTTGGATTTTATAGCAAACAGAGATATATTTGATGCACAAATCCTAGATGAACAAAATTCAGAGGATCATATTTGGGAAGAAGAAGAGATCATGGACTTATCGAGCAATAAGATTCCCAAAGGTATGATAGAACTAGAAAAGGCATTTGATCTGCATAAAATGCTGAAACAAAAGGATCTCCCCAAGACTAATGGAGGAGAATATTCACCAATCAATATAGGACAAAAGGAAGATGTAAGGAATGTCCTAATTGGTAAAATTTGTACTGAAGAAGAAAAGGCATGGATAACCCAAGCATTGAAGGGTTGCATCCATGTTATCTCCTGGACCTATGATGAGCTAAAGACATATGATACATCAATCATCACCCACAATATTCCATTGAAAGCATATGTTAAGCCTTTTAGACAAAAACAAAGGCATGTTAATGCTTTGTTGGAGCCTATCATCTTTGAAGAGGTTAAGAAGTTGATGAATGCCAAGATCATATTTCCTGTGAGACACTCAACATGGGTAGCCAATCTGGTCCCTATAAGAAAGAAAAATCGAGATATACGCCTATGTGTAGACTTCAAAAATCTGAACAGAGCTTCTGAGAAGGATAATTATCCTTTGCCTTCACTAGATGAAGTCTTGTAGATAGTAAATGGAGGTCAAATGATGTCCTTCTTGGATTGTTTTTAAGGATATAACCAGGTGATGGTTGATAAAGTAGATAGATTAAAAATAGCATTCACCACAAAGTGGGGAATATTTTCTTATAGACGCATGCCTTTTGGCTTGTTTAATGCTGGAGCCACATTCCAGTGTGCAATGGACATAGCATTTAGAGGCCTAGTTAGCAAATGCATAGTCACAGACATGGATGACTTGACCATCTTTTCAAAGAAGAGGAGTGACCACATAGGAGACCTTAGAAAGGTGATCAAGAAATATGAGCAATACGGTATATCACTCAATCCAAAGAAGTGCATATTTGGAGTAACCACAGGTAAATTACTAGGCCACCTGATATCAGAAAATGGGATCACCATTAACCCTGCTAGAGTAGAATCAATCATGAAGTTGCAACTTCCTGGAAGTAAGAAAGAGCTTAAATCTTATTTTGGTAAGATAAACTTTGTTAGGAAGTTCATCACTAAGTTTGCAAAGATTATTAGACCACTGAATGAAATGCTTAAGAAAGATGCCAAAATTGAATGGACATCTAAAGCAAAGGCTGCATTTGAGGATATGAAGAAAGCTATATTAGATGCACCTATCTTGATCAGCCTAGATTACACAAGAGAAGTTAACATTTACTAATTTTCTTCAGAACACACATGTAGAAGTACTGACATAGAGGAATGAAGCCAAAGAAGAAAAACCCATAGCTTTTATGAGCTTCCCATTCAAAGATGTGGAACATAGATATATGGATGTTGAAAGACAAGCTCTTTCTTTAGTCAAAGTAGTAAAGAAATTTAGACATTACATCTTAAGAAGATAATTGTTGTAGTACCAGATGCAGCAGTGAAAATGCTCCTGATGCAAAGTGAGCCTAGAAAGAAAAGAGCCAAGTGGATAATAGTTCTTCAAGAATATGACATGGACATAACACCCATGAAATTGGTAAGAGGGCAAGCCTTGAGCCAGATGATTTTTGAGACTAACCCTAACATTGTGAGTCAGCAATATGTAGTGAACACCAAAGATAATAAAGAATGGTATTCAGATATCAGACATATCCTAATCACTGGGAGATGTCCTTTGAAGATGCAAGATTCTCAAAGGAGAGATTTAAAGTTAAGATCAAAAAAATATATGATCAAAGGAGGAGTCCTTTTCAAGAGAAATTATGAGGGGATATACCTCAGATGCCTAGATAGACTAGAAGCTAACAAGGCTTTAGTTGAACTACATGACAAATCTGGAACAACACATGGTTCTTGTTGCAAGTATGTGCCTAATTAGTGTTGTCATTGATGTCAACATATTCTTGTTGTCATTGGTATCAATTGTATCCCATTCTAGAAGACTTGTATGTTGATGATATTGAGAAAATTAGCCTCTCTGGAAGAAACAAGTGAGTTACATATCTCTCTGTAAGAGACAGTGAAGACAATGCAATTTAGTGAAGTAGATTTGTCTGCATTCCTAGTGAGATGAACATTAGAGGCTACAGACTGAAGGGTGTTATAAAGGATTGTCTAAAGTTGCTCCAGTTAAGATTTGAAGGATCCACATGAATAATTTATGAGGTTATGGCCATCTGAGTAGAACTGGGTTTTGTAGTTGTTTAGAGGTGATAGAGTGATAGAAAATTGGTTTGGATTGATCTGCATTAGAATATTATGATCTGGGGATCTAGAGGTGTGTTTGGGATGTCAGTGTGTATCCTCAACTCAAGTGGTTCATGGTTTAGAGGTCTACAAGCAATCTTTCTAGTGTGACAGTCATGGCATTTGGTATTCTTACATTTCGGTATGAAGACACAAGTGATTCTAGTGATTTGAGGTGGGGTGGTTGTTCTTGTTGATTTCATTGTGCTTGTGGAGATCTTTGGATCATGTGCCTATTATTTTTGTGATCCACATTGAGATTTGAGCTCATGAATGAAGATTTCTCTTTGATGTTACTGATCTTTCTAGTCTTGGCTGATCAGATGCTTTCTGAATGTTGCGGATGTTCTAAGAAAGGTTCTATGAAGCATGACATGTTCAAGGAATATTTGGGTCCCAGTTATGATTGGCTGATAGTATAGTGATTTACATTAAGTAATGTCGACCTTGATGTTTATTCCAAGGTTGATAAAGCATATAAATATGTATGGTTGAGTTGTGGAAATGTGTCCTTGTGTGAAAATGACAAGATCCTAAGAGAGGAAGAAAAGTAGAGTAGAGAAGAGGAAGAACAGAAAATGAAGAGTAGTAAAGGATGAGGAGATAGCGAAGAAGTGTTTGGGGGTAGAGAAAAAGTATTGTGTGCATCAATGGAACTATACTTTGCATGAAGTAGATGTTGTTTCTCAGTTCAATCTTTCTGTGTTAATCATACAATTATCTTGTAGGCAGTGAGCCTCTTTGACTAGTAAGCCCTAAAGGTAAGTGCCTTCCCCATTTTTCTATTCTTTTAACAAAGAATAAATCTTGTGGGTTAACCCCCAACGTGGTTCCCTTAACTGGGTTTCCATGTGAAAATCCTGGTGTTATGTGTGTTGATTTTATTTCTACTCATGTGTTGTTGATTTATGCTTTCATGGTTATATCATTCATCTGTTTATATTTGATAAAGAAGATAAGTACCAGTAGAAGATAAAGTTTTTAAGACAACTAATTCCCCCCCATCTTAGTTGTCTGCCCTAATTTCAAAAATTGGTATTAGAGTCAGTTCCTCTAAAAGAAGCTTAACCACTTGAGGAGATCTAGGATGCCGACTTACAAGAAGGATAGTCTGAGATTTGATGGAACAAATTACTCTCTTTGGAAGAGTCACATGGAGTGCCACTTGCAATGCATGGGTGATGCTTATTGGTTAATGACTAAGGATGACTAGAAGCCTCCAGAGAAAGGTCCTTCAACTGCAGATCAACTCAAAGATGTTGAAAACAACATTCGAGCTAAAGAAGCTTTGATGAGTTCCCTGACTGATACAGAAATGACAAATGTCTTGGAATTGAAAACTACTCATGAAATTTGGAAAAAGTTGGAAACTCTATATGAAGGTGATGATTATGTCAATGCGCTAAGTTGCAGAGCCTGAAAGGTAGGTATGAAAATTTGAGGATGAGTGAAGATGAAAACATCACTTCCTACATGTAGAAGGTGAATGAACTCTTGTGCAGTATCAGGTGTGCTGGTGGAAAACTGGAAGAATCAGAGATTGTTGGCAAAGTGCTCAGATCCTTACATGCTTCATACAAGCATAGAGTTGTTGCTATTGAGGAGATTGGGACTGTGATAACTGTTACAAGAGATCAGTTGGTTGGCAAGCTCTCAACATTTGAAATGAGTGAGTTTGGTGTTTCTCTTCCTAAATCTGAATCTACATTTAAGCCCAATGTTTTTGGAAAACAAAGATTTGATCCAGGTGAAAGCTCCTCAAGAAGACTAACTAGATTTGAGAAGGCAAGGAAGGATCTTGAAGAAGATGAAAGCTTGAAGAACTTGAAGGTCTTTTTGCCAAAAGACTACCAAGAGGATCTAGTAAGTATGAAGGAAAGTTTCCTTTCAAATGTTTTGCTTGCAATAAGATTGGTCATTTTCCCTCAAGATGTCCAGAGAGGGCTTCAAAGCCAAACCCTAATAGACCTAGGGTTCAAAAGAAATGCTACTATGTCCAAGAAGCTGGTGAAGGAGTCACAAATGATGAATCTAATATGGGAAGTACCTCTAGAAATGATTGGGTGTTCATTGATATCAAAGAAGATCTGGTGCCTACTGAATCTGCTAGCTGTGTTAATGTGGAAAGTTCCTTGGCTGCTCAGGTTGAAGAGAAGGATGAATGGGTAATTGAAAATGGATGCTCTCACCATATGACTGGTGATAAAAGTAAGTTTGTAAGATTGGAAAGTTATGAAGGTGGAATTGTGAAATTTGGAGACAATTCAGCTAGTAGAATCCATGGCAGAGGATCCATCTCTTTTGATGGTAAGAATTACACTAATGATGTATTGTATGTAGAAGGGTTGAAGCATAATCTTCTTAGTGTTGGACAGTTGGTTAAGAAAGGGTATGATCTTCGATTCAAGGATAGAAAATACAAAATCTTGGAAAGCTCTGGAACTGAGATTGCATCTGGTACATAGACTTGAGGTAATATCTTTCATTTAATTGGTACTGGTAAAAGTTGTTTGATTGCTCAGATTGATCAGAGTTGGTTATGGCATAGGAGAATGTGTCATGTAAACTTTGACAACATTGTCAAGATAAGCACTACTCAGGCTATGAGAGATCTTCCAAAGCCTGCTAATAGCATGTGTAAGGAATGTTAGTTGGGAAAACATACCAAAACTACATTCAAGAGTAAAGAACAATCTTCAAGTGGATTGTTAAAACTTGTGCACACTGATTTGTGTGGTCCTGCCAGAGTTAGGAGTTTGCAAGGAGACATATACTTTATGTTGTTGATTGATGATTACTCCTAGATGATGTGGGTCACTTTATTGAGAGAGAAATCAGAGGGTCTTGACAAATTCAAAGTTTTCAAGGCTACGGTGGAAAATGAGATTTGTGTGAAGATAAAGTGCCTGAGATCTGACAGAGGTGGAGAATTCACCTCTGGTGAGTTTAATGCATTATGTGAAGAGCATGGAATAATAAGATAGTTATCTGCTCCTAAGACTCCTTAGCAGAATGGAGTTGTGGAAAGGAAAAACTAGACTATTCAAGAAGGTGTTAGAACCATGATGATGGAGGCAAATGTTCCACATATCGATTGGAGAGAGGTTGTGAGTACTGTTGTCTACACTCTTAACTGGGTACAGATCAAAGGTAATACTGGTAAAACATCTTATGAACTTTGGTTTGGAAATGCTCCTACTATGAAATACTTCAAAGTTTTTGGTAGTAAATTCTCTATCGAGAGAGATGAAGATCTAGACAAGTTTGATGCAAGATGTGATGAAGGGATATTTTTGGGTTACTCTAACCAAATTAAGGCATACCTGTGCTTTAACAAGAGATTGAAAAAGATTGTTGAAAGTGCTAATGTCAAAGTTGATGAAGGCATGGAGAGACCTTCCAAGTATTGTGGATATGAATTAGATGATGAAAAGAAATCTCAAGCTCAAACTTAGATTTAGACTGCTCCAGAGATTCCAGTGACTCAAGAAGTTAATGTAAATGTTGAGGAATAATTTCAAGAATTAGAAGTTGAAGAAAACCCCAAAACTCCTAGGTATGTAAGGTTGAATCATTCTAAAAATTAGATCAGAGGAGATAAAAATAAAGGTGTTTAAACTAGAAGAAGAATTGCTGAAGAACAAGAGGAGTATTGTCTAATTTCAAAGATTGAACCAAAAGTAGTAAATGAAGCTTGGAATGATGAAAGTTGGGTAAAAGAAATAGAAGAAGAATTAATGCAAATTGAAAAGAATCACACTTGGGATCTTGTTCCTAGAGCTGAAAACAAAAATATAATTGGAACTAAATGGGTCTTCTACAATAAATTGAATGAATATGGTGAAGTTGTGAGAAACAAAGCAAGATTGGTGTGCAAAGGTTACTCATAGGTAGAGGGAATTGATTTTGAAGAAAATTTTGCTCTCGTGGCAAGAATTGAAGCAGTCAGATAATTTCTTGCCTTTGCTACTTTCAAAGATTTCAAAGTTTACCAGATGGATGTCAAGTCAACATTCCTAAATGGAGAGTTGGAAGAAGAGGACTACATTGAGAAACTGGAAGGATTCTAGTTAAATGATCAAGGAGATAAGGTCTACATATTGAAGAAAGCACTGTTTGGACTTAAACAAGCTCCAATAGCCTAGTATGCAAGATTAGATAAGTATTTGCTAAAGTTAGGCTTTAGCAAAGCATTGCTAGCAGTAATCTTTATTTCAAAATTGATCATGAACACATCCTGATTGTTGAGGTATTTGTTGATGATATCATCTTTGGTGGAAATGAAAGCATGTGTTAAATTTTTTTGATTAGATGCAAAGTGAATTTGAGATGTCCATGCTTGGTGAAATGAGTTTCTTCTTAGGTCTACAAATCATTCAGTCAAAAAAAGGCATCTTCATATCTTAGTCTAAGTATGTGAAAGAGTTGTTGAAAAACATTGGAATGGAGGATTCAAAACCAATAAGTACTCCTATGGTAACTGGATGCAAGTTGAGAAAAGATGATGATTCCCCTAAGGTAGATCAAAAAAGGTATAGATCACTGATTGGAGGACTGCTTTATCTGACTCATTCCAGACTTGATATTATGAATGTAGTAGGCCTTGTTGATAGATTTCAAGATGATCCTAAAGAATCTCATGTTGTAGCAATCAAAAGAATTTCTAGATATCTGAAAAGAACATCTAATTATGGCTTATGGTATCCTAAGGGTGATGATTTCACTCTCCATGCATATACAGATGTTGATTGGGCAGGAGATGTGGACAACAAGAAGAGTACTAGTGGAGATGCATTTTTCTTGGGAAAGAGATTGGTTTCTTGGTTGAGAAAAAAGTAGGAGGCAATATCTCTATCTACTATAGAGGCAAAGTACATAGCAGCAACAAGTAGTTGTACTCAAGTTTTGTGGATGAAGCAAATGTTGAATGATATTAGAGTTGTGTTTGAAGAGCCTATTACAATCTTCTGTGATAATTCAAGTGCAATAAACATTTCAAAGAATCTAGTGTTGCATTCAAAGACAAAGCACATATTCATCAAGTTTCACTTTTTGAGAGAGAAGGTAAATGAGAATGAAGTCAGAATGGAGTTTGTCTCTTTAAAGGATCAGATTGCAGATATATTCACTAAGCCTCTACCTAAGGATACTTTTGAGTATCTTAGAGGAAAGCTAGGGGTGATTACCCCTCCTATTCAGAACTAAGGTGCACTAATGTTCATCAGTTTGGTGGAATTCACAGTCACATCTTGTGATCTGGATTGGTATTAAGGAGTTACAACTCAGGGGGAGTAGTCAGTATGCTTATTCTGGATTAAGAAACAAAAAAAAGAAGGAAAAATGATTGCAAATATGCACCCTTTGCCATTGATGTCAAAGGGGGAGAGAAGTCATGTGAAAAACTTGTAAGCAAGCAATTGCTGGTGAAAGGGAGAGTAGTGAAGAAAGTGGTTGCAAATGTGATAAGAGAAAGGGGGAGAAGTTCTTGTCTTGATGGTTGAAACAGTTTTTCACATCATATGTTTCCATCAATGACAAAGGGGGAGATTGTTGCAAATATGTGCCTAATCGGTGTTGTCATTGTAGGAGTCCGGATAACACTGAGAGGGGCGGTGAATCAGTGTTGTATTAATTTTCAAACATTTTACAACTTTTTGAAAGCTTTCTCTTACAGAACAGATGGAAAGGAATACATTAATGATTTGTTGAGTTTATATGCACAAGACTTACAATAATAGATGTAAACAAAACATGATCAAACCATTAATATGCACACACATAGAAGAAATTAAGACACAACCTTTTTACCGAGTGGAAAACCCTCAGGGGTAGAAAAACCACTCATGAAGTGCCTCACTGGCTTAACTGAAAAACATGCCTCACTGGCAATACAAATTGTCTCACTGACAAATATTAAGGTCACACTGACCTATAAGCCTCACTGGCTAATACAATGCCTATTAACAAAACATCAATCTTTGTGTGCAAGACATGATTGCTGTTCAATCAGATTTGCACCATTGTTTACAACCTTATACCTTCTGTTTGATTTTCAAATCAGGACCATTTTCTTTTGCAAACAAGCTCCATATACAAATCTCTATAAACAATTTTCTCTGCAAATTAATCCTGTATTCTGATCCATTCAACAACACTGCATATCAATCCTGTATTCTAATCCTCCATACAACAACACTGCATATCAATCCTCCATACAACAACACTGCATATCAATCCTGTATTCTAATATGCTTAACAACACTACTTTTCTCTGTATGTTTCATCTCTACCTTACTAGCCATTCAATCAATTTCACCTGATTATCATTGCAATTGCATATTGTCTTTTTGATCACCTTGTCAGTCTCTATACCTGTATTTGATCCCTGTCAGTTCATCATTGATCTGCACAATATCACACATCAATCTACTTGCAAAGCCATTATATACAAGATAATCATTTCACCTTCTCTCTGCAAACAAAATCATTTCATCTTCTCTTTGTAAACAAAATCATTTCACCTTCTCTCTGTAAATCAAAAACCCTTTCATTTTCAAAAATAAGAACATCAAGAAATCCAAATGCCAATCCATCTGCAAGAAGAAAATCTTATTCACAAAATAAATGATCAACTTTGATATTCTTCTGTGTGCAATTTTATCTTCAAAAGACCTTTCAAATTCCATCATTCTTCTGCAAGAAATCATGAATAATTTCCACTATTTATTTTCTCTTCATAAAAGAAATCCGTTCATCTTTCATATCTGCCCTCATTCTTGTCTCTGCAAAAAGTTCAATGAACTTAAATCTCCAAAAGAAATCATAACAAAAAAACTTTCATTTGATCCAAAAAAAATTTGATATCATCTCTTGGTATTCCTGCCTTTTTATCTTCCCAATCAAAATCTTCATCTTCTTTTCAACAAAATTTTTTTTTCATTCTATCTGCAAAAAAATCTTTTCAAAATAAACTTCTTGATCATTTCTTGCCTTTTCATAAATTCTTCTTAAAATAATACTCTTAAAAACAACTCTTTCCTTAAAGAAGATTTCTCCTTGTTTTTAGAATTTGCCTTAAAACAAAGCTTTCCATTCGGGCTCAAAAGATTCTCTAAACAGCATAAATAGAAACTTCTAAAAAAAACATTTATAAAATCCAAAACTATGCCTTGTAATCGGGTTAAAAGGCCTTTCAAAACTGCAGTAATCATTTCTGACACTTCCATGCACGTCAAAGTGCATTCAATAGAGAAGAGGTCTAAATTTTAAAACAACACCGTTGATATCTATTTTCGCTCCCATACCAAATTCAAAGGAGACCGTTGATGGGAGTTTGGCACCCATGTGCTACCGCTGCCATCAGTGAAGACTAAAAGAGGCCGGTCACTTTGACGAGCTATAATCCCTCCAATAGGTAAGTGTTAGTGATATGACCTATGAACACAGGTCAACAGTAGGATAGAACAAAAAGAGCACAATGGAGATGACGGGGAAAAATAAGCTTTAATAACTATAATTTAGAAATTTTAACCCCTTAGCTTCCTTTTAATATAAACCCTAAACAATAGATGAATAATTATGTATCTTAGACTCAAGATAACTCTGCATAGTTCAACGAACCAATTCTGCCATGAACATTATGTCATACTGTATAAGAACTCTTGAAGATGTACTTTTCAAAGAAACTTATGATTTTGTATCATGGGCTATCATCAACCAACTCAAACCATATGAGCTATAAGAAGAAACAATCAATTTACAACATGATTTCATCTAACTGATCATCCAATAAGAAAGGCATGTCATCAAATTATTCCTGTGATCCTGAAAGAAGATGATGAATAATGATTACCATCATAAACCAAAAACTGATAACTCCAAGGACCAATATGAACACTACACATCAAGATCATGAGAAACCATTTGAAGATCTCCTTAACAACCACATCCTTGATAGACCTGACACCTGATGAGCACCAATGATCAAATAATGAACTTACCAATGTTACTGTCAACTCCATCCACTGTTACTGACTGTATAAAACCATGTCAAGTATGTCAAGAGCACAACCAGTTACTTTTAAATTCACATCATATGACTCCAAATGTATGACATCAAACTTATGATCAATGACATTCTGAAAGAAGACTTTATACAAGCTCAACACAAGTTAGCAAGATAATAAGCTCCATCACCTGTATCATGATCAATAACAACCTTTTGACATCAATGACAAACTATTACCATCAATCTCCCCCTTTGTCATTGATGGCAAAAACCATCTGATTGCAATTTTTCTTTCTCCCCCTTTTTGACATCTGATGACAAAGACTATTATCTCCCCCTGAGAAAAAATAACTCAAGCACTATTACTCACCTTATCATCCTTCATACCAAAATACCACTGATTATTTTTGCAATTTGCTGTCCAAAACTTTTCTTGAGAACTCTGAGCTCTTTCCATGTTCATCTGCATATTGAACAACCATAAAAACCTGAGAGCAACAAGACATCAATCAATCATGTAAGGCATATCAAACCAAGCACCAAACTACTGTTACAAGCTACCCATAGACTGCACTATACCACTTCTAATCACAACACAAATTTGTAAATGAAGATGAAACACTGACATCAATGAGATCCTCTGATTACTTCCTTTAACAAACTCCTGAAACAACACTTTTTGACATGAAATAACAAATCTCAAAGATTTCCCATGTGTTAAAGTTCACAAACAATCACTGCTCAGAAATACCATTGATAAATACTGACAAGAATAACCAACATAACTCAATTCAACTCAGCACTGATACACTTCCTGAAATAGTCCTGAAGCAACATATCAACCTGAAGTATACCATCCATTTACTGACAATCAATATTCTGAACACTTTTGCAAAGAAATCATAATCATACCAATACTCTTTGAAAAAAATAGATTTTGCAGGCAAAAATCATGTAGACCCCTCATCACACAGATGCCAAGATGACCATTTTTGATAAGACCTTTACTTGCCTCCGATTTGAAGAAAAAACAAGATTCACCATCAATGTCATAAGAAACTCTGGATTGTCATAACTTGAAGCTCATACCTGAAATCACCACACAATTTGAACAAACCTTTCTAAACCAAATTGATGAGAAAGACACTATCTTCAAATCATCTGAAAGCTCCAAGGTACATGTCATAAAACATAACTCAACAAAATAATAGATATAATCATCAAACTTATTTCCTGATATGAACTATCATCCTACATATTCTGACATCTTTTCTTGATAGACCATCTTGCTGTTCCTGCACATATTATACTGTCAAATCTGATATACAACACTTTGGCAAAAACTGATATATATCTGAAACATACTGAAATCAACTAGAACTCTTGCCTCTTGACTTCATCATTCAAAACAAGATATTATTGCAACAACACTTTCCAAAACACTTTGGATTGCAATACCATGATAATTCAACCTTTGTAATCAACAACATGATCAAGAACAGTTTGTGCATTTTGAACTCCTGAAACATTTTTTCAAAACCTTGAAATCATAATAAGCCAATGAACATCTGTATCACTGTCATACACTGTCATACACTAAAACTCAAAAACATCAAAAACATTATAAAGCAAGCATGATAAACAAAACAAGTTCATCACATAGATAAACATCAACTGATCCTCCTGTAACTTCTTGGGGATAAAATGATAAGACAAGAACAACTCCCCCTCACATCATGATATCTGTTATGCAACAGATGAAATGACTTGTGCAAAATGCACAAGATTAGGATCCTTCTCATGACTTTGTTTTCTTCTCCAAACCTGTATAAACCTTTTCTTTTCTTTGCTCAAGGTGTCTGCTCTAGATGTCTTCAATTTATTCCTGCAAAACTGTGCCTTATGCCCAAAAGAATTGCAATTATAACAAACTATGTTATAACCAAATGACTGATACCTTTTTGACATCTCCTGAGCAATTATGTTATGCTTCCATGTAGGATCAAACATTCTATTCATTTTACAGTTTCTTTGAATGTGTCCAATATTATTGCACTTGTAACAAACAATATCAGTATTCCTTCTGCAATTAACTGATTTGTGTCCAAGTTGATTACAAGCATAACAATAACCATTAAATGAATAGTTATACCTGTACATGTAAGCTTGTCTTATAGATGCAGGTTTTCTAAAATTTCTTCTTTGATTGTGCACAAATTCATCTCTGGTTTTCTGTTCTGTTTCATTCTTCCTTTTACTTTCTCTGGCAGCAACATGATGACTTGAATCAATTTTCCTTCTAGGAGTCTCTCTTGCTTTTGAGCATTCCCCTTCTTCAGTACTCTTTTCAAACAGCAGATTCTTGTGCAACTTAGAGGAAGCCTTTTCTAACTCCTTTCTTAAAGAGACTATTTCTAATTCTAGTTTTAGATTCTCAATCCTTCTAACTTCAAGGTCAGATATTGAAACATCTGCTATCCTCTTAGCTTCTTCAATTTCTGTCTTCAATCTAGCAATTTGTTTGTCAGAATCATCAATATATGTCTTTAAAGTTATAATTTGACATTTTGCCTCTTCAAGATCTGTAGATACAATTTCAAGTTTTGAAAGTACATTATCTTTAGATTCTCTTTCTTGCTACAATTGCATCATTAATTTATTGTTCTTCTTCTTATAATTCTTGAGCTCACTCAGAGCATATATGAGCTCTCCTTCCAAATCAATCTCACAATCTTCTTCATCATCATCACTTGTAGTGCTGGCTTCTTCTAAATCAGATTGGGATTGAACTTCAACTCCTTCATTGTCACTTTCCTCATACACCAGAGTGTCCTCTTCTTTATCTTTATCTTGATAAATTCTTATTAGTTCTTTCCAGATATCCTGAGCTGTTTCACACTGCACAACCTTACAAGAAATATCATTAGATAAACTAGATAAAATAACTTTCTTGGCTATATGATTGCTTTTAAGAGCCTCTTTGTTATTTGAAGAATTACCATTCTCAACTGACATAAGAACATCATATCCTAAGGAGGATAAATACACTTGCATTCTAACATACCAAACTAGAAAATTTGAACCATCAAACTGAGGAACATCTGAAAAATTTTCTTCTAACACAATATCAGATTCAACTTGGAGAACATTTTTATCTACTGTCTTATATCAACATCTGGAATTGATATGAATGATTTCTTTTGTGTCTTCTGACTAGAAAGAATCTTACCATTTCTAATGTTCTTATTTCTCCTGCACTTACCCATTGAACTCCACACACAGGACCTACCCAAGCTGATTAAGCTGCAAGAGGGAAACTGGCTCTGATACCAATTGTAGGAGTCCGGACAACACTGAGAGGGGGGGTGAATCAGTGTTGTATTAATTTTCAAACATTTTACAACTTTTTGAAAGCTTTCTCTTACAGAACAGATGGAAAGGAATACATTAATGATTTGTTGAGTTTATATGCACAAGACTTACAATAACAGATGTAAACAAAACATGATCAAACCAATAATATGCACACACATAGAAGAAATTAAGACACAACCTTTTTACTGAGTGGAAAACCCTCAGGGGTAGAAAAACCACTCATGAAGTGCCTCACTGGCTTAACTGAAAAACATGCCTCACTGGCAATACAAATTGTCTCACTGACAAATATTAAGGTCACACTGACCTATAAGCCTCACTGGCTAATACAATGCCTATTAACAAAACATCAATCTTTGTGTGCAAGACATGATTGCTGTTCAATCAGATTTGCACCATTGTTTACAACCTTATACCTTCTGTTTGATTTTCAAATCAGGACCATTTTCTTTTGCAAACAAGCTCCATATACAAATCTCTATAAACAATTTTCTCTGCAAATTAATCCTGTATTCTGATCCATTCAACAACACTGCATATCAATCCTGTATTCTAATCCTCCATACAACAACACTGCATATCAATCCTCCATACAAAAACACTGCATATCAATCCTGTATTCTAATATGCTTAACAACACTACTTTTCTCTGTATGTTTCATCTCTACCTTACTAGCCATTCAATCAATTTCACCTGATTATCATTGCAATTGCATATTGTCTTTTTGATCACCTTGTCAGTCTCTGTACCTGTATTTGATCCCTGTCAGTTCATCATTGATCTGCACAATATCACACATCAATCTACTTGCAAAGCCATTATATACAAGATAATCATTTCACCTTCTCTCTGCAAACAAAATCATTTCATCTTCTCTTTGTAAACAAAATCATTTCACCTTCTCTCTGTAAATCAAAAACCCTTTCATTTTCAAAAATAAAAACATCAAGAAATCCAAATGCCAATCCATCTGCAAGAAGAAAATCTTATTCACAAAATAAATGATCAACTTTGATATTCTTCTGTGTGCAATTTTATCTTCAAAAGACCTTTCAAATTCCATCATTCTCCTGCAAGAAATCATGAATAATTTCCACTATTTATTTTCTCTTCATAAAAGAAATCCGTTCATCTTTCATATCTGCCCTCATTCTTGTCTCTGCAAAAAGTTCAATGAACTTAAATCTCCAAAAGAAATCATAACAAAAAAACTTTCATTTGATCCAAAAAAAATTTGATATCATCTCTTGGTATTCCTGCCTTTTTATCTTCCCAATCAAAATCTTCATCTTCTTTTCAACAAAATTTTTTTTTCATTCTATCTGCAAAAAAATCTTTTCAAAATAAACTTCTTGATCATTTCTTGCCTTTTCATAAATTCTTCTTAAAATAATACTCTTAAAAACAACTCTTTCCTTAAAGAAGATTTCTCCTTGTTTTTAGAATTTGCCTTAAAACAAAGCTTTCCATTCGGGCTCAAAAGATTCTCTAAACAGCCTAAATAGAAACTTCTAAAAAAACATTTATAAAATCCAAAAATATGCCTTGTAATCGGGTTAAAAGGCCTTTCAAAACTGCAGTAATCATTTCTGACACTTCCATGCACGTCAAAGTGCATTCAATAGAGAAGAGGTCTAAATTTTAAAACAACACCGTTGATATCTATTTTCGCTCCCATACCAAATTCAAAGGAGACCGTTGATGGGAGTTTGGCACCCATGTGCTACCGCTGCCATCAGTGAAGACTAAAAGAGGCCGGTCACTTTGACGAGCTATAATCCCTCCAATAGGTAAGTGTTAGTGATATGACCTATGAACACAGGTCAACAGTAGGATAGAACAAAAAGAGCACAATGGAGATGACGGGGAAAAATAAGCTTTAATAACTATAATTTAGAAATTTTAACCCCTTAGCTTCCTTTTAATATAAACCCTAAACAATAGATGAATAATTATGTATCTTAGACTCAAGATAACTCTGCATAGTTCAACGAACCAATTCTGCCATGAACATTATGTCATACTGTATAAGAACTCTTGAAGATGTACTTTTCAAAGCAACTTATGATTTTGTATCATGGGCTATCATCAACCAACTCAAACCATATGAGCTATAAGAAGAAACAATCAATTTACAACATGATTTCATCTAACTGATCATCCAATAAGAAAGGCATGTCATCAAATTATTCCTGTGATCCTGAAAGAAGATGATGAATAATGATTACCATCATAAACCAAAAACTGATAACTCCAAGGACCAATATGAACACTACACATCAAGATCATGAGAAACCATTTGAAGATCTCCTTAACAACCACATCCTTGATAGACCTGACACCTGATGAGCACCAATGATCAACTAATGAACTTACCAATGTTACTGTCAACTCCATCCACTGTTACTGACTGTATAAAACCATGTCAAGTATGTCAAGAGCACAACCAGTTACTTTTAAATTCACATCATATGACTCCAAATGTATGACATCAAACTTATGATCAATGACATTCTGAAAGAAGACTTTGTACAAGCTCAACACAAGTTAGCAAGATAATAAGCTCCATCACCTGTATCATGATCAATAACAACCTTTTGACATCAATGACAAACTATTACCATCAGTCATTGATGTCAAAATATTGTTGTTGTCATTAGTATCAACTGTATCCCACTCTAGAAGACTTGTATGTTGAGGATATTAAGAAAATTAGCCTCTCCGGAAGAAACAAGTGAGTTACATATCTCTTTGTAAGAGACAGTGAAGATAGTGCAATTCAGTGAAGTCAATTTCTTCGCATTCCCAGTGAGATGAACATCAGAGGCTACAAACCAAAGGGTGTTATAAAGGATTGTCTAAAGTTGCTCCAGTTAAGATTTGAAGGATACGCATGAAGAATTTATGAGTTTATGACCATCTAAGTAGAACTAATTTTTGCAGTTGTTCATAGGTGAGATAGTGACAAAAAATTGGTCCGGATTGAGCCGCATTGGAATATTATGATCTATAGATCTAGAAGTGTGTTTGGGATGTCAGCGTGTATCTGTAACTCAAGCGTTTCATGGTTTGGAGGCCTGCAAGTAATCTTTCTAGTGTGATAGTCATGGCAGTTGGTGTTCTTACATTCTAGTATGAAGATGCAAATGATTCTAGTGATTTAAGGTGGTACAGTTGTTCTTATTGATTTCACTATGCTTGTGGATATCTCTGGATCATGTGCCTATTGTGTTGGTGATCTGCATTGAGATTTGAGCTCGTGATTGAAGATTTCTCTTTGATTTTACTGTTCTTTCCAATCTTGGCTGATCAGATGCTTTGTACATGTTGAAGATGTTCTAAGAAATGTTCTTTGAAGCATGGCATATTGTTCAAGGAAGATTTGGGTCCCATCTATGATTAGCTGATAGTATAGTAATTTGCATTAAGTAGCGTTGACCTTGATGTTTATTCCAAGGTTGATGAAGCAATATGTATGGTTGAGTTGTGAAAATGTGTCCTTGTGTGGAAGAAAAGTAGAGCAAAGAAGAGGAAGAACAAAAAATGAAGAGTAGTAAAGGATGAGGAGATAACAAATAAGTGTTTGGGGGTAGAGAAGAAGTATTGTGTGCATCAATGGAACTATACTTTGCATGAATTGGATGATATTTCTCAGTTCAATCTTTCTATGTTAATCATATAATTATCTTGTAGGCAGTGAGCCTCTTTAAGCAATGAGCTTTGGGTAGTGCGCCCTAAAGGTAAGTTCCTTCCCCATTTTTATATTCTTTTAACAGAGAATAAATCTTGTGGGTTAACCCCCACCGTGGTTTTTCCCTTAACTGGGTTTCCACATAAAAATTCTGGTGTTATGTGTGTTGATTTTATTTCTACTCATGTGTTGTTGATTTATGGTTTCATGGTTATATCATTAATCTATTTATAAGTGATAAAGAAGATAAAGTTTTTGAGATAACTGATTCACCCCCCCTCTTAGTTGTCTGCCCTAATTTAAAAAGTTCTTACTTAGCTACTACACATGCTATCCTAAGAGCAAGATATTATTGGTCAACCATTTTCAAAGACACTACTAAACACATCAAATGTTGCCATACTTGGTAGGTCGCTGCCAATAGAGAGAAATATGCTACCCAACCCTTGCAACCAATGATGGAGATGCATCCATTTTCTCAATGGGGCATGGATTTCATAGCTCTTATCAACCCTCCATCATCTTTAAGCCATATGTATGTTTTGACAATCACTGATTTTTGCACTAGGTGGAATGAAGCAGTCAACAACAAAACATGCACTACAGAAGATGTAATCAAATTCCTAGAGAACAACATAATAACCAGGTATGGAGTTCCATATGCCTTCGTATGTGATAATGGACCGGCTTTTGCATCATTAAGATTATCTAGTTGGGCTTTTGATTATAGAATCATTTTGAAATTTTCTTCAAATTATTATCCCAAGGATATGGCTTAGCAGAGTCAACAAACAAAAACTTATTGAGTATCATGAAGAAACTAATAGAAAAGAATCCTAGGGAATGGAATGCCCTACTAAAGTATGCCTTGTGGGTGGAGCAAACCAGAATGAAGGTTGCATTAGGAAACTCTCCTTACCAACTAGTGTATGGGGTGGATCCTATCCTCCTTGTGAATCTAAAAATCCCCACATTGTAGTTTGCACAAGAATATATGGGTATAGATAGTAAACAAGAAGTTAGGTTGCTTCAACTTATGCACCTAGAAGAAAAGAGAGATAGAGTAATTGATCAATTCACTAAACATCAGGCTACTATCGAATGCTGGTTTGATAAGAGAGCCAGAATAAAAGTCTTCATGATTTCAAATTTAGTCCTAGCATGAGACAAAGCACATGAAAAGAAAGGTGATCATGGAAAGTTTGATAAACTTTAGATCGGTCCTTTTTAGATTTCAAATATCCTAGGAGATAGTACTTTTAGACTCAAGACCTTAACAAGTGAGGATGTTCCATTGCTAATTAATGGATAGTTCCTCAAGCATTATTTCCAAGCTTAGACAGGGTCATGTTAGGATGTTGTACCATAATGTACATGTATAGTTGCTTGTATAATTTTTCTTTGTGTGTTTGCTTGTTGTTGTTGAGTCCTTGTTTTGGTCAGGCAAGATGATGCACCTTTCCACTTTAAGAAACCAATAAAATTGTTAGAATTCAAGTCATGAGTACAAATTCTTACATAGGTTGTGACTCACACTAAGAAGTACCTTTGATCAGGTCTATGATGTCCTGTTCATCAGTGATATCCCTTTTCTCAATCAAGGAGATCTTCACAATGACTCACCTAACAGCCTTGGGCTTGTTGAATACCTTAGGATACATGTTAAGTGAAAAATCTAAATGTCACCATTTCTACCATTACAATTCCTAGCCTAAAGCAGTAAGCGATCACACCTTGTATGATGAGCTTACATGATGATATCTTATGAATCTGTTAAAAAAAGAGAGAGATAACTATATTGAAAATCCAAGAGAGTGAAATTTAGGCCATCTAAGTAAATCTACTGGGGCTATAGAGACCTGTTGGCAGTGGGGCTCTACTTAGGGGAATTACAAAGATAACCTTATCGGGGATATGGACACCTGCTGGCAACAAGGCTCTATCCAGGTTGGCGATGAGGGATGAACCCAAACTAGGTAGCTTAACACCAGTAACTAGTGGCTTCAACTTACTTTCAAGATGAGGATTATTAATCACATGCACACACTTGATCCCTTGTCAGTATGGTCCCACTTATGAAAATGATATCATTCAGAAAGATTATGATGCTTATGCTTATAAAGAGTTAGAGTACTATGTTTCAATGTGTCCTCATCACTTGAATAATTTGAATTTGGTTGTTTTCTTTAGTGGCAATTTGTTGTGTGATTGTACAACATGCCTCATTTTGGCTTAGAAAAATAGGGACCCAACTTTTTGCTTCTTCTTGTTCTTTGCTTTCCTGCTTTGGGCAGTTTGGTAAAAGTTAGTTGAACAATAGTATATCACCCCTGCGCATGCATGTACCTCACAAGAGAAGGTCAAATGTCAAAGTCAAAATTTGCCATCATAAACCTCATAATCTAGAAGAGCACAAAATTCTAAGTAAGTTTGCCTTTTGGATCACCTTGATATTCCTTAAGGATAAGAAGTTATGCCCAGTCAAAGTTTTGTCAAACCTACTATTCATAGAGGGTCACATTCGTTAATATTAGTCACATTCACTAAATGACCCTGACATATGAAGATCACTCGATATCCACATATACTTCAATATGCAAACATCAAAGTTAATTGTGAAAGAATACCTACCCGTCAAATACCCATGTATATTCCTAGAGGGTCATATTTTCATAATATCCCTAACCTTCATAAATATGACCATGACATCATCTTATTCCAATTTATAAAAGAACTTGATATGATGATGATGCCATCAGTGTACCCGACACCCGTAGGGTCATATTTCCAAATATCTGTCATATTTCTCAATATGACGAGGATGTCATCTTAACCTGATACAAAGAGAACATGATTTGATGATGATGTAATCGTGACCCAGACCCAAGAAGGTCCTATTTCAAAACATCCCCGATCTTAACTAATATGACAATGATGCCATTTCCTCGACCAATTTGAAAGCCTTATAAAAATGCTGATGTCATCCTCACATTCTCAAATAGGGTGATATTTCATAGTTTTGAGTATTCAGATATTTCCAATATCCCTCATATTGACCCTTGAGACCTGAGATGCAGAGATTTCCAATGACCAATTAAACGATGCTACATGGCACATCAACCTAGTCATATTGATAAAATGTGTTATCATGATTATTAACAAAGGTATAGTGACCCAACTTTGGTCATTGGTCAATAGTTGACCATCCTCATGATGATGTCACCCTCATCTTCTTGATATCAGTCATATTTTCTAATATCCCCGATCTTTGTAAATATCACCCCCTACATTATATGTAGTTCCAATGGTAGGTTGATCCTTCAAAGTTTCAAATACACACCCACCACTTGTCAACATCTACAAACCTCATGTGTCGATCAATGGACATGAATAGAGGGACACTAAGTGCACCCTAATTGTCCATGTTAATTGGTTAAAAGTGAATATTTGGGTTCATTTCAAATTTACCATATGTTTAAGAAAAGAATTACAGAGCTCTGGTGAGATTAAAACATCACTGCAACTTGCTAGGAGGGTCATGTATCAATGGAGGGCCAGGAATAACACATATAAGGCCTCTACCAAATTGCTTGTGCATCTCTTCAAATTTTATTTTGCTCCTAAGTATCAGTACATGATGGTAATGCTCAACCAGATGACAGGGAAACCAAATGCTGGATCCTTTGAGAATTAGATGTTTTACATTATCAAGATGGTAGAATGTTCTGATGAGAAACCCCTATGGGTGAAGATCATAAGTGACAGCCTAGACAAGGGAATGAGGAAGCTAGGAGAAAAAATTAACATGTTCCATATGACCTCCTATGTAGTATATGCATGTACATTCAGAGGCACCTTTAATGGATTACAAATAGTAGGCAGGTTTGGATGTAACCCTAGAGATGTGAACATTTGGAAACACTACCCACAATTGAAAAGAAGAGAGTCTCTCCAACATTATCAAAGAGTGAATGATTCATTCTCCATGCACATTATTAGGACCATGGAAGAAGACCGAGCAAAGAGATTGAGCGTAGAAGCTCAAGCTGCTATAAACAAACATGGGGCTTGGTTCATCTCATTCCCCACATTTTCATACATAAGAATGGAAGATTTCACTGGGCAACCTCTCATGTTTTTGAGATATGCCAATGATAAGGTCATCTTGATGGAGTTTGGCAGACAGATACTGCCCTCAGTGGAAGACTATAGTGAAAAGGGAAAGATAACTAATGTTTTGTTTCCAGTCATGATTGGATGGTATATGTGCTTTGATATGGAGAGTGTGAAGGATTTAATTGGAGGATTGAACTTGATGCATCTGTAGCCCTTCTCACTATCTAGGCCATATGATTCCTATGGTAGGATGCTGGCATTGCATAAGAAGCTTGTGCATCAGAAGCACATTAAATATTTATGGGCTAACTATGATGATGAGGTAGAAGTAAGAAGGAGAAGTTATCAGAGGCTTACCTTGAATTAGATATGCACCTTAGATTACATGCCAGTGCCTGCTCAGTTACATGAAGATGATGGTAAGATCATGTCCCAAGCATATGAGGACAATAAGGTATACAATGAGACCATATCAGCTCCCAAGTGGAATCAACTGGAGGAGACTTCCTTAGATTAGATAAGTTAGAAGGTCATACAATTGACCAAGGATTGGGTGGAAGGTGAGATTCCCAAACTAAAGAATAGAGGATTAGCCCTCACTATAGATAACAAAAGAAAGAGACAAGAATTATCAAATGAGGAATATGATAATTTCCTCAAGTAAAAGAGGTAGTCAAAAGGAGAAAGGCAACAAAATAAAAATAAGAAAGGAAGCCAAGCGCTTGGGCTGATGGTCATTCGACAACCCCAACCAAAGGAAGATGCATCTTCCACATCAGCTGCAGCATCACCTCATACACCTACAAAATAAAATAAAGTCATTGCAAATCTTGCCCCTACAATTATAGAGGAGGAAGAACCCTTAGATGATGATCTCTTGATCAAGAAGAAAAAGAAGGTCCCAGATCCACCACAAACAAACAAACACCTATTATGAGGGGGGATGTGGATATAAATCCCATTCTATTGAGAGGAGCAGGTGGTGAAGGTATTTTGAAGAATTTGCAACATGAAGTTCCCATCCCTGATATCATGCAATTCAAGTTTGAGAAGCTATAGGAACAAAGAAAAGAGATGCATAGTGCAAGAAAAGAGCCACCTTTTCCATTACATGATACAGTAGAGTTATCTGATGATGATGTAGTCA
The DNA here is from genome assembly GCA_027924645.1 of Cunninghamia lanceolata. NCBI lineage: Eukaryota > Viridiplantae > Streptophyta > Pinopsida > Cupressales > Cupressaceae > Cunninghamia > Cunninghamia lanceolata. Next base: position 25,025,117 of record BSBN01000047.1, read on the forward strand.
ATGATGTTTCTACTCATTCTATGGAGACATTAGTGGAAAATACAAAGATGGCTCTTCATGGCACTCCCGTAGTTCAAAAGGAAGTCCATCAAGAGGAATTTGAAGTAGAGGAAATTGAAGAAGATAACTCCAAAGTGGTGGCACAACAAATTGGATTGACAAACTTGGTTGATCAAGTCACCAGCCCTGGAGAAATAGACCTAACTTACAGGTTGATGGGGATCAAGATAAGGGTAAAGATTTACCTCTAGAACAAGAAAAAGTAGAAGTCAATGTACATATGGAGGATGATGAAGAGATGCCTAATAAGTATGATGATTAGGATAATGAGCCATCACCAGAAGAGGGAACAAATGAAAAGGAAATGGATAAATTCCAAAACCTTGGAGAAATGGATACATCAAAAGATGGAGAACAAGGTCCTCAACAAAGTGATAACCAGCAAAAGGAAGAAGAAAATGTGAACAAGAATGATCAAGGTGATCATCTAGATAAATTAGATCAAAATGTTCAAAATCCTCATGAAGATCAAGCACAACAAGTTACACAGGATCAAAATGTGAATGCATCACAAAAAATTCCTGCACAAGAAGAGATCCCTCATGAGGAAATTCAAGAGGATGAACAAAGGAAATAAATTTCTCCACCAAGGGTGGAGCAAAATGTAGAGTCTCATGATGCTCACATTGAGAAAACTGACCAACAAAGGTCTACCGGTGACATACCATATTGGTTGCAGCAAGAGATAAGCCCACCTCAGGTCAGTGATGTCCCTAAATTTGATGTTTTTGCATTATTCTCAGCTGATATGATTAAGCTTAAGAGAAAGGCAAGACCCACATCTGCAATCAAGAGAGATCCTACCACAGGCAGGAGAACAGGTCAGGTAGCTTTTCCAATAGCAGATAAGGCAAAAAGAGAGATAAGTATTGATGAATTTCATATAAATAATGTCGATCTAGGCTTTGCTATTGAGGAACAAGAGGGCCAAGAGGCTAAAGATATTATTGACTCCCTAATGAAAAGTGTGAAAATGGAGAAGGACAAAAATAAAATGCACAAGGAGCACATTGCCTAGCTACATGCATTTATAAAAGGATTAATTGACCCAAATCACATACCAGTTAGCACAGCTACCCTCTTAACTATTATATCTCAAGAGGAGGTAACGGGGCTAGACATCATGAAGCATAAGGCTCATGTGGTGGATAACTAGTTTATTTTTTTCATTTCTGAAGTAGAAAAGGTGATAAAGACCTCCCTCACCAATTGGAACTTGCTCAGCACATTGAGGAGCAAAGTAGATAAGTTTTAGAATGTGGTTGGATAGAGATCCATCAAAGTAGAAAAACATCTAGATGCTTTGGCTGAGATGAGGTGCATGGATATGAAGGTGTTTATATATAATAAGGTATTGGATAACAATAATGCACAAATATTAAGCATATGGTATGAGGATACTAGGTTTAAGAGTGATATCATGAAGAGATGTAATGCCAAGCTCAGGGATATCAGTGTCAAATTGCATCATCTTATATTTGAGGAGATAAATATCTTGGAAGCTGTTGAAGACAATGTAGAAGGAAGGATAGAAAATCAAGATGTTGATTTTGTGATTGAGGCCGTCCAAAATAGTTTTAAGTAGGCAACAGATGACCCTCTCCACCATTTGATAGAGAACATAGTTGATAAAGCCATTAGGATAAAGGCCCAGGTGGAAGGATATAATGAGATGTTAAATAATAGAAAAAGAAAATGGTCTACACTATAGACACAATTCCATTCCCAAGAGCATGCTATAGTAAAATCTAGAGTTTAGGATGGGGGAGAGATTGAAAGAATAATATAGGCATATGAACCCATCAGGGGGATTATCAGCACACATGTAGGATATGATCCCCACACTGATGAAGAAGATGAAGAATATGAGGAATGAGTAAGGATGCATGATGACAAAGTCATATGCATAGTAAGACAAAGAAGTGATCGAGTCTCACCAGATGGTTGCCAACTGGCAACTGTGCCATGTTTGATGTATGTTGACCAGGTCAACAAAGATATGGATGGTTGATTTAGATAGATAAATCATGATCATTAGATCATTTGTAACTGCCTTCTATCTTTGTCCTATAAAAGGAGATGGAGTGCACATTTATATTATTTGAAACTTAATTGAGATTAGATTGCTGAAGCTTCTCAGGACTAATTCTCAAAGTTGATTGTAGATATAGATGTCTTTTGCATACTCAATGAAAGTGAAGATCTAGATTACATATAATAATATACTTTGAGTAATCTATAGATGAATTCTTGGCTTGTACTTTGATTTGTTGCATCCCTTGGAGTGCATTTCATGTTGTACATGTTGTTTTCATCTCTTTTCCATCAAAGTTTGCATCAACCATACTTAGTTGTGGAACACCCTAGTGAACCTATTTTTTGATTTTCTTCCTTTCATGATAGATCTAGAATGTATGTGGACCAATAGCTGAAGATTCATTCAATTTAGTAAAGATTAGAAAGCATTTAACATAATTTGTTTAATTTCATTTAAATCATCACCACAATTGCAAATATACAGATAATCTTAGGCAAATACACATAAATATATAGATATCTTGAAGGAAACTAAATATTCATAGCATATTTGAGCTAATTAGAAAGTATAATTGAAAATATCATGCAAATACATATAAATGTCAACAGTAATCATACAAATATTAGCTTGTAGGCACATTATTTAGATAAATTCATAGTGCAGAAGTGAAAATTAATCAATGACAGTTGATGTTCAGAGGAATTGATCAAAATTAGAAAATATCATCATCATCAGTTGAATGCAGTAGGATTAACCTTATTTGTGAAGAAATTTACATAAAGCAGGTGTAAAACTAGATGTTTAGACATCAGTTCTTGGTAGCAAAGCAATCTAAGGCCCCTTGAATGGAAAATAGCATATCACATCAACCTCTGAGTAATGTTAGATGATCATGACCTAATCAACAGAGACTTGGAGTCATCAATCCATCCTAAATTGATTGTACTTTTCAAGATAATAAAGGTTTGTTGTATAAACTTTTATTCATGTTGTTTTGACTAACAATCATCACCAACAAATGTGATCTATTGAGCTTCAGAAGCTATAATACTAGATTTAGGTAGTCATGGTATGTATCTTTATTGCCTTAGAACTAGAAGACAAAATGTGCCATAGCAAATGAATGCGGACCCTTTTACTCTGGTATTGTGCACTATTCCTAACTTGACTTTGTTCACCTGGACTTAGATATTCCACCATATGACTTTCAAAGGAGGTCAAGACTTGAATACTGGAATATCTGATCACTAGGTAGCTATGAACAACATACCTGAATTATATGTAAATGTCTTTAACTGTGGAGGCATACCATCTCAAACACTGTCAATTACTTTGTATAATGTATACTATTCATACTTAATCATTTATTCTTCCAAAGTAAAGTCTCTTTGCCACACTAATAGAAACCCTTTGCCTTGTTCCCATCAATGACAACATTCATCATAGCAGTGTCTCTTGCCAACAATCTCCCCGTTTGGCATTGATGGCAACACTTAGTGAAAAATGCTTATATGTTCCCCCTTACTATATGCACTCTATTTTTCTTCTCCCCCTTAGGTGTTTGCCTATTTTTCACTGGTTTACTTCTCCCCCTTTTACATCAATGGCAAAGGTGTATATACAAGAGTCAAAATTATGTCAAAACTACAAAAACTGCAAATATTGTCATACTTTGCCGCATATGTATAGGTGCAATCTTCAACTTAATTTGTTGGAGGTTGTAGGATGTCATTGAAAATGATCTTGATTTGAGCCAGTTCTCCATACCAACTCTTCTTTGCATTTTCCAAGATTTGAATATGGTTGTTTATTAGGAAGACCATTTTTTTTGCCTTTTGTATATCAGAGGGTGTGTCAATTAGTGCATTTACTGCAGTGCTTCTGCTACAAGATTTGACATTGAATCAAGCTTAGGACTTATCAGTCCTCTAAACTAACACATTCTATTTTTCATTTGATCCCTCTTATTTATTAGGCTACTTATGTTATTATCAATACTAATGACTTGTATCTCTTTGCTACTCATTGACTCAGCTGTTGGGTCAAATGACTTAGAGATATTTACCAGCTGTAGTTCCCGATCCTTGATCTTTTCTAACTCTTTTATGGCTTCTAGTCATGATCAACAAAAATTGTACAAACCACAAGCTTCTTGAATGGTACTCTATATACCTATTATTTCATTGTCTAATAGAGTTTTATCATTTGCTAACATGGTCTTCAATTCAGCTAATCTCATCTCATTAAACTCTTTTCTGACTTTTGTCTTTGTAGATTTTTCAAAAGATTCAAAATGATTTCTGATTGATTTTATCATACCTTTGAGTTGATCAGCTGATGATAATGATGTATCTTTTTGGTATTCAGGCATCAAGTTCTCCAACACATCAGATGCTACACCAATGAGCTCATTGTCATGTATATGTGTTTTCATCATGCCTTCTTGTGCCTTTGCTTGAACAATTGACACTAGTTTGAATTTTTGTATAGGAGACATTGAGTCCAAATTTATTGGTCCCTGCAAAAATTTAGGCTCATCCAAGACTTATTTTTCTCTTTCCAAGAATTCCTTGATAGACTCTGTAGTGTCTCTTGCTATACTAAAGACTTCTTCTTGGTTTTGTTCTAATGGATCTAAATCCATGGCCTCATTTGCATCATCCTTTTGTTCCAATACAAAGATCTCCTTAGTTTGTTCCTCTTCTTGATCATCAGCTTTGTTTTGCTTCTCATTCTTCTTCTTGTCTGTTTGGTCATCAGTTTGTTGTTTCAGAGGAAGACTTATCTCAGTTTGATCCTTATCAGCTGTATTTAGACCATCAGTAGTAGGGGTCTGACCTTCATTCTCCTTTAACTCTTCATTATTTTTATATAACCCTTGATCCATGCTGACTTCTAGAATAATTATGTCATCTCCAACACCTATTTCTTCATTATCATATATTGTTGGAAGATGAAATTCTTTAAACACTTTCAGAGTGATTTCCTCACTCTCCTTGACTACTTTCTCAATGTCATCTAACATGAGAGTGTTCATCCTCCTCTTTGTTTTAAATTCTTTATGCAGCACTTTAGAGACTTTTTTTTTTCTTCCAATGTGATCTCCAGACATAACTTTATCAGTGTATGCTCTCTGAGTTCAACATCCTTAGCCATAGAAGCTTCCTTTCTTGTAGACATTATACTTCCCAAACTATCTAGGAGATCAGTAATTATCCCAATGAGAGATTTATTATATATATCCAAGTATTTGACAACAACATTCTCAATGATCCTTTTATCTACATCAATATAATCATCATACACTTGGGTAATAGGATTTAGATTGCCATCAATTGTAATGGCCTTCAAGACTTCTTCTAGACTTATCACAAGTTCTTTAGTCTTTGCTTTCTTTCTCTATTTACCCTTACCAGATGTCTCCTCCTTTATGGCATCAGAGGGTTTGCCTTGCTGAGAACCAAAGGGTGGTGCATTCTATGCCTTCATCTTCTTGACCTCTTCATTGGTCTTAGTTTCCTCATCATCAATTGTACCAACACTGACATACACTCTCTAACCTTTGGTCTTCTTCCTTTTACCTATTTGCATTTCTACAATTGTTGTGGAGGGAATACTAAAACTTGTACCTCTTGTTCTTCCTTTTGGTACTGCAGGTGCCTCTTGTTGCATATCATGAACTTCTAGAGCTTTATTAGCTTCCTTCAAATTTTCATTTGTTCTTGCCCTTGTTTTAGCAACTTCTTCTTTTGTAATCCCTATTCTCTGGGCATATTCTTCCACCAATTTCCTCATCTTTTCTGGGTTTATAGTTTCCTTAGTTCAACATGGACTTTTACAGATAATTCTTCATAAATGCCAAATCTTGACTCAGAGGTATCCCTAGGTTTGCTTAACATGAGCTTGGTATAACCATTTAGCAGATCCACATTTGATAGGGAGGACTCTAGGCTGCTTGCTCTGCATCCTGTAGGTGTACAAGACTGTTTGACAACTCTATCCTTCCTACCAATTCAAAGTGCTAAAAGACATCTTTCTACACAAAAATGTCAACTTAATCCTCAACTCCTTGCAGAGATGGAAAAATCTATTTCTCTGCTTGGTGTAGGACACATACCTGATCCTCACTGCTTCCAAAATACTGCCTCAATGGCACATAACTTTCTAAGCCCATTGCCCACCCTTCTCACTCTGTTCAAGGGTCTGGACTACTTGGTGCTCACTTTCTTTCTCTCTATTTTCCACCCCTGCAAATCTATTTTCCTACTTGTTTATCTAGCTGGACTCCTCATTGAGCTCACCTAGAACAAGCATGCATTACCTCTAGCTGGCAATCTAACCACCCCACAAAAGAAAAACAAACAAAAAGCATGGCTTTGCTTGATGACCTCCATAATGTACAGTGGGACTTGAGGAATCATCAAAACAGAGTCATGGTTTGCAAAAGAGAACAAAATTGTAGAAACAGAAATGACTAATCTACTTCAAAATAGTAAACTAAAAATAGAAAAGAAATACACAAACTGGTCGAACTGCTGAATTTGATTCTTATTCAAAATTTTCCCTTACATCAGAATGCTTCTCAAATCAAAATCTTTTCTTCCTCCCTTCTTATAGAAAGAATTCTACATTTTTATATGTATTCCATGTCCATTACAGGACGGTTCAATTTCCATACCGGTTGGTATTCCAACTGTCGGTTCAACTCTGTATTTTCTTGATTGTCAGCCAAACTCACCATGATGTCTCTCCGACATATTGTATCGGCAAAACTGATGACTATCGGCCTAGCCTAAGTCCCTTCCGCCGATATATCACCTCACCCCGATGACCTTTGTATCCCGTAGACTCCCATCGGCAAGAGCTACCAACGTCAGCGTAATTTTCTTTCCACTCACCGATCTTAATTCTTACACCAATGCACACTTTGATCTGTTGACCATCGGTAAGACTTAGTCTATAGGTCGGTGCTCTTCAGGTCATCTCGATACTTTTTCCTTATGCCGATGTGCTTCCTTCATACTTCTCTATCAGTGTGACAATACATCATCGGCGCAAGAAATGAAGCTTGTGCCGATGCCTTTTATCACCCTGATACATATTCCATTCGCTGAACCATTGAACCTCAACAATGGTTCAATCGTAAGGTTCAACAATGAGGTTCAACCTCCAACAAAATGATCGGCGATTCCAACTCCACTATTCAATATGAATGAACTTGTTGAACCATTGAACTTCAACAGCAAGGTTCAATGTCAAGGTTCAACTGCAGGGTTCAACGAAAAGGTTCGACGGCAAGGTTCAACCGCGGGGTTCAACTGAATGGTTCAACTGCAAGGTTCAATGGAATGGTTCAACTGGAAGGTTCAACGGAATGGATCAACTGCAAGGTTCAACAGAATGGTTCAACTACAAGGTTCAATGGAATGGTTCAACTGCAAGGTTCAACTGTTGAACAAATGCCGAACACCTTCAAACATACATTCACTAACTTGAATTCCACTTGGCACAAAGGCCGATCAAAAACAAAATGCTTCTCCCGTCAATGCATTTTTTTTTTTAGAAAACTAGAAAAACTCCTAAGGCAAAACTACATGCTGCAAACTCAAAATTGACAAACCAAAAACTATGTACGGCTGCATTGAGCCTTGGTGCTCCTGCACCAAACTCCCCCTATGCGGAAAGAAGCTAGGTCACCTCCGGTGACAATGAGGTAAAATCAATGCCCCTCTTTTTGAACTCTGACTCTGCAACCCAGGTAGCTTCTGCTTCAGGCAACTGCTTCTACTTGACCAAATGCTCCATGTAGACACCATGTTTGGTTTCCTTCTGTACTCGTGAATCTAGTATTCTTTCTGCCTGTAGTTTGGGTTGTAATGGCAAAGTCACATCTTTGACTGTCTGTTCCTTCGCTGAAATGGATCCATTTTCTGCTGATTGAGGACCCCTGTATTGCACCAGGTCTTGGACATTAAACACTGGTGAGATTGCCAAGTCTTCTGGCAATTCAATTCTATAGGCATTATTCCCATACTTGTTCAGGATTCGGCAAGGACCAATTCTCCTCATATGCAGTTTGGTTGGCATTCCTTTCTGCATTCTAGCTTTGTTCAAGTGCACCATAACCAGATCACCAACCTCAAACTAAATATCCCTTCTGTGGGCATCTACTCTGTCCTTGATCTTCTGTGTGTTCTCTGTCAAGGTTTTCTTCACCTACTCATGCACTTCTTTCATGGATTGTGCAAAATCTTTTGCATGTCCACTTCTGTTCCCCATGTTTCCCATATTCCTGATCTCACATACACCTCTGGGATGCATTCTGTAGACTATTTCGAATGGACTCTTACCAGTAGTCCTATTTACACTGTCATTATAGGCAAATTCTACCTAATGAATCACAAGATCCCAACTCTATCCATATTCTTTGGTTATACACCTTAACAGGTTGCCCAATGTCCTGTTTACCACCTCTATCTGACCATCTATCTGTGGGTGATATGTTGAACTGAATGACAAATTTGTTCCCAATCTCTGCCATAATGTTTTCCAGAAATGCCCCATGAATTTAGCATCTCTGTCAGACACAATACTTGCTAGAAGTCCATGAATCCTTATCACTTCTCTGAAAAACAAGTGTGCTATATGATTGGCATCATGAGTCACTTTACAGGGAATGAAATGACTCATCTTGCTAAACTTGTCCACAACTACATATATGCTATCATAACCAGTCTTAGTCTTAGGCAAACCAACTACAAAATCCATACTTACACATTCCCATGACCTGGAAGGAATGGGTAAGGGTTGGTACAATCCTGCATTTGAAGTGGTTCCCTTGGCCTTCTGACATACGATACATTGCTCTACATACCTTCTGATGTCTCTGTGCATCCTTGGCCAATAATAGAACCTTTGGACTAGGTCCAGTGTCTTGTTTAGACCAAAATGGCCACTTAGACTACCATTGTGCTTCTCCTGTATGAGATTTTCTCTCATAGATCCTCTTGGTACACATAATTGTCCACCTTTGAATAGCAATCCCTGCTGTAAGGTGAAATCTGCAAATTCACTGTGAAAGTGATTCTCAAAATCTTGACATATCTTGTATGCCTCAGCAAAATCTTCATCATCTCTATAGAGATTCTTGAAGTCTTCAACTCCAATGCTCTTCAATTGCACTTCCTGCACTGTGAGCAATCTTCTGCTCAAAGCATATGCAACTATGTTCAGCTGCCCCTTCTTATGCTTAATTGTAAAGGTATAAGATTGCAGGTACTCCATCCATTTGATATGCTTGCTACTTAACTTATCCTGTGAGTTTAGAAAACTCAGAGCTTGGTTATCTGTGTAGACAACAAATTCTTTAGGCAGGAGATAATGTCTCCACTTCCTCAATGCTTTGACTAGAGCATACAACTCTAAGTCATACGAAGAGTACTTACTCTTTGCTTCATTCAGCCTCTCACTGAAAAAGGCTACAGGTCTGTTTTCTTGATTTAGCACTGCTCCTACAGCTATATTACTTGCATCACATTCAATAGTAAATAGCTTATCAAAATTGGGCAACAACAAAACAGGTTGTGTTGCTACCTCTTTCTTCAATCTTTCAAAACTTCTATCTACAGCTGGTGTCCATCTAAATTTTGCTTTCATTCCACCCTTAATTGTATCCAACATGGGTGCACATATTCCACTGAAATTTCTGATAAACTTTCTGTAAAACTGGGCTAAGCCATGAAAACTTCTCACCTCTGTGGCTGCTCTGGGAGTAGGCCAGCTCAATATGGCTTCTACTTTGGACTTGTCCATCTTCAATTCTCCCTGGGACACCACAAAACCAAGGTATACCAATTCCTGCTTCATGAATTCACACTTCTCCAGATTGATGGTTAGTTGTTCATCATGTAATTTTTGCAAAACAGTATTTACATGTTCTAGATGTTCTTCCTTGGTCTGACTAAAAATTAGAATATCATCTAGAAAAACAACAAATTTACCAATGTAATCCTTTAGGACTTCATTCATGAGTCTCATAAAGGTACTGGGTGCATTTGATAGATCAAATGGCATAACAAGCCACTCATATAGTCCCTCTGTGGTCTTGAAGGCTATCTTCCACTCGTCACCTTCCTTGATTCTTATTTGGTGGTAACCACTCTTCAGGTCTATCTTGGTGAAATACTTTGCTTTTCCAATACAGTCCATGAGATCTTCAATTCTGGGAATTGGGAATCTATACCTTATAGTTATCTTGTTTATGGCTCTGGCATCTGTGCATAATATCCATGATCCTCCTTTCTTGGGTGCCAACACTGTGGGCACTACACAAGGACTAATACTCTTCCTGATCAATCCTTGATCTAGCAACTCTTGCACTTGCCTGGAAATCTCTTTGTGCTGATCTAGAGTCATCTTGTAAGGTGCCTTATTTGGCAAAGATGCCCCTGGAATCAGGTCTATCTGATGGCTTATTGCTCTCTGTGGAGGCAATGTGGTTGGTTTACCATCACTGATTATGCCTTTATACTTCTCTAGTATAGGCTGCACCTCTTTGGGAATCTCTGTCTTCTTGTCCTACTGTCCTTCTTTTGGTTTTACTATGATGGCATAACTAATACCATCCTCCTTAAGAGTACTTAGAAACTCTTTTCCACTCACAACCAAGATATTAGGACTCTTTGTCTGAACTACATATTCATCCTCCAATGACTGAATCTTATAGGTGACACCATCTTTCTGAAAAGAATAGGCATTCTTCTCACCATCATGTACTGCTTTTCGGTCATACTGCCATGGTCTGCCCAATAAGAAATGACATGCATCCATGCGTAGTATATCACATAATACCTTATCCTTATAGCCACCTATACTAAACTCTACCCAACTTTGTTCATTCACTACCACATGTTGACCCTTATTCAACCATGTGACTCTATATGGGTTTGCATGAGTAATTCTTTTCAAATTCAATTTCCTAACTGCCTCATCAGAAATAATATTATCAGTAGATCCTGAGTCTATGATAATTTTACATACCTTATTCAAAATCTTGCACTTGATTCTGAATAGTGCTCTCCTCTGGCTTGGTTTAGACTTTATTGGTTCCTTCATCAAGGTTCTTATCATCAGGCTCTCTCCATCTTCTGAGTTCAGATTGACCTCAGGTAACTGGCTGCTAGATGCATTATCTTAGACATAGTGATTTCTCTTATCACCTCCTTGAGAAGAGGATGTGGCCTTTTCTGGACACCTATACGCTGGATGACCAAGATTACCACAGTTGTAACACTTCATGTTGGTGAAATAGGATCCTCTGCCTGATCCTCCTGACCTTCCTCTGTTAGATCCTCTTCCTCTGTGGTTTCCTCTACCACTTGACTCCCCACTCTGCTCTGTGAGTTTGGATTCTGCTTGGGATCTATTGTCAGCATTCCTTCCACCAAAACCTCCTCTGTGTCCTCTGTTATCTCTGCCTCTTCCTCTTCCTCTGCTATTTGAGTCTTGTTTCCTCTTGTTCTTTTCCTCTACTTTTAGTGCCAGCTGATAGCATTTTTGCACTATTGTAGGACACAACAAACTGATTTCTTCTTGTATATTCCACTTTAGACCATTAAGGTACCTTGCTACCTTTATGCTTTCATCCTCCATTACTTTGGACCTCAAGCATAGCTTTTGGAATTCTTCAGTGTATGCACTGACATCTAATTCCTTCTGTCTCAGATTTTGTCTCTTCCTGTGCAGCTGTATTTCATAATCTTCTGGCATATATGCTTCTTTGATCTTAGCTACCATTCCCTTCCAAGTAGCTATGGGCTTCTTATCTTCTTTTGCTCTTTCAGTCTGCACAAATTTCCACCAGGTCAAGGCAGCTCCCCTGAGTCTGGATTTGGCCACCTTTACTTTCTGTGCCTCGCTTACACCATCACATTCAAAGTGATTTTCAAGTCCTTCTATCCACTCCATGACCAAATCTGGGTCCATTTTCCCACTAAAAAGTGGTACTCCTTCCAATGTTTTACCACTCATTGCTTCCAACACTTTCAAGAATGGTTCTTCTTCCAACTTAGGATCAGGTGTGGGCTCTTCATCTTCTATAGACACACCTTTCCCTTTATCCTCAGAATATTTAACTCTCTAGCTAACTTCTTCAGTCTTTTGCAACATTAAGCCTAGCTTACTCTCCATTTCTGCTAGTCTTTCTTGTAGGAATCTATTCTCCTCTTCTTGATCCTCAACCTTCTTTTCTAACTCTGCATTAGTCACCATTTTCTTGGATGAACTAACAAACTCACTTGAACTCGGTGATGACATACAACTCTTCTATTCCTATCTAGGAATAACCCAAATCTTACTGCTCTGATACCAATTTGATAGGGAGGACTCTAGGCTACTTGCTCTGCATCCTATAGGTGTACAAGACTATTTGACAACTCTAGCCTTCCTACCAATTCAAAGTGCTAAAAGACATCTTTCTACACAAAAATGTCAACTAAATCCTCAACTCCTTGCAGAGATGGAAAACTCTATTTCTCTGCTTGGTGTAGGACACATACCTGATCCTCACTACTTCCAAAATACTGCCTCAATGGCACATAACTTTCTAAGCCTGTTGCCCACCCTTCTCACTCTATTCAAGGGTCTAGACTGCTTGGTGCTCACTTTCTTTCTCTCTATTTTCCACCCCTGCAAATCTACTTTCCTACTTGTTTATCTAGCTGGACTCCTCACTGAGCTCGCCTAGAACAAGCATGCATTACCTCTAGCTGGTAATCCGACCACCCCACAAAAGAAAAACAAAAAAAAAGCATGGCTTTGCTTGATGACCTCCATACTGTATAGTGGGACTTGAGGAATCATCAAAACAGAGTCATGGTTTGCAAAAGAAAACAAAATTGTAGAAACAGAAATGACTAATCTACTTTAGAATAGTAAACTAAAAATAGAAAAAAAATACACAAACTGGTCGAACTGCTGAATTTGATTCTTATTCAAAATTTTCCCTTACATCAGAATGCTGCTCAAATCAAAATCTTTTCTTCCTCCCTTCTTACAGAAAGAATTCTACATTTTTATATGTATTCCATGTTCGTTATAGGACAGTTCAATTTCCATACCGGTTGGTATTCCAACTGTCGGTTCAACTTTGTATTTTCTTGACTGTCGGCCAGACTCACCATGATGTCTCTCTGACATATTGTATCGGCAAAACTGATGACTATCGACCTAGCCTAAGTCCCTTCCGCCGATATATCACCTCACCCCGATGACCTTTGTACCTCATAGACTCCCATTGGCAAGAGCTACCAACGTCGGCGCAATTTTCTTTCCACTCACCGATCTTAATTCTTACACCAATGCACACTTTGATCTGTTGACCATTGGTAAGACTTAGTCTATCAGTCGGCACTCTTCAGGTCATCCCGATACTTTTTCCTTATGCCGATGTGCTTCCTTCATACTTCTTTGTTGGTGTGACAATACATCGTCGGCGCAAGAAATGAAGCTTGTGCCGATGCCTTTTATCACCCTGATACATATTCCATTTGCTGAACCATTGAACCTCAACAACGGTTCAATCGCAAGGTTAAACAATGAGGTTCAACCTCCAATAAAATGATCGGTGATTCCAACTCCACCATTCAATATGAATGAACCTGTTGAACCATTGAACTTAAACAGCAAGGTTCAATCTCAAGGTTCAACCGCGGGGTTCAACAAAAAGGTTCGACGGCAAGGTTCAACCGCAGGGTTCAACCGCGGGGTTCAACCGAATGGTTCAACTACAAGGTTCAATGGAATGGTTCAACTGCAAGGTTCAATGGAATGGTTCAACTACAAGGTTCAATGGAATGGTTCAACTGCAAGGTTCAACCATTGAACAAATGCCGAACACCTTCAAACATACATTCACTAACTTGAATTCCACTTGGCACAAAGGCTGATCAAAAACAAAATGCTTCTCCTGTCAATGCATTTTTTTTTTAGAAAACTAGAAAAACTCCTAAGGCAAAACTACATGCTGCAAACTCAAAATTGACAAACCAAAAACTATGTACGGCTACATTGAGCCTTGGTGCTCCTGCACCAACATCCACTTCATACCCCATTGGCATAATCCAAATTATTCTAGGCTCAATAGCTTCCATCATACATTGATCTTTATTTACAATAAAACAAATACCATCTTTGTACTTTTCCACAATGGTTTTAGGGATCCTTTCACTAGATTGCATTACCTTTTGGAAGTGTTTGAAATAGCCCCATAGGGCTGAGTTTTGTGCATCAATATTTCCTATACTGCTCAACTGGTTTCTAATTTGTATTGCAACAATCTTGTCTACAGTCCAAAATTGTTTCTTCATGCCTGGTAACTCTTGCATAAAGTAGAAGAACAAGCATATAATTAACATACTAAACTTGAAGGGATATTTTCTTTCTTTTGTCTTCCTCAGGTTCTCCATTAATTGTTGTCAGAGCAGTTCACACAAGTCATTCTCTACATTTTTCTTAACCATTTGATAGGTAGTATATATGGAAGTACCAGAGAGAGTTCTCATGGTTTGTAAAGTAAGCCTTGTACCCGATCACCATGGATGCAAATCTAACTGCATGATCTTCAATATCATTGATTTTCAAAGCCCTTTTATCAAATTTTGCTCCTGTAACTTTCATCACTATATCATTTTTGCAGCCTTTAATATGGGCACTATACCAGTAGAGTTTAGTCATGTGACCACCCTTATGACATCTTTGGTGATCTTGAATGTAGAGTTAAGCCACATGAACTCATCATGAATTCAGCTTAATACATACCAGACCCATTCATCTTTTGCAAAAAATGGAAAATCTATATACTGAATGAGTTTCTTCTCCTCCAATGCCTTGTATTCTTCTTTCAAGTTAAATGTATCACCACTTAGATGTTTTAGATATAGGTTTGTGAGTTGACTACCTTTGTGTTCCTCTATGGAAACATGAATATAAGCCCTAACATCTTCCGCATGCATCACACCGAATGGAATCTCTAAAAATGCACCATTTGGATCGACATCTGTTGATTTGAATGGATGCTTCTTGAATTTTGGTTGGGCTCTCTCAGTTATATCAATCACTTGTGGTGTTCCTATTTTTTCAAATATTCAAATAAATTCACAGTAGGGTTTGAATCTAAATAATACCTCTTTTGTCAAATTAGGATTTTGCTTGATCTTGCCTTGAATTACTTTTGAAATCACTATAGTTACTTGGAATTTCACTTCAGTTTGCCTTAGACACTTGAGACCTTGAATGCAAAATGAATTGTCCATTGAATGAACTCCTTTTTAACCCTTTGTTTGTCTTGACCTAATCATCATAAATGCTATCTTTCAAAAAGTTGTCAAAACCTTCTCTATTAAACACAGTCGATTTGGGTTGCTCTGCATTGTTCTGCATTTGATGCTTTTCTTCTGAAAATACTTTCAAAAGATATATCAAATGAATCTTTTTATTATATCTTCATATCAGATCCCAGCACTAACTACCTGGCTAGGAGATTAGGATTTTTAATGCAGCTCCCCCCAATCCAAAGCTCCCAATTTACTTCCTGGAGGAAGTATCAACACCATAGGCTAGTGCGGATTCATCCTTGACTTTAATCACATCTTTCTTTATCCAAAATTTTCCCATCTCTTTCTTAGTTTCAACCAGATCAACCTTTTCCTTTCCCTTGTCATTCCTTTGTTCTATGTTTTTCCCTTTTGGAGAGTTGTTCCTTTTCACATTTTTGCTTCTACAAAATTTTGCAATATGTCTAGGTCTATTGTAGTTATAACACACAATATTCCTATGTTCTTGACTCCTTCCAATTAATGGATTCATCCTTGATCTACATTGGTTAGCCATATGCCCAAATCTATTGCATGCAAAGCACTTTCCATTGAAGGATTGAGTATTCCTTGCATAGTTAAAACCATTCCTAGCTAGACTTATGCATTCATTTGACCTATGACCAGTTTTCTTGCAATTGAAACATTGACTAGAGAATGATGGAACATTCTGATTTATTCTACTCCTACACTGAGTAGCCTTGTGACCAAACTTATTGCAATTAAAACAATAGCCATTGAAAGATGGGTACCTTTGAGCGTTTGGCTACCTGACCGGAGGTCTTCTAGGTCTTCTATCTGATTCTAGAACTGGCTGTCTTTGTTTTTCTTAAACTTAGTGTTTTCTTGGCCTAATTTTGAACTTTCTCCTTTTTCAAATCCCAAGCCTTGCTTGTCATCTGGACTCTTCTAACTTTCAATCAATTCTAGGTCAAGCTTTGCAGAGCTTATTTTGAATTTTTCTTTATAGCTATTAGTTGCTTCCAAATCATATTTCAAAAGTAACACATCTTTTCCCAGTTTTTCACATTCCTTAGACTTATCCTTCACAACCCGATTCAGATGTTCTTCAACCTTCATTTTTTATTCAACTAGCATAGATAGATTGTCTATGGTTTCATTTGCTGCTTTTAATTGTTCACTTAGCTCTTTCCTTCTATCCTAAGACTTATTGACTTGCTCCTTTAGTTTTAGAATGCAATCGTCAGCTTCTTTGATAATTTCCACCAAATCTTTGATATTTGCCTCAAACTTGTCAAGAGCAGCTTGTAGTTGTTCATCAATGCTACCTAGATAACTTGTTTTTGAAGAAGTAGGATATCTTCTTGTTGCCATGTGTTCATCTTTCCATATCTTCCTCAAGTTGTTAAGCTTCTTCCAAGGAACCTTGCTTTGATACCAATTGTTGAACACAATGGGTGAATCAATATTCTACAAAACCACTTCTTCACATGATCTATAATCCAATTACCAAATTCAATAACATGGAAGCAAACTAAACATAAGAACAACAACTATAAATTAATAACACAGAGACACTAGGATTTTTACGTGGAAAACCCAAATAGAGAAAAACCATGGTGAGTGTTAGTTCACAAAATGTTATGATAATAATACTAAATTACATGAAGGCTTACTGCCTTAGGGCTAACTTCCCAAGGACTCACCATCCAAGAAGTGCTCACTACTAAGAAGATAGAAGATAAGATAGAAGAGGGATTGGCTCACTACCAAGAGATGACTACTATAAATGCATCTACTAAATGTTGAGGTGCAGTTTCATTTACATCTTAGTATATAGACTCAAATGTCTTCATAATGTCTACTTTGCTTCACATATGTTTTGCTTTTCTACCCTTACTATCTTTTTCTGGTCATAAGACTACCTTAGATCACACACACATTAAATTCACACACTTATCACATATCTCTACTCCTCTAATGCTGAAATACATCAATTATATATATTCATATCAAGAATTATCTCACAATCAAGTCGGCAAGACAAACATGAAACGTGTATACAAATGTTATACCTTGTCGGCTTTAATTTGCAGACCCAAATGAACATAGAAAAGTCTTCATATAGGTCAGGACCAATCATTCCATCACTTAGATTGATTGTTCAAACAATATATCTTTTCTACATATAGATCTAACATACTTGTCGGCTTACCCCTTAAGTACCCACTTGACCAATTCAACTGTCGCATCATAACTTCCACTACAGACCATATGAGACTCTAAAAATCATATCCAACATTCATCATTGACCTCTTAACATACCTTTAGAACTGCAAGATATAATAGTCCTTTATAGAAAAATACAGATCTTGGAACTGTTGCTCTGTCACAGTGAGATATTGTCAAACTGGAAGCCGATACTAGAGAACTTGTAGAATGTGATCTATTGAGCTTTAGAATCTATAACTTTGGATTTAGGTAGTCATGGTATGTATCTTTTCTATCTCAAAACCATAAGACAAAATGTGCCACAATAGAGGAATGCATACCTGTTTACTCTAGTATTGTGCATTGTTCCTGACTTGACTTTGTCCGGACTTAGATATTTCACCATATGACTTCCAAAGGAGGTTAAGACTTGAACAATGGAACATGTGATCATTAGGTAGCTATGAAAAATATGCCTGAACTACATACAAATGTCTTTAACTATGGAGGCATACCATCTCAAACACTGTCACTTACTTTGTATAATGTATACTACCCATACTTAGTCATTTATTCTTGTAGAGTAAAGTCTCTTTGCCATGCCAGTAGAAACTCTTTGCCTTGTTTCCATCAATGACAATATTTGACATTCATTAGAGTAGTGTCTCTTGCCAACATGGTCTAAGAGATTAGATGATTGTAGTAATTCTTCAGATTTCAAACTAGTGTTTATCATGCTGACAGACTTTCCAAAATATGCAACACTATTCAAACAATAAGGCAAACCGTGTTTATGATGGTAACGGGGAATGTTGTCATAAGCACCCAAGAATTCAATTATCACATCATCCATTGAAAATATGTCTAAGGGGATCTCTCCTAGAGGAAAATTAGTGTCAATCATCTTAGGGAAGATCAAATTAAGCGTGGATATTGTATTCACATTAAGAGTAGGACATTTACAGGCTTTAGATTCCCTAAAAGGGTTATATCCAATACCACTTAAGTAATGTAGTGAAGTAGATTCTATAGGTACATGAATCCCCTATTGATTAATACCACAACCATTACCTACATAATCACAATTCTTATAAAGGATCTAAAATCCTCGACCATAGAGCAAAGCCATTTCTTTGGAAGAAGGTGGGGCTTCATACACTAGTAGAAATATGGAAAATAAATGACCAAGTGACTAGAAATTTTAGTCACGTGACCAAAATTCTACTAATTTTTTGCAACACAGCTATAACTGACTAAATAAATGAGTAATTTGGTCATCGAGTAAAAAACAAAACTAAATATTGTTATATATTATTATATAATATTATATTATTATTATATATATAATATATATTATATTATAATATAATATTATAATATTATATTATAATATAATATAATATTATAATATTATATTATATAATATTATAATATGGGCGCCAAAATTATACATGGGCTACCATATACATGTATTTCATTTAAATTTCACTTTTGGCGCTGGCGTCCATCTCCATTTCACTTTTGGTGCCCGTTTCTTCTCGTTGAAACCCTAAAGGTAAACCCTAACTTGAAAAGGCTCAAAATCCTAACTTATTTTGTTTCATATCCTTTTTATTTTCTTACTCTTATCAGTGTTGCTTTCTCTTTTTTGTTGTGAATGATTAGAGCAAAGCCAGGCTTAAAATTTCATCGTAGTGCAGTAGGTGGTGCGCTTAAAATTTCATCGTAGTGCAGCAATGGTAGGAATTGCAATAAAAGATGTGGTCATTTGGTGGACAACCCTCCTCCACCATGTCCCTCACCCTTCCTTATCTATTACCATCCAACATTAGACCAACAAGAACAAGAACTTCTTCTGATGAGACTTGAACTGCCAACCAGCAGCCTATAAAGAAGAGCATCAAATACCGTGAATGCCTCAAGAATCATGCGGCTAGCATTGGAGACCATGTGATCGATAGCTGTGAGGATTTCATACCTAGTGGTGAGGAAGGCACACTTGAGGTGCTTAAATGTGCCACCTACAATTGGCATTGTAATTTCCACCACTAGGAAGTTCCCATGATCTTGTTGAGAGACACCTCTTGGAGATTTGGATGGATGTTGATGGCACCCTTGCATCCACACTCATTGTGTATATCAGATAGCATTTTCACATAGTTGGTCCAATGCCCAGCTTTGTGCATAGAAATTCTTTATGAACTAAAGAGATGAGTAGCCAAAGTCCTACGCATCATGTTGTTTACATTGTTGTGCTTACATCATATAATTATTTTTTTCCTATTTTGTTTTCGTATTCTTATCCTAGCTTCTCTTTTTTGTTGTGAATGATTGGACCAGAGAAGAGAGCTTAAAATTTCATTGTAGTGCAGTAGGTGGGTGAGCATACAATATACATGTGTTGCTTCTCGTTGAAATCCTACAGGTAAACCCTAACTCGAAAAGGCTCAAAACCCTAACCTATATTGTTCCATCTCCTTTTTATTTTCTTACTCTTATCAGTCTCAGCTTCTCCTTTTTTTCTATGAATGATTGGAGTAGGGTAGGCTGCTTAAAATTTCATCGTAGTGCAGCTGGTGGGTGAGCTTAAGCTCTCAATTTGTTGATAATCCATGGTAACCCAGATGAGAAAAAAGAGAAAGGTATGCTTTTATTGTTACCCCCACCGCACGATATATTGAATTGGTTTCACTAACAAAATAGGTTAGGAATGTTTTTTCATTGAACAAAGTTGGAGTAAAATCACACCCACTTCAGTGCAATTAAGAAGGAATTCTTGAATAATTGAAGAAAATTTTTTTGTTTAAATTGATCAACATTGAGGGAAAAATACACCCACTTTTGTTGAGTTTAAAGTTGGGAAGATTACAACTGTAGTTCCTGAAAGAATTTGAACTCAAAATACAGTACCTTAGATGTGCTTAAATTTTATCAATTTAATATTGTACAGAACTCACATGCTCAAAGAAAGAATTCATGGAATAACCTTCACTTATAAATTTTGGCAAGTTAACAATGCTGTTGTGAATGGGACGATTATAGATTATGAAGCTCTTATGCATGCCCTACAAGTTTCAGGAGGGCATGCTGATATATTTATAATAATTTTACTTTGTAATTCAATTGCATTTGTATTCAACTAGAGTTTTTTTGGAAGAGCATGTACAGTTTGACAGTTGTATAGCTATATTTAGACATTTTTGTTGTAAAATACAATCAAAATTTTAAAAGATTATATCATATGAAAGGAGAGATTTTGGACAAACTGTCAAAATCTATATAGGATTATGATGATTTATATATTTAATTTTTATATGATTTACTTACACTAATGCATGTCATAGTATTGAAAGGGCACCATTAAATAGATAACTGTCATAAAAAAATTGCTTGACAGGCAAGGTCGACTGTCAAATTTAAGCCAGTGATTCACTATTTTTATGCCTTTTTGATTTCTTCAATTCTTCAATAAATGATGTAAAACAGCCAGTGGGACATTGAATGTAACTTCGATTTATCAGTGAGGCTTAATGAAGTAAATTTTTTTCCACTCATAAATATTGTGTTGTGGCTCCTCTTGATTTGTGATCTATTTGTGTCTGATCAATCATTTTGTTCAAGCATTTTAGTCTTCATTTCATGGTGCTTCTCTCAACATTTGAATATCTATTATTCTTGAAGTTTATATGCATAAATTTGTGAGGATTAAGTTAGATTTGATTTGTAACTTGAATCACTGATTCACCCAAATAAATGACTAAACCATGACTAAATAAATGACTACCATGACTAAAATAAATGACTACCATGACTAAATAAATGACTACAATGACTAAATAAATGACTACCATGAATAAATAAATGACTACCATGACTAAATAAATGACTACCATGACTAAATAAATGACTAGTTAAAAATAATCAATGACTAAATTAATGACTAAATATACTACCAAATTGATGATTAAATATACTACCAAATTACCAAATATACTACCAAATTGATGAATAAATATACTACCAGATTAATGCCTAAATATACTACCAAATAAAATTACTAAATTTGTTTAGTCATAAATTTGGTCACGAGATAAATGACTGGCAATAAACTACCAATGGTCATGTGACCAAACTAATGGTCACATGACCATTTTTTGGTAGTTTTTGTCATTTATTTCTATTTTTCTACTAGTGATAAGTCTCATAATCTGTAGTGTAAGTAAGAGTATTATCTGTATCTGTTAGAAAAGAGACTTTAGTATTTGAACAATGAGATGAGATCGATGCAACACTTGATGTCTCAGGAGCAAAGTTGTTAATTTTATACTCACCTGTAGAGGGAGATGAAAAATCTAACGAACCCCAATCATCACCAAGAAATGCATTTGATTGTTTTGATTCTTGTACAACATTATCTATAGTAGGAAGGGTTTGTTGGCAAGAGACACTATTTGGATTCATGAATGTTGTCATTAATGGCAACAAAGGTCATCCCACACATCTGCAGGACATGGTATGTCTCTACCGGAAATTAGAGTGAAGAATGTTGACGTTCGGTAAACAAGAACAGAGCATGTGGCAAGGTCTGACAGACAGGTCCGGATCTCTCAAAGGAAGTATCTTGGTGAAGTATGGATTTGGGGAAGTCAAGAGGAGTATCTTGACTGATAGATTCCAAGGTTTGAGCCTCCGGTGTAAAAAGGATAAAGAGATATGAATGTTTGAGTGTCAGGTTCTCATGTGACAGTGTGAATAGAGGAAGAACTGACTGGTAGAACATCAGACATTATTCCAGATGTGTTACTGATGTTGGTGAAGTTTATGAAGGCATGAATTGTGTTTAGCTGACATGATTAATGATTTCCATAAGTATATCATTGATCCGCATTACTTGATATGCAAGGATTTAGCTGACAGATCAGAGTTTGTGAAAAGACTAACTATTTTGGGTGCTGACTAGAAAGGTGATGAAATCACTTTTACAGATATATATATATAAGATGGATTTAGTTGTGAGATGTGGATGTGGTGTTGGTGTGCGAAGAAAAGTAGAAGAGCAGAGCTGAAGCAGTAAGAAAGGTCCGGTATGTGAAGGGAAAGCAGCATAAGTGAAAAGGAAAGATGAAGTGCAGCAGATCAGTGTACTGAGCCTAACCAGAACTGAACTCCAACATATGTGGATGCTTCCAATCAGTTCAAGTATTGTATAACATTCTTTTGTAGATAGTGTGTCTCTTTGTAGGCAGTGTGCCTCCTTTGTGAGCAGTGTGCTCAGGCAGTGAGCCCTAATTGGCAAGTGCCATTTTGTACTTCCATTCTTCTAACAGAGAAAACAATCTTGGGTTAATCACCCCATGGTTTTCTCCCTTAACAGGGTTTCCACGTCAAAAAAATTGTGTCATGTGTATTTCTGTTTCATGATTGTATTTGCTTGTTTTGAATTAATACAGCACTAATTATTAACTAAGTTCAAAAAGTAGAAATATTTAAGATAACTAATTCACCTCCCCTCTTAGTTATCAACAATTGGTATTAGAGCTAAGTTCCTCCTAACAGAGTCTAACAGCTTGAGGAAGATTTGGGAATCCAAATGGATGCATATGGTTTAAGAGAGCAACTCAAGACTACCCTTGATGATCTTAAATAGTCAAACTCTGAAGTCAATGAATTAAAAGAAAGACTCAAACAGGCTGATGAGTTCATGAGAGAACTAAAAGACAAATTAAGTCTCTCTATGAAAAAGAGAAAGGAGCTGCTTTAGCAATTGGCAAGACAGGGTGAAGCAAATGATGCAAATGAAGAGCTGAAGGAGAAAACTGAGTTGTGTGAAAAGTTATCAAAAGAAATCATTATGGTAAGACATGAAATGGAATCAGGAGTTATAAAGTTTACCCAAGAAGTTGAAGAGAAAAGAAAAACTGAAGATAATCTAAGGCAATCTCTCAAGGAGAAATCAAAAGATTGCCACAAGATGGATAGAATTATCAGACATCTTGGATCTGATCCTGAAGATGCTAAAGATAATGAAGAAAAACTTGAGGATCAAATTGTCTCTCTTAAAAGGGATCTTCAAATAGAAAATGAATATAAAGAGAAATTCAAGATAAGTTCTGCTCATCTTGAAGTTCTTCTTGGAAGTCAAAAGAGGGCAGATGACAAGTATGGTTTGGGATATGAGAAAGGAGAAAGCTCTAGATCTGGTCAAAAGACTTTTGGATCAAAAAATCTAAGGAACAGATTTAGAAGACCTCCAATAAGACAGCCTAATGCTCAAAGATATCCTTCCTTCAATGGATACTGCCACAACTGCAATACCTTTGGGCATAAAGCTAATCAGTACAAAAAGAGAATAAATTAGACAAATTCATCCTTCTCCAGACAATGTTTTAACTACAAAAGGTATGGTCACAAATCTCATGAATGCAGAAATATGCAAATGAACAAATCATTCAATGGTAGATACTTTAGATGCAATAGAATAGGTCATATGGCTAATCATTGCAGATCAAGAGGATATCAATCAAATATGCAAAGAAATGTTATTTGCCAAATCTGTAATAGATCCGGTCATACTGCAAAATTCTATAGAAGCAAGAATCAGGACAAAAGAGGTCCGGTATATCATTATCATAATCAAGATAAGGGTAAACAAAAAGTGAATACGGATGAAGTTAGGAATGAGATGAACAAGATTTGGGTGAAGAAAAGTTCAGAGATTGTAGAGGTTGGATCTGCACCAAACTCTGGTGCTGATATTCCTTCCAGAAATTAAAAAGTGAGCTCTGGCTCAGGGGGAGACACAAAGAAAACCTTATTCCCCCAGCCAGTTAATTGGTGGCACATGAGAGGCTGCGGATCAAAGGGTTTCTAAAGAAACATCTAAAGAAGGTCTGGAAAAAATTTGAGAGATCCGCAAAAATATTTGAAGAGTCTTCCAGAGAAACAGGTGTTTTCACAAGACTGGTCCAAGAGAAACAGAGCAACCAGAATAACTTAGGTCAAGCATTTATTGCAACATGACATTAGGGTTTGCAGAGCAATAAAAGGGTTTTCTCATTAATCGTTTGTTCATTCTACATTCAAGAAGAAATGAAAAGGAGCTCTGCAACTAATTTTCAAAAGATCAAGACGATTCTTCATACAGCTCAATCCAGATTTCATCGTGTGCCCTAAACTGCATAAAAGGTATTTTTCATTCTTAATTTTCTTCAGTAAGATTCCTTGATGATGGCTACTCCGAATATAGTAAAGATCTCTGCTAGACCTCACCCCATTTTTAAGAAACATCTATACAAATCCTTGGAGGTAGATCCCCTAGGAGCATTCTCTAGTGTTTCGCATGGCGTTTTACACACAGAAGACATTAGGGTTTACATACATGCCAATATTGAAGAGTTTGGGGAATTCAAACTAAGAGACATCTATCACAAACAATTGATAGATGATGCTTTTGAGCTTAAACTAGAATATAAGGGCATCCAGGAGAAGCATTTTGATCAGTTCATTCATTTCCCCTACTTTGAAGAAGATGAATGGGTCCGGTATGTTTTAAGTAGGGTGCATGATAACTTCCTTTGGCTGAATAGACCTTGCAAGATCACCAAGGAAGCAATTAGGGCAGTAACTGGTTTACATTCCTCCGGAGGAATTCCTGTCCTCAAATCTATCAAAAATAACATTGTCACAAAAGCCACCGGATCAAAATTTGATAAGAGGGCAATGACCATTGAAGATATTACTGACCCGGATATCAAGTATGCATCTATGATAATAGGATATAAGATATATCATTCCAGTAGGGAGAATTTAGTATCTAAAACTGCAGTATACACAGCCTATGAGATGCTGAGAAAGAATGCAGATTATGATCTCTGTGAACTTCTGTTGAGCCAACTAATGGAAAACTTATAGAAGATCAAAAAAGACAAGAAAAACTCCTTTAAATATGGTGGACTAATAATATGCCTATTTTTCTACTTCATGAATGAGCTACCCAGATCAAATGGATGGGTATGGCAAAATGATAAACTGGTAGCAATTCAGTTCAGAGATTACCTGCATGAACTTGGGGATGCTAAAGCAAGAAAGACAGCCCTGTGGGGATATTTCAAGAGTTTTCAGAACATGATGCATGCAAGAGAAAGGATTCCCCAGTCTCTTGTTGAGAAATACAAAGATAGTATGTTTTATGGTTGAGACTGATCAGTGCCTAATGGAGGCAATAGAACCAAGAACTCTATGGATCATGCCCATGGGATATGAAGTTGATGAACAAATTGTGGAGGTGCATGTTCAACACATGCTAAGTCAGCCAAAAGATCCAAAGACAGAAAGGTTTGAAACCTTTGAGGAGCTGAGTATAAAAATTTATGTTGAACTCAGAGAATCAAAAATTAAGAGGAAGGTGAGAAAAGAAGTAGAAAATATTGCCCAAGGCCTTGGCATCTCAAAGGAGGCATTTGATGCCCACAAGAAAAGGATGGAAAGGGCTGAGGAAAAGAAGAAAGAGGCAGAAAAGAAAAGCAAGGAAAGTGCTCCGGTAGAAACCTCAACCCAGACCAGATCATCAAAGAGATCTACACCTGTCATAGCCAAAATCTCAAAAACATCAAAACCAGAAGTTCAGGCATCCGGCAAAGGGGAGAAAAGATCAAAGACAAAAGCCACAAGGGCTTATGCCAGTCAAAGAGATGAAGAGGAAACCGAATCAGATGAGGAGATAAAGAAGCTGAAGAAGAAGAAGAAATCATCTGGTGAACCCTCTACCGGTCAAGGAGAAGAAGAGAAGGAAGAGGAATTTGCTAAAAAACCCACTCTATCCTTGGATGTTGTAGTAAAAGCAGTCACTGTGGATGGGAACCTGCAACCCTTAATAGAATTTTATGATGAATATGATGAAGCAAATAAAAGGATACTAGAGGAAGCCACAGTTTAGTTTTTGAACACTTACAACAAAGCTTTTATTGAAATAATCTCTCTAATTCCCAAAATCTTAGAGAAAAGGCTTGAAATGAGGAAGAACAATGCTCAAGCAAAAGATCTTGAGATCCAGGAATAGGTTGCCATTCAGCTCTTCCCTTCAATCACTCCGCAGCAAATGAATATGATCTTTAAAGAGTGCAAGGATGAGTTCCGGAGCAAAGCCAGGATGAATCAGCTCATGCTTGGTGAAACTGACAAAGTGGCAAAAGAGACTGAAGAGTTCCTCCGAAATACTCTTAAAAAGTTCAACATTCCCATCACAAAGGACTCTGGTAAAGACAAGGGCTCAGAATCCTCTATTCCGGAAGAGGTGGCTCATGAACAAACAAATATCTCTCCTCCAATTTCCCCTACCACTTCCGAATCTAAAGGAGAAGACAGAATACAGGAGAAAGAAGCAGGAGTGAAGGAAAAAGAAGTTGACAATACCAAGGTTGTAGAGGAAGAGAAGACCCCAACAGAGAAAACCACAACTGATAGTGGTAAGAATGTAGAAGGAGAGAAAGCTCCAAGGGACAGCCCTAAGTATGCAGAAGAGAAGAAACATCTATCTCTGACAAGAGACACTACAAAAATTGTTCAAGAATTCTTGAACAAAGAAACAATGGAGATTGATGAACCAGAGCTTCTACAAGGGCCATTTAATTTTGATTCTCTCTCTCCAGTACAGACAATGAAGATAGCTTCATTTGCAAATGTAAAGGTCAAAGAAAAACTCCCAAAGTCTCACATGGAAGACTATGAGTTGATAGAAGCTGCTTCTGGAGTGCTTGAAAAGATTATGCCCTTGGTTCAAAAAGATCCCACAGCCTCCACATCTGGTAATCTCAAAACTCTAGTCAGCAGTGTTAGTACACATTTTGATTCTCTAGAGAAGTCAGCTAAAGAAAAGGTCCGAAAGGAGTTTTTGAATAAGAGATTCTCAGATGTACAAGGGTTGATCATTAATGATAGAAGGACTATGAATATTGGGATAAAGAGCTTAGAAAATGCTCTTATAGATGGTGGAAAAGTATACAAATTTTGTATTTCTTGGTCCAAAGCAACAACAGAGATTGAGAAGAAAATAAAAGAGCAAGAGGATAAACTACTAAGTTCGTCTCAAAGTTTTGGTCCTCTCTCTTCCTCCATAGTCAGTCAAGAGTGTCAGACTATTGCAATCACAAATGCAATAAAGAATTTTGAGAAGGAAAAGAAGAACATAATTAGCCGGATGAGTGAACTCAGAAGAATCATTATCCCTAAGTTAGAGGCTATGCATGAGGCCATAAGTGATGCTCAGACTACCGCCCAAACCAATGATCCGACAGATCTTAAAAGGGTAGAAGCCTTTGCATTTTTGTTGAGTGGTCACATTTCAATTTTGGATAGAATGAAGCAAAGTTGGGCTACAGAACTCGTCTAATTGAAGACATCCTTTGCAGATATTTTTCAATTTATGTATGTAATATGTGGCTAAGAATAGTTAAAATTTTTGAAAATTTTGGTATGTGGACCCTACCCTTTGCCATTAATGTCAAAGGGGGAGTGAGGAGAAATGAAAAATGAAGAATCCAACTAAGGGGGAGCTTTGGAAAATGTATATAAAAATAGAGCATCAGCCAAGGGGGAGCATAGTGTAAACACTTAGTCATTTTTCACTAAGTGTTGCCATCAATGCCAAAGGGGTAGATTGTTGGCAAGAGACACTATTTGGATTCATGAATGTTGTCATTGATGGCAACAAAGGTTATCCCACACATCCGCAGGACATGGTATGTCTCTACCAGAAGTCAGAGTGAAGAATGTTGTGGTCCGGTAAACAAGAATAGAGCATGTGGCAAGGTCCAACAGACAGGTCCGGATCTCTCAGAGGAAGTATCTTGGTGAAGTGCGGATTTGGGGAAGTCAAGAGGAGTATCTTGATTGATAGATTCCAAGGTTTGAGCCTTCGGTGTAAAAAGGATAAAGAGATATGAATGTTTGAGTGTCAGGTTCTCATGTGACAGTGTGAATAGAGGAAGAACTGACTGGTAGAACATCAGACATTATTCTGGATGTGTTACTGATGTTGGTGAAGTTTATGAAGGCATGAATTGTGTTTAGCCGACATGATTAATGATTTCCATAAGTATATCATTGATCCGCATTACTTGATATGCAAGGATTCAGCCGACAGATCAGAGTTTGTGAAAAGACTGACTATTCTGGGTGCCGACTAGAAAGGTGATGAAATCACTTTTGCGGATATATATAAGATGGATTTAGTTGTGAGAGGTGGGTGTGGTGTTGGTGTGCGAAGGAAAACTGAAGAGCAGAGCTGAAGCAGTAAGAAAGGTCTGGTATGTGAAGGGAAAGTAGCATAAGTGAAAAGGAAAGATGAAGTGTAGCAGATCAGTGTACTGAGCCTAACCGGAACTAAACTCCAGCATATGTGGATGCTTCCAATCAGTTCAAGTTGTAGATTAGATAATGCAAAATGAGAGAAAACACCAAATCAAATGCAATAAAACAAGAGATTATACCTCACATGCACAACCTAATCCCATCAAGGGAAAGAAGGAGCCTTTGCACCCAAAAGAAGCTCCTAAGACTAAGATGATCCCTAGACTATTGATACAAATGTGAAATGCTCTTCAATTGTGCAACTCACTATTAACTCAAAGGTGATTTTGGCATGGTAACTTTGCATGAAAATGGATGATGAAAATGACTTGTGAGAGGTTGTATTTATAGACTTTTGGAGAGGATTTTGATCCAAGGGTGGAGATTGATTGGAGAGATCAATGGTGGTGGATGAAAGTGAGGTGGAGGGCCTAGATTTGATCTTGGAAGATGGAGGGCTAGGAATAAAAGTAAATCTTTTATTCATTTTTGGGAAAGGGGTGAATAAATGAGGTTGGGTGAGATGGATTATTTGTGAATTAAAAATTCACATGGGGAAGGGTAAAATGAATTAAAAATTCATTTGGGGAAGACTGGATATGACATGTGTAAGGGATGTGTAAGAGGAGTAAATGTGATGTGTGATTTATTTGAATTTTAAATTTGGGAGGTGTGGAGAGAAGTGCTAATGAGGATTTGACTTTCTTAATTAGGGTGATTAACCTAATTAATGTGGCTGGAATAAATTAGTAGAGGGATTAGAGGGGGGATAAGATTAATTAATTAGTGATTTAATTAATTAATCCTAAGGCTAGGATGAGGTAGGCTAGAGTAGGCAATTAAATAATAGCTATTTAATTGTCTAGGGTAGGGATAGGCTAATTAGTAGGCTGGATTAATTAGTTAACATGGTTTTAACTAATTAATTAGATTTAGGGAAAATGGGGAATTGATTTAATAAATTTTGCATATTTATTAAATCACTTGGCTAAGGTTTGGACTATTGAATTAATAAAATTAATTCAATTTTGGGGATAAAATGGTGTGGTTTTAGAAAATGAAAGGGGTGATTAATTAAATAAAAATTTAATTAATTAGTTGGAAAGGGAATTGGTAAGTTTAGGGATGTCAGGAGTCAGTTTGGTAGTCGAGACATTTTTAGGTGTCTACATTTGCCCCTCTTTGACGTGGCGTCAGGACCTAGGAGGGAAGTGGCATCAAGTCGAAGAAAAATATGCCCCAGCTGCCGGGAAGGAATGAGATGGATAGGGGATGCCCCCTCGAGAGGTTAGCGAGAAAATGAAGATGTTGCAGGTAAGCTCTCGAAAGGATGCGACAGGAGTGACAGTGGGAGAGGTGATGGAAAAAGATGGTGGGAGGAAAAACGGAGGAAAAAGGCTGAGATCTGCACCCTGGAGGGAAAAAGAAGGGATGGAAGGAGAACATGGCCCCCTATATTAGAAAAAGTGGGCCCAAACAATGCCACATTGGCACACTTTTGACCTTCTAGAAGAAAAGACAAAGGAGAGATGGGCAAGCGCAACCCACAGTTCCCGTGACTTCATCACATCTCAGAGCGATTTCGAGAGGTCGGGTGGTCACCCGAGGCTAGACCCCAGGTAGGGCCTAACCTGAACTTTGTGATTTTTTACTTTATGCACATGTTTTTGGGTTTCGAGATATGGGTTAGGAGCGTGTGGTGCCATAGACAAGGCGGATTAGCGCAATCCTGCGGATTAGCGCTATCCGCCAGGGTAGGGTAAGGCGATTTTGTCGCCATTTTGGAGGAATATTGGTGCCATTGTCTGGATTGGCGCCAAAGCTCAAGGCGAAGCAAATATGGTGTTTTGACGCCATGTTATGGGTAGAACGGCGCTATCATCTGGAATAGCGCCATAATGGGAAATAGCGCTATGATTAGTTTTAGCGCTAAAAGTTTAACTGAGGTGAAAATGAACTGCTGCACCATCATCTGGATTGGCGCAATATAGGGCGCGCAGTAGTGCCAATGTCTGCATTGGCGCGATACAGGGAGCGCAGTGGTGCCATTGTCTGTATTGGCACGATAAGTAGGGGAAAGTAGTGCTATTTTGAAAATAGCACTTAGGGATTGTCTGTGTGGGGCCACATGATTTGGGCCTATGAGACATTCAGAAGAAAAAGGTGTGGGGGGAAAATAAGGTTGTATCTAATGAAGAAGTGGTGGATGCAGGATACACGGCAGTTTATACTGCAGTCGCGAGAGCGACAAGTGCGATCCTTGATGCCATTGTTTGATGAGGCATGGCGACCTTGACTTGCGAGACAGGGGCTTTGGACGGTGGTAGCGATGCCAGTGCTGCGAGCTCATAGAGCTCTGATGATGGCCGCAGTGGAGCGATACCGCAGCGAGACTTCGAGCTTTCTGCTGCCAATAGGAGAGATGACTATCACACTTGAGGATGTTTATCGCATCCTCAAGCTACCGATTCATGGTTGACGTGTGAGGTATGACACGAGGAGGGGGCGGATTGCGTTGATCAGAGTGTTCAGAGCAGAGCACGTGGTGTTTTCAGCAGACGGGAGGGAGATGGATTATGATAGGACGCTGGCGGCGGGTGCAGATCCCTTTGCCTTATATTTGTGTGTGCTGATTGGAGGTGTGGTGCTGCCGGATAGGCGAGGCAGGGGTTTTCCTGTGGGCTGGGGTGGGATGATAGAGGGGATGGTGAGGCATGATACTGTCTACGCATGGGGGCCAGTGATGCTAGCACAGCTGCTTCACGAGATGCACACGGTCGCCTATCTTCATGATAGGGCTTTATCTGCTGGGGTTACGCTGCTACATATATGGCTTTGGGAGCATATCCCTGTGACTCAGCTGACATGCGGTTATTATCGGCGCCTGTTTGAGGCGTTTATGTTTTTGTATTAGGATGCACTATATACCTATACTGGACAGGTCCGCCACTGGTGGAGGATACTGGATGACGTGATTAGCGTGGTATACCGTCCATATATTGATTGTGAGGAGTGGTCGGATGATGTGACCCATCTCCCGTACACATTTCAGTAGAGATTTCTTATGGGTCGTGCAGACCGTACTATAGAGATGTACCTACCCTCATGGGTGATGCGGCAGTTTGGACGGGTACAAGATGTGCCTCAGCAGATGGCGATATATTGCGCAGACACCGCGGGATACAGCCTATTGGCCCACAGCATTACAGCCACAGGTTGCGCTGAATGACTAGGCAGCACTTCGGCCAGTTCAGTGGGATTGGAGGAGCACAGTGATGGATGCAGGTACTATGCCTGCTTATGATGTATGGTGGTAGATGCATCAGCCCACGCGATTGATAGATCTGATAGTGGCATTATCAGAGGATGAGGGAGATGGGGATGGAGATGATCCAGATGGGGGTGGGGATGAGGTCATTGTAGATTTCATTGTGGAGGTGATGGATGATGGGTCAAAGAGGGTGATCGCTAGAGATGGTCAGCTTGTGGATGAGGTGGCAGCAGCGGTAGCGGGATAGGGGCCAGTGGGGTAGGAGATTCCAGCACAGCAGGTTCCAGCACAGCAGGTTCCAGCACAGCAGGTCCAGGCTAGGGGCGGACGGCAGGGTAGAGCACCACGACGACGCGGTGGACAGCCGAGGACAGAGCAGGGTGATCTATCCCCATCACGGGTGGAGCAGCTGCAGGTCGGTAGACATGATGCCGAGGCAGGGAGCTCAGGGGTAGGGATGGAGGCAGAGGTTGAGAGGCTGACGCCTCGGTGATGGTCATGGGAGGAAATGGAGGAGATAAAGATACTATGTGCTCAGGTGGCCCGTTTAGAGGAGGCGTTGGGGCACCGAGAGGCTGAGTTGGGACAGCTGTAGGGAGTAGATGTGCGGTTGGTAGTGTTAGAGGCTCAGTTGGCTCAGGCCAGAGCATAGGCTATGGGTGGGGGGCTTGCCCCGATCTTGGCAGAGATGCAGACTCAGCTGGCTCAGGCTCAGACACATGTGCATCAGATACAGGGGTAGTTGAGCCAAGCACAGGGACAGGTAGCTCAGGTACAGGGACAGGTAGCTCAGGTACAGGGGGAGCTAGTAGAGGCCAGAGCACGAATGAAGTATTATCGGGGGTTATACTATGCAGCCGTACCTACAGCGCAGCGAGCACCGAGTTATAGCTAGGTCAATAGATCGGGGGCGTCGAGATCACATCGATCTAGATCTATTCAATCGGTTCAACAGATGATGCCCCCTCCCACATATGTGCCTTAGCAGGATCCTCAGGTACTAGTAGCACCATAGCCACAGCCGCCGCTAGGATCACAGGCTCGACCAAGGTCATCATCTCCTACCCCCTCAGAGAGAGGATCCTCGATGTGATAGTTCTACCATGATAGCCCTTAGAGGCATTGTATCAGTACACTTTATTTTTTGATGATGTGAGCGATGTACATTTTTTTTGTGGTGATTATATATGATGCGAGACTTCTGATGGCTTATGATATTCTATTGTGATGATGCTTATATGATGGATGCACATGTTATATTTTATATGTTGTGGATGTATGATGTTTTTTCAAATGATGTGTGTGATTTGGTGGATGCAATTATGTTTTTGTGATATATGCATGGTGTTGTGATTTTATGGACTATATGATGTAACTAAATATGCAGATTAACAAACATTTATTATGGATGAAAATGTATGGGATTATGTTATATGCCACTAGTTGTTTTAATGGTGATGTTGGTGATGTTGTAATGCAATTAAATGTTTATGAGATGTTGATATGTATGGAATGCAATGTGAATATGCACCTATGATATAATGTGTAATGATATGCAGCTGAAATGAATTTACTTGTGTTTTATGCAAACTTAAATGGATTTAAAATGAACCTAAAATGAGATGCAAATGGATTAAAATGAACCTAACATGGGATGCAAATGGATTAACATGAACCTAAAATGAGATGCAAATGGATTAAAATGAACCTAACATGGGATGCAAATGGATTAACATGAACCTACGATGAGATGCAAAATGGATTAAATGAATCTACAATGAGATGCAAATGGATTAAAATGAACCTATGATGAGATGCAAATGGATTAAAATGAACCTAATATGAGATGCAAACGGATTAAAATGAACCTAACATGAGATGCAAACGGATTAAAATGAACCTAAAAGGATATACAAATTGGTGGTGACATGTAGTTAAATGATATGTGCTAAATGCAGTATCGGTGATAGGTGGTATGCAAACTAGGTGATAGGTGAGGTAGCCTAATCCTGATACACATGATGTTCCTTGTGTTGACCCTAAATGGTGAGACTGTGGGAGAACGTGTTAGGTGTTGGAGATGATAGGGGTGAGAGCATCTAGGGGATGGCGGTGGGGGGATTGGAGGATGGTTAGGTCATAAGATACCACATCATTGAGGGGGGGGGTTTGGTTTGGTTCAAGATGTGTTAAGTGGAGATAGGTTGGGATGATGGGGGGGTTGGAAAGTGTCGATCAAATCTAGGCCGATATGGGATAGGTGACTGAGTGATTAGGATGATGATGTTGAGCTAGTATCAGTAGTTGTACAAAATTAATTGAGAGCATTTCTTAGTTTAATGTAGCAATGTAGGATACAATTCACGAAGGTATGAAATGACCTAGGTGATGATGTATATCCGACAATTGCATGGACTAGACCCACAAACAATAGGTTGGTTTCATGCATGCCCAATGTAGTATAATCTTGTCTAGTAGAGGAAGGGGACTCATAGCAGTGAGTGTGAATAATGCATATAAGGTGTTGATGCCTATATATGCAAAATAGGACTCATCATGCTAGAACCGACCTGAACTTCAAGATATGAATACTATTCTTGGAGTAATGAAACCAATCCACAAGCATAGCATACTGAAACAATGACTATGTCTACTCCAAGGGCTATCCGCTATGTACCATGATATAATGAGATCAAGGTAGCTTTGGAGATTACTTGGAGTGAGACAAAAAGATAAAAATCAATAAGCAAAAAGACCAACGAAAGATACAAATAGCCTTTGTGTGCTCTTGCCAAGAGATGTGATGATAGAATGATAGATTTTTGTCCATTGTAGGAAAGACATATCCTAGGACGTAGATCTGTTTTTGATTGGAGAGTTTGTGGAAGATGGGCAAAAGAACATTCGGGCCAAATGGAAGATTATAGTTGGTATATTGCTTGATGATTTTTGCACGAGGGACCATGTTTCAATGGTATGTGTAGCATGCATATCGTTTCGTAGATCTAGAAAGCTCAGTGAGTGGGAACCATCCCAATGCGTGGGATGGGCATCTTAGATACCTGAGTACTGGAAACATCCTTCGTATTCCAGACTGCCTACATACCCTGTGTCCATGAGATCAAGGTACTTTTAAGATGCAGGTGAAATGAATATATAGTTCTGGCAAGACTTGATGATGTGGGAATGATTGGCAATGTGATGTGATGAGGGTTGAGGCATGGCTGATGATTGTGGTGGGATGCGAGATTGATGCATGGGGTGATTATTTTTGGATTTTCTAATTTTATGATGTTTTTGGATTTTTTTTATTTTTTGATGTTTTTGGATTTTTTGATTTTCTAATGTTTTTGGATTTTTTGATTTTCTGAACTGTACAAAGGAGAGCTTACAAGGATCCTTGTTCCCTGGGTGGGGTTGTGGGTGGGTAAGGTAGTGCGGGATGGGCGAACAAACTTGATGTTTCAGAATTTCAAGCCATGGGATGTGTGGGTATGGAGTGTTATGTTGGAAAGAGGACTTATTAGATGGTAGAACCGGCTATTACGCATGGTGCTTGGAATAGGTTTTCACCATGATACTTATCCAAGGCGTTACCGAGGTGATTTTCACCATTAGAAGTTTTTATTGCACTCTAATTTTTTTCTTTATTTTTTGATTTTTTTTTTAATTTTTTTTTTTGGTGTTTTATTTTTTTGCATTTTTTTATTTTTTGACTTGTGGTATTAGATGGGTTATGCATAGAATCACTTGAGATGCAAGATGTTCATTGGCTCATCGAGAGGCTGCCCCTCGGGTGTTGCAAGCTGATAAGCTCCTGACCCATAGTCGGTGGTGATGACAAAAGGTCCTAGCCAATTAGGTTCAAATTTTCCTTGCTTTGGACGCTCTTGCAGGGTCTTTTGATTTTCCATTAGGACCAGGTCACCTACCTCAAACTTTCTAGTTCTGATCTTTTTGTTGTAGCTTCTTCTGAGGTGGTTTTGGTATGCTTGTAAGTGATTTAATGCATTCAGGCATTTCTCATCCAACAATTCAAGTTGATGCAACCTTGCGACGCGATAGTCTTCATCAAAGATAATATTTTGCAATGATACTTGGAGGAACGGGAGCTTGACCTCTATAGGTAAAATGGCTTCTGATCCGAATACTAGTGAGTATGGAGTGGCTCCAGTAGGAGTACGGATGCTAGTGCGGTAAGCCCATAGGGCGGGGTTAAGTTGGAGGTGCCAGTCGCGGCCAGCTTCATTGACTATCTTCTTTAAGATGCGGAGGATGGTTTTATTAGAAGCCTTTACTTGACTGTTTCCTTGGGGGTAATATGGTGTGGAGAAGCGGTGTTTAATGTCAAACTTTTCCCACAAAGTGCGAACTTCTTGGTTCTTGAATGGCTTCCCATTATCAGTGACAATGGAATGGGGGATACCGTAGCGGCAGATGATGTAGTGGAGAATGAACTTAGAGATTTGGATGCCTGTGGTGAAGGTGAGTGGTATTGCTTCCACCCACTTTGTGAAGTATTCTGTAGCAGTGATTATGAATTTATGGCCGTTGGAAGATGGAGGATGGATTTTACCTACGAGGTCGAGTCCCCACTGTGAAAAAGGCCATGGCATTGTGATTGGTTGTAGCTCCTGTGCTGGTGCGTGGATGAGATCGCCGTGCTGTTGGCATGGGAAACATTTTCTGATAAACTGATGTGCATCTTTGTCCATGGTGGGCCAATAATAGCCAGTTCTCAGGATTTTCTTAGAAAGAGCTGGTCCACTTGAATGTGCCCTGCAAATACCTGCGTGTACCTCTTCCAAAGCTGCCTCGGCTTCCCTAGAGTCTAAACATCATAGAAGCGTACCATCAAGACTCCTTTTGTAGAGGGTGTCACCTACAAGGATGAAATGGGAGGCTCGACGGATGAAGGATTTTTTCTGTGATGGGGATAGGTTGTTGGGGAGGATGTTATTGTGAAGGTAGAGGTAAGTTTCCTGATACCAGGGGGATAAGGGACCAATGATTTCGCACACTAGTTCAGATTGGGGAACGTCATATGCTGGATTGGGGAGCTCTTCAATTAGGAATTCGCATTTCTTGCTGCCTTGCTTTATGTCAACCAGAGATCCAATGGTGGCCATGGCATCTGCCGCTTTGTTGTTTAACCTTGGGATCTGTTCAAAGTGGATGTCACTGAAATAATCTTTAAAGTCATCGACCATCTTCTTATAGGGAAGAAGCTTATCGTCCTTGGTTTTATATTCATTATTGACTTGCCCGATGACTAGTTGAGAGTCGCCATACACAGTTAGTTTGTCTATTTTCCATTGGATGGCCATTCAGAGACCTGTGATGAGGGCCTCATATTCTGCTACATTATTGGTGCATGGAAATGTGATTTTGAATGATTTAGGGATCATGTCACCTTGAGGGGTAACAAACAGGACACCGGCCCCCGAGCCTCTGTGAGTGTAGGATCCATCAAAATACATCTTCCATGTATCTGTGGCTGGTGTGATTGTCAAGATGGCCTCGTCTGGAAATTTTGCTATTGTAGGATGCTCTGCTTGAATAGGTGCCTCAGCCAGTTAATCTGCTATGACTTGTCCTTTGATTGCCTTCCTCTCTGTGTATTCTATGTCAAATTCGGTGAGAATCATGACCCATTTTGCCATCCTTCCTATGAGAGCTACTCTATTTAGAAAATATTTGAGTGGGTCGATCTTAGTAATGAGCTTAGTCTTATGATTGAGCATATAATGTCTTAACTTTTGTGATGTGAAGACGAGGGCCAGGCATGCTTGTTCAATTTGTGTGTAGTTAAGCTCATAGGAAATCAAGGTGCAGCTAATGTAGTAGATGGCTCTTTCCTTTCCCTATTCATCGTGTTGTGCTAACAAAGCCCCAATTGCTATGTCGGTTGTGGAAATATACAAGAGGAGGGGCTCTCCTTGTCTTGGTGGAGATAGAATAGGGGGATTAGCCAGATATGCTTTTAGCTGGTCGAAGGCATCCTGACACTGAGTAGTCCAGGTGAAAGCTATATCTTTTCTGAGGAGATGCTGGAATGGTTGGCATTTGTCAGCAAGTTGAGCAATGAATCGGCGAATAGACTGTAGTTTACCCTGCATGCTTCTCAATTGTTTTAAGGTTTTAGGAGGTGGCATTTCAATAATAGCCTTGACTTTTGCTAGGTCCACCTCGATTCCTCGTCTAGAGACTATGTATCCCAATAATTTGCCTGAAGTGATGCCAAAGACACACTTTTTTGGATTTAGATGAACATTATATTGCTCTAACCTGTCAAAGATTTTGGCTAGCACATCTAAGTGTTCTTCTTGGGTCTTTGATTTGCCGAGTAAGTCATCAACGTAGTCCTCCATGATGTGGTGAAAGAGGTCATGGAAGATGACAGTCATTGCTCGTTGATAAGTAGCTCCTGCATTCTTTAGGCCAAACGGCATTACTACCCAACAGTATGTCCCCCATGGGCATATAAAGGATGTTTTGTGCTGATCTTCTTCGGCAATTTTGATTTGATTGTATCCTGAAAAGCCATCCATGAGGGATAGCATCTCATGCCCTGCGGTAAGATCCACGATCATGTCAATGTTGGGAAGGGGGAAGTCATCTTTCGAGTAGGCCTTGTTGAGGTCTCTGAAGTCAGTGCAACAACGGATTCTACCATCTGGTTTAGCAACAGGTACTAGATTCGAGACCCATTCAGGATAATCAATTGGACGTATGAACCCCACATCTAGTAACTTTTTAAGCTCTACTTTGACAAGAAGGGCCACCTGAGGATTCATCTTTTGGAGCTTCTGTTTGACTAGTTTAGCATCAGAACGCACTGCAAGATGACGTACCACCAAAGCAGGATCTAGCCCTGGCATGTCTGCGTAGGTCCATGCAAAGTTGCGATTTCTACGTGTGAAGAATGCTAAGAAGTCCTCCTGTTTGAACAGGATGAGAGATTCTGCTCGATATGTGATTTTCGGCTCTTCCTCTGTCCCTAGATTCATTTCCTGCACTGGTTCAACCAAGATGGGTGATCTATTAGGATATACTTTATCTATTTCAGGGAGGCCCATGCTTCCATCTCCTGGTGCCTCATGGAGGTTTTCACCAGGAGATACGTCCTTTATTTATACTTTTTTAGGATCTGACACTGCCATGGAACGGTTTTCACCATCAAGATCCATTTTTTGTTTTTGTATTTTTGCGACTAGAAGCAAGGGTTGTCTCCCCAAAATAGGCAGCTGGATTGAGTTCCATGATGTATCCAGCTCGGTGATCTCCCAAGGGGAAGTTGTCTCTTACTCCCATCATTTCAGCAATGGCTTTGTCATTAGGTGCGATATCCAAAATAGGAGGTCCTCGTTGGTCTTAGTTGATGAGGTCAGGGTATACTAATGGTAGGTCATTGGGTGATGAGGCGAGAGTAGTGACAGAGTAGATGGTGCAAATGGAGGAGGCGAAGAAATCGACAAAGTCGCTAAAGGAGTCTTGTAGGTCTATTTCGTTAATATTGTCGACATCTAGAGAAACTAGAGCAAACTCGGCTAAGATACATTCGCCGGTATTAAGGATGTGTTGTGGTTGACCATACCCTAACCCTTGAGTATAGGGGTTCCTTGTTGCTTGCAGTGGTTCCACAAATGCCCTGTTCATGAAGGCCAATGCCGCCTTGTCCTTTGTAACCAATGCTTTTAAATATCTCAGAACCTTTGCCGTAACTGTTTGCTGGGATGGTGGGGATGTCTTGTTCTGTTTCCTCGTCCTTGTAAAGCCAGGATGAAATATCTTCAAGTATGTCATGATCCAGAAGGTGTTTTTTCTCAAAGACGGGCGAGGGTTTGCATTTGATGATGACCGTGTCAGCTACCTCTGTGTGCGGAGTGCCAAATGTCTTAGGAGTGGGTAATAAGCCCACGCAAAAGGTGCCGTGAAGGTTGTATTCCCCACAGCCTTGGTCGCTGAGCTTGATCTTGACCTTAGGTGGTGAAGGTGTTTGGGATGAAGTGGTGGCGATGTTGGCAGGGTCGATGTATGAAGTGGAAGCTGTTGGGGTGATTTGGTTGGTGGCTTTATTGTACGGACAGAAGGTTTGGTTGTGTCCTTCTAGAAAACTACAGTATTGGAAGGGACGAGGATCATTATAAATAGTGACTTCAGTGCCGTTATGGGGGAATTTGAGACATTGATGGAAAGTGGAGGGGACGGCTTGCACGGCATGGATCCATGGGCGGCTGAGAAGAATGTTATAAGGGAGGTCAAGATCTAGAACCTGACATTTGGTTTCAAGGATTTTCTGTCCCACTTGAATGGGAAGCTTTATGGTACCTTCGGATAGCCTCTCGGTGTCATCATATCCTTTGATTGTTATGCACTCGCTAGCGTCCACCACCACAGCCGAGTACCCCAAGTGTTTTAGCAATTTTAGAGTGCATATATTTAGGCTAGAACCACCATCTATTAGGACCCTTTTAATGGTGTGTTTGTGAATGCAGACCTCGATGTGTAGTGCATCATTATGTAGGTGTTCGGAAGTAGGAAGATCCTTTTCAGAAAACGTGATATGGTGTGGTGTGGCAATATGGCTGACCATGGCTTGAAATTGATTGACATCCAAGTTTGCAGGGACTTGTGTTTCCAAAAGGGCCTTGTCGAGAATGTCCTTGTGGCAGGGTGATGTGCGAAGTAGCTCAAGGTTGGAGATTTGCACGGGTGTCTTTCCTAGATGGTCTAGGAGGTTGTATCGAGTGGTGGGTGATGGATGGGCATTTGGACGAGGGGGGAGGGGATCAGATGTGGATGGGGGTGTTGGTTCAGTGGGAGGGGCAGTGCGGATTGAGACACGGCCCCGACGGGTTGTGACAGTGCAATCGGGTGCTTGTGCCTGAATGGTGATTGTGTTGACAGAGTGGGATGAGGGTTCGATGCGGCTGACAATGGAGTCGTAGTGTGTGGGTGGTGGAGTGACATTGTACGCTTGATTGGATGATGAAGCTTTGTTATGGTTGGGTAAGGGATCCTTGTAAGCTCCAAGATTGGCGTTTGGTGATGGCTGTGTACTGTGCTCAAGGTTGACAAGATTTTGATCTATTAGGTCTTGGATACAATGTTTTAATTGCATGCAGTCTGCTGTTTTATGACCTGCCACGCGGTGGTATTCGCAATAATCATTTTCATTATACCATGCTGCCTTGAGGTCATTGTCTTGGCGTGGTCTGATAGGCGGGAGTGTGATTTCGCCTTGCTTGAGGCATCTATCAAGGATGTCCTCAATAGGTTCTGCTAACAGCGTGAAATTTCGGCGAGGCTTGCGGGGTTTATTTGGTCCTCTTTGGTTATTAGTGTTTGCTGCATACGTGTGTGCCGGTGTGTGATTTTGGATGTGTTGAACGGCCTTTATATTGGTGATGCCGTCATTCAAATTATTCTTGTTCTTCCCCCAATAACATGATTTATCATTAGATTGCGTGTTGGGATTGTTGTTGTTGTTGGGGGTGTTATGATTGGATTTGTGGTTGTTGTTATTGTTGTTGTTGTTGGACTTGGGATCGTAAAGTTTGATGGAACCCTTGGCAATGAGGGCTCATTCCACAGTGGTGCCTTTGTCGATAACCTCTTCAAAGGTAGATGCACACAGAATCTGTAAGTGAAAACCTAATTCCTGATTGAGATTGGCCACGAACATGGTGACAAGTTGCTTTTCAGGAATAGGCCATGGGAGCTTGCTTGCTAGGCCCCTCCACCTTTGTAGGAAAGAAGCGAAAGCTTCGCCATTCTTTTGTTTGGTGTTACAAAGGTCAGTCATAGACATCTCATGTTCAAAGTTGTAGGAGAAGTGGTTGACAAACTTCTCCGCAAGCTCGGGAAATGTTCGAATTCCAGGTGGCAGATGGGCAAACCATTCAGCGGCTTGGCCGCTAAGGCTTCTTGGGAAGAGTCTCATAAGATATGTGTCATTGTGAGAGACTTTGAAGCAAGCAATGTAGAATTCTTGAAGGTGGTCCCTAGGATCGCCCTTTCCCTTGTATTTGTCAAATTTTGGCGTTTCAAAGTTTTTAGGGAAAGGGGGCATGTACAAGGTGCGGTCAAACGGGTAGGGACAAATATCCTCAAAAGAATAGTATTTGCGTTTGCCCCTAGTTTGTAAGTCATCCACCTTTTGGATTAAGCTTTGCAGCGCGGTGTTGAAATCCTATGGTTGTTGTGGTTGAAACGTGTAGGGTTGTTGATTGGTGAGATATTGGAGGTGGGGTGGGAGTTGGTGTTGGGGATTGGTTTGGATGAGATGTTGGTATTGTGGGTTGGGGTTTGGATTGTGATGTTGGTATTGTGGGTTGTGGTTTGGATTGATTGGTGTCTGTTGTTGTTGGTGTGCGTATAGTTGTTGGAGAACATGTGGTGGTATTTGGGGATTGGGATTGTGTTGCCCTGTGAGATTGACGTTGGGTATGTGGACGTTGGATGGGTTAAATGTGGTGTGGGATTGTTGGTGCGTGTAGAGTTGTTGGAGAATATGTGGGGGTATTTGGGGGTTGGGATTGTGTTGACCTCTGGGATTGACATTGGGTATGTGGACATTGGATGGGTTAGATGGGTTGTGAGTTTGTTGTGAGAATAGTTGTCATAGGTATGCAAGGGTGTGAGGGTTTGGTGGGGGCACACTTGTGGAGGTATTTGCTTGTGTGATGTTGCCTTGTATGCCTGTTGTGTTTGAAGCGGAAGGGTTGATGGTAGTCGTGGTATTGGAGGTGATGACAGGTTGGGAGGTGTTAGCAGTGGATGTGGAAGTAGTAGATGTGGTAGCAGTTGAGGTTGTGGATGTGGTAGATACGTTAGGTGTTGACGTTTGAGAGATGGTGGGTTAGGTATGTGATGTAGATGCTTGGGTATTTGATGGGGTTGGGACAACTGTAGAAGTGGATGGTTGTGATGATGTTGTGATGGGGGGAAGTTGAGCACCAAGCTTGAGAAGATGGTCAAGATATCTCTTTGGATCCGATCTTAGGACTTTATCAAGTAGGTCCATATTATTGGCATCTTGCGTGAAGGTCAAGACATCTAGGTCATCTTGGGGTATGGTGGGGACATTTTGTGGTGGTGGTGGGGGTGGTGTTGGTGCTTGTGGTAAGAAGTGAAAAGGGTCGTTGGCGCCAAATGGGGGGATGAAGGAATATGTAGGTGGATTGTATGTTTGATAAATGGGTATGTTGTTACTGTCGGTGTTAGGCATGCCAAAGGGCCATCATTCCGCCATTTCTTGATTTCTTTTGTGTTGTGATCTTGTGGTGGGCATACACGTATGGATTTGATTTCTAGATGTGGGATGAGGTGGAGACCTTAGAGAATCAAATTGATTGTGTTGGACCCAAAGATGGATGTGTCGTGAGATGGAGTAGAAGGGTATGATGAAGATCGATATGTTTTCCAAAGGTTTTATCCTAAGGGTGATATGAATGGGTGATATTGATATTTTTGCACAAATTTTGGACCAAAGATGGATGATAAGAAAGGGATTTGATATTTTTGATTTTTTTGATTGATTTAGGATGGTGAGGATGATATTGT
The DNA here is from genome assembly GCA_027924645.1 of Cunninghamia lanceolata. Classification (NCBI taxonomy): domain Eukaryota; kingdom Viridiplantae; phylum Streptophyta; class Pinopsida; order Cupressales; family Cupressaceae; genus Cunninghamia; species Cunninghamia lanceolata. Next base: position 25,068,942 of record BSBN01000047.1, read on the forward strand.
TGATGTTTCTCGAATTGAGCTTTTGGATAAGATCTAGATTTTAATTTGGCACACAAAGGATGATGATTTTCTTTGTTTGGGGTAGACTAATGACCTTACACAAAGAGAGATGATTTGTTTTTTCTTGAAATGTAGACTAATGACTTTTCAAGGAAAACGTGATGTTAATGATAGGATCTAGATCTAACTTTGGCTCAAAAGGGTGACAAGATTTGATTGGTGATTTGATGAGGTTTTGATTTGGATGTGAATTTTTGAAATGATTTTATATAGGTCCAAGGAGATATGCAAAAGGAATGAATGGGGATGGATAGATATGTATTTGGGATGATTATGATGTATCAAAGGGGTCCAACAAGGGTGGTGGGTGATCCTCTAAGGTCAAAGAGAATTTGGAAAATTTTGGAAGAAAATGGCTGGACGATTGGCGGATTTCTATGAGATGGGTATGGATTATGGCATAACAGAAGGTGTAGATCACAACAAAATGGGTCTTTACTTCAGGCAAGTCAATCTAATAATAGTGCCAATCCACGGGTGAAAAGGTGCTACAATCAGACAGATATAGCGCTAAAACAAGTTACGCAGATTTCTGATGGCAGAATTTTGGGACTTCTGATGGCAGAATTTTGGATTTGTCTGTTCGGGATGTGATCAACTGATTTGTTCTATAACAAGCACGTCAATCTCAAAATAGCACCAATCCATGGGTGAAAAGGCGCTACAATAAGACAGAGATGGCACTGAAACAGGGTTTGACAGATTTCTGATGGCAAATTTTTGGATTTTTGAAGGTAGATTTTTGGATTTGTCTGTTTGGGATGTGACCAACTGATTTGTTCTGTAACAGGCATGTCAATCTCAAAATAGCGCCAATCCATAGGTGAAAAGGCACTACAATAAGACAGATATGGCGCTGAAATAGGGTTTGACAGATTTCTAATGGCAAATTTTTGGATTTGATTGTTTAGACTGTGACAAACTGATGTGTTCTATCTCTTGGCAAGTTGTTTGTGAAAAATCAAAGCACTTTAACACACATTTGAATGCAAAACAAGCAATGATTTTTGTTTGTGAAATGATATGACTTTGTTTAGAACAAGCACATTTTTACAACCTAAGGCGAGATTGGGATAGTATTTGTTGAATCCCCTAGCTGCGCCTATTCAAAGTGGGTAGCTCCAGGATCTTGGTAGCACCGGCTCCTCCTTACATTTGTACACACTTCTCACGCATACCAAGATCTGGGTTTCTTATAAGGCTTGACCCTCTCCAAACCTTTAGATTGTCCCTGCTACCTCGGCTAAGAACCGCATGAATCGGGGCCGCTTCAAGGGTTTTGCCCTCTGTGTCAACAAATAGAAGGATTTTGGCTTACTACAACAATGGCTCTTAGTAAGCGCATCCGTTCAAGTGGTTATACGTGCCACAGCGCTACTCTCCGTTATGGAGTCTCCCAGCCTCCAAGGGTTGCGCCTTAGAGGGTTTATGGGGAGGTTGGCTGTTGGTATAACAAAACAACACCTGTCGCTTGAGACTTTCATCCCAAACACCTTATTTCATATAGCGACTTGGAAGAGCTTGGCTTTAGCTTCATGCCGCTTGGGTCATTCCCACCTTTTGAAGTGGGGTGGCAAGCCCTCTAAGGATTACAAAAGCAATACAATCATGAAAACACTTTTGATCCCCAAGTTCATACAAAGATGCGAGGGGAGAGCATACGTGTTCCCTATGATTATATCACACTCAACATGGTTCAATTTTAGATCTTTGGATTAGATGGGGGGTGATTAATGCAAAGTGTTGTGAGAAGTTTTTGATTCCCAAGATCACCAAAAGGTGCAAGGGAAGAGCATACACTTTCTCACTCTTCTTGACACAATCACGAAGACACTTCACACAATTTTATAGATTGTCTTGATTAGATGTGTGGAAATGAAAGTTTATTGTTCTTTTTACCCAATGAAGTATGCGATTTGTTGTTCTTTTTATAGCCCAAATTGAAGTGTTTTGATTGTTTGTTTGTTGACACACAAAAAGAAGTATATTTTAGAGCACCAAAAGCAAATGTTATGATCACACACTTCAATCAAGGAGTTTGTTTGGGTTGATTTTAGAACACCAAATAGAAATGTTTGTCTAAGACCTAACAAAGCAAACAAAGGTTCGTTTTAGTTTCCAAATTGAAATGTTTGCTAACTAGTTAACAAACCATCCTGCAAAAAGATTTCGTTAGTATCCGCAGTACCTACAACAAACAGAAAGGCAAAATAGCGCTAAAACTGACATACACAGGCGCCACTACAGGTAGAACAACCCGACTTATGTAAAATGGCACTGAAGTAATTTATGGCACTAATTACAACCTAAGATAGCGCTAATTTAATTAAAGGCGTTGTTACAGAAGATAGCGCTAATACATCCTAAGTTATGCGCTAAAATAGATGATAGCGATAATCAGAAGTAATGAAGGCGCCACTGCGCAGTGTTTCTAAATCTGGGGGAAGGCACGGATGGCATCAAAACGCAAAACTGATGCTGTTTGGCCGATTCTGTCAAAAAATTGCCATAACCTCCCCCTGTAATTCTTTGCTTTCCTGCAAAACAGAGAACAAAAAACACAGGAAACAACTGAAAAAGCAAAAAATAGACGTGAGTAGGGTTAGCATAAAAAATAAAATCACGCAGAAATAGCGGTAAAGGAGAAATAGCACTGAAATACGGCAGTTATGGCGTCGCTGCGACGGTCGAATAGCGCTGAAATACGGCAGTTATGGCGTCGCTGCGACGGTCAAATAGCGCTGATCCTGCAAAAGGCTGAATACTAACACAACAACTCACAAACAATGATTCGATTGGACCTTGTGGGTCCCACCGGGCATGCCAGTGTAGATTAGATAATGCAAAATGAGACAAAACACCAAATCAAATGCAATAAAACAAGAGATTATACCTCACATGCACAACCTAATCCCATCAAGGGAAAGAAGGAGCCTTTGCACCCAAAAGAAGCTCCTAAGACTAAGATGATCCCTAGACTATTGATCCAAATGTGAAATGCTCTTCAATTGTGCAACTCACTATTAACTCAAAGGTGATTTTGGCATGGTAACTTTGCATGAAAATGGATGATGAAAAGGACTTGTGAGAGGTTGTATTTATAGACTTTTGGAGAGGATTTTGATCCAAGGGTGCAGATTGATTGGAGAGATCAATGGTGGAGGATGAAAGCGAGGTGGAGAGCCTAGATTTGATCTTGGAAGATGGAGGGCTAGGAATAAAAGTAAATCTTTTATTCATTTTTGGGAAAGGGGTGAATAAATGAGGTTGGGTGAGATGGATTATTTGTGAATTAAAAATTCACATGGGGAAGGGTAAAATGAATTAAAAATTCATTTGGGGAAGAGTGGATATGACATGTGTAAGGGATGTGTAAGAGGAGTAAATGTGATGTGTGATTTATTTGAATTTTAAATTTGGGAGGTGTGGAGAGAAGTGCTAATGAGGATTTGACTTTCTTAATTAGGGTGATTAACCTAATTAATGTGGCTGGAATAAATTAGTAGAGGGATTAGAGGGGGGATAAGATTAATTAATTAGTGATTTAATTAATTAATCCTAAGGCTAGGATGGGGTAGGCTAGAGTAGGCAATTAAATAATAGCTATTTAATTGTCTAGGGTAGGGATAGGCTAATTAGTAGGCTGGATTAATTAGTTAACATGGTTTTAACTAATTAATTGGATTTAGGGAAAATGGGGAATTGATTTAATAAATTTTGCATATTTATTAAATCACTTGGCTAAGGTTTGGACTGTTGAATTAATAAAATTAATTCAATTTTGGGGATAAAATGGTGTGGTTTTAGAAAATGAAAGGGGTGATTAATTAAATAAAAATTTAATTAATTAGTTGGAAAGGGAATTGGTAAGTTTAGGGATGTCGGGAGTCAGTTTGGTAGTCGAGGCATTTTTAGGTGTCTACACAAGTATTGTATAACATTCTTTTGTAGATAGTGTGTCTCTTTGTAGGTAGTGTGCCTCCTTTGTGAGCAGTGTGCTCAGGCAGTGAGCCCTAATTGGCAAGTGCCATTTTGTACTTCCATTCTTCTAACAAAGAATACAATCTTGGGTTAATCACCCTGTGGTTTTCTCCCTTAACAGGGTTTCCACGTCAAAAATATTGTGTCATGTGTATTTCTATTTCATGATTGTATTTGCTTGTTTTGAATTAATACAGCACTAATTATTAACTAAGTTCAGAAAGCAGAAATATTTAAGATAACTGATTCACCCCCCCTCTCAGTTATCAACAGGGTTGATAAGTCAACCTTTTGATTGTTTAAAATCTTATGTTGGACAACTTGCTTTTGTGATTCAATTTGTAAACAAAGATCTGGTTCAACATCAGCATGAATAGTATAAAGTTTATCTTTATGAACAAACTTAATTGAATGATGAAGGGTAGAAGGAACTACCCCTAGTGCATGAATCCACAGTCTACTAAGAATCATGTTATAAGATAAAGAACAAGGCATGACATGAATCAGAGTAGGTAGAGTATAGCCCAACTTGTACAGGTAAAGTTATAGTGTCTACAGATTGTCTTCCAACATTATCAAAGCCACAGATACTTATCATATCTGATTTGATCAAAGATGTATCAATTTTAATCTTATGCACTAGATTGATGCTACAAACATTAATAGCTGATCCATTATCAATCATAACTCGTTTAATCAGTTTCTTGTTTATTATAATGAATGTAATCAAAGGATCATTCTGATTTTGAACTTTGAGAGATGGTAACTCATGTTGTTGAAACATAATGTTTCTTTTGTCACATGTATACAATCGAGAAGAGTTGCTACATCATTAGGTTTAATAGCGGGTGGTACAATCACCTTTTATAAAGCTTCTTGGAGCATTTCATGGTATGTGGGTGAAGTTTGTATAAGTTCCGAAAGAGATATCTTAGTAGTAGTAGCATGAAGCTGCTTGATAAGATCATAATCTTGACCAACCTTATGCATTAAATGAGGCTCTTGAGGAAGCATAGGTTGAGAAGCTAGTAAAGATATCAAAATGCTTGATTGTTGTTTGCTTTATTTGTTATTCCAAGTATTGTAAGCATGGGCAACCATATAATGACTAGGTTGTAAATTTTGATGTGTTATCTATTTAGCATAGTTATAAATGTAATTAGGAGGATGGGAAGAAGGTGAAGGTCCTCTAATAGTGATCACTAGTTTATAAGGAGGTTGAATGGGATTTGAACACAAAGTGACCACTATTTTTGATTTCACAGGTTCTTCTTTAGTTTTAGGAACATAGATTGCATTTACAAATATTTGAAACAATGACAGTTTAAGATTCATAGTGGAATGTTCAATTGAGATAAAGTCCTCAAGGGCTTCATCTAACATATTGAAATGATCACAACGAAATGGCTCATCATACACATGAAAATCTTGCAAAAAGTAATCTGACATTATAACATGCTCAAATTAACCCAAGACTTAAATAGATGTAAAATGATTAAGCATAAACTTTGTGAAAATGTAATAGAATAACACTACCCAACACACAATGTTCTTATTTCAAACCCTTTTAATGAAAGGATTAAAAGAGACCACCAAATTTCAATGCATGTGCTTTCATAAAAGAGGGTTTGTAATCTAAATATGTTTTAGGATAGAAAACTAATTCAGATTTGAGTTTGTAAATGATGCAAATTCTTTAGAGCACATGTTCACCAAAATGTTTAGGGTGAAATGTGGAAGCAAGATATGAGGTCTTAGGTCCAACACTTTCACTTGCACTAAAACATTAGAGAAGAAAAGGATAGGTTAGGGATAAACTACTGATTTCCAATGTTCTCTTTTCTTGTTAATTGTGTTTATGTGACTGTTTGAATTAGGTTTTACAAGATAGTACCTTTCCCTAACCTTAAAACCCTAATTTGCAAATCAAACTATAATAACTCAATTTCTGTTACTGATGGAAATGAAATGATTACAGAAATGTAGAGTAAACAGATCAAAGACAGTGTACCTGGAAAATGAGGGGCAGGTGGACTAGGGCACTAGTGCCAGTGTCCCAAAAGTTTCTGAATGTCAAGATTTTCTCTACCAGCTGCTTTTTAATCTCCAAAGGCTCCCAGATCCAAGAAAAATCACCCAGTTGGACTAGGGTGCACTAGTACAAAAAGAGTAATATATTACTAAAAAAACTACTAAAAACTGCTTATAAATGACCAAACATGGTCATTTGACCATTAGTAGTTTATTGTCAATCATTTATAATGCGACCAAATTTATGACTAAACCATTTTAGCCATTTATTGGTTGTTTTGATTGATCAATTTTGTAGTATATTTAGTCGTTAATTTAGTCATTGATTGTTGTTAACTAGTCAATTAGTAATATATTTAGTCATTTTTAGTCAATTGGTAGTATATACAAGCTACTGAATACAAAGCAAATTTTTGTTTGTAATAATGCAAGTAGTATGTGCAAGTTGAATCTTATGATTTCATTGCTCAAGACAATGTCTGATAACCTTTAAGATTTATGTGTGAAAAAAAATGTAATGGTGAAAGCTACATACTTTTGTTATAATAAATCTTAGTATGAATTAAGTTAGAAAAAAAATTAGTTGTTCTGTATAAAGAAAAGAGGAATAATATTTTTCTTCTATATAGACTGTTGCTGCAAACTATTGTACAAATAAATTCCAAATGATTTATATTTCCTTGAGTTTGCTTACAGGGTAACCCCTCTGAGTTGGGGCAGTTTACATGTGTATTCGCAAAGTTGTCAAATGCCTCCACACTGATCTATAAAAAATGGGGGGGGAGAGAAGCTAGATACAATGAGAATTGGAGATAGTAATAATAACACACAATCATGGGTTGAATAAAAACATAACCCTTATTGCATCTGGCATGAACTCCAACTTGTACATGGTAGAAAAATAGTGAAATAGTAAACCCCCTTTCTTGTACTCCTGCATAAAAAAGAGAGAAAAGGGTAAGTAAATAAGTAGAGAGAAAAGAGAGAAATTGTAAAGGATCCCAGCTATAACCCAAGCCTAAAATCTAATCTATTTTTTAGGCATGAACTTCTGCACCTACAATCCAAGCCTAGAAAACATTTTCTATTCAATCCACCTACAAAATAAGCGTCTCACTTGTCAGATTAATACCCAGAAATAATTCTAGCAAATGAATGGCAATAAATTTGAACCCAAATTCATAAAGCTCATGAATGGTTTTATCATGAAATCACAGGCACCGTGTGTTATTCCTCTCATTACCACACTCATTTCTCCCTTTGTAGACATCACCACATAGAGAAACCCAAACATTCCCTGTCATCGATCAACAGAACAAAAAATAAAAGCTATGGTGATGCAATGTTTTCATAAACAACAGACACATCTTTCATTTTTCCTTAGGGTTTTTAAGCTTCTTCTCCAAATGCATCACTTGATTTAAGCTTTTATTAGGGTTTCAACTTTGCAAAGAAAAGTAGCACTGACAATACTCACATACTACTAGCAAATCTGACCCCAACCTGACGATCTCCAGTAATTTAAAGTCGTCATCATTCTACAAATACACCTCGCATATAAATAGATCAAACCTACCTCTGCTCTTTGATAGCAACAAAACTGCTTGCGATATGCATAGACACAATGTCACTGGATCAACCATAACCAACACAGATTAGTCAAGATGACGATATTTTATGAAATCCAGGATACCAAATGAAAAAACTCGTTTAAATCTATCTAGATTTGTTAAGAAAACATTTCTTGATTAAGATTTGTTCATAAACAAAAAACATTTTAAATTTATTCTTTTGTAAGGCTTAAATTTCTACAAAATACAATAATTTTTTTTTTTGTGTTACTTTCTGGCCCACATAGGTTTTCTGTATCTTACACTTCACTTACGAATCATCTATTCTAGACATTTCTTGTCTTATGGATACCTTCTTTGGGACTAGACAGATATTTAAACAGAAATCTAAGTCCTTCAGTTTATTAACCAACCCAAACCCTAAGAAGCATTAAAGCCATGGTATTATCATCTCCACTTGCATAGTTTCCAACAGGCAAAGGGAAAAATGGCCAAAAAAGACTAGGAAGAAAAAAAAGGAGAGAGTGAGGGAGACAAAGAAACCCCATGAAGCTCACCACTATAATGACATTGTTGAACCAAGATTTGAATGGTGTTTCGTGGCTTGGCATTATGCAAATGATGGTGCGGCAGTTGGAGGAGCAACAACTAGTGGAATGGTTCTATCGACGGGGATCCCATCGCCCAAGTGTGTTATGCATCAACATATTTTGGATGAAGCATGACAATTGTGCGCAATTAGAGTGTTGGCAAGGAAAATGGCCATGTATAGGAAGCGGACCATCATCTGATTAGTTCTAGAGATGAAACAAAATAGGTTAGGGTTTTGAGCCTTTCCGAGTTAGGGTTTACCTTAATGGTTTCAATGATGGGAACCAAAATTTTAACCATTTCACTTTTGGCACCCATCGTTAAAATTTTGGTGCCCATATGGTTAAAATAGGTTATGGTGAAACAAAAAGCATCCATATTATTAAATATATTATAATATTATATTATTATATTATAATATAATATTATATAATATATATTATGTTATATAATATCAGATTATATTATAATATATTATATTATATTGTATTGTAATATAATATAATATTATTATATTATACTATAATGCAACCCACTCCCTCAATTCCAAATATTTTTTTTAATTATCCACTTTAATATCATATTGTCTAATTTTTATTTGTGTGACTAATTATTTAGTTGTGTTTTTTACCCGACAATCAAATTAGTCACTTATGATGATCAAATTAGTTATTTATTTAGTCATTTATAGTTGTGTTGCAAAAAATGAGTAGAATTTAGTCATCTTTAGTTGTTGTGACTAAAAGTTAGTCACATAGTCATTTATTTGCCAAATTTCTACTAGTGGCGCTAGTGCTAGTGTCCCAAAAGTCTCAGAATCTTGAAATCTGATTTTTTTGATGACTGTGTTGGTAATATTTATCTTCTTGTTGCTCCTTTCTGCCAGATCTCGACAAATGGAACCTGCACATGTACCAAAGGAGAAAGATGGTTGTGGCTATATAGGAGATTGCCTCAGTCAAGCGTCATTTTTGGTATTCCTACATCAACAATAGCCAAAGATAAAGATTTGCAGAAGTGTGTGCAAACCTAACAAAGTGTATGCAAAAATATCAAACCCTAGATGTCTTAATCAAGGGATGATCAATGACTTTCTTTAACTTAATGAACAAACACAACTTCACCTCAAGAAGATGAAAGCAATGAAGACTTGTATGAACAAGAAGGCAAACTAGCAATGTTCACAGAGGATCTCCAAACTCGATGTTGGAGGCTTCAACCCTTCTCCTGATCATGCAAAAGGTGTACAAACCCTAGGAAGGGCAAGATAGTCTCAAGATCTTGATTTCTAATCTCCATCCATTATCTCCATGAAAGCAAATTCGAATAACTTGATGTGCGTCAACAAATCATTGATCTTCAATGGCAATTTTGGCAGAGTTTTGGCATAGAGATTGCATAAAGATTGTGTCTATTAAAATGATTTTCAAATGTCTTTAAATATCTAACCTTAGGGATTTCAAATTTCAAAATAAGATGTCAACATCATGCAAAAATGAAAATTTGAAAATGAAATCCTGGAATACATGGCAATAGCTGACATCCCTCCAAAATTTAGGACCCTAGAAAATAGAGTAGGACAAGGGCACTAGCACCCAAGTCCAAGCCCTGATTTCTTACTCAGGACTACCTCAAGGTGGTTAGGGGACCATAAATTCAAGTTTACTTTTCACCTTCAGTCTTTAGTTACTCCAAAATATGGCATTCTTCCGGTTAGACCTAAGTCAGTCAGGGTTTAGGAAACTCTGAAATAAACTAGGTTAAAAGGTCACCAAAGGAGAGGAGCTAAACTATGGGAAATTGTACCATTCCATACAAGCAGACAATTTCTGACATAACACCTTGCAACTACATGTTTCTGACCTATATCCACAGAAGTTGGTTGTAGATAATCACACAATTAAAGGTTCTTAAATTAAATCCCATCTTCACTAGTTCAAGATTGACAACCAAGTTTCTAAAGGAATTTTCTAGGCCTTACATGCTCGTCATACTTCTTAAGCCATTAAAAAGAGCAAAGAAGGCCAATAACTTTTTGCTGAGGTAATGTTCATACTATTGAAAAAAAAGACTAAAGAATGTCTAGAATCTCAGTCAAAAGCTATTGGCCTTCTTTGATCTCAGGCTATTATAATCATGACTTATACTTTGATCATACCATCTCAGGTGGAAAACATCTTCTCAACTTACCAATAATGACTATTTGATAAGCTCAGGCTTAGCTTTATCTACCAGTAATTCCACAATTCTATTAACTACTGAGTTACCTAAACTATCAACCTCACCATTTTCTTCTCTATATATATGGTTAATAGTGAAGTTTTCAAAAAAAACTCAAAAGATCTAAAATTTGATCTAATATAGCCTTATATTTCCAACAATGTATATATTTTACCCTGACTACATTAATAACTAGAATAGAGTTTCCTTCAATAGCCAGTTTCCAAATTCCAAGGGCCTTACATACTTGAAGACCAATCAATGAAGCTTCAAATTCTACTTTATTATTAGTAGAAGAGTGGATACTTTTAGAAACTTTTCCCACGACTTCTGTCTCCCAGCTTCTAACAATTCCACCTACTCTTGTAAGACCTAGGTATCCTTTCGAAGCCCCGCTAAAGTTCAATTTGTGCCACCCTCTTTTAAGAGGGGTCCATTTGGCTTCCTTCCTTGCTAAGATGGATTTATATCCCTCACCCCTATTAACAGGGGAATTCATAGTTAATTATATCACTTTTATATTTAAATTGGAAAAGGAACCAAAAGTGTTTTGCATCCATATTAGTTGTATTCATAAATACAAAAGTATTAGGAAACCTAGGAAAACTATGTTGGCAATGTGTGTTTTCATTGATATCAACTCAATATGTGTCAACCTAAGGTCAGAGATAATGAATCTGATAGATAGTGGAGGATTTGAGAGAGACAGTTTGACTCAAGTCAACATGGTTAGACATGTCAGTCTGGAAGACCTAGCAGATGAAGGAAAATTGTCTAATTATGAAAAAGAATAATGATCATCATGAGGTCTAAGTATGATGCAAAGGTGATTACATATGTTCTAACATGTTTCTAGCATGCCTACATCAATATTCTACCATCTGGTGTACTGCACTTAGAGACAAGTTGCAGAAGTTTTGATAAGGCTTTCATAGTGTATCTCCTAAGGTAGAGCTACAATATTTTGGTCCACATTCCTCCATAGTGCAAGATTTGGTCTTGTGGTTTTAATGACAAGGTGACTGATATATGAACATTTTATATGCAAGATTTCAGCTCATTACACCTTCGGCAAAGAAAGTTATCAATGACAGAGATCTGGACTATGACTTGGCAGTGTAAAGCAATGATGGAGACCTATTGGAATGCTCCACATTCCTCCAGATGAGAAGTTCTTCCCATGAGATCTTTTAAATATGTTTGGAGATGTATAATGCACACTACCTTGCAGTATCAAGTGCTCTAATGGTCCGCAAGGTCGACTTTCAAATGATAGAAGTAACACAGACTGCTCTAAATGTAGAATTACTCTATAGAACACATGTTTGAGTACCTGTAGAAGATGGAGAAGGTATAGAACAGCCATATGAGTGTCTGTGGAGACTCTACATATTTCATAGTATCTTAGGCTTGAACTACATGCAATTCTCTCTTATTTCATGTATCGCAAAGGTGTTTAAGTCACCTTGAGTTATGTGTATACATGAATACTGATCATAGTGCAGCTAAGTCAAATGTATCCAGATTACTCCAGAAATAGTAGATATGATTGTGTGGATCTAAAATTATGTTCATAGTGTTGTACAAGTTCATTCATGAGTATTTCAATTGACTTGGTGGTCCACAATGCAATATCCTAAGTTTTGATATGTCACAGTCAGTCCAGAATAGCCTGTTATCATCAATTTGACATATTTCTTGTTTTGTGGATGCATATATTGATTAGATACTTCAGGATAATGGTGTATGGATAGTGTTGAAAAGATACATGATTGAAATATTGGTCCACATAATGTTTTTGTCTTCTCCCTAGTGATGTGAAAATGGTTAGTTAGGAGTGGTACTATTGTTTGGGTCCACAATTTAGTCTGCTTCATATGCGGTGGATCCTAATTCATTACTTTGGCATTGGAGGATATGTTGTGATGCATTTTGGATCCTCTTGTGATCTATAACCTATTTACTCTTCATATTGTATATGTTTGATGTCGATATATGAAGAATCACATGTTTCAACTAAGGGTCTTTTTAGTGCCGACCTAATCAATGTTTTGAGATGTTGTAGAGGATATATATAGAAGAGGAAATTCATTTATGGATCAAACAAGAGAGTGTGAAGGTGATAGAGTAGAATGAGAAATATGAAGTGTGCAAATTCAGCATGATGGAGAAATTATGCAAAAAGGGGATTGCAATATCAGCATAAGACAGATGCTTCTTCATAGCAGTTCATAGTTAGGTTATCATTGTAATTCTTTGTAGCAGTGAGCTTTGTTTAGGGAGTAGTAGCTTCCTTGGGTTGTATCCCTAAAACAAAGTTAGCAGGGAGTTGTAGCCCTAAAACAATGTTGTAAACTTTTATAAGTAGTGAGCATTATATTGTGAGCTAACACTCATCGTGTTTTTCCCATTTTTGGGTTTTCCACATAAAAATCCTAGTGTCAATGTGTTGATTAATGTGGTGCATGTTTTACTTTTTGATCTCTAAGTAATTTGATTTATTATACAAATAAAGTAGTTAATTTTTTTGTATATGTTGATTCACCCCCCTCTCAGCATCTCAGTGTGTTCAACAATTGGTATCAAAGCCAAGTACCTTTAAGAAGGCTAATAGTTGAGGTAGATCTTGCACTTGAACACATGGAACCTAAAGCTATGGATAATGATGTATTTATTCTAGAACTAGATCTAGAAGCAATGGAACATGAACATTGGGACTTAAATCTAGATGAAGTAGACCTTGAAGGAGAACTCCTGTCATCACTTGAAGATCTAGATAAAGATAGAAAATTAAACCAGGAATATGATGACATGCTTGAAGAATCAAAGGAGACAATTGTGAAATTGAAGACAAAAGCTAACGAATCAAAAGAATAAATTGGCAAACTGAAAGCTCAAATAAAAGGAGATAAAGGATGTGACATTAAACTCAAAGAAGTAGAAGATATGATCTCTGGTTTGAAGGTCATGGTTGAAAAAGGTAAGAGGATTAAAGATTGCCTAAATATCAAGCTTAATGAGAAAGCTGCTGAATGTTCAAAACTTGAGGAAGAAGTTGCAACTCTAAGAAAAGAACTGGAAAAGGCAAAAGAACAGATTGAGAAGAGGTTAAAACTGAAAGGAGGTTCTAAAATTCTTAATGAGTTGATTAACTCTCAAAAGGCATCAAAAGAAAAATCTGGCCTTGGATTTGAAAAGGGGAAAAGTCCTATCATTAGTACATCTACAAACTTGTATGATAACTTAAAAGCAGAAGGAAAGTCTGAAACAAAGGAAGAAAAAGGTTACATTGAAGATCCTAAGAAGAATGCCTCCGAAGGTGCAAAAGAAGAAGGTTTCACCCCTTTACGGAGACAAAGAAAGAACAACAACAAGAAGAATTTCAGAAAGATTGCTCCTAAACAAATTGCTCCTACCAAGTACCCTTAAGCTTTCAATGGTAATTTCTATGCTTGTAATAAGTTTGGTCACAAGGCTATTGAATGTAGAAGCAAGATGAATCAAAATTCAATGAGGTCTACTAGATACAATGTTGTGAGATCTCATGGTTAGTTTCATGCTTACAACAAGGTTAATCATAAGGCTAATGGATACAAAAGCAAAATGATGAGGAATGGTTTCATGAACAATAATAATGCTAGGACCTCTCGGTTATTCTATGGTTATTGTTACACATGTAACAAGTATGGTCATAATGTTGTTGATTGCAGATCTAATGCAAGAAGAGGTGGTTATGCTCTAAAGACCAATACCACCTACTACAATTGTCATAAATTAGGACAAATTTCAAGGTTTTGTAAGGGAAAGAGTGTAAGGTCCTCTACTGCTCAAAAGAAGGTTGATATTATTCCACAAAAGAAGGAAATGAACATGACATGGAGGAAGAAGGAAGAAAATGAAGTACAGGAAGGATTTGCACCTCTGCTTGGTGTAGATGGATCCTCTAGAAACTAACAGGAGGAAGTATTGGTTTAGGGATAGTTACAACTATAAATTTTTTCAGACCCCTGAATGCATAAGATGCTGAATTCCTCAACATATTGGCTAAAAATGATGTGAACATGCTTGGTTGATGGTATGATGATGTTTGATCAAATTTTCAGAGAAAATGGACTCTTTGCAGAGATTATTGAGTGATCATAGATCTCTATGTAGTAAAAAGATAATTAGGTCTAGAACAGAGACTGTAATCAATGCAAAGTAGCTAAGGTTGGTGAGAAGCTTATTTAGTCAATTTTTTTTATCAAAATTGATCTCATTTGAATAAAAGAAAATGTGTGAAAGTGCAAAGGAGACAAGGAGATCTTCAACAAAGCTTATTTGCAAATCCTAATGACAACTTTTCCAGGTATTCTTCAAATTTTCTGGATAAACCCTAGTTTACTAAAAGAATTGTCATGGCAACACTAGTAGTAGTTGATGTTGTGGAGAGACCAAGACCAAAATTTAAGAAACATCCATACAAGTCCACTGAAACTAATAAGGATGGAACCTTTTCTAGCATTCCCTCTAATGTGTTGCATACAGAAGATGTCTAGACTCACAATTGGATGAGTATGATGACCTAAAGCTGGAACAATTCAGGAACAAATGTTTTCTAGGTGATGACTTTCAATTGAAGCTGGAGTTTGCAAATGTTGAGGCAAAATGACTAGACATATGGAAGGGCTTTCCCAACTTCCACTATGAAGAAGATTGAGTTAGGATTGCATTGAGCCAAATCCATGATGATTTATTTTTCCTAGACCAACCTCACATGATCACAAAGGAAGCAATCAAAGAAGTGACTGGATTGTGCTCCTCCGAACTAGTGCCTATATTGAAAGTTGTGAAGAATGAGGAGGTGATGAGATTTGCTGGGGTGAAATTTGATAAGAAAACCCTAACAATAGATGATATCATTGATCTAGAGGTCTGGTATGCTACTATTTCAATTACTGACAAAGTATACTACACAAGTAGAGAGGGAACTACTACTACTACCACCATCTACATTGCCCATCAAATGGTGAAAGAAGAGAAAGACTGACCTCTATGAGCTCTTGTGGTAGTAGTTGTTGGACAATTTAACGAGAACCAAGGAGACAAAGTACAAATTTTGGTATGGTTCCTTAATCATTTGCCTTATGTTCTATTTCCTAAGGGAATTACCTTCAATAAAGGGTATGGTTTGGAAAAATGATACCCCTATTGCACACCAAATTAAGGACTATATGCACAGTTTTTTTTATCATAAACATTATGACACATTATTTTAGGGATTCTTCAAAAAAATTCAAAATGATATGCATATGAGAGAAAGGATATGGTGTAGGAGCACCACGGGCTTGGAGCCCATGTATATATTTTTGCATTTTGGTGTGATGCTTTTATTTTTTTAAAATTCGGAAGGTGCAGGAAGTAATTTATGCATATTCAAAATGGAACCATCGGCGTAAGAAGAGGAAAGTCTAGCTAATGGAGAAGTTTTGTGTTATGCATTTTGGTGTGAGAAGAGCCATCAGGAGAGACCAAGAATGTTATAGCGATGGTTGGAGTCATGGCGACAGAAGGATCATCGGGGTAAGTCTTGCCGAAGGAGAAGTTTAAAATTATGTGGATTTTGGCGTGAGATGGCAGATCAGAGGACAAGCCCAAAGTTAGAGCGATGGAGAGAGTCTCACCGAAAAGCAAGACAAAGAAAGTCACATCAACAGGTTAAGTCCGGCCGATGATTCTATCCGTCAGAGAGAGTTGGCGCATCAGAGGAGAGGTGAAAGGTTTCACTGATGTCGAAGGTCACACCGACAAAGGTGAAGGGAAGTTTCCATCGGAGAGAGATGGTATATCGATAGTAGAAGTTTGGAGCTTACCGATGGTGTTTGTCACACTGATAAGCGAAAGTAACACTAACGTTGGACTCATCGGTAGGAAGCTTGGATATCGGAGGAACAAAATGTGACATTGCCGATAGGCATTGTCTTGCCGATGATTGCTAGCAAAGCCATGATGGTGAAGCCGATGACTGCCAGCAAAGCCGTGACAGTGAAGACAAGGAAAGGTGACCGATCAGTGAGAAAAGTGAGATCGGTGAAAGAAGTTATGAAGTGGCTGATAGCAAATGTCCTGCTGAAGGTAAAGCAAATGAGTATGTTGATAAGACAATAGATTATCTTGCCGATGAAAGAATGCAGGCATATTTCAGTATATACGAAGGAGCAATATGAATGGAGGAAACCCTAACCATCTAATAATGGACAAGGGTAGAAATTATATAAGGTCAGATTCATTTCTATGAAGAGGTTGGAAGCCTAAGATACATTGAATGTAATAGAGAAACTTCTGATAATAGAAACATTGATAGTTTACATCCATTTGTATATTGTCTGTAGAATACTTGTATAATCTGGTTTGCAACAGAGTATATAGTTCAATTTCTGTTCTTTTGTTTCTGTTTGTGCAAGATGTCTCTGTCTTGATGCCTCTGCATTTTCCTTGTACAGTTATGGAGGGTTATCAAGCAGAGACCTTGTTTCTTTTGTTTCTGTTTGTGTTAGTGATTGGGCTATCAGAGAGAGGCCATGTGAACTTGTACTAGGTGAGTTGTGCTATAGTTTGACTTGTATGCAAGTTATAGTCTAAGAGACAAGGGTGAAGACAGAGTGGAATAAATTGAGTACCAAGCAATTAGAACCCTAGACCCAGAGAGGAGGGCTAATAATTGGCTCAAGAAGGCTATAAGCCTTGGAGTTGAGAATCTTGGAAGCAGTGAGGGAGAAGAAGAATTCCTCACACCAAGAAAGTAGTGTCTGTATTGGAAATAATAGACAAATAGATCTTTCACCTCTGTAATAGACTGTTTAGGTTGAATTAGGCATTTTGGGGTAGAAAATGTCTATAAGCACTTGAATTGGTAGGGAGATCTGGGTATGATTTAGGTCTTGAAGTGTTGATTCAAGATAGGTTTGCTAAACCCATAGGCCTCCCCATCAAATTGGTATCAGAGCAAGTTAAAGATTTGGGCTATTCCTAGGTTGGAATAGAAGAAGTTGTATGTTATCACCAAGTTCAAGTGAGTCTGTAGGTTCATCCAAGAAGATGGTGACTAATGCAGAATTGGAAAAGAAGGTTGAGGATCAAGAAGAGGAGAATAGGCTCCTACAGGAAAGATTGGCAGAAATGGAAAGTAAACTGGGTGTAATGATGGAGAAGACTAAAGAAGTCAGGCAGAAAGTAAACAAGGAAAAATGTGTGTCTATAGAAGATGAAGAGCCCACAACTGATCCTAAGTTGGAAGAAGAACCTTTCTTAAAGGCCTTGAAAGCCATAAGTGGTAAGACATTGGAAGGAGTTCCTCTTTTTAGTGGAAAGATGGAACCTGATTTGGTTATGGAATGGATAGAAGGTTTAGAAAATCACACCTGATCCTAAGTTGGAAGAAGAACCTTTCTTGAAGGCCTTGAAAGCCATGAGTGGTAAGACATTGGAAGGAGTTCCTCTTTTTAGTGGAAAGATGGAACCTGATTTGGTTATGGAATGGATAGAAGGTTTAGAAAATCACTTTGAATGTGATGGAGTGAGTGAAGTAAAAAGGTGAAGGTGGCTAAATCAAGACTCAGAGGAGCTGCCTTTACATGGTGGAAATTTGTTCAAACTGAAAGAGAAAAAGAAGACAAGAAACCTATAGCTACTTGGAAGGGTATGGTGGCTAAAATCAAAGAAGTATACATGCCTAGAGATTATGAAGTCCAGTTGTACAAGAAACAACAAAATTTGAGACAAAGAGAATTAGATGTCCGTACATACACTAAGGAGTTTCAAAAACTATGCCTGAGGTCTAAGGTGATGGAAGATGAAAATGTGAAAGTAGCAAGATATCTCAATGGATTGAGGTGGAGTATTCAAGAGGAAATCAGCTTATTCAGCCCTACAATAGTGCATCAAAGCTATTAGCTAGTACTTAAGGTAGAGGAGAAGAGTAAGAAGAAACAAGAGACAAACAGCAGATCAAGATGAAGAGGTAGAGACAGTAGAGGAAGAGGAAATTATGGTGGTAGGAATACTGATCAAAGACCCCAAGGAGAATCCAAACTCACAGAGCAGAGTGGAGAGACTAGTAGTAGAGGAAACTACAGAGGAAGGGGATCTAACAGAGGAAGATCAAGAGGATCAGGTAGAGGATCCTACTTTGCCACTATGAAATGCTACAATTGTGGTCAATTGGGCCATCCATCATATAGGTGTCCCGATAAGGGCACATCTTTTTCTCAAGGAGTTGATAAAAGAAATCATTATGTACAAGATGAAGCTTCAAGCAGCAAATCACCTGAAGTTAGTCTAACATTAGAAGTGGGAGAGAACATCATGGTAAGGAGAACCTTGTTCAAAGAACCAGTGAAAGCTAAACCAAGCCAAAAGAGAGCATTATTCAGAATCAAATGCAAGATTATGAATAAGGTATGTCAAGTAATTATAGACTCAAGGTCTACTGATAACATAGTGCCTGATGAAGCAGTTAGAAAATTAAATTTGCAAAGAATACCTCATTCTAATCCATATAGAGTCACATGGTTAAATAAAGGTTAGCATGTGATAGTCAATGAGCAAACTTGGGTAGAGTTTGGTATAGGTGGATACAAAGACAAGGTACTTTGTGATATCCTACCTATGGATGCATGTCATCTCTTATTGGGCAAACCATGGCAGTTTGACCAGAAGGCCATACATGATGGTGACAAGAATGCATATTCTTTTCAAAAAGATGGTGTCACCTATAAAATTTAGTCATTGGAAGATGAAGAAGCAAATAAGACTAAGAGTCCTAGTATCTTAGTTGTGAGTGGAAAAGAGTTTTTGAACACTCTTAAGGAGGATGGTATTGGTTATGCTATCATAGTGAAACCTAAGGAGGTGAAGAAAGACAAAAAGGTAGTGATCCCAAAAGAGGTACAAACTATACTGGAACAGTATAAGGACATCATTAGTGATGGAACACCAGCAACACTACCTCCACAGAGGACTATAAGCCATCAGATAGATCTGATTCCAGGAGCATCTTTGCCTAACAAGGCTCCTTACAAGATGACCCCAGAACAACATAAGGAAATAACCGGACAAGTACAAGAATTACTTGACCAGGGGTTGGATAGGAAAAGCATAAGTCCTTGTGCAGTGCCTATAGTGTTGGCACCAAAGAAAGGAGGAACATGGAGATTGTGCATAGATTCCAGAGCTATCAATAAGATCACCATAAGGTATAGATTTCTAATTCCCAGAATTGAAGATCTTATGGACTGTTTAGGAGGAGCTAAGTATTTCACCAAGATAGACCTGAAAAGTGGTTATCACCAGATCAGAATTAAAGAAGGTGATGAGTGGAAAACAGCTTTCACAACCACAGAAGGACTGTATGAATGGCTTGTTATGCCATTTGGTTTATCAAATGCTCCCAGCACATTCATGAGGCTCATGAATGAAATCCTCAAGGACTATATGGGTAAATTTGTAGTTGTTTATCTAGATGATATCTTGATTTTTAGTCAAACTAAACAAGAGCATCTTGAACATGTAAATATTGTTTTGAAAAAGTTACATGATGAACAACTAACCATAAATTTAGAGAAGTGTGAATTCATGAAGCAGGAATTGGTATACCTTGGTTTTGTGTTGTCCAAAGGAGAATTGAAAATGGACAAGTCAAAGGTAGAGGCCATATTGAGTTGGCCTACTCCTAGAGCAGCAACTGAGGTGAGAAGTTTTCATGGCTTAGCTTAGTTTTATAGAAAATTCATAAAGAATTTCAGTGCTATTTGTGCACCCATTTTTGATACAATCAAAGGTGGGATGAAAACAAAGTTTCAGTGGACACAAGCAGCTAATAACAGTTTTGAGTTGTTGAAGAAAGAAGTAGCCACACAACCAATGTTAGTACTACCTAGTTTTGACAAGTTGTTTACTTTAGAATGTGATGCTAGCAATATTGCCGTAGGGGCAGTACTCAGCTAAGAGAATAGACCAGTAGCCTTTTTTAGTGAGAGGTTAAATGAAGCAAAGAGTAGATACTCTTCATATGACTTGAAGCTCTATGCTCTAGTCCAAGCACTTAGAAAATGGAGACATTATCTCCTACCTAAGGAATTTGTTGTGTATATAGACAATCAAGCTTGAGTTTTCTAAACTCACAAGATAAGTTGAGCCATAGACATATCAAGTGTATGGAGTACTTGCAGTCTTATACATTTGCAATTAAGCACAAGAAGGGACAGCTCAACAAAGTAGCAGATGCTTTAAGCAGGAGGATGCTCATAGTACAAGAAGTGCAATTAAGAAGCATAGGAATGGAAGAGTTCAAAACTCTCTATAGAGAGGATGAAAATTTTGCTGAAGCCTAGAAGGTCTGTCAAGACTTTGAAAATCACTTTCATAGTGAATTTGCAGATTACACATTGCAAGAGGGATTGTTGTTCAAAGGTGGACAGTTGTGTGTACCAAAAGGATCCATGAGAGAAAATCTTATACAGGAGAAGCATAATGGTAGTTTGAGTGGACATTTTGTCTGAATAAAACATTGGAGTTAGTCCAGAGGTTCTACTATTGGCCGAAGATGCACAAAGATGTCAGAAAGTATGTGGAGCGGTGTATCATCTATCAGAAGGCCAAGGGAACTTCTTCAAATGCTAGACTGTATCAACCATTACCAATCCCTTCCAGACCATGGGATTGTGTAAGTATGGATTTTGTAGTTGGTCTACCAAAGACTAAGACTGGTTTTGATAGTATTTTTGTAGTTGTTGATAGATTCAGCAAGATGAGTCATTTCATTCCCTGTAAGGTGACTCATGATGCCAGTCATATAGCTCATTTGTTTTTCAAAGAGGTCATAAGGATTCATGGACTTCTAGCAAGCATCGTGTCTGATAGAGATGCTAAGTTCATGGGACATGTTGACACTCATTTTGACTAGGGGTTGATTTGTCATGATCAGGAGGTTTCTTCATTTGAAGCCTTTATCTTCTTGCCCATTTTTTCTAAGTGTTGGACCTCCTCAGCATTTTTCAACTGCAGCATCATATTTCTTGAGGAGGAGGTCATCGTCATCATGTTTGTTTCGATGATGGTCATCATCATCATGTTCTCCTTCGACCGGTTTCTCATCGTCATCATCATATTGAAGTATGGGGTGATGTTTGGTTTTTATCATGATGATGCTGACGAGCTACAGTGCGCCCTGATCTGCTTACGAGGGTGATTCTTCAAAGTCTCCAGTGATCTTCCATTTATCACCTTGCGTAGGCATGATGATGATGTTGCTTATTCTTTGAGTTGCTCGACCTAACTTGTTTTATCCTAAGGGTCGTCGTCATCATCATGATATTTCCAGTTTTCATCCTGCTGCGTGCGGAGGTCATCATATTTTCTGCCTTCATGATATTTCGCCGGGGTGATATTTTATCATCGGGTGATCTTGGTTATGATCATCCTGATGATGTTGTTGAAGAGTTCTAAGTGCGACCCGATATTCACTGGGGTCATCATATTTTGAACGTCAGGATGATCTTGGTCAATATCATCCTGATGATGTTGTATCACTTCTTATTCTTTGTTTCTCATCCTGATGAGGCTGACGTCATCCTTATATATCAGGGTGATATCTATTTCTCTGCCTATCTGCATCATGATATTTCGAAGGAGGGGGTGATATTTTCATATCACCCGGATATATGTTTGTTTGTTCGAGCATCATGATGATGCTAATATTAAGGAGATATCCGCCTGCTAGCTTCGCGCATTATCTACTGGGGGTGATCTTTTCAAGCAGCATCATCATATTCAGTTATCGCCCCGATCTTATAGAAGAGCTACAGTGCAACCTGATATTTGAACATCAGGAGGATATTTCCAAATATCTGGTTGTCTTCCGAATATCATGATGATGTTAATATGATGATGACGTCATCAAGGTCCGGGGGGGGGTCATATTTCTAACACTGATCATCTTGAAGAGACCTCCTGATATTTGCAAACATGATGATGACGTCATCCGGATATGCGAGTTGGTGCACAGTAGGCAGATATGATGATGACGTCAGCAGGATATGATGATGACGTCATCAGGATGTCCATCGGCCAGACTTTTGTTATAAGCTCAGCAGGAGGATGTTCCTCCGATGGATCAGGTTGTGCTGATGAAGGCGATTATCATGCAGTTGTATTGCGATATGATGATGACGTCAGGGTGATATTTCGAACAACAGGATATCATGCTGCTGGAGGATGATGATGATGAGGTTATATACTAGTGTCGTCAGGAGCAAAAGCACCGACATGATATATGCTCATGACCTAGTATATAAAGTGTTAAAGAGGTCATCGCGGGGTGCATGTGGGATAATGTTATCCTGCATATTCGAATTATCATGATGATGAATCTCGGCGGGAAGTGGTTGCGATCGACTGTTTGATGTTCTTCCCGAGGCCGTGGGTTGGTGCGCCATCAATGGCGATTGTTGCAGAGGTATGGGCGATGGCGTGGGCTGATGTAGTACCTGATTGAAGATCTGAATCCCTAGGCGGCGGTGCAAGGCTCAAGAAATCTTCCTGTCTCCTCCCCTACCTGCTGCATTCAAGTTTGGGCGCCAATCTGGTTGAGTTTGAGCGCCATTTTCCTGATACTGTATATCTGGCGGGAGTTTTGGTCAACATGGTAGTCAATGCTGAATACACCCTCCTGCTATATAAGGCAGATGGTATCATTCATTCGGAGGTTGTTGAAAGTTGTGGGTTTTTGGCTCTGTAATCCAAAACCAGCTGATCTGGTTGCTCTGTACAGCTTGATCTTGTGAGTTTATGTATCTCCTGTCGTAGGACTTGGCATGAATCCACTGGTTTCATGGTTGATCTTATATGAGTAATGCTATCTTAGCATGTGTTGTGTTAATTCTGTCTCCAGTATTGCATGTATTCTTCTTCTGGATCTGGATATTTGTGTGATGTTTAGATTCTAGAGCATAGAATTCCTATGTTGAATGTCTGATCTTTTAACCTCTGCTCAAGGGGCAGATTAAACTATTTTCAGGTTGAACATTGGGAAGGGTATACTGCAGTAGGGATGCCATAAGTAGAGATAGCTCAACACTCTATATTGGGAGATATCTGCAAGGCAGATATCATGTGTATCCCCCTGAAATCCAGTTCTAGCTATTCATGCTGATCATTCACAGGTGTATGTCTACCGACTCCAAGCCCTGGATAGGCACCAATCATGCTGTGTTCTTGTGTTATACACCATGTCCAGCTTTGCATCCAAATTCACATCAAACCACTTCATCTTTCCACTTGTTAGTTGTAGGAGTAGGATTAGGAACCCCCTGCATGCTCTCATTCCCAACCAGACATCATGTCCAAGAATGTTGCCAGCCTTGTGATCTATCATGCAGATCTTGGTCCATACATGAGAGTATTCTGCCTGTTGTTGTCAAGTTAGATCCTTCTATCTTTGAGCTAGTCAAGGTTACATCTTGAGTTATAGGGATACCCCCCTTGGTGCGGCAGAACCAGAAGTGAAGGGGAGGAGCTCACGCAACCTCCTGTATTCAGTTGGCCTGAATCTGCCTGTGCATTAGAAGTGGCAAACCCTAATGCTGATTCAGAAGAAATGTCAACAGGACATTTCTGGAAAACTTTATGGCAGAGGTTAGGGACAAATTTGTCTTTTGGATTAGCATATCATCCACAAACAAATGGCCAAACAGAAGTGGTGAACAGGACATTGGGCAAACTGTTAAGGTGTTTGACAAGAGAATATGGACATAGTTGGGATCAAGTCATTTATTAGGCAAAATTTGCCTATAATGATAGTGTGAATAGGACTACTAGAAAAAGTCCATTTGAGATAGTGTATGGAATGCATCCTAGAGGTGTATGTGAACTCTGACATCTTAGAGGCATGGAGTTTAGAAGTGGTCATGCAGAGGATTTTGCACAATCTATGAAGGAGATTCATGACCAAGTGAAGCAGCAATTGATGGAATATACCTAGAAAATCAAGGATAGGGTAGATGTACATAGGAAGGATATTCAATTTGCAGTTGGTGATTTAGTCATGGTTCATTTGAACAAAGCCAGATTACAAAAAGGGATATCAACCAAACTGCAGATGAGATGGATTGGTCCTTATAGAATTTTGAACAAGTATGGCAATAATGCTTATCGAATTGATTTGCCAACAGACTTGGCAATTTCACCAGTGTTCAATATTCAGGACCTGGTACCTTATAAAGGCCCTCATCTAGTAGCAGGGGAATCTAGATCATAAGCTGCACCAACAGTGAAAGATGTGACCTTACCTCCAAAAATCAAACCACAGGCTGAGAGAATTCTGGATTCTCAAGTGCAGAGACAAACCAAACATGGTGTGTACATGGAACGTCTGGTCAAGTGGCAACAATTGCCTGAAGCAGAGGCTACCTCGATTGTAGAGTCTGAATTCAAGAAACAAAGCATGGATTTTGCCTTGTTGTCACCAGAGGTGACTTGACCTTTTCCACGTAGGGGGAGTATGGTGTAGGAGCACGACAAGCTTGGAGCCCATGTATATATTTTTGCATTTTGGTGTGATGCTTTTATTTTTTTTAAATTTGAAAGGTGCGGGAAGTAATTTATGCATATTCAAAATAGAACCATCGGCGTAAGAAGAGGAAAGTCTGGCCGATGGAGAAGTTTTGTGTTATGCATTTCGGTGTGAGAAGAGCCATCGGAAGCGACCGTGAATGTTATAGCGATGGTCGGAATCATGGAGACAGAAGGATCATCGGGGTAAGTCTTGCTGAAGGAGGAGTTTAACGTTATGTGGATTTCAATGTGAGATGGTGAATCGAAGGACAAGCCCAAAGTTAGAGCGATGGAGAGAGTTACCAAAAATCAAGACAACGAAAGTCACACTGACAGGTTAAGTCCGGCCGATGATTCTATCCGTCGAAGAGAGTTGGTGCATCGGAGGAGAGGTGAAAGGTTTCACCGAGTTGAATGTCACACTAACAAAGGCGAAGGGAAGTTTCCATTAGAGAGAGATGGTATATCAGTAGTAGAAGTTTGGAGCTTACCGATGGTGCTTGTCACACCGATAAGCGAAAGTAACACTAACGTTGGACTCATCGACAAGAAGCTTGGATATCGGGGGAACAAAATGTGACGTTGCCGATAGGTATTGTCTTACCGATGACTGCCAGCAAAGCCGTGATGGTGAAGCCGATGACTACTAGCAAAGCCGTGATGGTGAAGATAGGGAAAGGTGACTGATTGGTGAGAAAAGTGAGATCGGTGAAAGAAGTTATGAAGTGGCCGATAGGAAATGTCCTGTCGAAGGTAAAGCAAATGAGTATGTCGGTAAGACAATAGATTATCTTGCCGATGAAATAATGTAGGCATATTTCAGTATATGCGAAGGAGCAATACGAATGGAGGAAACCCTAACCGTCTGATAACAGACAAGGGTAGAAATTATATAAGGTCAGATTCATTTCTGTGAAGAGGTTGGAAGCCTGAGATACGTTGAATGTAATAGAGAAACTTCTGATTTTAGAAACATTGATAGTTTACATCCATTTATATATTGTCTATAGAATACTTGTATAATCTAGTTTGCAGCAGAGTAGATAGTTCAATTTTTGTTCTTTTGTTTCTATTTGTGCAAGATGTCTCTGTCTTGATGCCCCTACATTTTCCTTGTACAGTCATGGAGGGTTATCAAGCAGAGACCTTGTTTCTTTTTTTTCTATTTGTGTTAGTGATTGGGCTATCAGAGAGAGGCCATGTGAACTTGTACTAGGCGAGTTGTGCTATAGTCCGGCTAGTATGCAAGTTACAGTCTAAGAGACAGGGGTGAAAATAGAGTGGAATAAGTTGAGTACCAAGCAATTAGAACCCTAGACCCAGAGAGGAGGGCTAATAACAAGCTCAAGAAGGCTATAAGACTTGGAGTTGAGAATCTTGGAAGCAGTGAGGGAGAAGAAGAATTCCTCACACCAAGAAAGTAGTGTTTGTATTGGAAATAACAGACAAATAGATCTTTCACCTCTGTAATAGACTATTTAGGTTGAATTAGGCATTTTGGGGTATAAAATGTCTATAAACACTTGAATTGGTAGGGAGATCTAGGTATGATTTAGGTCTTGAAGTGTTGATTCAAGATAGGTTTGCTAAACCCATAGGCCTCCCCATCAGGATACCAGGAAACGTAGTAGAAAATACAAGAATGACATAACCTTCATGGTGGACAAATATAACTACTATATGGAGGTTGTAGAGCCAAGAACCTTCTAGATAACCACCTTACCTTATGAGATGTTTGAATATGATTTGGTTGGATATGTTGACATGTTACCCAACAAGCCTAAGGATCATGCTGCTAAAATAGTTGGAACTTATGATGAGATCACCAAAAAAACAATCTTGAAGGATGTGAAAGAAAAAGTAGAAAAGATGAAATCAAAATTGGAAGAAATGCTTGACACTCCTGAGAATCTTACAGGAGTAGCCCAAACTGCTTCTCCTACACAAGCACCTAAAAGGACAAGTAGGTCTATCTCTGCATCTGCTACCTCTTTTAAATCCTTTGGACTTGCTCCTACACCTCCCAATAGGAAAATAACTACTAGTGAAGTGCTGGTACAGACCAAGTCTATAGAGATAAAGAAACATATACCCAAGGTCGAAGCAAAGAGAGGAAAGATAAATCTAGTGAGCATAGAAGATGATGAAGATGATGTAGAATAAGAAGCATCTAGTATGCTTGAAAGGAAAAATGAAAGAGCAAGAGAAGGAGAGGAGAAAGCAGAAACCACCAAAGGAAAAGGAAAGGGAAAATAAAATAAATCAAAAGAAACTTCTCAAGAAGAATTGAAGCATGAGCCTCTACAACTTGAGGCCACTATGAATGCTATAGTACAACATGGTGCTCTAGAAAATGTTGTAGATCTCTATGATAACATGCCTACTAATGACAAGGCCACAATTGTGGAAGCAATACTCAAGTACATAATGGCCTTCAATGTGGCCCTAATTGGTTTTATTGATTAGCTTCCTATAATCCTTGCAAACCTACTCACCAACAAAAGAAATGAAGCCATGGGAAAAGAGGCTGAGATGAGAAAACATGCAATTGAAAAGGTTGGTCCATCCATCATTAATGAAGAAAAGATAAAGGTATCTCAAAAAACAAGAAAAGGAATTTAGAACAAATAGGAGAATAAATACTCTGATGGGAAAAGACCAGGAAGAAATAGAGAGACTAGAGAAGAAAAATTTAGAGAAAATTACAAAAATTCTAGAGGCAATGAAGAATTCTAAGGTGATAGTTGAGGAACATGTTCCTCTAGATATACCAGATGTACCTCTTTAGGATATAGATCTATCTTTTTGATGACAAAGAGGATAGAGGTAACATGACTGAAAAGGGTAACATGGAAGCTCAAAATGTAGAGGAGCTACGTAATGTGGGTACACCTCCTCCAAAAGAGATAGAACCACAAAATTCAAGAGATTAAGGTGAAATGAATATATCCCCTCCAAAGAATACTGAGACACAAAATATAGAGGGTTAAGATAAAGTACCTCCCTTCAGAGAGCACAATTATAGGTACAAAACATAACAATCCCCCTCCAAAGGATACAGGGAAGGATGAAAAAGGAAAGATGATAACCTTGAGGAGGAACAAGAAGAGAAAGTTCCAGGGAAGAGTGAGGAGAAACAAGATGAAATAGATTAGGATAAAATAGAGAAAAATCAAGATGAAGAAGTTAAGGACACTTCTGGGGATATAGGTCAGAATTCTTCAAGGTTAGACTCATTCAAAGACCTATTAGATCTGCAGATGCAGTTCTAACCAGTGATTACGCTACAAATTCTACAAATTCCTACTCATTAAGGGCAAGTAGATTTGTCAAACATTTCAGCCCTTCACAAACTATATCTTGGAGACATCTTGCATGCTTCTACAAGAAAGGAGTTCTTGCAAGAAAACCTATAGAAGACTAGCCTGGTTGAGGATGTAGTGAAATTGATTCAAGAAGGTCTACCAGAGGTAAGAATTGATTCATCTCTATCCTCAGAGCAAAATATGAAGCTATTAATGGATTCTTTTAAGGATCATTCTTCTCATGTTGAAAAGAAAGTAGAACAAGAGGCATTAAGAAAGATGAATGATTAAAGGTTGGCTAAGATATCTAATAGGTGTACCAGTTCACACAATAAGCTATATGAAAATTTAAAAATGTTCAAAGGATGCATCAATGAAGCCACTACTTTATACATGTTTTATCTGAAATGGTCTAATTCCACCAAGAACATCAAAGGTCAGATTAACTCCATTGAGTCATAGATCTCCAAGTTGGCTAAAGTATATGACTTGTCAAAAGACAAGAATGGAGAAACTAGGACACAAGTTGAAAACCTTCATGCATAGATATCATAGCTACAAGGCCAAAGATAATAGATAAAGAAGTAGTTTGGTTAGCTAAGAGAAGTAGTAAATTTGAGACTGACTCCATTATTCAGATTGCTAGGTGAGGCTAAAAAAATTGAGAAGAAGATGAAGACACCTAGTAGTATAGATGAGGTTGAGGACTTATATGTGTAATTTGAATGCCAAAATCACATCCTTACCTTAGAGAAAGAAATTTAGGCATCTACTCTGAAAAAACTCAAGGTAATATACAAAACTATTCTACCTTCTAAATGAGTTGCAAGAGTATTGTAGGTAAGAAAATGTTGAATGTATATAGACTTGTGGAGGACAATAGTGTACATAGCATCAAATTTTTAGGCATTCTCATCTCAGGGGAGCACTATTTGTAAAAATCATATAGTAAGGAGGATTTTTATACATTTTTGGGATGTCATAAGAAGTAGATATCAGGCCTTTTGTCCTTGATGTCAAAGGGGGAGAGAAAGAGAAAGATGCATCTAAGGGGGAGTTTCTGTATGCATATTTTGTGAGTGTTTCCATCAATGACAAAGAGTGAGATTGTTGGAAATGTGTGTTATCATTGATGTCAACTCAATATGTGTCAACCTAAGGTCAAAAATAATGAAGCTAATGGACAGTGGAAGATTTGAGAGAGATGGTTTGACTCAGGTCAGCATGGTTAGACATATCAATCTAGAAGACTTAGTAGATGAAGGAAAATTATCTAAGTACAAAAAAGAATAATGATCAACCTCAGGTCTAAATATGATGTGGAGGTGAGTACATATGTTCTAACATGTTCCCAACATGCCTACATTAATATTCTACCATCTGGTGTACTGTACTTAGAGATAAGTTGCATAAGTTTGGCTAAGGATTTCACAATGTATCTCCTAAGGCATAGCTATAGTATTTTGGTCCGCATTCCTCCGTAATACAATATTTGGTCTTACAGTTTTGAAGACAAGTTGACTAATATATGAAAATGTATATCCAATATTTCATCTCATTACACCTTAAACAAAGAAAGTTATCAATGACAGAGTTTTAGATTGTGACTTGACAGTGTAAAGAGATGATGGAGACCTAATAGAATGCTCCACATTCCTCCGGATGAGAAGTTGTACCCATGCAATTTTTCAAATATGTTTGGAGATGTTTAATGCACACTACCTTTTAGTATCAAGTGCTCTAATGGTCTACAAGGTCAACTTTCAAATGACATAAGTAACACAAATTGTTCCAGATAAAAGTACTCTATAGAACACATGTTTGAGTACTTGCTGTGTATGAGGAAAAATTGATTAAATTTAAACTAATAAAACCAAAAACCACATAAAGTGAACCAATCTAAGTAAAAGCCATTATCATAAAATCAAAGACAAATGAAAGCTCTTACCAAAATCTGTATTGTTCCCTTTTGGAGATGTGTGGATTGCTCAATGAAGTTGCGAAACCATAGCTACAACAAGCAAGTAGTGTGCTCAAGAGATCAATGTTAAGAGATCGTGAGGTTGCTCAATTGATGCGATGTATGCTCAAAGCTCTATTAAGTATGCCTGAGAATAAAATCGAAGAGAGAGGCTTAATGAAGGAGATGACTTGGATTTATATAGGTTCCAATGAAGATCAATCAATGGTTTAGATAATTCAGAAGAATCAACGGAGGAGAACAATTGAGGAACGTGCAACGAATAAGAAGAAGACATGTGTCTTGCTTTCTTTTGCATGAGAGGAGTTATCAAGAATAGAAGAATGAGTTAAAGCAATTAACAAAATGTAATGATCAGTTAAGTGATTTAAAAACAAGAAGAAGAGATTTGCATGAGAATTAGAAGATATTTAGCTTTATTAAATATTAGAAATATTTAATTGCATGAGTAAGAAAGCTTGAGTTATTTTAGAGATAACTCAAATTAGATGAAAAAGTAACTTAAATAAATAATTGATTTATTTAAATTTAGAGAAGATATTATTGGAAGAAATAATTAAATAATTAGAATTATTTAATTTAGAAGATTTGAAAGCAAATTAAATAAATAAATTTATTTAATTGTTGTGCATGATTTTGGAAGAATGATTTTGATTTAATTAAATAATTCAGAATTATTTAATTATAGATAAGAGGGAATTTGTTGAATTAATTAAATAATTAGGTTTATTTAATTAATGTGGATGTGAATTTTGGAAGGTGACCCTGATCTAATTAAATAATTAAAATTATTTAATTGTGGGAGAATAATAGAGGAATTTGATTTAATTAATAAAATAATGAGGATTTATTTAATTAATGTCGCAATTTTGTGATTTAGAAGAATTTGGTGAAATTAATTAAATAATTAAATTATTTAATTAATGTTGAAATGCAGGTGATTAGACAGATTTATGAAATGTGAGTAGTGCGATGACTTGGTCATTTTAGGGTGTCTACATTTTGCCCCTCTTTGATGCAATGCAGTTTATAGCGTTGCATCAAAGAAATTAATTGTTGAAGATGTGATACAATTTTTGATCCCCCAGTGTAACTAGTTGCCCCAGTGTATCTAGCGTAGGGTGCCCCCTTGAGAGGAAAGACAAGGAAGTGATAGAAGAACTGTGTTGACTCTCGACTAGAAGATATTGTTGGAGACAGACAAGGTTGGGTTAGAAGAAAGGAGATAGAAGAGAACATGAGAGAAAGATAGTTGATCGATCTTTGCTTGAAAAACTATATAAGGGCATGGAAAAATGGATGGTGTACATGGATGAGCTTGTTGCAATGGTTTCACAAATGTTTATAAAGAGCAATCCTTATTTTTGATATAGCACGTGGATAGTTTGCTACCAAGGTATAAAAGACCAAGGTGTAGTAATATCTGAGTGCATGGACATTGACTCTACAAGCATGCGGTTTGAACTTAGATCCCTTAGACATAATATGACATTGTTGGAATATGTGAATGAGCCATAGTCTTGAACATAAAATAAACTTCAATACATGTGAATGCAAGAAGAGTATTAATATGTAAGATGCTAGGTCATAACATACACAAGATAAATAGAATGCTAAGAAAGATGCTAAAGATCATTCCTCAAACACGGCACACAAAAAAAATAATGACTATGCCCCCAATCTGTACTACATCAAAACGTACCAAGATTATAGATAAATCAAGGTAGCCTTGAATAGGTAATGGAAAAGGAACAAAAAAGATGAACCAAAAAGCAAATTGACTGACTTACAAAGTAAACATACAACCAACATATTCTCTTGCCAAAGAGGTTGCTCAAGATAGATTGGATAGGAAAGATAACAGCCTTATCATAGGAACTATGTGTCCATTAAAGAGTGCTATCTACCTAAAAAGACAATGTCTCACTGCAGGAAATGCCACATGTCGCAGGAGACACGTGTGTTGGTCTCAACAATGGAACACTATGCAGAAGACAATCTTGTTGATCTAGGGCTTTGGTTAAGCGGTACTTAGCTGATGTTGGCAATCTGTATGTAGGACAGTAGATGACTCTGGAAGGAAGCTACTTTGCTTTAGGTTTGTTAAGGACGTTTGCTTTGAAAGGATGCGCTAGATTGCTATGTGAGTTAGTCAAGTTGAGGTGAATGGATTTTAATAAATGGAAGACCAGAAAGGTGACAGTGCTAATGGATTGGGGTGGGTGGAGAATGATGGATCGTGTGTGCTTGAGTACTGATACATCCTTCGTATTCTATACTACCTACATACCCTATATCCACGGGATCAAGGCACATTACGATGAAAGATGAAAATGATAAATATGTAGTTCTGGATAGAGTGATGAGATGGGTCAAGGTGGAAGGGGGAGATCTTATGTACCTGAGTACTGGATACTTCCTTCGTATTCTAGACTACCTACATACCCATATCCATGGGATCAAGGTACCTTAAGATTGAGAAGATGATGATATGTAGTTCTGGTTGGAGGTGATGATGTAGGAAAAGTGTTGAGAAGATAACAGCCTTATCGTAGGAGCGATGTGTCCATTAAAGGGTGTTATCTGCGAGAAGGAAAAAGATGGATGTGAGCATGTACCATGAACAAGGACCCGTTTGTAGACCTAGGTTAAGGAAAGAGTTGCCCCCATTCAGGTAGAGGAATTTGCATGGGCAACTGATGAAGAAGACATAGAAGGTTTGACCTAGGACAAGACAGTGTTAACTATTGATGTAGATCAAGATGTGGGATGATGACGAGGGACATTGACAAATTTCCAAGCTATACTAGATAGGGAGATGGAAATGCAAACAAAGTCAATGATTTTATTATGGATGGATGGATGAAGCGTGTTGTTGAACTAGGCATGGAGTGAACAAGACTCGATAGACAATGGATGCTGACTCTACACATAGCGCATGTTTGCCAGGTTTTCACTATGGTACTTATCCAAGGTGCCTGTTTGCCAAGTTTTCACCAAAGGATAGATTTTGTTTGTGTTTTTATGTTTTTCATTTTTTTTTGGAATACTCTGAGGATTAGGCATAGAACTTCTTGAGATGGACACTGTTAAGTGGCTCATCCAGAGGAATGCCATTAGGTGTAGCTAAAGTGTAAGCTCCTGATCCATATGCTGCTATCACAATAAAGGGACCTAACTAGTTAGGCTCAAACTTGCCCTTCTTCTCTCGATCTACTTGATTTCTCTGATTCTCTTTAAGGACAAGATCACCAACTTGAAACCATCTTTCTTTGATCTTTTTGTTGTAATTACGTCGGAGGTAGTTTTGATAGACATGGAGGTTATTAAGCACTGCAAGGTGCCTCTCATCTAGTAGTTCTAGCTTAGCTAATCTGGAAGTATGATACTCCTCTACATTTAGCAGGTCCTGCATGGATACTCTGAGGGATGGGATCTCGACCTCTATAGGTAGGATGGCTTTAGAGCCATAGACCAAGGCGTATGGTGTGGCACTAGTGGGTGTTCTGATACGAGTGCGGTAGGCCCATACGGCGGGATTGAGTTGCAAGTGCCAATCACGACCAGCTTCATTGACTATTTTCTTGAGGATTTTGAGAATGGTTTTATTTGAAGCCTCAGCTTGGCCGTTACTCTGCGGATAGTAGGGAGTTGAGAAGCGATGTTGGATATTGTATTGTATGCATAAGGCACGGATATCTTAGTTCTTGACTGGTCTCCCATTATCAGTGACTATGGCTTGGGGAATACCATACTGGCATATGAGGTAGTTTAGGATAAACTTGGCTATTTGCTTACCAGTGATATAGGTCATGGGAATGGCTTCAACCCACTTCGTAAAATACTCAGTGGTGGTAATGATAAATTTGTGGCCATTGGAAGAGGAGGGGTGGATTTGTCCTACAAGGTCGAGACCCCATTGAGAAAAAGGCCAAGGAGTTGTCACAGGTTGTAATTCATGAGCTAGTGCGTGAATCAAATCTCCATGCTGCTGACATTGTAGACACTTCTTAGCAACTGTGTAGCATCTTGCTCTATTGTAGGCCAGTAATAACCTGTTCTAAGTATCTTCTTAGTAAGATTAGGATGGGTAGAATGTGTGCCACAGACACCTTCGTGTATGTCTTGTGAGGTAGCTTCGGCTTCTTCTACGTTAAGACATCATAAGAGGATACCATCGAGACTCCGACGATATAGTGTATCACCCAGAATGATGTAACGGGAGGCTCGACAGATAAAGGTTTTGTGTTGGGTGGAGGAAAGGTCAGAGGGAAAGGTATTGTTTTTAAGGTATTCATAGATATCTTCATACCATGGGGAATTGGGACCAACAAGTTCGCAGATGATTTCAGTAACTGGAACGTTGATGGTAGGTATCAACAATTGCTTGATCAAGAATTCACACTTCTGTGTATTTGCAGGCATGTCAATCAGTGACCCTACAGAAGCCATAGAATCTGCAGCTTTGTTATGCTCTCTTGGAATTTGCTCAAATGTGATGCTAGAAAAATGTGGTTTGTAGGCATCCACTAGTTGCTTGTAGGGGACCAACTTTTCATCTTTTGTTTGGTACTCATCTATGACTTGGCAAATGACTAACTGTGAGTCTCCATATACTTGTAATTCTATGATGTCCCATTGAACTGCTGTATTGAGACCTATGAGGAGTGCTTCATACTCGGCTATGTTGTTGGTGCAAGGGAATGCAAGCCGATATGACTTTGGGATGTAGTCATTTTGAGGTGTGATGAACAAGATGCCGGCCCCTAATCCATGCTGTGTGTAGGAACCATCAAAGTACAACTTCCACATTATTGAGTTGGAAAGAGTGAAGAGATTTTCATCTAGAAAGTCTGCTACCATCGGGTGTGTATCTTGCATGGGTGCTTCTGCTAGTTGATCTACTAGAGCTTGTCCTTTGATTGCTTTATGATCCACATATTCAATGTTGAACTCACTAAGGATCATGACCCATTTAGCTAGTCTACCTGTAAGAGCTACTTTTGCTAATAGATACTTCAAGGGATCAATTTTAGCTATAAGAATTATGTGTTGGTTCAACATGTAATGTCGTAACTTTTGGGAGGCGAACACTACTGCTAAACAAGCTCTTTCCATCAGTGAATAATTGAGTTCATATCCCACCAAGGTTCTACTGATATAGTAAATTGCATGCTCTTTTCCTGTTTCATCATGTTGTGCTAGCAAGGCCCCTAGGGCCAAAGTTGTAGTTGAGATGTATAATATCAAAGGTTTATCAGCAACTGGTGGAACCAATATAGGAGGTGTAGCAAGATACTCTTTGAGCTGATCAAATACTGCTTGACACTTATAATTCCATTGAAATGAGACATCCTTTCAGAGCAAGTGTTGAAATGGTTGACATTTATCTGCTAACTGTGAGATAAAATGCCTGATGGATTGCAACCTTCCTTGAAGGCTCCTTAATGCTTTAAGGTTCTTTGGTGGAGGTATCTCTACTATAGCCTTTACTTTTGTGGGATCTACTTTGACACCTCAATGAGAT
Organism: Cunninghamia lanceolata; assembly: GCA_027924645.1. Taxonomy (NCBI): domain Eukaryota; kingdom Viridiplantae; phylum Streptophyta; class Pinopsida; order Cupressales; family Cupressaceae; genus Cunninghamia; species Cunninghamia lanceolata. Next base: position 25,104,798 of record BSBN01000047.1, read on the forward strand.
ACAATGTATCCCAATAGCTTCCTTGATGTTACACCGAAGACACACTTCTTTGGATTGAGGCACACTTGATATTTCTCGAGCCTGTCAAAGATCTATCCTAGAACATGTATGTGATTTGCTCTAGAGGATTTAGCTAGTATGTCATCCACATAGTCCTCCATGATGTGATGAAAGATGTCATGGAATATCACTGTCATTGCTCTCTGATAGGTGGCGCCTACGTTCTTTAGACCAAATGGCATGACACACCAACAATAGTTAACCCACGGACAAGTAAAGGTTGTTTTATGCTGATCTTCCTCTGCTATCCTTATTTGATTGTAGCCAAAGAATCTGTCCATGAGGGAAAGCATCTCGTGACCTGCTATCAAGTCTACTATAATGTCAATGTTTGGTGATGGAAAGTCATCTTTGGGACATGCCTTATTAAGGTCTCTGAAATCGTTACACATGCGGATACACCCATTGGGTTTAGATACAGGTACAATGTTGGAGACCTAATATGAATAGTCAATAGGTAGTATGAACTTTGCATCTAACAACTTCTGTATTTCCACTTTCACTAAGAGAGCTATTTGTGGGTGCATCTTCCTCAGCTTTTGCTTGACTGGTTTAACTTTTGGATCAACAGTGAGATAGTGAACAACTAACTTAGGGTCTAACCCTGGCATATTAGCATAGGTCCATGCAAAGTTGATGGTTCTCTGTAAGAAGAATGTGTTAAGATTCCTGTGCTCTGTTTCTGATAATGATGCTGCTAGGAATGTGGTCTTTAGATTTTGTTCTGTGCCAAGATTTATCTCTGTAGAATCTTCCACTAGGAGAGCTGACTTCTCTTGATACTTAGATGGTAGGGGAAGGTCAAATCCTCCATCCTCAGGTGCCATAGTTGGGTTTTGACCTTTGGATACGTCCTTTGTTTTTACTATTTCGTGATCAAGAGGTGCCATAGTGTGGTTTTCACCTAGAGATCTTTCTTTATTTTGACTTTTGCAACTAAAGGATTTGGCATTCTCACTAAAATAAGCTGTTGGCTCTAGTTCCATTACAAAACCTACCTTATGATCACCAAGAGGGATACCTTCCCAAAGTCCCATGAACTCAACTAGAGCTTCATCATTCTGAAATACATCTATAACAAGGGACCTTTGTTGGTCCCAATCGATAAGTTCGGGGTAGACAAGTGTTACGTTCTAGGTGCTAGTGGCAGAGGTTAAGGATATGGAGGATAGTGTAAAAATGGAGGATTCTACAAATAGGTTGGTCATATGGAGCGAAGAGTCATCGATGATATCCTCTGTAGACGTCGAATCAGTGGGAAAAGTGTCAGCTACCTCGTCAAGGATATACTTGATGTCCAAGGCATATGGTACCTTCTTACCAAATCCTAATCCCTTCTTGTTTAGCTTCTTTGTCACAACAATGGGTTCCATAGTTCCTTGATTCTGTTTCCCAAGGCCACCTTTGCCTTTATAGCCCATGTTTTTTACTATCCTTAAGCCATTGCTATATTGTTTGACTGGTATTGTGACTGGTTCTTTCTCCTTATAGAGCCAAGAAGAAATGTCCTCAATAGTTTCCTCTTCCAATAACTTTCCCTATTGGAATTGGGTTAAGAATGCTGGGGGAGGAATAGCCACTTTTTTAGTTACTTTGGCAATGGGTGGTTGGCCGTAAGATTTTGGAGATAAAGGCATCCGTCCTACACAACAAGATTTTGAGATATCATATGCTCCAAAGCCTATATCACGGATGTGAGCTTTCATTTCAGGAAGAGGATTAGGGTTACTTGTAGAGGCTAGAGTCATTGTTGCAGGGTCAACATATAGTGGGGATTCAAGAGCTTTTTCATTGTTAGGCACCTGGTTGAAATTCTTATAACTACCTTGCAAGACACGACATAATTCAAAAGGATTGGGGTCTCCTGGGATAGTTATCTCCGTACCATTGTATGGGAACTTTAGAGATTGATGATATGTGGAGGGAATAGCTTTCATTGCATGGATCCATGGGTGGCCTAGGATAATGTTGTAAGGTAGTTCAATATCAAGGACTTGACACCTGGTTTCAAGCTTGACAGGGCATAGTTGTATAGGCAAGTGGATAACACCTTCTAAACAGCGTTCTGCATCATCATATCCCTTGATTGTAATACTTTGATCATTGTTGACATGATCCTCAGAGTATCCCAATTACTTAAGTAACTTTAAAGAACAAATGTTGAGACCAACACCACCATCTATGAGTATACGTTTGATTTTGCACTTATGGATGAGAACTTCAATATGAAGGGCATCATTGTGACAAGGATCATGGGATGGGAGATCTTTCTCTGAGAAGGCAACATTTTAGGGCAAAGAAATGTTACCTACTATAGCTTGGAAATCTGTGACTACTATGTTGTTGGGAACCGAAGACTCTTGGAGGGCTTTTTCTAGCACTACTCTATGTGCAGGTGATGACCGTAGAAGGTCTAAAATAGAGATCTATGCTGGCATTTTCCCTAAATGTTTGACAAGATTATAATTAGATTGAGCCAGAAGACTAGGTGTAGAACCACAAATGGTGACACAACCATGGTGAGTGGTAACAGTGCAATCCATAGATTTGCCTTTGATTGTGAGGGTAGACACTCGACTCTTCAAAATGACCCACGATGGAGTCAAAGGAAGTGGAAGCATGATTGACACCTTTACCTTTATCCTGAGGAGGAGGTGGACCATGGTGAGGAAATGGTTCCTTGTACATGTTGAGGTCCTTGTTTGTATGTTGCACTGGTGGGTCATCTTTAAAAGTGATTTGGTTGCCTTCAATGAGATTTTGGATTAGATGCTTGAGTTTCATGCATGATGCAGTTCTGTGCCCTTTGCTCCTATGGAACTCACAATATTCATTATCTCTGTAACGTGTAGTTTTGTAAACAGGTTCTCCATATGGGGAGCATCAGGTAAGGTGATGAGCCCTTTCTACAAAATTTGTTGTAAGACCGATTCGATGGGCACTCCCAAGGGAGTGAATTGACGTCGTGGAGGGTAATCTTGTTAAGGCTACTCTTGTTGTCATTGCTGTTGGTTTTGATAAAGTGGCCTTTGTTGCTGCTATTGTTGAGGTGGAGCTTGACTTGGTTTGGAGAGCTGCAATGATGTTTGCAACGTTTGGACATGTCTAGAATCGACCACACCATCATTGACCACATTTTTATTTTTGTTTCAATATTTGGGTTTATTGCTCGATTGTTGATGAGGAGCATTTTCTTTCACTTCTTTGAAGATTTTAACCTCACCCTTAGCAATGAGGGCTTTTTCAATGTTGATTCCCATGTATGTGATTTTATCAAAGGTTGTAGCACTAAGAATTTGCAAATGGAAACCTAACTCTTGGTTGAGGTTCTACACAAATATGCTAACAATCTATTTCTCAGGGATCTTGAAAGGGAATTTTCTAGCCATTTGCCTCCATCGTTGAAGGAAAGAAATGAAAGTTTCACCATTTTTCTGTTTATTGTTGCATAGATCGATCATGGAAATCTCATGCTCTGCATTGTAAGAAAAATGGGTGGCAAATTTCTCTGCTAGCTCATTGAAAGACTTGATTCCCATGGGTAAGTGTGAGAACCATTCTATAGCTTGACCTCCAAGACTACGAGGAAAGAGATGCATAAGATATGTGTCGTTATGTGAGACCTCAAAGCAAGCAAGATAGAATTCCCTAAGATGGTCTTTTGGGTCACCTTTTCCTTTGTATTTATCAAACTTAGGAATAGTAAAATTTTGAGGGAAAGGGATCATTGGTAATGACCGATCAAAAGGATAAGGACACACTTCCTCTAAAGAGAAGGTCTTCTTGGTGTGGCCAAATGTAAGATCAGATAGTTGTTGTTGAACTTCTACAATCTTGACCTCCATTATTGTGGGAGGGGTTGGAAACATCTCCTGTTGTCCTCGAAGTGGTTGTTGTGGTTGCCCATATAGAAGATTGTATTGTAAGCCATGAGCATTGGTATTATAAGGGTCGTAAGATTGGTTGGGATCATACACGTTGTATGTTTGGTTCAGATTGGGTTGGAATTGGAGGTTTTGATTCGGCAGAGGTGGGGGTGGCGCTAGGTAAGAATGTTGGCTTTGTGATGGCTGAAGAAAAGAATTGGGTGGAGGATAGCTAAAGTGTGTTTGATTAGGTTGCGATGGCATGACATAGCTTTGGGAAACTTGATGTTGGGAATGTTGAGGGTGGATAGGCAAGGTGTTGAAGAATTTTAGCGAGGATGAATGTAGCGGAGGAGGGACATAGGCAGAAGTGATTTGCGACGGTTGAGGTGGCTTGATGACGAGCATCAAAGAATGTTGTGGTTGGGGTTACATGACTCTAATTGGTTGAGAGACATGAAGGTTTGATGATATAGGAGGTGGTATTTGTTGAGACCCTTGTTGCATGGCTACATAGTTGTTCCCTCTATTGTAATTTGGTGGGAAACCTATTCATGATGGAGTAACCAAGATTCCACTTGGGATTGGTGTGGACACTTTAGGAGGTTGTTGCATATTTGATCGAGCTAAGGTGGCTTGCTTAGCGAGCTCTGCTTGACATTGGAGAGTTTCTTGTTGGTTTTTGTAGATCTCCATAGGAGTCAAAAGTGTTGATACGGCCCTCTCTTCTGTTGGGTTTTGAAAAAGGGGATTCCTATACTGTGAGCTCTGTTTAGGTAAGGGTGTGGTCATCGTTGACATGGTTTGCACTGCTTGTATGGTGTCTTGGGTGTTACTAGGCTTGCAAAGATTGGATAGATCAAAATCTTTGGGTAATTTAGCTCCTTGCTCTGCTAGCAAGCGAAAGAAATGATCCTGGTTCTCACTAAGGATTTTGTCAATGGCAGCTATGGCCCTAGAATCTTGCATGAATTCCTCAAGATCTTGCTCATCTGCTTGAGAGGATTGACCTATTTCAAAGTGTCACTCTTCTTGAGATGGGGCTAGATTTGCAGTATAACCTTGTGGCACAAAATCCTGAGGCATGCCTATAGTATAGTGAGGAATGTTTACCAAAGGGATCCTTTCCTCCTAAGATGGTACTTGACCAATAGTATAACCTTGTGGGACAAAATCCTAAGGCATACCAGTGGTGTGTTGGGGTGTACTTACCAAAGGGACCCTACCTTCTTGGGAATTGCTTGGTTGGTCGATGTGTGGCATGCTAGGAGAATTGGTAGATCTTTCTGCGGGTGTTCTAGGAGTGACTTTGGAATTAATGTTGAGACGACCCAATTGTGGTGTGTGAGGAGGCAACTTGTGCTTCCTAGGGACAACTTGCTTGGACTTCATAGTTTGCTAGAGCCTAGTGGTTACCATGGAATATACTAGGACAAGAAAGGTAATGCTGGGTTTCTGTTTGTGCTTTGAAAAAGACAAACTTTGATGCACAATGTACTGGACCAACGGCGCTATACTGTCTGACTAGAGGCGCAAGACTGTGCAACCAAAAGCGTGCTACTGTGATACCAAAGGTGATGGACTGAGCTACCAAAGGCGAGATACTTCTATACCAAAGGTGAGCTACTGTGACCAAAAGCGAGCTACTGTGATACCAAGGGCACTAAAGTAGAGTTGCTAGAGGCAAGGTATTGTTATACCAAAGGCGATCTACTGTACTACCAAAGGCGAGCTGCTGTAATACCGGGGGTGCTGAAGTAGTGTCTGATGTTTTTAAAGGTAATTTTTGATAGATTTGGTTTGGTTCTGATTGGATTTATCTTTGGCAAGAGAAAACACAGCAAACAAGTGGTCAAAACAAGGAATGACACAACAGATAGTGTATGTTTGAGGCTCAAACAAGCCTAATGTTTCCATAGGTATAAGACAATTGCAAATAATAACAAGCACTTTTTATCCCTAGAGACAAGGTTTCATTGCAGTAGATCAGCTCATAGCTTAATACTCCATCGATAAAAATATCATTCCTTAAAGGTGTCAGATATTTTGTATCTTTACAAGAGATGATAGGTAGGGATATCTCACCCTCCCCTTGGAAAGCTCAAGTAGGTCACAAGAGTTTTATGGCCAAGGGAATACTATCTCTTCTCAAGGGAGCCAATGGTGAGTATCTTAAGGGCTTAAATCGATTCCCCTTGCACTGATGATTACCGCAATGTTCGAAGGTAGATCAGGTAGTCTCTATCTAGAATGGTTCTTAGTAACTTTGAGGGACCAATGCCTTACGAGTAATGTGACAAGCTACTAAAAGCTTTAACCACTCCTACTAAGAGTATCAAACACTTCACTTAATGTGAAAATCATTTCCACAAAGGGCTACTACACCTCTTTTCAGTTTGGCATCACAAGGTAAGGCTGATGTCGGTTAGGACTTGGCTTTCACCTTATCCCTCTTATATAGCGGTTCAAAGGAAAACTCCACTTAGGGTCATCCCTTTTGGATGAAGTGCAATCCAAAAGTAGGCCCTTCTAAAGGAAGTACAAAAATGTAAGAGCACACATATCAAACAAAGGTTCAATTGTCCCATTATAAGAAAAATAAGGTGCAACTAGATTAGGCACACACACATTTGTAGTTGTCAATTGTCCCTTATGAAATTGAAGTGTTTTGACATTCATGTCCATTGTCCCTTAGAAAATTGAAGTGTTTTTGCATACATGTCCATTGTCTCTTAATAAAAGTAGTATGTTCCTAAGACTTAGATTTTGCAAAAATGATTTGTTCAATTATCCCTTAAGAAGGCAATATGTTTCTAAGACTTAGTGATATAAATCAAGATTTGTTCAACACTCGTCCTGCATGAACATGTTAAGAAAAAACCTATTTGCTCTATGTGAGTGATAAGAAACTGCAACAGGTCAATTAGTTCCACCAAAACTCACAAGTTAGTAAAAACAAAACAAATTGACCAAAAGCGTTGTACTGTCTTACCAAAAGTGACTTAATGTGAGTCGGAAGTGCTGTACTATGTTGCCGAAAGTGATCTGTTGTGAACCGGAAGTGCTACACTGTGTTACCAAAAGCGTGGTACTGTGCTACCAAACATGAGCTACTTTGACCAAAAGTAAGCTACTTTGCTACCAAAAGTGAGCTACTGTACTACCAAACGCGCAGTGTAATAACAGGCCTACAAAAAATAATATTTCATCAAAAAATCTAGACCAAAAGATGATTGAATGATTGGGTGATGGTCTAGGATGTTGATAAGTGATAAGATGCTACACTAAGTGATATTAGTTCCAAAGAAAACAATAAGATGTCAGAAATCAACTTAAAACCCTAACAATAAGTTAGAAACCCTAGAAAACCAAAGTGAAATCCATAAAATTGGTAACAAATATGATGAGATACAAGAGATTAAATATCACCAATGGCTTCCTTATGATTTTCTATGCAATTTTAAAAAAACAAGCATCAAATTTCGTTAAGTTTTGAGAAAGTTATGGGGTTTTGAAGTTTGCAAGCATGTTATCCCAACCAAAAGCGCTTGACTGTTATACCAATAATGATGTAATATCACCAAAAGCACTTTACTATTATGCTAATAGCGCTTTACTATTATACCAATAACGCTTTGATAATTTTCTCAAGTGCACTTTATTGTAATACCAAAAGCACAGTTCTGTGCTACCAAAGGCGCTGTGGGATGGCCTGAAAGTGCTGTACTACTCTACCAAAGGCACTTTTCTGTGTCGAGATGTGCTATTCCGTACTGTACTTTAAAAAAATTAATTTCTCAAAGAAAAAGAGGGATTAGTGGGTCCCACCGGGCATGCCAGAATGTGTATGAGGAAAAATCAATTAAATTTGAACTAATAAAACCAAAAATCAATCACATAAAGTGAACCAATCTAAGTAAAAGCCATTATCATAAAATCAAAGACAAATGAAAGCTCTTACCAAAATTTGTATTGTTCCCTTTTGGAGATGTGTGGATTGCTCAATGAAGTTGCGAAACCATAGCTACAACAAGCAAGTAGTGTGCTCAAGAGATCAATGTTAAGAGATCGTGAGGTTGCTCAATCGATGCGATGTATGCTCAAAGCTCTGTTAAGTATGCTAAGAATAAAATCGAAGAGAGAGGCTTAATGAAGGAGATGAGGGGGATTTATATAGTTGCAATGAAGATCAATCAACAGTCCAGATAATTCAGAAGAATCAATGAAGGAGAACAGTTGAGGAACATGCAACGAATAAGAAGAAGACAGGTGTCTTGCTTTCTTTTGCATGAGAGGAGTTATCAAGAATAGAAGAATGAGTTAAAGCAATTAACAGAATGTAATGATCAGTTAAGTGATTTAAAAACAAAAAGAGATTTGCATGAGAATTAGAAGATATTTAGCTTTATTAAATATTAGAAATATTTAATTGCATGAGTAAGAAAGCTTGAGTTATTTTAGAGATAACTCAAATTAGATGAAAAAGCAACTTAAATAAATAATTGATTTATTTAAATTTAGAGAAGATATTATTGGAAGAAATAATTAAATAATTAGAATTATTTAATTTAGAAGATTTGAAAGAAAATTAAATAAATAAATTTATTTAATTGTTGTGCATGATTTTGGAAGAATGATTTTGATTTAATTAAATAATTCAGAATTATTTAATTATAGATAAGAGGGAATTTGTTGAATTAATTAAATAATTAGGTTTATTTAATTAATGTGGATGTGAATTTTGGAAGGTGACCCTAATCGAATTAAATAATTAAAATTATTTAATTGTGGGAGAATAATAGAGGAATTTGATTTAATTAATTAAATAACGAGGATTTATTTAATTAATGTCACAATTTTGTGATTTAGAAGAATTTGGTGAAATTAATTAAATAATTAGAATATTTAATTAATGTTGAAATGCAGGTGATTAGACAGATTTATGAAATGTGAGTAGTGCGACGACTTGGTCATTTTAGGGTGTCTACACTTGCAAAAGATTGAGAAGGTATAAAACAAACATATGAGTGTATGTGGAGACTCTACATACTTCATAGTATCTTAGGTTTGAATTGCATGAAATTCTCTCTTATTTCCTATATCACACAAGGTGTTCAAATCATCTTGAGTTATGTGTATACATGAATACTGAGCATAGTGCAGCTAAGTCAAATGTTTTTGCATCCCTTTGAAAATGGTAGATATGATTATGCAGATCTAAGAATATGTTCATACAAAAGTTCATTCATGAGTATTTCAGTTCACTTGGTGGTCCACAATGCAATATCCTAAGTTTTGATGTGTCATAGTTAGTCTAGAATGCCATGTTTTCATCAGTTCAACATATTTCTTGTTTTGCATATACATATATTGATTAGATACTTTACGATAATAGTGTATAGATAGTGTTGTGAAGATATATGATTGAAATCTTCATCTATATAATGTTTTTGGCTTCTCCCCGATGATGTGAAGATGGTCAATTAGCAGTGATACTATTGTTTGGGTTGACATTTTAATCTCCATCTATGATGGATCTTGATTGGTTGATTTGGCATTGGAGGATATTTTGTGATGCATTTTGGATCCTGTTGTGATGTGTTGTGATCTGCAACTTGTTTACTCTTCATATTATATATGTTTGATGTCAACCTGTGAAGAATCACACATTTCAACCAAGGGTCTTTTTGGTACCAACCTAATCCATGTTTTGAGATGTTGAGGAGGATATATAGAAGAACAAATTCATTTGTGGATCAAAGAAGAGAGTGAAAAGGTGATAGAGTAGAATGAACAGTATGAAGTGTACAAATTTAGTATGATGGAGTAATTGTGCAAAGTTTACTGCAATATCAACATAAGAAATAATTTGTTGCAAGTATGTGCTAGTCAGTGTTGTCGTTGATGTCAACATGCTTTTGTTGTCATTGGTCTAAACTATGTCTTCTAATGAGGTTATTTTTGTTTGATTAAGTTGTTTTGCTAAAGGTGATTTGATTGTTGTGTAGAGGTACTGAAGATGTAGAGGATATGCCTCTAGTATTGGGTTTCCAAGTGCTTTTGAGAAAATTTGATTAATTATGGAAATAATGTAATGAAGAAGTCTTTTGGCTTTTAGAGTACTATTCAAGTTTTTGCTCCGTATTTCTTTTTTGTTGGACATCTGATTGTGCAGTTTGGATATGTTGTTTAGAAGTGTTAGAAGATGCTAAATCTAGAATTTGGTGCTTTAGATCATGTAGTAAAAGTTATGTTCACCAATTTCAGAACAGTGTTTGATAGTGTTTGCAGAGGTGTCTGGACGAAAGTCTTCTACTTTGTATTTCTCCGCAAAGTGGTTTCAGGTGTTACAATTATGGATGTGTTCTTATAAGGATTATATATTTTTTTAGTTCAAGTGGTTCATGATTTGATGCTCCAAAAGTCATTTCTTGTGTAGCAGAGTTTGACAATGTTGTTTGTAAGTAGATTGTAAACTTTCTTTAGGTGAAAGTTATTGTAGTTGATTTTGTTGGTTTTCAGGTGACTTCAAGATGTTCATGGATGTTTCTAGATTGTGTTAAATCTTTGTGCAAGATCTACAAGGTGTGTTTATCTTTGAGAAAGTGTATGTTTTACTGTTCATAATGTTAACTCAAGTTTGGCCGACTTGGTTGTTTACACTATTTGTGATCATGCTTTGGTAAATGTGAAAGCTTGGTGAAGTGTGTAAGAGTGGATTTAAGTCTGTGCTAAGATATGGTGTGGTCTACATTCATTACTTTCCTCCATAGGAATGTTTAGGTCTAGACCTAATTTGAAAATTTATGAGTTATGATGTGTTACCGACCTTGGAGATTGTTTTCATGATTGATGGTGATATAAATAAGTGTCAAGGATTCATGGATGTGGTGCGCGTGAAGGATGTGGTGTTGGTGATATGAAATTGATTAAGGTAGTGAGAGGTTTCATGTATAAAGCTATCAGATGCAGTGACCAGAAGGTGTCTATAATTTTTTAGTGATGCTGTGAAGGTATTGTGTGTGTTGTGGTGTATATTGATCTTCATTGGAACTGAACTCCATGCATAGGTCAAATGTAACTATATCAGTTCAAATGCTAGCAGTGAGCCATCCTTCTTGTCTTTCTTCCTTTCTTAGCAGGTAGTGAGTCTGCCTACAATGAGCATTCTTTCATTTAGGAATTGAGCCATTTAGCAGTGAGCCTTTTGTAATTTGGTATTGCTACTACATTATATTGTGAGTTAATCTTCATCATGGATTTTCCCTTCTAGGGTTTTCCACATAAAATCTGGTGTTCTCTTGTGTGTAGTGTTGTTATGATTTAGTTTTAGTTATTTTCTTTTCATGCTTAATCATCATAACATAGTTAAAGGTTAATGTGGATTTTAATGTTTGTCAGGGTCTGAAATTTTTGATACAATTGATTCATCCCCCCTCTCATTTGTCTTGTGCATTCAACAATTGGTATCAGATCAAGGTTCCTTGGAAGAGAGCTTAACATCTTGAGGTAGATTTGGGATGGTACACAAGAAGGATGTTCCCCTATTTGATGGATCAGATTTTGCACTCTGGAAGGTCAGGATGGAAGTCTTTCTAATTTCTCTTGGTTATGATATCCAGATGTTTGTTGAGTCTAATTATATTGTACCTGAGAATGGTGTAAGCACTGTAGGTGAAGTCAAATCTCATGAAATTGATGGTAAGGAAAATCATGCCCTTTTAAGTGGTCTTACAAATTCTAAATTAGTGAAATTTGTGGATTTGAAAACTCCTAATGAGATTTGGAAAAAGTTGAAAAGTGTTTATGAAGGAGATGATAAGGTGAAACAAGCTAAGATACAGAATTTGAAGCTCATGTTTGAGACCATGCAAATGTCTAAAGATGAAAATATTACAAGCTACTTACAGAGGGTGGTTGAAGTTGTCAATGGCATCAAAGGACTTGGACAAAAGGTAGATGATAAAGAATTGATACTAAATGTACTCAAAACTCTTCCTAAAGATTATAGTCATAAGGTATATGCTATTGAAGAATTACAAAATTTGGATCAATTTAATAGACATCAGTTGTCTTGGCACATTAACTACTTTTGAAATAAGAGATTTTGGCACAACTAGTGGAATTACAAAGGATGAAACTACTTTTAAGGCTAGCAAATCAAAGAAGACTATGGAATCTAATCTAGAAGACTTTGATGAAGTAGAATCTCACTTTGTAAAAAGAATGAAAAAGAGTACTGGAAAGTTTAGTGCTAAGTTACCTTTTAAATGTTTTAGTTGTGGAAAGATAGGTCATTATGCTTCAAGGTGTCTAGCTAAAGCTCAGAGAATTAAGAATAGGGAAACTAGAGGTAAGATGATTAAGAAAAGTTATTATGTTAGAGAAAATGGAAGTATATCTGATGATTAATCTGATTATGAGGATGATGATAATGGTAATGAATGCTTATTCATATCTCTAAGAGATGAAACTAATTTTGCTAGCTCTAGAAGCTATGTGAAGTAAAAGGGTCCAAAAGCAACTGGTAACTCTGAAGGCACTATAATGTCTATTTTTCATGCTAAGAGAGAAAAAGATGACTGGGTCATTGATAATGGATGCTCAAATCATATGACAAGTGATAAGAGTAAGTTTGTTAAACTTGAAAAATATGATGGTGGACTAGTTAGGTTTGGTGATGATGCAACTACTAAGATCTGTGGAAAAGGTTCAGTAAGTTTTGATGGAAATTATAACACTGATGATATTCTCTATATCAAAGGTTTAAAGCACAATCTCTTGAGTGTTGGACATAGGTGTAGCAAAGGGTACAATCTTATATTTTAGGATGGTGGCTGTGAGATCAAAACGAGCTCCAAAAAAGTGATTTCTGCTAGAAAGAGGACTGGTGGAAATGTTTATCATCTCAAAGGTGGTGATAGTTATTGCTTTTTAACTCAGATAAGTGAGAGTTGGCTCTAGCATAAGAGATTGTGTCACATCAATTTTGATAGCCTAGTAAGGATAAGTTTAGTTTAAGCTATGAGAGATCTACGAAAGTTAACAAAGCCTATTACTGTTGTTTGTAAGGAATGTTAGTTTGGAAAGAAAACAAGAAGAAGTTTCAAAAGCAAGGATCAATAATCTATCGAATTGTTGGAATTCGTACATACAGATCTATGTGGTCCTACTAGAGTAAGGAGATTTCAAGGTGACAGGTATTTCATGTTGTTTATTGATGATTGTTCTAGAATGACTTGGGATACTTTTCTTAAAGAAAAATTAGAAGCCCTAGATAAGTTTAGAGATTTTAAAGTAATGGTTAAAAATGAAATGGATATGAAGATCAAATGTTTGAGGTCTGACAGAGGTGGAGAATTTACTTCTAATGAGTTTAACATGTTTTTTGAGAATCATGGGATAAAGAGGCACTTATTTGCCCCTAGGACTCTTCAACAGAATAGAGTGGTTGAAAGGAAGAATAGGACTATTCAAGAAGTTGTGAGGACAATGATAAAAGGAGGAGACCTATCAGAAGTCTACTAGAGAGAAGCAATTTAGATTGTTGTCTACATATAGAACAAAGTACAAGTAAGAGCAAATGACACAAAGACTCCCTATGAGCTATGGTATGGAAGGATTCCCACTGTTAAATATTTTAAAGTTTTTGGAAGCAAATGTTATATCAGAAGAGATGAAGAACTAGAGAAGTTTGATGCAAGATGTCATGAAGGTATTTTCCTTGGGTATTCTACTAGAAGCAAAGTTTACCAGTGCTACAACAAAAAGATAAGAAAAATTATTAAAAGTACTAATGTTAGGGTTGATGAAGACATATAAAAGATTTTAGAGATTAATGGATATGAATCAGATGAGTCTTCTTGTAGAGAAGAAGAAGAAACCAAAGAAATGGAAGTACAAGTTGAAGAACAAAAAGCTCCAGAAAAAGAAGCACAAGTTTAAGAATAAGAAGCTTTGGAAAGAATTCCTAAAACACCCAAGTATGTGCAGAGGCATCACTCTGAAGATCAGATCATTGGTGATAAGTGCAAATATATACTGACAAGAAGGAAAGTTGTTGAAGAACATGTCAAACTATGTTTAATTTCCAAAGTTGAACCTAAAACAATGATTGAGGCATGCAAGGATGATTATTGGATCAAGGCAATGGAAGAAGATCTAATGCAGATTGAGAAGAATCAAACTTGGGAGCTTGTCCCAAGACCAAAGAACAAAAATGTGATTGGAACTAAGTGGGTATTCAAGAACAAACTAAATGAGAATGGTGAAGTGGTAAGGAAAAAGACAAGACTTGTGTGTAAAGGCTACTCACAAGTGGAAGGAATAGACTATGAAGAAACTTATGCTATGGTGGAAAAAATGGAGGCCATTAGTATGTTTCTAGCTTTTACAACACATAAGGATTTTAAAGTGTATCAAATGGATGTGAAGTTTGCTTTTCTAAATGGTGAGCTAGAAGAGGAAGTGTACATAGAACAACTGGATGGATTTCAGTTATCAAAGAAACTTGATATGGTTTGTAGGTTGAAGAAGGCACTATATGGATTGAAGCAAGTTCCTAGAGCTTGGTATACAAGGCTAGACATGTACTTACTACAATAAGGATTCAATAAAGGCTCCACAGATAGCAATTTGTACATCAAAGTAAGTGAAAATCAAATCTTGATTGTAGAAGTGTATGTAGATGATATAATTTTTGGTGGAAATGAAGGTATGTACAAGAGTTTTGCAGATGAGATGTAGAAAGAATTTGAAATGTCAATGTGTGGGGAAATGAACTTCTTCCTTGGGTTATAGATCAATCAGATAGATAAGGGTATTTTCATTTCTTAGTTAAAGTATGTAAAAGAGTTGTTAAAGAAGTTTGGAATGGAAAATTCTAAACCAGTTTGTACTCCTATAGGTACTGGTTGTAAGTTGAGCAAGAATGATGAATCTCCTAAGGCTAATCAAAGCAAGTGCAAATCAATGGTTGGATGATTACTTTATCTGACTACTACTAGACCGGATATTATGCATGTAGTTTGCCTTGTGGCTAGATTTCAGGAAGATCCCAAAGAGTCACATGTTATGGTAGTGAAGAGGATATTCAAATATTTGAAGGGCACTCTAGATTATGGCTTGTGGTATCCAAAAGATACTAAATTTACTCTAAATGCTTATATAGATGTAGGTTAGGCTAGTTGTGTAGATGATAGGAAAAGTACAAGTGGTGGTGCATTCTTTCTTGGATCCTATTAAGTTAGAAAATGTGGAATCAAGGTAGTTATCCAAACCAAATCAAGTCCCACACTTTCACATACTAAACATTAGGGAAGTAAGGAACAATCTTGGATTAAGCTACTATTTTCCTAAGGTTCCCTTTTTCTACTAACTATGACTAAGTAAATGTTTTGATTAGGCTTTTACAAGCTTGTACCATTCACTAAGCATGAAACCCTAAATTATTAATCAAATGATAATAGCTTGATTTTAGTCACATATATAGACAAACAGATCACAGAAACATAGACTAGAGGGTACAAAGAATGGGCACCTAGAAGATGAGGCCTTGTTGGGCTTGGGTGCTAGTCCCTTTGCCCCAAAAGTTTTTAGTTGTCGAGATCTTATTGACTAGATATTAGGTGCTCCCTAGAGGTTTTTGTATCCTAAAGAAAACACCCAAGTGGGATTAGGCATAAGTCCCTTTTCCCTGAAAGTTTTGTAATCCTAAAATTCAAAATTATGCAAGGACTGTACTTGCAATATCTGTCTTTCTATCACTTCTTTCTACTAGATCTTGCTGAATGTAACCTGCACATGCAAAAGGAGGAGAAAGATGGTTGTGGCTATATAGGAGCTTTCCTTAGTCAAGCCTCATTTTTTATATTCCTACCTCAACAATACCCAGTGACAAATATTTGTAGATGTGTATGCTCATCTAATAAATGTGTATGTAGAAATACAAAACCCTAGATGACTCAAGCATAAAGGAAAGATCAACACCTTATTTCACTCAATGAAACAACACCACCTTAAGGAGATGATAGCAATGAAGAATTGTAGAACAAGAAGGCGAGGCAACTGTATCCACGAAGGATTTCCAAGATCGAAGTTTGAGGCTTCAACCCTTCTCCCGATCATACAAAAGGTTGTTCAAACCCTAGGAAGAACGAGATAGTCTCAAGATCTTGATTCCTAATCTCCATCAAATATCTCCATGATAGTAATCTTCAAATAACTTTAAGAGCTTTAACAAAGTGTTGTTCTTCAATAGCAATTTCAGTAGAGTTTTGGCATAAAAGCTTGCATGTAGATTGTGTGTAATAAAATGATTTTCAAATGTCTTTAAATATCTAAGCTTAGGAATTTTAAATATTCAAAATAGCATGCTGACATCGTGTGAAAAATGAAATGGGAATAATTGCTTGAGTCAACTTGTGGGGTCAAAGTTCTCCCTTGCATCATATAGCTTCAAATTTAGGGAATCAAGTTCATCTGCTGCTTTTTGAGCCACTTGTATAGATGGGAACTCATATAAACCTAGCTCAAATGGGTACTTAACTCCAACTTTATGTTTCCTTGGCAATTTTAGTTGTACTTCACTTATCTACTAAGAGAATTCAATCAAAATGAGTGTATCACTACAGTGCCTAGGCAATAGGAAGGGTGCTCATTTGAACCCTACAACCTTGATATATGTGGATTTGGGGAACTGAATGAACCATTCCCCCCATACCCTTATCATCTCCATAGCTTTATTTGACATTCTTTATCCTATACCTCCTATCATTTGGAGGATTATAGCATATAAAAATTCATCATTTACCCTTTTGAAATGTTTCTTAGCTTCTTTGATCTCCAATTAAGGAAAGAAATCCCAAAACTTATTCTATCCTGATCCCTCCCCTCTAACTCCCACCATGGTTAAACTAGGGAAATTACCAAACCTAGCTACCAGATACACCACATAAGAAGTAATGTAGAACTTTTTGGTATTGATGACTGGCACTATTTGTTCATGAATGCAATCTAAAACCATTTCGCCCCAATCTAGGTGTATGTATCCTTTAAGAATAATGTAAATATACAAGAACATCCAAGTCTCATAGTTCCTAGATTTGTCTTGGCCAAATGCCCTGCAGAGGAGGGTTATCAGATCACCCACCTCTCCTTTGAAGTTCGCCCTAGTGAGTCTCCCTAGAATTTTGGTAATGGACTTCTTCTTAGTGGTTGACCAATGCTTATTCAGATGTTTCTTATACCCATTGATATTTGTGCTATAATATTTTGTGGAATTTGTAATGGTTAGAGGGCTAACCTATCCATACAAAGGAAGATCAAAAGATACTCTGATCATAGGAGATGTAATATTCAACACCAAGTTCCCATTTGCTTCTACACACCTCCTGGTATCTAGATCATAATGATGAGCCAAAGTAAGAATTAGCTCTAGGCATTGGACTACTTGAGGGAATCCAGTTACATGAGCTATGAGAAACACAACTATCTTTTATGCACAAGGTATGACTTCTAGTGATAAGGTATCTAAATTAAACATCACTAAATCATTGTATCCCAACTCCATGTCAGTGATATTAGCTAGTTCACTCTTAAATTTGGACACCTTAGGGATGCCTTGGAACTTGTACTTCATTGTGGTAGGTGGTTCTTTCTTGTCTTTTGCTTCTTCTTCTTCCCTATCTCTACAGTCCTAGTGGAAGTAGTCTCTTGGGCAATGTTCTCAATAGACCTATTAGAGTATGAAAGGGTTTCCTCGCTTGGGTTACTGCTTCAAGTTTGGACATTTATATGTACCTGAAAGAGTCATAGGAGGGAGTAAAAATTGAAGAAAATCAAGACTACACAAAATTATGATCATTTTGAGTATTTTAAGAAATTTTAAGTTTTTGGGTCCATTTCAGACTTTTGGACCAAGTCCAAATATGTTCTAAGGACCCAAGGTCCCACTAGGACTCTATTATTTTCATATCAGATATCAGGTTTGCAAAAAAGTTGATTTTTAGTCTTTTTGGGCTTTGAGTCCAAAAATATTCTTGGACCCCAAAGTCCCAATCAAACTCTCTATGGAGAATTGTAAACTTTAAGCGAGGCTCAGAGCTCTTCTATGCTTTGGAACATTTGAGTTCAGGCCAAAAGTCCCTTCGGGACCCAAAGTCCCAAAGGAACTTTCCTCTTGGAAATTAGATTCTACATGGGGCACGAAGTTCCAAATTTTTTTGAACTTTTTGCTTTTAGGACTGAATGTGCAATCGAGACTCAAGGTCCCAAAGGAAATTTCCTTCACTTCATTTTTAAGTTAAGTATTTCCTCAGGGCACAAGAACACGAGCGAATAGAGTTTTCTAGGTTTCATGATTTTAGAACCGAAAATCCTTTTAGGACCTAAAGTCTTGATCAGTTCTTCTACTTATGGGAAAAATTCCTTAGTTTCTTAAGGCGGCTACGGGGAGCGGGGCTCCAGGCAAATTTAAGATTTTTGGTTCAAAACTTTAGGGGCCCAAGGTCTCGAAAGGATATTTTCCCCCAACAACTTATTTCTAAGTTTTTTAATTGACGTGGGGAGTAGGGCTCCAGAGGAACTTAGGACTTTTTGGTTCTTAAAGTTCAGAGCCAAAAATGCCTTTGGGACCCAAAGTTCCAAAAAGACATTTCCCTACTTCAATGATTTTAAAAGGTTTGCAGGAGCAGGATTTATGACAAGTTTTGACTTTTTGTAAAGTCTTAATATCCTTTTGTGACCTGAGGTCCTGAAAGGATCTATTTTGAAGGATTTCCAAGTTATGGTTATTTGCCCTATCTGAATGTTTTGAATTTTTGAACTTTTGAATTTTAAGGCTAAATCTATCCTAATGGTCCATTTACTCAAACCTATTATAGAAATCAAAAATAACTACCAAAAACAAACCAAATCCCTAAACTAAACCTGACAAATAAATGATAAATCCTAAACTAAAACTGAATTGAAATCTAATCTAAACAAACAACAAGAAAACAAAGACAACAAAGAGAAACTAAAAAATGGAAATGAAAATGAACAAGAAAGGATGATTGAAACCCTACTCGAGATGAACAGAGTCTGGAGGCTAAAGAGAAGGAATAGCCTAACCATAGTGACCTCGAATCCACCTTACACCCACTCAATTGATCAGTTTACTTTAGATTTTGTAGTTCATGGATGCAATGTATGATTTTGGGAGCTCAAGAGTCGAAAGCTGCTAAGAATCAAGTAAAGAATGATGAGAAAAATATTGAACACAAGATTGAATACCTATGCATTTAATTCTACGTA
Source organism: Cunninghamia lanceolata (assembly GCA_027924645.1). Classification (NCBI taxonomy): domain Eukaryota; kingdom Viridiplantae; phylum Streptophyta; class Pinopsida; order Cupressales; family Cupressaceae; genus Cunninghamia; species Cunninghamia lanceolata. The sequence continues at coordinate 25,124,018 of BSBN01000047.1, forward strand.
TTGTTATAATTATGGTAGGGTAGGGGCAGAGACGAGAGGAAACTAGATTTTTGGACTAAAGTCCAAATGTCCAAAGAGTCGATCAGGGCCTAAGGTCCTAATCATACATTCCAGGAAAAGATAAAAATCTAGGAATGAGCCCAAGGCCTCGGATCTGGAGTTAGAGAACTCCTAGAACATTCCTAAAAACACTCAAAACACCTATTTTGAAATTAAAAAAAATGCCTAAGTGAAAACTTAGGAATTAGAAAGGGGAAAAACAAGAGGCAAAAGCAAACGAAGGAAGAAGAAAGAACAAAATGGGGGATGTCCCCAACTAATGAACAAGGTGGGGGTATGTATGCAGGGCATAACAAGAAAAAATATGGTTGGGAGAGGAAGAGGCAGAGTGAGTCTTTCCTAGATGCAGAGGGAAATGTAAAATCTATATAGGCAAGTAGAAGAACTTGCAGGTATGATGACTGATTAGAGATTGAGACAAGGAAGAGATGATTTTGATGAAGAAATAGGCCAAGGAGATGAAGATCACCATGCATAAGCTAAAGAGAAAGCACAATTAGAGAACCTAACTTTTGAAGAGAGGATGCTCAAGGCATTAGAAGGGAAAAATGAAGGGATTAAATTTGACATCTCAGAGTATGTAGGCAGTCTCAAACAAGAGGAGTTGATAGATTGGTTGAATGACACAAGGAAATTCTTTGAATGAAAGACTATCACAAAGGAAAAGAAGGTGAAATTTGCATGCAATGATCTGGTGGGATCATCTACAAAAGGAAAGAACTAGAAGGGGAAAGACTAAAATTAGGACATGGAGAAAAATGGATAAGAATTTGAGAGATCAATTTTGCCTATGGACTATGTGCAAAATGTTTTTCATAGATTTCATAATTTGAAGCAAAATTTATCTACTATGCAAGACTATACAATTGAATTTTACAAACTGTCTATTCATGTGGAGCATCAAGAAATCTATGAACAAATGGCTATAAGGTATGTAAATGGTATAAAATTCTCTATTCAAGATGAATTGAGCATGCATAGGGTTAATAGTATGGAAGAGGCATACCAATTAGCTTCAAAGTTAGAAGAAAAACAAAGTAGACAATATTTTCAAAAGAATAGAGGAGTGAGGAGGGAGACATCATCTCCTTTGTGAGGTGGCTTCAGTAATAGTCAGGGAAAATCATCCCAAGGAATAAAGAAATTAGAATATATCTAGCAGGTCCTCAAAGTCAACAATAAGGAAGAGGATTTTAGAGGGGCAGAGGTTGTGATGGTGGTAGAGGATGGGAAAGCCAACAAAAACCTTTCATTTGTTATAGGTGTGGTGAAGAGGGTTATAGGGAATTTGAATGTCCAAACTATCACATGCAAGAAAGGAAACAAGGAGAACAACCTAGGTTGAACTTGGTTCAAACTAAGAATGAAGGAGAAGGGGCAGAACTAGAGGTTCCACTAGATGTGGGTGAGAATCTCATGATGAGAAGAACAATGGTGATTCTAGAAAAATAACAAGTTAAAGGTCATGATGATTCTTGGCTTCAAACCAATATTTTTTGAACCAGGTGCACCTCAGGAGGAAAGGTATGTCAAGTTATTATTGATAGTGGCAGTTGTGAAAATATGGTTTCTAGAGAAATGGTAGATAAACTGAACCTACACTATGAAAAACATCCCTATCCTTATCGTATTGCACAATTTAAAAAGGGAAATGAAGTCACTATTGAAAAAAGGTGATTAATGAAGTTTTTCATAAAAAATAATTATTAGGATGAAATATGGTGTGATATCATTCCAATGGATGCATGCCATGTGTTGTTGGGAAGGTTGTGACAATATGACAGGAAGGTAATGCATGATGGAGAAAAGAATACATACACCTTTTGGAAAGGAGGTTCTAAAGTAATTGTATCCCTTAAGGATGAAAGGACAATTGAGAGTAGATTGTCAACAAGAGAACTTATCAAGAAAATGAATGTGATAGGGTTTTGTTATGCACTAGTGGTGCAGAAAGAAGATGGTGAGGAAATACCAATACCACTAGTGGAAGTAGAAAAGGTACTAGAAGAATATGTTAATGTTCTACTGGATGAGTTACATGATGGCCTACCACCAAAGAGAGATATTCAACACCACATTGACTTGATCCTAGGAGAATCTCTACCTAATATCTATTTTTCATCAATCATCTTCTATCCTTTATTTTCATCTTCATCGTTATGCTGTGAATCTGAGCAATCAACATCCAATCATTCGAGCAAATCAACATGCATGCATTGATGTTTTAAGGTATCAAGGTATTCAAAAGGTTTGGGTAAAAAGGTATTGCACGTAATTGTTTTATCTTCTGATTTGTCCAAATTTCTAGCCTAAAAAATGGTATGCCTAGTGGGACTCACTTGTCCTGATCAAATCTTACATTTTTTGCAAGTTTTTTTTATAAAATTAGTGTTTTTCTAACCCTTGTTATCAAGTTTTGCAAGTGATTGTTACAGGTGACCTCCTGGGCTAAAACATACGTCATGGTTGCATCTAGAAGGCCCAAGAAGTGAAGAAAAACATATAATTTTACCATTTTTATTCCAAGTCAAATTTAAACAAATTTTTGTAGGGTGATGAACAGTGTTTCTGGTGGTGAACAATGCTTTCCATCGATGAACAGTACTTCCTGCAATGAACAGTACTTCTAGTGATGAATAGTGTATCCAACAGTAAACAATGCTTTTCGGTGATGAACAGTGTTTTTGGCAGTGAACAGTACTTCTAGCCATGAACAATTTTTCAGGTCATGAATAGTGTTTTTAGGCCATGAGTAGTGTTTTTTAAATCTTAAAATAGTTTTCTTTTTTAAAACTACCATAAATTTTGCATATCATGTCAATTTTTTGTGTTTTAATAGGTGTAGGAAAGCTGACAGGACAAACTTCACAGTGGTGAACAAATTATCATGTGAATGTATTATTTTATCAGTCATTTTCTCAGTCAAACTTCATCTTCCTTGCAAACTTTAAATAATTCTAAGTGGATCATTTACGAACGATTTATTTATGCCTAAAACCATGTTGTGCCTATGTGGCGCCTACGAGGTTGTACATTTCCTGACGGAACCTTATCGGGTGGTATGCAAATAAAAATAACAAAGGGTGAAAATGTCATTTTCAAGTGGATTGATACAGTTATCAAGTGTTCTTCCTAGATCCCATGACAAATAGCAACCCCACCATAGACAGCGAGCCCACCACAATAGCCAGCCAATGTTATTCGACTGCACTGCACTGCCACCTCCAGGTACTCCACTATTCCACAACACCCACGTGCAGCATTTAGATATATAAACTATACCAACCTGCATTTGATTTGCATAAACCCTAATCATGCAATATCATATCAGTATGCATGCTGGGGATGTGTAATAAATCTTCATATCTGTTCTCTTATTTGTTTCCATGGTAAACCTTATTCTACATTGCCTCTGCCACTCCCCCACCACCAATTTAGCAATAAGCTTGCCACTTTGCCCCCTCCACCTATGGAGTTCTCACTCTTTCAGTCTCAAGTTTGTGAGCCATAATTACTATAGGTAGGCTTTAATAACCCCAATTCATTGTTTTCTTCCAATGCTTTTGAAAAAGACCCTTCTATCAATGCTAACAATGTCTTCTTTCTGGTTTTGTATGAGATGCATGTGCCTAAGCAGCTCCATGGAATGCTTCTGGTGGGGTACCAGCCTCAGCAACACCACCAGTTTTCAATCCCTATGAAGCAGGAATTCCTGTTCAAACCCCAGCAGCAATAGTGCCATCTACATGGTCTTCTTCAAAGCTCAAATCTGCAATAAAAAATGAACACAATAGCATCAACTTCCCTTTTTCATAACAATGAGCAATTCAGTCAAAAATAGCTATGGCCATAGTTATTTTAAACTTTAGAAGAAGAAATCATCCATTATCCCAAATCATGAATTCTACCTAACAGGTATAGATAAACGCTCTACTTCAGATCTGCAAGTCAACTCAAGCGAGCTAATCTATATAAATCAATTTAAGTCCCCTTTCAATCTCATCTTCATCCAATATTCAAATACCTCTATTTGTTCAAACTTTCTTCAGTTTTGTTCTCTATCAGTGTAACCATGATAATATTTCCAAGAGATTGGACTCATATGTTTATAAGGATTGTAATGTCTAAATTTTGAATTCCTGAGATGAGATGTAGTAATGTATAGAATATGAATGTGGCTTTCTTGTTGCATAAATACAAAAATAGTCATAGAACATTCTTTAATTTTAATAAATGCTATAAATCATATGTTAACAATTTAAATATAATTTTCACTATAAGATGTTGGTTAATATTTATAGATATAACTTTATGATTTCTTATTTAGAGATAGAATAAAAGAAGGATTGTTTAATTATCTTCAATATTCATCTAAAGTAGGTCCAGTCATATGGATGTGAGTGTGCTCTTTATGGATGCGTTATTTTACCAGTGTTATCTTTTCCCTCCATTGGATATGTTGGTGCTTACCCTCTCCTATTAGAGATGTTTATGGCATTTACCCACACACTTCATAATGATCTTCTTCCTTGTGATAACAATGAACATCTATTTAGCAAAATATTATTACATGTGATTCTACCACACCCTTTCACCTATGTACATAAAACTATCTACTAAATAAGATAAGCCTTTTAGACACAAATATAAACCCAATTTGACTATCAATAGTCCATACTGTGTTATCCATTAACAAGATAATGAGGGGATCTCTTAGTTACAAAACATAAATCCAAAGATTCACAAGTAGAAGGTGAAAGATGCATGGAAAAAAATAACAACCTTTTGTACCAATATGCACAATGTGAAAGAATAATTAAAATAAATTGCTCTCCATGTGATTTTCATTTTAAAAGTAGAGTGTGTGGTTAAATAAAACTTATGGCTTGGTGCCTACTCCTATGTACAAACTTAGGTATCAAGAAAGAAAATAGTAAACAATTTAGATATGCAACATTATTTGAGTAGTCCAATTTACTAGATCTTGTCTTAGAAGAAAGATTTAGACTATTATATGTGATCTTTCCTATGACATTATACAAATTCTTTTTATTAATTCATTTCCCATGTCAAATGTCCATGTATTATAATAAAAAAATTTAGAATATCCCTTGAGTATTAACTAATCAATACTAGTAACGGTTGTTACAAATGTGCAACTAGAAACAAGTGTTTCCTAAAGTGTTTGACAAATACAAATGGTGACAATTTGAGTGTTGAAATAAAACCAATTCTTGTACACTGAATTCTCAAAAAGAAGATATGCATGAAAAGTTAACACAAAATTACTTGATAATAACTCAATTTGCTAGTCTTTTTATTATTGAGATGAGTCTATTACACCTTTCAAATATTTTCCAACCCTTTGTACAATGTATGCATATTCTATTTATAGAAAAGTGATAACACTCATCTCACAGATGATTGACACTTATCAATTCTTAATACAATTTAAAATTAGTTAGGTGGTTAGCACCATTACAAGTGCTACCTAGGTCCAAACTCATTAATGACCAATAGAAATAATTAACTTTGTCAATTTCCTAACAACATTATATGTGTGATAGGATTGCACTTTTGTCCATCCAAAAACCATTGAAAACCCCAAATATATAGTCATTTGCATTTACTTGGTCTTCTCAAATTTACATTCATTTCAATAGGAAAAATCTATTTGTTGAAAATGGGAAATTTGAAATTTAATGTATTTCAATTCAAAAGGATAGAGCTTTGCCTTAATAGAAATAGATTAGTGAGTTTTGTATTTACATTTATTTCAATAAAACTTGTAGTTTTATTCAAGATCCATTCAATCTAACTACATTATTAGTTTGAAAATCTGAACTTGGCTAGATGTATTTGAAATATGTGCACATACTTGAAACATGCTTGCCTTGGTGTATGTGACCCATAATAACTAATTTAGTATAAATAAGAACACATAGGATGTTTCATGTTTTATACTCCTTGTTGCACATCTTGATTTAATCTAAATGTTTAGATTGAATGTATTTAATGTTTTAATTTTAAATGTTTATATAGTTTTGTAACTAATTTAAATGTGTAGATTGTTCATGTGTATTTAATTCTTAGATTTTAAATGTTTTTAGTTTTGTTAATTTAAATGTAAAAATTGAATACATATAAATTCATTTTATAAACTAAATGTATGTTAATTTTTTTAAAATGTAGAAATTTGCACATACATCACATCTGACATGGCATCTCATCATAGTGATGGTCATAATAGTGAGCATAATAGTCATGATGCACATAGTGTAACTAGGAGTGAGTTATATGCTACCACTCTTGATAGGCTCAATAATGATTTGACACATTTAGATCAGACGATCCATAATACACCAAACATGTCTAATAGAGACAGGTTGGTGGGGACTAGAGCAGAGTTTGCCTGTATGATTGACATAGTCAAATCATACAATCCCTATGATGATTTGAGTATTGAGGATTTTTATGTGTCACTTTCTAGCACTGTTACTAGGAAAGTAAAATGGCTAGAATTTAATAGGGTCGTTGCATTGAATATGGTGCATAGTATGTTTCCACATTATCATGGACATGACAGAGTTCGGGGCTATTTTGTCGCCAGGTGTACAGATGTTGTTGCTACACCACTTATATATTCTAATTGGTTAGAAGCACATCATAGATGGCCTGACAATGATGAGTTGCCATTATATTTTTGCAAACAACTATTTGTTGTTGTTCATTTACGACTTGATGTTGATTTCACATCTATCCCTTGACATGCGAGACAGGGTTATGGGAGCTTTTCATAGAAATTCTGGCATCCTGATCAAGATCCGCCCAAAAATAAGGGGTCATTAGTGGGTCCCAACTTTTTGGTACTTCCCAAAATGTTGAATCTAGGACAATCAGTTGAGGCAGTAGTTAGATCATCGAGACATATTTTTGAGAGTTTAGGTTCTATTGCCAATGGCATTGACTACTTGGCATCAGATCATGTCCACCCACCAACATAGGATCAGTTGATTTGACTTCCACCAGTTATGATCCTTACATACATGCTGACATAGTTTCACCACATGATGTGGTGCAAACTTCTGGAGAGAGTGCTTTACACAGACTGAGTACATGTCTAGTGCAGGATCTACTTTCTGTATATTAGTTTGTCAATTCAAAGTATGAGATCCCTCTCAAGACTGTGTCCACATTTGTTAGTCAGTGCAGTGATCAGTGACCTACACATATGACTGACACAGTGCCTTCACAATAGACTCCATCATAGCCTGATGCTGGTATTGTGCCACCTTACGCACCGGGATCATTCCATGGACTTTTGTTTGAGGATAACATTGCGATGACCCTCGATTTATCTAATCTTAGTGGGATTGGGAGGGTCATCCATGGAGCTACATAGGTTATTGATGACGAGGTATACATTTTAAATTTGTGTTTAATCTCTAGTGTAATTTATTTGTTAAATAAATAATATATATATTTTTTAATTTTATAAAATTTAGTCGTCTGCATCATGCGCATGTTGACTCTTATTTAATCAATCTTACATTAGGGACATGTGTAGTTACACAACATGCCCCATTTTGACTTAGCAAAATAGGGACCCAACTTTGCTAGCTTGTTCCCTTGTTTTTGTGCCCTGGGCGATAATGGTAAAAGTCATATCAGTTAGTATGCATATGCCTAATGTCAGGTATATTTATGATCTTGAAATCTAACCCTAAATTTCAAAGTTTGAATCTGTCCTCAAAAAGATTGCCATGTGAAAGAGCTTGAAATTCTAGGTAGGTTTGCCTTTTACATCACCCTGAAATTTGTCTAAATGAGAAAGTTATGATAGGTCAAAGGTTTAGTCAAACATGATTTTAAGAGGGTCATATTTCATAACAATGGTCATCATGATATTATAAATCACCAATATTATAATATCATGATGATATTATAATATGACCCTGCTTAGAAAATCTACCATCTGCATATTTGCATGCACACGTCAAATTCCTATCAGAAGGTCGTTTACCTGTCAAAGCATTCGCATATTCAAAGGAGGGTCATATTTACTAATATGACTGATTTTTGCTAAACATGATGGTCACATCATCTTTTGCATTTTAATGAAGCCCAGATATGATGATGACGTCACCATCATATTCCATTCGTCGACAGCAGGATCATATTTCAAATCCTCCTATTTTTCTTCGACATGATGATGATGATGATGATAAGGATCATATTTCAAATCCTCCTATTTTCCTTCGACATGATGATGATGATGAGGATCATATTTCAAATCCTCCTATTTTCCTTCGACATCATGATGATGATGATGATGATGATGATGATGATGTCATTCTTTCCCCCAATATACAGAAACTAAACATGACGGTGACGTCATATATAATATGGAAGGTGATATTCCTGACAGCAGGATCATATTTGAAAACCCCCTGATTTTCCTTAGGTATGATCATGAGGTCGTCCTATAGCATGATGATGGAGCTTGTTTTCGATGGTGACATCACCATCATATCCTGATCCGTGAAAAGGAGTCATTTTGATTAATATGCCTCATATTAACTAAGTGCATGTTTGGAATCTACATGGATGAAAGTTGGATTGAATGTTTGGATGAGGTTTGATAAGGTGATACATACAAATTCTAGGTGTGTTGGCGAATACTAAAAGAAGTCTTGTGGGGACCACCGCATATTGGTGTAAGTATTACCGTCGGTGGACCTTTGTATTGTCTCAACGATCATATGTGGTCTGCCCGATGAAGAATACTCATCGATATACTTTTTCCATTGGAAGTGCTCTGTATTGTCATCCTAATGGATGTCTTTCGCCGATTGAAATATGGTCATTAGCCTAAGATTGTGCATCAGCCAAGCTTTGTACTTTCTCCCCGATTATATGTATCTCGCCGATGGGACAAGGTCATTGGTATAAGATGTGATATCGGCCTTTGCTTAGTGTTGTCATGCTGAAACTTCGGTCACACCGATATATGTCACCCAATTTGCATGCTGATGATGCAAATGACGGACTTGAAAGGAAAGTTAAGAGCGGTATAATTCTATGTACATTTTGACATTAGCATGTGCATAATACATAACCCAATATTTACAAAGAATTCAAACCCTGATATATAGAAAGAAATAAGCGGGAAAATAAAGCGATTGGTTTTGAAACCATTTAGGGCCCGATATCCTGATGTTGGTCAGCGATGGTTGACTTGGTTATTTTTAATGCCATATATGCATTAAATGCACAATTTTCACGGATTTGGAACCTGATTACCTGTATTTGCACAATTTGGGCCTATTTAATGAAATGTTCTTTTTTTCCTGGTGTTTATTAAATGCTGCTGTGCTTAATGCTTGTCTATTTATTGCAGGATCTTGTAGCTGATAATTATAGAGTTGTGCGTGGAGGCAACATGACCTTGAGCAATGAGGAGGATATTGTCAAATATGTTGTTTTCCAGCTAGAGACTGAATCAAATCAAAGATGCTAGAATATTCTGTGCCAATTTGCCAGTCTGGAAAAGCATGTGCTTTTCATCTGGACCATTGATTATGTTGGGAGAATCATGATCATTGTGTTGGTTTTTTCCCAGACTGGATGCTTATTCCCATATTTCCCTACAAGGTAGCCATCAATGATCAACAGGATCTCTGGGCCAGGGGCCAACAGTGTAGGAGATAGACTCTATATTTTATCTCCTCTTCTTTAGGCTCTGCAAAACCTAGGGGGGTATTCCCTACTCAACATCCATGAGGATATGCATACAAAGGCTGGGATGCTGACAGAAAGTAGATAAGTCCTCCTGTAAGTAGACCAAAACTGAAAGATAAGAGCAAAGGGGCTAGCTTTGGGCCTATTTGCAGTTGTAGATAGAGGACTTGGATCCTAAAACTAATTCTACTATCCTAATGGTTGTTCTGGAGTTTTGAGTTTGATTTTATATTTGGATGCAAAGCTGGACATGGTATATAACACTAACACAAAGCAATATTGGTGCCTATCCAGGGCTTGGAGTCAGTAGACATACACCTGTGAATGATATGCATGAACAACTAAAACTAGATTTTAGGGGGATACATATGATACCTACCTTACAGATATCTCCCAATACCAAGTGTTAAGCTATCTATACTTATGGCATCCCTATTGCAGTATACCCATCCCAATGTTCAATCTGAGAACAATTTAATCTACTCCTTGAGCAGAAGTTAAGAGATCAAACATTCAACACAGGAATTCTATGTTCTAGAATCTCAGATATTCCTTAAATATCCAGACTCAAAAGAAAGATACATGCAATACTGGAGATAGAATTAGCACAACACATGCAAACGTAGCATTATTCATATAAGATCAACCATGAAATCAGTGGATTCATGCAAAAACACACAACAGGAGATACATAAACTCATAGGTTTTGCTGTATAGAGCAACCAAAACCAACTGTATTGTATTACAGAGCCAAAATGTTCAACTTTCAACAACATTAAAATGAGTAACACTTCCTGCTTATAACAACCAAAGAAGCATACTTAGCATTAATTACATGATGGACATTAAAAAATGTCAGATACAGACCCCTAAAGGAATGGCGCCCAGAAGTTATCGCTGCATCAGATAGAAAGGACCTCGAGCCTTGCACCGCGATTTGGAAGTCTTCACTCAAAAATTGGGCAACCTGATCATGCGTACCATTTCTCTTACCCCTGCTACAGTCGCCATTGCTAGCTCAACCACCCGCGGCTGCTGAGAAAATCGTCACAGCACTCAAAATGGAGCCTCCCGCCAAAACATGTTTTTCTGAGGTTTCAAATGTGCAGGGAAATTAATCCCACATGCATAGTGCAGAAACCCCTTTAGCGCTTTAAAAAACGTGGTCACATACACAACAGGCGTTGAGTGTTTTGCCATGCTCGACACATGCCTTTCTCTCCAAAAGCCCATCGCTCAGACCTAAGCCATCGGCCTACCTCAAAAATCTCCCACCGACCTCAGTGGTCTCGCCGACCACTACACTACACTTCCCTGTATCAGCCAGAGATGAACCATCAGGCTAGCCAAAAGCTCCTTCGCCGACAACTTTAGTCACACCGATGAACACAATGCACAAATCCTCATTGGCTAGAAAAATGATATCGCCAGAGGTCAAGACCCCTCTGCCGATAGCAATAGTCTCACCGATGGTCCACTCCATGTTCCCCTGTCGGTGTGACCCACGCTGATGACTCCTCATCGGCCCAACACTCTTCATCGGCGGACAGTCCAACTACTAGCCCGATAACACCGCTCACACCGATGAACACCTCCTTCAGCCAAACCATCGGGGTGACCCCCCTCCATCGGCGAACCACAAAACACACTAGCCGATAATACAAGTCTTGCTGATGAATACTTGAGATACCCTCCAACATGCAAAAACAACCTCTAGGTCAAAATGAGCAGCAACACTGGCTCTGAATGGGGACGTGCAGGTGAAAACCTGCAGCGAGAACTAGATCTCCGGGCAGACCAGGCAAAAACCAAAAAGGCATGAACATGTACAAGATATTTACAATATATACATATTTTTACACATGTGCACAGAGACAAGACATCTACGCAAAATAGAACTTAAGGAATTGGCCATGCACAGGCAATTCCAGTAATTCACCATCTAGGGCCTGGAGGAAATAAGAGTCCTCCCCATGGGTACTGCAAATCTGATATGGGCCCATCCATAAAGGTTTGAATTTACCATGTTTACCCTTGTCCTAATTTTTTGCATTCCATATAAGTACTAGATCATTGACCTGAAACTTCCTTTTTGCAGCTCTCCTGTCAAACAGATATTTCACATCTTGTTGTCTCTTGAGATTGATCTGGTGGGCTTTCCTTCTGTTTCCATCTAGTGCAACCAGCTGGTTCACTCTTTCTGTCATGGAGTTTTCAATCTCCTCATCATTTTCTTGGATGAATTTGTAAACTGGTAGGAGATTGTTTATGGGCAATCTGGCTGATGCACCATATACTAGCTCAAAGGGTGACATTCCAATAGCCTTTTTTACTGTCACTCTGTCAGCCCATATTGCTAACTTTAATTTTGAGTCCCAAGCTCTCTTGTTCTTGTCTAGTACCCTCTTGATAATTTTCATGATGCTTTTATTGCTTGATTCTGCTTGACCATTTCCTTGTGGGTGGTATGGTGATGCATATGATAGATTTATCCCATACCTGTTGCAAAAATCAACAAATTCACCTGATTTGAAGCACATAGCATTATTAGTGACTATCTTGAGTGGTACTCCAAATCTAATGATAACATTTTCCAGTATGAAATCCGTCACCACCTTACTTGTATCTCTCTTAGTTGGAATGGCCTCAATCCATTTGGTAAAGTAATCAGTTGCTACCAAAATCCAACTGTGTCCCCCACTTGACTTGTCTGCAATTTCCCCTATGAAGTCAATTCCCCATTGCTGAAATGGAGCATCCATAGTTATAGTTCTAAGGGGTAAAGCACCATCATATCTCAACTTTCCTGAGAATCTTTGGCAAGGGTCACACTTCCTCACTAACCTTTGTGCATCTGAAAAGAGAGTGGGCCACCAATATCCTGCTCTGAGAATCTTATGAGCTATTGTTTGGGCAGTATAATGTCCACCACATAATCCTTTATGCATGTCAATCAAAACATTGTTAGCCATATCCTCATCCACACATCTCAGCAGCACCATCAGGGTTTTTCCAGTATAGCTCACCCTGAACAATAACATACCTAATTGCATGTAACTTTAAAGTCCTCTTTTGACTATCACTAAAATGGGAAGGACAATTTAAATTTTGCAAGTAGTATATAATATCCTTGTACCATTTAGATTTTGATACATTTACATTCTCATTTTGGACTACATTAACTTGGCATGCTTCTAAGTTTGACTATGCCATCATCTTGGCTAATCCTTGTCCTCTTACCAACTTGGTAATTTGTATCTCTATGTTGAACTCTTGCAGTTTGTTTATCCATCTACACCTTCTTCCAGTCACCTCCTGTTGAGTGAATATGTCTTTGACTGCTACATGGGGTACATATGCAATTATATGTGATCCTACCAGGTATGGTCTAAAACTTTTGATGGCTCTGACTAGTGCATATGCCTATTTTTCCATAATATCATACTTCAACTCAGAAGCCTGTAAGGACATACTAAAGAAAGCTATGGGTTGTTCAAAACCATCCTCATTTTTCTGTAGCAAACATGCAGCAATAGTGTGAAAGGAAGCAAATGAAAACACTTGGAATGGCCTAGAAAAATCAGGAGATTTAAGAACAGGGGCCATCTTGATTGCCTTTTTGATACTCTGAAATGATTCAATTGCTTCACTTTCCCAGTGGATAGTTGCATCCTTCTTCATCATCTTGGAAATGTTCCTCGTGGTTTCTGCAAAGTTGGGAACAAATCTCCTAACAAAATTTATCTGTCCAAAGAAGGACTGAACTCCTTTTACAGTTTTTGGCATTTGAATTTTGTCAATAGCAGCCACTCTCTCTGGATCAATTCTGACTCCATCCTTGGAAACAATGTGCCCTAGGAGTTTTCCTTCAACTACCCCAAAAGCACACTTCTTTGGATTTAAAGAAATACCATACTCTAGTGCTCTTATGAAAATCTTCTCTAGATGCAAACAATGCTGCTCTTCCTTCTTTGAATAAGTAGTCAAATCATCTTGATATACAGCCAGGATTGAATCAATCAACCCTGCAAAAGCAACATCCATTGCTCTTTGAAATGTGGCACCTGCATTTGTTAGTCCAAATGGTATTCTAACATATACATAAGTTCCCCATGGAGTGGTGAAGGCAGTCGTATACTGTTCTGATTCCTTTACCTTCACCTGATTATAACCTGAAAATCCATCCATCATGGACAAGAGTTCACAACTAGTCACTCTCTGCAACATAGCTTCCATATTAGACAGTGGATAGTTATCCTTTAAAGAGGATACATTTAAGTTCCTAAAGTCAACACAAAGCCTAATATCAGCATTCTTTTTTCTGACTGGGACAAGGTTAGACACCCAAGTTGAATGTCTGATTGGCACAATTATTCCAGCTTCCCTAAGCCTTTTGAGTTCTTCTTGCATCTTTGGAGCTAAGGTAGGATTAATAGGTCTTTGCCTTTGTCTAAATGGCTTAGCTCTAGGCTTCAATGGGATCTGATGTTGGAATAGATCTTCCCTATAGGCTTTTAGGTCCTCATATGACCAAGCAAAAACATGTTTATACCTTTTCAGTAATGTAATCAACATACTCCTAATGTGAGGTTTGAGCTATTTACCAATGTATACTTTCTTGGGGGCCTGAGATGTCCCCAAATTTATCTCTTCCAAATCTTCCTTTCTTGTGGGAGATGTCTTTGTGACCAATTGGTCTCTACTGTCAAAAGCTCTTTCCAAAGCTACTAGCCCTCTAGGGATTTTATTAGTCTTCAACTGAATTATTTCTTTCCCCATAAGAGTTTCTTTTCCATCTATAGTTTCTACAAAAGCTTGGAAATCAATTTCTTGATTCTCATATTCATCTATGTAGTGCAAAAATTTTAACAAGTCCCTATCATCATTAAACACTTGCCAACTGCATATGTTCTCTGGTACTGCAGGCCTAATTTTAACTTCTACATTCATAACATCTGACAGAGTGATGTCATCTGGCCTTATTGCAACATTAGCTAAGAAATCAGCCATAACATTCTTTGATCTCTCTACCCAGTCTATTGAAAATGCATCAAATAGTTCAATGGTATCCCAAACAGCATGCTTGTATTGTTTCAATCTTTTGTTTTTTGAAGCATACCTATCTCTAATTTGGGATACAATCAGCTCAGAGTCCCCAAATACCCTTAGCATCTTAATTCCATGTTTGAGAGCAATATTTAGGCCTAAGATTAAAGCCTCATATTCTGCAATGTTGTTTGTGCAAACAAACCTCAACAAGAAAGAGAATTTGAGGAGCTTACCATTTGGAGACAAGAAAACAACTCCAGCTTCAGAGCCTTCTTTTGCACAAGCTCCATCAAAATACATGGTCCATAAACCTTGTTGGTCCAGCTCTTTAATGCAGACATTTTTCTGTTTATCTTCTCTATCATCTGAGACAACCTTGAAGTTATCACAGTCAATGTTTACAAAGCATATCTGTTCCTCTGCTTCTTGGTCTTCCACTGTCTCTGATGATCTTTGTTCTTTGATTAGCTTAACATCCCTGCCATTCATTGGAATCATGGCATATGACAGGTCCAGCTGCATACTTCCACCAATTAGTGCTGCCCATCTTCTTAACAACAACATACCATACTGTGGCTTGATGTCAACCACTGTTATATTCATTTTATATCTTTTTTTAGGAAATGCTGCCAGTTTGAAATCTACATCCTTCATGATTCCAATAACTGGTACCTCTCTGGCATCCATAGCATAACACTTTCCACATGCCTTGTCAATTTTCAATCCAGCTTGTTGCATGATGGCTAAAGGCATGATATTTGTAGATGCTCCAGAGTCAAGCATACAATTTCTAATTATTTTTCCATTTATAACTAGGGATACATAAAATGGTTCCACTTGTGAAGGACACCGTGTCATAGTCACTCCTAAATAGACTTCAGGAGCCTCATCTTCTTCATTACATATGACATGTTTGTCACCCTGGATCTGAACATTTTGTTTAGCTTGAAAAGGCACCCCTAAAATTAGGGATATTGTCTTATTCTTGATCTCTTCAACCTTCATGAGTTCCATGAGTGGAACAGAGACTTTTACCTAGGAGAGGACTTGAGCTATATCAAATGGAGCATAATTTTGTATAACAATTGTAGCTTGCTCCACAATCTTATTTTTATCCTGAACTGATTTAGCTTTTACCTTCATAGTTCCTTGATCATCATTCTTGTCTTGAGAACCTTTACTTTGATCTTCAGCCTAGGGGATTCTATTTGCTATCCCTTCAGATTCATGACTTGTTCTATGTCTAAAATTCTGTTTATTATTAACCCACTACCTCTTTTGTAATTCCATCCCTTTATGACCATGCACTGGCTGACCTGCAGAAATACCTTCTGGCTGATGTGGGGCTACTTACTTGATTTTTACCTCTAAGATTGTAGTTGCTCTTGACTTGAGCAACTGCTGCAGCTGTGAAGGCCCTAATTTCCTCATCAGAAGGTCGTTGTAAGTTACTCAGAAAATTATGCGAGCTCTAAGCATACACATAGCCCTCTTCATTACCTTCATCATAAGAATCCTGTTGACAGGCCTGAACTCCATTATCTGTACTCTCATTAGCATCATAAAGAGGGTATCCACTGCTTATGGACATCATATTAACATCATCATCTTGCACATAATGTGGCTCATTGCATTCATTACAAGATGCAGCATTATCATATAAGGACTGAGCAATCATACATTGTGACTGTGAATGTGGAATCTGACAAATTATACACCATGGAGTATCAGCAACAATATTTATAGCTTTCTTTAGAGGATCAGGAGTTTCTTTGACATGTTGAGCTCTCTGATTTGTGTTGTTATGTGGGAATATAGGCTTACCATTATGCCAATTGGTATTATAAGGCATATCGTGCAATGATGGTCTCTTTTCCTGCCTTTGATAGACTTGCCTATCAGGACCTATCCCTTTTTCACTTCTAGCTAGTCTATAGCTTAGGTCCTTAACAACATTTGCTAATTTGTCTATCTTATCTTCAGGGGCAGATGTATTACCTTGAGTGTTTTGAGGCTTGTTTGGATTCTGCAGAATTTTCATATCATCCCTTCTATTTGTCTTGCTTGATGCTTTTCTGTTGTTCTCAATATTCACTGCAATTCTGAAAGCATCCCTGATAGTAGCAAGACTTTTATCTCTTAATCCATATGCAGTTTTTGCATCAAAGGCATTGATATACAATATTATGCACATTGGTTCATTTGGCCTCATGTGATGTGGCAATTTGTTTAACACTTCAGTAAATCTTGCATTAAAATCTGCAACCTGCTCATTTGACCCTTTAGTGATACTGGTAAACTCATTTACAAAAAAGCTAGGGTCAGTTTTGTCACTATACTGCTCCTTGAACATCCTTTTAAAATCATCCCATGATGAAATACTCTGGTCAAGCAGATTCTTGTACCATTCTCTCGCCTCATCTACTAAAGATTGCATGAATGGCTTCATGAAAACATCCTCATGCTCTACCTCAAAGTTATCCATGACATTTTGAAAAGCCTTTAGATGATCTTCTCCTGACACTGTGTTGTTTCCTGAAAATTTAGGCACTTGCAGTCTTAGATGTTTGTCAATGGGGTTAGGATACCCAGGAATACCATCAAACACCAGGTGTTTGAATCTATCTAACTGCACGGGCCGTCTATCAAACTGATTAGCATTAATGTTTCTATTTGCATTCTGGTTTCTTACATTGTTCAGTGGTATCCTAGCATCATTCACATTTTGTCTTTGATCATTATGTTGATATTGCACTTCATTTCTCTGTTGATGTCTCTGCACATTTGCATTCTCAAGGGTAGGAATTGAATCATTTTGGGCAGTCCTTAAAGCTTGCACTTTCTGCCTCAGGTCATCTCTGATTGTTATTGCCTGCTGATATTCAAACTTGGCCCTTAAGCTTCTAATTTCATCAGCTAGTTCTTCCTCGCTAGGCCTAGAGGAGGATGGTTTTACCATATTCTGATCTTCATTATCATCATCCCTTAGGGATTTAACTTCTTCAAATCTATCAGGAGAATCATGAAAAGGATGCTCTTGAAACACCTCTGACCTTATTCTCAAACCATTACCCTGCTATCTTTCATACACACTTTGGATTTCAGCCTCATTGTTTGAAAAATAAGGTACTGTCTTGTCTGAAGATCTTGGATTATCCTGAATAAAATCATTTTTCTTGGGGCTAGGAGAACCATCTTGACTGGCTCGAACAGTTCCCTTTTTTCTATACATCATTTTTCTTGTTACTGGTAACTCTTCAAATAAAGGATTTTGTTGGGATCTTCTCCCCTGCATATAAGTTTTACTTTGACCAGTTGGGAGATTACTTCGGAGTCGCCACCTATTACTAGGAACTATTTTCTTTTGAAAATCAAGGTTCTTTCACAAATTCCCCAGTGGAGTCACCAATTTCTGTTGGTGACTCGGATGGGCACACAGATATTTCACTAGGGAGGACAAAAAATAACAATTTTCAAATCACTGTCCCCAGCGGAGTCGCCAATTTTTGTTGGTTTTTTCCTAGACTGGATGCTTATTCCCAGATTTCCCTACAAGGTAGCCATCAATGATCAACAGGATCTCTGGGCCAGGGGCCAACAGTGTAGGAGATAGACTCTATATTTTATCTCCTCTTCTTCTTTAGGCTCTGCAAAACCTAGGGGGGTATTCCCTACTCAACATCCATGAGGATATGCATACAAAGGCTGGGATGCTAACAGAAAGCAGATAAGTCCTCCTGTAAGTAGACCAAGACTGAAAGATAAGAGCAAAGGGGCTAGCTTTGGGCCTATTTGCAGTTGTAGACAGAGGACTTGGATCCTAAAACTAATTCTACTATCCTAATGGTTGTTTTGGAGTTTTGAGTTTGATTTTATATTTGGATGCAAAGCTAGACATGGTATATAACACTAACACAAAGCAAGATTGGTGCCTATCCAGGGCCTGGAGTCAGTAGACATACACCTGTGAATGATATGCATGAACAACTAAAACTGGATTTCAGGGGGATACATATGATACCTACCTTATAGATATCTCCCAATACCAAGTGTTAAGCTATCTATACTTATGGCATCCCTACTGCAGTATACCCATCCCAATGTTCAATCTGAGAACAATTTAATCTACCCCTTGAGCAGAAGTTAAGAGATCAGACATTCAACACAGGAATTCTATGTTCTAGAATCTTAGATATTCCTTAAATATCCAGACTCAGAAGAAAGATACATGCAATACTGGAGACAGAATTAGCACAACACATGCAAACGTAGCATTATTCATATAAGATCAACCATGAAATCAGTGGATTCATGCAAAAACACACAACAGGAGATACATAAACTCACAGGTTTTGCTGTATAGAGCAACCAAAACCAACTGTATTGTATTACAGAGCCAAAATGTTCAACTTTCAACAACACTAAAATGAGTAACACTTCCTACTTATAACAGCCAAAGAAGCGTACTCAGCATTAATTACATGATGGACATCAAAAAATGTGAGATACAGACCCCTAAAGGAATGGCGCCCAGAAGTTATTGCTGCATCAGACAGAAAGGACCTCAAGCCTTGCGCCGCGATCTGGAAGTCTTCACTCAAAAATTAGGCAACCTGATCATGCGTACCATTTCTCTTACCCCTGCTACAGTCGCCATTGATGGCTCAACCACCCGCGGCCGCTGAGAAAACCGTCGCAGCACTCAAAATGGAGCCTCCCGCCAAAACACATTTTTCTGAGGTTTCAAATGTGTAGGGAAATTAATCCCACATGCATAGTGCGGAAACCCCTTTAGCGCTTTAAAAAATGTGGTCGCATACACAATAGGTGTCGAGCGTTTTGCCACGCTCGACACACGCCTCTCTCTCCAAAAGCTCATCGCTCAGACCTAAGCCATCGGCCTACCTCAAAAATCTCCTGCCGACCTCAGTGGTCTCGCCGACCGCTACACTACACTTCCCTGTATCGGCCAGAGATGAACCATCGGGCTAGCCAAAAGCTCCTTCACCGACAACTTTAGTCACACCGATGAACACAACGCCCAAATCCTCATCAGCCAGAAAAATGATATTGGCAGAGGTCAAGACCCTCTGCCGATAGCAATTGTCTCACCGATGGTCCACTCCATGTTCCCCTGTCGGTGTGACCCACGCCGATGACTCCTCATTGGCCCAACACTCTCCATCGGCGGACAGTCCAACTGCTAGCCCGATAACACCACTCATGCCGACGAACACCTCCTTCAGCTAGACCATCGGGGTGACCCCCCTCCATCGGCGAACCACAAAACACACTAGCCGATAATACAAGTCTCGCCGATGAACACTTGAGATACCCTCCAACATGTAGAAACAACCTCCAGGTCAAAATGAGCAGCAACACATTGGATGATTGTAACTATTTTTTAGACTCTTGTTCTATAAAAGAGCCAGAGCTTGTCAAAACTAAAAAAAGACACAGACTCCACAGCAAGAGGATATCTAGCAAAATAAGGCCAATTTACTGTAGAATTAGCAGGAGATCGAATTGCTGAGACTAATGAGGATTGAATTGTTGAAATGTCAAGGTTCCTTCCTCAGATCACTGTAAATGTACCTATTCTTGAGCATACTGAATCGAGATGAAGTTTCAGATTACATCCTGATTGTAAACTTTACGTAATCTTCAAGTTGATTTTTGGATATGTAATCGTGAATGTTGTGTTCAACTGGAAGCGCTTTTATATTCATTACATGTTGTTAACTTTTCCTTTGAAGATTTGCACTGGGTCATGCTGATTTGTGGAATGTCCTGGTGAAGTATGACTCTAGTTTCCTTCTTTTCATTGCATGTATGGGAGCTTGTATGTGGATCAGTGATCTCAATCAAGTAGTTTTGGGAATCTCATTCTTTAACTCTTTTCTTCATTTTAATTTCATAAATTCATCACCATAACTACAAATCATGACAAATAATAAGCAGAAACAGAGAAATATGCTGACATCCCATAGGTAATTGAAAATCCTTAGCATATTCTGAGCAGAAGCATGTAATGTTGAAAATATCATGCACAGAATCATAAATATTGGTTGAAATCATGCTAATATCAGCCTGTAGGCACATTATTTGAGTAAATTCATAGTGTAGAGGTAGAATTGTAGAAGATTTATGCAGATTAGACATAAAGGATAGGATATTTGGAGGAATATTGAAGAACTTTGTAGAAATAACTGAAGTATGTAAGGCCCCAAAATGGAAACAGCAACACACATCAACCACTGAGTAACGTCAGTAGATTAAGACCTAATCAACAGAGACTTGGGATCATGAATTCTCTAAATACATCATATCTTTCAAGATGAGTAAAGGTTGTTGTGTAACTTTTATTCTATGTTTGTGAATGATTAACATCATGACCAACATAAATTGGTGCTAGAAGGAGGGCCGAACAGAGAATTTTTGGATTTCTACAAATGTTACATCAATATTTCATCATTTGTGTTAATTGTCTGCAAATATCTCTTATCTAAGAGGTTTTGACTGCATCTTTGTGAAGATCTAGCTCAAAGCTTCAAAGATTTGTTCGATTTTCTGAGCTTTCAAAGTTTTATTCCGAGATATGATGGATTTCCTTAAAATTTCAAAATCCTAAAAAATTGGAAATAGAGTCTCATTTTGATGGATGCACATGAGGGCAATTATCAAGTTAACATTCTTTTATTTCAGGAAACTTTGAATAGGCAGCTTTATCCTCAATGTTTACCTAACTTTGGTTTATCCACCTGTTGCAGGATACACAGGACTATGGAACACAATGAAATAAATTGCCTAACTTTTCTCACAAGGTTGGATTTACATTTGAAAGGACTAATATTCTTTCTAGATGTGTTCAGGGCTGAAATTTGCCAGGAAAATGAAGAAGTTCTGGACCAACGAAATGAGGAAATTCTGGAACGACAAGCAGAGATAGCACCAGAAGTTATTAGTAGTCTAGACACTGAAGTAGACCGCTTTGAAGATTTTGAATTATACTTGTCTAGAAATATACAGTGTCATCAAATATTAGGTTTATCCACTGATGATGTCTTGATTTAAAGTTGGTGCAGGTTACATGACCAAGAGCATTCAGAAAGGGATTGTGAAGCGTGCTTGGTCATGTTAGAGAAAATTTGAATTCTGGAATAACAAGAGGATGCAACACATGTAATCATGAGTTGTTTAAAAAATACAATAGTTAAATCAATTATAGAAGGTAAAGAAGAGGAAACATCCTTCCTGGATTCATTTTATGGTGAGATTGATAGGAGTTCTGTACTTCCTAATACAAGTAAGAACCAGTCAGTATGCAGGTATGAATCTTGTGAAAATTCTAGAGAAGAAACCACTCATCAGGATAATATTTTTGATTATGATCCTAATACTTTTGATAAAGAAGATGAAACATCTTTCTTGGAGTCATTCTATGGTAAAGAGAAGTGTAAACAGATAGTAGAACAATTTAAATGCACTGCTAATGATGAAGTTCCTATGATAGTAACTCAGGGAGTCATAGAAAAGAAAATAAATGCTGATTTACTATCTAACTAGGTTGAATTAAATGATCAAATATAGGAATGTTGTAGCTTAATGGAACCAGGCACTTTACTGGATAGAAGATGTGAATTATTTAATGAACAATTCCTGAAAGATGAAGATGCAGAAGACTTTGGAGTTGTTGTGCATGATCAGACGTCACTCCAAAAATAATTTGAAAATGAAACAGGGAAGTATTCTTATCAGTTGAATGCCAATTCTCCTTTACAGTCAAATGATTTAGAAATGATAAATTTTTGTATATCAGGTTATGATGATAAGGATACTCATTTAGATGCTGATGTGTAGGAAATTGAAGAAAATATTGAGAAGTTTCCAAAACTAGAGGATAAATTGAACATCCAGAATGAAGGGATAAAGCTGGATAAAGATGAAGAAATAGTCCACCCAGAGCCATACATCCTTCAATTTGAAGTGAGACTAAATACTGAGCTAAGCAATGAAAGAGCCAAGTCAAAAAGAGGACCATCTGTCAATGAAGAAGCATGTCCAACGATAGAACCAGAAATACACCAGGTTGTATTTTTTCTTTCCAGAGTGAATGATGTTGATTATTATTTTGATTATGGAGATTTGAGAGATAAAACATGCATATGGATTAGTCATGAACATGATGAGCTTCCTCAGTTGCTGATCATCAAGAGTTATTCTGTGAAATACAGTGAATTCTGAATATCAGGATATTTTTCAGAATATAAAGATAAATTTGCTAGGTTGAGAACCATAACTCATACCCTAATGCTCCTGCACAATCAAAAGAAATATGCAAATACAGGTGTCTTTAGGTCTTCTTCTAGTTTTTGTGTGCCTAGTATTGGTTGTATATAGTTTTATAGGTTAGTTGCTTGTACAGTCTGCTAGTTTTGCTTTCTTGTTTTCTTTGCTTTGTGTGTTTGTTTTTGTTTTGCATTGTTGAGCCTTTGTTTTGGTTGAGCAAAACCGGTGCACCTTGTTACTTAAGAACACTGCAGAAATTGTTAGAATTCAAAAGTTGGATATAAGTTTTTACATAGGTTGTAACTTCTACTAGTATAGGTACTCTTGATCAGGTCTGTGGTATCATATTCATCAGTACTACTTTTCTTGAGTCAAGGGGATCCTCACAATGACACACCTAACAGCCTTGGGTCTGTTGAACATATTAGTGTAGGTGTTAAGTGAAAAATCTAAAGGTTGTCCTTGCTACCATTGCAATTCTCAACTTAACTTCAGCAAGTGACCACTCCTTGTATCATGAAACTATAACTATTATATCTTATGAAACCAAATTCAAAATGTAAAATAAATAAAATAATAAGATGGATTTACTGAAATCTAGTTTAAGTCATCTAAGTAAATCTACCGGGGCTATAGACGCCTGACTGGTAGTGGGGCTCTACTTAGGGGAATTGCAACGATAACCTTGCCGGGGCTATAGATGCCTACTGGTAGCAAGGCTCTATTTGGTTGGCTATGAGGGATGAACCAAACTATGTAGCCTAACACCAGTCACTGATTTATTCAACTCATTTTCAAGATGAGTATATGAATCACATGCACACAATTGATCCCATATCAATTCATTGTTACATTGATGAACATGATACCATTTAGAAAGGATTAGGATGCTCATGCTTAATAGGAGTTGGAAATTATCTTTTAACTTATCCTCACCTTTTGAATTATTTAAATTTAATTGTTTTCTTTGGTGGCAAGTTGTTGTGTAGTTACAAAACACGCCCCATTTTGACTTAGCAAAATAGGGACCCAACTTTGCTGGCTTGTTCCCTTGTTTTTGTGCCCTAGGCGGTAACGGTAAAAGTCATATCAGTCAGTATGCATATGCCTAATGTTAGGTATATTTGTGATCTTGAAATCCGAGCTAAATTTCAAAGTTTGAATCTGTCCTCAAAAAGCTTGCCATGTGAAAGAGCTTGAAATTCTAGGTAGGTTTGCCTTTTACATCACCCTGAAATTCATCCAAATGAGAAAGTTATGACAGGTCAAAGGTTTAGTCAAACATGATTTTAAGAGGGTCATATTTCATAACAACGGTCATCATGATATTATAACATCACCTGATATTATAATATCACACTGATATTATAATATCACCTTGCTTAGAAAATCTACCATCTGCATATTTGCATGCGCACGTCAAATTCCTATCAGAAGGTCATTTACCTGTCAAAGCATTTGCATATTCAAAGGAGGGTCATATTTACTAATATGACTGATTTTCGCTAAACATGATGGTCACGTCATCTTTTGCATTTTAATGAAGCCTAGATATGACGATGATGTTACCATCATATTCCATTCGTCGACAGCAGGATCATATTTCAAATCCTCCTATTTTCCTTCGACATGATGATGATGATGATGATGAGGATCATATTTCAAATCCTCCTATTTTCCTTCGACATGATGATGATGATGATGATGATGATGAGGATCATATTTCAAATCCTCCTATTTTCCTTCAACATCATGATGATGATGATGATGATGATGATGTCATTCTTTCCCCCGATATACAGAAACTAAACATGACGGTGACGTCATATATAATATGGAAGGTGATATTCCTAATAGCAGGATCATATTTGAAAACCCCCTTATTTTCCTTTGGTATGATCATGAGGTCATCCTATAGCATGATGATGGAGCCTGTTTCTGATGGTGACATCACCATCATGTCCTGATCCGTGAAAAGGAGTCATTTTTATTAATATGCCTCATATTAACTAAGTGCATGTTCAGAATCTACATGGATGAAAGTTGGATTGAATGTTTGGATGAGGTCCGATAAGGTGATACATACAAATTCTAGGTGTGTTGGTGAATACTAAAAGAAGTCTTGTGGGGACCACTGCATATCGGTGTAAGTTTTACCGTCAGTGGAGCTTTGTACTGTCCCACCGATCATATGTGGTCTGCCCGATGAAGAATACTCATCAGTATACTTTTTCCGTTGGAAGTGCTCTGTATTGTCATCCCAATGGATGTCTTTCGCCGATTGAAATATGGTCATCGGCCTAAGATTATGCATCGACCAAGCTTTGTACTTTCTCCCTGATTATATGTATCTCGCTGATGGGATAAGGTCATCGGTATAAGATGTGATATCAGCCTTTACTTGGTGTTGTCATGCCGAAACTTCGGTCACACCGATATATGTCACCCAATTTTCATGTTGATGATGCAAATGGCAGATTTGAAAGGAAAATTAAGAGCAGTATAAATCTATGTACATTTTGACATTAGCATGTGCATAATACATAACCTGATATTTACAAAGAATTCAAACCCCGATATACAGAAAGAAATAAGCGGGAAAATAAAGCAATTGGTTTTGAAACCATTTGGGGCTCGATATCCTGATGTTGGTCAGTGATGGTTGACCTAGTTATTTTTAACACCATATATGCATTAAATGCATAATTTTCATGGATTTGGAAACCAATTATCTGTATTTGCACAATTTGGGCCTGTTTAATGAAATGTTCTTTTTTTCCTGCTGTTTATTAAATGCTGTTGTGCTTAATGCTTGTCTGTTTATTGCAGGATCTTGTAGCTGATAATTGCAGAGTTGTGCAAGGAGGCAACATGACCTTGAGCGATGAGGAGGATATTGTCAAATATGTTGTTTGCCAGCTGGAGACTGAATCAAATCAAAGATACTGGAATATTCTGTGCCAATTTGCCAGTCTGGCAAAGCATGTGCTTTTCATCTGGATCGTTGATTATGTTGGGAGGATCCTGATCATTGGATCATTGTAACTATTTTTTGGACTCTTGTTCTATAAAAGAGCCAAAGCTTGACAAAACTAAAAAAAAGACACAAACTCCACAGCAGAAGGATATCTGGCAAAATAAGGCCAATTTATTGTAGAATTAGCAGGAGATCGAATTGTTGAGACTAATGAGGATTGAATTGTTGAAATGTCAAGGTTCCTTCTTTAGATCACTGTAAATGTACCTGTTCTTGAGCATACTGAATGGAGATGAAGTTTTAGATTACATCCTAATTGTAAACTTTACATAATCTTCAAGTTGATTTTTGGATATGTAATGGTGAATGCTGTGTTCAACTGGAAGCACTTTCATATTCATTGCATGTTGTTGTTAACTTTTCCTTTGAAGATTTGCACTGGGTCATGCTGATTTGTGGAATGTCCTGGTGAAGTATGACTCTAGTTTCCTTCTTTTCATTGCATGTATGGGAGCTTGTATGTGGATCAGTGATCTCAGTCAAGTAGTTTTGGGAATCTCATTCTTTAACTCTTTTCTTCATTTTAATTTCATAAATTCATCACCATAACTGCAAATCATGACAAATAATAAATAGAAATAGAGAAATATGTTGACATCCCATAGGTATCTAAAAATCCTTAGCATATTCTAAGCAGAAGCATGTAATGTTGAAAATATCATGCACAGAATCATAAATATTGGTAGAAATCATGCTAATATCAGCCTGTAGGCACATTATTTGAGTAAATTCATAGTGCAGAGGTAGAATTGTTGAAGATTTATGTAGATTAGACATAAAGGATAGGATATTTGGAGGAATATTGAAGAACTTTGTAGAAATAACTGAAGTACGTAAGGCCCCAAAATGGAAACATCAACACACATCAACCACTGACTAACGTCAGTAGATTAAGACCTAATCAACGGAGACTTGGGATCATGAATTCTCTAAATTCATCGTATCTTTCAAGATGAGTAAAGGTTGTTATGTAACTTTTATTCTATGTTTGTGAATGATTAACATCATGACCAACAAGACAGATGAGAGAGGTGTTAAGACATGACACTATGTAGCAAACAGCGGATGCGGTTGAGGTTGGATGCGAGGTATTTAGTATTTAATTGTATATTTAAAATTTGAACATGTGTACTTGAGATTCCATATTTTTTAATATATATAAATTTAATTTGTTAATTCACAGCAGACTCCATCATAGCCTGATGTGAGTACATGTCTAGTGCAGGATCTACATTCTGTATATTAGTTTGTCAATTCAGAGTATGGGATCCCTCTCAAGACCATGTCCATATTTGTCAGTCAACATATTGATCAGTGAGCTACACATATGACTGACACAGTGCCTTCACAACAAATTCCATCATAGCCTGTTGCTGGTATTGTGCCACCTTATGCACTAGGATCATTCCATGGACTTTTGTTTGAGGATAACATTGTGATGACCCTCGATTCATCTAAGCTTAGAGGGATTGCGAGGGTCATCCATGGAGCTACACAGGTTGTTGATGACGAGGTATACATTTTAAATTTTGTGTTTAATCTCTAGTGTAATTTATTTGTTAAATAAATAATTTATATATTTTTAAATTTTATAAAATTTAGTCTTGTGCATCATGCACGTGTTGACTCTTATTTAATCAATCTTACATTAGGGACCGACAAGAGAGGTTCTAGGACATGACACTATGCAGTAAACAGCGGATGCGGTTTAGGTTGGATGTGAGGTATTTAGTATTTAATTGTATATTTAAAATCTGAACATGTGTACTTGAGATTCCATATTTTTTAGTATATATAAATTTAATTTAGTAGAGATAATTTTTATGTTCATGGATCTACACATCACTTAGATGTTCATAGATGGATAAGATTAGATACACATGGTTAAGTACAGGGCTTGGGATGGGGATCAGTACAGGGCTCAACTCATCATTCTAGTCCTAGGTTGAGTGAGGCCCATTCCGCCCATAGGAGGTGGGAGTCATGATGTTGTGCAGTTAGATGTATTCATGCTCTTTGTTATGTTTGCCCAAACTCTCATGTGATGTTGCAGTTAGACTTGATGTTATATTGAGTTTACATGTTATATTGTAGTTAGACTTGATGTTATATTGTAGTTAGACTTGATGTTATGTTTTTGCGTTTACATGTTGTATTTAGACTTTGTGTTAAATTGAGTTTACATGTTGCAGTTAGACTTTATGTTATTTAGACTTTATATATATATGATATGTATATATGGACATTTAGATTTTTAGTTATATAGATCTCTATGGATGTTTTCCTTTGAATATACGGGTCTTAATTTGGATAAAATCAAGTTTTAACTTAAATAGTTTAAATGTGTATATATGTTTACTTGTAGATGCATATAAATTTACTTGTAGATGTGATGAACTATTAATGATTGACAAATGATGTCAACACCCTAGTCATTGATAGGAATAGTTTTTATAAAATATTTGGGAATGTGAATTCAATTTAATTTATATCTATTGAATCTTGTGAATTAAAATATATAGTTTTTTATAATATATAGTCAAGCTTATTGGATATGTCCACTACATTGAATTTTATAGTTTTGTCACATGTTTTTATATGGTTGATAAAATTTAAGAAAACTTTGAATTAATTTGTGAAAACAATCCTATACAATGATCTAGATTTAATGTCCAACCCAATTTTTTTCTAAAACCACATCTCCATTAAAAAAATTTAATACTCAATCTTCAAATGCAATTAATTAACTATTGTCTCTAACATAAAATCTAATTTATAAAAATTCTTTCAAAAAATTTAAAATAATATTCTTAAGTAATCAAATTATCTTAATTTATAAAGTATATAAAATGAAGGATAAACACAATAAATCAAAGGCACAACCTAATCTTAAGCATCATAAAGTTCAAAATATATTTGTCTTAAATTTTTAATCACTATCAAGTACCAACTTTTAATTCCCAACTACTCACTATAGTCAAAGTTTCTATGGTATCATATTATGACTTAACATTAATTTTAATATACAGTCAATTTTTTAGATTTTTTAATTAATATATGGGTAGGTCAAGGTTGATATGTTTCAATTATTGCTGAAAAGACACTTTTTATATCTCTACCTTATATTTTGTAAATCAAGGTTGATATATTTCAATTATTGGCAAAAAATACAATATCTATATCTCTACCTTCTAATTAGCAAGTAGACTAGGTAATTCCTATATGAGATTTTCTTTTTTAACTTTGATTCTAATTATTTCTAAAAATATGCATTCTATTGTCTATAGTATTAGTTCATTTCATGCTACCTTTCAACCAATTAAAATTTTTTTAAAAAATAGTAATGTGATTATTTGTTTTCCTAATATCAACATGTAAATTTTTTAATAAAATAATTTTTAAAAATTAAAGTTGTCAATTTTGCTTGGTTAAATACTATGAAGTGACATAAGATATATCCTTTTTGTTTTTGATTGATATGGTCAAACAGGTTTTGAAAGGGGACCCCAAAACCCTTTACAACAAGAAGCAAACAAAAAGCAAAATGCCAATCGACAGCCAACTATAAGCTACTATAACAACTAAAGCATAAAAAGAGTAACCAAAAAGAGAATAGATAGAACTAAGCTAGGTCATCTTCTTGAGAGTCTCAGTAGCTTCTAATTCCTGTTGATAAAATTCCTCATGCATTTTGGCAAAGTCCATGAGCTCTTTCTTTTCAACTTCAAATTGCTTTTTGTTTCTCCCCCTAGTATGGGTCGAAGGTCCACCAGTGTCCTCAGTAGCCACCTATTTACAAGCATTTTTTGTACCATCACCCTTATCTTGAATACCCAATTCTTCAACATTCATGATGTCTTCAGTATTGAAATCCTTGAACTGGTCTTGTTTAAGCTCCTTCAGATTCTCAGTCAACACTCTCATCCCGTTAAGGCTATTTTGAATGGTAAGTTTGCTAATGTTCATGATTTTTTATAAGTTGTTCACCTCGATGATCTTCTCCTCAAGTTAATGGACCCTAGTGTTAAATTCTTCTCTCATCATGTTTAGTTCATGGTCCATTTCCTCCATTTTAAGAATAGCCTCCTAGTTTTTGAAGATTAAGGTGTCCTACTCAACAATAGTGTTGTTACCTCTTCCCAAGCTTTCTTGCATCAACTAGAGCTTGATATTGATTCTGTTAATTTCTAGGAAGAACCACTTTATCATTTTATGCTGTGAGTTAACTACATTCTTAACCAATTCAAAAACCTCCTCAACCTGATCTCTATTTCTCACCTGGGCCAGCATGTCATCAAAATCCTCAAGTAGATTGCCCAAAGGATCGTTGACTTTAGGAAATTTGAGGCCTACACTAGGGTCGGGGATATGCATAGTCTTGCCTTGAGTTTCCTCTGCCCTAACATAAACCTTCTCAGATGGCTTATCCCTAATCCCCTAATTTGGCTTGGTCCCTTATTTTTGAGAAGCACAACTGGCATCCTTAACAATCCCTCATCACCAATATCTTTTCCCATGGGTTTTTTGCCTTTCTACGCAGGAGTGGGTGTTTTCCTCTTTAGAGGCATAGCCTTCTTGACTTTAATCTCCTTGATAGAAGTGTCAAATTCATCACCCGTATTAAACCCTTCCGACCAAGAGATGTCAACTTCCCTCTTCTGAGTTTTTCTCCTCTTTCTAGAGGACTCTGCCACACTATCCTCCTCTTAGCATTGTATTTTTGTTTTAGCCCTTTTTTGGGAGTGTTACTCTTCATGTGTTCCATGATAAGTAAAATGAGTCTCTCATGTAGAACTGGGAGTTTAGGGTTGTTCTATTTTCTTTTAAACCAAACTCTAGAGACAAAAGAAAGTAGTAGGGGAAAGAAACCAACATACCATGGCAGAAGTGATTCAACAAGTTGAAGTGGTAACTATAGATAGCCATGACCCTCCTATCTAGAGTTACATATCTCATAATTACCTCAGCCACCACTACCTAGATGGGCTTAATGGAAATATGATTATAACCTCTAGTCTAAAACTTAACAAACTTATCCCTTTCATTGACTTTGAAGAAGTTATTTAGTGCTTCCTCACTTTGTTTCCTCTCGCGGAAGAATTTCTTCCCTCTAGTAGAAAGACTCATCACCATGGCAATAAGGTCTTCAGTTAAAGCTAATTCCTACCCATACACCATAACCTTCTTGTTCTTGTAACCTTTGATGAACAGAGTAGTCACATTAGGGTTGGTTCCATGGAGATTTTCCATAAATAGAGTGAACCCTCCCACCTCCATGATACTCTAGACTTTTTGGTTTTGTCTAATCCCCTTGCACAATGAAGGTTCAACCTTATTCCTATCTCCCCCCATGCTATAATTTAGACTCTTGAAGAAACCACACTCTATGCAGAAAGAAATGAAGGTGAGAATGAGAAAAAGCAAAACAAACTTGTTGTTTTTCCAACCCATAATCCATGTGAGACAAAAAATCTGGATTGAAGAGGCCTACAAACTCTTTGAGATCATGATGATCTCTTTAATGAATATCAAGTTTCATACCATGGTAACAATCATTATAAATCAACTTTTTAACAATTCTCAGGATTAAATTAATTTCCTCCCATATGAGGTTAGACTGGTTTTTAACCACTATGTTGGCGAAAACATCTGCCACCTTGTTCCCCTCATAGTAAATGTGAGATATGTGGGTAGCTTCAAAGGTTCCCAACAACATGATAGAATCTTCAATAAGGGTAGCAATAGATCAACTTGGTTTAATGGTGCTCTTAAGATAGTTGATGATGTTGTTATTATCACCCTCCACCCAAACTTTTCTATGACCCTTAGCATGCACCAAAGCAATAGATTGATAGGCAGTCGTATCTTCGACATAGTGGTTAGTCTGTGTACCCAGAGGGAGTGCCACTGCCACTATGAACCTACCTATATTATCTCTTATCACTCCCCCACTACCAGTAGCTCTAGGATTACCTTTTTCTCCCCCATTAAAGTTGATTTTAATCCACACTTCCAGAGGCAATTTCCACACCACTTTCCCTCTAGAGTGTTTCATTTTTTAAAGGGTATAGAAATAACGTCAGTGATGTCCCAGTTCTTAGATATGTTACTCTCTATATGTGAAACCTCAATTCCCTATATCTGGAGGAGTTTATCAAGGGATCCAACTGACTAATTTATTTGGGGTTACGTCTTGGGTCAGTCAGAGGAGCTTTTAGCACAAAGTTAGGAAACTTAGTTTTTGGCACACGAACACCTAAATGGATTTATCAAGGATTAAACAAGGTCTGACTAACTTATGATTTTGTATGGTTACTTTGAGTCTGTCACTAATGTTTCCTGCACCAAGAATTTAGCACAGAAGTTTCTAAGGCTTTTAGCATATTTCATGCACAATTTCTGAGCTTTGCATAAACAAAGGGTTTTACCAGTTTTAAAGATCAAATTCTAAGTCCTGTTCCCTGATTTTTGCACACTAGGGTTTCCAAATGAAGGGTTTCCCAAATGGAATGTTCTCATGCATGATTTCAACCTTAAGATTACAATTTTAACTAAACAAATTTGTGAACATTTAAGAACTGAATTCAAATTGACACACAAAATCCTTCATTGCAATGCATTTTTAAATTCAACACCAAACACTATTTTTAGAAATGAAATCCCAAGCTCAGAATGGGAACCTACCTAGTCACAAAGGTGGGAAGTAATGAAAATGTGTAGGCCATACCATTCTCGTTGCTCAAATTTTCTAGCGATTTGTCATTAACTTGCTTCTTGATCTGGCCACAGAGCTCTTCAATCAATTTTCAGTATGTAAATGACCTCAAATGCAAGTTTAGTGACCTTTTATGCCCCTTGATTGATCTCCATTAATGTAGGAGGTATGATGGGGTATTTCAGTGCACTACAGAGTTCATCCTAGTGTTTGCGTGGAAAAAGAACATCGTCGACTTAGCGCGAGTTTTGAGTCTTACCAACTTAGTCGGTGGTAGTGATTTTTTGTGCGAGGTCAAGCTTAGCTTATGCCTAGATAGTGCTTTGCACATGTTTTAATATCTTTAGACTTAGCGTAAGATTTCAAGACAACTGACTCAGTTGGAGGATCAAGCTTTTAACGTTAAGTTAGTGAATGTTGATTTTAGTGCTAAGTCAGTAGACTTAGGCTTTAGCACTTAGTTGGTAGTTGGTAAGCTTGGTTTTTAGCGCAAAAATCTGCCAGAGTAATTTTTAGTGCAAAATATAGTTTGGACTTGGTTTCTAGTGAAATGATGACTTGACCTCAACCTTAGGAAAATTTAACAACTCATTATTCATTCCATTCCATGAAGAATGCAACTTTGGTCATTTGATGGAGTTTTTTATTGGGGGGGTACATGTAGTGAAGATAGGAATTACACAACTAATATGATTCTCTAAGCTAAAGTTTACAAGAGGGGGTCCCTATTGGTGAAATGGGGTGTGTGTGTGAGGCACAACAAATGGTGACTCTGCTGGGAAATGCTCTAGAGCATTTCAAAGATAAAATTTAGTTTATGACCTAGAACCTCTGTGTTTTCCACATGTTAAACAAGAAAACATGATACCTTATCAAAGAAGCAAAACTCAATAACTAGGTGCAACCATCCATATCCTAAAAACCTGAGTGTGTACAATTACGTTAATTCCCATCCTTAAGCAACCAAGCTCATCCTAGATCCTTTACATTAAGCTACATGATTAGTACACACCTCATGAACTACCTAGAGATTGCCCCGCTGCC
Organism: Cunninghamia lanceolata; assembly: GCA_027924645.1. Taxonomy (NCBI): domain Eukaryota; kingdom Viridiplantae; phylum Streptophyta; class Pinopsida; order Cupressales; family Cupressaceae; genus Cunninghamia; species Cunninghamia lanceolata. The sequence goes on from BSBN01000047.1 coordinate 25,157,953, forward strand.
AGCCATCATCTATAGCCCCAGTGGGTTTGTCTCAAAATTCCACTCAAGTAGATCCCTACTGTCAGTCAGGCATCCATAGCCCCGATAAAGTTTACTTGATTGTCCATCTAACTGAGTTATAGTGTGTGATTGTGATTTGCATTAATTTTCTTTTGATATTTTAGATATTTCATTAGGCTTAGATTTGGTAGAGTATAATGTAGTACCACTACCCTTGCAACACATGCTTTTGACAACACTAGTTACATTGATAACTCAGCTAGTTGGGTGTGGACTCACGATGGCGGCAAAGGTGGACCTTGGATTTTTCACTTAATGTAAGATCACCATGACTCACATAGGTACTTCAAGATTACTTAAGAGTGTAAAAGATATATGGTAAGAAAATACTTCAGGTGTACTAACTAATGATTCATTTCCCCTGAACAGACATCATACTCCCTGGTGTAATAGTGGACCCCATAGTAGGATCTAAGAAGAAACTTTAGCTTCTCAAAGAAATATTCCAAATTACTTACCCATCAAAGGACCACCTGCTAGTCTGCATGACTTCCACCACATTCAGGAAACAAGGATTTCCAACAAAGCAAGTGCAACAGGCAAAATCAAAGCAATAAAGGACAACTAAACTAAGCAAAATTGCCTAACAACTATAGAAAGCAAAGTAGAAAGAAGAAACTAACCTAACAACCTAACCTAACTGAAAGCAAACAAGAAGCCTAACTATGTACACTAAAAGGAGGATGAGATGCCTCTTAGGCCTAGAAGTAGTGCTTCAAAAACTACCCATTGACAGGCAATGGGAGCTCCTCATGAGTAAGGCTCTTGAGTCAATATGTGTTATCACCAAGAATCTCATAAATCTGATATGGGCCCATCCAAAGTTTGTCAAACTTACCATGTTCACCTTTCTTCTTGTGGGCTTTATCCCAATATAAGACTAAGTTAGAGATGTGAAAGGCTTTAACTTTGGCCCTTTTATCGAACCATCATTTCACAACACCCTAATGTTTGGCAAATTTTTCTATGGTAGCATCGTGTTTTTCTCCTAGGTGCAACAATTGGGCTAAGTGGGATGACAGTTGGTCATCTGGTTCAAGGCAATCTTGCATAAATTGTAGTACAAGAATCCTCAAATGGATGGGAAAGATAGGCTCAATACCATAAACTAAGTGATAAGGTGATGTTCCCAATGTAGCCTTGTGTTTGATCCTATCAGCCCATAAAGCAAACCTAAGTTGAGTTTGCCAATCTATGGGATTTTTGTCCAACAGTTTGTTGATGACCTCAAGCAAGTTTTTGTTTGTTGATTTAGCCACTCCATTCCCTTGAGGATAATAGTTAGATGAAAATTTTAGAATAATCCCATAGTCAAATGCCTAATTAGAAAAGTGTAATGAGGAAAATGTAGGGCCATTATCACATACCAAGGAAAAAGGACAACCAAACCTAGTAATGATATACTTTTCAACAAATTCAATGACTACGTCTGTGGTACATTGTTTGCATGCTATAGATCCAGACCATTGGGTACAGTAATTAGTAGTGGTTAGAATGTACCTGTGGCCCACAAAGGAAGGTGGGTTGATCATACCAATGAAGTCAAGCCCCCATTGTGTGAACGGACGTACCTCTAGGATTGGCTGTAGAGGCATAGCAGTGTTTCATTCTCTTGTTGTAGTCATCTGACATGTGTGACAGGTCCTTACATGTGAATGTGCATCTTTGAACAAAGTGGGCCAGTAATACCCTGCCCAAAGAATCTGATTAGCAGTCGACAAGGCTAAACCATGTCCTATTCCAAAATTATCATGAAAACTTTTAAGAACTTGTGCTACCTCTATTTTATCTAAGCACCTGAAATAGATCCCCTCGTGATTTTTCTTATACAACATTGATCCCTTAATCATAAATCTATTACTTTTTAATCCGAGCATGCTCTCTTCTGGACTAAGTTTAGTTGAGGTGGGCAACGCTGATTAAGAAGGTAGAATACAATGTCTCCATACCACTCATCTTTAGAAATATCTTCTAACATATATTGCTGATAAAATAAGCCTGGACCAACTTTTGTCATTGTTTTTTGTCAATGCATGTCCACATACCAACTTCATGGGCTATATCTCTATGTCAAATTCTTGTAGCATGGTGACCTATTTTCCTATTTGTTCACCTAGCTCACTCTAAATTAACAATGCTTTGACTGTTGCATCTGTACTATGGCAATCACTTGGCTTCTCAAAATGTAATGATGAAACTTTTTCACTGCCCTAACCAAGGCATATGCTTGCTTCTCCACATTTGGATACCTTAGTTCTGCATCTTTTAATGGAGTTCTCATAAAAGAAATAGGTCTCTCATCATCAACGACCATCTTTTGTGTCAACATCGTTGCATAAGTATGCTCTAAGATGAAAGAGTAAATATAGAACGATAATGTGTAATCGGGACTCACCAACATTTGGGTGTTAGCTATTGCTTGTTTGATTTCTGTGAAAATAGCCTTAGCCTTTGGAGTCCACTCTATCTTTGCATCTTGCTTCAACATGGCATTTAGTGGATGAACGATTTCAATGAACTCAATGATGAACTTGCAAACAAAATTAATCTTACCAAAATACTATTTCAACTCCTTCTTGTTGGATGGGGGTTATATCTTGAGGATTACTTGGACTTGGTCAGGATCAATCGGTATGCCTTGCTCAAAAATTATGTGTCCCAAAAATTTTCCTTTAGTTACTCCAAAGATACACTTTTTAGGATTCAGCGAGATTCCATAATCTTTACATCGCTGTAGGATCTTTCTTAGGTCTGCCACGTGATCTTCTCTTTTCTTTGAAAACATAGTGAGATCATCCATATATATGATAATGCATTTTCCAACTAGTCCCTTCAAAGCTAAGCACCTCAAATAGATCCCCTCATGATTTTTCTTATACAACATTGATCCCTTAATCATAAATATATTACTTTTTAATCTGAGCACGCTCTCTTCTAGACTAAGTTTAGTTGAGGTGGGCAACACTGATTAAGAAGGTAGAATACAATGTCTCCATACCACTCATCTTTAGAAATATCTTCTAACATATATTGCTAAGAAAATAAGCCTGGACCAACTTTTGTCATTGTTTTTGTCAATGCATGTCCACATACCAACTTCATGGGCTATATCTCTATGTAAAATTCTTGTAGCATGGTGACCCATTTTCCTATTTGTTCACCCAGCTTACTCTACATTAACAATGCTTTGACTATTGCATCTGTACTATGGCAATCACTTGGCTTCTTAAAATGTAATGATGAAATTTTTCACTACCCTAACCAAGGCATATGCTTTCTTCTCCATGTTTGGATACCTCAGTTCTGCATCTTTTAATGGAGTTCTCATAAAAGAAATAGGTCTCTCATCATCAATGACCATCTTTTGTGTCAACATCGTTGCATAAGTATGCTCTAAGATGAAAGAGTAAATGCAGAACGACAATGTGTAATCGGGACTCACCAACACTTGGGTGTTAGCTATTGCTTGTTTGATTTCTACGAAAGTAGCCTTAGCCTCTCGAGTCCACTCTATCTTTGCATCTTGCTTCAACATGGCATTTAGTGGATGAACAATTTCAATGAACTGGTGCAGGAGCACCTCAAAACACAACAAATCTGAAAGATTCCCTTACATATTCTATTTTGTCCAAATGTCATTAATCGAGTAATCTTAAGTTTATATGTGTCAAGAAAGATTAAAAAGAATGTAACCGAACTATTTGGTATTATAATCAGTGGTTGTTGGTGGTTCACGTTCCACCATGTGTGTAACTGGCCTGATAGGAGTCTTTAAAATAGCTAAAGTTTATATTTATAGAAGTAGTAGACAGTCGGATTTAAAAGCGAGGAAGAGAAGAAAGAATGGATCTATTTTTTTGTATAATTCTGAGAAAAGAGGAAAAAACTAGATTGGGTGTTTTGGCCTAATACAGAAATGTAGATTGGGGTCATTCCACTAGTGGATTTGTGTGAAATCAGTGGAATGACCTCCGTGTATTTAGTTTATTTTCTATTCTATTAAATTTTTGTTGTTTCCTGTGTGCTGTTTGGTTACAGAAATTGTTGAGGAAGTTATTGGGTTTATTGAATGTATATGGTCAATGCATGTTGGTTTTGTATGTTGGAGTTATGCATTTTATGAATATATGATAGTCGCATGTCAGGAACATTTCCTGTGTATATCGTAGATGTATGTGTACATCCTGCCGTTGCATGTTGAGAAGATACAAATTGTGAGTATCTGTCAATTGTATGTCGCAGACAATGTATGTGTATACCTCAGTTGTATGTGAAAGCATTTCATGTATATCCTGTATTTGTATGTCAGAATAGTTTGTGTATATACTGCATTTGAATGAGAGAGCAGTTTGTGTGTATCTTGCAAAAGTATATCGTTGTTGCATAAGCAAATGTGCATGTCAAAAGATGCAAGTAGTGACCGGTAAGAGTGGTAAAGGAGAACCGGCCATAGAAGGTCATGCATTGTATATGCAAAGTCAAAGTTTAGTGTTATGCATTTCAGGGTGATATGGATATCAGAGAATAAGTGAAGAGTTTTAAAAGCATTTTGAATATTATCCTATTTGTACTGTTGGTTTTGTGGGTTTAATGGGTTTTTAACCTATTTTAAGTGCTATCATTGTGTTTGCTCTGCATCAAATTGGTATCAGAGCTAGCGAAAGCTCTGGGAGAATGTGTTTTGTATTTTGATTTCTGAAGGCGGATGAAGAGTTAAAGTTTTGTTGGTGACCATTTTTAAATTCAGAGATTACAGAAGGTATTTTAAAGGCTGACAAAGTTGTTAGACTGTTGCAGGTGCTTGTTCCATCTAGCTACAGACAAGATGAGGTCTGTCATGACCATTCTCCAATGGAGATTGGGCTAGATAAGGGTGCAGAGAGAAACCACTAAGGAAAGAGTGGTAGGTACATCACCAGAATCTGCTATTGGGTAAAATGAATGGTTTGGTGAGTTGGTGTTGTGAAGCAATAGAAAGATGGATACTTGACTAAAGAAGCACTTAAAGTTGCAGCCTGAAGAGTACTCCACTGATGGGAGTAGAAGGATCTGAAGATGGTAGTTTGATTTTGTTGGTTGGTTGGTCACTGATGTGCAAATTTGAAGTCTGAAGCTGAAGAGACAGAAGCTGAAGCCAAAAAGAGATGTAGAAAAAGAAGTTTTATATTGCAGGTACATTTCCAAGGGACTTGGAAATTTTGTTGGTTGGTTGTATGGTGTAAGAGCACCTCAAAACATAATGAATCTGAAAGATTCCCTTACATATTCTATTTTGTCCAAATGTCATTAACCGAGTAATCTTAAGTTTATATGTGTCAAGAAAGATTAAAAAGAATGTAATCGAACTATTTGGTATTATAATCGGTGGTTGTTGGTGGTTCACCTTCCACCACATGTGTAACTAGCCAGATAGGTGTCCTTAAAATAGCTAAAGTCTGTATTTATTAGAAGTAGTAGACAGTCAGATTTAAAAGCGAGGAAGAGAAGAAAGAATGGATCTATTTTTTTGTATAATTCTGAGAAAGAGGAAAAAACTAGATTGGGTGTTTTGGCCTAATTACATAAATGTAGATTGGGGTCATTCCACTGGTGGATTTCTATGAAATTAGTGGAATGACCTCCGTGTATTTAGTTTATTTTCTATTCTATTAAATTTTTGTTGTTTCCTGTGTGCTGTTCGGTTACAGAAATTGTTGAGGAAGTTTTAGGTTTATTGAATGTAAATGGGTAAATGCACATTGGTTTTGTATGTTGGAGTTATGCATTTTATGAATATATGACAATCACATGTTAGGAACATTTCCTGTGTATATTGTAGATGTATGTGTACATCCTACTATTGCATGTTGAGAAGATACAAATTGTGAGTATCCGTCAATTGTATGTTGCAGACAGTGTATGTGTATACCTCAGTTGTATGTGAAAGCATTTTATGTATATCCTACATTTGTCTGTCAGAACAATTTGTGTATATACTGCATTTGCATGAGAGAGCAGTTTGTGTGTATCCTGCAAAAGTATATCGTTGTTGCATAAGCAAATGTGCATTGACAAAAGATGCAAGTAGTGACCGGTAAGAGTGGTAAAGGAGAACCGGCCATAGAAGGTCATGCATTGTATATGCAAAGTCAAAGTTTAGTGTTATGCATTTCAGGGTGATATGGATATCGAAGAATAAGTGAAGAGTTTTAAAAGCATTTTGAATATTATCCTATTTGTACTGTTGGTTTTGTGGGTTTAATGGGTTTTTAACCTATTTTAAGTGCTATCACTGTGTTTGCTCTGCATCATGAACCCAATGATGAACTTACGAACAAAATTAATCTTACCAAAATATGATTTCAACTCCTTCTTGTTGGCTAGGGGTTGTATCTTGAGGATTGCTTGGACTCGGTCAGGATCAATCGGTATACCTTGCTAAAAAATTATGTGTCCCAAAAATTTTCCTTTAGTTACTCCAAAGATACACTTTTTATGATTCAGTGAGATTCCATAATCTTTACATCACTGTAGGATCTTTCTCATGTCTGCCACGTGATCTTCTATTTTCTTCAAAAACATAGTGAGATCATCATATATATGATAATGCATTTTCCAAATAGTCCCTTGAAAGCTATATCCATCACGCGTTGGAACGTGGCACTAGCGTTAATTAACCTAAAAGGCATCCTATTGTATGCATAAATTCCCCACTTGCATGTGAAGGATGTCTTCAATCTTGATGCAGAGAGGTTTCCAGTTGAACATTAACACAGGTTGAATAATCCTTGGAAAGCCCAAAAAAAATAACCTTTATAGTGTATATCGGCAAGATAAGGTAGAAGTCACACCGAAATATACATATGCCTGCCTATCGGCATGACTATACACCATCGGTCAGACGAAAAAGACTTTTGCCGATACGTATCTCTCAGTGATGAGTGGCTTCAGTTATGTGCCTATCGGCATGATACTATTCTATCGGCGAGTTCCTTGAATCTTCTGCCGACGCTATCGGTCACACCGATGAGTGTCTAACACATAGCTGTCGGTAAGACTTGGGCCATCGGCAACACATTTCCCGCATCCCCCGACAACACATCTCACACCAATGTGCCTAGTATCACAGCCGTCGGTAAGACTTCTCTCTTCGGCTAGACATTTATCTTCTCTGCCGATGCCGATACCTACACCGATGGACTCTTCGAACCACCTTTGTCGGTGAGATTAAGATCATCGGTGGGACTCTTCGTCCACCTTCCGACAATACAACTCTTACCGATAACTCAACATAATGCTTCATCTTCGGTAAGACATTACCATTTGTCACCTCGACACAAACACGATCGGCAAAACTAATGTTATCGGTTCAATGCACCTTTGTCAACTGATAGACATAGTCAATCCGATGACTTCTCCATACATTGCTCAACTTATTCTTCCGGTCCTCCTTACTGTCTCCACTGGTCATTTCTTGCATCGTTCAGAATGCTTATTCTAAAAGCTCACATACAACAATGATATTCAAATGGAAGATACGAACTGTATTTGCGACATACACCGGAGATACTTTCCACATACATTAGTTGTATACACTCACAGTGCACAGTTCCTCTCCACAGCTCATGTAACCGAACAAAACACACAGAACTATAAAAACCCATAAAACAGAAAAGTAAAACAAACTACTCTATACGGAGGTCATTCCACTGGTTTCGAAGAAACCCACCAGTGGAATGACTCCAAACAATGTTTTCTGCGGATTTACACTAGAAATAGAATTTGTATTCCTTCCCAGAGTTAGTTTACAATCTTCTCTCTCTCTGTCTGCTCTTTCTACGAATACAGAGATAACTATTTAAAGACTCATACATTGGCAGTTACAGAAGGTGGAAGGTGAACCGTTCCTCAACCACCCTACCAATCGGTTACATTCTACTTGTCCAGTTACAATCTCTTTCAATTCATTTACAATTTGGAATGACACGTATACAATCTTTCAATATGGCTCAAAGGCTTACAACATGACATTTGGACAAAATAGAAAATACGAGGGATCCTCTAGATCCTCAATGTCTCGAGGTGCTCATGCACCATACTCCCAGACTTGAAAAATTTCCATGTCCCATGGAAATGCCCAGTGAAAAGCCTGCAATATCTTTTGACTTTCTCGATGTCTGCAATGCTAACTAGATGCCCCTGCTGCTTTTTCTTCATCCTCAACTATGCCTTCTATCAATAGAGTTTAACTGGCTGCTCCTCCAGATGTTGCTCCAAACATAAGTCCACCCTCAATGCTGCACCAACACTCTTGTCCCTCACCTGGGAGTCCTTTCTTGCCTCCCTCCCCAGGACTTTTGGCGACACCAATTGGACCTCCTTCTCAGGCCCATGACAGATCTCTCATCTGCCTACTGTAGCGAGTGAATCTGCACCTGCAACTGGAAGTCAGCAAAATTCTTTTCTAGCACTCTTGTCAGCTTCTTGCTTCTCTCTTCCTCTTCATTCTTCTTCTGTCTATTCAGTGACAAAATCAATACAACATCTCCTCCCAGAGCTTTTGCTAGCTCTGATACCAATTTGATGCAGAGAGGTTCCCAGTTGAACATTAACACAGGTTGAATAATCCTTGGAAAGCCCAAAAAAAATAACCTTTACAGTGTATATCGGCAAGATAAGGTAGAAGTCACACCGAAATATACATATGCCTGCCTATCGGCATGACTATACACCATCGGTCAGACGAAAAAGACTTTCACCGATACGTATCTCTCAGCGATGAGTGGCTTCAGTTATGTGCCTATCGGCATGATACTATTCTATCGGCGAGTTCCTTGAATCATCAGCCGACGCTATCGGTCACACCGATGAGTGTCTAACACATAGCTGTCGGTAAGACTTGGGCCATCGGCAACACATTTCCCGCATCCCCCGACAACACATCTCACACCGATGTGCCTAGTATCACAGCCATCGGTAAGACTTCTCTCTTCGGCTAGACATTTATCTTCTCTGCCGATGCTGATACCTACACCGATGGACTCTTTGAACCACCTTTGTCGGTGAGATTAAGATCATCGGTGGGACTCTTCGTCCACCTTCTGACAATACAACTCTTACCGATTACTCAACATAATGCTTCATCTTCGGTAAGACATTACCATTTGTCACCTCGACACAAACACGATCGGCAAAACTAATGTTATCGGTTCAATGCACCTTTGTCAACCGATAGACATAGTCAATCCAATGACTTCTCCATACATTGCTCGACTTATTCTTCTGGTCCTCCTTACTGTCTCCACCAGTCATTTCTTGCATCGTTCAGAATGCTTATTCTAAAAGCTCACATACAACAATGATATTCAAATGGAAGATACGAACTGTATTTGCGACATACACCGGAGATACTTTCCACATACATTAGTTGTATACACTCACAGTGCACAGTTCCTCTCCATAGCTCATGTAACCAAACAAAACACACAGAACTATAGAAACCCATAAAATAGAAAAGTAAAACAAACTACTCTATACGGAGGTCATTCCACTGGTTTCGAAGAAACCCACCAGTGGAATGACTCCAAACGATGTTTTCTGCGGATTTACACTAGAAATAGAATTTGTATTCCTTCCCAGAGCTAGTTTACAATCTTCTCTCTCTCTGTCTGCTCTTTCTACGAATACAGAGATAACTATTTAAAGACTCATACATTGGCAGTTATAGAAGGTGGAAGGTGAACCGTTCCTCAAACACCCTGCCAATTGGTTACATTCTACTTGTCTGGTTACAATCTCTTTCAATTCATTTACAATTTAGAATGACACGTATACAATCTTTCAATATGGCTCAAAGGCTTACAACATGACATTTGGACAAAATAGAAAATACGAGGGATCCTCTAGATCCTCAATGTCTCGAGGTGCTCCTGCACCAAATCTGTCCTCGTATTCTACCATTACTTGGTTGTAACCGGAATAACCATCTAGAAAAGATATCATTTGAGAACCATTAAGTATCTGTAACACTTCATCCAATGAAGGTAGTGGATAATTGATGTAGAAGCATCCATGTTTCAAGAGAAATCTTGCGTCAACAAAAAACATTTGCATTTCAGTTTGTTTGCAGTTCTTTCCTTCCATTTTCCAGTTCAGTTCAAGTAGTTAAGTCAATAGCAGTTTATGTATTTTGGTCCACATTCTACCATAGTTATATTTCAGATCTTGTAGAGTAGGAATTAACATCTAGACATTTTCATCTACATCATATCTAGAATTTAGAGCATTTGGATCAGTTACCAGAAAGTTATCTCTATCAAAAGATTGACTATTTTCTCATAACAGAGCATCCTGATAGTCTTAGACAATCATCTAAAGGAAAAGACTTGCAGAGCATTCCTTGACTTGTGGAGCCTAATGACACATCATTCAATGATCTTTAGTTCATGGCCAACCTTCCCTGAGATCCATACATCATTCCATACATTTGTGGAGGTGTTCTACATGATTAGTCCAACCTATCTATGTACACACATTACAACTCTTCCTTGGAGTTTGTGATCTTCCTTGGCCAACGCAGAGGAATCTAATGTTTCAGAGATTATATATATTGATGTAATAAATCCTTAGGAAAGTAGTACATGATAATAGTAAGATTTGATAGTTTATATTTTGTGTCAAGGAGCTTCAAAGCTATATCTGGTGCATATCCTACTATTCTGTAATCAGGCCTTTAAGCCCTAATTGTAAGCCCGCATGTTGCCGACCGATTTGTATTTGAATTCTATAATATGCTGAATGATTGAATCTACATTAGTTTCATATCTTTGAGTTGTTTCCATTGTGTTTAATCTTGATGCATGGTCTGGATAGTTCATTCTATGAACCCTCCTATCATGACTGCACCAAGTGGTATCAGAGCAAAATTTTGAATATTTAGGAGCGAATTGAGAAAAGTTGGTGAAGGAATTCCATAAGATTTTATTGTGGATAGATCACTGAATTGAGGTAGGTTACTTGTGTCACAACCGATCACCGATTGTGAGGCAGTTGTCACCTTGTATCTCGATCACCAAACCTGAGGCAGTTTGCACTTGATCCTAGGAAGAATGCCGTTGAGGAGAGTTGCCATTGTTGGAACAATGGCTGGTAGAATGGATGAGATGATGGAAATGATGAAAATAATGCAAATTTGGTTGGATTTTGTTGAAGAAGATAGGTGAAGAGGATTCACACCGAGACCTAATGTTGAAATTGATGATGAAGAGGAATTTCAATCTGTTGAACAAATTGGTGAAACCCTAGGAGGTGATGAAGAAGAAGAATCAGATCAAGTCAAGATGTTGTGAGCTATTTCAAAGATTGGAAATAGATCTAGAGTTGATGTGCTGAACTATACTGGTAATTTGAACCCTGAACAATTGATTGACTGGATAAATGACATGGAAGAATACTTTGAATATGAAGAAATTGAAGATCTGGAGAAGGTAAAATTTGCAAAGACAAAGTTGAAAGGACATGCTGCTATAAGATGGAAAGAAGTTAAGTTGGATAGAAATAGAAGAGGAAAAGAGAATATTACAAAGTGCGATAGAATGGTGACAAAACTAAAGAATCAATTCATACCTGTTGACTATGAGTTAGAATTGTTGAAAAGATTGTAGAACCTGAGGCAAAAGGAGAAATTTGTGAAGGAGTACACTGAAGAATTTCATAAGATGATTATAAGGACATGACATAGTGAAGCAAGCAAGGAGAAAGTGGCTAGATACATCAATGGATTGAGATTGAACATTTAATAAGAACTAAGCTTGGTAAGGATGACATCATTGGAGGAAGCATATCAGTTTGCCTTGAAAGTTGAAGAAAAGATAAATAAGAGATATGGTCAGAGATAGAGAGGTAGAGCAGGTAAATTTTAGAGAGGTAGAATATTTTCTAGATGTGAGAGATCATTTGTGGAGTAGAACAAGCTTAACAACCCATTCAAGAAGGAGGAAAGAGATAGCAATACATACTAGAGCAATGAAAGAAATTTTCATCTTACAATTCATACCAAAATGAAGGACATAGAAGAGAGGGAAGAGGATTTGATAAGAGAACATTCAAAGGTACTTGTTTCAAGTGTGGAGGTGAAGGACATAGAGCATTTGAATGTAATCAAGGTAGTACAAGAAAGAAGATAGAGAACAGTGGAAGAGAAGCCTATGTGGAAGAAGAACCTGTTGGATCCCCTAGTTCAATTGGTAAACCAGAGAAAGGAGAATCGCTTGTGATGAGGAGAGCACTATTTCAAGAAGAGATAAATGAGGAACCACAACAAAGGAAGAGTTTGTTCAGAATAAGATGCAAATCAGGAGGTAAATGTTCTAAAGTTGTTATTGATAGTGGTAGTTTAGATAACCTAGTTTCAAAGGAGATGGTGACTAAGCTAAAGTTGGAAAGATTGAAACACCCTGAGCCCTATTAGATAGCATGGATTTAGGATGATCATAAGGTACTGGTGAGTGAACAATGTTTGGTAAAATTTCATATTGGATCTTATCATGATGAAGTCTTGTGTGATATTATGCCTATGGATGTATGTCATATTTTGTTGGGTAGACCTTGGCAGTATGATAGAAAAGATATACATGATGGGAGAAAGAATACATACACTATAACATCGAATGGGAAGAGAATTACCTTAATTCCTTTGGAGGATGATCCTAAGAGTGAAGTGTGGGAATGCTAGAATCTATTTGGTAGATGGAAGGAAATTTATGGATGGTTTGAGACATGAGAATATGTGTTATGCTTTGACCCCTAAGAAGCCTGAAACATTGAAGGAGACTGAAGAATCACAACTGGAGGAAATAAGAGAGTTGCTAATAGAGTATGAAGACATCATATCAGATAATGTGCCTGAAGGATTGCCACCTATAAGGAGTATTAGTCATCACATGGATCTTTTACCAGGGGCTAGTTTTCCTAATAAAGCAGTACATAGAATGACACCAGCAGAGAATGAAGAATTGAATAGACAGATACAAGAACTATTGAGGAAAGGTTTGATCAAAGAAAATTTGAGCCCTTGTATGATACCTACAATGTTAGCACCGAAGAAAGATGGAGAATGGAGATTGTGTACTGACTCTAGAGAAATAAACAAGATCATAGTTAAGCATAGATTTCCTTTACCTAGAATGGATGATATCATGGATTGTTTGAGTGGGGCAAGATATTTCACAAAGATAGACTTGAAGAGTGGATACCATGAGATCAGAATCAGAGACGAAGATGAATGGAAGACTACTTTTAAGACAAATGAAGGACTGTATGAGTGGTTAGTGATGCCTTTTGGATTAACAAATGCACTGAGTACTTTCATGAGATTGATGAATGAAGTCTTATAGAAATTCTTGGGTAAGTTTGTTATTGTATATTTGGATGACATTCTGATTTTTTAGTAAAACAAGAGAAGAACATTTGTGGCATATTAGACAAGTTTTGTAGATACTAAGAGAAGATAAATTGCTGATAAACATCAAGAAGTGTAGTTTCATGAAGGAAGAATTGGTATATTTTGGATTTGTGATTTCTGTGGAAGGATTGAAGATGGACCCTGAGAAGGTAAGAGTAATTGTTGAATGGCCTATAGCGGAGAGCATTGGGGAGGTTAGATCATTTCATGGATTGGCTAGTTTCTACCAGAAGGTCATCAAAAATTTTAGTTCAGTTTATAACACTATGATAGAGACAATGAGAGGTGACAGAAAAGATTTCAAATGGACATCTGGAGCAAATAAAAGTTTTGAACTATTGAAGCAAATGGTGATAGAGCAACCTGTTTTGGGATTACCAGATTTCAATAAGGTATTTCAAGTTGATTGTTATGCAAGTGGGAGTGTAATTGGAGTAGTGTTAAGTCAAGAAGGAAGACTTGTAGCATATTTCAGTGAGAAGTTCAATGATGCAAGGAGAAGATATTCAGTTTATGACCAAGAGTTCTATACTATAATTCAAGCCCTAAAGAAGTGGAGACATTACTTGTTGCCTAATGAGTTTGTTTTGTATACAAATCATCAAGCTTTGCAATATTTGAGTAGTCAAGGTAAATTGAATCAGAGACATATGAGATGGGTAGAGTTCATACAGAGTTACACAGTTGTATTGAAGTATAGGAGTGGTAAATCAAACAAAGTTGTAGATGCATTGAGTAGGAGAAGGAACTTGTTGACAGAAATGAGAGTTGAAGTGTTGGGATTTGATTAATTGAAGAACATGTATAAGGGAGACACTAATTTTGTAGAACCTTGGAAAGCATGTAAAGAACCTATTGTTATAGATAGGAGTAAGTGGTTGGATTATTTCATTCAGGAAGATAATTTGTTCAAAGGAAATCAGTTATACATACCTAGAAGTTCAATGCGACATAATTTGATCAAGAAACATAGTGGAGGATTGGCAGGACATTTTGGCATTGATAAGACAGTGGCTTTGGTGAGTGAAAATTACTTTTGGCCTTAGATACATAAGGATGTTAGGAAGTTTGTGTAGATTTGTAGAGTTTGTCAAGTTACAAAAGGGAGTAGTCAGAACACTGGATTGTATAAATCTTTAACAGTACTGGAGAGACCTTGGGAAGACATAAGCATGGATTTTGTGATGGGATTGCCTAAGGCATAGAGAGGACATGATTCAATATTTGTAGTGGTGGATAGACTTTCAAAGATGGCTCATTTCATACATTGTAAGAAGACAACTGATGCAGTGCATGTAGCAGACCTATTTTTCAAGGAGATTGTGAGATTGCATGGATTACCTAAGAGTATAGTTTTAGATAGAGATGCAAAGTTTGTTGGATACTTTTGGAAGACACTTTGGAAGAAGATGAAGATAGATTTGAAATTCAGTTTAGAATTTAATCCACAGACTGATGGATAGACAGAGGTAGTGAATAGGAGTTTGGGAAATTTGAAATGTTTGGTTGGAGAAAAGGCAGGAAGTTGGGACTTGATTCTTTCACAAGTAGAATTTGCATACAATAATTCAGTAAATAGGAGTACCGGAAGAGCACCTTTTGAGATTGTTATGGGAGTGAATCCTAGAGGAGTGATAGAAATGAGAGACATGGGTATAGAAGAAAAGAGAAGTGCAGAAGTAGAAGAATTTGCAGCTCATATGAAGATAGTGCATAATCAGGTTGGAAGATATGAACAACAAATATAAGGAAAAGGCAGATGAGAAGAGAAGACAAAGAATTTACAGTAGGAGATGAAGTGATTGTATACTTGAGAAAAGAAAGATTTCTAGTTGGGACATATAACAAGTTGAAGATGAAGAAGTTTGGACCTTGTAGGATACTCAGAAAATTTGACTCACGAAATGCATATGAAGTGGAGTTACCAGAGACATTAGGTATATCACCTATTTTCAACATTGTAGACCTATATCAGTATCTTGAAGTAGAGTTCAGTGACAGCCATGAAGAAGACTTGAAGAAGCAATTACCACAACAAGCACCAGAGTAGATTGAAGACATCTTGGACAATAGATTTGGACGTAGCACCAGAGGAAGATAGTACAAAGAATACCTTATGAAGTGGAAAGGTGGACCGAAAGAAGATTCATCATGGATTTTTTAGGATGAGGTGGACCATATTGGTTCTCCCCTAGCCCCAACAAATTGAGGGACTCACTTTTTCAATAACCTTAGATGTCTGATGCAGGAGCATCCCTAGTTCAAGATCAATCTTACATCAACCAAAAATATTTGCATTTCAATTTGTTTGCAGTTCAAATTGTTTCCTTTCATTTTCTAGTTTAGTTTAGGCATTTCAGTCAATAGCAGTTTCTATATTTTGGTCCGCATTCTACCGCAGTTGCATTTCAGATCTTGTGGAGTAGGACTTAACATCTAGACATATTCATCTACATCATATCTAGAATTCAAAGCATTTGGATCAGTTACCGAAAAGTTATCGCTATCAAAAGATAGATTTTTTTCTCAAAACAGAGCATCCTGATAGTCTCAGACAATCATCTAAAGGAAAAGACTTGTGGAGCATTCCTTGACTTGTGGATCCTAATAACACATCATTCAATGATCTTTGGTTTTTGGCCGACCTTCCTTGAGATTCATACATCATTCCATACATTTACGAAGGTGTTCTACATGATTAGGTCAGACCTATCTGTGTACACATGTTATAGCTCTTCCTTGGAGTTTGTGATCTTCCTTAGCTAACGCGGAGGAATCTTATGTTTTGAAGATGATATATATTGATGTAATACATCCTTAGGAAAGTAGTTCACAATAATAGTAATAGTTGATAGTTTAGATTTTGTGCAAAGGAGCTTCAAAGCTATATCTGGTGCATATCCTGATACTTTGTAATTAGGCCTTTGAGCCCTAATTATAAGCCCGCATGTTGCCGACCGATCTGTATTTGAATTCTATGATATAGTGAATGACTAAATTTGCATTAGTTTCATATCTTTGAGTTGTTTTTGTTGTGTTTACTCTTGCTGCACGGTCTGGATAGTTCATTTTGTGAACCCTCCTACCATGACTGCATTAATAATTATCCTTCTTTGAGTCCCTATTCAAATTTTTGAAGTCGACACATAGCCTGATTTCTCCATTTTCCTTTTGCACTAGCACAAGATTCACCACTGAAGAAGAATGTCTAATAGGAAATTTAATTCTGGCAAACAACAATTTTTGTACTTCCTTAAAAATCAAAGGTTCCAACAAAGCGTTCACTGGTCACTATCACTACCTAAACGGTTTTGCCCCAGGCTTGAGAGGTATCGTGTGAGTTATGATTGAAGTATCATACATCTTGAGATCTTCGTAACTCCATGCTATGACTTCATGATAATCCCTTAACATATGAATAATACATGTCCTTTCTTCCTCTATACTAGCTTTCCCAATAAACACATTTTTGACCTCTTTAGATGTCCCCAAATTGTAAGGTTCACATTGTACATCGGGGGATTCTCCCTGTTTCTTTTGGATTCCAAGCTTATCTAAATCAAACAACCATTCTACCATTCCCCAAGGAATAGTGTTTGTTTTCAAGTTGAAGACCCCTTCTAAGTCCATTTTAGTAGGTTTGACATCTTCTTCATCTATTATCTGGGCAGCAAAAACATCTGACAAAGTGAGAAAGTTGATTATGTACTTGTCATCCTCAAAGACCTAAAAATTTGTGATGTTGTTTGGTACTGAGGGAGTTGAAACAAATTCTATGGTGAACTTCTTTAGGCCTGACATAGACATTGGTTCTAAGCTATCCATCTGAACTAAACCATCAACAACATGATTTTGTCTTCTTGGGATCAATTGAATATTGAAACCATCAAAGCACTCGATCAAATCTCATACACGATTGTGATATTTGTTTAACCTCTTGTCATTACAAGAGTATTGCCTCCTTACTTGTTTGAAAACCAATTTTGAGTCACCAAATACCTAAATAACCTTAACCTTTTTTCTGAAGAAGCATAAGCAATCCTTAAACCAAAGCTTCGTACTCTATCACATTATTTGTGCAAGGGAATTGAAATCAGTGTGCTGCCAACTATGAACTTCCTATGGGGATAATTAGTCCAAAACCTACCCTGGATCCTTGTCTACACCTAGATCCATCAAATCTTAACATCTAGAGGTGGAAGTCATCATTATTGTCATTCTATTTTGTTTGTTGCCTCTTATCTAGTTGAGGTTCTGGATGAGCCTTCTTCGTAACAGCCTGATCTTCTTTTGAGGCTATGGGAATCTTTAAATGTTTCTACACTTGTTCTACTACCCCTTGGCAGAGTAAACATGTAAATTCAAAATGAGATGCATCATGAATATGGCACCAGCTTGGTAGCAGCAATTCCTCCATCTATACTTTATTATTGATAGCCACTTGATCACTTGTGAATTTAGCTACAAAGTCTCGAAATCCTTCAAATATGCCTAGCTCATCATCATCAGAGGAGGACTCTAGGACTGTCTACACACATGCCTTGGTGGTTTCTTGGTACTTTGTGCATGGCAGATCAGAAAATTTACTGTAATTCAACATAAGTATCTCCTCTATCTAATCAACATGGAGTAGATAGACCCCCAAATCTACCTCTGAAAATAGAATTTCATTGGTCTGATTGTACTCTATGATCATGTGCTTCATTTTTGGCTCTCTTTCGATATGGATCTGATTTTTCAATCCCTTCCATGGCAGCCACATGTGAGAAAAGTATGTCACCATATAGCCATTGAGAGTCCTAGACCAATCTCTAGTTAAAAGCATGCCATACTGATCTGGAATATCAACTACTTGAATGTCTATATACTGCTACACCCTAGGGTCAAAAGCTAGTTGCATATGTATTATGTTTAATTCACCCATCACATTAACTTTGGTCTTTTCCAATTACGTGACTTTTCTCAAGGATTTTGCTAGAGTGAGACCCAGTTCTTTGCATACCGATAAAGCCATCACATTAGTAGAGGCTCCTGAGTCTACTAAACCATTATAAAAGTTCTTCCCAAATATCCTAAGAGATAAAAAGAAAGGAGGGCTCTGGTGCAGGAGCACCTACCTGACAACTGGCCTCCATGAGGCAGTTAGTTTGTTATAGGTCTGGTTAATGTTTCCAAGAAGGTCTTATAAGACCAATGCATGTAATAAGGTCATGTTGACAATACTTTACTATTCTTAGGTAGTTTGTTATGACAGCTGATGACAACTGTATAGTTTGTTAGTTCGGTTGGATCTCGCAGCCGCTTGGAAGCTCCCAGCCGTTTGGAATCGAGTGGTAGTACTCGCAAGCAGTTCCTATTTATGAAGTAGGATCGGTTGGTCTTAGGACAGATTGAGAGATAGATACAGATTAAGGAGTTAGATTGCAGAGAGAGACAGAGTACTGTATTTGCATCTTTTGAAATCAATAAAGAGATCCTGTTTGTGTCAATTTTTTGTTTGGATTCCACTGTGTAATCTATTTGTTGTTTTGGTGGTTACATGGATTCGCTGATCCATTCCACCGGTTGATTCATCGAATCGGTGGAATGGCTATGTACGATAGTTTAGGTTTTAGTTTGCATTTTCTGTTTGTTCACATGTATGTTTGCAGGATCACAGTCGAGAGGTGTTGAGAACCCTAGCATGGGTATGTGCTAGGTCGTGCTGGTTGTTAGAGTCTGGAAGATCATCCAGGAAGCGGATCGGGTCACCCCAGGAGGTTCGGCGGATCAAAATTTGCTAAGGTTGGAAATTCGTCACAACGGCATCATCAGGATATTCCTGTGTATATCCTGCAGTTACTCCGAGCGTCATCCGAGTAGATGGAGGTGAGCATGATGCAATCGTTTGCATAAGGTGAATGCATTTCGGGGTGATCATCATCAAGTGTTGCCGAGGAAGAGTATATCGGCATAAGTTAGTCGATCGGGTTGATAAAACCATCGCGGGCCGATAATGTTATGTTTGGCCGACAGCAGGATATTGGAGGAGCTGCATATGACGTCATCGTCATCAGGATAAACGTCATCAGGACATTTCGAAATAAGACCCGATAAGTCATATCCTAATGCTACTTGTTTAAGTAGGTCAGATATCGGGGTGACGTAAGCATCGAAGGAAAGGTGCGTGAAGTGTCGTCATCAAAATATATGGAGGGAACTAGATATTTTATATCCTGCTGATGAACATGATGTCGAACATCATGATGCTGCAGATAGAGGTTGGCGGTAAGATGAACAGTGATCGTCAGGAGGATGATTGCGCTTGCCGAATATGATGATGCTGCCGATAGCCAGATATGATGATGCTGCTGACAGGTGAAAGGTCGAAGGTTTGTCTGCAGGAGGATATCGGTCGGCAAGAGAAAATATGATGATGCTGATAATGTTAACAAAAAATATGATGATGATGATGGGTTATAGACATACATGCTGTATGTCAAGATTTTAGTGTGGAAGCCTTTGCATCATAGTGGTATCAGAGCTCAGCAAAAGGTTTGGGCTATTGTGTGTTGATTCTGTCACTGAAAGGACAGAGGTAGAGGAGTGAGAGGTTGACAAAATGCCTCCGAAAGGTAATGGTACTGCAAGGGAATTGCAGGAGATGAAGGAAAAACATGCCAGAGAGATGAGGAAGATGAAGGAGCTTGCTGAAGCACTTCAAGCCAGGCTTGTAGCCCTGGAAAAGAACAAAAAGAGGGAAGTGGACGACAGTGAATCAGAAGAAGATGAAGATGCTGTTGAAGAGTATGAAGAGGTAGCTGAAGGTCTGGATGCTGAAGACCAGAGATTTGCAAAACTGTTAAAGGCAGTATAGAGTGATAAACCTAAAGTAAAGGTTGATGTTTCCAAGTATAATGGAAGTTTGAATGAAGATGAGTTGCTAGATTGGATTGCTGCACTTGATAATCATTTTGAATGTGAAGATGTTGCTGAGGATCAGAAGGTAAAGATTGCAAAGACCAAGTTAGGAGGTCATGCTTTGGTATGGTGGGATTATGTACAATCCAAGAGAAGGAAACAAGGAAGGTCAAAGATCACTTCATGGGATAAAATGGTAGCAAGGATCAAAGGTAAATTCTTGCCCAAGGATTATGAAATTCAGATGTTTAAGAAGCTGCAATTTTTAAGGCAGAAGGAAATGGATGTGAAGGCATATACTGAGGAGTTTTATAAGTTGAGTATGAGATCTGGTCATCATGAGAATGAGGTAGAAAAGGTGGCTAGGTACTTGGCTGGTTTGAGATTGAACATATAGGATGAGTTAGTTTTAGCTAACCCTAAGAGTGTGGAGGATTGTTACCAAATGGCAATCAGGATTGAAGAAAAGATGAATAGAAGACAAGATAAGTCCATGAGAGGAAGAGGAAACAATATGAGGGGAAGAGGATTAGCCCCTACAACAAGACAAACCAATGAGGGTCAAGAAGACACTGGTAAAGGACAGGGACAATCTGATTTTAGAGGTGGATGGAAAGGTAATAGAGGCAGATTTGGAAGTGGTAGAGGTTCTACTATATTTTCAGGAAAGTGTTACACCTGTGGTGAGTTTGGTCATCCATTTTTCAAATGTCCAGAAAGCAAAGGTTCATCATCCAGAAATGATAGAATGAATGACAAGAGAGTACAACTTGTGCAAGAAGAGAAAGTAGAGCAAAGTGTGCAAAGTTCAAACACTTATCTAGGAGACAGAGTTCCTGACAATTATGGGTATCCTGAGGAGGGAGAAGCATTGATGCTTAGGAGAATTAGTTTGCAGGCATCAAAGGATATGATGCAAAGAAGAGCTCTTTTCAAGACCACATGCAAGAGCAAAGGTAAAGTATGTAAGGTTGTCATTGATACTGGTTCAACAGATAACATGGTATCTCAGGAAATGGTGGATAAACTAAATTTGGAAAGGATTCCACACCAACACCCTTACAAGGCATCTTGGGTGAGTGATAGTCAATCACTTTTTGTCTATGAACAGACATATGTGGATTTTCAGATTGGAGCATATCATGATAGAGTTTTGTGTGACATTTTGCCCATGGAATGTTGTCACCTACTGTTGGGTAGACGATGGCAATTTGATAGGAGGGTACTGTATGATGGGTATGCTAATACCTACACCATCAAGAAAGATGGGAAAACTATTATGTTGATGCCATTATAGGAAGCAGCTGTAGTACAGAAGGCAGCAAAAATCATTTTAGTGGGAAAGAAGGAATTTGTGCAGAAGCCTATAGGAGCAGACATAAAGGCAGTTGAGGACATTGTAGGGAAAGAAGTTGTTAAGGACAACAGTTTGAAGACAGTTTCGGTTGTGACTGACAGAGGTCAGCAGCAGGTTCAGAAACAGGTTTGCAAACAGCAACCAGTTGAGAGGAATGACAAGGATGTTGTCATAGTTGGGACTATTGTTTGTCCTATAAAGGTTGAAAGAAAGACAGAGTTGAACATTACAGAAGTTCAAGAGGCAGTTTAGACAGAGGTTCTGGTTAGACAACCTGACAAACACAAGGTATGTGAGAGAAAGGCCTACATTGATAGGCATGAGGATTTACTTGCAAGAAAGCAAGTTACAGTTCAGAAGTCTTGGAGCAGCCGAGAGCCAGTAGAGGACAAAGCTGGAACAGGTCAAGACACTGCAAAGGCAAAGTGTAAAGGTGGAGGACTTCCACAACCTAACTCATGGGACATGAGTTCTTTTCTGTTGGGGAGTATGGTGCAGGAGCACCTACCTGACAGCTAGCCTCCATGAGGCAGTTAGTTTGTTATAGGTCTGGTTAATGTTTCCAAGAAGGTCTTATAAGACCAATGCATGTAATAAGGTCATGTTGACAATACTTTACTATTCTTAGGTAGTTTGTTATGACAGCTGATGACAGCTGTATAGTTTGTTAGTTTAGTTGGATCTCGCAGCCGCTTGGAAGCTCCCAGCCATTTGGAATCGAGTGGTAGTACTCGCAAGCAGTTCCTATTTATGCAGTAGGATCGGTTGGTCTTAGGACAGATTGAGAGATAGATACAGATTGAGGAGTTAGATTGCAGAGAGAGACAGAGTACTATATTTGCATCTTTTGAAATCAATAAAGAGATCCTGTTTGTGTCAATTTTCTGTTTGGATTCCACTGTGTAATCTATTTGTTGTTTTGGTGGTTACATGGATTCGCTGATCCATTCCACCGGTTGATTCGTCGAATCAGTGGAATGGCTATGTACGATAGTTTAGGTTTTAGTTTGCATTTTCTGTTTGTTCACATGTATGTTTGCAGGATCGTAGTCGAGAGGTGTTGAGAACCCTAGCATGGGTATGTGCTAGGTCGTGCTGGTTGTTAGAGTCTGGAAGATCATCCAGGAAGCGGATCGGGTCACCCCAGGAGGTTCGGCGGATCAAAATTTGCTAAGGTTGGAAATTCGTCACAACGGCATCATCAGGATATTCCTGTGTATATCCTACAGTTACTTCGGGCGTCATCCGAGTAGATGGAGGTGAGCATGATGCAATCGTTTGCATAAGGTGAATGCATTTCAGGGTGATCATCATCAAGTGTTGCCGAGGAAGAGTATATCGGCATAAGTTAGTCGATCGGGTTGATAAAACCATCGTGGGCCGATAATGTTATGTTTGGCCGACAACAGGATATTGGAGGAGCTGCATATGATGTCATCGTCATCAGGATAAATGTCATCAGGACATTCTGAAATAAGACCCGATAAGTCATATCCTGATGCTGCTTGTTTAAGTAGGTTAGATATCGGGGTGACGTAAGCATCGAAGGAAAGGTGCGTGAAGTGTCGTCATCAGGATATATGGAGGGAACCGGATATTTTATATCCTGCTGATGAACATGATGTCGAACATCATGATGCTGCAGATAGAGGTTGGCGGTAAGATGAACAGTGATCGTCAGGAGGATGATTGCGCTTGCTGAATATGATGATGCTGCCGATAGCTGGATATGATGATGCTGCTGACAGGTGAAAGGTCGAAGGTTTGTCTGCAGGAGGATATCGGTCGGCAAGAGAAAATATGATGATGCTGACAATGTTAACAAAAAATATGATGATGATGATGGGTTATAGACATACATGCTGTATGTCAAGGTTTTAGTGTGGATGCCTCTGCATCAGGCTCTCCCTTTTATCCTTGTACAATGTAACCCTTTGTTTAGCATCTGTCACATGGACTCTATCTTTCCCTTTACTTGTATTGTCCTTTGGTGGGGTCTCCTTTTGTGAAGAATCTATCTTAGTACTTGCTCCCATGTCCTAAAAGAAAGTTGTCCTAATTTCTGGTACTTTTAGCAACTCAAAAACAAACAAGTTAACTTTCATCTTCTTGAGATCATTCGTAACATACGGTCCCATCTTTTCTATCTCAGACCTTTGGGAACTTTCAGTTGCAGATCCTTGATGCATTGACTAGGGTGTCACCTTTGGAGGTTCAAGATTGTAGGAGGCCTTTGGGTCAGGTAGGATTTGGTAGTTATTAGGAGGAATCGAAGTGGTGAAAGGACCCTTGGGCTTGCTACTTCTCAAGTTGTATGGAGTCTTATTATATTGCTGATAAGCATGTACTTCCTTGCACTCTTCCTCAGGTTCATTATCATCTTGAAAAGGAAACGTATAACTATCAAATACAAGAGAAGTGTCATACCTCTGAGATGGGACGAGTTCATACCCCATCAGAGGATTTTCTTGTGCTTCTGCATTCTGAATCTCCATCTAAAAGATGTTGGATGCTATTTGGAATTTTGGCCAATCTAGTTCGAAGTGAGCATTTGTATTGTGTAGCCTACACCATGTGGACATTGCTGCTTCAGCCAGCATCACTCAGTCAGGCAGACGGTTATTAGTATTTTAGTTTTCCAAGGGCGATGGGACCCCACCATTGTTAGCCTATGTATTCTAGGTCCGGTTCTATCACTGAAAATTTGGATTCTAATATTGATTTTGATTTTGATATTGACTCTAATTTTGATTTCTCTACTACAAATAAGAGTTATGATTTCTCATATGAGTGACTTCTGCAGAGAGTTTTTTCATTTGTTCTACCAACTCCCTGATATCATCTTTATCATCTCTTACCTTAGTTTCTTTAGCAGACTGGAGAAAAGGTATTTGAGCTAGAGGTAATTTAGCTATAGGATTTCCTGGGTGGACCACTAAATCTTGTGTTGCAGTAGGGGCTGGGATAGGATTCATCATAGGGGTATGATTATCCAGAGCTTAGTTGATCATGGGTATTTGGTTCAGCATTGCTACAGGACCCATGTGGTTTAGTGGACTTGTTGTCTGCCCCAGCTGGGTGTTTATTGTGATAGCCTCAGTATATGCTTGGGCTAGGGAGGCAGGAGGCGGGTTAGCTCTTCTAACAAACATGGATGTAAGCCTGTCCAAGGCTGCATAGTAAATGGGCAAGGCTACAACTTAACCTATGGCATAAGGAGCCTATAAACAGTTGAAGGCCTTTTGGAATTGATTATTAAAAGAACTAATCAACTCACCCTCAGCTCTATGGATTTCCATAAAGGATTTGTAAAGGTCTGCTAGAGTAGTAGGCATCCTGAAGTGGTTAAGAAAGGTATTCTTCAAATTCAGCCATGAATTTATGGAAGTGGCAGGAAGGTTAGCAAACCAATAGTAAGCCTCATCCTTGTTGCCCCCCCTTTTTTTAAGGAAGTTCTAAGTTCATTCTTTGTATTTCCCTTGTATTCATCATTGGCCTTATTCATCTATTTCTTTCTTCAAGCCTATTTTACTTAGTCATTTTCATGTGTTAGTGATCCTTCGTATTTTTGAAGTCAAGTCAAAAGGTTCACAAGTTCTTGAACCACTTGACCTACTGACTCACCTTGAATTTTTAGTATTCTTAGTCTTTATTAAGTCTCTGTAAGAAGTCTTTCCTTTGTAGTTAGGAGGTCGAGGATTCTTTTAAGTTTTGAATCTTCAACTCCTAGTTCAAGAGTTCATATTCTGCCTGACTTGCTGACTTCGCATGGCACATTTTCCCAAGTAGTGTTGGTTGCACTGGGATGTTGTACAAAGGAATGATACTTGTCACTATGCATTCAATTTGAGGTATGTGCAAACACAGTGGTACATTTATCAGAGGGAAAGTTGAGGCATGCATTTATGATTTTTAATGATAAATTTGCCACCAATATTTAATGTCTTTCTTGGGGGAGTTCATGAGAAGTGACTTGAATTAAAAGCCCACATAAGGTGGTATTATGTGCAAAGAGAATGTGTTGCAGAGGAACAAATGGTTAGCTCGCTACATGCAGAATTTCAGCTCAATTTTATCCTTGCAGGTTAGCAAAGCTAGTAACTTTTCTCTCTCTATAAAGGCTTCATATCTTCTTGGAGGAGTTAGATATTTTTATTTCCCATGTCTATGCACAAGGAATTCTCTGTGGGTGTTTTTCCTCATTCTCTACTATCTGCATATATCTCTGATTCTCTTGTTTTCTCATTTCTGGAGCATACAAGAATGAAATTTAAATTCCAAGGAGCTCCTATGGCCTCCATTATAGAGAATGGCCTTGCTGGGGTGAAGGATACAAATTTGGGCCATGTTGATTTAGATGATTTTTGGGGAAGAATATAGTCTGAGAAAAGAACTCCTTTAGTGGAGAAAATTATCAATAGTGGTTTGCATAAAGCTAGTGGCTTTCCGCTTGTTGTGCATTGTCCCGAGTTAATGGTTGCATGTGCCAATGGTTATTTTCTAGATTCTCAGGAGATAAAAACTCCCAATGGTATTGTGGTGGCCAAAATTAATTCTGAATCTATTGCTTTGGCTCTAGACTTGGAAGAATATGAAGATAATGTTGATGTTTCTATGTCCTCAGCCTAGAATTACTATAATGAGAAGAAGGACTGGTGTTGTACATGTGTCTCCAAGCATTGGTTAGAAGAAGAAAAGACCGAGAAGTCTCGGCTGCCCGCTAATTTGAAAAGAAGTCATTTCAAGGAGGAAATCTCAGATATGATAACCCTACTGAATAGAGTGGTTGCTAGTCCCGAGTCAGATGTCTTTGAGTTATAGATGTGTAGGTTTATCCTCTTAATTTGTGGAGACCACCAGATTGACTGGCTGAAAATCAGCAGTGGTTGTCTACATGAGAAGTTGTTCAATTTTACACGAAGTACAAGATTTCACATGTGTTCTTAGTTGGTCTACATCTTGGCTCAAAAAGAGACTGCTTGGCCTGGTTTGAGGACCCAAAGGAGTTCTTCGGTGATCATGCTTGTGTATCAAAATTTCCCTCAATTTCAAAGAAATGAAGGTATGAAGGATTTCCGCTGTGTGAATGATGCATTTTCTATGTTGCTAGCTAAGAGAATTGATGTCTCAATAGAGAAGAGATTTTCTATAGAAGCATTTACATTGGTCACAAGATTTGGGAGTGTCTATATTCAGTTTGACCACTTCCCATATTTAAAGATTGGGGGTTATGAAAATGCCCCATTAAAATTGCCTCGGTACCCCTCTAACTATTTGGTGTTACTAGAAGTTTGCCACCAAATGGCGGTGGTAAATGTTAAATATCAAGCAATGAAAAAGAAAGGGCATTCTTTTCTTGTGTCTTTGTCCTTCTATTATTACAAAAATAATGATGGTGCTCAGAATGTAGACAAATTGTTGCCTGAATTTAGTCTTCATAGTTTGTCTCCTTGTGTATCATTCAACAACAAAATTTTTATAAAAGCACATATGCATGGGGGGGTTCCTACTTATACTTTCCTCAGCTTGAAGATTTTTGGGAGGATTGCAATGACAAAAGAGAAGTTTAGAAAAAGAAGTGGATGATGTTGTCTGTTGATCAAGTTTGTTCTTTCAAGATGAATATTTAGGTCCCAGATATAATTGATGATTTTTTAGATCTTTTGAGTGAAGAATATGATACAGTGTCTAGGGAAACTCTGCCCCCAATAAAATGGTCTGAAAAAGAAGTTACATATATTATGTTATTGTCATTTCATGTTTTAAGGAGAACTAAGAGGTGGTAACAAGAAAAGACTAAGGAGTGCACTGGATCATCAGCACCTAAGGACTCAACCTTTCAAAATCAAGCCAAGTCTCAAACTGTAACCTCACACAAAAGAGCATCTAGTTCAAACCTGGCTTTGCAAAGAGTCATTTCACAACCAAATGGCAACGGTGAAGGTCCACCTGAGGAACTTGGCAAGTTGAAGACCGCCTATGAACAAGATGTTCAAGTCACAAAAAAGGAATACCAAATTGGCTACCATATCATCTAAGGCTAACCATGTACCCCCATCAAACAATCAGGCAAGTGATTCTCATTCTTTTATCTTCTCACAATTGGGAGAAAATTTATTGCATTCATTACTCAGTCCACCTAATTCCCCACAACAAAAAGAGATGGCTGAGCAGAATTCTCATCCTACACCAATAGTGGTGACTACCAATGTTGCCAATGCACCAATCTCATCTCCAAACTGGTTAAAGAAGGTAGTTCAAAAGAAGAAAAGATACACTATTCCATCTGATGATGGCATCGATACTGTCACCAATTTGTTGCAGATGATACCAAAACCAAAACATGCAAAATGGATGTCTAGGATAGTAACTGATACCACCTCAGGAAATCAATTTTTGGAGATTGCAGACCCACTAGTCGAGAAGAATGAAGATGAAATAACTGAAGATGATTTCAGAGTAAGTCGAGTGGATCTAGGACCATTGACCACTGAGGGTGGTTTGTACCACATGCACTATTCAGTGGACAACATTTCTAAAAGAGTGAAAGATTTGTAGGATGAAAATTTGAAGTTACTAATGCATGTAAGTTGTCTGTCGTCCTTCACTAATTCAATTGCTGAGATAATTACTCCCTCTATTGGAACTTCCTCCACTACCAAAATTCCCACTCTTGACCCAAATCTGCTTCAATAAATTAGAATTTCTTTGTTTATGAGGAAAGCTATGAAGCAATAGACTGAGAAGATCATCTTTGATGGTCTCATATTTGTTGAGAATGCGGTGAAATTGTTTGATTCCATTCATGCTAAAAGAGAAGTTTTAATAGTAGAATTTGAGAAGGCCCAAAGTGATCACCACAGTTTGAATTTAGCCTCTAAGGAAGTGCAAGAAATCTTCCATTCCAATGCAAAATTAGATACTATCGTGTGAGTTAATGCATTGGAATGGAAGATTTATATTATTTCTACAACTGAAGAAGAAATGGGAAAGACAGTGGCATATTATGACAAAGAAATGATGAGAATTAAAAGAGATTTTTCTGCTTTGGATGTAGAAGCCAACAGATCTGATGATGAAAAACTGTTGGACGTCAAGATAATCAAGCATAATTTCAAGAGGGTGGTGATAGAGGATATAGTAAACTACAGTACAATTACTCAAGAGTCATTGGGTAGACTTTCTAAGATGGTAGCTTACATTAGCACTTACAAAACCAGCATCAAAGAGGCATATCGAAAGGTGACTGACTCTGGTAGGGCTATCGTGAAAAGGAAGCATCGAATCAGCATGACTGGATCTCCACCTGGCATGGTATTAACACCTATTATCTACAAATATAGAGCATATAAAGCTAGATTGTGAGCATAGGTACCCCAAGTGGCGTAAAGTGTCATTGGAGAAGGTGAGCAGTCGAGGGAAGATGAAGAAATTGATGAGGTGGACGATGGCGACATGGACTTACAGATCTTGAATTGATCTTAATTTCATGTTTTTAAAGTTATCACTTATTTGCTCTAAAACTATTAGCTCTGGAGGGCCCCTTATTATTATTATTTAAATAATCTTTTAATCAGTTGTCTCAAGAAGCTGTTATGGTTTTCTAATCAGTTATGGTCTGGCTCAGCTATATATTCTAAATGACTGGTTGAATTATGGATCCTTTTTTGGAAAAACTTTGTTTTTGGGAAGGGTGATAGTTAAATTTTGTTTTCCAGCTTCTATGATATATGCAATATAGTTAATATAGTGGAGATTTGGATGATCATGGACTTTGTGTTGTGATTATTTGAATTTAGATTCTTCCTACGTTGAATGTTGTTCTGCTGATGTTAATGGTATTCATATATTCTAGTGGTTGGATGTTATTAAATCTTGCTCATTGCTTCGAATAATCTATATGTCGGTATTTTATTTCAAAGTGGTGAATTCCTATGTATGTCTAGTATCTTCAATATTCTTTTGTGGTTGGAAGTCTATGAACTTCTTGAGTTGGTGTTAGAGTTGTAGATGCACCTTTATAGCTTTCTGGTTAAAAGCTCTGCCTTTATCTTGCTTTCAGGTTAAAAGCAACCTCAAGTTTACATTCCTCAGAATATCTGTAGAAGGTAGCTGTGCCTTGTTAAATAAGTAGAGAGCCAGTGTAAAATACCAATACATTGGGCTCAACTGTTGATTACATTTGTCACTTGTCCGAGCATGAGTATATAGAGTTAGGTGACAAATCTATTAACCAGTAGATTTTGGGTGACTCTACTGGGAAAATAGAAGTTTGTTATATCATCTTCGTGAGTTACTTAATTGGATTTTATGGTTCTTCGCGAGAGACATGCACTAGTTTTACAGCCTAACATTGATTGGCTAGTTTGTTATATCATCTTCGTGAGTTGCTTAATTGGATTTTATGGTTCTTCACGAGAGACATGCACTAGTTTTGCAGCCTAACATTGATTGGCTAGTAGGAGACTAAGAAGATATTATTACTAGCCTTAGGCTTGTTGCTTGGAAAATTAGAAGAACCAATCAACAGTATCATCAAGTCGATGAGGTGTTAGAAGAAGAACAAGAGCTTGGTGAAATTATCATAGAAAACACACATCATTTTGTTGACATCCAAGAGATAATTTTTATTGAAGATGTCCCTGTGCCATGGAGAGAAAGGCCTTTATGAATACAAGCAGTTCCTGATGATAGGTCAAGAAACCTTGTTACTAGACCAGGGAATCAAAATTCTATTAGACTGGTTCTTCCCCATAATAACTAGTAAGTGGTTTGGTGACTCTACTTAATTGCTTTATTATATATCTATAGAAGTACAATATGAAAAGATATACACAAGGGGATAGAAAAAAGGGTATAGCCGATATTGATTTTGATTTGCTCCAATCTTTGAACTATCAACTTAGCTACCTGTTGACACATGGGAACACTCCTAGGCCCATGGGTTGCCTAAAACTTGGAATGAACCTCTAGAATGAGTTGGTTCTCCTAATTTTATCACCTATTCTAACATATTTACTACCTCACTTGATGGAAAAGGTAGAATGATTTGCCTAAAGTGAATTTACTCCTAAGGTGATGCACCAAAATATGTTTGTTTCAGACCCTAGAATGTTGTTTTGACACATAATCTTTCAAGAAAATAAATGATTTTTCACACAACTTCTGAGTTTTATATCCTATGCATAAGTATTTTACAAGGAGGACATCTTGCTTCACCTTTTTAAAGGAAAAAGATATTTTCACAAACTAAAAGCTACACATATACCTATCTTAGCTTACAACCTACATATGAAGATAGTTTTCTATCTAAAGGTGTTTGATGTGAGACATATTTTGAGGTTTTCTGACTAAAAACACAAAAAATACATCATTTGCTCAACACACAAGAGAACAACACATAATGAAGGCAACTTATCATTTTTATGAAAAATAGGCATGCTTACATTGATCACAAGTCTAAAATTGTCTTGTATTTCTTTGAAAAAATGTTACAACATGCTGCCATGCCGCTGAAACTGATTACAAAATTCTAATTTTTTTGAGTTATGTTACTTTTTCTTGTTGTTCTAAGGAAACAACAAGAGAGAACTAAACTAAAAATCTGTCCTAGGGGTCCTATATCTTATCCCAAACATAGGAGAGCATATAGGAACCAATTTTGACTAAGTTATAAATCCTTAAATATCTCTAACTTACTTTGCACGCCCAAGAAATTCAAGTTTGACTTGGTCTCTTCAAGGTGGGTTGATTGACCTCTTTTAGCTCCTAAAATGCTGCTCCAATTGATGGTTGACTCCCTAGATGTTTGGGAAGTGTTGGAACTGCCCCTTGAATATCTCAATTTGTTGTCCTTATCACTTTCTTGGCCTTAACTATTCCATAACACCTCCTAGATGCTTGCATGTTGCCTTCTTTCTCCATAAAGGTTATCAAACTTCTTGAAACTACCTCTTGAAT
Source organism: Cunninghamia lanceolata (assembly GCA_027924645.1). Lineage (NCBI taxonomy): Eukaryota > Viridiplantae > Streptophyta > Pinopsida > Cupressales > Cupressaceae > Cunninghamia > Cunninghamia lanceolata. Next base: position 25,189,671 of record BSBN01000047.1, read on the forward strand.
GTCTAATCTTCACCTTGCTAAATAATAGATCATGTGATTTTGTTGTTCTAATGTTATTGGAACTCTTCTGGGCGTGTAAGGCATGAGAACTACCTTTTGTGGGCTCATAACTACTTCAAACAACCTCTTAATGGCTTGGAGACACCTATCCCTTGACCCACTACCCCTGTAGGGTCTCCTTGAGTGTTAGAACTAGTTGTAGATGTCATTTTACTGAGTTTTTAAGGCTCTTACTATGACTAGGAAACTCATGTTTTCATGACTACCTTTTGGTTGAAACACACAATGTGTATTTCCACCTCTCTACCCTCTGTTCTAATAGTCATTTTAGTCTCAATAGTTCAGTACAAGGATCCAATGGGATTTGGTAAAGTTTTGGTAGACCTCATATGATACATTTGTTGAATTAGATCCAGACAACTAAGAGGGGGGGTGAATCAGTTGTCACACAATTTTAACTATTTCTTTCTCTTAATCTTCTTTTATAACTTATAATCACCGGAGGACAAAAATCTAGAGTTAGACTATCTTGACAATGCATATGACTCCCATAGATCTATAGCTAATCATGACTTCCCACCAGAGAGATCTGGATCAAAATATCAAACCCTATTACTACTTTGTTCCTAGCTGCCCAGACTTAGACAAATTATGAATCTAACTTCCAGTATGAACAAATTATGTAATGCAAATGATTGGGATGATCTTAGTTGCCATCAATGACAACACTTATCAATGCAAAGTAGTGTCTCTTGCCAACAATCTCCCCTTTTTGCATTGATGGCAACACTTAGTGAAAAATGACTAAGTGTCTAGTGCAACTCCCCCTTTGTCTGTACACTCGTGTACTTCACTTATTCTGGTGCTCCCCCTTTGCTAAATACCTCATTTTTCACTACCCTTTACTCTCCCTTTGACACCAATGGCAAAGGGTGGGGTCTGCAAGCCAAAACTCTCTAAAAATTCTATATATACTACCGGATATGTATAAATAATCATTGAGTCTTATTTACATGAACTTGAGAATGTCTGCAAAGCTAGTTTTTATTTGCACAAGTTCAGAGGCCCAAGTACTCTTCAGTCCATCAAAAATAGAGATGTGCCCACTTAACAAAAATGCATATGCTTCTACCTTTGCCAGATCTAGAGGATCACTTGTCTGAAGTGCATTCTGGGCTTCGGATAAGGCATTATGCATGGATTCCAACTTGGGTGCAATCAATCCCTGGAGTTCACACATCCTCTTCATAGTATTGGCTTTCTCCTTTTTAAGTCCCTTTATTTCATCTATCAAGCTAATAACCTGATGTTCCTAGCTTATAGGAGAGGCAGTTAGAGGATCAAAATTTTGAGATAGAACTGATATTTTTTGTTCTTGTTCCTTTATCTTCTTTTCAATATCTTCTTTGACTTTAGACCATGATAGGCAAAACTTATAGATATCTCCTCCATCACTTAGGGCATTCTGAATGCTCTTTATGCTAATGCCTAGAATCATCCTATGACTCCTTATTAGATTCTTAACTTGATTGAATTTCTTATTCAAGAACTCTTTCTGAACTTTTTCCTCCGCAGACTTTTCAAAAGACTCAAAGTGTGAGTTTACTGAACTTACAAGATTTTTTAGATGTCCAGAGGGGGAATCATTTTGATTCTTCTGCTAGGTTAGCATTAATTTCTCCAAAATTCTGGTTGCAAGCCCCAGTAGCTCATTGTCCTCCATGTGGGACTTTAACATCTTTTCTCTAGCCTTTACTTGGGTGAATGATGCTATTTTCATCAATTGAATTGGAGAGAGAGCATCTGGATTGGCTAGGCCTTGGAGTAGCTCAGGCTAATCAAGTTTAATCATTTCTTTTTTAAGAAGACCTTTTACTACATCTACAGTGTCTCTTGCAACCAATTCAGAACCATCCTTTTGTTCTCCTAATTTCTCAGTATCTACTTTAGGTGCTTCAACATTTGCACCATCTTCTTCTACCTTATCCTTCTTTCCTTTTTCTTCCTCTTTCTTTTTTTTACTCTTTCCTGTTTGTTCACCACTTGCTATCTAACCTAGAAGGCTTTGTGTGGCAGCAATATCCTCTTCTTTTTCAAAGTGATCATGTGAAGGAGTTACCCCTACATCAACTATTTTGTCTACCATTTCTATGTCCTCCTGATTGACTTGCTCCTCTTCCTGATGTTCTCCAATATTTAGATTTGATGAATCAAGTCCATCATTGGTCTCCTCATCGATTAATTTTGGATGGTCTAGAGTAGCACTTTGATCATTAATTATCTTGTTAGTTTTTTCTTCAAGAGCTTCTTGTTCAAAAGTAGGAGGATTATCTTCTTCAACTTGTTTTTCTAAAATAAAGTATTTATCTTTCTCTAAAGCCTTTCTCACAATTTCCTCTGTTTCCTTTACAATTTCCTCAGTCTCACCAAGCATTAACTTGTTCATCTGGACTTTGCTTCTAAATTTTTCTTTGATTTCTTTGAGAATTTTATCTGCTTCTTTATTGGTCATTATAGGACATAGTGTGGAGAGGACATACTCTCTGAGTTCTAGATCTTTGGCCTTAGCTGCTTCTTTTCTCATTTCCAGTACTCTCCTTAAACTTTTAGGAAGTTCTTGTAAAATTTCCAACAGAGCTCTATTGAGTTTATTCAAATTTATGATAATGCCATCTTCCAAAGTTTTCTTATTTGCTTGATCAAGATTATCATGGTAAACTCTGATAGGCTTTAAATTTCCATAAACAGTGATTGTTTTTAATAGACATAGCAACCTTACTAGTTGCTTGCTTTTTACTAGCTTTATTTCTTGCAGAATGTTGGTCTTCAGAAGTCTTTGAAGCTCTAGCTTTCTTGAATCTTATTTCTTTTATTTCTTCATCTATTTTTATCTCATCATCTTTTGTGCTTTTGTGGACTCTTGTGGCATTGGTTTTCTTCCATTTTCCTCCTTCACCAGATGGACTGGCTTCCGGTTTCTTGGTGGAAGTGGGCTTAAGTTGCTTAGTGACATTTGCAGAACTCCTTGTCTTCCTTGAGGAGCTTGGAGGGACTTCTAGAGTGACTGTTGGCTCACTTTCTACTTTTTCTTCTAAAGTCTGCTTAGTGCTCTTCTTCATTTTTTTCAATCCTTTCTTTGTTCTCTCTCACTACTTCTTTTGTAATCCCAATGCTTTCTGCATACATCTCCACTTGCTTGTGAACTTTACTTTTTGTTTCCAGTTGTCTTAGTTCCACATGTAACTTTAAGCTTAGTTCCTTGTAGGTTCCAAACCTTTCAATAAAGGTGTCTTTAGGTTTGCTCAAAAGATGCTGAGCATACATGTCCAGAATTTCCTCATCCACCTCATAACCCATTGGCATAATCCATACAGTTCTTAGTTCTATAGATTCCATCAAACATTGATCTGTGTCGACCATAAAACATATTTCATTTTCATACTTTTCTACAACTAAATTAGGGATTCTTTCCCTTGCATGCATTAGACTCTGAAAGTTTTTGAAATAACCCTAGATTGTAGTCTTTTGTGCACCCGAATCTCCAAGACTATATAAGTGGTCTCTTATCTAGATTGCCACTAGCCTGTCATTTGTCCAGTACACACCTTGCACTCTAGGCCCTTCACTCATGAAATATAAAAATAGGCATATGATCAAGGAACAATATTTGAAAGAGTTTTTCTTGTCTCTTTTGATTTTGTTCAGATTCTCTATTAGCTGATTCTATAGCAATTCACACAGATCATAGTCTACATTCTCCTTTAACATTTTATAAGCTGCATATATTGCAATTTTAGAAACTAAATTTTCTCTATTGGAGTGATAAATCTTGTACCTGATCACCATAGAGGCAAACTTAACATCTGGTTCTATGATATCATTGATGGTCATTTCCCTTTTGTCAAACTTTCCACTGGTAGCATCAGTTACTATCTAGTTTTTCATGGCTTTCAACATGGGTTATCCACTGGAAGAGTTTAACCCAGTTGCAATCTTGATAACATCTTTTGTAATCTTAAATGGTTTTGTTAGCCATATGAATTCATCATGTATTCAGCTTAAGATGTATCAAACCCATTCATTTTCATCAAAAGACATAATTTCAATCATTTGCATAAAATATTTTCTTTCAAGGGCTTTAAATTCGAGTATTAGTTGGTAATTGTCATCTTTCAGATGGTTCTTAAACAACTCCATTAGTTTTAGATTTCCAAATTATTCTATATTGCAATGAATGTATGCCCTAATGTCTTTAACATGTAAAACCCCATATGGAACACTCAAGAAGGCACCTAGCAGCTTGACTTCAATAGATTTATAGGGATGGTTCTTGAATTTAGGATGGGGCCTCTCAATGACATCAACAAGTAAAGGTGTAGCCATTTGCAGAGATTGAGAATTCAAGAAGTTTCGTAGAAAATAGAAATACCTTGTTCCGTAGATTAGGGTTTTTCTTGGAGATCCTCTTTATGCTTCAATTTTTGGGAATTCTCAGCTCTGAACTTGTTCACTTCTCCTCTTCTTGCTTTCGTCTAATGCAAAGTGATCTAAGTGAGGAATGAATGATCTTTTATGTTCCGTAACACCTAATTTGTCTTTGTAATAAATGCTCTACCCTAATACATTTGGTTGCTCTATTTGTTGGACAGTTTCACATAAATTACTCTACAATTTGCCATATCCACCTTTTTTCTTCCAAAAATCCTTCCAAATGATCTGAAACAATTCAAGATACCTTTTTCTCATTGTCTAAGAACTAGGCACTTAACTACTAGCTGGGGGATTTGATTTACAATGCTGCTCCACTTGAACCAAAGCTCCTAATTTAATTCCTTGAGGAATTATTTGCACTAGATTCTGGTGCGGACCCATCACTATGGTTCACAGTTTCTTTCTTCACCCATGTCTCACTTGTTTCATTCTGGATCTCATTCTCTTCAATTTTTCTTTTGCCTTTGTCTTGTCTCTCCTCATCTAGTTTTCTATTTACTGGACCTCTTCCTTCATTAGTCCTACTTTTGCAGAATCTTGCAAAATGACCAGATTGGTTACAATGGAAGCACACAACATTTCTTTGCCCATTTGATTGATTTCCTCTTGATCTACACTAATTTGCCATATGTCCAAATCTATTGCATGCAAAACATTTACCATTGAAAGATTTCCTATTTCCTTTATTTGAAGAGTCATTCATTATCATACTTCTACATTCATTGGATTTATGACCATACCTCTTACAATTACAACATTGTCTGGAGAAGGATGGATTATTTTGATTTACTCTACTTCTACATTGAGTGGCTTTATGACCAAATTTATTGCGCTTAAAACAATTTCCATTGAAAAATGGATACCTTTGAGCATTAGGCTATCTTATCAGAGGTCTTCTAGGTCTATTTCTCTCATTCCTTGGTTGAAGGTTTCTTTGACCAGATTTGGAGCTTTCACCTTTTTCATAATCCAAGACCATGCTTGTCTTTAGCCTTTTTCTGACTCTCAAATGTAGACACCCAAAATTGACTCGTTATCATTAGTATTCAAACATCGCACTACACATCATTTGCATTTGTCTAACACACTTGAACAATATCCCTAACACATCTATTTCTTCTATTAATTAAATAAATTTATATTTATTTAATTAATTCATTAGCTATTTCCTCTAAGCTATAATTAAACAATCTTTAATTATTTAATTATCTTCATTCTATCTATTTTTAATTAAATAAATTTTATTTATTTAATTAAAAATTCCTTTCATAAACCCACTTTCCAATTAATTAAATAAATTTAATTTATTTAATTAATTTATCTTATCATTTATCTCATGAGCCGACATGTGTGCCTCTTTCATTTAAAAAGATAAGTGGTACTACATCCTTTTATTTAATATCTTTTACATGTAGTACATTTTTATGTACACAAGCACACATAAGCCCTATCTTCTCTCCACTTGTCATCTTCACATTCATCTATGTCTATCTTTTAATCTTAGCCATTTACATAGGCATCGAATCTCCACCATTGATTGATTTTGGTTGATTTCTATATAAACACCCTCTCATTCCATACTACTTCTATCCAGCATTCATATAGTGTCTACATTATCATCTTGAGCATATTAAGCACTTGAGCATTCATAGCATCCATTGAGCTTATCATCATTATCATCCATCCATCATGGCGGCTTTTATCTTCATAATTGTTCATTGTTGAAGAAGCAATCCACGTCATAAACAAGGAATCACACAATCTAGGTAATATTGTGCTTGAATTGCATTTACTTTTGATTTCATTTGGATTAGATTCTTTGATGATGGTAGGGTCAGGTTTTTATGGCTATGCTTGATCTTATTAACCTAATTTTTTACCTATCACATTTTGGCATGCCCGGTGGGACTCATGTCCTTGATTAAATTTGTTGTTTGAAGTTGTTTTTATGAAGATTAGATTTTTTTAGCACTTATGGCAAGTTTAGTCACTTTTGAGCAAAAAATCGTCACTATCTAAATACGTGCGTCACTTATGAGCTAAAACCTACCGCCTTTAGCATTTTTTGGATTGCTTATAAGCAAATAATGGTCAATTTTTTTTAATTCTATATCACTTTTATACTAACAGTGGTCACTGTTGCATTTAACTGAATCACTTTTGATCTGACAGTGGCTGCTTTTAGATAATTGAATCGCTTATTACAGAACTAGAGTTTTTGTTGCATACTATTTCTTTTGCAGATCAGGGTCGCTTATGAGCCTTAACTAGTCGCTTTATGCTTTTTCACATCGCTTGTGAGCTTTAACAATTCGCATCTAGCTCTCTCAACATCACTTATGATCTATAACATTTTGCCTGTGATAGAATATAGATCGCTTTTGACTGACAGTGGATTGCCTCTCGTAAACTGTGTTGCTTTCAGTCTGTATCATTTGTAGTTTGTTTTTCTTGGCTACTAATTGGGTATTTATGTAGCATCTTCTTGATTGTCCAAGAAAAGGAGGTTATTAAACTACTAACATATCTGTTATAGTTTTGATTGGTCCAAGACTTGTGGTTTTTCACTAAATTAGGAACATTTGGGCTTGGTGCTTAAAATGAATCATTGCTTGCTCCATGCTTGATTTATCTTTTTTGATTGTTTACATGTGATTGATTGTAACCCAAATTTAATAACAAAAGTATCCTCTCCCCTTACCTATCAAATGGATCTTGGGTGTATGATAGCTTGTTATTATCTTTAGAGGGCCTGCCTTCCTAGTGTGAGAAGGGATACGACCCAAGTGATAATGGGCTAAAGCCAAGTCCTTTTGTACCACTATATAAGAAAAGTGTTTTTGTCGAAAGCCACAAACAACGGGTGTTGTTGTGTTATACCGATAGCCAACCTCCCCCAAAACCCTCTAAGGTGTAACCCTTGAAGGTTGAGAGACTCCATAACGGAGAGTAGCACTGCCACATGTATAGCCACTTGAACGGATGCCCTTATTAGAAAATTTGTGTAGTAGCCAAAAACCTTCTATTTTTTGATGCAAAAAGGTGGGACCTTTGAAGCCGCTCCGATTCACATGGTTCTTAGAAGAGATAGTAGGGACAATCCTAAGGTTTGGTGAGGGACAGGCCTTACAGGAAACCTGGATCTTGGTATGCATGAGAAGTGTGTACCATGGAGGGGAGCTAGTGCTACCAAGATCATGAAGCTATCCGCTTTGAATAAGCATGGCTAGGGGATTCAACAATTATAGTCCTTTCCTAGCCTAGGTTGTACAAGTTTGTGATTATTGTGAGTGTGATTGACTGCAATTACTATTTTCTTGTCAAAAATTCACAAATCAGACATCTTTCCTAATAGATAGTCACTTTTGAGCTTAAACTGCCTGGATATAGACAACATAATTGCTTTTAAACCATAGTTAACCACTTTTTCCCTAAATTGAATCACTTTTAAACAACAGTTAACCATTTTTTCCTAAACAGAGTCACTTTTAAATAGTAGTTAGCCACTTTCTGTCTAAATCAGTTCACCTTTAAACAACATTCTATCACCTCTGTAATAACCTGTGTCGCTTCCAATCAGCAGTAAATCACTTTTGAGCCAATATTAATCACTTGTAAAAAATTGGAACACCTCTGGTTAACATTGTAACCTGTTGTCAACACCTAAACCAATCCGTATTTGAGCTATTACCAGTCACCTTTGGCATTTTCTGAGTCGTATATAAGCTATCACTTGTTGCATGTGGGCTAATACTAGCAAATCTTAGTGACTCAGCCAAATTAGCCACAAATCTAGCTTGCTCAGCTTTAGCATTAGCTTTCAGACCTGTCTCTGATCATTAGCAGATACCTAGACTTTGTCTCCTATTTTGAGCTTACCAATCAATTGCAATTCATGAGCTTTTCATCTTTTTGAGATCCCAAACTAGCAAACCAAACATTAAACCAATCATTTCAATCAATCAGCAAAACATTAGCTTTAGCTTTAGCAAACATCAGCAACATAGCAACCTTTAGCAAACAAATTTTTCCTTGAGTGTGTGAGCTATTCTCTAGGGAAAACCAGCCAACAACAAATCAACAAAGAAAACCAACCAAGCAAAACAAATCAACCAACCAACCAAACAAATCAGCAACCAAGTAAAACAACAAAGTAACTAGCAACCAACCAACCAACAAACTATCACCTTTCTTTTAGGTCTCAAAACCTTTGACAAGCTAAACTTTAGTTTTCACCATCAACATCATGCCTCAAACTAGGAGTCAATATAGAGTTGAAATGGAAGCCAAATTGCAAGCTGAGATGGGAGCTAAGATGCAACAATCTAGATCAACACCTCTTAAAGATGTAACTCAATTCATGACTGGTATGCCTCCTCATATGTTTACACCTCATGGGTATACCATTGGAGAGTCGTCTTCACAACAAGTACAACCTCAAACATTTTTTGAGACTTTTGAAGAACAATCCCAGGAAGACTTATTGGAATTTCAAGATACCCATGTGTGGGATCAAGTTGAGAGACTTGTTTTATCTGAGCCTAATCACTACTTCTTGCAACTTGCTCGCATGGATGCTAAATTACCAAGAGATTTTGACATATCTGCTATTAGAGAGCATGATCCAAACACTCCTGTTGTTGTTGCAAAGGGACCATCCACCATAGTCACACCATCCCCCACCATATCACAAGCTCTATCTTCCACCACATCTCTTTCATTACGTATTGTTACTTCATTTGATCCACCATGCTTGGAGTACAATCTAGAACCTTTGATAACACCAACCAATGTGCTCCCTCTCATCTCACAAAATTTGAACATTCCACCTTTCCATGTTCCTCAACATACTCCTCCTACCATGACCATTTCCATGCCTTAAGTAACACAAGTTGTCCATGTGGTCCAAGCGCAAATGCCCCAAACATCACAAGCTATCCCCATATCTCATAGTGTGCAAGCCTCCCAAACTATCCCAACAACACCAATAGTCCAAACTTCATGACCACCACAACCTACCATATCCCATATGAATACCACATCTCATATACCAACTGCTAATATGCTTTCCACTATCTCTACTAATCCATCCACTACATCATATAATCCCAATGTTAGTCTTATTGACATGAGTGAACCTCCTATCATTTCTCAAGCCAATCCTAGCACTATGGTCACTTATGTTGAGCAACTTGCATCCATTCCATCATATTCTTCTAATCCGTCACAAACCATCAATCCATCTTATGCTACCCAAGGCTTGCCCATTGTCACCCAACACATGACATATATCAATCCCCATGTTGTCCAAAATACAAACCCAAATATCCATCCTTCTTTCACATCTACCAATCCTTCCATCACTTACCATGTTACAAACCCAACTCCAACTTCCCAACCATTAACTAGTGTCAATCCATCTTCCAATTCACATATGGTACCAAATCTTGGTGCCCATTCGTCACAATATACCCAACCACCGCTTGTGTCTCAAGGACAACACTCCTTAGCCACATATGTGTCACATATCAATCCTTTGACATACATTGTGAGTACACAACCTCAACAAATGGTCATGGCTTCATATATCCCACAACAGTAACCTCAATATACATCATACCATGTTTCATCCCCTTTGCAACAACAACACTTATCTCCAGTGGATGTTCAACAAATAATCAACCAAGCGGTAGGACAAGGCAAGAAGACATTTTCTTTAGAAAACATATGTGCTTATCCATTTGACAAGTCTCTTCATATGACATCTTTTCTGCCACACTTTAAAATTCCACAATTTGACAAGTACAAAGGAAAAGGAAATCCAAAAGACCATCTTAGAGCATTCTTTGTGGCATGTCTCGATGTCGCTTATGATGATACATATCTTTTAAGACTATTTCCTCAAAGCTTAGCAGGACAAGCTCTTGAATGGTTCTCTCATTTACCTCCAGTAATTAAGTCTTTTTCAGAGTTAGCCAATAAGTTTCGATCACACTTTACTTTTAACATTGAACATGAGGTAAACAAGAATGACCTTGTCAACAATAAATAACACAATGGTGAAGCCTTTTCTTCATTCACTCAGCAATGGCATAATATGGCTAGCAAACTATCATGGGAAATTCCTGAGAAGCAATAGCTCAATATCTTTGTTCAAAATCTTCATCTTGAGCTGTCATTCTAATTACAATTGCAAAGTGCTAGCACCTTTGATGAACTTGTTTCCAAAGGAACCATCATTGAACAAGCTTTAATTGCTAAAGGAACTATCAAGATCTTTTGCGATAACAAATACTATCCTCAAAACTCCAATGATAAGTCTCACTTTTGGAGCAAAAATAAGAATGTTGTCAACAATAGTGTTGTGGACGTAAAGAACATACAAACTATGAAAGCTCCCATCAACATTCAAGCTGCTTCTACAACAACACAACCTTTTCAACGAATGCGACAATGACAAACTTCCAATCCGTGCTGACAATTTACACCATTAACAAAACCTATGGAAGTTGTCTTTCGAAAGCTTCTCCAAGTGGGTGATATTATGTTACCAGATGCACCACCGAATGGTGAACCACTCTTCAAAGCTCCATGGTACAAAGAAAATGAGTATTGTGATTTCCATAGAGTTAAAGGACACAAAACAAATGGTTGTATGCATTTAAAAAATGTTATCCAAGATTGTATCGATCAATGTTTAATCAAAATTACACCTTCAACAACTCAACCTGCACAACAATCAACAAGCTTTCAAGAATCCACTTCCATCTCAAGACAAAATGAGTAACCCTTATGTTGACAATGCCATTTAGTACAACTATGAATCATCTACCATTGACCGCATTGACCATGCTCACATTTCTACCATTACTATCCAAGGAAAAGCACCTGACTGCATTGTAACCACTCGAAGAGGTTGAGTCACCATTCAAGAAGCACCTGTTCATCCTCCCTGACCATTCTCTAACTATAATATCTTGGATCACCTTAGCAAAACACCCATGCACATATCCATTCTTGAGTTGCTTTGCATATCCCCTGCTCACAAAGCTATCCTTGACAAAGCCTTACAAGAATCTTCGGTGCCGAATGATATTGATATCACACAATTCCAATCTATGCTCACTAGCATTGCCATCCCTTGTCATTTAACCTTCTCTGACAAAGATCTTTAGCCCTCCATTCATCCTTCACACAATGAAGCCCTCCACATTGAAGTGTTTGTTAAACAACGCTGTATCAAATGAATCCTGGTAGATGGTGGAGCTAGTCTTAATATATGTTCTTTAAAATTAATAAAACAACTGGGATATTTTGAGAAAGATGTTGACACCTCCAAGGTTATTACTATCAAAGCATATGATGATGTCGAGGGATATACTGAAGGGATTATTTTCTTGCCTATCCAAGTTGGGCTGGTCACTATAGAAACCCATTGTCAGGTTCTTGATATTGACCTTCCTTATAACATCATCCTTGGTCATCCATAGATACATGCCCTCAAGGCAGTTCCTTCCACATATCATCAATGTCTTAAATTTCCACACAACGGTGTTGAGATTACTATCCAAGATGATCCCAATCCATTTGAGTTTTGTCGTGCCTTTCAAGCTAAATATCAGAGTCCAAACTGCATTCCTATCAACACCGAGGCATATCTGTCTTCATCCTATATTGATCCATCTGACTTACTCAAGCCATCATCTAGCCAAGTCACTTCCAATCTCTGTATCAAGTACACCAAACATGGCCTTGGTGAATACACACTGCAAGAATCTTGTTGTGTTGGCACCGTTCCCTTATCTCCTAAATCCTATGGTAAACCTTCTATAACCAAAACAACTTCATCCCCCGCTATCATCAAAGCCCCACCCACAATATTCATTAAAGGAAGATTCCTAGATGATGAAGACATTGATGATATCAACTCTTGGATATTCTTTGATGAAAATGACCAAGTCCAACTGGAAGTTGAGAGATATAACAATGGGTTTCACATCATAAAGAACATGGGCTACAAAGGACATGGTGGATTGGGATCACAGGAACAAGGACCTATTGAACCCATTATTGTGTCTAAGAAGTTTAATAAGCAAGGCCTTAGTCATCAGCTGGAGGTACCGCGACTCAAAGACATTAAGTGTATTTCTGATATTAACGCTGGATATTCCTTGGCAAGAGAGATTTCTAGTTCGGATACTATCGATGACTCCTCCCTTCATATTATTGACCTTTTCCAAGAAAAATCCATCTTCATGATTTCCATAGCTTCCTCTAGCCACAACCATTCCTCCATCACCCTTTCACTTGTATACCCTGACCTCGTCGATTGGGACCAACAGGGGGCACCGATGTTAGATACATTTGAAAATGATGAAGCTATTTCAGAATTCATGGGCTTATGACAAGGTATTTCATTGGGTGATCACAAAGCAGGTTTCATGATGGATCTACCTAAACTAGCATATTTTGGTGGAAGTATCAAATCCTTTAGTTACAAAAGTGAAATAAACAAAATCAAACAAAATAGGTCACTAGTTGAAAACTGAAAGGCATCTCTTGATCATGAAAAAGTAAAAACAAAGGATGTATCTAAAGGTGAAAACCTCTCTAAGGTGCCTGAGGATGGGGGATTTGATCTTCCTGTTGCCACTGATTATCATGAGAAATCAACCATTCTAGTTGAATAATCACAAGACATTAACTTGGGTACAGAGTAGAATCCAAAGATCACTTTTTTGGCAGCATCACTATCAGAGCAAGAAAGAAGAAACTTCACAGCATTTTTTTTATGAAAGAGCTATAAATTTTGCATGGACTTATGCTGACATGTTGAGTCTAGATCCATCACTTGTGGTACATCATCTAGTAGTATCTCCTAATGCAAAACCTGTTAAACAAAAATTGTGCAAAATGCATCCACAGGTAGCTTTATTGGTCAAAGTAGAGATTCAGAAACTGTTAGAAGCAAAGTTCATAAAGCCTATTGATTATCTAGAATGGGTTTCAAACTTGGTACCTATAGCAAAACCTAATCGACAAGTTCATTGTTACACAGACTTTAGAGATATTAGTAAAGCATGTTGTAAGGATGACTTTCCACTACCAAGCATAGACAACATTGTGGATCTTATAGCTGGACATGAAATGCTATCTTTGATGGATGGATTTTTAGGATATAATCAAATCAGAATAGCAGAGGAAGATCAAGATAAAACATCTTTTATTTGTCCATGGGGCACATACTGTTGGGTTGTAATGCCTTTTGGTCTCAAGAACACTGGAGCTACTTATCAATGAGCCATGACAATTATTTTTCATGACCTTTTTCATACTATCATGGAAGACTATGTTGATGACATCCTAGGAAAATCTAAGACAAGAGAAGGACATCTATAGGTATTAGCACAAATCTTTGATCAATTAGAAAAGTATCAAGTCAGACTGAACCAAAAGAAATGCGTATTTGGTGTAACATCTGGAAAACTATTGGGATACATTATGTCTCGCCGAGGGATAGAAGTTGATCCAGCTAAGGTAAAATCTATCATGGAAATGCCTCCCCCAACAAATCTCAAGCAGCTTCGCAGTCTACAAGCAAGGTTACAGTCCATCCATAGATTTATCTCACAATTAGCAGATAAATGTCATCCTTTTCAGCATCTTCTTTATAAGGGTGAACCCTTTAAGTGGGATGAAAAGTGTCAATAGGCTTTTGATAAAATAAAGGAATATCTGGCAAAACCTCCTGTGTTAGTACCTCCTATGCTTAACCACCCATTATTGCTCTATATATCATCAACAATAGCAGCATTGGGTGCCCTTCTAGATCAACATGATGATTTAGGAAAAGAACAAGCCATCTACTACATCAACAGAACTCTTGTGGGATATGAACTTAATTACTCATCTATGGAAAAAGCATGTTTAGCATTAGTGTTTTCTTCCCAAAAGTTGCGACACTATATGTTGAACCAAACAACCAAGCTCATATATAATGTGGATCCACTTAAATATCTTCTTTCTAAAGCAATTCTCACGAGAAGATTAGCAAAATGGGTCATGATCTTAAGTGAATTTGACATACAATATGTGGATTGAAAATCCATCAAAGGACAAGTCATCACTGATCAATTAGCTGCAACACCCATCACAGATATTCACCCAATGTATCTAGAATTCCCTAATGAAGGATTGTTCAATTTAACTTCCCCAACATGGTGGCAGCTATATTTTGATGGATCGTACACATAACATGGATCAGAAGAAGGCATAATGTTTGTTACCCCTCAAGGAGATTGTATACCCAAATCATACAGAATTGCATTTCCATGTACCAATAACATAGAAGAGTATGAAGCTTTAATCACAGGATTGCACATGGCAATACAATGGGATATCAAATAGCTACAAGTCTTTGGCGATTCTCAACTGGTTATCAAATAGGTCTTAGATGAATATCAAACAAAAGATGAGAAACTTCTTCCATACAAGCTAATAGTTGATTAATTTAAAAAGTATTTTGACAATATCACTTTTCAACAAATCCCAAGACTACAGAATAGAGTAGCATATGCCATGGCTATGATTGGGTCTCTTCTAGATATGCCATCCAATACACATAAATGTGAGTTTTTTGTCAAACAACTTTTGATTCCAGCATTTGAAGTTCCACAATCTGAGCTTATATGTGACATTGTTGGTCCCAATTCACCATGGTACGAGGATTTATATGAGTATCTATGTAATCAAACCTTTCCACTTCAATTATCTAACACCCAACGCAAAACCTTTATCCGTCGAGCCTCTCGTTACACTATTTTGGGAGACACCCTTTATCGCCAGTCTTGATGGTATCCTACTTAGATGTCTTGATTCTGAGGAAGCAAAAGTGGCCTTACGTGATGTACATGAAGGTGTCTATGGCTCGCATTCCGCTGGCCCAGACCTTGTTAAGAAACTTCTACAAGAAGGATACTATTGGCCAACCATGGAAAAAGATGCACAACAATTTGCAAAGAGATGCCTACAATGTTAGAAACATGGAGATTTAATACATGCACCAGCACATGAGCTTCATCCTATCATTACGCCATGGCCTTTTTCGTAGTGGGGACTTGATCTCATAGGTAAAATCCATCCTAATTTATCAAATAGTCATAAGTTCATTATCACCACCACTGAATATTTCACAAAGTGGGTGGAAGCCATACCAATGACTTATATCACAGGCAAGCAAATATCTATGTTTATTCTACACGATATCATTTGCCGTTATGGAGTTCCTCAAGCTATTATCATAGATAATGGTCATCCCTTCAAGAATCAAGAGGTCAAAGATCTTTGCAACAAGTTCCATATCCAACATCGATTCTCTACCCCTTACTATCCTCGGAGCAATGGCCAAGTGGAGGCCTCTAATAAAACAATCATCAAAATCTTCAAAAAGACAATCAATGAAGCTGGTCAAGATTGGCATCTACAACTCCATCCTGCATTATGGGCATATAGAATAAGTATTAGAACTCCTACTAGAGCTACACCTTATGCTCTTGTGAATGGAACTAAAGCTATTTTACCTATCGAGGTTGAGATCCCCTCACTGTGAATATCTCTACAGCATACCATTTCAGAGGAAGAATATCGAGTATCTAGGCTCCATGATCTTGAGCTCCTAGTTGAACGGTGTCTTACAACACTCAACCATCTCCAAGTCTATCAAAATTGTCTATGTCGTAGCTACAACAAAAAATCAGAGAATGCAGATTTCAAGTTGGAGATCTTGTTCTTAAAGAGAATCAAAAGAATCAGCAACATCGTGAGAAACAGGGCAAGTTTAAACTAAATTGGCTTGGTCCTTTCATCATCACAATAGTTTATGGATCAAGTGCATACACTCTTTCAACACCTGAAGGCATTCCCTTGGATGAACCAGTCAATAGCATTCATCTCAAGAAGTTTTATCCTTGAATCTCAACTATCCCAAAACAAATCCATCCAACAGTGAAAACCACTTTCTGGCACTTTGGATAACAAAAAAAAAATCCATCCAACAATGAAAACCACTTTGTGGCACTTTGTATAACAAAAAAAAAAAATAGTCTAAGATAAATAATTTGTCCTCTGGTGAAAACTTGGTAAACAGGCTCCTTCGATAAGTACCATAGTGAAAACCTGGCAAACAGGTGCTATGTGTAGTGACCAGCCTCCATCATCTGCTTGGTTTGTTTGATCATCACTCTTCCTACTATATTTCATCATTCTATCCCACATAATCCATATCATATTCCATGTGTCATCACAATAAACAGCTTTTCCATCTTTGCCTCTGTTAATTTTAGCTATCATATGTGAGACATTGTTGCGATAACTATCTCTTTTGGCACCTTAGTGTCTTGACCACTCACCTTCTTCATCATTGCTCCTTCATAATAAACCTCATCCCACACTGTGGTCATTTGTTGAGTCTTATTTGGAAGTGGATACTGCTATTTCTAGCTCATAGCACATCAAACACTTTAGCTCACAACACAGCAAACTTTCAACTTCAACCATAGAGTTCATCCAACAAGAAACGTGGCACAACAATTTGTAACTAGGATTCATATCTTTGCAATCAATTCGCACTCATCTGACATTCGACAATCGCAAGACATTACTGATGCAAACATTCAAGCAATCAGCTGAGTCTTTCAACATCATCCATCCAATGAAATAAGCAAGAACTACATCCCAGCTCTATCGTTCAAGCCTTGATCCCATGGATACAATGTATGTAGGCAATCTGAGATGTGAAGGAAGCACTCTAATTTAGGCTAAGATGATAGCCCATTCTCTTCATCATCTATCGTCCATCTTCCTTCTAATCATCCTTAAATCTTTCATCTCACATTCTTCTATTTTTCATCACACGTCATCAATAAAACCCATAACTACATATTCATCATGTCTCATCTTCATCGTAAATGTTCTTTGATCCCGTGGATATAGGGTATGTAGGCAGTCTGGAATATGAAGGAAGTTTCCAGTACTCAAGCACAGATGATCCACCCCCCCATCTTCTTCATCTTCTCTTATCTTCCATCTTCTTCTCTTTGATTAGCTCAAGCAAGAAGCAATCTATGTGTATATTGAAAGCTTGAGTACTTTAACCAATCAAGAATACGTCATAAGCTATTTGTCTACATGCCTTAAGCCAACATTTGTTATAGCAGTTTATCAACATCTTTAGCCTTCAACAAGATGCAACTTTCCTCTTAACAAGGCCCCAACTTAAATCCACCTAAGAGCACCTAAATTTGGCAAGAGAACGTGATGACAGTATCTTTTGTTTTATCTTTTGATTTATCTTTTGTCCCTTTTTTTATTCCTAATCACGACTGCCTTGATTTACCTATATCTTGGTATGTTGCGATGAAGTAAGGAATGGGGCATGGTCATATTGCTTTCATATACTGTGTTTGGGGGATGATCTTATTCTCTTCCTATGCGTATTGGTATCTTGTACGTGTTAGAATTAGTATCTTACATATCAATATCTCTAGCATCTGAGAAGTTAAATAGTCTCTTATGCACTTGAGACTATTATATGTCAAGACTAGCTCCATACATATAACCAACAAGCTATCACTATGCATAGTGGAGATGAGCTCAAACCATTGCTTGTAGCATCCAAGTCTGTCTCAAAACACTAGATGTTATTCATATCTTGTGCATGTTGGCTCAACATCTTGACCTCATGTGTTTAGACAAGATTGTAGCATGCTAGTTGCGCATTGGATATCTTGACACCTTGGTCTTCCATACCCTGGTGCATAACATCCACATGCTATATCAAACATAAGGATTGCATTTCTTTTCATTTTGAGAAATTACTTAAAAAGCTGCCCATCATCCTATCTATTACCCTATTATTCATCTATATAGTCCTCATCCAAGATCAATCATTTCCATCATCCTTCGTCCATATCTCCTATCTTGAAAAACAAGTGTGTTAGACATACTTAAGTCCATCATATATCATCTCATTACCATCTATCTTTATGCATACATCCATATCATATCATTACCATTTACACATTTGCATAAACATTCATACATAATCCATAAAAAATAAAATACAACATGCATAACCATCATAATACCAATAGTGCATCCATCACATCATCATATAGATCAACAATATGCCATCATATATATATACATGTGTCAATATACAAGTGCCAAAATGTGATAGGTAAAAAATCAGGTTAATAAGATCAAGCATAGCCATGAAAACCTAACCCTACCATCATCAAAGAATCCAATCCAAATGAAATCAAAAGTAAATGCAATTCAAGCACAATATCACCTAGATTGTGTGATTCCTTGTTTATGATGTGGATTTCTTCTTCAACAATGACCAATTATGAAGATAAAAGCTGCCATGATGGATGGATGATAATGATGATAAGCTCAATGGATGCTTGAATTATCTCTCGAGGGGGCATCACCTACCAGTTACACTGGGGCATAACCTTGTTCATCAAAGGCATATCATATCTATTGGCAAGAGACATTGTTTAGCTTCATTGGTGTTGTCATTGATGGCAACAAAGACCACTCCACACATCCGCAAGACATGGTGTATCTTTATCGGAAGTCAGATTGAAGAATACTTTGGTCCAGTAAGAAAGAACAAAGCATGCAGCAAGGTCTGACAGTCAGGTCTAGATCTCTTAGAGGAAGTATCTTTGTAAAGTGCGGACTTGGGGAAGTCAAGAGGAATACCTTGACTAATAGATTACAGGGATTGAGCCTCCGGTGATGAAAGAGTGAAGAGACATGAGCATCTAAGTATTGGGGTCCAGTTTGGCAGAGTAGACAGAGGAAGAACTAACCAACAGAGCATCAAAATTATTCTAGATGAGATATTGATGGTGATCAAGGTTCTTAAGGTATCATCCATGATTGGCCAACATGTTAGATGACTTCTATAAGTATCTCCTTGATTCGCATCACTTGGTAAGCAAGGATTTTGTCAACAAACTAGAGTTTGGGAAAATATTGACTATTCCGGATGCTGACTAAAAAGAGGATGAAATCCTTTTTGCAGATATATATACCAGATGGATTTAGATGTGAAGTGTGTGTGTTGGGTGTTGAGTTGTGTGTGAAGAAAAGTAGAAGAGAAGTAAGGCAGGTCTGATATGTGACACGACAGCAGTACCAAAGAAGAGAAAGAATGAAGTGTAACAGATCAGTGTATTGAACTTAAACGAAACTGAACCTAAGCATATGTGGATGCTTCTCATCAGTTCAAGTATCTAATTTCCTTGTATAAACTATTGTAGGTAGTGAGCCTCTTTTGAGCAGTGCCTGAGCCCTAATTGGCAAGTGCCATTTTGTACTATCATATTCTTCTAATAGAGAATACAATCTTAGGTTAATCACCCCGTGGTTTTTCCCCTAACAGGGATTTCCATGTCAAAATCATTGTGTCATGTGTATTGATGTTATTTCCATTTCATGGTTATGTTTTCTTATTTGATTTGATGATGCATTAATTATTAAGAGAGTTTAGAAAGCTAAAATAATTAAGATAACTGATTCACCCCCCCTGATGCAGAGGCATCCACACTAAAACCTTGACATACAGCATGTATGTCTACAACCCATCATTATCATCATATTTTCTGTTAACATTGTCAGCATCATCATATTTTCTCTTGCCGACCGATATCCTCCTGCAGACAAACCTTCATCCTTTCACCTGTCAGCAGCATCATCATATCTGGCTATCGGCAGCATCATCATATTCGGCAAGCGCAAACATCCTCCTGACGTTCACTATTCACCTTACCGCCAACCTCTATCTTCAGCATCATGATGTTCAACATCATGTTCATCAGCAGGATATAAAATATCCTGTTCCTCCCATATATCCTGATGACTACACTTCACGCACCTTTCCTTCGATGCTTACGTCACCCCGATATCCTGATGACGATTATCCTGATGACGATGACGTCACATGTAGCTCCTTCAATATCTTGCTGTCCCGATATCCTGATGACGATTATCCTGATGACGATGACGTCACATGCAGTTCCTTCAATATCCTACTGTCAGCCAAACTTAACATTATCGGCCCGCGATGGTTTTATCAACCCGATCTTCTACCTTATGCCGATACGCTCCTCCTCAGCAACACCTGATGATGATCACCCCAATGCACATTCACTTTATGCAATCGACTGCATCATGCTCATCTCCACCTACTCGGATGATGCCCGAAGTAACTGCAGGGTATACCCAGAAATATCCTGATGATGTCGTTGTGACGGATTTTCCAACCTTAGCGAATTTTGATCCGCCGAACCTCCTGAGGTGACCCGATCTACTTTCAGACTCTAACAACTAGCACGACCTAGCACATACCCATGCTAGGGTTCTCAACACCTCTCGACTGCTATCCTGCAAACATGCATGCGAACAAACAGAAAAAGCAAACTAAATCCTAAACTACTGTACATAGCCATTCCACCGATTCCACGAATCAACCGGTGGAATGGATCAGCGAATCCATGTAACCACCAAAACAGCAAATCGATCACACAATGGAATCCAAAATAGAGAATTGACACAACAGGATCTCTTTATTGATTTCAAAAGATGCAAATACAATATTCAATCTCTCCCTCTGTCTCACTCTCTGCAAAGTCTGATCGATGATCGATGATATCCAATACTAACCGATCCTCATGCATAAATAGGATTTCCTGCGAGTACTACCACTCGATTCCCAGTGGCTGGGAAATCTCTCCAGGCGGCTAGGAGATCCAACCGGACATACAGCATAACAGCTGTCCTAACAACCTAGCTAAAAATAGTAAAGTCTGGTCAACATGACCTTATTACATGCGTTGGTCTTATACGACCTTCTTGGAAACATTAACAAGACTCAAAACAAACTAACTGCCTCATGGAGGCCAGCTGTCAAGTAGGTGCTCCTGCACCATACTCCCCAACAGAAAAGAACTCATGTCCCATGAGTTTGGTTGTGGAAGTCCTCCACCTTTACACTTTGTCATCTCAGTGTTCTGACCTGTTCCAGCGTTGTCCTCTGCTGGCTCTTGGCTGCTCCAAGATTTCTGAACTGTAACTTGTTTTCTTGCAAGTGAATCCTCATGCCTGTCAATGTAGGCCCTTCTCTCACATACCTTGTGTTTGTCAGGTTGTCTGACCAGAACCTCTGTCTGAACTGCGTCTTGAACTTCTGTAATGTTCAACTCTGTCTTTCTTTCAACCTTTATAGGACAAACAATAGTCCCAACTATGACAACATCCTTGTCATTCCTCTCAACTGGTTGCTGTTTGCACACCTGTTGCTGAACCTACTGCTGACCTCTGTCAGTCAAAACTGAAACTTTCTTCAACTTGTTGTCCTTAACAACTCCTTTCCCTGCAGTGTCCTCAACTGCCTTTATGCCTGCTCCTATAGGCTTCTGCACAAATTCCTTCTTTCCCACTAAAATGATTTGGGCTGCCTTCTGTGCTGCAGCTGCTTCCTGTAATGGCATCAACATAATAGTCTTCCCATCTTTCTTGATGGTGTAGGTATTAGCATACCCATCATACAGTACCCTCCTATCAAATTGCCATGGTCTACCCAACAGTAGGTGACAACATTCCATGGGCAAAATGTCACACAAAACTCTATCCTGATATGCTCCAATCTGAAAATCAACATATGCCTGTTCATAGACAAAAAGTGATTGACTATCACTCACCCAAGATGCCTTGTAAGGGTGTTGGTGTGGAATCCTTTCCAAATGCAGTTTATCCACCATTTCCTGAGATACCATGTTATCTGTTGAACCAGTATCAATGACAACCTTACATACTTTGCCTTTGCTCTTGCATGTGGTCTTGAAAAGAGCTCTTCTTTGCATCATATCCTTTGATGTCTGCAAACTAATTCTCCTTAGCATCAATGCTTCTCCCTCCTCAGGGTATCCATAACCGTCAGGAACTCTATCTTGATAAGTGTTTAAACTTTGCACACTTTTCTCTACTTTCTCTTCTTGCACAAGTTGTACTTTCTTGTCATTCATTCTATCATTTCTGGATGATGAACCTTTGCTTTCTGGACATTTGAAAAATGGATGACCAAACTCACCACAGGTGTAACACTTTCCTGAAAATGTAGTAGAACCTCTACCACTTCCAAATCTGCCTCTATTACCTTTCCATCCACCTCTGAAATCAGACTGTCCCTATCCTTTACCAGTGTCTTCTTGACCCTCATTGGTTTGCCTTGTTGTAGGGGCTAATCCTCTTCCCCTCATATTGCTGCCTCTTCCTCTCATGGACTTATCTTGTCTCCTATTCATCTTTTCTTCAATCCTGATTGCCATTTGGTAACAATCCTCCACACTCTTAGGGTTAGCTAAAACTAACTCATCCTGTATGTTCAATCTCAAACCAGCCAAATACCTAGCCACCTTTTCTACCTCATTCTCATGATGACCAGATCTCATACTCAACTTATAAAACTCCTCAGTATATGCCTTCACATCCATTTCCTTCTGCCTTAAAAATTGCAGCTTCTTAAACATCTGAATCTCATAATCCTTAGGCAAGAATTTACCTTTGATCCTTGCTACCATCTTATCCCATGAAGTGATCTTTGACTTCCCTTGTTTCCTTCTCTCGGATTGTACATAATCCCACCATACCAAAGCATGACCTCCTAACTTGGTCTTTGCAATCTTTACCTTCTGATCCTCAGCAACATCTTCACATTCAAAGTGATTATCAAGTGCAGCAATCCAATCCAGTAACTCATCTTCATTCAAACTTCCATTATACTTGGAAACATCAACCTTTACCTTAGGTTTATCACTCTACACTGCCTTTAACAGTTTTGCAAATTTTTGGTCTTCAGCATCCAGATCTTCAGCTACCTCTTCATATTCTTCAACAGTATCTTCATCTTCTTCAGACTCACTGTCGTCCACTTCCCTCTTTTTGTTCTTCTCCAAGGCTACAAGCCTGGCTTGAAGTGCTTCAGCAAGCTCCTTCATCTTCCTCATCTCTCTGGCATGTTTTTCCTTCATCTCCTGCAATTCCCTTGCAGTACCATTACCTTTCGGAGGCATTTTGTCAACCTCTCACTCCTCTACCTCTGTCCTTTCAGTGACAGAATCAACTCTACCTCTGCCCTTTCGGTGACAGAATCAACACGCAACAGCCCAGACCTTTTGCTGAGCTCTGATACCACATGATGCAGAGGCATCCACACTAAAACCTTGACATACAGCATGTATGTCTACAACCCATCATTATCATCATATTTTCTGTTAACATTGTTAGCATCATCATATTTTCTCTTGCCGACCGATATCCTCCTGCAGACAAACCTTCATCCTTTCGCCTGTCAGCAGCATCATCATATCCGGCTATCGGCAGCATCATCATATTCGGCAAGCGCAAACATCCTCCTGACGTTCACTGTTCACCTTACCGCCAACCTCTATCTTCAGCATCATGATGTTCAACATCATGTTCATCAGCAGGATATAAAATATCCTATTCCTCCCATATATCCTGATGACTACACTTCACGCACCTTTCCTTCGATGCTTACGTCACCCCGATATCCTGATGACGATTATCCTGATGACGATGACATCACATGCAGCTCCTTCAATATCCTGCTGTCCCGATATCCTGATGACGATTATCCTGATGACGATGATGTCACATGCAGTTCCTTCAATATCCTGCTGTCGGCCAAACTTAACATTATCGGCCCGCGATGGTTTTATCAACCCGATCTTCTACCTTATGCCGATACGCTCCTCCTCGGCAACACCTGATGATGATCACCCCAATGCACATTCACTTTATGCAATCGACTACATCATGCTCATCTCCACCTACTCGGATGACGCCCGAAGTAACTGCAGGGTATACCCAGAAATATCCTAATGATGCCGTTGTGACAGATTTTCCAACCTTAGCGAATTTCGATCCGCCGAACCTCCTGAGGTGACCCGATCTACTTTCAGACTCTAACAACCAGCACAACCTAGCACATACCCATGCTAGGGTTCTCAACACCTCTCGACTGCGATCCTGCAAACATGCATGCGAACAAACAGAAAAAGCAAACTAAATCCTAAACTACTGTACATAGCCATTCCACTGATTCGATGAATCAACCGGTGGAATGGATCAGCGAATCCATGTAACCACCAAAACAACAAATCGATCACACAATGGAATCCAAAACAGAGAATTGACACAACAGGATCTCTTTATTGATTTCAAAAGATGCAAATACAATATTCAGTCTCTCCCTCTGTCTCACTCTCTGTAAAGTCTGATCGATGATCGATGATATCCAATACTAACCGATCCTCATGCATAAATAGGATTTCCTGCGAGTACTACCACTTGATTCCCAGCGGCTGGGAAATCTCTCCAGGCGGCTGGGAGATCCAACCAGACATACGGCATAACAGCTGTCCTAACAACCTAGCTAAAAATAGTAAAGTCTGGTCAACATGACCTTATTACATGCATTGGTCTTATACGACCTTCTTGGAAACATTAACAAGACTCAAAACAAACTAACTGCCTCATGGAGGCCAGCTGTCAGGTAGGTGCTCCTGCACTACCCCCTCTCAGTTATCAACAATTGGTAATAGAGCCAAGTTCCTCCAAACAGAGCCTAACAGCTTGAGGAAGATCTAGAAATTCAAAAGGATATGTATGGTATGAGGGAACAACTTCAGTTTGCCCTAGATGATCTTGAACAATCTAATTCTGAAGTCAATGAATTGAAGGAAAGAATTAAACAAGCTGATGAATTCATAAATGAATTAAAAGGGAAACTGAGTATCTCTATGAAAAAGAGAAAGGATCTACTTCAGCAATTAGCAAGTCAACATGAAACCAATGATACAAATGAAGACCTAAAAGAGAAAACCAAGCTATGTGAAAAGTTATCAAAAGAGGTCATTATTGTAAGACATGAAATAGAATCAGGAGTTATGAAGTTTACCCAAGAAATTGAAGAAAAAAGAAAAACTGAAGTTGATCTAAGACAATCTCTCGAAGAAAAATTAGAAGATTGCCATAAAATGGACAGAATAATCAGACATCTAGAATCTGATCTTGAAGATGCTAGAGATAATGAAGAAAAACTTGAGGATCAAATAGACATTCTTAAAAAGGATATACAAATAGCAAATGAATACAAAGAAAAATTCAAGATAAGCTCTACTCAACTTGAAGTTCTTCTTGAAAGTCAAAAGAGGGTAGATGACAAGCATGGCTTGGGATATGAGAAAGGTGAAAGCTCAGGATCTGGTCAGAAGAACTCTAGATCAGGAAATCCAAGGAACAGACCTAGAAGACCTCTGGTAAGGCAACCAAATGCTCAAAGATATCTATCCTTCAATGGATATTGCCACAACTGCAATAACTTTGGTCACAAAGCAAATCAGTGTAGAAGAAGAATGAATCAGACTAATTCATCCTTCTTTGGATAGTGTTTCAATTGCAAAAGGTATGGTCACAAATCTCATGAGTGTAGAAATGTGCAAATGAACAATTCATTCAATGGTAGATGTTTTGCATGCAATAGAATGGGACATTTGGCTAATCAGTGTAGATCAAGAGGATATCAATCAAATATGCAAAGAAATGTTGTTTTCTACAATTGCAATAAATCTAGTCATATTGCCAGATTCTGTAGAAGTAAGAATCAAGACAAAAGGGGTCTGGAACATATAATCATAGCCAAGACAAAGGAAAGGGAAAAGTGAACGCGGATGAAATTCAAAGGGAGATGAATGAGATCTGGGTGAAGAGAAGCATAGAGAATGTTGGGGATGGATCCGCACCAAAATCTGGTGCTGATAATCCTTCCAAAAATTGAGTAGATGAGCTCTGGCTTAGGGGGAGTCACTAAGAAAAACAAATCCCCCAACTAGTCAATTGGTGCCTAAAATTGGCACATGGGAAGTTGTGGATTAAATGATTCTCAGAGAAACATCTAAAGACATCTTGGTAAAGATATGGAAGATTCGTAGGAAGATTTGAAGAGTCTAATCTTCCAAGATTGATTTGGTTTAACAGTCATTCGGTAAAACAGGATTATCACAGTTAGATCCGGTATGATTCAAACTGAGGAATCTTGATCTGCGGATAGATGAAATGTTTGGGGAAAGAAAGATAGATTGTCAATCATCACCAAGAACAACTCTATATGCTTCTTAGTAATCTGGAAAAGATCTTTTCTCAGAACAAAGAGAACAAGGTAACCAGAATGACTTGAATTGTGCATTTATTGCAATATAGAGTTAGGGTTTACATTCACACAACCATTGAAGATTTTGGTGAATCCAAGCTGATGGACATCTACCACAAGGAACTAATAGATGAATCTTTTGAACTGAAACCTCAATATAAGGCCATTCGGGATAAAGATTTTGGTCAATACATCCATTTCCCCTATTTTGAAGAAGATGAGTGGGTCTGGTATGTGTTGATTAGAGTGCATGATAACTTCTTATGGCTGAATAAACCATTCAAGATCACCAAGGATGCCATTAGGGCAGTAACCAGTTTACACTCTTCTGAAGGGTTACCTTGTTGATAACTGAGAGGGGGGGGTGAATCAGTTATCCTAATTATTTCTTCTTTTGAACTTTCTTATTAATCAAAGCAGCATTGAATCAAACAAACAAACATTACCATGAAATGAGAAACACATGACACAGTATTTTTGATGTGGAAACCCGGTTAAGGGAGAAAACCACGGGGTGATTAACCCAAAGATTATTCTCTGTTAGAAGAATAAGGAATTACAAAATGGCACTTGCCAATTAGGGCTTACTGCCCGAGCACACTGCTCACAAAGAGGCACACTACCTACAAGGAGACACACTGTCTACAAAAGAATGTTATACAATACTTGAACTGATTGGAAGCATCTACATATGCTGGAGTTCAGTTTTGGTTAGGCTCAGTATACTGATCTGCTGCACTTCATCTTTCCTCTGTTCTTTATTCTGCTATCTTTTCACATACCGGATCTTTCTTACTGCTTCTGCTCTGCTCTGTATTTATTCGCATACACCTTCACACCATCACACTTTTCACAACTAAATCCATCCTCTATATATATCCGCACTAGTGATTTCATTATCTTTCTAGTCGGCACCCGGAATAATCTATCTTCTCACAAACTCTGTTCTGTTGGCTGAATCCTTGCATATCAAGTAATGCGGATCAAGCATATACTTGTAGATATCATTAATCATGTCGGCCAAACATGATTCATGCCTTCACAACCTTTACCATCAACAGTAACACATCCGGAAAATAGTCTGATACTCTGTCAGTCAGTTCTTCCTCTATTCTCACTGTCTCTCAGGAATCCGGTACTCAACTATTCATATCTTTTTCTTTGTTCATCACCGGAGGCTAAATCCTTGGAATATACTACTCAAGGTAGTCCTCTTGACTTCCCCAAATCCGCACTGCACCAAGACACTTCCTCTGAGAGATCCGGACCAATCTGTCAGACCTTGCCACATGCTCTGTTCTTGTTCACCAGACCACAACAATCTTCATTCTGACTTCCGGTAGAGACACACCATGACTTGCAGATATGTGGGATGACCTTTGTTGCCATCAATGATAACAACCATGAATCCATATAGTGTCTCTTGCCAACAATCTCCCCCTTTGGCATTGATGGCAACACTTAGTGAAAAATGACTAAGTGTTTACACTATGCTCCCCCTTGGCTGATGCTGTATCTTTATATACAATTTCCAGAACTCCCCCTTAGTTGGATTCCTCATTTTTCACTACTCCTCACTCCCCCTTTGACATCAATGGCAAAGGGTAGGGTCCGCACACCAAAATTTTCAAAAATTTTCTATACATAGCCGCATATTTACATACTCACATATACTGAAGAATGTCTGCAAAAGATGTCTTCAGTTGGATCAGTTCTGTAGCCCAACTTTGCTTCATTCTATCCAAAATTGAAATGTGACCACTCAACAAAAATGCAAATGCATCTACCCTTTTTAGATCTTTCGGATCACTTGTCTAGGCTGTGATTTGAGCTTCTGCTATGGCCTCATGCATGGCCTCTAGCTTAGGGACAATTAACCCCCTGAGCTCACTCAACCTGCTTATTCTATTTTTCCTTTCCTTCTCCAATTTCTTGATTTCACTCAAGACTGCAATAGTCTGACATTCTTGATTTGTTATAGAGGAAGAAAGAGGACCAAAACTTTGAGACAAGCTGAGTAGTGTGTCCTCTTGCTCTTTTATTTTCTTCTCAATGTCCACTGTTACCTTGGACCAGGAGATACAAAATTTGTATATTTCACCGCCATCCTTAAGAGCATTTTCTAAGCTCTTTATCCCAATGTTCATGTTTCTCCTATCATTAATGATCAAACCCTGAACCTCGGAGAACCTTTTATCCAAAAACTCCTTCTGGACCTTTTCTTCAGCTGATTTTTCTAAAGATTCAAAATGTGTACTAACACTGCTGACTAAGGTTTTGAGATTACCGGAAGAGGAGGCTGTGGGATCCTTCTAAAAAGATGGCATGATCTTTTCCAGCACTCCAGATGCTACCTCCATAAGCTCACAGTCTTCCATGTGAGATTTCAGTAGTTTCTCTTTGACTTTCTCATTT
Organism: Cunninghamia lanceolata; assembly: GCA_027924645.1. Taxonomy (NCBI): domain Eukaryota; kingdom Viridiplantae; phylum Streptophyta; class Pinopsida; order Cupressales; family Cupressaceae; genus Cunninghamia; species Cunninghamia lanceolata. The sequence goes on from BSBN01000047.1 coordinate 25,218,880, forward strand.
GCAAATGAGGCTATTTTCATTGTTTGTACCGGTGACAAAGAGTCAAAATCTAATGGTCCTTTTAGCAGGTCCGGTTCATCAATTTCTATAGTGGCTTTTGTCAAGAATTCTTGAACAGTTTGTGCAGTGTCTCTTGCTGGAGACAGATGTTTCTTCTCTTCTGCAGTTTTGTCCTTTGGAATCTTTTCTCCTTCCACACTCTTACCACTTTCAGTTGTGGTTTTCTCTGTTGGAGTCTTCTCTTTTTCTGCATCCTTGGTGCTGTCAACCTCTTTTTCTTTTACTGCTGCTTCTTTCTCCTATAGTTTCTCTTCTTCTTGGGATCCAGAGACTGTAGGGGAAACTAGAGGAGAGATGTTAGTCTGTTCAAGGGCCACTTCTTCTGGAGCAGATGATTCCAGGTCCACAACTGTTTCTGCACCTAAGTCCTCTACAACAGGAAGATTAAACCTTTTGAAGGTTTTCCAGAGAATCTCTTCAGTGTCCTTGGCTACCTTGTCAGTCTCACCAAGCATAAGCTGATTCATCCTTGCTTTGCTCCTGAATTCATCCTTGCAGTCTTTGAATACCATGTTCATTGTTTTGTGATCAATTGAAGGATATAGTTGAATAGCTATCTGTTCTCTGATCTCAAGGTCTTTTGCCATGGCATTGTTCTTTCTTATTTCTAATTCCTTCTCTAGACTCTTAGGAATTTCAGAGATAATCTCAATAAAAGCTTTATTGTAAATGTTCAGGTACCTGATTGTAGCTTCCTGCAGGATCTTCTGATCTGCCTCATTGTAGTCATCATAGAATTCAGCTACTGGTTGAAGGTTCCCATCCACAGTGACTGATTTGACTACACTGTCTAGAGACAGAGTGGACTTTTCAACAAATTCCTCTGCTATTTCTTCCTTGTCTTGGCCTGTGGAGGGTTTACCAGATCCTTTCTTCTTCTGCTTCTTTATTTCTTTTACTCCCTCATCTGACTCAGTTTCCTCTTCATCCTTTTGGCTTTCATAAGCCCTTGTGGCTTTTGTCTTAGATCTTTTACCAGATGCCTGGACTTCTAGTTTTGAACTTTTGGTTGTGGGAGGTGCAGACCTTTTTGATGATCTGGTCTGGGTGGAAGTTTCAACCAGAGCACTTTTCTTACTTTTCTTTTCTGCCTCTTTCTTTTCTTCCTCAGCCTTTCTCCTCTTTTCCCGGTTGGCATCAAGTGCCTCCTTTGGAATGCCTAGGCCTTGAGCAATATGCTCTACTTCTTTTCTCACCTTCCTCTTTATCTTAGGTTCTCTGAGTTCCACATGAATTTTCACACTCAGTTCCTCAAATGTTCCGAACCTTTCTGCCTTTGGATCTTTAGGCTGACTTAGCATGTGTTGAACATGCAGCTCCACTATCTGTTCATCTACTTCATACCCCATGGGCATGATCCACACTGTTCTTGGTTCTACTGCCTCCATTAGACACTGATCTGTTTCTACCATGAAGCATACTGTGTCTTTGTACTTTTCAACAAGGGATTGGGGTATTCTTTCTCTTGCATGCATCATGCTTTGGAAGTTCTTGAAATATCCCCATAGAGCTGTATTTCTTGCTTTAGCATCCCCAAGTCCATGCAAATAGTCTCTGATTTGGATGGCAACCGGTCTGTCATTCTGCCATATCCATCCACTAGATCCAGGAAGCTCATTCATGTAGTAAAGGAAGAGACAAAGGATCAGATTGCCATACTTGAAGGAGTTTTTCTTGTCCTTCTTAATCTTCTGCAAATTTTCAAAAAGTTGGTTTACAAGAAGCTCACACAAGTCATAGTCTGCATTCTCCTTTAACATTTGATAAGCTGTGTAGATTGCAGTTCCCGGTACTGAATTTTCCCTACTGGAGTGATAGATTTTGTAACCAATTATCATAGATGCAAATTTGACATCTGGTTCAGTGATGTCATCAACTGTCATAGCTCTTTTGTCAAACTTGGATCCGGTTGCATCACTAACTGTCTGATTTTTGACAGACTTGAGAACAGGTAATCCACCGGATGAGTGCAGACTGGTTACAGCCCTAATTGCATCTTTGGTGATCTTGAAGGGCTTGTTCAACCATAGGAAGTTGTCATGTACTCTACTTAGTACATACCGGACCCATTCATCTTCTTCAAAACAGGGGAAATGAATGCACTGTGCAAAGTGTTTGTCCCGGATGGCTTTGTACTGAGGTTCGATCTCAAAGGAGTCATCTATCAATTGTTTGTGATAGATATCCATCAGTTTTGATTCTCCAAAGTCTTCAAAATTCGCATGGATGTAAACCCTAATGTCTTCCGTATGCAATACACCATGTGGAACACTAGAGAAGGCTCCTAGTGGATCTACCTCCAAGGATTTGTAAGGATGTTTCTTGAATGTGGGACGAGGTCTATCAGAGATCTTAACTATATTTGGAGTGGCCATTTTTCAAAGATTTGTAGGGAGATATTGAAAACGAAAAATACCTTATGCGCCTTTGGTTATTTGGATTGATTTCGGTATGTAGTAACTTCTGTAGGTGATCTTTAGTGAACTTGATGAATTTTGTTGCAGAGCTCCGCTTTTCACTTCTTCTTGGATGTGGAAAGATCAAGTGATTGTTGAGAAATCCCTTATATCATTTCGCAAACCCTAATATATGTTTGCAATAAATGCTCCACCTATATTATTCTAGTTTGCCTTATCCGGATAGCTTGGAGTATCCCGGATCAGTTCTGATCTATGAACATCATGCGGATCTTTCAATCATGAATAAATCGAGATGACACATTACAAGAACATCCCAAACATTCTGTCCAGTCCGCAGAGCAAAATAATGTACTTCCGGATCTCTCCGAACCCTTTTGTAGTCCTCTGTCATTTCAGAACATCTCTCGGAACAGGTCTTACTTGATCGATCACAACTTCTTTACATCTTCATGCGGACCTCTGAAATCTTGTCTGGATCATCTCAGGACTTATATCTTCAAACCCTTTACTCCGCATCTTGTATCACATCCAGTACCACTTGATTGGCTGGGGGAACAGGATTTTCTTTGAGTCTCCCCCTGAGCCAGAGCTCACTTTTTAATTTCTGGAAGAAATATCAGCACCAGAGTCTAGTGTGGATCCAACCTCTACATTCTCTGAACTTTTCTTCACCCAAATCTTGTTCATCTGATTCCTAACTTCATCCGCATTCATCTTTTGTTTACCCTTGTCTTGATTCTGATTATACATCAAACCTCTTTTGTCCTGATTCTTGCTTCTGCAGACTTTAGCATTATGACCGGACCTATTACAGATTTGGCAAATAACATTTCTTTGCATATTTGACTGATAACCTCTTGATCTGCATTGATTAGCCATATGACCTACTCTATTGCATGTAAAACATCTACCATTGAATGATTTGTTTATTTGCATATTTTTGCATTCATGAGACTTGTGTCCATACCTTTTGCAGTTAAAGCACTGTCTAGAGAAGGATGGATTAGTTTGATTCATCCTTTTTCTGCACTAATTAGCTTTGTGACCAAAGTGATTGCAGCTGTGGTAGTATCCATTGAAAGATGGATATCTTTGAGCATTGGGCTGTCTTACCGGAGGTCTTCTAGGCCTGTTTCTTAGATTTTCTGATCCAAAATTCTTTTGACCAGATCCGGAGCTTTCTCCTTTCTCATATCCCAAACCGTACTTGTCATCTGTCTTCTTTTGACTTCCAAGAAGTACTTCAAGTTGGGCAAAACTTATCTTGAATTTTTCTTTATATTCATTTGCTGTTTGAAGATCTCTTTTGAGAGAGACAATTTGATCCTCAAGTTTTTCTTCATTATCTTTGGCATCTTCAAGATCAGATTCAAGATGTCTGATAATCCTGTCCATCTGGTGGCATTCTTCTGATTTCTCTTTAAGAGATTGTCTTAGATTGTCTTCAACTTTTCTTTTTTCTTCAATCTCTTGAGTAAACTTTATAGTTCCTGATTCCATTTCATGTCTTAACATAATGACTTCTTTTGATAACTTTTCACATAACTTGGTTTTCTCAGTCAATTCTTCATTTGTATTGCTTTCTTCAGTTTGGCTTGCCAATTGTTGGAGCAGCTCCTTTCTCTTTTTCATAGAGAGACTTAATTTGTCTTTTAGTTCTCTCATGAATTCATCAGCCTGTTTGAGTCTTTCCTTTAATTCATTGACTTCAGAATTTGACTGTTCAAGATCCTCAAGGGCAGTCTTGAGTTGCTCCCTTAAACCATATGCATCCATTTGAACTCCCAGATCTTCCTCAAGCTGTTAGGCTCTATTAGGAGGAACCTTGCTCTGATACCAATTGTTGATAACTGAGAGGGGGGTGAATCAGTTATCCTAATTATTTCTTCTTTTGAACTTTCTTATTAATCAAAGCAGCATTGAATCAAACAAACAAACATTACCATGAAATGAGAAACACATGACACAGTATTTTTGACATGGAAACCCGGTTAAGGGAGAAAACCACGGGGTGATTAACCCAAAGATTATTCTCTGTTAGAAGAATAAGGAATTACAAAATGGCACTTGCCAATTAGGGCTCACTGCCCGAGCACACTGCTCACAAAGAGGCACACTGCCTACAAGGAGACACACTGTCTACAAAAGAATGTTATACAATACTTGAACTGATTGGAAGCATCTACATATGCTGGAGTTCAGTTCCGGTTAGGCTCAGTATACTGATCTGCTGCACTTCATCTTTCCTCTGTTCTTTATTCTGCTATCTTTTCACATACCAGATCTTTCTTACTGCTTCTGCTCTGCTCTATATTTATTCGCATACACCTTCACACCATCACACTTTTCACAACTAAATCCATCCTCTATATATATCCGCACTAGTGATTTCATTATCTTTCTAGTCGGCACCCAGAATAATCTATCTTCTCACAAACTCTGTTCTGTCAGCTGAATCCTTGCATATCAAGTAATGCGGATCAAGCATATACTTGTAGATATCATTAATCATGTCGGCCAAACATGATTCATGCCTTCACAACCTTTACCATCAACAGTAACACATCCGGAAAATAGTATGATACTCTGTCAATCAATTCTTCCTCTGTTCTCACTGTCTCTCAGGAATCCGGTACTCAACTATTCATATCTTTTTCTTTGTTCATCACCAGAGGCTAAATCCTTGGAATATACTACTCAAGGTAGTCCTCTTGACTTCCCCAAATCCGCACTGCGCCAAGACACTTCCTCTGAGAGATCCAGACCAATCTGTCGGACCTTGCCACATGCTCTGTTCTTATTCACCGGACCACAGCAATCTTCATTCTGACTTCCGGTAGAGACACACCATGACTTGCGGATATGTGGGATGACCTTTGTTGCCATCAATGACAACAACCATGAATCCATATAGTGTCTCTTGCCAACATACCTGTTCTCAAATCTATCAAAAACCAAACTGTGAGTGAGGCCACCGGATCAAAATTTGATAAGAGAGAAATGACCATAGAAGATATCATTGATCCAGATATCAAGTTTGCATCTATGATTATTGGCTATAAAATATATCACTCCAGTAGGGAGAATTTAGTATCTAGAACTGCTATGTATACTGCTTATGAAATGTTAAGAAAGAATGCAAATTATGATCTCTGTGAAATCCTTCTAAGCCAACTGATGGAAAACTTACAGAAGATCAAGAAGGACAAAAAAAACTCTTTTAAGTATGGTGGACTGATATTGCATTTATTTTTCTACTTTATGAATGAGCTGCCGGATCTAGTGGTTGGGTATGGTAGAATGACAGACCTGTTGTAATTTAAATCAAAGATTACTTGTATGGGCTTGGGAATGCTAAGGCAAGAAATACAGCTCTGTGGGGTTACTTCAAGAACTTTCAAAATATGATGCAAGCCAGAGAAAGAATCCCCCAATCATTGGTTGAGAAGTACAAAGATACAGTGTGTTTCATGGTTGACACTGATCAATGCCTAATGGAGGTAGTGGAGCCAAGGATAGTCTGGATCATGCCAATGGGGTATGAAGTAGATGAGAAAATTGTAGAGCTGCATATCCAACATCTGCTGAGCCAGCCCAAAGACCCTAAGGTAGAAAGGTTTGGAACCTTCCAAGAGCCGAGTCTAAAAGTTCATGTGGAACTTAGATAGCCTAAAATCAAGAGGAAAGTGAGAAGGGAAGTTGAAGAAGTTGTCAAGAGGCATGGAATCTCAAAAGAGGCACTTGATGCCCACAGAGAAAAGATTGAAAGAGCAGAAAAAGAAAAGGAAGAAGCAAAAAAAGAAAGTGCTTTGGTAAAAGCCCCCTCCTGGACCAGATCCTCTAAGAGCTCTACACCTGTAACTGATAAAAGCTCAAAGGCATCTAAACCGGAAGCAAAATCATCCAATAAAATGGAGAAAAGAACTAAGAAAAAGGCCACAAGGACTTACATCAGTCAGAAGGATGATGAAGAAACTGAGTCAGATGAGGATGTAGAGAAAATGAAGAAGAAGAAGAAGAAAGGATCTAGTGAATCTTCTACAGGTCAGGACATGGAAGAGATGGCAGAAGAATTTGTTGAAAGGCCCACTCTATCCATTGATGATGTAGTTAAATTAGTCACTATAGATGGAAACCTAAAACCAATTACTGAATTCTATGATGATTATAATGAAGCTAACAAAAAGATCTTGCAAGAAGCCACAGTCAAATATTTGAATATCTATAATAAGGATTTGATTGAAATCATATCTCTCATTCCCAAAAGCCTAGATAAGGAATTAGAAATAAGAAAGAATAATGCTAAGGCAAAGGATCTTGAGATCTGGGAACAAATAGTCATTCAGCTCTTTCCTTCAATCACTCAGAAGTAAATGAATATGATCTTCAAAGATTGCAAGGATGAGTTCCGGAGAAAAGCTAGAATGAATCAGCTTATGCTTGGTGAAACTGAAAAAATAGCAAAAGAGATAGAAGAGATTCAACATTCCCATTGTAGAAGACTTAGATGATGAAACCTCTACCATGGATGACAAAGAAGAATCCACTAAGACAGTAGCAGAAGAGGCAAACAAGACTAGTGAAGAAAAAGATAAGGACTTAGATTCCTCTATTCCAGAAGAGGAAGTCCAAGGAGAAGTAAATCTAGATTCTCCAGCAATCTCTGAATCCAAAGGAGAAGAAAGAATAGAGGAGAAAGAAGAAGAAGTGAAGGGAAGAGAAGAAGGTCAAGCTGAGAAGAACACAAGTGACAGTGCAGAAGGAAAGAAAACTTTGTCTCTGGCAAGAGACATTGCAGAAACTGTCAAGGATTTCTTGACTAAAGAAATGATGGAGATTGATGAACTAGAGTTACTTCCATTTGACTTTGATTCTCTCTCCGCATTTCAAACAATGAAGATAGCATCCTTTGCCCAAGCAAAGGCTAAAGAGAAACTTCTAAAGTCTCACATGGAAGACTGTGAACTACTAGAAATTGCATCCGGTGTGCTTGAAAAGATCATGCCCTCTTTTCAGAAGGATTCTTCAGCTTCTTCATCCAGTAATCTCAAGTCTCTTGTTAGTTCTGTCAGTACTCATTTTGAATCTTTAGAGAAATCAGCTGAGGTGAAGGTCCAGAAAGAGTTTTTGGATAAGAGATTCTCCATGTTACAAGGCTTAATAACCAATGATAGGAGAAATATGGATATAGGGATAAAGAGCTTAGAAAATGCTCTTAAGGATGGAGGAGAAGTATATAAATTTTGTATATCCTGGACTAAAGCAACAAAGGATATTGAGAAGAAAGTGAAAGAACAAGAGGATAAACTATCAAGCCTCTCTCAGAATTTTGATCCTCTCACTGTATCCATAATAAACTAGGAATGTCAAACTATTGTAGTCATGAATGAGATTAAGAAGCTTGAGAAGGAGAGGAAGAACATATTAAGTAGGATGGGTGAACTTAGAGGGATGATTATCCCTAAATTAGAGGCCATGCATGAGGCCCTAACTGATGCCTAGACCATAGCCCGAACCAGTGATCCGACAGATCTTAAGAGGGTAGAAGCTTTTGCATTCCTATTGAGTGGTCACATCTCAATTTTGGACAGGATGAAGTAGAGTTGGGCAACAGAATTTGCCCAATTGAAGACATCTTTTGCAGATATACTTCAATATATGTAAGTGTATCATGTATTTATACTTATGCGGCTAAGTATAGCTAATTTTTTTGAGGATTGTTGGTGTGCGGATTCTACCCTTTTCCATTGATGTCAAAGGGGGAGTGAGGAGCAGTGAAAAATGTGGAATCTAGCCAAGGGGGAACTTTAAAAAAATGTAGATTAGAACAAACCATCAGCCAAGGGGGAGTGTAGTGTGACTCTTAGTCATTTTTCAATAAGTGTTGCCATCAATAACAAAGGGGGAGATTGTTGGCAAGAGACACTATGTAGCTTCATTGGTGTTGTCATTGATGGCAACAAAGACCACTCCACACATCTGTAGGACATGGTGTATCTTTACCGGAAGTCAGATTAAAGAATACTTTGGTCCAGTAAGCAAGAACAGAGCATGCAGCAAGGTCTGATAGCTAGGTCCGGATCTCTTAGAGGAAGTATGTTTGTAAAGTACAAACTTGGGGAAGTCAAGAGAAATACCTTGACTAATAGATTCTAGGGATTGAGCCTCCAGTGATGAAAGAGTGAAGAGACATGAGCATCTAAGTATTGGGGTCTGATTTAGCAGAGTAGGCAGAGGAAGAACTGACCAACAAAGCATCAAAATTATTCTGGATGAGATATTGATGGTGATTAAGGTTCTTAAGGTATCATCCATGATTGGCCAACATGTTAGATGACTTCTATAAGTATCTCTTTAATTGGCATCACTTGGTAAGCAAGGATTTTGCCAATAGACTAGAGTTTGGGAAAATATTCACGATTCTGGATGTCGACTAAAAAGAGGATGAAATCCTTTTTGTGGATATATATACCAGATGGATTTAGATGTGAAGTGTGTGTGTTGGGTTTTGATTTGTGTGCGAAGAAAAGCAGAAGAGTAGTAAGGCAGGTCCGGTATGTGACAGGACAACAGCACCAAAGAATAGAAAGAATGAAGTGTAGCAGATCAGTGTATTGAACCTAAACGAAACTAGACCTCAGCATATGTGGATGCTTCTTATCAGTTCAAGTATCTAGTTTCCTTATATAAACTATTGTAGGTAGTGAGCCTCTTGTCAGCAGTGTGCTCGGGCAGTGAGCCCTAATTAGCAAGTGTCATTTTGTACTATCTTATTCTTCTAAGAGAGAATACAATCTTGGGTTAATCACCCCGTGGTTTTTCCCCTAACAGGGTTTTCCACGTCCAAATCATTATGTCATGTGTATTGATGTTATTTCCATTTCATGGTTATGTTTGCTTATTTGATTTGATGATGCATTAGTTATTAAGAGAGTTCAGAAAGCTGAAATAATTAAGATAACTGATTCACCCCCCCTCTCAGTTATCAACAATATCTTCTTTGAAACAACGCTCTAATGAACATTGTATCAAAGAGGGGCAAAATGTAGACACCCAAAATTGACTAATTATCATTAGCATTCAAACATCACATTACACATCATTTTCATTTGTCTAACACACTTGAACAATATCCCTAACATATCTATTTCTTCTATTAATTAAATAAATTTATATTTATTTAATTAATTCATTAGCTATTTCCTCTAAGCTATAATTAAACAATCTTTAATTATTTAATTATCTTCACTCTATCTATTTTTAATTAAATAAATTTTATTTATTTAATTATAAATTCCTTTCATAAACCCACTTTCCAATTAATTAAATAAATTTAATTTATTTAATTAATTTATCTTATCATTTATCTCATGAGCCAACATGTGTGCCTCTTTCATTTAAAAAGATAAGTGGTACTACATCCTTTTATTACGCTGAGAGGCATTCTACACTCACAACAAAGGCTAAAAGATTCAGATTTCCAAGTAAACAAAATTCATAAAATGTGTAAATAAATAAATTTATGGAAGCCAAATGGATAGAAAAATAGAAAAACTTGGGCAATTATGGAGTGAAATCTTTATCATGTTTGAAGAATATGAAAATTCTCGCATAGTCTCTTTAAAATAACTCATGTGAGTATATCAAATATTCTAACTGCAAGTAATTTATAAATGCCAACAAATTAGAAGATATCTCTCAGCGTACTATAGATATATATTTTTAAATATAAATATACTAGTTTAATATTTTTCACATGTAGTACTTTTTTATGTACACAAGCACACATAAGCCCTATCTTCTCTCCACTTGTCATCTTCACATTCATCTATGTCTATCTTTCAATGTTAGCTATTCACATAGCCACCAAATCTCCACCGTTGATTGATTTTGGTTGAGTTCTATATAAACACCCTCTCATTCCATACTACATCTATCCAGCATTCATATAGCATCTACATTATCATCTTGAGCATATTGAGCACTTGAGCATTCATAGCATCCATTAAGCTTATCATCATTATCATCCATCCATCATGGCATCTTTTATCTTCATAATTGTTCATTGTTAAAGAAGCAATCCACATCATAAACAAGGAATCACACAATCTAGGTAATATTGTGCTTGAATTGCATTTACTTTTGATTTCATTTGGATTAGATTCTTTGATGATGGTAGGGTTAGGTTTTCATGGCTATGCTTGATATTATAAACCTAATTTTTTACCTATCACATCAAGTATTACTTCAAGTTTAGTTGAGCTTATCTTGAGCTTTTCCTTGTATTCATTTGCAACTTCTAGATCATGTCTGAGAATGACAATTTGTCTTTCAAGATCTCTTTCATTGTCTTTGCTTTCTTGTAGATCAAGTTTTAGATGACCAGCAATATTGTCCAATCTATAGCATTCATGAGTTCTTTCTTTTAGAGTTTGATTGAAATCTTCTTCAGTCTTCTTCCTTTGGTCAATTTCTTTAGTAAACCTCATTGCCCCAGATTCCATCTCAACTCTTAGAACAACTTCTTTTGATAGCTTATCACACTCCTTTGTTTTTTCTTCCAAGGCTTCATTCATGCTATTTTCTTCAAATAAATTGGATAATTGTAGAAGTAGCTCCTTATTCCTTCCCAAGGATTTCTTTAATTTATCTTTTAACATTTCAATGGTATCATCAGCATCCTTGATTTCATCTTTTAAATTATATATTTCTGCTTTGGACTGATCAAGATCTTTTAGAGCCAACTGAAGTTGTTCCTTAAGTGAACCCATTGAAAAACTTCTTCCAAGATCTTTCTTCAAGATGTTAAGCTTCTTTTAAGGAACCTTGCTCTGATACTAGTTGTTGAATTAGATTTAGACAACTAAGAGGCGGGGTGAATCAGTTGTCACACAATTTTAACTATCTCTTTCTCTTAATCTTCTTTTATAACTTATAATCAAAACATTTTAGCATTAATCAATATCACATGAGCAGAAATGAAAATAGTACACTTGACACCAAGATTTCTAACGTGGAAACCCAGTTAAGGGAAAAACCACGGTGGGGGTTAACCCACAAAAATTAATACCCTATTAAAAGTACTTTTACAAATGGGAATGCACATGCATTTGGGCTCACTGCTCAAATGGAGGCTCACTACCTATAGAAATATTACAAGAGAATGACAAAGATTTGAACTGATTAATAGCATCTACCCATGCAAGAATTTTTGTTCTGGTTAAGTACAAAAACTGATCTTACACATTTCATCTTTGCTCTGCTGTTCTTACTATTCTACCTTCATTCGCACTTTAGATTTCTTCTCTTCTCACATATGCCTTATTCGCATACACCACACACATTGAATCATCTAATTTCATTAGCTATATATATCCACAACATGATCTACAATCATTCTATCAGTTAGCTTTAACAACACTTAGAACTTTTATAAATGCTCTGCTATGTCAGCTAGATCTAAGCATGACTTAAGGTGTGGACCAAAACTTGCTCTTGAAAATCATTACTCATGTTAACCACTATTACTGATCATCACTATTTGTCCAATAAACAACTTCCATATATCCGGAATCAAGATCTTTTGCAAGGTCGCCCTGTTCTTCTTCTGTCTACTCTGACAAACTGGATCTTGGTGCTCAGAGGCTAATATCTTTTGAATCCTTCATCACTAGAGGACAAAAATCTGGAGTTAGACTATCTTGATAGTGCATATGACTCCCCTAGATCTGTATCTAATCATGACTTCCCATCGGAGAGAACTAGATCAAAATATCAAACCTTGTTACTACTCTGTTCCTAGCTGCCCAAACTTAGACAAATTATGAATTTGACTTCCGGTATTAACCAATTGTGTTATGTGGATGATTGGGATGATCTTAGTTGCCATCAATGATAACACTTATCAATGCAAAGCAGTGTCTCTTGCCAACAACATTAGACCCACAGTCCATGAAAGCATAATCCCAAACTATATGAAGGTCTTCACTAGTTCATAGAGATACACAAGAGTTTGTCATACCTTCACCTTCTTAGACTTGTTCATAGAGGACCCACATTGTTAGAACCCATGACTATCACCTTTTCATTTGGTGCCCTTGTCCAAAACATCTTCAAAACTATCTAATGTGGTGTCTCATCCCTATTGCAGGCTTACATGACAGTCAGGGATAACTATCCTACTCATGGCAGGTAGTATGTTGTGATAGTTAGAATGACTATCTTATTCAAAACTTCCTTTATATTATGATGAATGTCTCTTTGTATTTCTCTATATGTACCTCCAAATAAAACCCTAACATCTTCACAATCCTTATGGAGACCGCTATCCTCATAGACATACCTTCAAAGGGTGTGTATCTTTGCGTTTGAGATCATGTGACTGTCTTTCATAATAGAAAGTCACTATTCCTTGCATGATTTGTTTGTTGATAGTCATGCTTTGCTACTTTGATGACAGTTATTACATAACTGTTATTTCTCTGCAACCCTTGTGACCTTTTAGGTAGAGTCTCACCAACAAAACATAGGTCTACTATAGTTTGAAATGGAACTATCCTTGTTTATTAACAACAAAGCTTCCTCATCAGGAACTCTATCTCTACCCACTGTTCTCCATGATTGCCACATGACCCTTTTGTGACTGATTACAGTCATTTTATAAGAATGTTCCTACTCTTGACTATTGTGACAGCCATTTAAACATCTTGTTTCCTCATTACCTCTTGTAATGACCTTCAGTCCTAGATCTGTACTATGCATGTCATGCATGCTAAAACCTAGTAACCTTCATGCCTGCACCATCTTTTTCTCCTAGCTGCCTTTGTAAGGTTGGGGTTTGATGACTATTGACAGAGATCTTTTGTTGCTATGCTGACTAGTATATGACTGCCCCATAAGAACATGTGACTGTCCATTGTTTCCACATTTAACCCTGCACTCTACCAATGTTCCTCTGAAGTGTTCTAGGGTTTCTTTTCCCTATACGTTGTCTTCTTTAAACCTTTGTAGTTTCCTTCCACATGCACTTGGACTATATTTAGTCCTTTTTGTCATTGTAAATCATGATTGTCCCTCCACATTGTTGATTGTCACAAGCTCTACTGACTGGTATATGACACTCATGACTGCTTCATGCATAATTAAGACCACTCTTTGCATGATTGAGACCTCATTATAGACTGTGACTATTGGTTGACTATTTTACATGTCAAGAGACTACGCTCTTCTTTATATATGACTAATTACAGTCATTTTAATGATTGCTTACCTTGTTGTCATGATTTTATTCTTGACTAGGTTTTAACAACCATTCTATATAATTGTCCTCTTGCTTATTTTGGTTGCTCCACCTTTTGATTGTTTAAGACCTTGAAAGAGGTTGCACACCTTATGAAATTCATTCTAGTGACCATACTTTCACTTTCATAATAGCTTCTTTGTGTTCTGACTGACTATTCTTTAGGACTAATACCTACTATATGATTGTGACTACTTTTTCTTCACTCTATGACAGTTCCATACTTCCCTTGGTTGTCTTATGACTATTGTTCATGACTTTCCTCTTTACTTCTTAGATCTATGTGATTGCATGGGATTCTTTGTCAAGAGAATTTACACACTTTTACACAAAGCATCCATATATTTTTGAGATATTTGTATAGGCCTTGACCACTAAAGACCTTTGCTCCATCTTGAAAACAATATAGACCATTTGTATGGCCCCATGCTTTTTAATAATTGTGGACTCTTCTTTATGGTATCCTAGCTATTATAGTCTCCTTGTTGTCATGACAGTGTTCTTGACTATTGTTCCTATACCTCTCTGTATCTCATATACTTCTTATCATTCTTTGTCATCCTTGCCTCATTGCTACTCTTCTTTTGATAGTATCTGCTCCAAACATTTTATTTTGTGATTACCTCTTGAAACAAGTGGTTGTTCTCTCTTGCATGCTCAAAGTCTCCATTGATTCAATGATATTATTGTGCTCTCTATTTGGATCTTGACGTTTTTTTGCAAGGATCCCTGTCACTATCTCAGAAAACTCCTTAATCCTTTTGGGTAGAGTTAGCTGATTGTCCTTCTTGTAGAGTTAGGCTCACTTCATGGACTGGTTCTTTCTAAAGTTGTGAAGGCTTCTCAAGACTTCAAACCTTGAATCTTCTTCCCCTAGAGATCATCCTGACCCCCTCTATATCATGCACACTGTACTGTCCTCATTTGTAAGGTATAGTAACTCTTTCTCTGCTAGATATCTTCATTGCTTCTTATGAAGACCACTATGCATTTGCTTTGATAAATCTACTTGTTATAGATGCATGCACAGACCCTATGATCTTTGTTTCACTATCATCTATAGGCTCCTCTTTCATTGTTTCTCAAAACTTGATGTCTTTCCTTGAAACCTCATGATGAGAATGTTGCCACCATGGTCAATGGATAGGAATACTGCCTCCATGGATTGATCTCTTAGAAAAACAAGACAAAAAACCCTAAGAGAAGACCTAACTAGACTCAAAGTCAACCTAACCCTTAAAAACTTCAAGCTAAACACTGAACCACGATCAAAAATTTCAAAAATCTTCCCTCCATCATGGAAATGTGTGGGTCTTTGGAGGTTTTAAGGTAAATAATTACATGGAACATGAAAGCTTCCCTCTTAGACATGGGAAAATGAAAATTCTAAACTTTGACCCATGTAAAAAACACTAAGCAATGTGGAGAGTCTTCTTGGATGTGGAAAAGCCATTAAAACCCCATTTTATTTTCTGAATAACAAACAAGTATACATGTGCCACATGGAGATGTGACCTTTGAATGTGAAAAAGATGCTTGTAAAAAAAAATGTTGAAACAATTATTTAAAGCCTTTGACCTTATAAAACTCCTTAAAGCTCAAAACACCTAAAAGACATAGGAAGACACCTTATTTGCAAAAACCTTGACAAGATATGACTCTAAAAATATGATCAAAAGATGAACTCAATCTTTGAAGAGATTGGTTACCGGTTTGAGTCGAGTAGTGAAAATAGGTAACATTCTTGGTGACTTCTACTTGAGTTTTTCCTACTAAAACATAAGGTCAGTAGCCTAGCATATCCATTGGGCATAGGAGTCAAGAAAGCATATGCAACAAATTGAAAATCAGACTTGACAACTAGTTGTTAACACCTTAGCAAAACAAGCCAAACACCTAATTACCTGTGCCTCAGCACTTGGAGAAAACCCAACTAACTACATGTGCAACAACACTTATTTTCTTGAAATAAACCTATCCTAACCTACCCTAACTAGCATCAAGTCTTTCTCAAATGAAACCATTGACTGGTTCCTGAAAGTAGCCCCCTTTTCTCATGAATTTACAATGTTTCACATGTTTGTGAGCACCACAAAACAGATGGAAAAATGACAAATGTCCAACCAGCTGCTGCAATATTTCTTGGAAAAATAAAACATATTCACTTACCTCTTCATACTGATTGTGCATATTGTTGTTTTAAAATGAATAGGTAAGCTGAGTATGTTCTTCTTCAACTGTAATTTCATGCTTGGGTGCAAGCATGACTTGTGGTACTTTGGTGGCCTCCATTCTTGCTAGGTGTCTAATTGGACAAGCTCTTGAAAGGTTAAAACTTGAGGTATCCTTGCTGGTTTCTTGCTTGTGGGTTGCTTCTTCATCATCTTGCTGATCTTTGACAACCACCTCTTGTAACTTTTTTGGAAAAAATGTAGAAATTTCTGCCCTTTGTTCTTGCTGCTCATGATGATTCTCCTCTTCTATAACTACTAGTTTGGCATCTAGACTTGAACAAAAAGTGTCCAAATCATCCCAAAATAGGTCCTCATCAATCTCTTCTTTACTTTTATACGCAAGAGGGCTGATCTTGGCTTCACATTCATTTTGATAAGCAACCTCGTGTGTATCAACTTCTATATCTTGCAATAAATGACTGTGTTCATTTGTCTCTTCATAAACTAGCATCTTTTCCTACTCTTGCTTGTCTTCTATTTGCCCCAAAAATTGTGATGAGGTTGAAATTTGCACTCTCTTCATGCTCAATGAAAGAAGGAAGTTCATCATGTAAGAAAATCAAATCTTCATTCACATCACTCTTTCCTTCCTTACCACTTTGTTGTCCCAACTGATTTGTCAACATAGGCATTGGTGTATTCTCCTCCCCTTCAACAAAGAATGGGAGCTCATCAAATAAAGCAGTTAGAACTTCACATCCAACACTTTCTTCTTTCTCTTCATACTATTGTCCCACTTGATTATGCTCATTATTCCCTTGCAACAAGTCTAAATTTTCCTTTTTTGACTCATCTACAAGTGTATGGACAACAAGAGATTCTTCTTGTTCTTCTCCAAAAACCTCATTTTCTTGCTTACTAAACCAACTATCTTGGTAAACAATGGGACCATTTTTACAAAGACAAATGGTGATAGGAGAAAAGGGCTGATTTGAAGATTCGGAAAGCTTATCTTTCTTGAAACTTGGAAACTTATAATTAGGAACCTCCTCTTTCATAAGCTAAGTTGGAATGTAAAGGGCTGATTGAGCTTCCATTCTTTGAACATTAGCAAGTAATAACCTCATCTACTCTTGTTTAGCAGTAACCTCCCTTGCAAGAGACTCCTCATATTGCTCTCTTTGGTGATCCATCTCTTCTTGATAAGACAACTCTTCTTGATAAGCCAACTCTTGTTGGAAGTCATACTTTTGGTCTCCTTCGATTTCCCTCATTTGCCTTTGAAAATCCAACATGATGTCCTTGATGGTTATGTTATGAGCATTTGAAGGTTGGCTATAAGGGCAACTATGCTGGTTGGAGACAAAAGGGCTTTTTTGTCGTTGATTGAAAGGTTGCAAAGAAGATTGAGAAGGGGTGGGTGGGTGGCAAGCATGATAAGAATGTCGATAACTTGTTGTTAATGGGTCATTTGCAACAAAACCAACAACATGTTCTGTTTGGTATGGCTGATAAGAAGTGATATAAGTAAGATTTTCATGGAATGGAGGATTATAAAACCTATCTTCACTAAAAGAAGACATTATGTAGAATCAAACTAGATGAAAAATTCATGAAATGTTCTTATAATCAGAATAACAAAGATTGATTTTTGCAAAACTTGAACACATACCAGCAATTTTTGTCCTTTTTGAAACTAGTAGAATAACTTGTATGGTCACCAGGTGTGTGAATATTGCCTCCAAAGGATGATAGTGCTGGAATACACACCAAATACTAACAATTATGGGATGAAATTTGAATTAAGATAGTTCAATAGTCCCACCGAGCATGTCAAAAACTATTATCAACAAAGTATACACCCTAGTGCTAAGCTATCAACTTAGCTACCTATTAACACATGTGAACAGACCTAGGCCTATGGGTTGCCAAAAACTTGGAATGAACTTCCAGAATGAGCTAGTTCTCTTGATTTTATCACCTATTCTAACATATTTACTACTTCACTTGATGGAAACGATAGAAAGATTTGCCTAAAGTTAATCTACTCCTAAGGTGATGGACCAAAATATGTTTGTTTCAGACCCTAGACTGTTGTTTTGACACACAATCTTTCATGAAAATAAATGTTTTTTCACACAACTTTTGAGTTTTATATCCTATGCATAAGTATTTACAAGGAGGACATCTTGCTTCACCGTTTTGAAGGAAAAAGATATTTTCACAAACTAATAGCTACACATATACCTATCTCAGCTTACAACCTGCATATGAAGATAGTTTTATGTCTAAAGGTGTTTGATGTGAGACATATTTTGATGTTTTTTGACTAAAAACACAAAAAATGCATACATTATTTTCTCAACACACAAGAGAACAACACATAATGAAGGCAACTTATCATTTTATTGAAAAATAGACATGCTTACATTGATCACAAGTCTAAAACTATCTTGTATTGCTTTGAAAAATGTTACAACATGCTACCATGCCGCTGAAACTAATTACAAAGTTCTAATTTTTGTGAGTTACAGTACTTTTCCTTGTTGTTCTAAGGCAAAAACAAGAGAGAACTAAACTAAAAATCTATCCTAGGGTTCCTATATCTCATCCCAAACATAGGAGAGCATATAGGAACCAATTTTGACTAAGTTATGAAGCCTTAGAAATCTCTAACTAACTTTGCACGCCCAAGAACTTCAAGTTTGACTTGGTCTCTTCAAGGTGGGTTGATTGACCTCTTTTAGCTCCTGAAATGTTGCTTCAGCTGATGGTTGACTCCCTAGATGTTTGGTAAGTGTTGGAACTACCCCTTGAATGTCTCAATTTGTTGTCCTTGTCACCTTCCTGGCCTTAACTGCTCCATAACACCTCCTAGATGCTTGCATGTTGCCTTCTTTCTCCATAAAGGTTATCCAGTTGCTTGAAATTGCCTCTTGAATTTCTTATCTCCACCTTGCTCAATAATAGATCATGTGATTTTGTTTTTCTAATGTTATTGGAACTCTTCTATGTGTGTAAGGTATGAGAACTACCTTTTGTGGCCTCATAACTGCTTCAAACAACCTCTTAATGGATTGGAGACACCTGTCGCCTGACCCACTACCCCTATAGGGTCTCCTTGAGTGTTAAAACTGGTTGTAGATGCCATTTTACTAAGTTTTAAGGATCTTACTGTGACTGGGAAACTCATGTTTTCATGACTACCTTTTGGTTGAAACATACAATGCATATTTCCACCTCTCTGCCCTCTGTTCTAACAGTCCTTTTAGTATCAATAATTTAGTACAAGGAACTAATGGGATTTGATAAAGTTTTGGTAGACCTCATATGATACATTAGACCCACGGTCCATGAAAGCATAATCCCAAACTATATGAAGGTTTTCACTAGTTCATAGAGATACACAAGAGTTTGTCATACCTTCATCTCCTTAGACTTGATCACAAAGGACCCACATTGTTAGAACCCATGACTATCACCTTTTCATTTGGTGCCCATGTCCAAAACATCTTCAAAACTATTTGATGTGGTCTCTCATTCCTATTGAAGGCTTCCATGACAGTCAGGGTTAATTGTCCTACTCATGATAGTTAGTATGTTGTGATAGTCAAAATGAGTGTCTTCTTCAAAACTTCCTTTATATTATGATGAATGTCTCTTTGCATTTCTTGATATGTACCTCCAAATAATACCCTAACATCTTCACAGTCCTTATGGAAATCACTATCCTCATAGACATACCTTCAAAGGATGTGTATCTTTACATTTGAGATCATGTGACTATCTTTCATAATAGAAAGTCATTGTTCCTTGCATGATTTGTTTACTGACATGTTGTGTGGTTGCACAACACGCCCCATTTTGACTTGACAAAACAGGGACCCAACCTTTTTTTTAGCTTGGCTTGTGTTTTCTGCTTGATGGCGGTCTGGTAAAAGAAAGTAATGCAGATGATCCTGCATAAAGGGGACAGGGTAAGTCATCATGATGAGGTTAGTTTTTTAAAGTTAATATTTCATGTCAATGACCTCATGATAGGATAGAGCACAAAATTTCATGTAGGTTTGCCTTTTGGATCACCCTGATATTCCTTAGAAAATGAGAGCTATGGTTAGTCAAAGTCCTAGTCAAACCTAATATTCTGAGGGGAGGATCATATTTCTTAACAACAGTCATATTATAAAAGATCACCCTGATCCAAGTTTATCACCTGATAAATCATGCAGTTTGCGACATGTGGACGTCAATTTTAAGTGGTAGTGATACTTACCCGTTGAACAACATTATATATTTTACGGGGGTCATATTCTGAATATCACCCTATTGCAAAATATCACCCTAGAGTCAATTATCCTAATGACATCATCAAATCCTGAACAACAAAGAATCACCCTAATGATGACATCATCCTCCTCTTTACCTCGCGGAGGTATATTTCTGAATATCACCCCATCTAGCAAACATGACGATGACATCATGGTGCTATAACGATAAGCCAAGTCATTATCAAGATGATGTCATCCTGACATTCTGAGAAGAGGGTCACTTAAGTTTGGGGGGTCATCATATTTCCAAACATCACCCGACATTTAGAACATACCTTGATCTTAAAACATAACCAGATATTCTCAATATCACCCAATGTTTTGACATAGGTTTTCCTGCCGATGATGAAGGTCATATTTTTTAATATAACCTGATATTTAGAATATAACCTGATCTTCAGAGATCACCCCGCTCCTTTTGTCTCCATGACATTAAATTCCATAAATGCAGTAGGTGGTTCCCACCGATTATGAATGTGATACTAACACCTGGCAACATCCAGAGATTTCCATGTAGTAAATAAATGATTAAGATAAATTCAGTCAGATTTTGCCCTAAGTGACTAGATGAATAGATTTAAAGTGAATTTACAACATCGTTATACTCTTACCTTGTGAATAAATGATAAGTTGCAGAGCCAAGTTCTCAAACCCTCATAAGAGCTACCTGTTGGAGCATACAACTTGCTGAGAACAAGATGCGGGATCAACAACGGTCTTTAAATTCATTTCGTAATCATCAGCATAATTCAGGTGGATAAACGTATCAGGTAAGTAATTTGAAATGTTCTTATCGTTCTCTGCATATCCAGGTAGTATAATGTCACTGATTTGAGGTTGTATGTTCTATTTAATGAATATATATATGCATGATGCTATAAAGGTATAATGTATGTGCATGCATGATGAGATATCAAAATGTAAGACAAGTTCCTATTCATTATAGGAAATCATGGTGGACAAGAGGTTGTTTAAGTCCAAAGCTGAATTTGTCAAACTGATGTTTTCTTAGCCTGAGGGTGTGCAATTTAAATATGGAGTTATAACAGATACACACCAAGGAATTACAGATTTGGTAGCATGGTCAGCTAAAATGAGTGATGAAATGAATAACAGTACCTTGTTGGACACTGTGTTGTATCTGGAATGTGGAATGTAGCTGGTTTCCCATATTCCATGGAGGCTCTTGAGTTAATTATTGAATGTGCTAGAAATTATAATCCACACACAAGGAAGGTGGAGAAGCATGGCAGAGTATATGTAGATCTGTCTATCAAGGGCCTTGCTGCTACCTTCAATTTACCACTAGAAGAGAAAGTTGTTATCATGGATTTTAAGAAACTGGAAGTGGAATATGAGAATAACAAGAAGACTACCAAGAAGAGAATGTACCAATAGAGGGAGAGAAATAGTCCTTATCTTGTAGCTGCCAAATTGTCGGTACATCTGTATAAGTTTGACTTCGATGAGGAGTACCAAAATATGATCGCCCTACTCAGTCAAGTAACAGGCCAACCAAACGCTGGAAGCTTCAAAGACTAGATGTATGGCATCATCCTGATGTCCCTCTACATAGAGAATAGGCCATTGTAGGCCAAGATGATAAGTGATGCCCTACATGATCAACTCATGGACCTGGGAGGTCCAGAATGTTCTTTTTATATGACCTCCTACATAGTTTATTCATGTGCCTACAAGGGTACATTTGATGCATTAACAACAGAAGGAAAGATTGGTAGCAGCACCAATGATGCTCACATCTAGGATCATTATCCCCAACAGCAAAGGTGGAATTACCTCTAGGACGACAAATTAGTAAATGATGCATTTTCAATGCATCTAGTCAGAACAATGGAGGAGGACAGAACTAAAAGATTGAGCATGGAAGCTTAAGAGGTCATATACAGGCATGGAGCCTAGTTTATTCAATATGCAACATTCTCTTATATAAGAATTGAGGGTTTTGAAGGTCAACCCCTCATACTCCCAAGATACCCCACTGACGCAGTAGTGCTGATGGAGTTTATGAGGCAAGTGGCTAAAATACTGAATGCTTACAAAGCATGTAACAAGCTTCCACCAGTATTGTTTCTAGTTACAATGGGCTGGTATATGTGCCTAGATCCTGGTAATATTAATAAAGCCATAGTTGGCTTGACAATGATGTAATTATAGTCTTTCCCTTTGGCTAGGTCATATGATCCATATGGGAGGATGCAGAAGATTACAAGGAAGCCCATCAATCAAAGAAATCTTGAAGATTTCTGGGCAGATTGTGAAGATGAGGCTGAGGCCAGAAGAAGAATATATCAAAGGCTAACCCTTAACCAGATCAGGACTTTTGACTGCATCTCAATACCTGCCCAATTAAAGAAGGATGATGGTAAAATAATGGCAGATGAGTATGAGGAAAAGAAGATATATAATGATACAATATCAGCGCCAGATCTTACTATGCCAGAGGACATTTCCATAGATCCATTCATAGGTAGAATATTACAGCTAACCCAAGCATGGGTCGATGAACAAATAAACACACTGAAGAAGAAGGGTGTAGCCCTTACAGTGGATAATAAGAAGAAAAGGCAGGAAATTCCTGATGATGAGTATGATGATTTCCTGATTGAGAAGAGAAAATCTAAAGGAGAAAGAGTACCATGGTGCAGGAGCACCCGTACATGATCAGGATATAGGATAATTGTCCGCATGATGACAGGATAGTCTATTTTTAGTATGTTTGACTTCATCATGTAATAAGGTCCATTGGACCGATGCTATGTATTAGTTCAGCCTAGGAGTATGTGTAGGTGGTTAGAGATTGTGATAAGGTTATCTGAGCTGTCCTCTCTCCCAGCCGCTTGGAAGCTCCCAGCCGCTGGGAAGTGAGTTGGTAGTACTCGAAGGACTTTGCTATATATACCTTCGATCTGTTAGGGTTTAGAAGATATATTGATATTACAGATGTTATGTTAGTTGCGTTATGTATTGGTGTTGTGATTGAGTTGAGATTCAGGAGAGCAGTTTAGACATTGTGAAGCTGTATTCAGAACTTTTGAATTTCAGTTGAATAAGATCTCATCATTTGCAGTATCTGAGTTTGTCAGTTGTATCTGTTTTGATTTCTTTTCTGTTTTGCAAGTTGATGGATACTTTCAACCCTTCCACCGGTTGATCCTGCGAATCGGTGGAATGGTCCTGTATTATAGCTTAGTTTGCATTTGTGTTTCCTGTTTATGCATTGCATTGTTCAAGAGATCAGTTAGGAGCATGCTGTGAATCAGCCTAGCATCCTCATGTGCTAGGTCTAGAAAGATAAGCTGTTAAACTTTTGGTTTGAAGGTGATCCGGCCCGATCATCATATTGTCTTTGTGTAATAGAGCGGTTCTGAGTGTTTACATGCAGCGGACGGATATACAGGAGTCTACATGTGCGTTTCCAGTCGGAGCGAGCCGCATCGTCATCTGCGAATGTATCGCCATCAGGATCGGGTCATGAAACTGTTGAAGTTTGCATGTTGCAAGTGCATCAGGATGTTTTAAGTCAGATATATACTCAGTGTATATATCGCCATCAGGATCATCTCTCGGGGGTGCCCATCATCCGCGTATCGCTAGCAGATGCGGGAGTGAAAGTTCAGTTTTTTTGACTAAGTGTTGAAGAGGTCATCAGGATATTGTGTGACGTCATCATCATCAGGATATGACGTCATTGTCATCAGGATATTGAGATATCACCCTATGCAAGTTGATCCTGTTGTCGCTAAGGGTTTAGGTATCGGCGTAGGCTCTTGGTAGAAAGTTGTGTTAACATCATCAGGAGGTTTCGAGAGAACCGGATAAAACATATCATGATGTTGTTGCTTGTATCGTCGGCTAGCGGGGCATCGAAGGGAAGCTGTTGAAGTTGTCGTCATCAGGATATTTGGAGCAACCGGATATTTGATATCCTGCTGATGAAGGTGGTGTTGCATATCATGATGATGCCGATGGAGTTTGGCGCCTGATGAACAGTGCAACAGGAGGATGTTTGCGCTGGTTGAACATCATGATGATGATGATAGGCGACAGACGGAGGAGGTGAACAGTAGTCGGCAGGAGGATAATTCTGCTCATCTGAAATATGATGAGGCTGTTGGTGTTTTTAGGAAATATGATGATGATGCTGAGCCGATAGGGATTTTTATCATGCTGTTTGTATATTTGGCTCCTCCTTCCTGTTAGTTAGCTCCCGTTGCGTTTCACTCTGCATCATAGTGGTATCAGAGCAAAGGTTAGGATCTTCTGGAAAAGATAGGTAGGATGTCAGACGAAGAAGGAACATCTGAGGTTCCAGCAAGGATGACCAACGCTGAGTTGGCAGTTCTGGTGAAGAAACAGATTGCAGAAAGCAAGGCCGTGAAGGCTCAGAATCAGGAGTTGAAAGATGAGTTAGCAAAGTTGAGGAGCAGAGTAGGTTCTGGTAGAGAAGAAGATAGGGAAGAAGAAGAGATCCCTAATTGGAGCGAGGAGGTCGTTCTTGTAGACCAGAGACCACTGTTGAACGCCCTCAAGGCCATGGAGAGGAGAACCATGGATGTGAAACTAGATTTGCCAGTGTTTACAGGTAAGATGGACCTTGATTCAGTGATGGAGTGGATAGACTGTTTGAACAATTTCTTTGTGACAGAGGAGATACCAGAACAACAGAGAGTGAAGATAGCACAGTCAAAGATGAAAGAAGCTGCCTTGACATGGTGGAATTTTGTTCAAGATGATAGAGTACAGGAAGGAAAATGTAGAGTTGCCACATGGAAGAAGATGATGGCATTAGTAAAAGAAGCTTATATCCCATTGGATTACAGTATCCAACTACACAAGAGGAAGCAAAACCTGAAGCAGAAGGAGCTAGATGTCAGCTCATATACAGAAGAATTCATGAAACTTTGTATGAAGACAAAGGTGAAAGAAAGTGAAGAAGAGAAGGTAGCCAGATACCTTAATGGATTGAGGTTTAATATTCAGGAAGATCTAAGTCTGCATAATCCAGATACAGTGCAGAAAAGCTTTCAGTTGGCATTGAAAGTGGAAGAGAAGTTGAAGAGAAAACAAGAACAAAACAATAGAGGAAGAGGAAGACAACAAAGAGGTGGAAGAGGTCCTTATAGAGGCAGAGGACATGGACAGGGATATCAAGGAGAATCCAGTCATGACAATAGTAAGGGCAACAATAGTCAGAATCAGAGAGAGAATTACAGTCAGCAAGGAAACTTCAGAGGTAGAAGACCTTTTAGAGGAAGATCCCAGGGCAGAGGATCCATCAGATGCTATAACTGTAACAAAGAAGGCCATATAGCCAGCAGATGTCCAGACAAGGCTACAAGTTCAGCAGGAGAAAGGAGGACAAATCTGGTCAAAGAACCTGATAATCAAAGTAGGACAAGCTCTAATGATTTTCAGAGTGTGAATGCTCCTGATAATTATGGATATCCAGAAAGTGGAGAGTCTCTGATGATGAGAAGAACGGTAACTACCATGAAGGTACCTGACAAAGAAGCCCCTCAGAGAAAGTCTCTTTTCAGAACTATTTGCAAAGCAGGAGGTAAGGCGTGTAAAGTTTTGATTGATTTTGGTTCTACTGAAAACTTTGTGTCTGAAGAAATGGTGATAAAGCTTAAGCTTAGGAGATTGCCTCACCCATCCCCGTATAAAGTCTCATGGCTTACCCAAGGTCAGCAGACAACTGTAGAAGAGCAGGCTTGGGTAGAATTTCAGATTGGTGCATATAAGGATAGGTTGTTGTTTGATATTACCAAGATGGATGTTGCAATCTTTTGTTTGGTAGACCATGGCAGTATGATTTGAAGGCACAGCATGATGGTGTTAGAAACACCTATAAAATCACTAAAGATGGTAAGGTGATAGAGTTATTCCCATTGAAGGAGAAATAGGAGAAGTCTAAAGGAAAAGAGGTGAAGGTCATGCTGATGGAAGGCAAACAGTTCATGAAAGAAGTAGCAGCAGAAGGTGCAGTTGCATATGCCCTAATCCCATGTATGAGTGTGAAGAAAGAACAGCAGCAAGAAGTCAAGAAAGAGAAGAAGCCAAGGTTGATAGACCCAGCTGTCCAAGAGCTATTGGATAAGTACAAAGGTGTCATCTCAGAGGGAATGCCAAGATCCCTACCACCTGTCAGAGATATCAGTCATTGCATAGACTTAATTCCAGGGTCAACACTTCCAAACAAAGCAGCCTATAAGCTTACTCCAGAACAGAATGCAGAAGTAGCCAGACAGATTGAAGAATTGATGGATTCAGGTCTGATTGGGAAGAGTTTGAGTCCATGTGCAGTACCAGCTGTACTAGCACCAAAGAAGGAAGGCACTTGGAGGCTTTGCACAGATTCCAGAGCCATCAACAAGATCACAATCAGGTATAGGTTTCCAATCCCTAGAATAGAGGATTTACTTGATTGTTTGGGAAGTGCTAAGTACTTTACAAAAATAGATTTGAAGAGTGGATACCATCAGATCAGGATTAGACCAGGTGATGAGTGGAAGACAGCATTCAAAACAAATGAAGGGTTATATGAATGGAAGGTTATGCCTTTTGGTTTATCTAATGCACCTAGTACTTTCATGAGGTTGATGAATGAGGTTCTGAAAGAATTCATTGGTAAGTTTGTCATAGTATATCTAGATGACATTCTGATTTTCAGTAACACCAAAGAAGAACATCTCAGACATATAGATTTGGTTCTTAAGAGGTTACATGAAGAGCAGCTGATGATAAATTTGGACAAGTGCCTGTTCATGAAAAAGGAGATCACATATTTGGGTTTTGTCATTTCACAAGGAAAGCTACAGATGGCTAAGGAGAAGGTGAGTACCATATTGAATTGGCCAACTCCACAGACTATGAATGATGTCAGAAGTTTCCATGGGTTAGCAACCTTCTACAGAAAGTTTATAAGAGGGTTCAGTCATATTTGTGCACCCATGCTGGATACCATCAAAGGAGGACAGAAGTGCAGGTTTGCTTGGACTCAAGAAGCAGACAATTCTTTTGAAACATTGAAGAAGAAGGTGGCACAGCAGCTAGTCCTTGTACTTCCAGATTTTAACAAAATCTTTCAGGTAGAATGTGATGCCAGTCACATGGCCATTGGAGCAGTACTCAGCCAAGAGGGTAGACCAATTGCATTTTTCAGTGAGAAGCTCAATGATGCTAAGAAAAGGTATTCATCATATGATCTGGAAATGTATGCTTTAGTTCAGTCCCTCAAGAAATGGAGGCATTACCTGATGCCAAAGGAATTCATAGTATTCACAGATAACCAGGCTCTGAGTTTCATAAACAGCCAGGAAAAGCTGAACCACAGACATATGAAATGGGTAGAAACCTTACAGGCTTTCACTTTTACATTGAAGCATACGAAAGGGGTCAAGAACAAAGTTGCAGATGCTTTGAGCAGGAGAGTTCTCACAGTCAATCGGATTCAGTTAGAGAGTGTTGGCATTGACTCACTCAAGACCATGTATGAGTCTGATGAAGATTTTGGAGAGATATATCAGGTCTGTACTTCTTTTGGGGAGAAATACCATGTTGAGTTCTCTGAATTTTTGATTCAGGATGGATTGTTGTTCAAGGGTGGACAGTTGTGTATCCCAAGGTGTTCTATGAGATTAAATATCATCAAGGAGAAACATTGTGGAGCTATGGCAGGTCATTTTGGTC
Organism: Cunninghamia lanceolata; assembly: GCA_027924645.1. Taxonomy (NCBI): domain Eukaryota; kingdom Viridiplantae; phylum Streptophyta; class Pinopsida; order Cupressales; family Cupressaceae; genus Cunninghamia; species Cunninghamia lanceolata. Next base: position 25,246,874 of record BSBN01000047.1, read on the forward strand.
TAGATAAGACTCTTGATCTGGTCAGAAGGCATTACTTTTGGCCTAAGTTGCAATCAGATGTCAGAAAATTTGTAGAGACATGTGTGATTTGTCAGAAAGCTAAAGGCAGGTCAACTAATGCAGGTTTATATCAGCCCTTACCCATTCCTTCCAGACCATGGGAAAGCATCAGTATGGATTTTGTCTTGGTTTTACCAAGGACAAGGAGAGGATTTGACAGTGTTTTTGTTGTAGTGGATAGATTCAGTAAAATGGCACATTTCTTGCCATGCAAAACCACTGCTGATGCTTCCTACATTGCAGATTTATTCTTCAGGGAGATTGTCAGAATTCATGGATTGCCTTTGAGCATAGTTTCAGACAGAGATGTGAAGTTTATTGGTCACTTCTGGAGAACCCTTTGGAGGAAACTGGGAACCAATTTGTCTTTTTCCTCTGCATATCATCCTCAAACAGATGGACAGACTGAAGTAGTGAACCGTTCCTTGGGGAATTTGCTTAGGTGCTTAACAAAACAGCATGGAGAGAAGTGGGACAATATTCTGTCTCAAGCTGAGTTTTCATATAATGATACTGTCAATAGGAGCACAGGGAAATCACCTTTTCAGGTAGTTTATGGAATGCATCCCAGAGGAATTTTGGAGTTGAGAGATCTACCTACAGTAGATCCTGTTAGTACAGAAGGAGAAGCTTTTGCTGAAGCCATCAAAGAAGTTCATGATCAGGTCAAGACCCAACTCCAGCAAACCACCTTAAAGTATAAGGAATATGCTGATAAGAAGAAGAAGGATGTTCAATTTGATGTTGGAGATTTGGTTTGGGTTCACTTGAAGAAGGACAGGCTTCCTAAGGGAAAGTATACTAAGCTCATGCAAAAGAAAGTTGGACCATGTCAGATTTTGCACAAGCATGGACAGAATGCTTATGAGATCCAACTCCCACTTGATCTTGGTTTGTCTCCTATCTTCAATGTATGTGACTTAACTCCATACAAGGCTAATCCAGATGCAGATCAGGATATCCTACAGGATACAGTTGCTGAAGACATTCCCCAACATGATCCTCCACAGTTACAGAAGGTTTTGGACACCAGAGTGGTCAAACAGACCAGGAATAAAAAGTACTTGGAGTACCTCGTCTCTTGGAAGGGACAGCCGAACTCTGAAGCAGTATGGATGACTGCAGAGCAGATACAGAAACATGGTGCAGACCTTGATACTCTCATCTCAAGTGGACTTGAGATTTCTTCTTCTGGGGAGTATGGTGCAGGAGCACCCGTACATGATCAGGATATAGGATAATTGTCCGCATGATGACAGGATAGTCTATTTTTAGTATGTTTGACTTCATCATGTAATAAGGTCCATTGGACCAATGCTATGTATTAGTTCAGCCTAGGAGTATGTGTAGGCGGTTAGAGATTGTGATAAGGTTATCTGAGCTGTCCTCTCTCCCAGCCGCTTGGAAGCTCCCAGCTGCTGGGAAGTGAGTTGGTAGTACTCGAAGGACTTTGCTATATATACCTTCGATCTGTTAGGGTTTAGAAGATATATTGATATTACAGATGTTATGTTAGTTGTGTTATGTATTGGTGTTGTGATTGAGTTGAGATTCAGGAGAGCAGTTCAGACATTGTGAAGCTGTATTCAGAACTTTTGAATTTCAGTTGAATAAGATCTCATCATTTGCAGTATCTGAGTTTGTCAGCTGTATCTGTTTTGATTTCTTTTCTATTTTGCAAGTTGATGGATACTTTCAACCCTTCCACCGGTTGATCCTGCGAATCAGTGGAATGGTCCTGTATTATAGCTTAGTTTGCATTTGTGTTTCCTGTTTATGCATTGCATTGTTCAAGAGATCAGTTAGGAGCATGCTGTGAATCAGCCTAGCATCCTCATGTGCTAGGTCTAGAAAGATAAGCTATTAAACTTTTGGTTTGAAGGTGATCCGGCCCGATCATCATATTGTCTTTGTGTAATAGAGCGGTTCTGAGTGTTTACATGCAGCGGACGGATATACAGGAGTCTGCATGTGCATTTCCAGTCGGAGCGAGCCGCATCATCATCTGCGAATGTATCACCATCAGGATCGGGTCATGAAACTGTTGAAGTTTGCATGTTGCAAGTGCATCAGGATGTTTTAAGTCGGATATATACTCAGTGTATATATCGCCGTCAGGATCATCTCTCAGGGGTGCCCATCATCCGCGTATCGCTAGCAGATGCGGGAGTGAAAGTTCAGTTTTTTTGACTAAGTGTTGAAGAGGTCATCAGGATATTGTGTGACGTCATCGTCATCAGGATATGACATCATCATCATCAGGATATTGAGATATCACCCTATGCAAGTTGATCCTGTTGTCGCTAAGGGTTTAGGTATCGGCGTAGGCTCTCGGTAGAAAGTTGTGTTAACATCATCAGGAGGTTTCGAGAGAACCGGATAAAACATATCATGATGCTGTTGCTTGTATTGTCGGCTAGCGGGGCATCGAAGGGAAGCTGTTGAAGTTGTCGTCATCAGGATATTTGGAGCAACTGGATATTTGATATCCTGCTGACGAAGGTGGTGTTGCATATCATGATGATGCCGATGGAGTTTGGCGCCTGATGAACAGTGCAACAGGAGGATGTTTGCGCTGGTTGAACATCATGATGATGATGATAGGCGACAGACGGAGGAGGTGAACAGTAGTCGGCAGGAGGATAATTCTGCTCATCCAAAATATGATGAGGCTGTTGGTGTTTTTAGGAAATATGATGATGATGCTGAGCCGATAGGGATTTTTATCATGCTGTTTGTATATTTGGCTCCTCCTTCCTGTTAGTTAGCTCCCGTTGCGTTTCACTCTGCATCATACCACCTCCTAATAAAAGCAAGAGACCTCCAAGAAGTAAGAAGATTGATACTGAACCCAAAGGGGTCATAACTGAAAGAATAGAAGTGCCATCTAAAGGTGCATCAGGATTAGGACAAGCATTAGCATCATCCACACTACCTCCCTTGGATAAACAAAAGGCTAAAAGAATCCAGAGGCCAGCTGCACAACATACTGACACATATGAGGAGGGTCAGGTATCTCAACAAAAGAATATAGAGGAGGATATGCCTCTAGATGAGGAGCCTGAAGAAGAAGAAGACACTACACCCCTCACCAGAAAGAGAAAAGCACCTCAAGTGATGGTATCCACACCTAAGAAACAAAGAACTTCAATGAGAGGTGAAGTAAAACAAGGCCCCATACTTCTAAGAAGGGCAAGTAGTGAAGTATTTAGAAAAGAGCTGCAACATAATATGCCCCTTCCTACCATAGTCAAGTTTAAGACTGAGAAGGCTGAGGAACAAAAGAAAGAAAGAAACCTCAAGAGCAGTACAAAGCGGTCCTGTCTCACTGGAGGAGACCGTGGACCTATCTGATGATGAGGTAGTAAAAGATGTCACCTCTCAGAAAATGGAAACACTTGCTGCTAACACCCATATAACTCCTCATGGAACCCCAGTAGTACAAGTGGTGTTAGAAGAGTTAAAGTAAAGCAAGAGAAAGAAAAGAGCCTAGAAAAGATTGCACAACAAATAGGGCTGGATGCATTAGTTGATCAAGTGACAAGTCCTACAATAATAGACTTAACATATGAAGAGGATGTAAATCCTAAAGATATAGCAAGTACACCTGAAAGAACAAAAAATGTTGAAGAAGTTAAACTGATGGAAGTGGAGGATAAAGCTCCAGTTATGGGTCAGCAACAACAAGAAATATCAACTGAACCCAAAATAGTCGAAGTCCAGCCAAAGGACAAAGAGACCTCAAGAGATAAAGAAACATCAGGTCATGATGACCTAAAAGCTCAGGAGGTAGATACATCAAGTGTAGAGCAAGATGTGATGCAAGATCAAGTGGAGGCACCTAAGTCAGATAAAATAATATCCATGAATACCAATGTACCTCAGGATGAGGATAACATTAAAGTGGATAAGATACCCTGGGAGGAAGTAAAAGATCAGGATCATGATAAACATGCAGATGATTAGCAAGATCACCCTTTGGAAGAAATGATTCCTCAACAAGAGGAAGCACCACAGGATCACCCTCATGAGGAGCATCATGAGGAGGAAATAAGAAAGTCACCTTCACCACAACATATGATAATAGATACTAGAGATAAATGTGTACATGATGATGATGGTGGACATCTAGGATCCAGTGACCAAGTTCCTCCCTGGTTGGAAAAGGAGATAAGTATAGAACCTGGTTTTGAAATTCAAGAATTTGATATATCTACATTATTTTCAAAAACATTAATAAAGCCTAAGAGGAAGGCAAGATTAACTTCTACCATTAGAAGAGATCCTGATATAGGCAGGAGAACTGTCCAAATAGCACTCCCCACAATCAAGAAAGAAAGAGGCAAGATCACTCTGGAAGAATTCCAAATTGCCACAGTAGATCTAGGATTTGCCAATGAAGACCAAGAAGGTCAAGAGGGGAAAGATATTATTGATTCTTTGACCTACAAGATAAAGAGAGAAAAGGAGAAAAATAACCAACATAAAGAGCATATTGCTCAGCTACATGCCTATATAAAGGGGTTAATTAACCCTGATGATACATCAAGTGATCGAGCAGTCCCATTGACTGCAATTTCTCAGGAGGAGATCATCAACTTGAACCTTATGAGACATGAATCAGTAATAATGTTGAAATGGATGACATCTACGCTCGATGGAGCTGAGGAAGTGGTAAAAGCCTCTTTGAAGAGGTGGAATTCTTAAGGTACCTCCAGGAGGAAGGTGGATAAGCTACAGATGGATACTGGGAAGAGGTCATTTCAAATGGAGAAAGCATTGAGCGCTTTAGATGAAATAAAGAGAATTGATCCTCTGATTCTTATAAATAATCAATTACTAAACAATAACACAACCATATTGATTGATATCTGGAATAAAGACATCAGGTTTGAGTGTGATGTGCTAAAGAGATGCAACAGTAAACTGAGAAACATCAGCATGAAGCTACATGATATGATGTCTTATGAAGTAGAGATCCTAGAGACCTTAGAAGGGAAAATAGAAGGGAAGATTGAAAATCAGGATGAAGAGTTTGCAATTAAAGCTCTACATAGTAATTTCCAGTAGGTAGCTAATGACCCTTTAAACCACCTGATAGAAGAAGTAATGGATAAAGTAATGAGAATAAAGGTAAGAGTGGAGAGTTATAATGAAACATTGAGCAACAGGAGGAATAAATTAGAGTCCTTCCAAAGCAAATATCAAATGCATAAGCATGCCATCACCAAAGCAAGAACTCAAGATGGTGGAGAAGTAGAAAAGATTGTGCAAGCATATGAAAATATCAAGATATCCATGCAGATCCATATACAAAAAGATAGTCATCAGGAGGATATTGAAACTGATGAAAGTGATGATCATGACAATGGAGATGATGATAAAGAACCTGATGAAGATGCACCATAAAAGGAATACATGCATCGGGTACTTAGGAAAATATGAGTTACCTAGATGGTTGCCAGCTGGCAACCTATGCCACGATGAAGGAGTTGACTTGGTCAATGAAGTATGAACCGTAGATCTTAATAGATAAATCTTGATCATAGATCAATTGTAACCACTCCCTCACCTTGTTCTATAAAAGGTGTAGGGATGCCTTTTTTGAATCATTCGAAACTTAATTAGAATCTGTTTGCTGAAATATTCAAGGCTTATTTCAAAGTTATTGTATACATATATGTTCTTGCATACTTAATGAATGAGAAAACTATTTTGATTACAATACATCATAAATCTTGAGTAATCAGTGTATGAATTCTTGATACATGTTTTGATTTGTTGCATCCCTTGGAGTGGATATCAGCTTGTGTGTGTTGTTTTCATGCCTTTCCTTTGAAGTTAGCATCAACTGTATCTAGTTGTGGAATGTCCTGGTGAACATATGGTTTGATTTCTTCTCTTCATGACTATATTTGATGTGTATGTGGCTCAATAACTGACGGTTCAACATTAGTTTGAAGTATTCTTTTCAATTTCTTTCAATTTCATCATCATAATTGCAAATAATTGACAATCTTAAGCACATAATACAAATATGCAGACATCCCATAGATAACTGAACATATTTAGCATATTTGAGGTCAAAGTATGTCAAAATGATAGATATCATGCAAAGATTTAAAGATAGACACACTATTTGAAGCATATCTTGTGTAGAATAACTATTTGTGCAGCATCATTACAGGAAACACTATCTTACAGATGAGACTCACGTAAGGCCCCAAAATGGAAACAGCAACACACATCAACCTCTGAGTAATGTCAGAAGATTAAGACCTAATCACCAGAGACTTGAGATCATGAATTCTCTGAATTCATCGTATCTTTCAAGATGAATAAAGGTTAATGTGTACTTTTATTCTATGTTTGTTTATGACTAACATCATGATCAACATAAATTGGCGCTAGAAGGAGGGCGATCCAATTAGAGATCAGAAACTCATCATTAGTAAGTTTATTCAAGTTGATGATGCAGAAAATGAGGTAATACTAAGAAGCCTTTGAATATCTAGTCAGTAAGTGAAGATATATAGTTTTAGACTTGCACATGCTAATCCTTTGCAAAGTTTTCATAATTAATCGAAAATATTGCAATCTTTAGAGTAGATCCTCATGTATTTGCAAAGATCAGTCTTATTTCAGGTAAATTTGTCTAATCTTTGAGGTATCTTGCTTTAGAAACTGATATCAACCTGCAAGTGTTACCAAACCTAAAAATCACCTCATATTTGCAGTATAGCTACAAATATTCAAGAAATACTTGGTCAATTTCTAATCCTGACCATAAATAGAGCCTTTGCTCATGAATTCTAAATGATCTTTACAATAATCCAGCCAATTTTCTTCAAAATCAAGAAATCCTAGCTCACAAGATAAATACTAGGTCTAGATCTAGTGGAATCTTTGATGAATTACTTGTTAGAGTACTCAGACCTAGAACTGTAGACATCCATCACATTCCAGGTTCTAGTGCATCAGGAGCTTCACCAGAGCCTCCTCCTGTAACTCCTATTGGTTTACAAATACCTTCTGGACTATCTGTGACACCTCCTATCCAGCCTCAACCTCAGGCTCAACCTCAGGTTCAACCTCAACCTTTCATACCTCAGGGTCAGCCTCCTCCGGTTGCAACATCTTTCTTTGCAGCAGTCACCTTTGACCTTTACTGCATATCATGCTTTACCAAAGAATCTAGATAAACTTTGTCCAAAATATCATCCTTATCAAGATGCTGAAGATCATATCCGAACTTTCAAAGAAGCCTGTTGTAGGGCAAGAATAGAACATTAGGACGTTGTATGCAAATTATTTCCTTTTTCTTTAGGGGAAGAAGCTTATAATTGGTATATTAGTCTCAGTTGAAGTTCTATCAGATCATGAGATGTCCTAGAAAAGGCTTTCACTGATAGGTTCAAAGTACCAATAGATCCTTCAGTGAACTATCACCTATTTGCTACAATCAAAAGATTTGAAGGTGAACCTATTGCCAACTTCAACGCTAGGTTCCAGAAAATGCTATCCAAGTTAGTTACCCCATATGTTGTAGCAGATGCTACTACCAGGAATATCTATTATTGAGCTTTAGATCCATTGACTTCCATGTTCATCAGGAGAGCACATCCTGAAATCACAACTTTGACAGGAGCTTTTCAAGAAGCTATCAAAGTCAATCAGCAACTGGTACTTGCTCCAACACCAAACATAGTTTTTCCTACACTGCCTGGATATCCTACATATCCTTCACAATATCCTAATGGAGCTATGGTACATCTAGCAGTCATGCCAACACCATTACAGATATCTCCACTAAGTATCATGCCACCTCCTAATGGGAATGGCCAGATGCCACAGTATCCTACACAAGCACTGACACCTCAGGGTGTGGATCAGAATAATAACACTAGATCTTCTTTCTTCAAGCCTGAAACTAAAAATATAGTGGCTAAAGCTTAGGAAGAGAAAGAAGAAATCAAAGAAATCTCTGCTCAGCTAAGAAAACTAACTACAGAGGTCACTCATCTAAGAAATCAAAACTTCTATTCTTAATCTAATAAGAGTAGAAATTATGCCAATGACAAACCTAGTTATCCTGATAGGGGGTACAATAACAATAATTTCAACAATAATGGTGGAAATAATAATAATCCTCAAAGATAGCCTAGAGTATGGAACTCTAGACCAAATAATGGCTCATTACCATCACCTTTAGATAATCAGCCACCTACTGAAGTCAAACAGACTACTAGAGTCAATCTTGCTAAGGCAGCCCTCACCAATTGGTGTAGAATACACAATACAAATGCTCATGCAGAATTGGACTGTCCACAATTTAGAATTACTGCTAGCATTTTCTAGATAGAAGTGTCTAATACTTCTAGAAATCCACCTCAGGTGGAGGGAAATGAAATTGTCCCTTGTGGATATGACTCAGCATTTGTATTAGAAAGTTATACTAATCAATCTCATCAATAGACTGTGTCATCTCACCAGAATTACAACCTGGCATGTGAGGAATCTACCATGGATTTTGAGTCAAGTTATGTTTTCCCCTTTGAAGATGAGAATGAGCCATCCACTGAGCCTGAAGAGGTGCATGCTTACCAGCAGCAATATCAGGGTAAGCACAATTATAATCTAAGAAGTAATTCCAACAGACCTACTAGTCCATTAACCAGTTCCTTGCCCCCAAATAATTTTAACACACCTCCTGATCCCAAGGTAAGTAACAATCTAGGATTTCCAAAGGTAAATGCATAGTATCTGTCACCACAGAACATAGCATCAAAAGCTGTTGGCCTACCTCATGAATCTGACAAATTAGTCACATATCTGGCAGATGAGATGAAGAAAGTAAAGATTGGCCTATCTCTATTAGAGTTGTTGAAAACTCCTGCAATTAAGGTGTTTATGAAATCACTAGATGATCCTGCTCCTAGAGAGGATAGTCATCCCCAAGGTCAGCCTAGTAATAGGGATCATGCTGCTAAAGATAATATTGTCAAACATAAAGTGCTAGCTACTGTCCAAGCTGCAGAAACCGCCCACATGACCTTGTACAGAGACAAAAGTGAGTCACCACCTTTCCTCCTTACCATAAGGATGTTTAGTAAGAATTTACACAACTATTTGGTAGATTAAGGTGCATCTACAAATGTCATGCCCCTGTCTATATGTAATTCTTTAGGACTGCATCCTACTAAATCCTTAAAGAAGGTGACACAGCTAGATAAAATAGAAGTAAGTGTAGTAGGAGAGTTAACTCATATTCACATGCAACTAGCATCTGATCCCAGGATCCAATATTACATAGATATCCAGGTAGTAGATATACCTGATACATATGGGATGTTGCTCAGCAGAGACTGGTCTAAAACTCTTAATGGATATATGTCTACTGACTTCAGTCACATGTGGTTACCTTGGAAAGGGATACCTAATCAAATAAGAATAGATGCCGAGCCTAGAATGAAGCACATGATCACCAAATATAACAAAACAAACGAGATCATGTATGTGAATGTAGAGCCTAGAGTTTATGTCATTAGATCACAGACTGTTAAGATAGAAAAGATCTTGATGTTTGACTTTTATCATCATGATGATGATCATCAGAAGGATATAATGACTGTAGAACCTAACAGTAGTTTTGAGAATGAGAATGAGATAGATCACTTTAGAAATTTTGAGATGCACCTATCCAAGTAGGTAAAATGTTGTCAATTGTTAAATATACCTGTTCATGATGTTTTGATTGATGGTTGGTGCAGATTACATGATGAGGCACATTCAGAGAAGACTTGTGAAACATGCTTAGATATGATAAAGCTAGAGCAAACATGCAGTGAGGCATCATCATCATCCGAGGTAAGTTCTGCATATAGTGATGATGATGATACTGATTTCTGTTTGTCTTCTGTAGGAACCATGAGAGAAGTAATAAATCATGATGAGGATCATATTCTGAGAATAGAAGAAATTCTGGTATATGACCAGATAAATGTTAGAAGAAAGAGAAAATCACCCTAGGGAGTGATTGTTTGATGGAGTCAGATTATGAACTGTCTGATGAAGATGGAGGTAGTAACCTAACCAAATTTGAGGAGTTTTTATCAAGAGAAATTAAAAAAATGATAAAACAAGGGAAACTTCCACAAGATGCCCTAATTGAGAAATGGTGCAGATTGCATGAGGCACCTCATTCAGAAACCACCTACTCACTATGTTTACATATTTTAAAGAGACATATAGCACCCAATCCAAAAGATCATCCTCCTGATGATGTAACAAAAGAAGAAGAATCAGCTTCACAGAAGAAAGGAAAGATGAAGTCGAAGAATGTTGAAATACCTAAATTAAAATGGATATCAGGTGGAGCAGCTGCTAGAGCTACAAAGAAGAAGGAAGGCTTAGCTAAGCCTCCTGCTGAGGATAAATCTTGGATCCTTAGATTTGATGGATCCAAGTCCAAACAAGGAGCTAGAGTAGGGATTGATCTCATTGATCCATCAGGAAAGTCCTACTTAGTTGCTTACAGATTACAGTTCCCCTGCACTAACAATGTGACAGAGTACGAAGCTCTGATTCATGGGATACTGTTTGCTGTCAAGAAGAAGGTAAAAATTCTGCACATCTTTGGAGACTTAGAATTAGTTGTCAGATAGGTAAGAGGAATTTACTCTTGCAACTATAAGAAATTGTCAAATTATAGACACAGATTGTGGGATTTGATTGAAGACTTTGATGCATTTAATATCACCCACGTACCTAGAGAATAGAACCATAGGGCAGATGCCTTAGCATAGGCCACCAGTACCTTAGAGCCCTTGTCCATATCAGGCCTAAAGAGATTTTTAGTAGAGCTAGTATTAGTACCTTCAGTACCTGATAATGTTACTAATCTCCAAGTTTTTGATGATGATCAGCATATCCTAGATTTCATCTCTAACAGAGCTATATTTGATGCTCAGATCATAGATGAGAACAATGTGGAAGAGCATGTATGGGAAGAGGAAGAAATATTAGAGTTGCCTAGCAACAAGATTCCCAAAGGAATGATTGAGTTAGAAAGAGCATTTGACCTGGATAACATGTTAAAACAGAAGGATCTTCCATAAGCTGATGGAGGATAGTATTCACAAGTGAATATTGGACAAAATGATGACAAGAGAAATGTCTTGGTTGGCAAGGTTTGCACACCAGAAGAGTTAGAAGGAATAACTCAGGCCCTTAAAGATTACATACATGTTATTGCATTGACTTATGATGAGTTGAAGACATAAGACACATCAGTCATAACTCACACTATACCTCTCAAGCTAGATGCTAAACCTTTCAGATAGAAGCAAAGGCCTGTCAATGCTTTGCTTGAACCAATAATTTTTTAAGAAGTTAAGAAACTGTTGAATGCCAGGATCATATTTCCTATGAGGCACTCCACTTGGGTAGCTAATCTAGTGCCAGTGAGAAAAAAGAATGGAGACATCAGGCTGTGTGTAGACTTCAGGAACCTGAACAGAGCATTAGAGAAAGACAATTATCCTTTGCCTTCCTTAGAGGAAGTCCTGCAGATTGCTAATGGTGCCAAAATGATGTCCTTTCTGGATGGCTTCTCAGGCTACAATCAGGTCATGGTTGACAAGATTGACAGACTAAAAACTGCTTTCACCACAAAGTGGGGGATATTTGCTTATAGACGTATTCCATTTGGGCTGATAAATGCTAGAGCAACATTCCAGCGAGCAATGGACATAGCCTTCAGAGGCTTAATAGGAAAATGCAGTCATATACATGGATGACTTAACAGTATTCTCTAAAGATAGAGGAAATCATGTAGATTTCAGAAATGTGCTGAAAAAATGTGAACAGTATGGAATATCCCTGAACCCTAAGAAATGTATATTTGGGGTAACAATAGAAAAGTTGCTAGGCCACCTGATAACTGAAAATGGGATTATCATTGATCCTAACAGGGTGGAGTCTATTATGAAATTACGACTTCCAGGAAGCAAGAAAGAGCTCAAATCTTACTTTGGTAAGATAAATTTTGTCAGGAAATTCATCACCAGCTTTACAGAGATAGTCAGACCTTTAAATGTTATGCTGAAGAAGGATGCCAAGATTGAGTGGACATCAGAAGCAAAAGTAGCTTTTGAAGACATAAATAAAGGTATTTCTGATGCTCCCATCCCATCAATCCAGACTACACCAAAGACTTCTATATTTATTCATTTGCTTCAGAACATACCTTTGCAGTAGTGTTAACTCAGAGAAATGAAGACAAAGAAGAAAAACCAATTGCCTTCATGAGCTATCCTTTCAAAGATACTGAATTGAGATATGTAGATGTTGAAAGGTAAGCACTTGCTTTGGTCAGAGCAGTAAAGAAATTCAGGCATTATATCTTAAGAAGCAAGGTGATTCCTGTGGTACTTGATGCAGCAGTGAAGATGTTGTTAATGCAAAGTGAGCTTAGTGAAAAAAGGGCTAAGTGGATCATAGTCCTACAGGAATATGACATGGAAATTACACCCATGAAACTGGTAAGGGGACAAGCTTTAAGCCAGATGATATCAGAAATTGATCCAAACATAGTGAGTCAGCAGTATGTTATCAATGCTAAGGACAATGAAGAGTGGTATTTAGATATCAGACATATCCTGATTACTGGAAGATGTCCTCCAAGATTGCAAGCTTCACAGAGAAGAGCCTTGAAGATAAAATCCCAAAAGTATATGATGAAAGGAGGAGTTCTCTTCCAGAGGAATTATGAAGGAATATACTTGAGATGCTTAGAAAAGCCAGAAGCAAGCAAAGTTTTACCAGAACTACATGACAAGTTTGGAACAACACATGGCTCATCCTTGGCTACAACACATGCTATCCTCAGAGCAAGATATTATTGGCCTACAATTTTCAAGGATACTACTAAGCACATTAAATGTTGTCATGTATGTTAGGTTGCTGCCAACAGAGAGAGATATGCTGCACAACCTTTGCAACCAGTGATGGAAGCACACCCATTTGCACAATGGGGCATGGATTTCATAGGACCTATTAATCCTCCATCATCCTCAGGCCATAGGTATGTTTTAACAATTACTGATTATTGTACCAGGTGGATTGAAGCTGTCAGCAGCAAGACCTATATTGCTGAAGATGTCATCAAATTTTTGGAGAGTAACATAATCACCAGGTATGGGTTCCCTATGCTCTGGTAAGTGATAACAGCTCTGCTTTTACTTGAACCAAATTGTCAAGTTGGGCCTTTGACTATGGGATCATACTGAAGTTCTCATCCAATTATTATCCCCAAGGGAATGGATTGGTAGAATCCACCAATAAAAATTTGTTGAATATCATAAAGAAGTTAGTAGACAAGAACCCTAGGGAGTGGAACACACTTCTAAAATATGCCTTATGGGTAGATAGAACCAGAAACAAGGCTGCATTAGGAAACTCACCTTATCATTTAGTGTATGGGGTGGATCCCATCCTCCCTGTTAACCTGAAGATTCTTACCTTGCAGTTTGTCCAAGAATACCTAGGCATAGACAATAACCAACAAGTCAGGTTGCTTCATCTGATGCACCTGGAAGAGAAAAGAAGTCAGGCAATTGATCAATTTGCCAAAGATCAGGCTGTTGTCAAATGTCAGTTTGACAAAAGAGCCAAAGTTAAAGCCTTTAGGATATCTAATTAGTCCTGATGTGGGATAAAGCCTATGAGAGGAAAGGAGACCATGGTAAGTTTGATAAATTATGGATAGGTCCCTTCCAAATTTATGAGATATTAGGAGACAACACTTTCAAGCTTAACAACTTGACAGGTGAGGATGTTCCATTACCAGTTAATGGACAGTTCCTCAAACATTATTTCCAAGCCTAAGTGGCTTCATATCAGTCATGTGTATCATAGTCTATATTTGTATAGTTGTTTGTATAGTGTTGCTTTGTTTGTTTTGTTTTGTTTGCTGGTTGAGTCCTATTTTGGTTAGTCAAGTGAGGCAGCTCATCACCCCAGAAAATAACTAAATTGTTAGGATTCAAGTGATGAGGACACATTCATATATAGGTTATGACTCACTTTGAGAAAGGACTCAAGATTAGGTCTGTGATATCTTTTCATCAGGGTGCCTTTTTTAACCAAAGTGATTTCTTCACAATGACTCACCTAATAGCCTTGGGTTTGTTGAACACACAAGTATAGATGTTAAGTGAAAATTCTAAAGGGACTCCCTTGGTACCAATACAATCTCCAACCTAAAACAACAAGTGACCATACCTTGCATGCTAAGCTTACATGATGACATCAGATATATGAAGTATAAATGTTGAGAAATCCAAAAATATAATAAAATTAGGCCATCTAAGTAACTCTACCGGGGCTATAGACATCTGCTGGCAGTGGGGCTCTACTTAGGGAGATTGTATAGATAACCTTGCCGGGGCTATGGATGCCTGCTGGCAACAAGGCTCTATCCTGGTTGGCTATGAGGGATGATCTCCAACTATGTAGCTTAACATCAATTACTCATGTTTTCAACTTGCTTTCAAGATGAGGATAATTAATCATTTGCACACTACTGATCCTTTGTTAGCATTGTTACCATGAAGACATTTTATCATTCAAAAAGATTATGATACTTATGCTTAAAGAGAGTTAAAATAATATATATGAATGTGATCACACCACTTGAATCATTGGAATTTTGGTATTTTCTTTGGTGGCAATTTGTTGTGTGGTTGCACAACACGCCCCATTTTGACTTGACAAAACAGGGACCCAACCTTTTTTTTTGGCTTGGTTTCTGCTTGTTGGCGGTCTAGTAAAAGAAAGTAATGCAAATGATCCTGCATAAAGGGGATTGGGTAAGTCATCATTATGAGGTTAGCTTTTCAAAGTTAATATTTCATGTCAATAACCTCATGATAGGATAGAGCACAAAATTTTATGCAGGTTTGTCTTTTGGATCACCCTAATATTCCTTAAAAAATGAGAGTTATGGTGAGTCAAAGTCCTGGTCAAACCTAATATTCTAAGGGGAGGATCATATTTCTTAACAACAGTCATATTATAAAAGATCACCCTGATCCAAGTTTATCACCTGATAAATCATGCAGTTCATGACATGCGGACGTCAATTTTAAGTGGTAGTGATACTTACCCGTCGAGGAATGTCATATATTTTGTGGGGGTCATATTCTGAATATCACCCGATATTCAGAATATCACCCTACCTTTCGAATATCACCTTGTCGCAAATATCACCCTAGAGTCAATTATCCTAATGATGTCATCAAATCTCGAACAACAAAGAATCACCTTAATGATGACATCATCCTCCTCTATACCTTGCGGAGGTATATTTCTGAATATCACCCCATCTAACAAACATGACAATGACATCATGGTGCTATAGCGATAAGCCAAGTCATTATCAAGATGACGTCATCTTGACATTTCGAGAAGCAGGTCACTTAAGTTTGAGGGGTCATCATATTTCCAAACATCACCTAACATTTAGAACATACCTTGATCTTAAAACATAACCAGATATTCTTAATATCACCCGATGTTTTGACATAGGTTTTCCTGCCAATGATGAAGGTCATATTATACCAAGAGGGTCATATTTTTTAATATTACCTGATATTCAGAATATAACACGATCTTCAAAGATCACCCCACTCCTTTTGTCACCATGACATTAAATGCCATAAATGCAGTAGGTGGTTCCCGCCAATTATGAATGTGATACTAACACCTGGCAACATCCAGAGATTTATGTATAGTAAATCAATGATTAAGATCAATTTAGTCATATTTTGCCCAAAGTGACTAGATGAATAGATTTAAAGTGAATTTACAACGTCATTATACTCTTACCTTGCGAAGAAATGATAAGTTGCAAAGCCGAGTTCTCAAACCCTCATAAGAGCTACTTGTTGGAGCATACAGCTTGCCGAGAACAAGACGCAGGATCAACAACAATATTTAAATTCATTCCGTAATCATCAGCATAATTCAGGAGGATAAACATATCAGGTAAGTAATTTGAAACCTTCCTCTTCTCGTTCTTTGCATATCCAGGTAGTATAATGTCACTAATTTGAGGTTGTATGTTCTATTTAATGAATATATATATGCATGCATGATGAGATATCAAATTGTAAGACAAGTTCCTATTCATTATAGGAAATCATGGCGGACAAGAGGTTGTTTAAGTTTGAAGCTAAATTCGTTAAACTAATGTTTGCTCAGCCTGAGGGTGTGCAATTTAAATATGGAGTTATAGGAGATACACACCAAGGAAGTACAGATTTGGCAGCATGGTGAGCTAAAATGAGTGATGAAAAGAATAACAGTACCTTGCTGGATGCCGTGTTTGTATCTGGAATGTGGAATGCAGCTAGTTTCCCATATTCCATGGAGGCTCTTGAGTTAATTATTGAATGTGCTAGAAATTATAATCCACACACAAGGAAGGTGGAGAAGCACAACAGAGTATATGCAGATCTGTCTATCAAGGGCCTTGCTACTACCTTCAATCTGCCACTGGGAAAGAAAGTTGTTAGCATGGATTTGAACAAACTAGAAGTGAAATATGAGAATAACAAGAAGACTGCTAGGAAGAGAATGTACCAATGGAGGGCGAGAAATAGTCCTTATCCTGCAACTGCCAAATTGCCGGTACATCTGTATACATTTTACTTTGATGAGGAGTACCAATATATGATTGCCCTACTCAGTCGAGTAACGAGCCAACCAAACGCTGGATGCTTTAAAGACTGGATGTATGGCATCATCCTGATGTCCCTCTACACAGAGAAAAGGCCATTGTGGGCCAAGATGATAAGTGATGCCCTACATGATCAACTCATGAACCTGGGAGGTTCAGAATGTTCTTTTTATATGACCTCCTACATAGTTTATTCATGTGCCTACAAGGGTACATTTGATGCATTGACAACAGAAGGAAAGATTGGTGGCAACACCAATGATGCTCACATCTAGGATCATTATCCCCAACTACAAAGGTAGAATTACCTCCAGGACTACAAATTAGTAAATGATGCATTTTCAATGCATCTAGTCAGAACAATGGAGGAGGATAGAACTAAAAGATTGAGCATGGAAGCTCAAGAGGTCACATACAGGCATGGAGCCTGGTTTATTCAATATGCAACATTCTCTTATATAAGAATTGAGGGTTTTGAAGGTCAACCACTCATTCTCCCAAGATACCCCATTGATGCAGTAGTACTGATGGAGTTTATGAGGCAAGTGGCTACAATACTGAATGCTTACAAAGCAAGTAACAAGCTTCCACCAGTATCGTTTCCAGTTACAATGGGCCGGTATATGTACCCAGATTCTAGTAATATTAATAAAGCCATAGCTAGCTTGACAATGATGCAATTACAGTCTTTCCCTTTGGCTAGGTCATATGATCCATATGGGAGGATGTGGAAGATTATAGGGAAGCCCATCCATCAGAGAAATCTTGAAGATTTTTTGGGCAGATTGTGAAGATGAGGCTAAGGCCAGAAGAAGAAGATATCAAAGGCTAACCCTTAACCAGATCAGAACTTTTGACTGCATCTCAATACCTGCCCAATTAAAGAAGGATGATGGTAAAATAATGGCAGATGAGTATGAGGAAAAGAAGATACACAATGATACAATATCAGCGCCAGATCTTACTATGTCAGAGGACATTTCCTTAGATCCATTCATAGGTAGAATATTACAGCTGACCCAAGCATGGGTCAATAAACAAATAAACACACTGAAGAAAAAGGGTGTAGCCCTTACAGTGGATAATAAGAAGAAAAGGTAGGAAAATCTTGATGATGAGTATGATGATTTCCTAATTGAGAAAAGAAAATCTAAAGGAGAAAGAGTACCACCTCCTGATAAAAATAAGAGACCTCCAAGAAGTAAGAAGATTGATACTGAACCCAAAGGGGTCATAATTGAAAGAATAGAAGTGCCAGCTCAAGGTGTGTCATGATCAGGACAAGCATCAGCATCATCTGCACTGACTCCCTTGGATAAACAAAAGGCTAAAAGAATCCAAAGGCTAGCTGCACAACATACTGACACATATGAGGAGGGTCAGGCATCTCAACAAAAGAATATAGAGGAGGATATCCCTCTAGATGAGGAGCTTGAATAAGAAGAAGACACTACACCCCTCACCAAAAAGAGAAAAGCACCTCAGGTGATGGTATCCACACCTAAGAAATAGAGAACTTCAATGAGAGGTGAAGTAAAATAAGACCCCGTAATGCTAAGAAGGGCAGGTAGTGAAGTATTCAGAAAAGAGCTACATCGTAATATGCCCCTTCCTACCATAGTCAAGTTCAAGACTGAGAAGGCTGAGGAACAAAAGAAAGAAACCTCAAGAGTAGTACAAAGCGGTCCTATCTCACTGGGGGAGACTATGGACCTATCTGATGATGAGGTTATAAAAGATGTCACCTCTCATAAAATGGAAACCCTTGCTGCTAACACCTGCATAACTCCTCATGGAACCCTAGCAGTACAAGCGGTGTTAGAAGAGTTAAAGCACGTGGAGCAAGAGAAAGAAAAGAGCACATAAAAGATTGCACAACAAATAGGGCTGGATGCATTAGTTGATCAGGTGACAAGTCCTGCAACAATAAAATTAACATATGAAGAGGATGTAAATCCTAAAGCTATAGCAAGTACACCTAAAAGAACAAAAAATGTTGAAGAAGTTAAATAGATGGAAGTGGAGGATAAAGCTCCAGCTATGGGTTAGCAACAACAAGAAATATCAACTAAACCCAAAATAGTCGAAGTCCGCCAAAGGACAGAGAGACCTCAGGAGATAAAGAAACATCAGGTCATGATGACCTTAAAACTTAGGAGGTAGATACATCAGGTGCAGAGCAAGATGCGATGCAAGATCAAGTGGAGGCACCTAAGTCAGATAAAATAATATCCATGGATACCGATGTACCTCAGGATGAGGAAAACATTAAAGTGGATGAGATACCCTGGGAGGAAGTAAAAGATTAGGATCATGATAAACATGTAGATGATCAGCAGGATCACCCTCCGAAAGAAAAGATTCCTCAACAAGAGGAAGCACCACAGGATCACCCTCATGAGGAGCATCATGAGGAGGAAATAAGAATGTCACCTTCACCACAAAAGATGATAATAGATATTGAAGATAAAGGTGTACATGATGATGATGGTGGGCATCCAGGATCCAGTGACCAAGTTCCTCCCTGGCTGGAAAAGGAGATAAGTATAGAACTTGATTTTGAAATTCAAGAATTTGATATATCTACATTATTTTCAGAAACTTTAATAAAGCCTAAGGGGAAGGCAAGATTAACTTCTGCCATTAGAAGAGATCCTGATACACGCAGGAGAACTACCCAAATAGCACTCCCCACAGTCGAGAAAGAAAGAGGCAAGATTACTCTTGAAGAATTCCAGATTACCACAGTAGATCTAGGATTTGCCAATGAAGACCAAGAAGGTCAAGAGGGGAAAGATATTATTGATTCTTTGACCTAGAAGATAAAGAGAGAAAAGGAGAAAAATAAGCAGCAAAAAGAGCATATTGCTCAGCTGCATGCCTATATAAAGGGGTTAATTAACCCTGATGATACATCAAGTGATCGAGCAGTCCCATTGACTGCAATTTCTCAGGAGGAGGTCAACAAGTTGAACCTTATGAGACATGAATCAGTAATAATGTTGAAATGGATGACATCTATGCTCGATGGAGCTGAGGAAGTGGTAAAAGCCTCTTTGAAGAGGTGGAATTATTTAGGTACCTCCAAGAGGAAGGTGGATAAGCTATAGATGGAGACTAGGAAGAGGTCATTTCAAATGGAGAAAGAATTGAGCACTTTAGATGAAATAAAGAGGATTGATCCTCTGATTCTTATAAATAATCAAGTACTAAACAATAACACAGCCATATTGATTGATATCTAGAATAAAGACATCAGGTTTGAGTGTGATGTCCTAAAGAGATGCAACAGTGAACTGAGAAACATTAGCATGAAGCTACATGATATGATGTCTTATGAAGCAGAGATCCTGGAGACCTTAGAAGGGAAAATAGAAGGGAAGATTGAAAATCAGGATGAAGAGTTTGCAATTAAAGCTCTACATAGTAATTTCCAGTAGGTAGTTGATGACCCTTTGAACCACCTAACAGAAGAAGTAATGGATAAAGTAATGAGAATAAAGGTCAGAGTGGAGAGTTATAATGAAACACTGAGCAAAAGGAGGAATAAATTAGAGTCCCTCCGAAGCAAATATCAAATGCATAAGCATGCCATCACTAAAGCAAGAACTCAAGATGGCGGAGAAGTAGAAAAGATTGTGCAAGCATATGAAAATATCAGGATATCCATTCAAATCCATGTACAAAAAGATAGTCATCAAGAGGATATTGAAACTGATGAAAGTGATGATCATGACAATGGAGATGATGATAAAGAACCTGATGAAGATGCACCATAAAAGGAATACATGCATCAGGTACTTAGGAAAATATGAGTTACCTATAT